>OZ024937.1:18087382-20587382 GCA_964017235.1 Sabellastarte sp. h YS-2021
GGTTCCCAGATAAATCAGGTTCCTTGTCTAATTCCAAGGATGCATTTAGATTTCCACACCTTTCATGCAACCCATATGCACTAAGGGGCTGTTTCATCTTGACAATCCGATCATAAACCAAGTTCCAGATTGGAAAAAATCAACTATTTCATGATCCATGGGTGTAGTTTGAGATAGGTTTAAGACCTCATCCCGATAATGCAGACATTGTCACACATAGGTTCCTAAAAGGTTTACAATAGGTTTACGAACATTAAATGATCGATTTAAGATGACAAGATAGATTTAAGATTGCCGTAAGATGACAAAAATGTTTTGGGACTGTGAAGATAGGTTTAAGATCGCTCTAAGATCAAAAAGATAACTTTGTGAGCGAAAAGATAGATTTAAGATGATAAAAATCTGATAAGGATCACTAGCGGTTTGTGATAAACAATTTAATATTGTCATAAACTATTGACAATGGACTTGCAATCACATCCAATCAGGAACATATCACAAAGTTCTGTAACTTCCATAAACAATGGATTTACAATGATGGTGTAGTTGTATGTTGTATGGATCTTTAAACCATGTTTCACGTTTTTGAACTATGGTTCACAATATATGGATTTATATTCTATTCTTACTGTTCCAGATAAGGATCCAGATTATCATTGTAGCTATATGTTGTATCATACTGAAAAAAAAAGATTTACCATGGGGATAAGCAACAGATGCGAAATATACCAGGATATTGTTTAAAATGGGTTACCCTGTAGCATTAAACAAAGTGAAGCTACCCACACATTCAGTAGTATACAATTTGATCCATGGGGTAAGTTACTTTAGTATTATGAAACTGCCAGGAACCACATATGAACATATGAGATATATCATGCTGTGAATATAACAAGAGTTCACTTTACAGTTTATAGTTACTGGTAAGGTAGTCATAACTGGGATCACTAGTTGGCATGTGATAGAAGACATTGTAAACCCAACACTAAGAGCAGGAAAGTTAAGAAAGGATTGGCAAAACCCATGGTAAATCATCATCAAAAATTAAAAACTGAATAAGGACAAAAATAATTGGACAGTCAAACAAAGGACAAGCCTGAGAAGAACACATTCATCATTGAACATATAAACCATTTACCAAGCAAGAGAAGCTACAACTCAGTAAAAAAGTTACAGTGCTATAAAATGGGCAGGGTATAGTATCCTGGTGATGAGTAAAGGTTGGACTGCCTTCACGATACCCTCACCACTGAGTGAACAATAGGTAGTTTAAACTACCGGGGACCAGGGAAGTCTAGAGTTTGAGAGTTTGAATGAAAATGACTTTATTTCTACATGTGATTTATTTTCAATACACAAATAATAGTATCACCAACTTTTTTTTTCAAATATCAGTACAACTTTTCATTGAAATATTGGTTTTTATGCACTACATATTTCGATAAATAACTCTGTCCAGATTTCTGGTACATTTCTTTTAGAGCTGCAAGAACAGTTCGCTCATGCGGTTTATGATGCAATATAAACTCCCTGAATCGGGTCATTCAATTTACCCATCACTTTATTCAAAAAGTCTTTCAGTTCATTTGGTCAGTGTTGCATTTTGTGTAATACTCATCCATACAGTCTTCCAAAGATTCCAAGCAAAGAGCGTTCGATTTGACTGGGGCAATTGCATTGACACCCGTAGCAGTCTTCTTTCAGTATATTTTTCAGTTTATTATGGATCAAGTATGCTTCTACCTTGTGAACCATTGAATTATCATCCTGAGCAGCAACTGTTTTTTCACTACTGTAGCAGACACTTGGAAAAGTCCCATCACTAATGACTTTAAAGATTTCCACCTTCACGTCTTTTGCAGTATAGATAAATCCGCATACTGGTAAAAAAATGATTGGAATAGATTCTTTGATGATACTCCGTTCCTCAAATGCAGCATTTATGTAAAAAAAATCCTTTCTTGAAAACCACATAAGCAATTCTTTTGAACACAGTAGCTTCCACATCATTTGTGTCACTTAATTTGACTGAACAAGGCAATCCATTCTTCACAGCATCACTTATTTGGGTTATATTTTCCCTTTTTGCTTTCATTGGAAGACAAATAAATCTACTCCCTTTTTCATTCTCAAATATTTTCTGCATCAAATTATTGTGTTCCAAAATACACTGAAGTTGTTTTTCTCGATAGTATTTATCTTTAAAGAACAGAAAAGTGGCTTTCCCCAAGGCAAAACAATGTATTTTATGCTGACAAATTCGATACCTAAATTTGATTCAACCAGTAAAATTTTAGACTTTATATTTTGCTCATTTATATATCAATGACTAAATAAAACAGGCCAATGGCCAACAGAGCTACATATCAAAGCTACACAGATAACCCATGCTGGATTCATTTACTCTGGTCAGGGGGTTAAAGTCCAGTGTCATGGATGTAAAAAAGTTTTTACCACTTTTTAGCAGGTATACACCCACTAGCAGAACATTTTAAACACTCTCCCAAATGTTCTTGTGTGAGAATGGTGCCAACAAACAACTTAACCAATGTAGAAGAAAATATTGGCTTTATGAAATTAAGCTCTAATTATCCTGCTAACAATGAGTGAAGGTTGGACTTCCTTCATGATGCCTTCAACCTCAGTGAATACCCTCAACCTCATTGAATAGTTGGTAGTTTATAATACCAGAGATTAGGAAAGTCCAGAGGAAACTCTCAATGATGCTGCACAACATTGCAGGACAGCAAACAATTCCTCGGCCCCACGAAATTCCCTCCTATTCTACCTATAAATTTTAAATCCTCAACAAAATTGATAAAACCAATACATCTGTGTCCCCATTGATCTGGAACCTATAAATTTTAAACCCCTCAGTCACATAAACCATTACATGTATCACCTCACTTCCTCCCCCAAAATCCCACCTCCCTATCGATTTGCAACCTATTAATTAATCCCCATCCCCCCCTCTCCTCAAATATTGATCTGCACCCTATTTACACACTACAAGCACCCTGTGGTAGTAACAGTTAAAGAAACAAATAAAATCACCTCAACAACAGGTTTTTGTGAATTATCTGTTTTTCGTTTATTTAAGGTTTGTTTTCTACTTTGAAAAGGCTGAAAATAAAAGTTTGAAACTTTTATACCATTCCAACTTCAAACTATTTCATATATCCATGGTTCAATGTTTTACTGATCAATTGATTGGTGATTTGAGTTTATTTTTATGTTCAGTCCATTATAACATTCATGTTACAACGTGTGGTTGTGTGGGTGAGGGAATACAATACAGTATACTGGTTGAAGATTATGCACTGAAAAATAACTGGCCACCAACATTTTCACTTTCGTTTTTAGGCTGGGATTTGAAACCAGGACCCGAGAACTGGGAGGTGACTGTGTGCACCTGTGACTGTGATCTTCATGCAGATATTTTTTTTATCAAAAACAAACCTTCAATGTAATGTTAGGGGCCACGGTGGCAGAGTGTGTAACATTCTCGCCTCCCACCTCTGAGGCCGGGGTTCGATCCCCGTGATGGCCTTAAGTGGGAAAGCTGGTAGTTGCTTGCCGTTAGTCGGCAGTTTACAGTACACAACCCTAGCGAACTCTATGTACTGGTTTCCTCTGCCCTTCCAACTACCCGTCGTGATATGACCTGTACAGTGTTGAAAGCGACGTAAAACCCCAAATAAATAAATGTGATGTTTACAGTACTATCATGTAAACATATATGGTAGTTATATTTCATATGACATTCATGTGTACATTATGTATTGGTACAGGATCCAGACAGGAAGTAAAGAATGGGACTGCAGAATAAAGTATTGAAACCAGTACTAGAACTTTAATGTGTTTGGTCAATATCTAAGAAATGAATAACTTAAATACCCAGAACATTACACTCACAGTAACTGCAAAGGATTCTAGGAATTTACCAGGATTTACTCTTTACAGTTGTTATGTTAATATGTATTTGCCACATATTTATGTGAATAAATACAAAATGTATATAACATATATACATCATTATATATATATTCAAGCATATTTATTTGAAATTACTTGCACATTTTTTTATAATGAAGTAAAGAAATGCGTAGGTATACATTGGACCTATAGACACTATGGGTCTTGAGAGAGATAGTTTTTGATTGAAAACACATCTCATGAGACAATGCCAGTGTCCATAGTACAGCAATTACACTTCAGCAATAGATATATGAACTTTGGACTTCTGAATAATTTTAGCCCATCTTAGAATACTGTGATTGGTTCATGTATTATCCTCTCAAGGTTGTATTTTCTAGAAATAGTTAGAAAACAGTCTCTTTTTTTTTTGTTAAGTCTTAGGTTTTTGTTAACATTGCTAAAACTTTGGAACATAAAAATATAATGTATACATACTTTTACAGTGCTTCTGTTCTTTTTGCTTGCAGTAAAATCTGCGGAGAAATGGTGGTTTTTATATTCCGGTGTCCTGTAACTATGGATACATTTCACGGCTGATTTTTTACACCCCTATTATACATCAAAGGAAAGTGCTGGATAATGAAGGTAATATCTAAAAGTGTATTTTTTTTGCTGCACCAGTGGGTGTAAATGAACAAAGTGGGAATGTGGTTTGAAGAAATGATGAATGGGTTGCAAGATATTAAAAGGTGAACGTTCTTGTAATGCATTATCCTGTACACATTTATACTTAATTTAAAAGAAATAATATAACACACATGGTTTCCCTGTCACCTTTCAGTCGTAAATTGAAGAGACATCCCTTGAGTAAACCATATACCTTCCATAGCTCTCCTGACTCCCTGGCGTCTCTGGTGTCAGCTAACTATCTCTCTGGATTCTGATTTTCCCTTCTCTCTTTATGGCTGCATTGACTAAGAGTCTTATGATGGGGATTATGTTGTGCTTGTGGTTTTCAATCTGGTGTAGGTGTGTATGGTAAGTTCAGTTGACTCACAATGACATGTAATTCGCAGCCAACATCAGGAGGGGGCATCTACAGAATAAAGCACATTGTGTATTCACTGTTTGGATCTATACCCTTTTCCTGTACCATAAGTTTGTAATTGCCAAAGGCTTTTCATTTTCTGAAGAGACTTCCTGTTTGTACAATGTACTCTTACATATACTTGCTTTTACATTAGCATACGACTGAGACAGTACACTGGCTCCAAGTCTTTGTATTTCTTATTTCACCAAATCTTTTATACACGATTTCTTATGAAAAATGTCAGTACACATTTCTGGTAAAAAATGTCATTATGTCCACATATAACACCATAGACAAACTGTAATAAATCAGGGATGTCCTCGTCTGGTCACTGGTGATATCTGTTTATTGCATACATATTGTATTCATGTACAAAGCTACATGGGGGTCTGTTCTGAAAAGGACTGATACAATAAAATAATTAAGATAGAACTCATATGACAGACTTTGTCTAATCTCACCAACGTTTGTACAACATGAGCCAGAATTTTATTTATTTAAATTTATTACATGTGTAATATCTTTCTATCGGTGATATTGTGACAGGTACCAACAAAGATGGAGGAAACCAGTACATACAGTTGGTGACGGTTATGTACTACATGTAAACTGCAAACCAATGGCAAGCAACTAGTTCCTCCAACTTGAGGTTAGGCTGGGAACTCCAATCCCAGAGGTGGGGGAGTGAGTGTGTTGTCATTGCTCAATGTGATCCCTACAAGCCAAAATGGAACGATCTATATTTTGTTGACATGTCAAAATTTTAACAGATCTGTAGGATTCCCGACCGTATAGCCCAAATTTCCAGATAAAATAGCCATAACCACTCTTTTCTGTGGGCTGATTTTTTTTTAAACAAAATGTTTTCACCATGTATTCTTCATGCTGAAAAAACCTTGTATTTTTCAAATTAGATCAGATTAGTCGGATGCACATTGATCTCAATCATTACGATTAAGGGACTGTGCCACTCAGTTTGGGAAAATGAGCAAAAGTCAACTGGGATAATTTCATTGCTTGTGGAGACACATTCCATGACCTAAGGTATGTTTTTGTTGTATTGTTTTCAAAGAGATTTACATCTACATCAGTTTCTTTTTTTCTCAGTCACGAATATGAAAACATAATTTTAAAGCATTAAGATCACTTGGCTTTGTTGATTATGTAAAACACAATTTTTTCAATTAAAGCTATCTTTATCCATTTAGTTAGCTTTAACATACCTTTTTTTGCTAGTCCCAATGTCAACGAGTTAAGCTGAAAATAACATTATGTCACCACTTAACCTGTTGAATGTTACAAAATATCCTCTATTTTCAGTCTCGAAAATGTAAACTTAAGGCTATACGTTTGATTATACATTTGACTCCAATGATTATGTAAACCACTTTATTACAGTTAAGGCCAGCTTATATCATTTTATTGACCTTAACGTTTGTTTTTGCTTATCACAGTTTCAACAACGTAATTTTAAAATAAGATTACATCCTGACTTTAACTAGCTGAGTCAGTATAGTTAGTCTATATAATAGAATCCGGGACGTTTGGCCGGTGGACATTTGACCAGCGGAAGTTTGGCCAGTGGGCATTTGGCCAGTAACTTTTTGGGGGGGGGGGGTAGGACAATTTGCCAGTAACATTTTTATGTGTTATTTCAATATGGTCCTAAGCTAAATAACTATTGTAAACATTGCAAGCAAGGTTTTAATACAGTATTTTTATATTGCCCCCAACAAAAAAGACCTTTTTTGTCATTTTTATTGACGCAAAGACATAATATATATAGTAATACACCTAAACACTTTCAGCACTTTCAATAACTGATCTTATATTGTCTCCAACAAAAAAAACTGTTTTGGCAATACATCTAATCATTATAGCATCATTAGCACTGTCATTAATTGGTCTTAATAATGAAACATAAAACATTTTCTTGGTCAGTCAGATACAGTGTAAAATACCATGTGGAAATTCACTGACAGAAATTTGATCTTCTGTGATGTGTGTGCACATATTGCGGAGTTTCTTCTGTAGATCACAGGCATGTTTGCATTGTCCTTTGATGGGTGGGTGCCCAAAGGCCCAAAGAGTAGTGTTTGCACAAATGCGTACTAAGCCATACTAAGCTTAAAAACAATCAGCAATTCTGAGTAGGAATCAAAGGCCTTTTAGTTCTTCTATGATCATTATATTTAATCCTGACCAGTTGTCAAAGACTAAACTTAAAAGCATTTTATTTAAAATAACATAAAACATGACATTTTAAACTCCTTTATTTCATTTGGGCCAAATAATAAGACAAGATAATAACATAAATAAATAATATATAAAAAAGTCACTGGCCAATTGTCCTACCCCCCCAAAAAAAGTCACTGGCCAAACGTCCACCAGCCAAATGTCGACCTGCCAAACGTCCGCACACCTATATCATAATCCTGTCTCAGATCACAACATGATTCTGACGTCGTACACTGTATCAAGTAGAAACATTGTTTGTAGCATAGAAACGTCCACTGGCCAAATGTCCACAGGCCAAAGGTCCGCTGGCCAAACGTCCGTGCACCTATATCATAATCCTGTCAGATCACAATGTGATTCTGATGTCATACACTGTATCCAGCAGAAACATTGTTTTGTAGCATAGAAGCCATTTTAGCTTATTTCCATGAAGTAATTATAATATTAAATAGTTAACATTCAGACAATTACTTTAGGATAGGCATCTTCTATTTTTCCAACAGAAGGAAAATACCTACTACATCTTAGTATTAGAATAATCCTGTGACTTTCCAGTTTGAATTTTATAGCACCCACTCTACCACTCCGTGTATTTTTCTCCTGACAGAAATACTGGAGTTTACTGCAAACTTTTCGATGAATAAAAATCATTTTACAATAGTTTAAACAAGTGTGAAGTGCCAAATTGATATAACCATCTGTTAAGGCACCAGAGTCTGAATAGCCGAGCTTATTATCATTCCAAAGTATTCATCGGAAAAGGGAGCATTGACCAGGGGATGGCTATGGCTGGCGTTATTGTGCAAATTAAGTTATTTGTTAATTCAGAAAACTCTTTGTGCTCTCACAATTATGTGTTTAATTACTGTGTACCCTATTCAGACAATGCATATATGATATGAAAAGGTTGTTTTCCACTACCAGCTTCATTCACAGCTAATTAGGGTGTGGTACAAGGAGGTGTACTTTCCCCTAGTGTTATTTGGTAATGTTTTTTTTTCATATGATGATTTTTCTGTATGCAGCTGAAATTAGGTTAAAAAGTTAATACCCTCTGTCACCAAACACTTTTTGTTTTCATGCTAACATATTCCCTGAAAAATGTCAAGTCATTGGTGTTTGGTAATAGGCCTGTTCTGTTTCTGCGAGTGTGGTTTATAAAAGGTTTACAATTTGAAGTAATAAAACTGCAGGATCCATGATATAGTCTATGATAGGTTTATGATGGCATTAGGATGTGTTCAGATGCACAAGATATTGTCTCGATAGCTTCACGATTGGCATTGCCATTTGCCTCAGAAAATCTTCTGAATGGTTTGTGGTAGTTTCTCGATCCATCCATTTATTTATTTGGGGTTTTACGTCACTTTCAACACTGTACAGGTCATATCACGATGGGTAGTTGGAAGGGCAGAGGAAATCAGTACATACAGTTCGTTAGGGTGCTGTACTGTAAACTATTTGGCAAGCAACTACCAGCTTTCCCACTTGAGGCCATGCCGGGAATCGAAATCGGCCTCAGAGGTGGCCCCCTCGATCCATCCAATTCTAATTGGTTTATGATGGACTTAAGGTGTAACAGATAGGTTTACAATCACTATAAGATGGAAAAGATTGCTGTACAGGTGTAAGATAGGTTTAAGATCAAACTCACCTTGATGAAGCCGGTCTTATGACTGCCTTCCAATTGGCTTATAGAAAACACTATTCTACTGAAAGTGCCCTCCTTAATATTCACAACAATATTCTTCTCAATATGGCCAAAGGGTCTGTCACAGCTCTTACCCTTCTGGATCTCTTTGCTGTGTTTGATACCATTGACTACACCATTCCCCTGGACAGACTTAATGTGTACTATGAAATCAGTTAACTAGCACTCAGCTAGTTCAAATCATATCTCGGGAAGGACACACTCAGTCAAGGTAGGTAAAACACTCTCACATCCTTCTGCCCTCCAGTATGGGGTCCCCCAGGGCTCCGTCCTTGGTCCAATTCTTTTTTCTCTCTAAACTAACCCAATCAGCTCAATCATTCACTCTCACAGTAGTATTAACTACCACTTCTACACTGATGACACCCAGTTATACATAACACTCTCACCAGCAAATTTCTGTCATTCTATACAAAAACTAAAAAACTGGCTAAATGACATTCAAAATTTCATTTTCACAAATAAATTAAAACTGAACCCTGACAAAACTGAGTTTATTCTGATAGGCTCCAAAAACAACCATAAAAAATCCTTCCTCACTTTCTAATCAATATTCTTGGTAATCAGATCTCACAAGCACAAAGTGTCAAGAACCTCGGAGTGGTGTTTGATTCCAATTTCACTTTCTAAGACCATGTGTCACAAGTCATAAAGTCCACCAGAGTTCATGTGAGAGACATCTACAGAATTCGTCCCCTTCTAGACCTTAAACCATCAGTTCTTCTAGCAAATGCTTTGATCAGCAGCAGATTAGACCATTGCAATTCCCTGTTCTTAACACTCACTGATTATGAGTTAAACAGATTGCAGTTAGTCCAAAACTCACTCTGCAGGGTTGTCACTCGTTCCTCTAAATTCTCTCACATCACCCCTCAACTGAAAAAAACTCCATTGGTACCCAGTCAGGTACAGGGTACAACTTAAAACAGGCCTCATTACATATAAAATTCTCAACCAAGGCCAACCAGTTTACCTAAGAGAATTAGTTCACCCCTACACCTTTTCCAGAAATACAAGATGAAGCAGCCCCAAACTCAACCCCCACTTTCGACTATATAGAGAGTTCATAAATCAATCAAACACTTTCCTAATTCTTTCAGTCACTATGCCCCAGTTCTTTCGAACTCAATCCCTTCTAAACAAGAAATAGCCCCTCTGCCGCATCTTTCACGAAACACCTCAAAACCACCTCTTCAATTCCAGTTTCCCAACCTAGTTTCCTTCCCTCTTGGTCACACCCACAAATCGGGATCACTGATCGTGAATGCCCCTCAACATTCCTTATGTTAAATGATTTTTGTTAACAAGCACACTGAGTTCCTCTTTGTGGGAAAGATATTGCGCCTGCAAAGCAGTAGATTAGATGATCACTGTAATGTTAAAAGGGTGACAATACAATGGATTTATGATGTCACCAATGTGATAACAATTGTGAAAGGTTTGCGATAATTTCAAGGCAGTGAGAACTACTGGCATGGTAAACTGTTAAGATGGACTCTCAAGTGCTGTACTCGTAAATCCATCAAGAAGTACTGTATTTTCTGTACTGTGATCTCTGTACAATGGCTTTAAGATGACTAAGATGAAAAGGCTCATTTCCCAATTCCAAAATTTTCACAATCGCTCTCTTTCAGCATCGATCTCTGTATTAAGTCACACATACCAACTTGGATATGTTATTGTGCTTTCAGCTCAAATATTTACTAAAAACCTTTAACACCTTAAACAGAAAAGCCTGGTAGTCATATATAAGCACTCATTTATAAGCTTGTCATACAGTCCTTGAAGCATATTGGTACAAAAGGCTCTGGCCATTGCAAGGGAGGCATAACTCTAATCTTTGACTTTTGACTGAAACATATAACTTTTGACTGAAACATATAGTATATGTACAAGGACATTATTGTTTAAAATGAAAAGTAGTTCTTGGTAACAAAAAAATAGGTGATATTGCCTCATGTGGGGTATAAAATATGGAAAATACATGGAATGACTTTGTAAAAAGAATTAATTTTCTTCTGAATAATTTTAATAGTTACATCCATGTTCTAAAAAGTATAACCTTAACCACACATGCATAGCATCATATCATTGCGCGTTGCTACTAGTAAAATTGATAAGGTAACATGTCATTTGAGGCTCAGTTACACAAAAGATATCTTAAATTTATGGTGAGTATAGTACCAAAGGATAAAATATGGTCAGTTTTCTTTTTGGAAAGGGTAATGGTGAATGAGAGCTCTAGTCAAGGTTCAAAGCTTGCATTTTACATCCCGTTCAACAGTCAGGGTCATGTTGGGACAGGTTCTGAGAACTTCACTTGTGAGAGTTGAACCCACAGAGAGGTGATAGTCCGATTAGACCAAACTTGCTAACCCAGTAGGTCGCCCAGTATCTTCTCTAGCATATACATGGAATATCTCTAAGAATCCTACACTGTAATGTATTCATTATCTGACATTCAGATCTTCAATGCAATTAAAATAGGAAATAACATTAAAAGTATTATCACAAATGTTTTTTAAAAAAAAAACACATCAGAAATGTTGAGAAATCAAGATATAAGTTACTGTGAGACAGAGTCAAAATGTCTTTCAACAGCCTGCCTTTTAACAACCAGGGTTATATAGGGACAGGTCCACAGTTTTTCCACTTGTATTGGGGTTGAATAGAGGTGACAGCTTGTGATTGCCAAACTTGCTAACCACCATGCCATGTTCACATGTATGATATTATTGCAGGGTTTGATTATTTTAATTTTTGATTCACAGTACAAAATGTTCTCTTTTTTTGACAGTACAAAAGTGTTTTGCTATACTGCTTTTATTTTTCTATGTATTTATTTATGGGCATTGGAAATTAAAAAATAATAATATTGAAGGATTTTGGACTCAATTATGGTTAGCGAAGTTGGATATTTGAACGGCTAGGTTCTCGTAAAGATGGGTAACTGTAGTAGTCGCCATGTATTATAATAATTTGGATTCAAACCCTTAGCCATGCCACAGATAAGTAATAGGCACATGATCCATTTCCAAATTTGAGGTTAACTCTGTCAAAATATTTATCTTGTTCCTTTTGGAGAGGTCAGATGTTAAATTTTATATGGAATACCTTACAGTAGCTAATACAGAACTAAGACAATACAATATATGCATGTGTGAGGTTTCTGTAGATCATTTGGAACAACATAATAATATCATATTCTGATGAGCCATGAGTGGTGGAAGATACTAATATTATGTATCACTGGTCCATATTTCTGTTCTGTTAACTGATGGACTTAACTGCCAAAATAACTCAAAAGCACAACCTGGACACTTAGTTTAAACCCATGACGAGTTTTTATTGATTCCCTTATTACTTGATCTTTATATTGTGACAGATCCGAGCGGTTAAATCCATCATCCTCAACAACTTTGCAGTGGTGCCACTACATGTACATTTCAAAAGCCCACTGCTCACATTAGGAGTGAATCCAATCCATGGATCTATCCTCAACCTATATCAATCCTAACTCCCGGGATTAGATTCACTCCCAAAAGATCATCTCGGGTTGCATCCAGATGGCATCACTATACGTAGATTCCACAATGTCATCATGCACGGTGACATCACTGACACCAGATTTCACCATGCCACCAAATAACACCTGCAGGAATTTTACACAAGGGTTTTCTAACCCTTAAGCTGGCAGTGTTACCACTTCGCGAACATTTCTCAGTGACACTCCAAATCCGGGGAGTTACCAGTCCCCATACATAAAGCCTCCTATTGGCTTAGCAGGAAGAACTCAATCTTCCCAATAACTCTTTATGAAAAATGAATAGGCCTTAGAATAATGAATAATGGGGTGGAATTTACGTCTGAATTCTACCGGGCTTTTCAAACTGAATCACTTCACAGATGTCAGAAAAACTTATCTGTATAAAGTTGTAACAAATAATCTTCCTGGGATTCTGGATCATGGATCTATAGATAAAATAAATACTCTTCCCAGGATTCTGGATCGTGGATCTAAGTCACTTACTAGCACCCTGTTTCAGCTGCTCTAAGGATCGGCGGCGGCAAGGTCCTCAGTGGCCTAGTGGTTAGCAAGTTTGGCATCTAATCATAGGCTGTCACCTCTGTGGGTTCGAGTCCCACAAGTGGCAATTCTGAGGACCTGTCCCAATATGACCCTGGCTGTTGAACGGGACGTAAAACCCCAACTTTGTCTAAGGATCGGCAGTTGTCACCTGGCAGACTGTAACAAAACCCTTTAACTATTCTGCAATGCTGCTTGCTGTGGTTGCCCTGGAATGAATCAGTCTTAATTAATCTTGCTGGTTCTCCCAGGATGGTTGCCTGCAATCTGAATTGGGTATCAGCATATTGGTTAGCCAAGGCTACAGTGGGTTCAGTCATTGTCATGCTTCTGTCCTGAATGGAAGATCAGATCTTAAGTATTTAAATTCAAGGATCACTGCTCCGTGGATTGTCATGGAAGTTGGGCTTAGAGTTTATGCCACACCAAAAGTTATGTAGATTTTATGATCTTAAGTATTGATAGAGAAGATAAGCAAACAAGGAAAATTAAGTCACAATAATTTATTTAATAAGTATTTCAGTGCTGTATTAAATTCTCTGGACTCATACATCATAAAACATCCTTGGGTCTCCACCACAATTATTTATTATAGAATCTAGTTATTGGGATGGGGGAGCGTGGATTATGGATGATAATGATCCCGGGAATATGGTCTGAGTACTTCTGGTATTCAATGCTGAACACTTATCAATTATTCTGATCATGTTCATTTCTGAATACTGGCTCCTTCAATGTGGTGAGGTCCTCAGTGGCCTAGTGGTTAGCAAGTTTGGCATCTAATCATAGGCTGTCACCTCTGTGGGTTCGAGTCCCACAAGTGGCAATTCTGAGGACCTGTCCCAATATGACCCTGGCTGTTGAATGGGACGTAAAATCCCAACTTTGACCTTTGTCCTTCAATGTGGTAGATTATGGCAGCTCTTAGAATGTTCTCTAGCAGCTCAGGCAGCTGATTACTTGCAAGATTCAGAACAGAATACAATGCAGAAATCATTCGCCATCCTGGTTCCAAATCCTGGGATTATAGTCACAAATCAACAATGACAATGATCCAGGGAATATGCTCCTGGGACTTCACCCAGGGAGCCACTCCAGGATTGCATCAAGGATTGTCATTATGTGTTCAATTCTGAACACTGCTCTGATATCCTGTGCTGATCCCGGAGCCACTCCCAGATCACATGTTTAATGATATTCTTTTGCTATTACTTTCTCTCTTCAGTTGTTGCCCGGTCAATTCAATTCTGAATTATCGTTCTCCACTGAAAGACCACTGCTTATATAGGCTCTCAGCCAGACAGTCATGTGATCATCAGGAAGAGTGTAAATAGGGTGTATATTAGAAATGGGTGTCATAACTTCTAAATTATGCACCAGTTTGTAAATTCACCTTACATAAATATAACGTTAACATCTGAAACACTCCAATTAATCAATTCGTGTAATATACTTCACAGGAAATAATATTCTAAACTATTATTCACAGTTTCTCTACTACAATTGATTCATCAGTAAATCATTCACCTCTGTTTGGTTAGTAGTTGTTCCTAAACTGGAACTGTAAAGTAAAGTTCTTCCAAAATCTCACGGATAACAAATCATAATAAGCCAGAATTAAGTACAACACAAGATATAATAATTATTCATGATTTGCCTGAATATTAGTGAATATTCTTGTCCCAAACTACAAAAAAATCATAGATTTACCTCTATTTTCGCCAATGTGGCCAGATTTGATATAAAGTAAACAAACCCCTTAAAAGAGCATTTTATAAGCCAAAAATGGTTCGAAAATAATGATAAATGCAACAAAAGTAATATTTACCTTGATTTTCACCCTCAACACAGAAGAATAGCATTGAAAATAGCTCAAAATGTCACAAAATGGCCGCAAAATTTACTGCAAATTTTACCGCTAAATTTAGCGGGAGTAAGAGGTGAAATCAGAAATGTCGAATCTACAGACTTACGGTCGAACCATAACACTCTCCCCACCTTAGATTGAGACGTCCTCGTCGACTCAGAGAACATAAAATTACTAAGTAAAATACGCTGTGAACCATATATACATTTATTTGAACCATTATGTTACAAGTCATCCAAAAATTTATATTTACATAAAAAGCTAGAAATTCATTCAACTAACTTTTAAAGAAGAAACGTCTATTTTAAATGTCCATGAATCAGAAAAAAATAACACAAAAACCATGCATCTGCATGCACATGTACAAAAGTCCAGTTCTCTCAGGATATACTTGGAATTTATCAGTCTCTGGCCTGATTTACACTAAATTTTGATCAACACAAAATCATAGTCCTTCAGCATTTGTAAATTATCCTATAGTCTCTTTACACTGAATCGTCTGACGATGATGACAGGTTGAACTCTGCAGATGTTGACCTTGGGGTGCTACTCCTCCTGCTTTGTCCTGGGAGACCTTCCACTTCCGTGATCTTTTTAATGGTTGGAGGGGGGAAAAATGCACAGTTTATCTGTATTTCGTGCTGGCAGACTCTTTCTCCATTGGGTTTAAATATTTCTTTCCTGATATGTACGTGTATTGGTCTCAATATGCCGTGTTGGCAATGTGTCTCAAGATACCTCACATTGTCTCAGATGGTTTGGAATTTGGCAAGAATGGTTAGCTTTGGAGGCACTGGGCAAGATGTTTGGAACGGTAGGAGAGGAATTTATTGAGTTGGGACTAGCCATAACTGATGCCATAACTGATGACAAGGTAGTGACTGGGGCAGTGGGGGTTGGAATGTTCATCTCTTGTGGTCCAACTTCTTCACTTGTCATCTTTTGTGGTGAGTACTGGGTAGAGATAGATTCGCAATCTGGAATGTACATGCTTGGTGCTTCTGTATTTATGCATGGCAAAGTGGACCTCACAGGTAGTTGTATCTCGCTTTCGGCCACCGTGTTCCTAGAACTCTCTCCCATATGCTCGGCACCAGCAATGATCCCATCCAAATGTCTGAAAAGTGGTATATCAGATTTGAGGGTTTCTGTATCTACATCCTTTTCTGCTTCTTCCCTGGTCTCCTCTTCCTTCTCAGCCTTCTCATCTTTCCCAATCTCAGTGGCATGTTCCTTCCTGATCTCTTCTTCATCCTTCTTCTTCTTATCTTCTTTAGTAATAGTAGCAGAACATTCCTTCCTGTTGTCATCTCTCTTTTTTATCTTGTCTTCTCGGTTACTTGCGGCATGATTTTCTTTTCCAACCTGATTACTTTTCTCTTCTTCTCTCTTTTGTTCTCCATCCTTTGTTTTCTTGCTCTTTTTCTTACTGCAGGTTGGTTCTTCTGACTTCTGTTTCTCCGGCTCCCTCTTCCGCTTGAATGTTTCATCCATTTTGTCCCTTACTCTTGTTCCATCTTCACTCTTCTCTTCCTTCCTTCTATCTTCTCTATGGTCGTCTCCAGCAGACACTTTTCTGATCAGTTCAGGATTTTCTCTGACTGCCATCAACTTTTCCGGATGCTTATCCACAATGTGGAAGTGAATAAGATCATCCCTACGACTCTTCCTCCAGTTACAGTAAGGACACAGGTATCTGCTAGGCACCATGTGGCAGCTGGAAATATGCCTTCGCAGATTTGATTTTGAAGAAAAAGTTCTTTCACATTCTCTACAGTTGTTCATCTACAACACAAGAGATGCATGTGCCATACAGGTGAGATAAAGTTCCATCGATTCTTAGATTGATTCCTTGAAGTCTTCTTATCTATGTATCTTATCTAAAAGAATCTTTACTAGTAGAACAGAATTGAGATGATTCAGTCCGGATAGCAAGGCTATATCTCTTCGATCAGTCTCTTAGGTCTTTGAACTACACACTTTGACCACCTGATACTTGGGTTTGGACATGGGGTATAGGAAACTTTACAGCTTGAGTCCACAGCCATCTGCAAATCCAGCATTATTGGTTGTTCAGACTCAGTCTCTGAATCCTGTGAAATTACATCTTCATTCTCACTATCCGTATCCAAGTCAGGTGGTCTTGGAACAGTAGCTGTACCTTCCTCAACATTCTGAGTAAGGATTTCAATTCCCGGATCTGCTCCTGGGACCCAGCTCACCAGCCCTTTCCCATGGTATCTTTTCAGCCTATTGAAATGAACTATCTTTGGAATTGTTCTCACTGACATTTGGATGCGATACAGTGCATCACTCAGTTTATGCACTATCAAGTATGGTCCTGACCAGAACTTTTGCAGCTTAGGAGAAACTCTTTTTTTTCTTCTGGGGTGTGTAGAGCCAAACAAAACTACCCCTCTTGTATCTCGAAAGAGATGCCTTCAGATCATACAGCTTCTTCTGTCGCAATGCAGCTGACCTAAGATGCAGGCGAGCATTTTCATGAGCTCTTTGCAACCTTTCCCACAGAGTACTAGCATAGTCTGAATCTACTAGATGGTTACTTTCATGGACTGGGAACATAAGATCAATTGTCCTCTAGATTTATTAATTTTAGTACATTTAAGTATTCAATCCTGTTGTAGAATGTTCACTATATCTCAGATTACATGGAAATTTAACTGCCACTTATGTGCTAAGGCAATAGGCTGGATAAATTCTTGGACGTGCTTAAGATGAGGATATATATTGGCCTAGTTTAATTTTAGCAAGAAATCCTTATTCAATAACAATAATTTCTCTACTATCATCAACGCTATACCTCAGTTGAGATTCTTTTTTATTTTGTTTGTGTAGATTTTCCCATGTTAATTCTGATCCATAATGATTACCAAAAGTTTTGTCACACATACTCTTTCCATTGCATTCTTATTTATACATTACAAACAATGTTTGAACATTTCTTTCCCAAAAGTACGATTTTTTTTCTTTCTTATTTAGCCTCAGTAAAGAGTCTCAAGGTACTGCACATAATACATTGATTTAAGTCTATCTTGTCTCCAAAAAATCAACATACTGTTCACGATCTCTTAAGTAAGATATTATCCATTCACTAACTCGACGTTTTATACCATAACATGTCAATGTATTAGCAACAAACTATTGTCAATTGTGTCAAAAGCCTTTTGACTCCATAAAAACCTTGCTGTAACTAACTTTTAAAATTTAATTTAAAACATAAATTAAATTAGACATTCGCCAGTATTGATTTCGAGAATTTTAAAATAGTAATCATATTTTCGTGTCTAATTATTTCAAAAATTGTGTGACCTTAACAAATATATTTAAGTAACAGTTATTCCGAAATTTGAATTTGACTAAACTACTTCGAGGTTTAACACACACCTCTCCTTTAGCAAAAAAAGGTACGTTATATTTTCCGGAATTCCAAAAACAGGTGCGTCGAGGTGCGGTGTTGAAATACGAGGTGCGGTAAAAGGGTGCGGTGAGGTGCGTCGAGGTGCGGTGTTGAAATAAGGGGTGCGGTGGCTATTTCTACTGGATTTCTTTGCAATATTTTATAAAATGGATGTTTAGACGAAGATCCAATTGTTTAAACTACAGATCTCAGGGCCATAGCACCCAACTCATTAATATTCATGAGAAGATATCACGACACAGCTTTCCTCTTGGATTTCTTTGCAATATTTTATAAAATGGACATCATGAGAAGACACAGCTTTCCTCTTGGATTTCTATGCAATAATTTATCAATAATAGCATCTGGCTGATAAATATTGTTGGGAAACTGTACATCTTCTGCAGAAACCTTAAGATAGGAAAAATCAGATTTTACTGAATAGTTCCCCATATCACAAAATCCACGCAAAATTTCATTCACATAGTAATTTTGCAAATAACTTAAACAAAGTACAGCTGTATCCAGGGGAGCCTCTTTCCATTTCATTAACCTTTTTATTACCTTTTTATTACATTACCCTACTATAGGCTGCTATACTAAGTCACCCTATAGTCAGGGGTTCTATGAAAGGTGTGTTGGACTTAAGCCCCGCCCCACACTATTAAGAGCCAATCAGGATGGAGGTGCAGTAAGAGGTGCTATTCCGGAAAAAATTCCAATATATATTATAGTGGATATAATTTCAATATTTGATTGTTAAAGGACAGACTACCTTTCAAAGTAGGGACTGTTGTAAAAACTGTATCATTTATAACGTGTATTTGTTATTCTGAAATTAGATGGAATAATGTAAAACTGTAAATTTCCAAATAACATGACCCTAACTTAGGCAGCTATACTCAGGGTGTATGTAAAGATGTGTAGGATTGAAGCCCCGCCCCCATACTTCCAACAGCCAATCAGGATGGAGGTGCGGTAAGAGGTGCTATTCCGGAAAAAATTCCGATTCCAATTCCAATTCCGGGTTTTATAATGGACCGCAAAAAAAAAAAAAAATCATTCCGCGTATCCGTAAAAATAAAATGTCCAATTAAACTCCAGTATTGTCATATTTCGTGCGTAACATTTCAACGTGATAACTTATAAAAGTATTAACTGGATATATTAGGTGTTATTACAGAGTTACATATATATTTATTCGGAACTATTATTTTTTCATGAGAGTGCCACACGTCAACTTCCGGTTGTAAACGTCACCCCCCGAAGGAAGTCAACAAGTGATTTGACCACGATTTTCATACAGTCACAATATTCTTGTAAAGAATAAAGATATGGCACCCAAGCAGAGGATGAAGGTCGCTAATGATAAAATGGCAAAAAATGTACTTCAGCGGGGAAATGTTCCAAAATCATTGGTATGTAAACCACCAACATCTGCTCCAGCCAAAAGTTTATCAACATTTCGGCGTTTTTAAACCTACCGTAGTATCGTCGATGGTCCAGCCAGCTTTCGTGCTAGCACTAGTTTTCGTGTGTTTGCTGCATATTTAACAATATCTCAGCCCATATAAAACGGACCCTATAAAACGAACTTTCTTCAATAAAACTGACAAAATCTACTGCTCAGCTACCCAAGTTCGTCACCTGCGTTTATTAACAATATTTAAACCTATTAGCAATTATCTTTCTTTGTAGGGTAATACATCATTGTTATAAGCACCTGTTCAGTTTGTTTCAGTATCAATATTGCTTGTCCTTCTCAGTTTTTAAGGCAGGTGACGAACATGGGTAGACGACGAACTTGGGTAGCTGAGCAGTACCTGTTTTCTGTGTAAATCTCGAGCTATGGGGAATTATTGTATTCACTTTCAAAACTCCTTGTTATGTGTATTATAGCTGTATCCAATTTACAATACATATGCCAATAAATTAAACTGTGTTTGGAAGCCAGGAATTTATTTTGTAGATAACTAATGTTGAAGGTTTGTTTACATTTTGAAAATTGGTTGAAATATATACATGCCAGTTTGATTGCCATAACATATAAGTGAACGGCACATATACAGACCTTAAAGAAAACAAATAACACTTTATACTTGTTGTAATATGTGTACAAATATGCCGTTCAAAATTTACACAGAAAACAAGTACAGGTGAGCTCCGTTCCTCACCATTGTGTCCATCAGTATATCAATAGCAATTGGCGACAGGACAGAAACTCGGTCTAAAAATGACTCCAAATGGTTTGATAATTGATATATTTAAAAGCAGTTGATATTAAGCCAAGGACACAACAAATACAATACGAGTATAATATATATGCTATTTTGTACAGCTTTTATAACAAAAGAGCATTTTCAAAAGTATTGAAAATAAGGAAATATATATATTTTTTTGTCAAATATGTTTGCATGTTGACTGACTGTTGGGGTTAATGTAACAAAATAGTTGTGGGAACAGTTGTGTGTATAATTTTTATGGTATTTGTGTTTTTCCGCAAATCTCTAGTTTTATGTGGGGTCGTGCCACTACTCTACATGCAAGTAAAGTAGAGATGCGGTAATCACGTCAGATAAACAAATTAAAAAAAATAAAATAAAAGTACAGTAGTTAAGCTACAAAATTGCATGGACTAAGTAACATAATATGCTTAAATTAAGCTTATCAAGACATTTGTTATTTATTTTGTGAAATTTAATTATTTAATCCACTAAGATAAGCCAAACTCTTAAGATCGTTTATCTTCAATGTCCGTTTATCTTTGTGTCCACCCGTGTAAATAAGTTGAAATATGATTGCCAGATTAGATTATCAACATCTGATCTTTCTTTTAGTAGAGTACGTAATGTATAGGTAAAAGTAGATTTAAAAAAAAAATTTTGGAGTGGATATTCCAAGGCAGCTAGGCCTGTGTACCAGATGTTTGGATAACCCTTCATGTTGTGTTATTGCTTCATATTGTAAACTTAATGCATTGTTATCATCTTTCAGAAACCATCAGAAGACAAGTATCCTGTTGGGCCATGGCTACTGGGACTGTTCATTTTCGTAGTTTGTGGCTCAGGTAAGACTGGTGTAAAAAATTGGTTTACAAGGCTGATGATTAAAGTAGGAACTTTGCTTGTCCGTTTTTTATCACCCGTATCCGTTACTTCATGTATCTGTGATACCCTAGATCTTTTGGTACAAAATAGTGTAACCATCCGTGTCCATGATTAGGAAGGAAAAGAATTGTTCTTTACGGACACTACTATGGCAGCTCCTACAATGTTTTATACCAAAAGATCGTGGGTATCACAGGTAAGGTCAATAATGGACACAGATATGGGTGATGAAGAAAGGACAGGTGTAGTTCATACTGGAACATGGTTTTTTTTTTTTTTTTGGTAAAATAAAATCTAAAATTGCAGGCAAGTAAATGAACATATTGTTTCTAGCTATTAGCTATTAACATACATGAGTGACTTTATCCCTTTGTGTTGAAATCTTATTATTCAGAGTCAGGGTTAAACTTTGTTGAATATTTTTAATAAATTAAATGTACATTAATTACTCATATTTAGTTGTACCAGGTCCATATTGTCGCCACTTATATTTTGGGACATCATGTTCAATTACAGTATAGTGGTTTCATTATGAGAAACAATCCAAACTAAACTTTTAGAGCACTTAATCTCCCATCATTTGAATGAGATTCTCAAAAGTGACCAATCCAAAAACCTGTAAAATACGAGTTACGCCATCAACATAGCTGAATTATGTATGATATTTTTGTGATTGCATTTTCAAATTCATGATATTAAAGTACTCTATATTTCAGGTAAAACTTGAACCCAAAATATAGACTTTCAAAACTGGCAAAATTATTAAAGTCTGTATAGATGTCTCGTCAAAGAGATTGATATGTCTTATGGTATACTCTTGTCAAAACAACTATTCTCTTGTTACACAGGCCTCGTCCATCCTCGATTGTAGGTTTTAAACAGGGAATATTGACTTTTGCTGGCAGATAGTGGATTGTTTACATTGCATAGTTTTTCAATTAAATTGCCAACAGTTATGTGACCAGCTATGTTATATGTTGAAAGTAGCCTTAAAACCTAAAATAACCAGACTATTTCTGTGTAGAATCTCCAGTATGATGATATCCATAGAATTTGATTCTTGTTATGGTCAGTTTTTTACAATGTACTAGTGCTGGTATTGTTTATCGATATTGAAATATTTATCGATCCATGCTAAATATACTGATATCGATAACGTAGGGTACAATATCAATATCGGAACATACTACTAAATAGACACAATTAAACTGTTTTCCATGTAAATAAATCATCAAACTTGAGAAATATATTGGTTTTCCTATCATTTTTTGTCAAATTTCACTTACCGCTAAACCGGAAATGCCATATTTGTTTACGTTTCGGGAAACTTCTAAAACTCGTGAAAGCGTTTGGAAGTTCTTTCTCGGAAAACACCCATGACCGATATTTCAATATCCATCGATACAGAAGTAAAAATATGGTTTGATATCGATATACATATTATTATTCGATACCAACACTACAATGTACATACAAAAAATAAGTTAAAAAGAGATTTTCTGATTTCCAAACTTCAGGAGATTTTCAAACTTATATCTATATTCTGCTTATGCTGGTTTTGCTTCTACAGTTGACTTTGTATTTAGAATAGATGAAAAAAAATCAGTCAAAATTTCTTTTCTTTTTTTTTAGCGATATTCCAGATCATTCAGAGTATCAGGATGACTTAACCAGACCCTTAGAATGAAAACAAAACGACTGCCGACTGAAAGGACAATCCATTCCATATACTCTCTCTATGAATACGGACTTACAGTATTACACGGATCTAATATTGTGACTTTTGCGTGGATGTGGTCTGTTCATAATGTACTCACTCATTTGTATATAGTCTGGTGGAGATTCAAGAGTGTACACACTTAGGTTTGTAGGGTTCATGGCGTGAATGTAGTAGAGTCTTTGTGAGCCAATTTTGTCTTTCTTGCAGCAACTAATGTTTGGCTTAATGTTGCAATAACGATCGGTCTGATTTCAGTAGTTACAAAACTGTGTCACAAATGATTCTATTTGAGGTGTGTGGATTATTAGAACTTGTGAATCAAAATAAACTAAACAATAACTTAGTAATGAAAAAATTCCAGAATAGTTGTGAAAATGTTGAACGAACTTTGCAAATGGTTTTGGTATCTCTCTGGTATTGACATGTATCTGGATTATGTACAAATATGGAAACAAAATTAATTTATGCTAGTAACTTTTCACGATAGGGTATTGCATGACATTTTATGGTTTGGGTATTAGTAGTTAAATACTTAATTTCACTGAATATTTTTGAAACAAAATATTCTGTGCACGTAGTGAACTATGCTTTGTAGAATTGTGATTCTATAATGTACAGTCAATTGTTTTATTCTGTTGATGTCATTTCTTGGCAGCCAACACCTTGTCAGTTTTATTATCTATCTCTTAGTTTTGTTTTCAGCAATTTCAATTTAAAATTTTGACCTTGTTATGTGGTAAAAGGCCTTAATAAAATATTTTAAATATTTACAAAGCTATTTTTATGTCCGCTGACATTTTGCCGTCACTCTGCGGTGTCTGTGTATGTGTCCACACAGGGTTGCCACTTCACTCTATATTGTAAAGAGTACTCTTTATTTTTGGCAAAATGGAAAATTACTCTTTATTTCAGGCACTACTCTTTATTTTTAGGAAAGCTCTCTATATACTCTTTATTTTTGGTGTGGAAGTTGTGAATTTGAGATAATTATCCGGTAAAACTTACAATAAAATGTTTATAAATTTTTTAAAAACCATCCTTTATTTTTTTCCAATGCTTTGGGGCACCTCATACATTAATATTCAAGCATCTTAATCATTCTTTTCTTTTGCTAAAGTTTAAATTTGTTATTTTTATTAAAAATGTAAGTCTTGTATTAAAGAAAATCTTGGATTAAAGGTAGCACTAATTGTTTTATGATGTACTTTACAAAAGTTGTAAAGTTTTAATCATAAATATATGTTACAAATTTTTCTTTTCAAAATCTGTCATAATCTGAATAAGTTGCAATGGTACATCAATGTTTCTTGTAGGGTTAATACTAGGGGTGCGACCGAGCAGTCGACACTCACCGAGCCAGGCAAATTTCCCGAAAATTTGATCCCAATTTTAGGGGTCGACTACTCGTGTGCATATAACAACCTATTGAAGCGGTTACGTTTTTTAGGAAATAAACAATAAATAACATACCTTGCTGGCATTAAATCGCATAATCCACCATTTTTAACTTAATATTAAGTATAATATATGATGACATCAGCTAATTCAAGCAATTCAAAGCTTTTATCTTTATTTTTTTGTCATTTACGGGAGCTGTCATATTAGATGTTGTTTCCTGTAATGGTGGATACTAAACTTCGCGAGGGCTCGATATTGAGTCGATTTTTTGTATTATTTGTACTCGTCACACCCCTAGTAAATACATGATCATGTAATATTATGTGACCATGGAAAAGAACATGTAAATATGTTGAGATGTGATTAGATCATTTCAGTATTGGCTACACTAGAACATTTAGCACTGGGGCATATCGTACGAGAACATATATTTCATATGACAATTTGTTAAAAAACTAGACATCTAAGTAATGATTGTTTTTAAAAATCTGCTCAAAAGAAATCTTTTGACGACTGCCATAATCCCATTACAGCACAAATGTGTCCTATACATGTGTTCAGTAAAGAACAGTCACTTTCATTCTGTTGGTTGATATGAGTTGTTTAAATCCAATATATAGCTTTAACAATACATTTTGATCTGACAATATCATGGAAGTAACTCCGTAAGTTGTTAAAATGCAGTGTATTTCATGTATGCTATCCTAAAATTTTTGAGTAAAACACAAAACTGCTTGTATCTCCTTAACCGTGCGAGATAGAGCGATTTTGTCGAAATTTCTCGACCCACAGGGTATCTATGCAAAGTACTCTTTCCAATTTTCCACAAATTTTCTCCTCCCTAAAAATGGTGATATATTTAGGCGTCCCGCAAGGGACTCTTGTTTGTGTATAGGAGGAAATCAGGCTCCGCCGGCTCCGCGTTTTGTTTTCCTTATAACCCTGTGACTGTTGGGCGGATTCTTTTCAAATTTGGCAGGTGTATGCAGTAGCCCTGGGGAATATTTTGGAATATGCTGCAGCGACATTTCAACCAATCAGAGAGGTCACATGGTCAAAAATGTGTTTTTTGATGGGTAAGCTTGTCCAGATGATAGCTTGAAAGGGATTTTATCTATTCACCTGAAACTTGGCAAATACATTCATTCTATTAAAATCTCAAAATCATTAGATTTTGGCATTGATTGGTTAAGAAATGGTTGAGTAATTAATGATTAATTGATCATTATGAAGTTTCCAAATAAGGAAAACACAAAAATGCTTATATCTCGAAAACCATGCTAGATAGAGCGATTTTGATGAAATTTTTGACCCACAGGGTATCTGTTTAGGGTAGACATTCCAATTTGCAAAAAAATTTTGTCTCGCCAAAAACTGCAGCTATTTTGAATTTATGAAGTTTTCGCAAAAATTGTAAAACACAAAAATGGTTATATCTTGAAAATCGTGGTAGGTAGAGCGATTTCGATGAAATTTTTGAGCCACAGGGTTTCTCTGTAGATTAACTTACACTCTTTTCAAAAAATATTTGTCTCGCCAATAATGGCGGCCATTTTAAATTTTCGAATTTTTTGCAAAAATTGCAAAACACAAAAGTACTTATATCTCGAAAACTGCTAAATAGAGCAATTTCAAATGCTTTTATGACCCACAGGGTATATCTCCGGAGTAACCATCCAAATTTTAAAAAAGTTTTTGTCTCGTCAAATATGGCGGCCAACATTTTGAATTTTTCGCAAAAATTGTAAAACACAAAAATGCTTATATCTTGAAAACCGTACTAGATAGAGCGATTTCTACAAAATGTTTGATCCATAGGGTATCCCTGCAAAATAGGCATCTGGATCTAGCCATCACAACAGTATAAGGCTATAAGCAGAGCAAATTAAATTGTTTTTTGTTGAGTGGCAACCCTGCCACATGAACATGATGAACAACTTCTCCAAAACTACAAGGCCCAGAGACCTGCTGTTTTTTAAAAAGATCGCTTATTTATCGAGGATGAAAACTGTTCATGGCATGCAGATCTGTTGTTCGTCTATTTGATAGAGTCATTACAAGTAATGTACCCCCCCAACCTAAGTGTGAAAATTTCAACACGTTATCACAATTTTCTCATTGACTATTGCAGGGATTTCTCTCATATCTTGCATATATGTACTAGGTCACAAGTAGATTCTCTTGTCTGAGTATCAGGCCTGGATCTTTCTTAATTATTAAGCTTCCCCGAAAGGGCGCTTATTTGTTTTTGCTTCAGTTTTGTCACCGCCGCCACATTATGGTCTCCCTTGAATATCTTCCTTGCTATTGGAAGCTTTCTAACCATATTTGGTAGTTATATACCTCAGGGCTTAGGCGTGGGAAAAAATTTCCACATGATTAAATTTGACCTCTGATCTTTAAAATAGGTTTTTTTGGGTACACCCGCCCGTCATTGCCGCTCAGCAAAATCTACTGACCGCGGAGGCTTGTAATTTCATGCACATGTTTACACTATCAAAAACGCAAGCTGATTAGCTTTTGGGAGCGATCCGATGAAAATTGACCGATTTATGAGTGCTTTTCTCACAGGTACCAACCAGACAGCTTAAAATTCATTTGAATCCCCCTATTATCTTCTTAAGTATTGCATTTAGAGCCATAAAATGTATTGGGAGGTAGTAGGAAACCATATGTGGAGAGTCTAGAAAGTAAGTCAAATTTCTCCCCGTGACCCCCCTGTAGGGGTCAAACTGGGATCATAAAATAGTTGATTTTGACATTTTGCCTTATATCTCCTTTGTTATTGCTTTTACAGCTAGGTAAGAAGTATTGAGAAATCATATGTGAAGAGTCTAGATAGCTGATCAGATTTTCCCCGCTGACCCCTCCTTGTGGGTCAAACTGGGGTCATAAAATAGTCAATTTTGTGTTTTTGTCTTATATCTCTTTATTAATGCTTTTATAGCTTTAGAATGAATTAAGAGGTATTGGGAAACTGTATGTGGAGAGTCTGTTTAGCCGGTCAGATTTATCCCCCCTGTCCCCCCACCGTATGGGTCAAACTGGGCTCATAAAATAGCAGATTTTCCCTTTTGCCTTGTATCTCCTTTATTGCTTTACAGCTTTAGAATGGATTCCATATATGGGGAGTCTATATAGCCAGCCAGGTTTACTCCCTGACCCCCTCTTATGGGTCAAACTAGGGTCATAAAATAGCCTTATCTCTCCTTTAAAACTACTCTTCTTACAAACTATAGCATTTATTAAATTAACTTTTCACAATATATGACCAAAGAAAACAAAATAAAACTTACATTTCTCTTTCATGTTAATGCATATACCTCCACACTGCCTGCTTAACTTTCACTTCTCTCTTCGCTGCTTGTTTTTCTTTACAAAAACCCTTTTCTACTTTAGACTATACTGAATCTAACCTTTGGGGACACTTTTTTTGACTGAAAGAATTAGAGAAGTGTTTAATTTATTTATGAACTCTACGGTCAAAAGTGGGTGTATGAAGGAACTTGAGTTTATGGGTACTACGCCTAGTATTTCTGGAAGAAGTGTAGGGGTGAATTAATTCTCGTAGGTAAACAGGTTGACCTTTGTTGAGGATTTTGTATGTAATGAGGCCTATTTTGAATTATACCCGTGAGTTTTTTCAGTTGAGGGGTGATGTGAGAAAATTTTGAGGAACGGGTGACAACCCTGCAGAGTGAGTTTTGGACTAGCTGCAATCTCCTTAACTCAAAATCAGTGAGTGATAAGAACAGGGAATTGCAGTAGTCCAATCTGCTGTTCACCAAAGCATTTGCTAGAAAGAACTGATGTTTTAAGGTCTAGAAGGGGTCGAATTTTGTAGAGGTCTCTCGCATGAACTCTAGTGGACTTTATAACCTGTAATATGGTCAGAGGAGGTGAAATTGGAATCAAATACCACTCCGAGGTTCTTGACTTTTTGTGCTGGTGAGACCTGATTACCAAGAATGTTGATTGTTATTCAGCTACTATTTCCATAGCTACAACATGCTGAGTAATTTGGGAGTCTACCCTAATAGCTAAGTGAGTAGTATCTTCTTTTTGACTTTTCAGTAACTTCCATAATGAGTAAAATCACTTGTCACTTGCGTTTAGAGAATTTCGTATAAATAAGTTTTTTACTTAGTTTTCTGTTAGCTATAACAGTGAACTTGCAGACCTGTAGCTCATTGCATAGCTGAATAATAGCTACTTTGAGGTTATCACTGTTGAGTAAATCAGTTATAACTTGAAAACTATTGCATTTAGAATATTTTCTTTGAATATGTTATTCACCTACTTTGGGGTTAGCTATAACATAGTAAAATTATAGACCTGTAGCTCATGGCATCGCTGAGCAATAGCTACTTTCAGATTCACACTGTTGAGTAAATGAGTTGTACTTAAAAACTATTGCATTTGCAGTATTTTTTTAGTATGTTTTTCACCTAGTTTTCCGTTAGCTATAACATAGTGAAACTGCAAACCTGTAGTGCATTGCATAGCTGAGTAATAGTTACTTTTAGGTTATCACTGTTCAGTAAATTACTTGTAACTTGAAAACTGTTGCATTTAGAGAATTTTGTTTAAATATGTTATTCATGTACTTTTAAATCCGCTATAATATAGTGAAATTGCAGACCTGTAGCTTATGGCATAGCTGAGCAATAGCTATTTTCAGGTTCTCCCTGTTATGTAAATCAGTTGTAACTCAAAAACTGTTACATTCACAGTATCTTGTTGAAATATTAGTGATCTCAACGGGTATCCAGATATCCGTGTACCCGAACCCTGAATATTTACCCGAATCTGAAATCACGTACCCGAATCTAATTTTTATGTCAGCTGACTTGTCAGTCAGCTGACATTATGTCGTCACTCTGCGGCGTGGGCGTACGCGTCCGCGTGAACAACTTCTCCTCCAAAACTACAAGGCCTAGAGACGTGCTGTTTTTTTTAAAAGATACCTTATCTATCGAGGATGAAAAATTGTTCAAGGCATGCAAATCTGTCTGTTCGTCTGTTTGCTAGAGACATTACAAGGGGGGTACCCCCACCAAAAGTGTGAAAATTTCAACACTTAATCACAATTTTCTCAGTGACTATTGCAGGGATTTCTCTCATATCTTGCATATATGTACTAGGCCAGAGGTAGATTCTCTTGTGTGAGTATGAGACCTGGATCTATCTTACTTTTTTTTTAATAAATTTTTTTAATAATTTTTAATGCATTAAAATTCATGAAATCATGCACAAAATCATTTATAACTTGAAAAGTGTTGCATTTAGAGCATTTTGTTAAAATATGTTATTCAGCTACTTTTTTCATAGTTACAATATGGTGAGTAAGTTGGGTGCCTGTCTCAATAGCTAAGTGAGTAATAGCTACTTTTGGGCTTTTCAGTAACTTCCATCATGAGTAAAATCACTTGTAACTTCAAAACTATTGGATTTAGAGAATTTCGTATAAATATGTTATTCAGCTACTTTTGGGTCAGCTATAACATAGTAAAATTTTAGACCTGTAGCTCATGGCATAGCTGAGTAATAGCTACTTTTAGGTTATCACTGTTGAGTAAATCGCTTATAACTTCAAAACTATTGGATTTAGAGAATTTCGTATAAATATGTTATTCAGCTACTTTTGGGTCAGCTATAACATAGTAAAATTTCAGACCTGTAGCTCATGGCATAGCTGAGTAATAGCTACTTTTAGGTTATCACTGTTGAGTAAATCGCTTATAACTTGGAAACTATTGCATTTACAGTATTTTGCTTAAATATGTTGTTCACCTACTTTTGGGTCAGCTATAACATAGTAAAATTTCAGACCTGTAGCTCATGGCATAGCTGAGTAATAGCTACTTTGAGGTTATCACTGTTGAGTAAATCGCTTATAACTTGGAAATTATTGCATTTAGAGTATTTTGTTTCAATATGTTATTCACCTATTTTGGGATCAGCTATAACATAGTGAAGTTTCAGATCTGTGGCTCATTGCATAGCTGAGTAATAGCTACTTTGAAGTTCTCACTATTGAGTAAATCACTTGTAACTTAAAACCTATTGCATTTAGAGTATTTCGTATAAATATGTTATTCAGCTACTTTTGGGCCAGCTATAACATAGTGAAATTTCAGATCTGTAGGTCATGGCATAGCTGAGTAATAGCTACTTTGAAGTTCTCACTATTGAGTAAATCAGTTGTAATTGGAAAACTATTGCATTTAGAGTATTTCGTATAAATATGTTATTCAGCTACTTTTGGGTCAGCTATAACATAGTAAAATTTCAGACCTGTAGCTCATGGCATAGCTGAGTAATAGCTACTTTTAGGTCATCACTATTGAGTAAATCAGTTGTAACTTGAAAACTATTGCATTTACAGTATTTTGCTTAAATATGTTGTTCATCTACTTTTGGGTCAGCTATAACATAGTAAAATTTCAGACCTGTAGCTCATGGCATAGCTGAGTAATAGCTACTTTGAGGTTATCACTGTTGAGTAAATCGCTTATAACTTGGAAATTATTGCATTTAGAGTATTTTTTTTCAATATGTTATTCACCTATTTTGGGGTCAGCTATAACATAGTGAAGTTCCAGACCTGTGACTCATTGCATAGCTGAGTAATAGCTACTTTGAAGTTCTCAATGTTGAGCAAATCACTTATAATTTGAAAACTATTGCATTTAGAGAATTTCGTATAAATATGTTATTCAGCTACTTTTGGGTCAGCTATAACATAGTAAAATTTCAGACCTGTAGCTCATGGCATAGCTGAGTAATAGCTACTTTTAGGTCATCACTATTGAGTAAATCAGTTGTAACTTGAAAACTATTGCATGTACAGTATTTTGCTTAAATATGTTGTTCACCTACTTTTGGGTCAGCTATGACATAGTAAAATTTCAGACCTGTAGCTCATGGCATAGCTGAGTAATAGCTACTTTTAGGTCATCACTATTGAGTAAATCAGTTGTAACTTCAAAACTATTGCATTTACAGTATTTTGCTTAAATATGTTGTTCACCTACTTTTGGGTCAGCTATAACATAGTAAAATTTCAGACCTGTAGCTCATGGCATAGCTGAGTAATAGCTACTTTGAGGTTATCACTGTTGAGTAAATCGCTTATAACTTGGAAATTATTGCATTTAGAGTATTTTGTTTCAATATGTTATTCACCTATTTTGGGATCAGCTATAACATAGTGAAGTTTCAGATCTGTGGCTCATTGCATAGCTGAGTAATAGCTACTTTGAAGTTCTCACTATTGAGTAAATCACTTGTAACTTAAAACCTATTGCATTTAGAGAATTTAGTATAAATATGTTATTCAGCTACTTTTGGGCCAGCTATAACATAGTGAAATTTCAGATCTGTAGGTCATGGCATAGCTGAGTAATAGCTACTTTGAAGTTTTCACTATTGAGTAAATCAGTTGTAATTGGAAAACTATTGCATTTAGAGTATTTCGTATAAATATGTTATTCAGCTACTTTTGGGTCAGCTATAACATAGTAAAATTTCAGACCTGTAGCTCATGGCATAGCTGAGTAATAGCTACTTTTAGGTCATCACTATTGAGTAAATCAGTTGTAACTTGAAAACTATTGCATTTACAGTATTTTGCTTAAATATGTTGTTCACCTACTTTTGGGTCAGCTATAACATAGTAAAATTTCAGACCTGTAGCTCATTGCATAGCTGAGTAATAACTACTTTCAGGTTCTCACTATTGAGTAAATCAGTTGTAATTGCAAAACTATTGCATTTAGAGAATTTAGTATAAATATGTTATTCAGCTACTTTTGGGTCAGCTATAACATAGTAAAATTTCAGACCTGTAGCTCATGGCATAGCTGAGTAATAGCTACTTTTAGGTCATCACTATTGAGTAAATCAGTTGTAACTTGAAAACTATTGCATGTACAGTATTTTGCTTAAATATGTTGTTCATCTACTTTTGGGTCAGCTATAACATAGTAAAATTTCAGACCTGTAGCTCATGGCATAGCTGAGTAATAGCTACTTTGAGGTTATCACTGTTGAGTAAATCGCTTATAACTTGGAAATTATTGCATTTAGAGTATTTTGTTTCAATATGTTATTCACCTATTTTGGGGTCAGCTATAACATAGTGAAGTTCCAGACCTGTGACTCATTGCATAGCTGAGTAATAGCTACTTTGAAGTTCTCAATGTTGAGCAAATCACTTAAAATTTGAAAACTATTGCATTTAGAGAATTTCGTATAAATATGTTATTCAGCTACTTTTGGGTCAGCTATAACATAGTAAAATTTCAGACCTGTAGCTCATGGCATAGCTGAGTAATAGCTACTTTTAGGTTATCACTGTTGAGTAAATCACTTATAACTTGGAAACTATTGCATTTAGAGTATTTTGTTGCAATATGTTATTCACCTATTTTGGGGTCAGCTATAACATAGTGAAGTTCCAGACCTGTGGCTCATTGCATAGCTGAGTAATAGCTACTTTGAAGTTCTCACTCTTGAGTAAATCAGTTGTAATTGGAAAACTATTGCCTTTACAGAAATTTGTGCAAATATGTTATTCAGCTACTTTTGGGTCAGCTATAACATAGTGAAATTACAGACCTGTAGCTCATGGCACAACTGAGCAATAGCTATTCTCAGGCACTGACTGTTGAGTAAATCGGCTATAACTTAAAAAATATTGCATTTGGAGTATTTTGTTAAAATATATTGTTCACCTACTTTTGGGTTAGCTATAACATAGTGAAATTACAGACCTATAGCTCATGGCATAGCGGAGCAATAGCTATTTTCAGGTTCTCACTATTGAGTAAATCCGTTGTAACTTGAAAACTATTGCATTTACAGTATTTTGCTTAAATATGTTGTTCACCTACTTTTAGGTCAGCTATAACAGAACAAAAATTCAGACATGTAGCTCATTGCATAGCTGAGTAATAGTTGCTTTGAGGTTCTCACTCTTGAGTAAATCAGTAGTAACTTGAAAACTATTACATTTAGAGTATTTTGTTAAATATGTTATTCACAGACGTTTTGGTCAGCTATAACATAGTGAAATTGCAGACCTCTATGTCATGGCATAGCTGAGCAATAGCTTCTTTCAGGTTCTCACTGTTGTAAATCATTGTATCCAACCTGTAGGAAATCATGGGCTGGGAATCTGTTAAAATGGTCCGATTTGACCTTGGAACCCTCCTTCAAGGTCAAATGAGGATAGCCAAACATAAAAGTGCTTATAACTCGCTTATTATTGGTCCTAGAGGTTTGGAATGAAAACCAACCTATAGAAAATCATGAGCTGGGAATTTTTTGGTGTGGTCGGATTTCACCTTGGACCCCTCCTTCAAGGTCAAATGAGGATAGCCAAACTTAAAGTGCTTATAACTCGCTTATTATTGGTCCTAGAGGTTTGGAATGGAAAACCAACCTATAGAAAATCATGGGCTGGGAATCTTTTGGTGTGGTCAGATTTCACCTTAGACCCCTCCTTCCAGGTCAAACGAAGATAGCCAAACTTAAAGTGCTTATAACTCGCGTATTATTGGTCTTGGAGGTTTGGGATGGTAAACCAACATATAGGAAATCATGGGCTGGGATTCTTTTGGTGTGGTCAGATTTGACCTGGGACCCCTCCTTCAAGGTCAATTGAGGATAGCCAAACTTACAATTGCTTAGAACTCGCTTATTATTGGTCCTACAGGTTTGGGATGGTAAACAAGCTACAGGAAATCATGGGCTGGGAATTTTTTTGTGTGGTCGGATTTGACCTTGGACCCCTCCGTCAAGGTCAAACAAGGATAGCCAAACTTAAAAAGTGCCTATGACTCACTTATTATTGGTCCGAGAGGTTTGGGATGGTAAACCATCCTAAATTCTTTGGCTGGGAATCTTTTGGTATGGTCAGATTTGACCTTTGGACCCCTTCTTCATGGTCGAACGAGGATATTGCATTTATAGTATTTCTTTAAATATTTTTAACCTACTTTTTACACTTAAAACAATTACCTTGTTACTTTATTTCATAATACCATTTGCAGGGCACAACTTTTTTGTCCTTTTTTTCTGTCAGCTTCGGAATATCTTTCGAACATGCTGTTCAGTTACCATTTACTGTATTTCTGTATAGCCCTTTCCCTGATAATTATGCTTTCCTCTCATTATCACCATCACAAATCAAAAACATTCAGTCAGCTGACACAGTGCCCGTTCACGGGCACTCTCCTCTTGTTATTGTTATTAATATCGCCCACATTGGCTGACCGAGTACAGACATATCTCGACTTCATAAATTCACCTAAAAATGAAACTATTGAATTAAAATGCATAGGAATATTGTTTTCTCACCATTGCACACCATTTATAGCATTTATTGTATCCCCGGCGCGAAGCGGGGATACTATGGATTCATCATCGTCGTCGTCCGCATCCGCAGAGATTTCTTGTTAGCGACCTACAGTCCACATTTCTTTCCAGATTTCTTTCATATTTGGCAGGTGGCTTGATATGGTGGAGGACTTGCCACCCTATCTTTTTGGTAGGCTTTATGTCTAAATTAGGCCTGTGGTAGACAAAAATGTCTAAAATGTGGAATATTGCTTGTTAGCGACCTACAGAGGTCCTCGGTGGCCTAGTGGTTAGCAAGTTTGGCATCTAATCATAGGCTATCACCTCTGTGGGTTCGAGTCCCACAAGTGGCAATGCTGAGGACCTGTCCCAATATGACCCTGGCTGTTGAACAGGACGTTAAACCCCAACTTTGACTTTGACTTGTTAGCGACCTACAGTCCACATTTCTTTCCAGATTTCTTTCATATTTGGCAGGTGGCTTGATATGGTGGAGGACTCGCCACCCTATCTTTTTGGTAGGCTTTATGTCTAAATTAAGCCTGTGGTAGACAAAAATGTCTAAAATGTGGAATATTGCTTGTTGGCGACCTACAGTCCACATTTCTTTCCAGATTTCTTTCATATTTGGCAGGTGGCTTGATATGGTGGAGGACTCACCACCCTATCTTTTTGGTAGGCTTTATGTCTAAATTAGGCCTGTGGTAGACAAAAATGTCTAAAATGTGGAATATTGCTTGTTAGCGACCTACAGTCCACATTTTCCAGATTTCTTTCATATTTGGCAGGTGGCTTGGTATGCTAGAGAACTCGCCACCCTATTTTTTTGTAAGGCTAAAATTTTATTTAATCAAATAACTCATTCACCTACATTTTGGAGAGCTTTCAATTAGTGAATTTTCAGATCCGTAGCTAATTACTCACCTACTCAAAATGAGTAAATGCCTATTATCACTGAAAGTATTGCAGATAGCCAGTATTTCTCAAATAACTCATTCACCTACATTTTGGAGAGCTTTCACATGCTAAAGTTTTTTTATGAATTTTTTAAAATAATTTTTATTGCATTAAAATTAATGAAATCATGCACTAAATCAATTATAACTTGAAAAGTATTGCATTTAGAGCACTGTTAAAATATGTTATTCAGCTACTTTTTCCATAGCTACAACATGGTAACTTGGATGGGTGTCTATCTCAATAGCTAAGTGAGTAATTTTCATATTTTTAAATGTAAAATCCATTTTTATGAATAAAAATGTATATACTTACCATATGAAAACACTTGGGTAAGCTTTGCTTGGCATTCGGTGACCGCCACGTACACCGTACATAGAATTTAAAATATGAGGGGAAACCCTCTTTAAACCTATATACCTGCTACCCTTTGACCCCTGGTGACCTAGTTCACTCTGCCATGCGCATTAATGCAAAAATAGTTCATTCTTTTTGTGAATAAACCTAAATGCTGGAAAAAGGCCTTAAAGCGGGGCAGGCGGGAGGGTGATTTGCTGTTTTCATATGGTAAGTATATACATTTTTATTCATAAAAATGGATTTTACATTTAAAAATATGAAAATTTATTTCATAAAAATGTAAATATACTATACCATATGAAAACACTTGGGTTGAATGCCCACATGGAAGGATGGTGGGAAAAAAGACAGGCTAAGGAGGAAACCACCCATGGTTCAAGTGCACTAAAAAAGGAAAATTCCTGGTGCATAACCAAAACCCCTGTGATGAAGGTGCAACTTGACTAAGTGTGAAGTAGTTAACTACTTATAACCTTCAGCACTGCTGTCTACACCCAAGAGGTCAGCTCTAAGAGGATAAGCACAAACGTGTCAAAACCCAGAAGATGTGCCAAAAGTACACTACCAAGCACGGTCCCCAAAAAAGGAAGTCCCCAAAAAGGAATACCCCCCCCCCCCTTTCCTGAGGCTAAGAAGCCTCAGAAAGGATCAAGAAAAAGGAAGATCAAGTCAGGGCGTCAAGTTCCTATTTTTTCCTATTATTTCCTATTTTTTAACAAATTCCTGTTTATTCCTATTTTCCAGGAAAATTCCTATTTTTTCCTATTTTTGGTGATGATAATGTATTTTAAGTCACTAAATGTTGTTGATCACATGGAAAATGACTAATTTTCTCAAATCATAATGAAGTATAAATTTTACAGCATCATTGAAAAATGAAAAATGGTTTATTATCTCCCGCCGGGCTTTAGCCCGGGAGGGAGATTATGAAATGATGCCTGTGTGTGCGTGCGTGCGTGCGTGCGTGTGTGCGTGCGTTAGTTAGTCACGCAGATTCCTCCAAAACTACTACAGCTACAGATTTTTTGTAAATTAATTGTCCCAATGAATTTTCACGCCCTCGAAAATTTTTTTGGTTTTATGGACTTAGGCCTAAAGATAACTGAGTAATAGCTATCTTAGCTACTTGGAGTAAAGGGCTCATAACTCAAAAACTATTGCAGTTACAACTTTTTCTTCAAATATGTTGTTCAGCTACTTTGTCCTTAGCTATAAGATGGTACATAGTTTGGGGTCCCATTGCATGCCATAAGTGAGTAATAGCTATTTTCTCATTTGTAGCTAAATAACAAAAGGAGTAAATGTCAAATATCTTCAGAAGTATTAGAGTTACAGAAATCTTTTCAAATATGTTGTTCATCTACTTTTTGGTAAGCTATCACATTGTAAAGTTTCAGACCTGTTGCACCTTGGATAGCTGAGTAATAGCTACTTTGAAATTCTGACTGTTGAGTAAAGCCATTGTAACTCCAAAACTATTGCAGTTAGAGTGTTTTCCTAAAATATGTTGTTCAGCTACTTTGTCCTTAGCTATAAGATGGTACATAGTTTGGGGTTCTACTGCATGCCATAAGTGAGTAATAGCTATTTTCTCATTTGTAGCTAAATAACAAAAGAAGTAAATGCCAAATATCTTCAAAAGTATTAGAGTTACAGAAATCTTTTCAAATATGTTATTCATCTACTTTTGGGTAAGCTATCACATAGTTAAGTTTCAGACCTGTTGCACCATGGATAGCTGAGTAATAGCTACTTTCAAATTCCGACTGTTGAGTAAAGCCATTGTATCTCCAAAACTATTGCAGTTACAGTGTTTTCCTAAAATATGTTGTTCAGCTACTTTGTCCTTAGCTATAAGATGGTACATAGTTTGGGGTTCTACTGCATGCCATAAGTGAGTAATAGCTATTTTCTCATTTGTAGCTAAATAACAAAAGAAGTAAATGCCAAATATCTTCAAAAGTATTAGAGTTACAGAAATCTTTTCAAATATGTTATTCATCTACTTTTGGGTAAGCTATCACATAGTTAAGTTTCAGACCTGTTGCACCATGGATAGCTGAGTAATAGCTACTTTCAAATTCCGACTGTTGAGTAAAGCCATTGTATCTCCAAAACTATTGCAGTTACAGTGTTTTCCTAAAATATGTTGTTCAGCTACTTTGTCCTTAGCTATAAGATGGTACATAGTTTGGGGTTCTATTGCATGCCATAAGTGAGTAATAGCTATTTTCTCATTTGTAGCTAAATAACAAAAGAAGTAAATGTCAAATATCTTCAAAAGTATTAAAGTTAGGGAAATCTTTTCAAATATGTTGTCCATCTACTTTTTGGTAAGCTATCACATAGTAAAGTTTCAGACCTGTTGAATCTTTGATAGCTGAGTAATAGCTACTTTGAAATTCTGATTGTTGAGTAAAGCCATTGTAACTCCAAAACTATTGCAGTTAGAGTGTTTGCCTAAAATATGTTGTTCAGCTACTTTGTCCTTAGCTATAAGATGGTACATAGTTTGGGGTTCTATTGCATGCCATAAGTGAGTAATAGCTATTTTCTCATTTGTAGCTAATTGAGAGCTTTCACTTGGTGAAGTTTCAGACCCTTAGCTAATTACTCACCTACTCAAAATGAGTAAATGCGAATTATCTCTAAAAGTATTACAGATAGCCAATTTTTCTCAACTCATTCACCTACTTTTGGAAGAGCTTTCACATGGTCAAGTTTCAGACCCGTAGCTAATTACTCAAAATGAGTAAATGCTAATTATCTCTAAAAGTATTGCAGATAGCCAATTTTTCTCAAATAACTCATTCACCTACTTTTGGGAGAGCTTTCACTTGGTCAAGTTTCAGACCCGTAGCTAATTACTCACCTACTCAAAATGAGTAAATGCGAATTATCTCTAAAAGTATTGCAGATAGCCAATTTTTCTCAAATAACTCATTCACCTACTTTTGAGAGAGCTTTCACTTGGTGAAGTTTCAGACCTGTAGCTAATTATTCACCTACTCAAAATGAGTAAATGCAAATTATCTGTAAAAGTATTGCAGATAGCCAATTTTTCTCAAATAACTCATTCACCTACTTTTGGAAGAGCTTTCACTTGGTGAAGTTTCAGACCCGTAGCTAATTACTCACCTGCTCAAAATGAGTAAATGCGAATCATCTCTAAAAGTATTGCAGATAGCCAATTTTTCTCAAATAACTCATTCACCTACTTTTGAGAGAGCTTTCACTTGGTGAAGTTTCAGACCTGTAGCTAATTATTCACCTCAAAATGAGTAAATGCTAATTATCTCTAAAAGTATTGCAGATAGCCAATTTTTCTCAAATAACTCATTCACCTACTTTTGAGATAGCTTTCACTTCGTGAAGTTTCAGACCCGTAGCTAATTATTCACCTGCTGAAAATGAGTAAATGCTAATTATCTCTAAAAGTATTGCAGGTAGCCAATTTTTCTCAAATAACTCCTTCAGGTACTTTTGGAAGAGCTTTCACATGGTGAAGTTTCAGATCCGTAGCTAATTACTCACCTACTCAAAATGAGTAAATGCGAATTATCTCTAAAATTATTGCAGATAGACAACTTTTCTCAAATAACTCGTTCATCTACTTTTGGGAGAGCTTTCACTTGGTAAAGTTTCAGACCTGTAGCTAATTATTCACCTGCTGAAAATGAGTAAATGCTAATTATCTCTAAAAGTATTGCAGGTAGCCAATTTTTCTCAAATAACTCCTTCACATACTTTTGGAAGAGCTTTCACATGGTCAAGTTTCAGATCCGTAGCTAATTACTCACCTACTCAAAATGAGTAAATACGAATTATCTCTAAAAGTATTGCAGATAGCCAATTTTCTCAGATAACTCATTCACCTACTTTTGGGAGAGCTTTCACATGGTGAAATTTCAGACCCATAGCCAATTACTCACCTACTCAAAATGAGTAAATGCTAATTATCTCTAAAAGTATTGCAGATAGCCAATTTTTCTCAAATAACTCGTTCACCTACTATTGGGAGAGCTTTCACTTGGTGAAGTTACAGACCCGTAGCTAATTGTTCACCTACTCAAAATGAGTAAATGCTAATTATCTCTAAAAGTATTGCGGATAGCCAATTTTTCTCATATAACTCATTCACCTACTTTTGGGAGAGCTTTCACTTGGTGAAGTTTCAGACCTGTAGCTAATTACTCACCTACTCAAAATGAGTAAATGCTAATTATCTCTAAAAGGATTGCAGATAGCCATTTTTTGTCAAATAACTCATTCACCTACTTTTAGGAGAGCTTTCACTTGGTGAAGTTTCAGACCCATAGCTAATTACTCACCTGCTCAAAATGAGTAAATGCTAATTATCTCTAAAAGTATTGCAGATAGCCAATTTTTCTCAAATAACTCATTCACCTACTTTTGGGAGAGCTTTCACATGGTAAAGTTTCAGCCCCATAGCTAATTACTCACCTGCTCAAAATGAGTAAATGCTAATTATCTCTAAAAGTATTGCAGATAGCCAATTTTTCTCAAATAACTCATTCATCTACTATTGGGAGAGCCATCACTTGGTGAAGTTTCAGACCCGTAGCTAATTATTCACCTACTCAAAATGAGTAAATGCTAATTATCCCTAGAAGTATTGCGGATAGCCTTCACATGGTGAAGTTCCAGACCCGTAGGTAATTACTCACCTACTCAAAATGAGTAAATGCTAATTATCTCTAAAAGTACTGCAGATAGCCAATTTTTCTCAAATAAGTCATTCACCTACTTTTGGGACAGCTTTCACTTGGTGAAGTTTCAGACCTGTAGCTAATTACTCACCTAATCAAAATAAGTAAATGCCTATTATCACTAAAAGTATTGCGGATAGCCAGTATTTCTCAAATAACTCATTCACCTACATTTTGGAGAAGTTTCACATGCTTAAGTTTTTTTATGAATTTTTTAAATAAATTTTAATACATTAAAATTAATTAAATCATGCACTAAATCAATTATAACTTGAAAAGTACTGCATTTAGAGCACTTTGTGCAAATATGTTATGCAGCTACTTTTGGGTCAGCTATAACATAGTAAAATTTCAGACCTGTAGCTCATGGCATAGCTGAATAATAACTACTTTTAGGTTATCACTGTTGGGTAAATCACTTATAACTTGAAAACTTTTGCATTTACATTATTTAGTTTCGGTATGTTATTCACCTATTTTGAGGCAGCTATAACATAGTAAAATTCCAGACCTGTGGCTCATTGCATAGCGGAGTAATAGCTACTTTGAAGTTCTTACTCAACACTAAATCATTTATAACTTGAAAAGTATTACATTTACAGCATTTTGTTAAAATATGTCATTCACCTACTTTTTCCATAGCAACAACATGGTGAGTAACTTGGGTGTCTATCTGAATAGCTAAGTGAGTAATAGCTACTTTTGGGCTTTTCACTAACTTCCATCATGAGTAAAATCACTTGTAACTTGAAAACTATTGCATTTAGAGAATTTTGTGCAAATATGTTATTCACCTACTTTTGGGTCAGCTATAACATACTAAAATTTCAGACCTCTAGCTCGTGCCATAGCTGAGTAATAGCTACTTTTGCCTTTGCCGGTGGATACATTTTGCATCTGGCCACAGATGCATCCTTGGTCTAGTCTCTAAAAGTACTACAGGTGGGCAATTTCTTCTAAATAAGTCATTCACCTACTTTTGGGTGATCTACCACATAGTGAAGTTGCAGAACTGTAGCTCTTTAGATGGCAGAGTAATAGCCACTAAAATAAGTAAATGTCTTGTATCTCTAAAAGTAGTACAGATAGGCTATTTCTTCTAAAGACGTGCTTTCCTACTTTGAGTTGATCTGCATAATGAAGTGGCAGAACTGTAGCTCTTTGGATGGCAAAGTAATAGCTACTAAAATGAGTAAATGCCTTTTGTCTTTAAAAGTATTGCAATCAAACATTAAACTTGTCACTTCTACATGTGCCTCCATCTCGCAGGAAAATTTATATTCCACTATCTTTAGGACATCTAATTTATACGGCGGGAGATAAATGCATGCGTCAGAATGCTTGTTATAATTGTGAATTTCACAAAATGAGTGCTGCAAAAATACCCACTGAATGCCTTTGGCATGAGAAATGACCTGTCTGGGGATATGTTGGCATCAATCTAGTTATGATTGTATCCACCGGAGAGCAGTGTGTAGAGATTTTCTTGTTACCCCTCTAGAGGCCAGGGTATTGTAGGTAGATTTCTTAAATTTTCAGGTTATATTCATAACCATAAAATCTTGGCTGGGAATATATTTTTGGCCTCATTTTGAAGAACAAGATGGCTGCCACGGGCGTTTTTCGACTTTCAGCAAGGAGTTTTGTTGGCCCTCCAGGCCTCTAGAACAAAGGGAATTCTAGGTAGAAATCTCAAATTCGCGGGATATGTTCATCATTACAAAATCTTGATTAAAAATATTTTTTTCCTCATTTTGAAAAACGATGGCCATCACGGGCGTTTCTTTTCAGTCATGAAAAGTGCTTATATCTCCCTTATTATTGGTCCTAGAGGTTTGGAATGTCAAACCAACCTATAGGAAATCGTGGGCTGCGAATCTTCTGCTGTGGTCGGATTTGACCTTGGGTTGCCTCTTCAAGGTCAAACAAGGTTAGGCAAACTTAAAAGTGCTTATAATTTGCTTATTATTGGCCCTAGAGGTTTGGGATGGTAAACCAACCTATAGGAAATCATGGGCTGTGAGTCTTCTGATGTGGTCACATTTGACCTTGGGCCCCTGCTTCAAGATCAAATGAGGGTAGCCAAACTTAAAAGTGCTTTCAACTTATTATTGAAAAATGCAGTTTTTCTTCTAAACTATGTTAGTTGGCCTTTTCCGGTGGATACATCTTGCATCTGTGGGTCCTTGGTCTAGTTTTGAACTGAGTTACATGTACATATGTAGTTCTATAGAATGTGTATTTATAAGCTTTTTGGATGTAATTCAATAAGTATGATGCTTACTTGAGATACACGTGTATTATTTTGACTATATTTTTTCCATTGTTCTAAGATAAGTGCAAAATAAAGGGAAATGTGGTGCATCATGATGGCTATAGGGGTGTTAGGAGACTATCTTGTTAAAAAAGATTCCTATTTTCACTATATTTTTTCAGTAATATTCCTATTTTATTCCTATTTTTTGACTCCCGAAATTCCTATTTTCCTATTTTCTGAGACCCACTTGTAACTTGACGCCCTGTCAAGTAGAAAGGGAGACTACACGTTGTGCAGCCACAATATCTCCCAGTCTATAGGTATCCTCGAGATTCTTGAGAGCTACATTCCTAAAGTAGAAGGATGTAAAAGTGGAATGGCTCTACCACGTGCAGGATCTCATGATGTCAAGGAGTGGGATTCCACCCTTAAAGGACCAGGACGCAGCCTGTGCCCTTACATCATGAGCCTTGACACCATGAAGAGATGCATTCTCTGTGGAACAGTTCTTAAGGGTGAAATAGATTAAGTCTTTAATCCAATTAGAAATCGTCTGAGCAGCGATGTCACCCTGTTTTGACTTCAAGAGTGAAACAAAGAGAAGAGATCTACCCTGCCTAAGGTCAGAAGTCCTAGACAAATAATGTCTAAGGGCTCTGACAGGACATGGAGACCTATCTTCTGTATCCTGTTGACCAAGGCACTTAGTCAAAGCAGGAATTTCAATTTCCGAAAAAATTGAAGCACCCTCTGAAGCTAACTGGTTCTTAGCCAGAAAAGCAGGATCTGTTTTAAGGATGACCTTTGACCATCCTTTAGAGTGAGAACAACCCTTAAAAGTAAAGGCATGAATCTCACTCCTTCTCCTTCCAGATGCAAGGGCAATAAGAAAAACCGTCTTCCAAGTGAGGAACTTTTGCTCAGCAAGAGACAAAGGTTCAAAAGGAGCCTTGGTAAGAGCCTGCAAAACCAAGGTCAAGTCCCAGGAAGGAATGTGACGAGTAGCCTTAGGCCTGGACTTGTAAAAGCTCTGAATGAGTCTTTTGAGCTCCTTATTAGAACCCAACTCCAAGTCTGCATCAAGCTTCATGGAGAGAGCTGACCTATATCCCTCTATAGTCTGAGGAAGTAATTTCTTTTCAGAGAAAAGAAATAAGAAAAACTCAGCTATGATGGGGACAGTAGGGTGCATGGCAGAGAAGCCATGTTCCTCACACCAAGTGCAGAAACCGTTCCACTTTGCCTCATACACTGATTTAGAAGACTTTCTAATAGGACTCAAAATCCTACTAGTCACTTCCTGAGAAAACCCTTTTTTCTCTAGGGAGACTTCAGCCAAAAGGCATGAAGGTTTAGACTCCTTAGATTTTGATGAAACACCTCGAGATGAGGTTGCTTTAAGAGATTTTCTTTTAGAGGAAGAGCGATTGGTTTTCTTATTGACAGTGCCAATAGATCCTGAAGCCACTCTTTGGTTTCCCAGAGAGGTGCCACAAGAAGCATCCTGCAGCTCTGAGAGTTGATTAACTTCTTGACCACAAGTGGACAAAGAGCTGTAGAAGGGAAGGAGTAGAGATGAAGTCCGGACCAATTCATCTCCAGGGCATCTACTGCCAGAGCCTTGGGATCTGGCACTGGAGAAACATACTGGGGAAGCTTGTGATTGAATCTTGTTGCAAAGAGATCTATTTGAGGTTGGAAGTCTATTTGTGACAGCCACCTGAAGATCTTGGGATTGAGAGACCACTCTGTATGAAGGGTCTGCTGAGACCTAGAGAGTTGGTCTGCTACAAGATTCATGACCCCTGGAACATGTCTTGCTGTAAGAACAACCTTGTTCTTGCGACAGAAGGCAAACAGGTGCCAAGTCAGGGCAAACATGTCCCAGGAGCGAGTGCCCCCTAGTTTGTTTATGTAAGCACAGACAGTTGTGTTGTCTGAGGCTACCTGAATAATCCTTTGATGAAGGGATAACTGAGGGACAAAGGTCTTGAGAGCCAGGAGCACAGCCTTGAGCTCCAGAACATTGATATGCGGTTTGGACTGTTGAGTCGACCAATGACCTTGGGCAATCATGTGAGCACAATGAGCTCCCCAACCCTGAGCTGAGGCATCCGTGTAAATGGATGTTACATACTTGGGTGGGTGCAGTGGAGCTTGCGCCATGACATTGTTCCTCAGTAACCACCACCTTAGATGAACCTTCACTGAAGGGTCCAAGGTGAATGGAGAATCCAGGGCACCTTTTAGGTGGCAATTGTAATTTCTCCTGAGATGAAATTGAAGGTGTCGCATATGAAGGTGACCCTGAGGTACTAACTTCTCTGTGGAAGCTAGTAGACCCAAAAGGTGCATAACCTGGCATGGAGAAGTATGGGGGTTGAAAAGCAGAGGATTAATAGCCTCCTGAATGGACAGGAACCTGGCCTCTGTTGGATAACAAACCCCCTTGGACAGGTCGAAGACCTGGCCCAGGAAGGTGAAAACTTGCTTTGGAAGCAAATCTGACTTCTCCCTGTTTACAATCCACCCCAGCTTGTGAGTCAACTCCAACAAAGTTAGAGTTGCAGACTGAGCCTCCTGACAACTGTTGGCTTTGATAAGCCAATCGTCTAGGTACATGTGAACTGAGATGCCCAACCTCAAGGCCATCCTTTTCACTTCCTTGACTAAGGTAGTGAATTCCCTGGGAGCTGTGGCTAGGCCAAAAGGCATAGCCACAAACTGGTACACTTTGCCCAAGACTTGAAATCTGAGCAGACTGTGAACCATAGGAGCCATGGGAACGTGGAAGTATGCATCCTTGAGGTCCAGAGAAGTTGTCCACTGGCCAACTTGAAGGGAGTTTCTGATGGACTGAGTAGTTTCCATCCTGAAAGTGGGGAAGTCCAGATAAAGATTTAAATAACTCAAATCTATTACTGGCCTCCATCCTCCAGTCTTCTTTGCCACAAGGAAAAGTCTGCTGTAGAAAGCCAGGGATGAAGAATCCCTGACCTCCTGGATTGCTCCTTTGAGCAGCATATCCACAACAGCTTGGCAAAGAACTAAATTCTTCTCTACTGGCTGTTTATCAAAGGAACCCCGGATAAAGGAATTGGAACTGAACCTATTGGAAGCTGAAGTCCAAATTCCAGGGTCTTGATAACAGAAGGATGGGCCCCTAAAAACTTCCAATTGAGATGGAAATAACCCAGTCGACCTCCCACTGGCAAAGTGGTGGGGTCTGGAGGTATGAGTGGAACCTTGGAGAGTTCCAAGGTCACTCTTACCTCCTGTAGGACATCATTGTTGAGATTGAGGTTGGGGCTTTTTGCCCCTACCCCTGGAAGACTTTCCACCACGTGGTTTCCTGGAACCTCGAAAGGAACCAGAACCAGAAGTAGAACCCTTCTGAAATTTCCTATCTTGAGAATCCCTATCTTGGGATTGTTGTCTTTTGAAAGACTTGCCCCTGGATGCAGAAGCAGAAAGTTGTTTGGACACTCCCTTAGTCAGGACAGACTGGAACTGTTCCTGCTTATACTCTTTAGTGTGAGAAGACAGAGCCTTCAAGGCAAATTCACCAAAGGGGGAGGAGGGACCATAGATAGGATGAGACCTAAGCTCCCTAACAATATGATCTGGCACATGTTTAGGGACTGAGCAAAGGAAGGAATCCCTCCTTGCCAAGGTCACAGTAGAGATAGAATGGGTGATGGAAGCCAACAAACCAATTAAGTGAAACTTCACCTGATTGATCAGCAAAGAATTGACGTCCAAGGCCTGCTGAATGTCCAGAGAAAGATTAAACTCAGTTTGGTCAACCAACTTCACTAAGTTGGTATGATTGACCGCTAAAGCCTCTCGATAGAAGTCTAGGGAATTCAGAATCATTAAATCTGACCTAAGACTCTTCTCAAGGGCATGAGCTGTACTTCTGGACAAGTAAATCTCCTTTTTAGGAGATGGCAAACCTGACCCCTGATCCGGATCCTTCAAAAGATCAGTCCAGACATCAGAAGCCATGGGTCTGTACCTGGCAAAGCTAAGTTTTGAGGGTTTGTTAGGGAAAATTCCCAACTTCCTCAACTTAGTTTGGGAAGCTCCCGAATTAGAAGAGCGTGAATGCAAATCAGATAGATACGCATCAGCCATCTTAAAGGAACTCCTCAGTCTAGAACTGATGGGGAGACTCATGGGTGAGGATTTTCATTGGTCGGGGTAGAGATCCGAGCAATCCTCGGGATCGTGATTCTGAACCGAAGGCCTGGAGATCTTATCTGATAAGACCTCAAAGACAGAGTCTAAGGCCTCCCTGTAGTCCCTATTGACCGACTGGACATAAGGGATGTTTGGCATTGAATCTACGACCTGCAGCTCAGCCTCAAGATTAACCTGAGACTGAGTCTTAAGTGAGTCCTGAGAATCATTAAAAGTCGCACCCGAAGGTTGCGACAGATCCTGACTAGCCATTGGCTGTTGAGTAACAGCAGGGTTGGCAATACCCTGAACCCTATCTAACATGGAAGACATGAAAGATGAGAAAGTGTTGAAGAAATCAGCCTGAGGCTGATAAGGGGGCCTGTGAAAAGATTGGTCATAAACAGGGTAGCCTGCCGGCACCGGGGCAGCCTGAATGGGCTGAGCTGAGGGAACAAAGTTACCCACAGAACCCGGTTGCTGGGAAATGGGTCTACCCAAAGAATTCACAGACCAAGATGACATTACACAGGATTGAGGGGGTAAAGGCACACCAGTCACTGGATGTGACTCCACCGGTGGGGATTGAATAACCCCCAAAAGCCAACTAGTGCATGCTTCTAAAGAAGTCATACTAGGCAATAAGCCCGAAGGCAAGGTGGAGAAACACGAGCCAGAAGAAACTGAAGTACCGGTAGTAAGGGGAGGATCCATAAGGAACCAAGTGTGGTAGGTAGTTGTGACAAATTAAAAATATTTGAATTTTGTGACACTTGTGAAAAAGTATTGCTCTGAAAACAAAGTACATAATATAAACATGATAATAAAGCAAAAGGATAAGGAAATATGCTGTACTCACTGAAAGAATGACTATACTTCAGAAAGTTCACGGTTAACCTCCATTTTGGATGTGACGTCACAGTCACGTGATCTGGTGAAGTTTTCGTACAACAGCTAAGTTAATGTGAAAATTGCGGTGATTCGAAGAATTTCGAAGAATGAATGAAGGAATACCCTGAATAGGTGAAAATAAACATTTAGAACTAAAAATCTAATGCAAAACACCAAGGAAATGATTATTTCCGAAGGGAAACCTACATCCACACCACGTGACCACATGAGCTAAGTTACGAAAAAGCAAGTAATATTGCAAAGAAACAAGCAATAAAAACACCAGAAATCGATTAAATCGAATAAAAATGAAGGAAAAGTGATAAAAAACAGCATAACCGTACTTACAGAGCACCACAACACCTAGTAGGTCTTAAAAATTTGAGCAGCAAAAATGCCGAGTTGAGAGTTCAACCGCCACAAAAAGAATGAACTATTTTTGCATTAATGCGCATGGCAGAGTGAACTAGGTCACCAGGGGTCAAAGGGTAGCAGGTATATAGGTTTAAAGAGGGTTTCCCCTCATATTTTAAATTCTATGTATGGTGTACGTGGCGGTCACCGAATGCCAAGCAAAGCTTACCCAAGTGTTTTCATATGGTACAGTATATTTACATTTTTATGAAATAAAAAGCTATTTTTATGTCAGCTGACTTGTCAGTCAGCTGACATTATGCCGTCACTCTGCGGTGTGGGCGTCCGCGTCCGCGTGAACAACTTCTCCTCCAAAACTACAAGGCCTAGAGACGTGCTGTTTTATTTAAAAGATACCTTATCTATCGAGGATGAAAAATTGTTCAAGGCATGCAAATCTGTCTGTTCGTCTGTTTGCTAGAGACATTACAAGGGGGGTACCCCCACCAAAAGTGTGAAAATTTCAACACTTAATCACAATTTTCTCAGTGACTATTGCAGGGATTTCTCTCATATCTTGCATATATGTACTAGGCCAGAGGTAGATTCTCTTGTGTGAGTATGAGACCTGGATCTGTCTTACTTTTTTTTTAATAAATTTTTTTAATAATTTTTAATGCATTAAAATTCATGAAATCATGCACAAAATCATTTATAACTTGAAAAGTGTTGCATTTAGAGCATTTTGTTAAAATATGTTATTCAGCTACTTTTTTCATAGCTACAATATGGTGAGTAAGTTGGGTGCCTGTCTCAATAGCTAAGTGAGTAATAGCTACTTTTGGGCTTTTCAGTAACTTCCATCATGAGTAAAATCACTTGTAACTTAAAAACTATTGCATTTAGAGAAATTCGTATAAATATGTTATTCAGCTACTTTTGGGTCAGCTATAACATAGTAAAATTTTAGACCTGTAGCTCATGGCATAGCTGAGTAATAGCTACTTTTAGGTTATCACTGTTGAGTAAATCGCTTATAACTTCAAAACTATTGCATTTAGAGAATTTCGTATAAATATGTTATTCAGCTACTTTTGGGTCAGCTATAACATAGTAAAATTTCAGACCTGTAGCTCATGGCATAGCTGAGTAATAGCTACTTTTAGGTTATCACTGTTGAGTAAATCACTTATAACTTGGAAACTATTGCATTTACAGTATTTTGTTTCAATATGTTATTCACCTATTTTGGGATCAGCTATAACATAGTGAAGTTCCAGATCTGTGGCTCATTGCATAGCTGAGTAATAGCTACTTTGAAGTTCTCACTATTGAGTAAATCACTTGTAACTTAAAACCTATTGCATTTAGAGAATTTCGTATAAATATGTTATTCAGCTACTTTTGGGCCAGCTATAACATAGTGAAATTTCAGATCTGTAGGTCATGGCATAGCTGAGTAATAGCTACTTTAAAGTTCTCACTATTGAGTAAATCAGTTGTAATTGGAAAACTATTGCATTTAGAGAATTTCGTATAAATATGTTATTCAGCTACTTTTGGGTCAGCTATAACATAGTAAAATTTCAGACCTGTAGCTCATGGCATAGCTGAGTAATAGCTACTTTTAGGTCATCACTATTGAGTAAATCAGTTGTAACTTCAAAACTATTGCATTTACTGTATTTTGCTTAAATATGTTGTTCACCTACCTTTGGGTCAGCTATAACATAGTGAAATTTCAGACCTGTAGCTCATTGCATAGCTGAGTAATAGCTACTTTGAGGTTCTCACTATTGAGTAAATCAGTTGTAATTGCAAAACTATTGCATTTAGAGAATTTAGTATAAATATGTTATTCAGCTACTTTTGGGTCAGCTATAACATAGTAAAATTTCAGACCTGTAGCTCATGGCATAGCTGGGTAATAGCTACTTTTAGGTCATCACTATTGAGTAAATCAGTTGTAACTTGAAAACTATTGCATGTACAGTATTTTGCTTAAATATGTTGTTCACCTACTTTTGGGTCAGCTATAACATAGTAAAATTTCAGACCTGTAGCTCATGGCATAGCTGAGAAATAGCTACTTTGAGGTTATGACTGTTGAGTAAATCGCTTATAACTTGGAAATTATTGCATTTAGAGTATTTTGTTTCAATATGTTATTCACCTATTTTGGGGTCAGCTATAACATAGTGAAGTTCCAGACCTGTGACTCATTGTATAGCTGAGTAATAGCTACTTTGAAGTTCTCAATGTTGAGTAAATCACTTATAATTTGAAAACTATTGCATTTAGAGAATTTAGTATAAATATGTTATTCAGCTACTTTTGGGTCAGCTATAACATAGTAAAATTTCAGACCTGTAGCTCATGGCATAGCTGAGTAATAGCTACTTTTAGGTTATCACTGTTGAGTAAATCACTTATAACTTGGAAACTATTGCATTTAGAGAATTTAGTATAAATATGTTATTCAGCTACTTTTGGGTCAGCTATAACATAGTAAAATTTCAGACCTGTAGCTCATGGCATAGCTGAGTAATAGCTACTTTTAGGTTATCACTGTTGAGTAAATCACTTATAACTTGGAAACTATTGCATTTACAGTATTTTGTTGCAATATGTTATTCACCTATTTTGGGGTCAGCTATAACATAGTGAAGTTCCAGACCTGTGGCTCATTGCATAGCTAAGTAATAGCTACTTTGAAGTTCTCACTGTTGAGTAAATCAGTTGTAATTGGAAAACTATTGCCTTTACAGAAATTTGTGCAAATATGTTATTCAGCTACTTTTGGGTCAGCTATAGCATAGTGAAATTACAGACCTGTAGCTCATGGCACAACTGAGGAATAGCTATTCTCAGGCACTGACTGTTGAGTAAATCGGCTATAACTTGAAAAATATTGCATTTGGAGTATTTTGTTAAAATATATTGTTCACCTACTTTTGGGTTAGCTATAACATAGTGAAATTACAGACCTATAGCTCATGGCATAGCGGAGCAATAGCTATTTTCAGGTTCTCACTATTGAGTAAATCAGTTGTAACTTGAAACTATTGCATTTACAGTATTTTGCTTAAATATGTTGTTCACCTACTTTTAGGTCAGCTATAACAGAGCAAAAATTCAGACATGTAGCTCATTGCATAGCTGAGTAATAGTTACTTTGAGGTTCTCACTCTTGAGTAAATAAGTTGTAACTTGAAACTATTACATTTAGAGTATTTTGTTAAATATGTTATTCACAGACGTTTTGGTCAGCTATAACATAGTGAAATTGCAGACCTCTATGTCATGGCATAGCTGAGCAATAGCTTCTTTCAGGTTCTCACTGTTGAGTAAATCATTGTATCCAACCTGTAGGAAATCATGGGCTGGGAATCTGTTAATATGGTCCGATTTGACCTTGGAACCCTCCTTCAAGGTCAAATGAGGATAGCCAAACATAAAAGTGCTTATAACTCGCTTATTATTGGTCCTAGAGGTTTGGAATGAAAACCAACCTATAGAAAATCATGAGCTGGGAATTTTTTGGTGTGGTCGGATTTCACCTTGGACCCCTCCTTCAAGGTCAAATGAGGATAGCCAAACTTAAAAGTGCTTATAACTCGCTTATTATTGGTCCTAGAGGTTTGGAATGAAAAACCAACCTATAGAAAATCATGGGCTGGGAATCTTTTGGTGTGGTCGGATTTCACCTTAGACCCCTTCTTCCAGGTCAAACGAAGATAGCCAAACTTAAAGTGCTTATAACTCGCGTATTATTGGTCTTGGAGGTTTGGGATGGTAAACCAACATATAGGAAATCATGGGCTGGGATTCTTTTGGTGTGGTCAGATTTGACCTGGGACCCTCCCTTCAAGGTCAATTGAGGATAGCCAAACTTACAATTGCTTATAACTCGCTTATTATTGGTCCTACAGGTTTGGGATGGTAAACAAGCTACAGGAAATCATGGGCTGGGAATTTTTTTGTGTGGTCGGATTTGACCTTAGACCCCTCCGTCAAGGTCAAACAAAGATAGCCAAACTTAAAAAGTGCCTATGACTCACTTATTATTGGTCCGAGAGGTTTGGGATGGTAAACCATCCTAAATTCTTTGGCTGGGAATCTTTTGGTATGGTCAGATTTGACCTTTGGATCCCTTCTTCATGGTCGAACGAGGATATTGTATTTATAGTATTTCTTTAAATATTTTTAACCTACTTTTTACACTTAAACAATTACCTTGTTACTTTATTTCATAATACCATTTGCAGGGCACAACTTTTTTGTCCTTTTCTTCTGTCAGCTTCGGAATATCTTTCGAACATGCTGTTCAGTTACCATTTACTGTATTTCTGTACAGCCCTTTCCCTGATAATTATGCTTTCCTCTCATTATCACCATCACAAATCAAAAACATTCAGTCAGCTGACACAGTGCCCGTTCACGGGCACTCTCCTCTTGTTTTACTTTTCACTAACTTCCATCATGAGTAAAATCACTTGTAACTTGATAGCTATTGCATTTAGAGAATTTTGTGCAAATCTGTTATTCACCTACTTTTGGGTCAGCCGACATAGTAAAATTTCAGACCTCTAGCTCGTGGCATAGCTGAGTAACACCTACTTTTGCCTTTGCCGGTGGATACATCTTGCATCTGGCCACAGATGCGTCCTTGGTCTAATTTGTCTTTTATTTTGGTTGTTTATGCATTGTCAAATGCCAGAGTGAGTAAACTTTGAAAATCGTCACTATATTAACACAGTTACCTAATTCCAAGTACATAAAACATTGTGTGTTGGCTATACAGTGACATGCACACCTTAATTAAATAAAAGTACAATACTTTTGCACAATAGTTGATAATTTAGCATTCAGTAAAAGTCACTTACCTGTCTGAAAAAAAAATAAAGTTTCAATTCCGAAACTACATTCCAGCAATAGTGTAATGCTTTTCTGATAGGTCATGTGACTCCATTTTTATGCATACTGCAATAAACAACAGTGTTTTGAATGTACAGAAGTCTTTTTTATATAACGTTTCTTCCGTGTTCTACTGTTTTGAATGCCAAAAAACGTGGCCAACAAGAAATAAAGTAAATGGTTGGATCCCATTATTTGTGTAGGTTTTAAGTCTGTAAATGTGGAGGTTTTTGTAGATCAGCTATTATTGCCCATCAACGAGAGTTCCCAGGTACCCGCCCATTGAAATAATTCCCTATCCGGTCCCACTACAAAGGGTATTTGAGAACACATTAAATATGTCCTTCATCTACTTTTCTGCCAGCTATAACACAGTGAAATTGCAGACCTGTAGCTCATTACATAGCTGACATTGAGATTTTTACTGTTGAGTAAGTCAGTTGTAACTTGAAAACTAGTGTATTTGGAGTTTTACATTAAATATGTTATTCACTTACTTTTAGGTCAGCTATAACAGTAAAATTGCAGATCTGTAGGTCATTGCATAGCTGAGCAAAAACTACTTTAAGGTTCTCGCTGTTGAGTAAATCAGTTGTAACTCAAAAAATATTGCATTTAGAGAATTTTGTTTAAATATATTATTCACCTACTTATGGGTCAGGTATAACGTAGTGAAAATTGCAGCCCTGTAGCTCATTGCAGAGCTGGACAATAGCCACTTCAGGTTTTTACTGTTGAGTAAATCAGCTGTAACTTGAAAGCTATTGCATTTACAGTATTTTCTTTAAATATGTTTTTCAACTAATTTTTACATCTTAACAGTTAACTTGGTACTTTACTTCTGAATACCATTTGCAGGGCATAACGTTTGTGTCCTTTTCTTTTTTCACTTCTACCCTGAAACTCACAGGCACTGATAGCTTGTTCATAATCGAATGTATATGGAAACATCATACAGAAGCAAAACTATGTAGTAGTCATAGTAAAATTATGAAGGATATTCCAGTCTTCTGGCGTTTAAAGAGCACTCTGCAGCATTTTAATTAAGCTACAATTGAGGATTCTATGTTACAAGTTTAAGTACCAGTGAAAACATAATATTTTGTAAATGAAATAAAATGTCATGGTTTAACACTAATGAACCAAATAAAATATGAAGGAAACTGTGTAAAGTGCACAAAATGCTAGTGAGGGTATACAAAAAAATTGATCACTGCCGAGTGTTTTTGTATATGATTTTTCTCACGACCAAAATTTAGATTTTATTAAAGTATATGCAGTTGAGAAGTGCAGAATCAAACTTTTTCCAATGGTGTGACCTATCCTGTTGTCCAATTAAAGTTAAAACTTCCACAATTATTTTAATATGATGGATGTATGCTGATCTAAATGCAGGGATCCTGTTTGGCTTAATTATGGGATCAACTTTGTGCATCTTAAGATTGTTTGGACTACAATAGAGGGTTCACAAAAAAAGATGTTAAATTTTACCAATAAAACAAACAAGCAGCTGCTTGGGTTGTACTGAAAATTCACAAAAAGCAATTATTTTTTCCTATCCAGATTGGATCCAGGCAATCGGAGGACTGAGCAATGGTTCAATATATTACACTTCAGTTACAATACCCTCAACCCAAACTTTTATAGGCTGAAGGTAAATCTACAATTTGGGAGAAACATAAAAATGTCTTGTTTATTGGGGCGATAGTTTGAATAAGCATGCTGAGCACAGATGGTTGATGAAAGGCATGGATGAGTGCATTATACAACTACTGATCTTTTAAAAATGGTTCTAACCTGTCAAGTTTTCATAGAGATCACAATTATGGGCACATTCATTTTAGGCTAAAGTTTAATGTTTTGACATACCTTTTGATGGCAGACAAATTTTAAGTGAAATTTTTGGGAACAATCTGTTCTTGCCAGCTTGCATTCCAAGAAGGATTTCATAAATTTACACATTGATGGGACATCACAAGAAGTGGTCTCAGTAGTAAAGGAAACACTGTAACCCAGTGAAAAAAGATTTTGCACGGTAAAATCCCAGTGATGTGACAAACAATGCATAGTTGTTTCATTATAAGTTCAGGATTTGAACATACACCAAAGGAGAAGGTATGGTGTGTCTACCTTTATTTTAAACATTACATAAATGAGAAGGATTCTAGTTGTAAGAGTTTTTCTGTAAAAAAAACACCAATCGTATCTTCACTCACACAAAGTTTAGATATTGTTGTGTCAGAATGGTGTTTGGTATTGAATTTGATGCATTGTGAAGGCCATACAATGATGAGAAGCTGCATTTTACCCCACAGCCCTTAAGGGCTGTTTGGGTATTGTCTTCACCTCTGGTGTCCGGATGGGCAGGCGGGCGGGCGACTGGAAAAGTTTGTTCGGCCTGTATCTCAGAAACTTGAACATTTTAATTACTTAAATGTAGCTGTTATAAGCTACAAGCTTACCATGTGGGACTGGATGCTGTTCTTGGATGGCCACAAGGCATCTGGCCAACATCTAAGAAAAATAGACATTTATAGTTGGCTGTAGCCTCAACTTTGACCTCTCGTCCTACTTTCTAGTTGAAATTTTATAAGCCTTACCCCTCAGCTGTAAAACAGTGGGGAGGCAGGGTGGGACTCTTCTCAGTCCCACATGGTAAGCTTGTAGCTTATAAAAGCTACATTGAAGTAATTAAAATTTTCAATTTTATTGCGCTACAATAGCTTACCATGTGGGACTGAATGCTGAATCCAACTGCACGGTGGAGGGATTACAGCTGAGACTGGAAGATATGTCAATTTTTCTTAGATTTTGAAGTAATAGATTAGATTGAATGTTTAGAAATACCAGTCTGAGTCCCGTTTACAGTGCCCCAATCCTGTAGACCGGGCCTGTAAAGAGCCAAAAACCTAGATAGAATGAATGACAGTGCTAAAACTGTCAAGATGTTTTGATTGTAGGAGAGAACTGCAGCCTTGCTTACTTAGAGGTGTAAGGGCCCCTAGGGCCCATCCACGAGTGAAAAACCAGCCCAATGGTTGGAATTCTCATAAATTTTTGTCACCAAATATGAGATTAATGAGTAATGACAACTTGATAAGTCCTTAATACATATATACTTGATGAACTAAAAATAAAAAATGACCTTACCTATAACATCTTGAGAGGTAAACCTATACCTAGACCCTGGGATTAGACTCCTGTAGACTTGATTGTAGCATATGTGCCCCCCTTCTTTTCTTTACGAGAATACCTGGTCTGAGGGGAAGGATCTAGGACTTGTTGTGCCACCACCACTGGTCCCAAATACATATTGTTGTCGTCTGACCAAGTAAGGTCTTTTAGGTAAAAATTTGTAAATGTGTTGTGAGCTTTCCAGTGACAGGCTTGCATGATTTGGTCCACCGATACCCCACCGTAAAAGGCCTTAGAGGCCGCGAAGGCCCGAATGTCATGCACTTTAACTTGGACCAAGTCCAAGGCTTGTTGGTCTGCTTGTTTATAGCAAAGTAGAATGGTTTGTTTCAACCAAGAAGAGAGAGTAGCGGGTCTGATGTCTGAGGTGTGTCCTTTCTTGAAGGAGATGAAAAGGAGGGATCGAGACCCTCTCAGTTCTTTGGTTCGGTCCAGATAGTACCTCAGGGCCCGCACCGGACACAAGGTCCTGTCTTTGAATTGTCTATCCACAATGGTAGTCAAAGCAGGAATAGTCACCGGAGACGCACTTTGAGAACCTTCTCTTGCAAGATGTTTTTTGGCTATGAAGTCAGAAGAAGGGAACAAGGCAACCTTTTCCCATTGGCCTAGATTAGATACTTTGTTTGCAACCCAGGCATGGATTTCGCTGCAGCACTTGCCGGAGGCCAAAGCTAGCAAGAAAGCAGTTTTGAGAGTAAGATGTTTGAGGTCTGTGTCTTTCATAGGCTCAAAGGGCACTTTTGTGAGCTCATTGACAATAACAGAAAGGTTCCATTTTGGAAAATTCCTGGAACTTTTTGGATGATCCCTGTGAAAACTGGAGAGTAACTATGAAGGTCTGAACTTGGTGTAATATGGTGACCCGCTGGGCCCAAAGTTTCAACAATGGCCGTCCTGGTAGAGATCCTGTTTAGATCTTGGTACAGGTACATAAAAAAATCTGAGATATGTTTCACAGATGGAGTGCAGAAATCCACCGAATTTTCTCTGCACCATTTTTCAAATAAGGCCCACTTTGACTTGTAGATGGTCCTTGTTGATGACCTCTGAGGGGCAGCAATTCTCTGCCACCTCACAGAGAAGCCTTGTTCTTGGAGCTGTCCACTCCTAGACACCAGGTGTGGAGGTTGAGATGCTGTGGATTGCTGTGGAACACATAACTGTGGGACTGTTTAAGAAGAGTTGTTGACACAGGAAGTTGTAGTGGGATCTCTGTTGAGAGCTGCACTAGGTCCCAAAACCAGGGCATCCCTGGCCAGCCTGGGGCTATTACGATGATCAGGCAATAGCATTGTCTGATCTTTTGGATCACCCTGTGAAGGAGAGCCGTTGGAGGGTAAGCATAGGCAGTGAGACCCCTCCAGTTTATGTTCAGAGCATCTATGTCCCAAGCCTTTGGGTCTGGGACAGAAGATACGTACAGTGGAAGTTTGTGGTTCAGATGAGTGGCAAATGGTCTACATGAGGTGTGAACCACTTTTGGCAGATCTGTTTGAACACTTGCGGATGCAGTGACCATTCTGTTGACTGCACTTGGTTGGATCTCAACAGGTAAGCCATCACATTCAGACACCCTCGAATGTGTCTGGCTTTCAATGTTATGTGATAGTGATGGCACCAGGTCATGATCTTTCACAGGAGAGCACACATCTCTGCTGAGTGAATTCCTCCTTGTTTGTTTACATAGGCTACCACTGTTGAGTTGACCGTTGTAACTAGCACTGTTTGGTTCTGGCACTTGTCCTTCAAGCTTCGAAGGGCCAGGGAGACCGACTTCAATTCTAGAATGTTTATGTGTAGCCTTTTTTCCCGGTCTGACCACAGACCTTTTGTAGAACTTTGATCTAAGTGAGCGCCCTAACCTTCATTTGAGTTGGACACTGTGGTATTTGGAATGAAGGTCTGCACCTCTCATCACATTTGAGGGATTTTGCCACCAGTCTAAGTGTGCTGCAATGGCTTGTGTCCAAGGAAGGAGGCTGTCCATCAACTGAGGATATCTCTAGTGCTCCTTGAGGTGAAACTGAAAGTGCCTCATATGAAGGCGTCCCCCCAGGACCATTTTCTCAGTTGAGGCAAGCAACCCAATTAACGACATCAAATATGTTGCAGTCAAACATGTTTTGACTTGAGTCTTAGGATCAAATCGTGAAGTTTGAGCCATCTCTCTTGAGTGGGTTTTACAAGGGCTGAATCTAGATGGTATTCGTAGCCCACGAACGAAAACACCCGAGTAGGTTTCAGTTCTGATTTTTCCTGATTTATTATCCAACCCAAAGACTGGGTTAGGTCTGCCACTGCCTGAGTGTTCACTTGGGCTTCCTCCTGAGACTGGGCCCTGATCAGCCAGTCGTCCAGGTATTGGTGAAGTCTGAGTCCTCTGGAGAGGGCCATTAGCTTCACTTCCTTTACAATCATTGTAAAGGCCTGGGGGGCTGCGGCTAGTCCGAATGGGAGGGAGGTGAACTGGAACACCTGGGACCTGTAGCAAAACCTTAGGTATTTCCTTGAGTTTGGATGGATGGGGATGTGAAGATAAGCATCTGATAGGTCTATCGACGATACCCATTCCCTTGGAATCAGGGAGGTCCTGATGAACTCTGAAGTTTCCATTTTGAACTTTTCTACGTGTAGAAAAGTGTTGAGCCTGCTTAAGTCTATGACCAGCCTCCACCTTTGGTGAGGCTTGGGTACTAGAAACAGGCGACTGTAAAACCCGAGAGATTTTACATTTTCCACCCTTTCGATTGCGTTCTTTGACAGAAAAGACTGGATACAATTGGCCAGAGCTTGATCTTTTTGACGGGCCTTGTACTCTGACAGAATCAGAGGGAATCTGACCAGATTTGGTTTTGAATGGAATGGCAGTACGTAGCCATTGGTGATAATGTTTAACACGTTTGATAAACATTTGTTTGTTTGCCAGTCTCTTCTGAAAGAATGGAGGTGACCTCCTACTGGTGGACTGAGGAAGGCTGTTAAGGAGTCATTCGGGGGGAGGGGTTTCCACGCCCTCTCCTTTTGTTGTGGGGTCGAAAACAACCCCTGGAGCCTCTGAAGTTCGGTTTCCCCCTACCTGAGGAAACCGATTGGTTACTGCTTTGTGAGGAGTTGCCCCCATAGGGGCGTTTCCTGTAGGAGCCTCTTTTCTTGTTGTGGGAACCACGAAACGGCTTATAGGGTCTGAAACCCTGAGAGTCTTTAGAGGTGCCTTTTTTGAGGAGGAAGTCTTCACCTTCCTTCACAAGTTAAGACTTGAACAAGGAGGAGTCCTAAAAGGAGGAGTTCCTGAGTTCTTGGCATCTCGTTTCCCCTAAATGTGGTTGCAGATGGGTCATTTCGGCTTTGCGCCTAAGCAAGCCAGTGTTACCCATAGTATATAATTCCCTCTGGAGTATATGGGCTAGAGATTTGCTGAGGCATGTGAGAGCCCTGTGTTGAATAAGAACAGTCTTATTCCAAAAGTCTAAGTACTCACAGGCTTGCTCATATCCACGTTTTGCTGCTTTTTCAGGATTGGCACCTTTTTGGATCTGAGACTTAACCTTCTTGAAGGTTGACTTCAGACTATATTGGCACTTCTTCAGAGATGCATTGCAGGAGAAAGAAGTCTTGGCAAAGGCAGGAGTAAAATTTAGTGTGGAAATGTTTTGCCTAGCTTGATGTTCCTTAAGAATTGGTAGGGGAACCTTGCCCATAGGAGCCCCAGGGGGTTTAGGAGTAATACAGATCCTTGCAAAATCTGTATTCAACTCCTGTATTTTCTCCTCATAATAAGGCTGTCCCACTTTGTAGTGGAAGGAGGAGGTTTGATGTATTTACCCTCAGGTAAATTAGCGGCCAGAAAATCATGTTCAGACTTATCAAAGGCATCTTTGATAACTGAGCTGAGTGGTAGCATAGAGGAAGGACCTCTAAGTCTGAGCTCTTGACGGCCTGTTTCATCATCCAGACTCATAACTGAGGTTGAGGACTTAGGCATAGACTGCCTGGGATCAGGGAGGGAAAGGATGCACCTGAAAGTGTCCACCTCTTCAGTGTATTGGGAGGGAACGTCAGACAGAGCTACTTCCCTATGATAAGGGGGGTTTGGATCATGTTGAGGTTGGTCTTGATCAGAGACAGCCCCAGAGGGCTGATCCCCAGAAGGCTTTAAAGACCTCTGTCTGACTACAGAGGACTGATCCTCCTCTGAGGAAGATGACACGTATCTGGACCTAGGCTCTTGTCAGCATGTTTTTTTTTTTGATTTGGAAGATGACATCCGAAGTTGATCGGATTCATCAGTGAATTGATCCGAGGCAGACCTCAGTTCAACATCATGCTTCCTATGAGAGTGAGAGTGCTTTTATCCGAGGCCTTCTTTGAAGGCTCCTCGGATGCACTAGAAGGTAGATCCGATGCCTGATGATGATCAGCACCGAGATGAGGGACAGTTTTTGCTGGCGTCTTGAGAGACAATGAACTGAAGGGTAGGGGCTGAGAACATGGGGGAGAGGTATAAGTTGTCAGTAGCACTCTCAAGGTCTGCATTAGAACCAGTAAAAGAATCCCCGTCGCCTTCACCCAAGAGATCTAGTTCATCGTTTTTTTGAACTAGTAGTGTTCCTTTTTTTGTTTCTTTATATAGCGTTTCCTGTGTTGAATTTTATTCATTTGTTCATCTGTGAAAGATGCACAGATATCACAGGGCGTCTGAAAAGTGACACAGGGGTCATCACCCTTGCCAGCTTCCCTACAGGTAGGGCAGTAGTTGTGTGTGTCGAATAAGAAACAAAAACGACATTTACTAGCTCTTGGTTTGTCTTTATTCGTTTGGTGGGAGGACATATTGAAAACGCAATAAAAGACGTAGATGTAAAAAGCCTGAACCAAGAAAAACTCAAAAGATCAAATATTATGAAAAATACTTATCGTGTCGAAATGGAACTTTCACAGAATAAACTATGATATATATATAAAAAAATGGCTGAAAATAAACATCCAACAATACGTATGTACTGAGATATAAATGAAAATGTCTGTGAAGTTACAGACGCTGCCAATTCACGTGGCCAAGGAGAAAGTAGGACGAGAGGTCAAAGTTCGCCACGAGACGACAACTTGAGGCTACGGCCAACTTTAAATGTCTATTTTTCTTAGACGTTGGCCAGGTGCCTTGTGGCCATCCGAGACCAACATTCAGTCCCACATGGTAAGCTATCGTAGTGCAATAAAATATAAGGTGTAGGAAGCTGATACTTGGTTAGGGGGTGTAGGTGTGCAACGTCATGGTGTGACCTTGATTTGACCTTTGACCTTACCGTAATGACCTTGACCTATAAAATCTTGTCTGGGCTATATCTGTGAAAGCATAAGGTGTAGGAAGTTGATACGTGGTAGGGACATTGGTTGGGGGTTGTAGGTGTGCATCATCATAATGTAACCTTGAATCGACCTTTGACCTTGCTGTAGTGATCTTAAACTACAAAAGCTTGTCGAGGCTATATCTCAGAAACTGTAAGGTGTAGGAAGTTGATACTTAGTAGGGACATTGGTTAGGGGGTGTAGGTGTGCAATGTCATGGTGTGACCTTGATTTGACGTTTGAGCTGGCCATAGTGACCTTGACCTATAAAATCTTGTCCAGACTATATCTCAGAAAGCATAAGGTGTAGGAAGTTGATACTCAGTAGGGACATTGGTTGTAGGTGTGCAATGTCATGGTGTGACCTTGATTTGACATTTGACCTTGCCGTAGTGACCTAGACCTTTAAAATTTTGTGGGAATATCTCTGAAACTGTAAAGTGTAGGAAGTTGATAGTTGGTAGGGACATTGCTTAGGGCTTGTAGGTGTGCATCATAGTTTTTAGTTTACCGATTAATGCTGTCATCTTCCTATTGAATTGTCTTGTTTTAATACTTTATCTTTGCATACATTCTGTTCCTCTTAAATGTTATTTTCTCTACTTAAACATCATTTAGACCTTTATATAACTTACACTGCTCTGAAAGTATTCCAATCTTTGTACTGTTTCACTACTTCTATATCTCATGGTGTTGAAAACTATTTCCCCAGGCTGTGGGGTACAGGCATCTCTGATGCTATTTTATGTCAGCTGACATTATGGCATCACTCTGTGGCGTCAGCGTGAATAACTTCTTCTCCAAAACCACAAGACCCAGAGATTTGCAAATTTTAATTAGTAAATTAAATTTTTATTAGTTAATACCTTACCTACCAGACGATAGCTATAGCCCGGCGCCAGCCGGTCCCGCCAAACGAAAGAAAAGACGTCCTGGGTTTCACCCCCGGCAGGACCGGTACACTACACTCCACTCGCCAGGTGGCCTAGTTCCTGCTTCACTCGCCAGAGGGACGTGACGTCATAGCATCTTTTTTGTCCCTAAGGTTGAATTGTAAGGCTGAAAGCGGGGAAGGCTGGGTGGGAATTTCCCGTCTGGTAGGTAAGGTATTAACTAATAAAATTGCAAATTTAATAAGTAAATTAAATTTTTATAAGTTAATACCCTATCCAATGGACAATTGCTTTACCGGTCGGCGCGACCGGTCCCGCCAAACGACAGAAAAAGTCATTCTGTATAAAATACCGGCAGGACCGGTCACAGAGTGTACATTCGCCAGGTGTCGCCTCGTGCATACTTCCTGTCTAGACAGAATGACGTCACGGCGTCTTTTTCGTTGTCTAAACCTATTAGACCCCTAGTAAACTGATAGCGGGGTTGGTTGGGAGGGTCTTGTCTGTCCATTGGATAGGGTATTAACTTATAAAAATTTAATTTACTTATTAAATTTGCAATTTTATTGCGTTAATACATCCTATCCAATGGACAATTGCTGAATAACTACCGCTTGGTTGGCGGGTAAGTTACTAGGAAAAAACTTGAGTGAACTCAAAAACTAACAAAGTTGAGGCCTAGGTAGTCCTGATTCAGGTAACCTACAGGGCCTAAGTCGGTATCCAGACCACCGGTTAACCGGCTGCATCAACCGACACTGCTCCCCCCCCCCTCCTGTTTCAGCATTACTGCTCTGAGTGGAGGGAAGAGAGGGATGAGTTCAAACCCAAGAAATAAACCTCCCAAAGGAAGCATGTCACAGTTTTTTTTTTGTTTTTTTTTTTTTTTTGATTGATTTATACTTATCTAAGTATGAGTATATACATTATGTACATATTTACAAGTACATCTCCCCATTATTGGCCTTGTTTGTGGATCTGCTGAGCAGCCACAACAGGCCCTAGATGGAACAGCTCTGAGTCAGCCCAGGCCACATCCTTCAAATAGAATTGTGTGAAGGTGTTGTGAGATTTCCAGTGGCAAGCTGACAAGATTTGGTCCAAAGAGATTCCAGATTGGAAGGCTTTGGAAGCAGCAAAAGCCCTTACATCATGGGCCCTAACCTGATGTAGAGTGAGGGCTTGCTGGTCAGAGAGCTCATAACATAGGATCACAGTCTGTTTGATCCATGAGGAGACGGTGGCAGGCGAGATATCTTTGTCAAACCCTTTCTTGAAGGAGACAAAGACTAGTTCTTTGTTTTGCCTGTGATCTGAGGTCTTGTCCAGATAGTAACGTAAGGCTCTCACTGGACATAGTGATCTGTCACCCTTGAGTGATTTATCCAGAGTGGGGGCCAGAGCTGGAATCACCACCGGGGCCACACTATCTGGGCCCTCCTTAGCCAGCTGATTCTTGGATAGAAAGCTGGGTGAGGGATACAAGGACACCTTAGACCAGTCTGACTGGTGTCTGATGTTCTTGTGGAGCCAGGCATGGATCTCACTCCTGCGTTTACCCGAACCCAGGGCCAACAGAAAAACAGTCTTGAAGGTCAAGTGTTTTAGGGAGGCCTCCTTAAGGGGCTCAAACGGTGCTTTTGTCAGCTGGTGTAAAACCAGGGACAGGTTCCAGGAGGGTATACCCCGCCTACCCTTGGGTCTGTCTCTATGGAAACTATCCAGGAGACGGGTGAGATTTTCATCTTTGCTGACATTTACTGGTACATTACCCAACTTGTCAGCAATGGCTGATCTATAACCATCTATTGTGCCTGGTTGTAATTTCCTTTCCTGAAACAAGTACAGTAGGAAATCAGCTATAGCCTTTAGAGGTGGTGCTCTGAAGTCCACCTGATTACTGATGCACCACTTTGTAAAAATGGACCACTTTGCCTCATAGACAGATCTGGTTGATCCTCTTTGAGGAGCCTCAATTCGTGCTGCCACTGCCTCAGAGAAGCCCTGTTCCTTGATTGCTGAGGCTCTAGGAGCCAGGCGTGTAGGTTCAGATTCGACAGGTTCCTGTGAAGGACCTGGTTGAATGGTTGAGACACTAGGTTGGGTATGCTGGGCAGACACAGTGGGATCTGGCTTGACATTGCTACCAGATCCCAAAACCAGGGCATGTTGGGCCACCCTGGAGCAATCAGAATTATTCTGTTGCAGGGGTAGTCCTGGAGCTTCTCCACCACTTTGCCCAAGATGGCTGCCGGTGGGAAAGCGTAGGGGTCCAGTTCCTCCCAAGACAGACTGAGAGCATCCACTGCCCAAGCCTGGGGGTCTGGGACTGGGGAGACGAAGTGTGGCAGTTTGTGGTTGAACCTGGTGGCAAATAGGTCCACTTGGGGTCTGTGCCACCGGTCGCATATTGCCTTGAATATCTCTGGATTGAGGGACCATTCTGTTTGAATGGTCTGACCCAGTCTGGATAGCTTGTCGGCTATAACATTTAGACGGCCGGGAATATGTCGAGCTTTGAGTATTACTTGATTTCTGGCACACCATGTCAGTATCCTCCATAAGAGGGCACACAGTGGGCCCGACTTCATTCCCCCTTCCTTGTTGATATATGCTACCACCGTGGTGTTGTCGGTAGCTATGAGAACCACTTTGTTTGTACAGAGGGCTTGAAATTCTTTTAAGGCCAGAAGGACTGCCTTTAACTCTAGGTAGTTTATGTGCAGTTTGCTTTCTGGGAGTGACCAACGTCCCCTTGCCATAAGTTCGTTTAAGTGAGCGCCCCACCCTTCTTTTGATGCGTCTGTAAAGATTTGCAGAGCATGTGCTAGAGGGTGTAGGGTTTGACCTTTGAGCACATTGTCTTCCTCCAGCCACCATTTCAGATGTGGGTGAAGTGACTTCGGAATGGGAATGGTCTTCTCCAACGTTTCCGGCATCCTCCAATTGTTCTTGAGGTGCCACTGTATAGGCCTCATGTGTAATCTGCCCATGTGAACCTGTTTTTCTGTGGCAGTGAGTAACCCGATCAGGGACATATAATTCCGGACCGGGCAAACTGGGGAGGCTAATATCTCCCGTATCTTGACCTGTAGACCCTGCCAACGTTCTTGAGTGGGTCTGACCTTGCCCTGTTTCAGGTCGAACTGGTAGCCTACGAAATTGAAAATTTGTTTCGGTTCCAGCTCTGATTTTTCTTGGTTCACTAACCATCCCAGGTCCTTGCAAAGTGTTACTAGGCTCTGTGTCTGTTGAAGACAAACCTGGAGGGACCTGGCCCTGACCAACCAGTCGTCTAGGTACTGGTGGATCCTTATACCCTGTCTCATGGCTAGCCACTTGACCTCTTTGGCTATCACTGTGAACTCCAAGGGTGCTGTGGACAGACCAAATGGAAGTGCTTTGAACTGATAGGTCTTGCCTTGGATGTGAAAACGCATGTACTTCCTGGACTGACTGTTTATGGGAACATGGAAGTATGCGTCTTTGAAGTCTATGGAGGTCACCCACTCTCCTGCCTGGAGAGAGGTCCGTATTGTCTCTGGGGTCTCCATCTTGAAAGTTTGGGTTTTCAGAAATTTGTTTAAATTGCTCAGATCCAAGATGGGACGCCACCGGTTGGTGGGTTTTGGAACCAGGAACAACCGGTTGTAAAACCCCAGGGATTGTGGATTTTGAACTAATTCTACCGCATTTTTGTTTAACAGCTGATGCAATGCCTCCAACAGGTAGCTGTTCCTGTGAGGATCTACATAACAGCTTGTTATTGTCGGTTCTCTTGTCAGATAAGGTCTGGACCGGAAGGGTAGGACGTAACCCTCTTTGAGGACTGAAACCACTTTGGGGTTGACGTCTAGGGCAGCCCATTTTTCCCAAAACTTGTGCAATCTTGACCCTACAGGAGGATTTGGTACAACAAGTGGGACATTTGTGACATTTTGTACAGAACTCAAGTGATTTACACAAGAAACACCTTTCACAGATTTTATTGATCTTTGATGTTCGGGAATTATGCCTTTCTTTTGCGGCGACCCTCCTGCAAAAGGTACATGAGAAACAACATGATAAGACACAGGTAATTGAGTTCTTGTCTTTGAAAAACAGTCGTTTCCGGTCACTTTTAACTTTTGATCTCTCACTACACTTGACACAGAAGCTCCTGTTTGACCGGTTTGAACAGGCACTAAAATTCCGGTCCCAGGTTGAGCACAGTAACTGTCATTTATATTGCTTCTGTGTCTTGGCAGGTCGTGGAACAAATGAGGAGGCACCCCTGCCCCGGTGGGATCTCTGACCACGCCTTCTGTTTCCCAGTTGTTTCCAAGCTGGTAGACCCTGTTTCCGGTCCGTATCTTGCTGTTGCCTCTGAGGCTGGGAGTACGGGTGGAAACGTTGGGGTTTCCTGTGAGAAGGGCCCGCAGTACGTTTGTCCTCGAAATGTCTGATTTCTTCCTCAGCTTTGGATATAATGTGGTCGGGGAACAAAGCACTGAGGTGAAGTGGAGCAGTTCTGAGAGAAGTTAAGGTATCTGGTTTGATGCCAGTTTTGAGGAAATCCAGATAGCTGTCACGTCTAGCAAGTGTCAAGTTGGTCATATTAACAAACACCCCCTCTGACAAATCTTGCATGGTGCGAGCCATTGCTTGTGTGATGCTGCGATTGAAGGTAACTAAGAAGTCCAATTCGTCAGCAGCTTGGGTGATCTTTGAAGCGGATTTCCCTTTGGAAGTTACACTTTGGATTAACTTTAACTGAGACACCATATTGTCCTGAACTTTGGTGAGACACCGGCTAAAAGCTGCAGCTTGATTACACATATATGATTGGTCACGTGCAGCACGTTCCCACTTCCTTAACATGTCCTGGGATACGGGTCTCGAAGCCGGTGCAGAAGGCAGAGATCTGTTTGCTATCCTGGAAAAAGTACTATTTAATCTGGCCGGTTCATTAGTCCAATGATAAACCTTTGACCGGGAGAAGTCTTTCTTTTCAGAATGCATGTTGTACCATCTCAAAGTCTTGGGTGGTTTAACAAACTGATCTCTAGATAGTCCGGCATTTTCAGAAGTACGTGATGGATATCCTTCTTGAACAGTTATGTTGAGCTTCTCCATTTTCCTGCATAACCATTCATCGACCGGAACTTTTACAGATACTTTTCCGGTGTGAGAAACTTTTGACCCGGTAAAGGGGTTGTCGTCCTGTGAGCCAGATGCGGAATCAAATTCCGGAATGTCATTCCAAGCCATGAACGACCTAACACCTCTCAACGTTTCCCTATAGTTCTGCTCAGCAGTAAGCTCTTGATCCACCTCAGACAAATCCTCATGCTCTTGACCTGTAGAACCCAAGTCGGAAAGTTCACCCTCATCAGCCAAACTGGAGGGCCTGTCACTGAGATGATCCGTAAGTATTTCCGGTTCCTCAGGGGGAACTGTAGTACCGGTTAGAGAGCTGGATTGTTGAGAGAGAGATGTAACCGGTTGAGCAGCAGGACCTGGGGGCTGGACCTCGGGTCTGTGCACTGCTGCAGGGAGATTAGACGTCTGCTCAGTCAAAAGAACGTGTGCAGCACCGGGAGCCTCAACAGGCTGGGTGGCCAGCATAGCACCGGGAACCTCAACAGGTTGGGTGGCTGTCACAACATTCTTCTTGCTGGCTGCACCGGGAGGCTGCTTCTCACCGGAAACACTAGTAGACTGGTCAGAAGGTGGGATGAAAGGCCTATCAGAAACCACTACTTCTGTACTCTTGACCGGTTCAACCGGAACCTGGAAATTCTTCGCAAGGAATAAAGCCTCTAGGCGGGCAAAACGCTCTGACCACTTATCGTCCATACCTTTCAGGTCAGACTGGAAATCAACAGGCGTTTTGCTGGGTTTCTTCTTGGTAGGGGACTTGTGAGAGGACTTTTTGGCCTTTTTGCTGGGAGTTTCGCCTCTATCACTAACGTCACCCTTGCTCTCAACCTTCTGTATGACAGTAACGTCAGCTGGATCTACGGAATGGGAGGGAGAGCTAGATTTCTTCTGAAGTTCTTTTCTCACCCTGTAGGTAGGGGTGGCCAACTGTAGCTTCTGTTGTTCAGATAGATTGTCACAAATCTGGCACTGTTTCTTCTTAACACAAGGGTCGTCACCAATACCCTTATCACGGCAGCGTGCACATTTAAGATGTGAATCAAACAGAGCCATAACATGGCCACACGACCCTCTCTTTTGTCCAGGGGACGCCATAACAACTCCAGAAGCAATAAATATTGTTTATAATATAAAATAAGATGAAAGTTGGTGGTTGTCTTGAAATTCTAACGTTACACACACACTGCAAAAAAACACGTCCGTACACTCTCGCGCCAAACGAAAAAGATGCCGTGACGTCATTCTGTCTAGACAGGAAGTATGCACGAGGCGACACCTGGCGAATGTACACTCTGTGACCGGTCCTGCCGGTATTTTATACAGAATGACTTTTTCTGTCGTTTGGCGGGACCGGTCGCGCCGACCGGTAAAGCAATTGTCCATTGGATAGGATGTATTAACGCAATAAAAATTTAATTTACTAATTAAAATTTGCAATTTCATTGCGTTAATACATCTTACCTACCAGACGATAGCTAGAATAACTACCCAGTGGAAGGAGGGCAGCCTTCTGAGGATTGGAGAGAACTCTTATATTATGCTTAGGTGTGAGGTTCTAGCCCTTTTGAGGAGACATGTTAGTCTCGAGGGTAACTAGACCCACCTGCCCCCCCCCCCCCCCCCCCTTTTTGACTGCTCTGAGGGGAGGAAGAGAGTAAGAGTTCAAGGCAATGAAATTCCACGGTTAACCTGGAAGAGTGGGGAAAGTCCTATACCCAGAGGATTATTCTGAAGTAAACGACTTTGAGAAGCCAAGGTCTAGGCTAAAGGTGAGCCTACACCTAAAACTAACTAGTATGTACACTATATAAAATTATATACAAAGAAGCTTAGTGGACTAGTGGTGGATCTGCTGGGCAGCCACCACAGGACCCAAGTGAAAAAGCTCCTTATCTGCCCAGGCAACATCCTTAAGGTAAAACTGTGTAAAGGTGTTGTGGGATTTCCAGTGGCATGCTGCTAGAATCTGGTCCAGAGATATGCCACCTTGAAAGGCCTTGGAGGCCGCAAATGCCCTAACATCATGGGCCTTAACCTGATGTAGGGTCAAGGTATCTTGGTCAGAAAGATCATAACACAAAACTACTGTTTGTTTGATCCAGGATGAGATAGTGGCAGGAGAGATGTCCTTGTTAAAACCTTGTTTGAATGAAACAAAAACTAACTCCTTTCCCGTTCTTAGGTCCTGGGTTTTGTCCAGGTAGTAGCGAAGAGCCCGAACGGGGCAAAGGGATCTGTCTTCTTTCAAGGACTTATCCAGAGTGGGGGCTAAAGCCGGGATGACCACCGGGGCCACGCACTCTGGTCCCTCTTTTGCCAAGTGATTTTTCGCCAAGAAGCTTGGTGAAGGGTAGAGGGAAACTTTGGACCAGTCAGCTTGGTGTCTGATATTTTTGTTTAACCAAGCGTGAATCTCACTCCTGCGTTTTCCTGAAGCCAGGGCTAGGAGAAAAACCGTTTTGAAAGTAAGGTGTTTCAGAGAAGCCTTTCTGAGTGGTTCAAAAGGCGCCTTTGTAAGCTGGTGTAAAACCAGGGAGAGGTTCCAAGCAGGAACCCCCCTGCGCCCTTTGGGTCTATCTCTGTGAAAACTGTCTAACAGTCTAGTCAAATCGTCATCCTTGCCAACATTAACCGAGGCATTTCCCAGTTTGTCTGAAATGGCTGACCTGTAACCATCAATAGTGCTGGGCTGGAGATTCTTTTCCTGGAAAAGATGCAGGAGGAAATCTGCTATTTGTTTTATAGATGGGTTCCTGAAGTCCACCTGACTTGTTTCGCACCATCTAACAAAAAGGGCCCACTTTGCCTCGTAGACTGCTCTGGTTGAACGTTTTTACCTTGCTCCTTGATGGTCTGGGCTCTAGGAGCCAGGCATGGAGATTTAAGCTTGTCAGATCCCTGTGACGTGCCTTGTTGAAAGGTTGGGTCACTAGATCTGGATGGTGTGGAAGACAAAGAGGAACCATGGCCGACAGCTCCACTAGGTCCCAAAACCAAGGCATGTTTGGCCATCCCGGAGCAATCAGGATTGCTCTGTGATACCAATGGTCTGACAGCTTGCTGACCACCTTCCCCATCAGAGACACTGGGGGGAAGAGGTACATGTCCAGGTTTTCCCAGGACAGCGTCAGAGCGTCCACTGACCAGGCCTTCGGGTCTGGGATTGGGGACACAAACCGGACTAGTTTGCAGTTGTACCTTGTTGCAAACATGTCCACTTGGGGATAATGCCAAGTTCGACAAAGGGTGTCGAAGATCTCCTGATGGAGGGACCACTCTGTCTGAATGACCTGTCCCTGGCGAGACAACTTGTCTGCAATTACATTCAGACGGCCCGGAATATGTCTGGCCTTCAGTACTGTTTGTCTGAGATTGCACCAACATAGGAGCCGCCAAAGAAGGGCACAAAGTGAACCTGACCTCATACCTCCCTCCTTGTTGATGTATGCCACAACTGTGGTGTTGTCTGTGGCAATCAGGACGACCTTTCCTTGCACTAATTGTTGGAATCTTTTTAGTGCTAACAACACGGCTTTTAGCTCTAAGAAGTTTATGTGCAATTTGCTTTCGGGCACTGACCAAGTCCCGCTTGCTGTGAAGTCGCCTAAGTGAGCACCCCAGCCTTCTTTTGAGGCGTCTGTAAAGATTTGTATTGCGTGTTGTAGGGGGTGTAAGGGTTGACCCTTTAGGACCTTTGACTCCTGGGTCCACCACTGTAGGTGCTGATGGAGAGACCTCGGAATTGGGATCTCCTTTTCCAGAGATTCCGGGACTCTCCAGTGTTTCTTGAGGTGCCACTGAATAGGTCTCATGTGTAGTCTGCCTAGGGTCACCTGTTTTTCTGTCGCAGTGAGAATACCTATAAGAGACATGAAAGTTCTCACTCGGCAAGATCTCCTCTGTAATAGCCCTGTTATTTTTTGTTGAAGGGCTTCCCAACGGTTTTGAGTAGGTCTGACCAGTCCGTTGAGCAGGTCGTACTGGTAGCCTACAAATTCGAAGACTTGTTGGGGTTCCAGTTCTGATTTTTGCATGTTTACCATCCAGCCAAACTCCTGGCAAAGGGCTAGGAGGGACTGGGTTCCCTGGTGGCAAGATTCTTTGGTAGGGGCTCGAATCAACCAGTCGTCTAGGTACTGGTGGATTCTTATACCCCGTGACTGAGCCATTAACTTGACCTCTTTGACCACAGCAGTGAACTCCATGGGAGCTGTTGAAAGGCCAAAGGGAAGAGCCCGAAACTGGTACGACTGGTTCTGGAAGTGGAACCTGAGGAATTTTCGGGATGTGAAGTGGATTGGAATGTGGAAGTAGGCGTCGCTGAAATCTATCGATGACACCCACTCGCCTTGTTGTAGAGAGGTCCGGATTGTCTCTGGAGTCTCCATTTTGAATGTTTTTACGCATAAAAACTGATTTAGAGTACTGAGATCCAAGATTGGCCGCCACTTTTGGTTCGGCTTTGGGACAATGAACAATCTGTTGAAAAAGGCTAGTGAGGTTCGAACCCTGACCCTCTCTACTGCCTTTTTCTTGATCAGAGCTTGCACTGCTTCTTGTAAGTGGGAGTCTCTGGTGGGGTTTGCATAGCCGCTTACTATCAGGGGTTCCCTTATTAAGGGAGGCCTGACCTTGAAGGGAAGCACATAGCCCTCTTTCAAAATGGATACTACCTTCGGGTTTGCACCCTTGAGAGCCCATATTTTCCAAAAATTTTGTAGGCGTCCCCCTACTGATTGGACATTTGCAACACTGAGGACATTTGACACACTTGGGGCAAAGACACAGTGATTTACAAAAGAAGCACTTTTCACATACTTTATTGTATTTTGTGAGTTTAAGATTGGACTTATGCCTTTCTTTTGCGGCTGCCTGATGTTTTTTACAGAAAGTACATGATGAACAACATTGTGACAATTTACAGAGTCTTTCACAAGAACAGGAAGACTTGTCTTTGTTACATTCACAACACCAAACTCCGGACAGGATGTTACTTCTGGAGGAACTTTGCAGTGATTGTCATTTATACGCCTTAGCATCTCTGGCAGGGCGCGAACCGCGACCGGGTTGACCACCCCTGCCTCTGCCACGGGCTCTCCCGCGATTGCCAAATGTCTTCCATGCAGGCATCTCTTTGCCGGGAGCCCCGGAGTTTCCAGAATCCTCCTGTTTCCATGTTGAATATGGCTGGTAACGGTGTTGCTTCTTCTGAGTACCGGCGAACCCACCACGGCCCGGACCGGGCTGGTTGGTACGCTTATGTGACTCAAATGCTGCTATTTCATCTTCCGCCCTCCGGATAATGTCGTCCGGAAACAAAGCCCTGGTCTGTAGAGGACAGTTCCTGAGAGAGGAAAAGGTATCTGGCTTGACGCCAGCTTTTAGGTGCTCAAGATAAGAATCCCTCCTGACCAGAGTTAAATTAGCCATTTGTATAAAAGTAAAATCTGAGAGGTGTTGGAGGGATTTGCCAACCGCAAAACTCACATTTTGATTGAATGCAGACAGGAAATGTAATTCATCAAGTGCACCCTGAGCTTTCGTGGAAGATTTTCCTTTTCCCAACTCTGTCTGAAGAATTTGTAACTGTTCTTGAACAGAGTCCTGTATTTTGGTGATGCACCTATTGAAACCAGCGGACTGGTTACAAATATAACTGGTCTCTTTTGCTGCTTTCTCCCACTTCCGGAGCGTATCCTGAGCAATAGGGCGGGAGGTGGGTTGGGATGAAGCAAGAGCAGGTTTACCAATTCGGGCAAAGGAACTGTTCAACTTCGCAGCGTCATTGGGCCAAGTAGTTACATATTTGCCCGGCCTAGTGATGTCTTTATTTTCAGCGGGATGAATCCCGTACCACCTTGCCTGAGACTTGGGGGGGCGGAGATACTGATCAACATGAAGTCCACCCGGTTCCGTAGACTTGGACGGGTAACCTTCTATGAGGACGAGGTTTAAATTTTCAAGTTTTTTACAAAGCCAGTCCTCTGGTGGTAAGTCGATAGAGACCTTGCCTACAGGTTGTGCCCGGTGGCCAATCCAGGGATTGTCTGACTTGGAACTTGGTGTATACTCAAGATCTGGGATATGTGACCAGCCCATGAAAGCACGTACTCCCCTAACAGTCTCTCTGTAGTTTTGATCTTCGCTCAATGTCTTATCCAAGTCTGGAGATTCTTGATCAGGATGGTCAGTGACGTCTTCTTGGTCAGATACCTCACCTTCCTCAAAGTGCTCCGGAGCTGACTTGAACAAGCTGGATTGCGGAGGAGGTTGAGGAAAAGCAGAGGCCACCGGGCCGGAAGAACTCTGTTGAGAGAATACCGGTTCCGGGTCCTGTTCAGAGTAAAGGCCTTCTAGAGGAGACGTCCTAGTTATTGAGCTGGAAGTGACAGTGGCACTAGGTTTTATCCTATCCGGGCCAGAAGCCGGGGCGGCTTGGCCGGAAGGGACAGATGATAAGAGAAAAGGTGCCTGAGAAAGAGCTCCCGCGGGAGCTTGATGCGGTACCGGTGCCTTGACCGGTGAGAAGGAAGGTTGAGGTGAAGGACGCTGCCCCAAGGTAATGAGTGCTTCCAGACGGGCCATACGTACTGACCACTTTTCGTCCAAGTCTTTTAACTCTTGGCGGAACATAGGTGGAGGTAAAGAGAGATCTAGCTCAGCAACATGGGGTGGAGAAGTTGAAGCAACTTCCTGAGATTCCACCTGCGACACGATAGTGACAGTGGACGGATCCACAAGGGCTTCTTTGCTTTTAGATTTCTCCTTCCGCAGTTTGTACGTAGGGGTTGAAAGCTGGAGCAATTGCTCAGGGGTTAAAGTGTCACAAAACTCACACTGCAACTTTAAAACACACGGGTCTTGGCCCAACCCTTTATCTCTGCATCTGGCACAACGAGAATGAGGGTCAAAAATAGCCATGATATGCCCGCAGGCTCCTTTCCTTTGTCCTGGAGATGCCATGGTAGTTTATCCAACTAAATGACAAATCGTAACACAAAACACACTGTATAACTTAAGAAATACTCAAAATAAAAAGAGTTTCCAAAAATTCAAACTTTGAATATCGCGCCAAACGAAAAAGATGCTATGACGTCACGTCCCTCTGGCGAGTGAAGCAGGAACTAGGCCACCTGGCGAGTGGAGTGTAGTGTACCGGTCCTGCCGGGGGTGAAACCCAGGACGTCTTTTCTTTCGTTTGGCGGGACCGGCTGGCGCCGGGCTATAGCTATCGTCTGGTAGGTAAGATGTATTAACGCAATGAAAATGCTGTTTTTTTTTTTAAAAATACCTTAACTATCGAGAATGAAAAATTGTTCAATGCAGATCTGTTCGTTTGTCAGTTCCCCAGAGCCATTACAAGAGACATTGTTTCTCATTCACTATTGCAGGGATTTTTCACTTTTCTTGCATATATGTACTAGACCACTAGTAGATTCCCTTGTGTAAGTATCAGGCCTGGATATTTCTGTCCACCGGAGGCATCCGGTGGATACTTTGGTTTAGCGTTCGCTACGCCGCCGCTACCGCGCATAGAGATTTTTGGCGTTAACGCTCTTCGAGGGAAACTACATGAGCTAGGTTCACCAAATTTGCAGGATATCTTCATTCGGGGGTAAGCTTCTCTGGGAAGGAAATTATCCTCATTCTGAAAAACAAGATGGCCACCACGGGCATTTCTTTGAAAATTATCTACATTTTTCTACTGGCTGTTTCTCATAGGTAGAAGGTTGAATGTCTTCATAGGTGATATGTACAACAGATATATATGTCCTCTACAACCTTGCAGACATTTGATCCTGAAGCTCTTTAATTCAAGGTCATCTACGGAGTGCCAAATTAACCCACATAGTGGACTTTAAAAGTGGCTATATTTCCCTTATTATTGGTCCTAGAGGTTTGCAAATGTGAAACCAACCTATCATGTGCTACGAATATTTTGAAGTGGTCAGATTTGACCTTGGACCTCTCCTTCAAGGTCAAACGAGGATAGCCAAACTTAAAAGTGCTTTTATAACTCGCTTATTATTGGTCCTAGAGGTTTGGGATGGTAAACCAACCTAGAAGAAATCATGGGCTGGGAATCTTCTGTTGTGGTCGGATTTGACCTTGGGCCCCTTCTTCAAGGTCAAATGAGGATAGCCAAACTTAAAAGTGCTTATAACTCACTCATTATTGGTCCTAGAGGTTTGGGATGGTAAAGCAACTTATAGGAAATCATGGGCTGGGAATCTTTTGATGTGGTCAGATTTGACCTTGGACCCCTCCTTCAAGGTCATACGAGGATAGCCAAACTTAAAAGTGCTTATAACTTGCTTATTATTGGTCCTAGAGGTTTACAATGTGAAACCACCTTATAGGAAATAATGAGCTGGGAATCTTTTGATGTGGTCAGATTTGACCTTGAGCCCCTCCTTCAAGGTCAAACGAGGATAGCCAAACTTAAAAGGGTTTATAACTTGTTTATTATTGATCTTAGAGGTTTGCAATGTGAAACCAACTTGCAGGATATTGTGGGCTGTGAATCTTCTGATGTCAGATTTGACCGTTGGCCCCTCCTTCAAGGTCAAACGATGGTTCACTGGCTTTGGTGAGTCGTCTTTTTGGTGGATACAGATTTGCATTGGTTCTCCGATGCGTAGGTCTAGTTCTTAAATTATTTTTTTAAATAAAGTTTTAATGCTTAAAAAAAATTCATGAAATCATGCACTAAATCGCTTATAACTTGAAAAGTATTGGATCTATAGCATTTTGTTAAAATTTGTTATTCAGCTACTTTTTTCATAGCTACAACATGCTAACTTGGGTGTCTATCCCAATAGCTGAGTAATAGCTACATTTGGACGCTATTACCTTCCATCTTGAGTAAAATCACTATGTAACTTGAAAACTAGTGCATTATCAAACTTAGTTTTTTTTTGTAATTTTGAAATGTTTATATAAAGTCCATTAGGTTTGTTTGGCAAGTTTGATGGTAGGGGTGTAGCTCATAGGGAATAAACATATTCAATATTGATGTTGAAGTTTAGATAGTTATTTATTTTCACAAATAGTCCTTCAGATGACCACACCAAATTTAGTCTGCTATAACAATGTATAAAACTTTCATTTCACTTCTTTTTACTTTTCACACAACTATAACACAATCAAATGTATATAATCCTGTTTATTCACAGATGGTCTGGTTTTCTCACAAACTCTCTATCTCTGTCCTTTTATCTCACTGACTTCTCTATCGGACTTCCTCAACTCTGTCAAGTTTGAAATCGATCAGTGGAAGCGTCTTCGAGTTAGAGTCCGGAAACAAAATTGTTTACAGACACGCACATAACCAGATGGACTGACTGGCTCACAACCAGACTGAGAGACAAACACCAGGTTTGAAAACAACTAAGCCCAGGCAGTGTCCTACAATCCTGGTTTCAAATCGATCGGTGGAAGCATTTGAGTAAGAGTGCGGAAAGTATAATATGGACAGATACATGCACATCCAAAAACAGGCAAATGGACAGACACTAATTTCAAAAGCAACCTAGCCCTGTTGGTGTCCTATCACCCAGTTAGGTTTCAAATCGACTTAACAAAGCGTCTTCGAGTTAAGAGTCTTGAAACCAAATTATTTTGGATGAGCAAACGTCCAAGATGGGCTAATGGACAGATACAAATTTCATAAGCAACCAAGCCCTAGTGGTGTCCAATCACCCTGTTAAGTTTCAAATTGATCGCACAAAGCATCTTCAAGTTAAAGTCTGGAAATTAAAATATTTTGGGATGAGTGCAAGCCCAAAATGGGCCAATAAAGCGAGCCAATTTCGAAAGCAACCAAGCCCTGGTGGTGTCCAGTCACCCTGTTAAATTTCAAGTTGATTAAACAAGACGTCTTTAGTTAGACTCTGGAAACCAAAATATTTTGTAAGAGCGTACACCCAAAATGGGCATACTGATCAACCCAATTTCAAAAGCAACCTGGCCCTGGTTGTGCCCATCACCCTGTTGAAATCCGAATTGTTCAAAGCATCTTAGAGTTAGAGTCCGAAAATTGAAAGATTTTAGGATGAGCTCACAAAAGTAACCAAACCTTGGTGGTGTCTTATCACCCTGTTAAGTTTCAAATTAATTGGACAAAGCGTCTTCCAGTTAGAGTCCGGAAATAGAATTTCAAGATAGCGGCCATCTTGTTTTTCAAATTAGCACCAATTTCAAAAAAAAAAAGCCTACCACCCTGTTAAGTTTCAAATCGATCTGGTGAAGTGTATTCCAGTTAGACTTCGGAAACAGAATTTCAAGATGTTGTCCACCTTGTGTTTTGAAGTGGCACCAATTTCAAAAGCAACTGGCCTAGGTGGTGCCCCACCACCCTTTAAGTTTCAAATCGATTGGTAGAAGCACCTTCGAGTAAGAGTCTGGAAATTGAATTTTAATATAGCAGCCATCTTGTTTTTCCGAATGGCACCAATTTTGAAAGCTATGTAGCCAAGGTATGCCCTACCACCATGTTAAGTTTAAATATCGATCGGCAGAAATGTCTTCAAGTTAGAGTCTGGAAATGAAATTTCAAAAGGCGGCCACCTTGTTTTTCCAAATTGCACCAATTTCGAAAAAGCAACCAAACCTAGGTGGTGCTCTATCACTCTGATAAGTTTCAAATCGATCAGCGGAAGCGTGCTCTAGTTTGAATCTGGAAACCAAAATGTGACACATCAGCCTAACAGGTGGGTTGGTTAAATGCAACCCACCCAAAAATAAGGGGAGAGATAATTTTGGAGAGTATAAATGAGTTCACAAAATCAAATATTTGGAAAATAATAGAAGGTTGTATAGACACCATATGTTTGTTTACTGATATGTATGTGTACTGATGTGTGTGTACTGATATGTCTGTGTACTGTGGTAATCCTTTTTTTAAAGCACTAAAAAGCTTCTCCTTTTTTGCTTCTCTTTTCAGTTGCAGTTCAAACTACAGAAGAAAATGAAAACACGTCTTTATATTAGCAAGATTCTTTTTATTGTTTCTGTATTTCCCCCCTTCAATGGGGAACTTTATCTAGCTCATTTCACCTCTCATACTTGTATTTTTTATATAAATCCAAAGAAATGCAGCTTCCCTGTATGATAACCACCAAAAGAGAAAGCTTCACAAGAAAAAAACAAGAAAGTCTACATTTGTTCAGAAATTCTGCCAACTGTGTACTTACAAAGGCAAAAAGGGAAAACACGACTTTATATTTTAAAGCAGTTATATAAAGTCTTAACAAAAACCCAAAGCTGACCCAAGTCAGAAACTTTGTACACATTATGTACACCTCATATACACAAAACATGGTTTTCATGAGTTCTATTAATAATATTATTTTTGGCATCAATATACATATGTATATAAAATGCCACGTTATTTCTGAACAAATTTTAAAACACTTTAAACTTTTTTTCCAACAACATTTTAACACAAAAAACGCAGTAAAACCTTATAGGAATTATACTACTACTCAGAAGAATTTATTTGGTGAAAATATATACATGTTATTTTGCTACAGTATATATATAGATATATAGATATGTACTACATACTGTTATATACACAATTTTCCTTTAATATCAAGCATTTTTTTTTCTAACATAAATTTCTTTGCTTCTTACAAATGCGATGACTAGACAATAGTATATAACTGATTCCCACATCATTAATAACACCAAATGACCATGGAATTATGATCTGAATTTTTTGGAAACTTGAAGATATATTGAAAAGCACTTGATATCTACAAAAAACACTTAACGACTTCTCTGCAATATACGGCAAAACTTCAATTATCCAAACAAATTATAATCAAATAATTTTAAAATTACAGTTAAATATACTCAACAAAATTTAATTCTAAAGGCAAGAATGGGATCATAAACTACTAGAATAAAACAATTAAGTTTGGATATTTCAGTTTCTGGTGTATATTGTAGATTACAGCAAAGACAGAGGACAGAAGATAAAACTTTAAAGAAACTGACAAAATTAAAAGAAGGCTACTATAAAGGCTGTAGATATAGCTGAATTTAACACTGAAAATAAAAACAGCACTATTGCATCAGAAGCTATCCTACTGGCTTTGTTACTTGAGAAGATTTCCGTACATCAAAAGGTTATCTCAGATCATTTAATACTGTTTAATACAAAATCATGTAACATCGATACATGTATTTTTATTGCTTATTTCTGTATGCTACAACGTAAATGCTATGATACTATACAGTGACTGTAGCTCATTTAAAGCTCTTCTAGATGTAATTGGTAGATGACCAACAAATTACAGCAGGAAAATACACACTACTGTGGTTGATTACAAAGGTTAATCTTCAGACCTCAGCCCACTTTTTTACCCCACTGTGCATGTACACTCAAACTGTCTGAATAGAACTCACTTTTTTTAAATTGTCTTTCGAGTACCAACAATTATTGGCATTCTTAGAATTTACCTTGTAATCTGGAATCCTTTATTTAGTAGAAATATATTTTCAGTATTCGACAGATGTTTCTTAATGGAGAACCTATTACACATATGTTTCTGCCTTGGTTCTTTTCCAAAAATCATAAAACTGATTTTGGAAAAATCACAAGAAATCTATGACATCAGTTTTCTGTGATGCCATTGCTACTCTGCTCGAGATTTATTGCCACTTTCATTTTAAATTAAAGGCCATTTTTCTTTCACACTTCATTAAATATGATCATTATTATCACCAGTAACTGTACTCAAACTCAAGCCACACAGATGAGGGCCAAATAATTACATGCCAAATTCATTAATCACTCGGGGACTTAGGCCTCTTTATTTTTTACTTAATACATGACAGGGCAAGCATTTCTTTTCTCACTTAAATGAAAAATAACTGTGTTCTAATACTATGACATATTAGTATTTTTTGTTGTTGTTTTAATTCAGTTAAAGACGGAGAAGCATCTGAGCAAGTTAATCAAAGAATGTACTAAATAACCTGTGATGTACAAAAACCAAACATAATCTGTATCCCATACATATATATATATATATATATATGCAATTAGTTTCTACATTTTTACATCTCTGTAAGTTTTTACTGATACAATTTTCACACTGTCATGAAGCACATTATCCTTTAATGAATATAAAGCATTATGTTACATTAACCACAACTTTTGCCTCGTCATATTAATATTAATGTAGTTTCATGCATGAAATAAGAAATTCCCAAACCTTGAGTATACGGTGAATAAGAATGTTTTATACAACTTGTAATATTTTACAATTGACAAAACCTCCCTTGTACTATGTGTAACATACTTAAATCCAGTTACGTCAAAGCTTAAAGGACCATTAAAAAAATGGCAAAATTTGTTACCATCTGTATGTGCAAGCTACAATCTGAAACACAAGCAGTGCACTCCCATGAAAGTCTGGAGACAATTGTTCTTTTTTTTTCTGTACACCTAATCTTCATCTATCTTTTTACAGGTGTATTTCAAAGATTTCTGAATCAACAACGTATTCAAAAAAACTTACTTCCGAGGATGGTGTAAGTAAGGCTATCTCATTACAAGAATAGGCAAAAGGCCTGTATAATTTATAATGATTTTATTTTGAGGATTCTCTAAATTCTATTAGACCAATAGGTAATGTCTCCACATACGATACAGCTCCATATAAAGTGATCAAAACGTCCTTATTTGTGGGATAAAAATATTTATGTGGAAGTAAATTCCTTTTCCATTAAAATCTACCTGGTTATATAGAAATCCTAGATAAAGAAGGGGTATTTTCTGGGTTCTGAAGATTCAACTTAAGATGGTTCAACTGACTACATATGGGTATTATCACAAGGGAGAAGATATTTTGATCTAAAACGCATGGTCAGAAATAAAACACTTCTGTTAACCAGGAATTTTAAATGACAGGTTACATTCCTGCATTAAAGGATGTCAAAATATTCGAGAGTAACTTCCATTTTACCAAGGTTTAGTTAAGAAATGTTCAAACTGTGTACAGTCCATGGTGCACGAGACTCTGACAAAACATTACAGCAACTATCAGTCATTCTAGCTTCAGCCAAGGGTTTTATGGTGAATATCTGTGGCAGGAGCCATTTGTAAGTCTCTCAGACAGATTATAAATGAGCAGACGGCAAGAGGATAACAAACAGAAACCGTGTAATTAGAGGAAGAAGTACAAAACACCCACACAAAAAAACAGGAAGTCCTAAGGCTGAAATAAATCAAACCTTTAGTACCCAAAAATGTTTGGGTGGGATGTTCTGATAACAGAAGGTAAACAGAAGAAAGATTTCATCGTAAAATGAATATTTATCAGCAAAAAAAAAAGGTCCGAATCTACTGGTGAGATAAAAACTCCACATATTGTAGATTTCACCGTGTCATAGTTTCCACTACCCGAAGATCATCATTAGCTCAAATAAAGGCCCAGTGACAATGTGCTGTATAATTACAAATTTGGGCTGGAAGGAGAAAGTTTTATTCATCATATTTTTTGAAATTATCTAGAATTAATTTCCATTGTCTAAACTTGTCAGTTAATACAACTAATGAGAACTTCCAGTGAAAATTTAACACTTCTGCACTGTGTTGTATTTAGTATGTTACTGCTAAGTACTAAGCTTGTAGTAGAACAAAAATAATAATCTTATTAACAGAGTGCTAAGAATATTTTTGAAAATATGAGAACATTGTAAATAAATGAACAAAATCACCCATGTTTAGATTGCTTGTTTAAATAATCAAATTGTGACAGACTATCTCTATTTTGTATTGTAAACAGATATTAATTTGTTTAAATTAAGACCTTGGTCCATATTCATTAACATTTTTATTCCGACAATAACGGATATTCTAAGAAGAAATTCTAAGATAACAAAACATTTTCAAGAGTAATAACCTTCCCAAAATACCTCAGTGGTATTTTATGTAGTGTTTCCAAATCTTTTTCTTATTCTGAGAAATTTTGTAGAAAAATGGTTATTTTTTTCTCAGAATATTCTGATGATAATTCTAAGAAGACGAATGTTATCGAGTACACATTACAAGAAGAGATTAAAATTGATGTATGTGAAAATAATCAAACTCATTCATTCCTCTATCAAAGGTGAGGCTGAGGTAAACATCCTGTACATATATATATACTAAAAGGGTAATTTGGCAAGACTTTCATTCTGGAGAGAACATTTCCCAATTTAAGCTTTTCATAGATGTCTCCTAATAATGACTTGAATTAAAAAACTTATGCAAAGTATTTTTTAATTATACAACTTGCTTTTGCTCGCAGCTCAGATTACTGAAATGTTATACGTCATATCTTTAACTATAACTTATTGGTAAACTCCTCACTGTCTTAATGCCCATTTACACTGTGGTGTGCGTTTGTATCAACAAGTATTGAATTTTGGTTTTTTATCACTTTGTCCTGATAGTTCCTTAAAGTGGAAAATGAGCCACCAAATGAAGTAATACTGCCTCACCCCCCACCATTCCGCCCTACCACCACCAAAACCCACCCGCATTCCAATACCCCGTCACTGCATCATATCCATTTTAGTTTAACATGCAAACCTTCTGAGAGGGTTTTCAAACTACTTTAAATAGCTGCTGCATCTGCAAAAGGCAATCTGTTCAATGTCAAATGTGTCTGACTCCGTTTTTCTGCACCAAACAGACAGTACCAAAGTCACTGATGAACCCCGACAAGTTAAATATTCTACGCTGATACGTAGCTCATGAAACCCAACATGGAACAGAATAATCTAAGGAATTACCTCAGATTTTTCTCTCTTTACTTTAAAGATTATTGTATTCAAACAGACACCTGTTTCAGATGACTATCGTCCGCTATGTTTAGAAAATGCTGTGGCCTGTAGACACATATTTGTGTAAGAATTAAGTTTTCATTTCCAAAGCCAATACAAATGGCACTTAGAACAAACAGAGGCTCTCACTGAGAAGAAATACAGTAAAAACTACCTGTTTTTAATGCTGTAAGCAATTGCTCTCATTGCTAAGGTGGGCCAGGCTAATCACAGTCAAACAAAAATTTAAATGAAAATCAACAAAACAGCACAAATTCTAGCAACAAAAAAGAAAAGGCATACAAAAGCCAGTATAAAAATAGGAGTTTCTCCAAGATAAGTAATTTTTTTCTGTGGATTTTAATCTCCATCAATTTTTTCCCATTTTTCCTACAGACTAAGGTTGATCTACACACTACATATTCATAACCAGATGACCACTCATTTCTATAGCAACAACTACTGAAATGACTGCTAAGACAGTTCTTAAAAAGCATAAAAGCTGGGTATATGTTTACATCCCAATGTTACTCATACCTACTACTTTTCACAATCGACTAAGCTTACTAATATCCAAGAAATCAAGAAACAAGAGTGAAATTCGTGGCTGGCTTTCTGCCAACCACAGAGTCGAATCTTAGGACAGCACTGGGTGTTGAAATCTTTAAACTCGGTATTATCGCCCCCATTTGCAAACCGCTTCCAAAGAAGTTGTTTTCAGATTTGTGTAGCGAGATGGGTATTTGTAGTGACGTGATGTGAAAGGTTTACTAATATAAAGGGTCTGTAGATGCGCAGTTTTACAAGGCTGGTTTAAGATGAAAACCACCAGCATATTTCCTGTCCACGGACTTGCCTCATTAATATTAATGAGCAAACATGCGCAGTCATGGCAGTTCTTTGAGGGGGCTGGTTTAAGATGAAAACTACCAGCATATTTCCTGTCCACGGACTTGCCTCATTAATATTTATGAGCAAATATAAGCAGTCACGGCAGTTCGTAAAGGGTCTGTAGATGCGCAGTTTCAAATTTGCTTTTGAAGTGAGAAGACATATTTTAATTTTGAAGCGTGGATACCCGTAGCGCAGTTTGAAATATTTTACAGAAGCAAATTGTAAGTATTTTAATAAAATATTTGTGTGTTATTTCGATTGTAGCCATAATGAGCGAAAATAGGGAGGCAGAGGTTATGCTGTATTTTACCGATGATCAAATATGCGCACTCACGGCAGTTCTTTGAGGAGATTTCCTGAAATTTTACAAAACTGGTTTAAGATGAAAACTACCAGCATATTTCCTGTTCACGGACTTGCTTCATTAATATTAATGAGCAAAAAAATTTATTTAAAAAATAAACCAGCTCGTCAGTAAAAGATCTACGTACTATATAAAATATTGTCAGGAAATACCAGGGGAAATCCGTGACCTCATATCTTCTCATGAATATTAATGACTTGGGTACTATCGCCGGGAGTTCTGTAGCTTAAAGTATTTGATCTTTGTCGAAACGTCCATTTTATAAAATATTGTCAGGAAATAAGATTAGCGAACTGGTTTATTTTGTAAATATACTGTAAAACAATTTGGAAGACAACTTCTTCTTCCAAAATAAGAAACGGATTGACAGAAAAATGAAATCACATGATAACTTCTAGGACATGCAAAAGCGCCTTCGAGTGGGTGAATGTAAAACTACGGAGTTTGAAATATTTTGCCAGAGGTCTTTTCGATTCTGATTGGCTGAACGACAAGTGTGTAGTACTACCGTGACGTCACTTCATTCATTGATTTCTTTGCGGTTTATTTGTTTGGCAAATGGGTAGATGCGCAGACAACAATTTTACATTAACAGTGAGTGCGTGATACACCAGCAGACAAATAAATTAATTGGGGTTTCACGTCTAGAAACCAGCAGACGAAACGGTTAAAAAAGACTCGTTCGAGTAGACCACTACAATGGCAAACACAATAGTTTCTAGGACATACGGGTTCTTAGAGAAAGCCAGACGAAGTGCCAGACATGCTTTTTACTTTATAAAATATAACTGAATAAAAGCATTAAAAATCTTCAAAATGGCAGAGTGTATACTATACACCTTAATGTACAGATATGTGAAGAAAATATTATGCAGAATTGATATTTAAGGGCCTAAACGGCCAATTTAAAATCGTGGCCGCAACTCAGTACATAACTCGAATCAAAGATTCGACTAATAAGGAGAGAATCACATGCTTTGTCAAGATAGCAAGTTGTAACTCGAAGGTCTGTTATTAGTTTCCAAGTAGGTTGTATTTTTATGCATCACCAAGATTGGAAATACTGTTGTTTTTTTGTTATACTTTTACCTAGCTTCGAAAAGCAATTGTGTTCTGTGCCACATAAAACAGACTCCGAAGCATTTCAAAAACAAATAAATAAACAAAAATTATAGCTGGCAAAAAAAGAATATTGAAACCTCATACGAGGTTTATGATCAATCTGAGTAAGTAATGTCTTTGATTATTAATCAGACCTCCAACCACTATAACGTTACCCATCTTTCCCAACGTGACCAGACACGACAGACTTGTACAGTAATTACTCGATGAAAACAAAGTACTTAAAGGAGAAAAAACAACAACACAGTAACACATTGAATCATTGATAAAAACTTGGCATTGCTACAACGCAATGTAACAGAAACCACTACATATAAATGCACCATCAGATTGGAAGGCCACGAGTTTGTACAGAGAACCTAGTGTTAGTGTCATGTATCGAAATATCAATATCGATTGATAAATAGTTCACAATTTAAGTATCTATATCAAAAGTATCAATTGTGAGACATTTTCTCAACAAATGCATGTAAACTTTAAACTTCTGAACATTAAAATCCTTCATTTATGCCTTGTCTGATTTACCTTGAGAGATAACTGAATGTTTCCAAGCTTTGTTATGATAACTATGTTTTAATGCTTAATTTGTAACTGCATGCTTTATGAAAAAAAATGTGCTTATAAAAATGCTAGTTAAAATAGCAAATCAATGTGGCAAAATGAAGCATTGCTTGAGTTGATGACAAGATACACCATACAATGTCAAGCACTATTTCAATGTTGATCTTCTTGGAAAGTCAACAAGTTTCTACATTTAAATATCGATATTGAAACTTCAAATGAAACCCAACACTTAGACAAAACCCACAGAAACACTGAATAAATCCACTCAATTCTAGAACAGACCCTTGCTGACCAATAATAGACGTTGCTGTCCCAAAACAAGCTGTCCCAAAACAAGCATATCACTTGGCACGAAAAACACAGTGTAAAAACATTGGAAAACACAAAGGAATCATTTGATCTTTTGAAACAAATATACAAAAATAGAAACAGGAAGTTTTTTAATTCAGCCAACAAGAAGTCATTTCATCACTGGTTGGCAAAGGTTTGAAATAATAAATCTGGCTTTCTGTACCCTCATCAACTTTTGACTTTGTTGTTAAAATGTCTTACTCTATAAATGCGAGTTAAAACTGTGACAATTCCTTGCAATTCCAGTGAATGTTGTGTCGGGGTATAAACTACATGGCACAACACCTTGCGTGATAATGTTTTGTAATTTATAATTGAATCTCTTACTGTTTTATCAAAACAGTTAATAAAGAAATTTGTTTCCGTTTGTTGGAGAGATTCAGCATTTTAATTTCATTAATTTTCCATAACATCTATTGTATCTGCCGATAGATTCGGAGTTCAAATCTTTTAATTTTATGTAAGCTTTAGCTCCTTGGTTTCTGAATCTGTGCTTTGTACTACATTAAAGGAATGTATATCGCCCCACTACGAGTCGCTACCGCTAACTCACATCCGCCTTCTTTTTTTATTTCTTCTTTATCTCATTTAAATAAAATAAGTTAAAATGTGTTGGTAAACCCCACAGAATACCAAGACCTCGTGAATATTAATGAATAGTCTGCAAATTTTGATCTTCAAGTAAAATATTGTTGAGAAATCCCATGGAATCGTCAAATATTACCTACGCATACACAAATATTCATGAGCTGTATATCCCATCCAGTATTTAATCTTGAAGCAGAAAATATTGTCAGGAATCCCTCCCTCCTCCCCCCATGAAAATATATATTCTAATTATATTCTTATTATAAACGGTCATATTTTAAAAATGGGTGCAATTTGCAGGTACAGGTTAGTGGTAGTGATTTGAAGTGGGTGCAATATGCATGTATCCCCATTAAAGATGGTGCTTGTTTAGAGAAGCAAAAAAAAATAACTCACAGGGGTCAACAAGTACAATAGAACCTCTACATTTCAGACATATGGGAAGGTTAAATTACAGATTAATGAAATGGAATATTTGGATAAGGTCACATTATAGAGGTTCTAGCATACTAGCCTGCCTGGAACACCAGGGTCTAGTAATCACAACATTCATGAAAGCATTACTTCAATTAGCATAAACACATATTTGCAACATGTGTATGTATATGTGAAAAATTTTAATTTCCATTTAAGAATTAACTACTTGGAATTTGCTTCTGAAACAAGCAAGAAGCCTTTGCATTTTAGGTTTTCATTTACTCAAAATCAATACAACGGGGACAAGAACTGCAAAATTTCCAGCAATATGTGAAAATATGTTTACTTTCCTATAAATCATCGGTAATTGTTGGTGCATTTTTCATTTATGGAAACAGTTTGGGCCAATTTTTTTTAAATCACTTGTAATATTTTTTGGTTATTTTATGGAAATTTCAATAAACTACAGTTTGCAGTAGTAAATTTCACATGCTGGTGAGATTTTCAGACATCTGAGTGACCCACTTGAGATAATAATGCTGGAAATGAGACTTTCAATGAATTTTGACACCAAGTTATATCATCAAGTTATATTTTGTATCACTTCAAATAAAAATCAATTTTCATTCAATAATACACAATTAAGGTAGGCTTTAGATTTTGGTAAATTTGGACACACATTCAAACTTTACTGAAGCTACATTATGTTTTTCAGAACTTTTTCTAAAAATATTTTTACATCAATTTACGAGCTATTTTTGACTTATTTTACAGCTTGTCCAAATCCAACACCAGCAGTACACATGTCTTACGAGAGAAAAAAAAAAAAAAAAATTTGAATACATTGGACTGCATGCCACCTTTCCTGTAACCCTTTTTCACCATGTCTCTGCATTAACACACATTAACAAATGGCAGTAATGAGCAGCTGTACATTAAAATTAATAAGAAATCTTTTAAATCTACTTTTCCCCAACTTCATCATACAAAATTCTCTTCTAACAGGTAGCAAGAGTCAGTTGATGAACCATTATAATGATGTGATGATTATTATTAGTGCTGGGAGACCGCCATGATTTTAGTTGTCGATGTTCGTATCGGAAATATGTGACCAAACTTCAAACATTTCCAATCATGGAGTCAAAAGTGTGAAACCAGACTGAAAAAATCAGATATTAAATTAAAACAAGGAAAACAGACACAAATCATCACAAATATACCCAAAATATATCCTAAAAGCTTTTCACAAACGTCTCCTGTAATAACAGGCCTGCTTGATGTATCCGCACTTGTGATTGGCTGATGTTATGGTTACCTTGACAACGGTGGGAAAACCCCAAGATGTGTTGTTTAGGTTATTTGTTTTGCATATATAGCTAGTTTGGTGATTTTAACTGATGAATGTTTCAGATTTTTACACCAACTAGTATTCCAGTTAGTGTTTTATTTTGACAAAAAGGCTACAAAGAAACCACTCTAGCAAATATTGGTTGTACTTCAATTTTAATGATCATTGATCGGCAATGAGCCAGTGAGCGATAATACCGAAGTTTGCAAATATCATCCCAGCACTAATTATTATCATTATTTTTTTGAACTTCTGAACCATAGATATTATATCTACTTGTAAAACAGCTAGTGTGTTTAGACGCATTTATCAAAGCATTTGAAAAACATTATGTCAGTTGTTTTTTTTAACAGAAAATGCCAAACATTAATAAATATAAACAAAACTGACAGAAACGTATTATGTTATAACATTTAACCCATTTTGTTAAACGTTTCAGTCATTCATAATCATCACATTTCAGCTTGTGGAGAGAAAAAAAATTTACGAAAACAAATTGACTCTAAAAGAACTGTAGCAAATCTGTACCGTGTAATATGTGTGTCTATAAATACAGATACATTTATGTATATATATATATTATGCCTACAATCAAGTTATATTTACAAATATATACAAGACTATTTTAATATTAGTTTAGGAAACAAAAATATACGGCAGGGCAAAAAGTGAAATAGAGATACAATAATACAAATAATCTACAGACGCGGGACACGCTACGACTACTGCTAAGCATCTCACTAGAACAACAGAAAAGCTTCACATGTACAATTTCTGCAGGTATATCATGGGGGGGGGGGTGCTCAATTGTACATAACATATAGGAGAAATACTCGACCCAACTTTATTCCAAGGTCAAAGTTAAAGGTTCTACATCCCTTTCAACATCTCACAGGCAATTCTGGCCAGACTTTCAGGGCATCATCTCATATGTTGTAAAGAACTGGACTCAAACCGATGACCACAGAGGTGAGAAACAAGTGATTAAATGTCAAACTTGCTGACCAGTTGACCACTAAGCCTTCAAATTTAGTCAGTAAACCTAATAAAACTTTAATGATGAAAAATGATGTACAATGTTGAACATTCATTAGTCACTTTCACAACTGACTTACCATCAGAATTACTTTGCCTATTTTTTATAAAGATAATTAACGTCATACACAGTTACCACCAGTTACTACTTTTTGCTTCTTGACTTCGATTGACTAAACTCGGTTGAAATTCAGTTAAGAATTCTGAACACATTTAAGAGCAGGTTGAAACATTTTCTATGATGCACTATACAGATTATTGTGCAAGGAACAGACCCGTATGTGTGCCGATGTGCATAAAGCTAGAACTTGTGCCGAGAATCATTTATCAACTGAATAACATACAAATGAAAGTTTCAACTTCACAACAGAATGTGACATTAACCATGAGGGGTAAATTAACAAGCACAAAGTGTGCAGAACTTCATCACTGCTCTGGGTTAATGATGGCTAGATTATCGATCACAAAAATGACAATAAAATATCCAATATGTTAAAGCAAAATAATGGAGTCTCCTCAGTGACAAATACCACAAACTGCGTCAAATTTCACGGTTTATGTCATAGCAATTAAACAGATGAATATATGAAGCCACACACCTGTTCTCACAGTGTGAACATCGGGGTCCAAAGTCAGCTCCAATTAAAACACAAACATACCCTCCTTTATGGCAAAATGTTGAGATTTTCTTTTCTTTTAAATAAATCTAATTAATCTATATTTAAGCTATTTTAGCTAATGACCTTGGATAGTGAACATTAATTCCCAATGAAACTTAGAATGTCCATTTTTCTCTTCATAGAAAGCAGTTTTGGCGAACTTTTTAAAATTTGAAAATTAGTTTAATGTGTTTACAGATTTAAAAAAAAAATCCATTTTTTAAGGCATTCACCTCACTTCGAAATATATAAAAATCTTCCCAATCAGTTTCTTTGTTTATATGCATATACATACGGTATTTATGCACATTAGGCTTAATGCTGGCGAACAGTAGTATTCAGAAGTGACTTCAATGACATGACTTGTATGAACAATTATCGTCAATACTATATACAACAAAGGAGAAAAAAAAACTCAGATGAGATGTAATATGTATACTATGTATGTTAACTGTACATGGAATACTGACGCACATCAATGTTTTGGAAGTAAGCCTCAAACCTAACAAGCCAGTCTCATGTCTTTATGTACAACAACTCCCCTAGAAAGCAACTATTTCCACACTAACACCACTTCTGACACTGTGGTGCCAGATCTAGTTTAACAGCCAATGAGCGATTGGGTGCAAGGTCTCAATGACCTCATGGCTTGAAATGCTCCACACTTCACCCGTTGATATTGTATACACAATACAATTTCCTGGCATGTCATACTTGAAGATTTCTTTGTTCAAAACCAGAGTCAGCCGTATTTATCATCTAAGTACAACTTGTATTTGACAGCCAAACACATGAACACTTACTCAAGAATCTCAGGGAGGGATAAATATCCCATGAAATGCTCTGCTTTCTTTACTCATCAGTCACATGACGTCGAAACCCCAACCAGCAGGGTTGTGATTGGCTCAAACAAGACGACTAGGAATATTTCAGCCTGGCTTTGAGTGAATTGGAAAGAGTTGGAGATGATAGAAGACCGAGTCCCTTGAATCTGATTGGCTAAAAGGTATAGGCATGGCTGACATTGCCAGTCTTTGATTGGTTATTGACTGTGTGACCATGACTACTGTAAACTGGTGATGGGCATGGCTGCTGTGGCCCATTTCTGAAAGGCTAGGTGTGGAGGGGCGCGGTACTGGATGTGGGCGTGGCTACTGTAGCCTGTTTTTGATTGGCTAAGAGGAGGTTGTAGGGGGTGGAGCTATGGGGTGCGGGCGTGGCTGTTGTAGCTTGGCAAGGGTTTCTGGGGTGGCTGCTTTCTTCAGGATGGAGTTTTCATACTCCAACTGGCTGTTCTTGTCCAGAAGCTCCTTGATCTGTTCACGCAAGACTTCAACTTCTTCCCTGACTGCGTACATCAGGTGAGACTTCACCAGGTCCTGAAATACAGCAGAACTCATGTTAACTCATACATATTCATCAGTGAGTGGAGCATTAGACATGTGCTCGATTCATCATCGGTGACAAGTGTACAATCAAGGTCGGTCACTATTGTTTTCTAATGATCGAATATTCAGCTTAAATCTTACCCTCCCTCATTAATCTCAATATCCACACATTTTTTTTACATATTTAAAGCATTTTTACTGAATATATTGACCTATTTGTCATGAATTTTGAATTTGTTATGTCTACCACCATATTTACAGGAAGTGGGTATTTTTGGTAGATTTTAAATAACAGAACATCGTTATTCTTACCAGATTGACCTATGTTTCATCCCAGAAATGCTTCAGGAAACTAGGCTAAGGATGCATCTGTGGCCAGATGTAAGATGTATCCACCGGAAAAGGCCAACTAACATAGTTTAGAAGATAAACAGCATTTTTCAATAATAAGCAAATTGAAAGCACTTTTAAGTTTGGCTACCCTCATTTGACCTTGAAGCAGGGGCCCAAGGTCAAATCTGACCACATCATACGATTCCAGCCTATGACTTCCTATCGGTTGGTTTCACATTGCAAACCTCTAGGACCAAAAATAAGCGAGTTATAAGCACTTTTAAGTTTGGCTTAAGGAGAGGCCCAAGGTCAAATCTGACCACATCAAAAAATTCCCAGCCCATGATTTCCTATAGGTTGGTTTACCATCCCAAACCTCTAGGACCAATAATAAGGGAGATGTAAGCACTTTTCATGACTGACAAAAAAATAGCATCAGAGATGCCCGTACCCCACAGCCTTGGGAAATATTTTCAACACCATGAGATATAGAAGTACTGTACCAGTACAAACTTCAGGATACTTTCAGAGCACTGTCAGTTATATAAAGGTCCAAACAATGTTTAAATGGAGAAATAATGTTTAAAAGAAAGATAATGCGTATAAAGATGAAGTATTAAAACAAGATAATTCAATGACAAGATGACAGCATTAATCAGTAAACTAAAATTCAACACTCTTTATATACATCTGCATTTCCGAATTATGGTTTAGATGGTTTGAATATTACCATGCATACAGAAGTGGTAATACATTTAATGAATGCTTATGTGTGGTGTTGGGAGTAAAATCTGCGGCTCACTTGATGAAATTTTATCTCTTACAATGGGAAGTTATGAAAGTAACATTCTTAATAAATTCTAATATGACTTTTGCTTAATCTGCATCAAAAGACAGACCCAAAGGTGCAACAAGATTTTAAAGGTCAAGGTCACTACGGCAAGGTAAAAGGTCAAATTAAGGTCACACCATGATAATACACACCTATAGCCAATAACCAATGTCCCTACCAAGTATCAACTTCCTACACCTTACGGTTTCCGAGATACAGCCCTGACGATTTTATAGGTCAAGGTCACTATGGCAAGGTCAAAGGTCAAATCAAGGTCACACCATGATGCTGCACACCTACACCCCCTAGCCAATGTCTCTACCAAATATCAACTTCCTGCACCTGACAGTTTCCGAGATAAAGCCCGGACAATATTTTATAGGTCAAGGTCACTACAGCAAGGTTAAAGGTCAAATCAAGGTCAGACCATGACGTTGCACACCTACACCCCCTAACCAATATCCCTACCAAGTATCAACTTCCTACACCTTATGGTTTCTGAGATATAGCCCAGACAACATTTTATAGGTCAAGGTCACTACGGCAAGGTCAAATCAAGGTCAGACCATGACGCTGCACACCTACACCTCCTAAGCAATATCCCTACCAAGTATCAACTTCCTACACCTTACGGTTTCTGAGATATAGCCTGGACAAGATTTTATAGGTCAAGGCCACTACGGCAAGGTCACAGGTCAAATCAAGGTCACACCATGACGTTGCACACCTACACCCCCTAACCAATATCCGTACCACGTATCAACTTCCTACACCTTACGGTTTCTGAGATATAGCCCGGACAACATTTTATAGGTCAAGGTCACTACGGCAAGGTCAAAGGTCAAATCAAGGTCACACCATGACGTTGCACACCTACACCCCCTAACCAATGTCCCTACCAAATATCAACTTCCCAAGCCTTACAGTTTCCGAGATATAGCCCGGACAACATTTTATAGGTCAAGGTCACTACGGCAAGGTCAAAGGTCAAATCAAGGTCAGACCATGACGTTGCACACCTACACCCCCTAACCAATATCCCTACCAAGTATCAACTTCCTACACCTTACGGTTTCCGAGATATAGTCCGGACAATATTTTATAGGTCAAGGTCACTACAGCAAGGTCAAATCAAGGTCAGACTATGACGTTGCACAACTACACCCCCTAACCAATGTCCCTACCAAGTATCAACTTCCTACACCTTACAGTTTCCGAGAGATAGCCCGGACAAGATTTTCAAACTCAAGGTCACTACGGCAAGGTCAAAGGTCAAATCAAGGTCAGACCATGACGTTGCACAGCTACACCCCCTAACCAATGTCCCTACCAAGTATCAACTTCCTACACCTTACGGTTTCTGAGATACAGCCCGGACAAACTATTTCCCGCCGCCCGCCCGCCCGCCCGACCATCCGGACACCATGGGTGAAAACAATACCCCAACAGCCATTAAGGGCTGTGGGGTAAAAATGCCTGTGGCGGCCATCTTGATTTTTAAAATGAGGCCGAAAATATTTCCATTCAAGGTTTTGTAATGCGGAACATATTCTGCAAATTTGAGATCTCTACCTATAATACCCTTTGCTCTAGAGGGCCAGAAAAGTCCTTGCTGAAAGACGAAAAACGCCCGTGGCGGCCATCTTGCTTTTCAAAATGAGGCCAAAATTATTCCCAGGAATGACTTTATGGTTATGAATATATCCTGCAAATTTGAGGAGGCTAGCTATAATATTTTTTTTGTCAGTGTGGTAATGGTGAAATCGCCCTGCACACTGCAGCGGCGGTGTAACAAATCGAAATCTATACAATCACCCACCATCTACTAGTGCTGCGACAATGTTTATAGAATTTCGATAGTTCACTCGTTTACTACCCCGAGTTCAAAGTTTGGTTCAAAGGTTTAATGAAAAAATGGTGAAATTTATTCAAAATATACATGAATTTTATATTTTTAGCATATTTTCAACAAAGTGACACGATTTTATGTAAGATTTTACTGGGTTTGAAAACGTTGTTTTGACAACTGAACTAAATCGAACCCAATATTCTGAAGGATCGCACAGCACTACTTTCTACAGTCTTTAATGTTTGTGAAAATTAGCTGACAATTCTTGAATTAAAAACCAAAAGTCAGGAGGTCAAAGAGGATTTGAAAACAATCGTCCCTCTGTCAACTGTGATGCTGAATTTATCAATTTTTAAACATCACACAGAGTACCTTGTTTCGGTTATATTTCAATGATCATCCTGGTCAGTGGTCACTATGTATCTGCCCATACTTGGCCCAGAACTCAGATGGTCACCCCATCCACCTACTACCCAAGACCAGTGCTGCTTAACTTCAGTGATCAGACAGGAACTGGGCAAGCTACACCACATAGTTATATGCTAAGTAAACATGCTAATACTTATATGTATGGCAAAAATGTCACATAATTAATATCAAAGCTTTAACAAGGGTTTATAGAGGATTTCACAGTCGAATGGATAGTATGTAATACTTCAGCAGGTAGTTGAGTAAAAGCTAATTCTTGTAGAAAACACCGACTAATTAAAATGCCATCAGTAAAATTTAATAAGACTTTCCCCTTTAAGAGCCCAAGAGCTGCAATGTGGATATTTCCGGTAAGTCAGCAAAGCTGCATATTTTCTGTTTACTCACCATAGCCTGCTCAATCTTGTTGTCAATGGCAACAGTACTGGCACCACTAGAAAAACAAAAACAGAGAGAGTTTGATCAGACCAATGATCCACAACACAAACATTACAGCATCCAGATTACACTAATGAAGAAACCATATCCACCAATCGACACAACGCACACACACACATATATATATACTCATGTTTTTTAACGGGTCATTTTTGTTGAGCATTTCCTGCCATAACAAGTGATTTTTTTTACTTCAAGAAAACATGTGTATGAAGAATATAAAATATACAGAGTAAAACAAAACTAAAAACTGCTGTGTTTATTGAGCTTAATATAACTGTGATCTAAATCCATTTTATTCCTTCTTTTCATAAATTCTTGGTGGATATATTTTAAAATTAAATTTGGAATGTCAAGATAATCTTGAAGTTATTGTCGTTCAACATTTCTGACACTTAAAAAGTTAGAAAATTTAAAATTTTAATGCCAGGAATTTATCAACATACACCAAAAGTGATAACGAATTAAAGAGAAATTTATAAGACGATCACTTACATTTCCATTTACTCATATAAAAATACAAAACAGCAAAGCTTCTCACACACGCATACCCAAGTCAATAATATAGTGACAGACAACCAAAAGAAACCCCTCAGAATTATCAATATTTTACGGGAATTATTCACTCCACCAGTAAGTCTTAAAGACTATGTCATGCCACAGAATTGGAAGATTCCGTGTCACTCTTCAGTTTGAGATTTCTTCACCTGAGCTCAGAGAAGAGACATACAAAAACATATATCAAGGTGTGTCACAACCAGAAAAGACACCCACAACTCGAACTTGCTCGAGGACATGTTTCTTTTAGACTATATTATTTCTACAGTCGCATACAAGAGTACCAACAGAGATAAATGGTAAACATAACAATAACTAATTATATTTAAAACAGTTTTTTTTCTGTAAATGGGAGAACATAGCTGCAGAAACTAGCATTATGTCATTTTCTGGTAACTAAGCATTGTTGATATTCTACTAGTGATTTCTATCCACACCCAAACAGGCTCCAATTAAAAAACATACCCACTCCCTTTCTGTCTGTTTTTCACTACTACTTTTTGTTGAAACTAACATTTTTCACTCCAGCAATGATTAACATCCCAAATGCTTACAGAAATCAACTCTCAAAATCACATATATTTTTTTGCATATTTAAGCTTGAAGCATTGAGTTTCTGGGTGGTTAAGAAGTTTGGGATTTAGTCACTGGACTACTACGTCTCTATTATTTAGCCTTCTCAAATTCCAAGCCTGATCTAGACTTGCTCCAAGTCTTTGTATTTCTTATTCCACCAACTCTGCCATACATGGAATCATTATGAATCCATCTGATGGGTGTGGAAATTAGTGTCAGATGAAGCACCAAATCTTGAAAAAAGGTCATTCAGTCCTCATCTAATATCTAAGACTAAAGGACTTGAGGAAAGTCTAAGACTGACAACAACCTGAAGTAGGAAGTAGGCAGCTACTCAGTGAAACATTTTGACCAACTACGCTACACTGCTTACCTTCGAGCCCAGAACAACATGTCATGATATTACTCACATATACTTAGTTTCAAGCTTAGTTTGTTATAGTGACATTAAAGTATACACAGGACAATGCATTGAACAGGATGATCAACCAAAATCAATATCACCAGACTCAAGTTCATGACAACACACAAGAAGCAGTGATGGCCTGACCTAATAGAACATCAGCTGTTGCAAAAAAAGCCAACCTTGACCTTACTGCAGTTGTAACAAAGTGAAAATACCCTGACCCTCAGGTAATTACATGGACCTTTCTATTGCTATGGAGCACAGTACTCAATAAAAGACAATCTGCAGCATATTTTCAGTGTCCTTAATAAATAGAAACCATCATCACTGCCAGGTCATTGAACTATCTGTTAATCTGCACCCACAGACTTTTCAGCCAATGCCTTCACTCTTCTGTACTTGTGTGAATAAACATCAACATGTCCATAGATCACCAAGAAGCAAGACCTGGTCTTGGCACAAGACTCCAATGCTGGTTTATGTCTTAGAGGTTTATGTCCCATTCAGCCAGAGTCACATTGGCAAAGGCCCTCTGCATTGCCACTTTTAGGAGTCGAAGCCACACACAGGTGACAGCCTGTGATGACAAACTTTCAAACCACTAGACCAGTGAGGACCATAATTTCTTAGTTAATCAGGGGGTTAAAATCAAAAGTGCTTTTGACACATTTATGAGACCTCACAGATGGAGTGGTAACAAGATTTTATTTAATTGCTAGGCTCTCACCTCTGTGGTCATGGGTTTGAACTTTGAAGCCAGCTCGTGGTAACATATGGGATGTATCAAGGGTCTGTATTTTTCATAATCTCATTTGAAATAGTCTGTAAAATTTCTACTCTGAAATGGTCATATTTGGACATGGCATGAAGTTTAATTTTGAACATTTTGTCAGCAGCCAGTGTTCAAAACCCATAATCAATGCAGAGACAGCCGAGAGATTATATTTAGTGAACGTGATGTCATCCAATGCATGAAGATATACAGCAGCTAAGTATGCTTACTTTCACTGGCTTAACAACCCAGTTACCATGTAACCTATGCCATACTTAAAATTATGTAATTAAATCCAAATCAATTCTCATTTTTTGCTGAATCAAAAGACATTTCAATACAGTGAGCTGCGGTACAACAATAGCTGATCATGGTTATAATATTATTGTGCACATGTAACAAACAGTAGAGTCTTGAGACAAGGCTAATTCACTACAAAGGACCCAGACCAAATCACATGCTCATGTCAATATTTATACATCACCTATTTCTTTTTCAGTGCCTGTTTGCTAGTATTCAAGACTCAACTCTCAACTAAGTCGAGTGAAAATTCTTAAATCTTCCAATTTTTTTACAAAAGCTACCTTGTTATTCCTGTATGGCAAATAAACTTATTTTCTCATAATTCTGTCTGGTAAAAACGTAGCTGAAATACATATTAATGTATATTACAACCTTTATAAACCAATAATAAGCCTGGGTTGAGTCTGAGAAAAACGTATTTCAGACTCAGATATCGGCATCACTTTTTCAGAACCATTCATGGGGACAAACAAACTAGTTTTTATCTGTCAGTCTCAAGTTAATTCTGTGATAGTTTGCATATAAAACTGTCAAAGTCTGTCATTCACCAGCACACAATCAACAGAATCTTATAAAGTGCCTGGGAGCCTTTTTTTTCCTTTTAGAATATTGCAAAAAGGTTACTTCATCTGTGGAAAACATGTAGAATTCATGCTAATTTTCTAAATTTCCTTCTACAAGGGTGTAAATTGCAAAAGTTTCTGAAAGACTCAAATTCTAGGTACAGAAATACAAATTCCTTGTAGATGCCGGCTGCAGATGCAGATTGTGACTTGCATTTATTTTTGAGCAGTGATAAATTTCTGACCCATCCAAAATAAACTCTTTTTGTAACACTGGGTATAATATAATTTGTATGCTTCTTGTATCAAAATGTGTAACTAACTTTAAATCATTTTTTTCCCTTAAATCTGACAACAATTAAGTATGCTATATTGCCAAGTATGCTATATTGCCAAGAAAGACATATTAGCATATTAATTTAGTGACTGCAAAAATATACAAATCTAAACGGACAATGTTTTGTAATCAATGTTAAACATAAAATTATCAATTATCACAACTTATAATGTGGTGAGTATTTTCAGGAATATTCTATTATATCAGGAATGGCAAATGTAGTGGCAAGGGAAACAGTGCCTACCGGCTGGTAATATTTCTATAAATATATTAGTCATAAGGTGTACACGCAGCATAATGAAACTGATACATTGCAGCTGGATCTTGTATAGCATTCCTTGTCTACATGCACTCAAAAGGCAATGGTGATACAAGCTGATCATATATGATAATATTTATTTTGAAGAATGCTTTTTTTTGGAAGACATCAGTATATACCATAGATTTCTGGTGAAAATTTAGGTTACAAGTTTTGTCAGAAAAATGACACCAGGTATCAGACTATCAGTTAAATGGCAAGAGCTAATCTGAATTCAGAAGTACCAGTGAAGCAAACATGACAGATGATGTAAACAAACATTACAGAAATAAAATGTTAAATATCTGTAAAAACTAAAATTACATTAAAAGCTAATCCAAGGCAGAGAAGTTTCACTGAATACTAAATTAAAATGACATTTTAATATATTTTCATTCTTTTGGTGACCCTGCTTTGGTTTTGCTATTTTGCACTTGGCTGCTCAAGCAATTTGGACTGTTTTTGGTTCAACCTGGGTTGGTATTCACAAAAGGGATCAAGCTCAAATTTATAGCTATTTATCTGTTTATCCTAAACTTTTTGAGCTAATTTTTAGCTCAATTTGATCTTACAGAAAAAGAAACTACATTACATCTATAAGTCATCTATAAAGATCCTCTTTTAAATAACTCACAAAATCAAAACTGAAACTTAAACCCAACCCTTTTATTATTTTTTTAGAAGGTATGACATAATGTTAAGAATAGTTCTAAATAAAGAAAAAACCTTTAGAATCTGCAAAGAAAACTATTTCTTATATCAGAAAAAAGTGTAAATAAAAACATGTACATGTATTTATTTTGTGTGGCTCAGTGGAATTTTCCATTATTTTTTCTTGTGCATTTACGTTACATAGTGTTTAATTTATCAACTGAAGAAATCTAATAAAGGTTAAACGTTGCTTAACACTTAAAGTCTAGCTTAACAATGTGAATATATGCAGATTTCCCCCTTATTTTCTATTTAATTTTATTGATGTGATAATTATATTATTCAATTAAATCAACCTGAAACTTATGTAAAGAAAACGATGGTAAACAATTTTTATTCTGAAAAGTATTTCCAGTTCGAACAAACACCATTTCTCAAGCAAGGAAAATAATTTCTATATCTGACATTCAAGGGTTTGAATTATCTGGCTCTTTGTCAAAATGTCATGTTTACTTTCTGTAGACGAGAACAACATCTTCTGGAAGTTTCTTATACAGTCAATAAAAATGTATCCCAAACAACATCCCAGATAGAACACATACTTTTTTGAGGAGAAAATAATTTACCGATGAAAACAAAAGCTAATAATGGCATGTATATGTCGCTGTTTATAACTTATCCCTAATTTTAACTCCCCAGAGAGACGAGAACACTCTGCTTCAGCAACGGAACTGACCTTATTATAGCCAAATAAAAAAATACCCAACAGTAAAAAGCCCTTGTGGAGTCTGAATTTTACATGTTTAAATCAATAAATCACTATTCTGGTAAACCTCAGAATTTAGTTAGACTTGTCCATCTGGTATTAGTTTTTTACATAATTTTCCTAATTTTCACAGATATTTAACATTTAATTTTCAATTTAAATGTGTCAGATTTGTCTACCTGGTATTAGCTTTTTTCCCAATTTTCACAGAGATTTATTATTTTATTTTCAATAAATATTTTTACATTATCCACCATATTTGCCTCATTGGTACTTGTAGTTGCTTTGCTACACAACCCACAGCCTGAATTTAAAGCTGATAATTGACATCAACAATTTATTGTGGAGGGGTTGTTTTTTGACCTCACAGTATATACAAGGGTGAAGAGACAAAGCCATTCTCAACAGTCTTATTAGCTTGAAAATTGTCCTCTCACTACAATCAGACAAATAGCCACGTGTCACCAACCTCTCTGATTTGAATGGATTCTTCCCAAGTCTGTATATTATGTTGTTAGGTAGATGTCTCAAACAAACACACATTTACCGTTGCCGCGCTCTGTAATGCTCATGTTTTTGAAAGCGCCCATCCCCAATCTTACGTTATCGCTCATAAATTACTATAATGTCGTTTCGAGGTAAACTTTCTCCATATAAACCCAATAATTGGTGAAATATGATTAATTTATATCCATTTTCAACGAATTTTCCTTATTTTAGCAGTTATGTCACCTTTTCTTGCAACGAGATTTGTTTACCAACCGCATATTTTATTTCCAGTCGGTGTGTGCTAAAATGCGGTCTCCCCAAATTCGGGTTATTTTTTTCGAAACGCCCGGCTGGTTTTCATTGTTGTAAACGCCCATCCCCAACTTTTGCAAATATTTGGTCACATTGCCCATGGGCGTTACAGAGCGCGGCACCGGTATACAGAAAGTCTCTATTATAAAATCTTTGGCTGTGGCTGGATACTTGATACAATATGCCAAACTGACATATCACTGGTACTAACTATTAATATATTGTTACTTCCAAAAATAACATGGATGAAACATTTTTAGTCACCTTTATCCACCTAATTTTTATTTTATTTATTTATTTTTTTACATTTAACATATAATGTAAGGAAAATTAAAAATATTGGAAACAAACCATAAATCTGAATAATTTAGACACTTTTATCTCACATTTTTGTGTATTTGGGAACTTTTATTGCGATGTCGTTAAGAGGAAACATCCATATTTGGTTGGGGTGGACTAAAACACAAAGTCCCGGAATCGGTACTGTTTTGCCTTGGTGACCTGCCGATGTCTCTATCTTTTTTTTACCGACCCATCCCTAACTAAAACACTGTTTTGGTATCCCAGAATTAGTATAATGCTGCATTGCTGGGCGATTCAAAGGAGAAATAAAATATGTTATTTTATAAATGACCCATCCTACATTAGAGTGAAAATCCTATTTTTCATTAAGAAAACAGAGTATTTTCTTCAGCCTCATTTCAGTTTTCTTTTATTTCTTATGGTAATATATTAACATCTCTTCTCAGTAAAAATCTGTCCTTTTCTTATGAACTATTTGGATGGATAAGTAATCTCATAATTTAGATTGGATTGGTGTTAAGTAGTTTTCATCCTCTCTACAATCCTCCATTTTCACTCGTATTTCATGGCATTCAATAACCTTTGTAAAAGAGATTTTGCCGGTCATTGCTCTTTCTGTGTTTTAAGTTACCGGCAGATGTTCACAAGGACTTAATGCATGTGTAGATATTTACTCAAAAAATATCACACAGAATAGAAGGTATTCAATTTGTCATTACTTACTTAAGTCTTACAATAACTAGTTTGAGTACTTATCTGGAATTGTACCAACATAATATTGAACCCAACTTATGGATCAACAACCCAGTAGATTTTTGGTTGGACAAATAAAACAAAAAATGTTTTCAAAATATGATTGATTTACCAGTAAATAATCAATTGTATATAACAAATTTTAAAAATAAATTTAATTACTAATGATTAATTTAATATATCTTTTTAAAAAAATTTTTTTCTTGTGAGAATACAGATTTAGACACCCGTCAAATTACTGGGGATGTCATTTTGAAAATGTAAATATTTGGATATTGTTTAAATACTATTAATGTAAATGTACTTTGAACTATGCTATTGATATCCTGGATTGTAAATACTGTTATCTGATCCTAGTTACCAAACACCGACAAAAACACATATAACTTCAATGACAGCTGATCAATATACAAGCAATAAGGTCAGACCCAATGATAAAAACTCGCTTGTTTATGTGTTGTGTAATGATTAACACTGAAATGCAACGTATTAAAACCACCTATGTAATGCTAGGTTTACAGGCATGTATCTTTTTATCAAGAATGGGCTATATACTATAGTATATATAGTACCAGACTGATAAGTATATCTAGATTAATAGAAAAAATATCTGGCTTCAACTATTTATCATATTTAATCAGATTAACTCAAGTACTAACACTTCTTATCAAGAACCTGCACTACATCACATACTATAAATTTATTCTCTTTTTTTTTTCAACCTATCAAGTCATTTTCTTTCCTTCAGACAGTTTATTTTCAGGCCAGGAAACAAAAAAGCTGCTACTCACAACTGTAACTGTGTCAGGCCCATTCTGATGATTTCAACGCAGTTTTTTCTGGATTTCATCCCAAATCACTTAGTGTTCCAATGGTCAAGCAAAGGTTTAGTAAGCTATTTCTTCACCAATACTGACAGTAAACCTAAATTTGTGCTTTAATTAGGTACATCAGTCATCTAAGGCCCATCTTGTTTGTTTAACCCTAGTTTGTTAACTACTTTGATTACCAAAATCTTCCCCAAATCAGGAATATGCCTAATGTAGTGTACATTGATAAAAGCCTCATTAGAAACATCAAACTGAATATCTTGTATGCTAGATCATTATTTTTATAACTTTTAATGGTCTGGAAGTAACTGGCAATACTACCAAGTACCAACACTAAGAACGTAAAATCTGCAACTTTACCTGGGTACACTACCGGTACCGCGCTCTGTAATGTCCATGGGCAATGTGACCAAATATTTGCAAAAGTTGGGGATGGGTGTTTACAACAATGAAAACCAGCCAGGCATTTCGAAAAAAATAACCCGAATTTGGGGAAACTGTGTTTTAGCACACACCGACTGAAAGTAAAATATGAGTAAACATATCTCGTTTGCAATAAAAGATGACATAACTGCTAAAATAAGGAAAATTTTGTTGAAAATGGATATAAATTAATCACATTTCACCGATTATTGGGTTTATATGGAGAAAGTTTACCTCGAAACGACATATTAGTAACTTATGAGCGATAGCGTAAGATTGTGGATGGGCGCTTTCAAAAACATGAATGTTACAGAGTGCGGCGACAGCATTTCAGCTTTACAAAATGGCAGATAATAGTGGTACAAACAATGTTATTTCACATTACCAACTTACACACCTTATGTGATGCAAACGAAAATATATCATCTTAATTTCAACTTAATTTTATCTTACATTCTGTAAGGGGTCAGTTACACATAGCTGGATGCGCCACAAATATAGCCCACGGTTCCATATATGGTAAATGAGAGGGATGCACAAGGGATGGGGGTGGTCATGTAAAGGATTTACGGAACTGCCTCCGATCTTCCACGGATCTGGTACGGACCGCTACGGACAGGTTTGCGGATGAAAAGATTGCACCAAGTATTGGTCTTATGACTGTTTTTTAATCCGCAAACCCTGTTCATGTCAGTCCGTAGCAGATCCGGTTAGATCCAGCAATGTTTTTATGGATATTTTTTGCCGCAGAAGCGTCAAGGATGTAAGGGATGCCACAAGGACATTGAGGATGGGTATACGGACAATAAGGACAATCACGGATGAGATACGAAAGAGCTACGGATATCAATTACAGATAAGATCCGCAAAGCCTTTTCGGAAAAATCAGGCAGTTTGATTTTTTCGTGGCATCCCCACAGACACATGGCATCCGTGGCGGAAGCCACAAGGACATTATGTACAGATGGAAAAGATGATCCGTAAATCACTCAACATTTTCCATATAAGGAATCCTACCGCGATCCGGTGGTACATCCGGCTATGTGTAACTGGGGTCTAAAGGCTATTCAGATCAGACATTATACAATCATACTAAACATTATGGTCATGTGACCTAATGGCAAGAAGACAGACAACTGTAACTCACTGGCCAGGTTGAGATTCTTATATAACCTTAAATTTGCCTCTCTGCACTGGCCATTGAGTTGAATGGCTCCAACAGAAAGCTTAAATTAATTCCCCCTTTTCCTGAAATTATATTTCAAACTTTTAAAAAGTATTTTGTCTCTTCTATTTTATGAACCTTCTATTATCTGAACAAAAGTTAACTCTCAAAGTATACTCAGGTAATACTGTAATACAGGTTGCATTGTCTATATATACACCTGTGGATGGTGAATCGGACAGGACAGTGGAGTTGGACACTGATATAAATAGTGTCAGATACATTTGTATTGAATATCAGTGTTGAAAAGAAATAGAGACATATAACTACACTATAAAACACAAGAACTATGAATGTGTTCACATATGTATTTATGCTTTTAAACAGAAATCTAGTACAATTTTTATATTGGTGTCCGACTCCACTGTGCTGTCTGATTCACCATTTACAGGTGTATACTAGATGACAAAGAAAACCTTCACAACTTATCAACATTATATAAGTTTAATATCGACAATGGAAAGGATAGAGTCTAATTACTTTCTTTTAATAGTTACTTTTAAAAAGCTGGGCTAAGGAATTTAACTCTCATTTATATATAAAATGTACGTGCCTAGATTTACTTTTTGCCTATTCTGCACAGATAACTAATCTTGTCTGTAAAGTAAGTAAGAAAAAATTTATCACAGCATGTTAATTCACTAAGCATAATGGCAACTGTCACTTGTCATAGACAATTAATCATCAAATGCTGTTTATGCTGCAAAATTTCTTTTGGGCAATGTTGTAAAATTTTGACTGTCATAGTAAGTCATCAGCCTAAAAACAAGTCCTAAAACTATTTTTCTTTATTTAAAGATTGGTGCCCTGCCTGTGGTTACAATAACAATTTCATCCACCAATAAATATTGTAAATCTCTTAAAAATACTATGAAGGTGACACCTAAGTTTATCCTGAAACTGATAAAAGGCAATGGCATTTATCCTGTGTACAAAACAAATGTACTGTTTATGTCAATAGCTGCAAAGGAGACTGACATACAGATGGGGTTACTCTTCTGGAAACCATTGAGCCAATACCACTCAAAGGGCAATTCATTAAGATGAGCACTGACCTTTTGCATTATGGTAAGTATCATTTCAGTTGCCACTGACTAAAAAAAAAAGAACCATCTCAATCAATGTCGAAATAGAGATTAATGATGCTGAGTAGCTTAGTTACTCCGTGTATTGTATATGGAAGCAAAAATAACATCTCATCTACATGGACTTTTATAACACTTAATCTCCATCAATTGACAGACTTTAAGGTGCAACTGAACATAAACAAACTGAATTGTTGAGAGTCCATTGGCACAGCTGGGACATACCGGAGAAGACACAGGGGTGTCCACTGCCTAGACCAATATGTCCAATTTGCTTACACCAAAAGTAAGTTTCTTTCAAATATTTAGAAATATTTTAATCACAGGGGCTCAGAACTTTGTCTTTAGTTTTGAATTGGAGGATGTGGACTCCATATACAAACTGAAGGGAAAAAATTGAAGAATGCTGAACAGAAAAATATTCCTGGCTCACCTTATTGGAAGATACAGGTAAGCAAACAGCTGTGACAAGCCAAGTGTCACAGGATCCTTGAAGCACTGTAATCTCTCAAATCCATTGTGTTGAGTGAACTCTTGCACTTTGTCTCGACTTAATTTCATATCATTATGTCCACAAGTCCTTCTCACTGGATTATAGGTCACACCATTGCAACTCTCGCAAAGTTTATCAACACTAATATCATTTTGAACACAACTGCACATTTTTGAGCTGTTTCTGTGTTTATTGTAGTCCACATTTTGTCCAGGACAAGCCTGAAGTGTCTTGACAGTCAAGGCTACCCCTGACACCTCATTGGGTTCCGACATGACAATTCCTGGCATTCTCTCCACAAACTATAAATTTCAGATGTGAGCTGTTATAAGCTGGGCGTGAAACGGAATTCCTACACAATTTACAGTTGCACCTTCATAAGCATAATATTATATATTGTCTTTATTAATACAAATTAAGAGGTAATATCATGTTGAAACTGAGAGTTCTTCCAGAAGTATTTATCTAATATATATTTTAGTTTGTCACAAGTTTTCCTTCTATGGGAATATGTACAACTAGAAATGAAGCAGAATAATAATCGCCCAACTGCAGAGAGCCTGATAATCAGACACTCATTAAGTCCTTGTTTTATTGCTTTTTCTTCAATTAGACTTAATTAACTCTGGCAGCCTCATTACCAGAATATTGTAGAAATAAGTGGAGTCTAATTATCAGCAATATATCTTGAAAGATGAAAACTTGTTATTGAGACCAGGAGAACTATAAAATCTTACATAGACTTCATATAACCTGATCCACAATTCTGGATATGATGTGTATTTCATCAAACAATGTATGTTTGTTTTGGGGAAATAAATAATATTCCAAGCAGTTCCAATTTGTTAAAACATTTTCAATATATTGTACAAATGCTTTAGATTTGTCCACTGTAGCTACAAATCCATAGTAACACTCCAATAGTGTGCAATACAATTTCTGTTCTACTTCTTGAAAATTTTGGTTATATCCTTTGAGTCTTTATGTTCCATTTAACTTGTCTGAAACCGTCTTGTCGATAGGTCTTACAATATTCAAAACAACTGAATACATAACATCAGAAAAAGTAACAAGTCTCAGTCTATGAATAAACTATACAATAATAATATGGTATCACAATATCTGGATAAATGTAAATACCGTCCACAGAGGCAAAACTGTGTTCTCTAGTCTAACAGAATCAGATTTCTATATGCTCTTATCCTTCTCTGCCAAACAGCTGGTGTACAGACACACACACACCACACTAGCTATGGGTACAGTCAGTGCAGCAAAACTTGCCTCAGATTGCTCCTAGGGACAATCACAACACCATTATAAACAATGCATCACTTGCATTTCTAAACTACTTATTAAAACTGGCGTTCTCTTCTGATTTGGAAATTTTCTTATATAAATAGATGTCGTACAGTTTTTAATCTTTTTTTTTAGCAAATATTATTTTATTTATAAAAGACTTTCAGATGAATAACTTCCTTTTCTGGTTAACGTCACAAATATGGTACCACCCCTATAAACTGAAAGAAAAAACCACCGGCAATATCGTATCAGTGACAGTTCCTATTTTTTATGGCCATTCCTCCACCTCTGCCTCTGACTTGGCCATTTATGAACAAATGAAAAAAAACCAACAAACTGAAAACACCAGTTTTATCAGAGCTCGTACATAACAGGAAGACAGAAGTGGGTGTTCAATAGGTTCTGTCATAAACAGTCTCTCAATTCAGATCTCTTTTTTGCATAATTAAAAAAAAAATCGCATAAGTATTAGTCATGACAAAACTATGCATCAATCAGACTTCCTAAAATAATTATCTGAATAAATTTGCTAATAAAAAAAAAAAATTTTGTTCATCATTAATCTTCCCAAATAAAACATCAAGCTGGTGTTTGGATTGGTCTAGTCTCTCTTTTTCAAGTAACTCAGATGAACATTTATTCTAGAACTGATATAGAGATCTGTCTCTCACTCTGACACCAGTCAGATGGCAAAGTCTCCAACATTTTCAATGTGATCACAGACAAGTACAGAAATACAATAACAACAAAACATCCTACACACTGTACAGGGCTATCAGTTCTATACAAGCAACACACTCATATTGAACACATGAGGTCAATGCTCCCTTCGTTCAAAGCACACACACAAACTGTATGCTCCCTGACCCAATACATTCCTCCAACTGTCACCACCTCAGGTTTTGTCCACATTATTTATATGTATGCCATCGAGAGAAAGCCGCCATGAGAACCATAATCTCATAGAGAGAAATCAATACATTCATAGATCCACAAAAATATCAACAACCTTCCACTGGAAAATACCCAATCACCTCATGGAAATATTCAGTGTGCATTGCTGCATGCAAATTTAATGCTAATTAGTGTATTTCTTATAATTTTCCCATTTTCCTTGTGCATGAAGTCTCTATATAAATATATTAGAGTAAGAAATCTAAAATTCGCCACCTATAAAACCTTAGTTAATTTTATGAAGAAAATGAATTTTTGTCTAAAAATTGTATCTTCCAGTTCAAAAAGCCTTAATTTAATGTACATTCAACAAATCTCACCTCAATTCATTTATTTTATTAGTATTTCCACACGTGGCGAATTTCAGATATGTGGTGAATTTTAGATTTCTTACTCTACATATAATGAAAACATAATTCTAGTGCAGTGTATCTAAATGTGTATAATATATTTTGTATTTTGTACCTGGTTATCAATAAGACAGAAATTACCCTTATCCCGTGATTCACTTTCATCTAACCATGCATGTATTATCAGACCAATTTCTGCATTATAAAAATAAACAATGTGTCATGCTTGTGAAATGATATCAGCAATAGCTTAGATTTCCAGTTTTTTTTAATTACATTGGCCATTATTTGGCCTTTACTGCAAGCACTTATATTTACACTATTTATGTGCAATATGCAGGAAAATTCCATATGTTTATGATAAGTATCACTACGATATCAGTGATGACGCAACAAATTAGTTCCACAAGTGCATTCCCTTCTTATTATTTTATTCATATTTATTTTATTTTTTTTTGAAAATATCACAGATAATTACCATTTAATTATTTGAATATATTGTGTATCAATTATAATATTTAGATTCATCTTCAAGACCTCGGAAGTTGACACATTAATACACAGGCTTAAATTATTTTCCTTGATATAATTTTTGATGTTATAATGTAGCAAAAAATATGTTTGACCATGGTATACTTACGATAAAAACAGCCACGCCACTCACCCTTTATCAGTTTCAAATAGCAAGAAAAATTTTTGATTTTTTTTGTAATACTTACTGAATTAACTCATTTAAAGTTACTTAAGATTAACATTTTCTGATGTTCAACACTGAATCACGATACAGTATAAGCTATAATACAATATTGTAAAATAAAAATGTTGCCACATTTTGGAAATTTAAAATATCAGAAACCTCCAAATTTGAGAGCCGGTCCTCCAAGTGGTTGAATGGTTTGTGAATTTGCCATTTGGCATCTAATAAGGCTAAAATGATTGCCATAATTTTGTAGCTGCTTGCATTAACCCTTAATTAACCTGTTAACTGTTTTCAATGTGTAAGATCTTTTAAAAATACCAGCAACATCACATGGGCATGTTTCAGGGATGTAAACGAAAATATGGCGGATCATACAATCCTAGGAATGCGGAAAAAACTCTCCTAAATTGTATGCAACTTGTTTTTTATAATCGTAATAAATGATATATAGATAAAATACTTTGAATTAATACATTTTTAACTTGCGATACTGAACATTTAGTCTACAAATGCAGAATAGTACTGACAAGAATGTCATTTTAAATTAGGGATGGGTCGGTAGGTCCGGTATCTCGGTGTCGAGAGCATTTTACTGAAATACCGTGATGAGATTTTACAACCGCCACTTCGCTTGTCAGCACATATAATGGAAGGAAGAGTTAAAATATCAGAAACATACACAAAATCTGAAGAAATTATAAGCTTTTATCCCATATTTTCGTCCATTTACAGACTTTTATAGTGCACTAAGCGATACATTGAGCAGAACTGCCATGTTTTGGTTACGACACTTTATAACCTCAATTTCGCTTGTCAACTCATATAAATAAAGGAAAACTTAAAATATTGGAAAGAAACCAGAAATATGAAGACATTATACGTTTTTATCACATATTTTGTGCATTTATGAGCTTTTATTGCGATGTCGTTGAGGAAACATCCATGTTTGTTTGGGGTGAACTAAAACGCGGAGTCCCGAATTCGGTACGGTTTTGCATTGGCGACATCCCGATCTACATATTTTTCATACCGACCCATCCCTATTTTAAATACATGTATTCGGGTTGGTTGTTGATGTTTGCTCTTGCCCATCCCAATAAACACCTGCTCCATTGGTATTCAAAGATAATAATAATCATTTGGATCACATCATGACAAAAAGTACAGCATACAACTTGCTGTAAACCATTTTGTAAGGCACAATAAATCTTGTTATGGATTAATCAGCTTTCTGTAGGAAAATGACAAAGTGTTTCGCAATATTACCCTCAAAGTAACATTGAAATAAACTCCAATCCCCCAATGCACCAAATGCTTAGCCTTCACCTAGTTCCAAGGATTATTCCGCCTATTTGTCTCAAAGAGGATTCAAAATGTATCAAAACATGTGTGGTGTCTCCAGAAATCGATAAAGTAAATTATACTAAATAATTTATGTCTACAAGTGTTATGTTCTAGTTTTAAGAATTCCTTTTAACTTTTTAAGAATTAATAAAAGTCAGTCCCAACATACCTCTAACACTAACTTCAAGTACAGATGTGATAAGTAGAATTCCCTTGTAATATGGAGTTTATATATCTAAGGCACCTTCCCAAATGACATTTACCCTGATATCTAAAATTCTCCACATGATGAACTGAGGTGAGACTTGTTGAATTTATTGTAAATCAACGCTTTCTGAACAGAAATATACAAAGTTTAAAACAAAGCATTATTCTCTTCATAGAATTAACTAAGGCTTTAGAGGTGACGAATTTTAGATTTCTTACTCTAACTGTACATGGAAAATCTGGTAAAGTTGAAATGCTTTGCTGGACCATTGAGGTATGAGTTAATACATTCAACTGTAGTATCTAACTTATAATATCCAAGAAAAATATTGGATGCACAAAATTTTAAATTCAAGTATTAAATGTCATTAGATAACAATGGTTAAAGGCCTGTGAGAGTTCCACCAAAACAGTAAAGCTAGGATTGTTTTGAATGGAAAACTCAGTGAGTCATTTATTGTATATTGTGCAACACGATGGAATACCTTTTTGTTTAAAACACGCTTCTGTTTCATTATAAAATATTCTATAAAATTTATTTTTAGCAAAACTTATTTCTGCTACATTAAAGCTTTAGCTACAAAAACTTACTGTAACATACGTTCAATTTTCAACATATGTTCACTCTCTTCTAATGAAAATACTTCTTTTATTTTCAATGGAAAATGGGTAACTTTTAACATAATGCATCATGAATAAATCAACAAACTGCTGACACACACACATTTGTCAGCGGAAAGACTTGCAACAATAAAACCACAACAAAGTGTCACACAGGGGTTTTCTGTTTTAAGACTCAATGTTGCTTTCACTTTAACAACAGTTTAAAATAATATAAAAACAAGACAGACTATGACTGTGGAGAGTACTGGTAAAAGAACCGAGTACAGACAAGTAAATTACAAAATGAGTACGCATTTGTTGTATATTATTGACTTTATTTCATAAATAGTCAACAAACTGACCAAGAGTAAATTTGATGTTATTTTAAAAAAGAAAATCTGATTAAAACTCAAAACTTGTTTTTTTTTTCATACAGGAAAGAGTACTTATTAAGGAGTAGGAAAACAAAAAAACATAGCACTGGGCTGGGTACTTTTTATTTTCAACCATCAATGTAGAAAGGTTTCTATGTGAACTATGCATTTATTTAAATATAAAAATTAGTGTTGAATGGTCAGTACTAAACTTTTAAAGTAAACCCTTGTCTACTCTAATGCCAGGGGCCAGGGGTCGGATTCACGAAAGGTCTCAAGTCTTAGCCAAATCTCAGCTGGGATTTTGCTCAAATCTGAGATTTTTGTCTCAGCTGAGATTCTGCTGAAGTTGAGATTCACGAAAGAAATCTCAGACATGTTCTGAGTCTGGACCAATCAAAATTGATGTAACATTCTGTTGAGATCAGTGTAAAGCATACACATTTATATTATACCACTGTACCCCACACTCATATTTTATAACATTTTCTATCAAGCAAAATGTTGTCTTTTCACTATAATTTGTAGTGACATTCAAAAGAACTAATTATAACAGCAAAACAAACCACTCATGTAAATTTGTATTGTAGATATTTACTGTTGTTTTTGTACAAACTCATATAAAAAATACATATTCATATTTTGTTACAAGTTAAACTAGACCTAGCGCATCGGAGAACCGATGCAAATTGTATCCACCGTAAAGACAATGCACCAAAACCTCTAGGACCAATAATAAGCGAGTTATAAGCACTTTTAAGTTTGGCTGTCCTCATTTGACCTTCAAGGAGGGGCCCAAGGTCAAATCTGACCACACCAGAAGATTCCCAGAACATGATTTCCTATATGTTGGTTTACTATCCCAAACATCTAGGACCAATAATAAGCGAGTTATAAGCACTTTTTAGTTTGGCTGTCCTCACACTTGACCTTGAAGGAGGAGCCCAAGGTCAAATCCGACCATGACAGAAGATTCCCAGCCCATGATTTCCTGTATGTTGGTTTACCATCCCAAACCACTAGGATCAATAATAAGCGAGTTATAAGCACGTTTAAGTTTGGCTGTCCTCATTTGACCTTGAAGGAGGGGCCCAAGATCAAATCCGACCACACCAGAAGATTCCCAGCCCATGATTTTCTATATGTTGGTTTACCATCCCAAACCTCTAGGACCAATAATAAGCGAGTTATAAGCACTTTTAAGTTTGGCTGTCCTCATTTGACCTTGAAGGAGGGGGGCCAAGATCAAATCCGACCATGACAGAACATTCCCCGCCCAGGATTTCCTATATGTTGGTTTACCATCCCAAACCTCTAGGACCAATAATAAGCGAGTCATAAGCACTTTTAAGTTTGGCTGTCCTCGTTTGACCTTGAATGAGGGGCCCAAGGTCAAATCCGACCACACCAGAAGAATCCCAGCCCATGATTTCCTACAGGTTGGTTTACCATCCCAAACCTCTAGGACCAATAATAAGCGAGTTATAGGCACTTTAACCTTTGGCTATCCTCGTTTGACCTTGAAGGAGGGGCCCAAGGTCAAATCCGACCACACCAGAAGATTCCCAGTGCATGATTTCCTATATGTTGGTTTACCATCCCAAACATCTAGGACCAATAATAAGCGAGTTATAAGCACTTTTAAGTTTGGCTGTCCTCATTTGACCTTGAAGGAGGGGCCCAAGGTCAAATCCGACCACACCAGAAGATTCCCAGCCCATGGTTTCCTATACGTTGGTTTACCATCCCAAACCTCTAGGACCAATAATAAGCGAGTTATAAGCACTTTTAAGTTGGGCTGTCTTCATTTGACCTTGAAGGAGGATCCCAAGGTCAAATCCGACCACACCAGAAGATTCCCAGCCCATGATGTCCTATATGTTGGTTTACCATCCCAAACCTCTAGGACCAATAATAAGCGAGTTATAAGCACTTTTATGTTTGGCTATCCTCGTTTGACCTTGAAGGAGGAGCCCCAAGGTCAAATCCGACCACACCAGAAGATTCCCAGTCCATGATTTCCTATATGTTGGTTTACCATCCCAAACATCTAGGACCAATAATAAGCGCGTTATAAGCACTTTTAAGTTTGGCTGTCCTCATTTGACCTTGAAGGAGGGGCCCAAGGTCAAATCCGACCACGCCAGAAGATTCCCAGCCCATGATTTCCTATAGGTTGGTTTACCATCCCAAACCTCTAGGACCAATAATAAGCGAGTTATAGGCACTTTTACCTTTGGCTATCCTCGTTTGACCTTGAAGGAGGGGCCCAAGGTCAAATCCGACCACACCAGAAGATTCCCAGCCCATGATTTCCTATATGCTGGTTTACCATCCCAAACCTCTAGGACCAATAATAAGCCAGTTATAAGCACTTTTAAGTTTGGCTGTCCTCGTTTGACCTTGAATGAGGGGCCCAAGGTGAAATCCGACCTCACCAGAAGATTCCCAACCCATGATTTTCTATATGTTGGTTTACCATCCCAAACCTCTAGGACAAATAATAAGAGAGTTATAGGCACTTTTACCTTTGGCTATCCTCGTTTGACCTTGAAGGAGGGGCCCAAGGTCAAATCCGACCACACCAGAAGATTCCCAGCCAATGATTTCCTATATGCTCGTTTACCATCCCAAACCTCTAGGACCAATAATAAGCGAGTTATAAGCACTTTTAAGTTTGGCTGTCCTCGTTTGACCTTGAACGAGGGGCCCAAGGTCAAATCCAACCACGCCAGAAGATTCCCAGCCCATGATTTCCTATATGTTGGTTTACCATCCCAAACCTCTAGGATCGATAATAAGCGAGTTGTAAGCACTTTTAAGTTCTGCTATCGTCGTTTGACCTTGAAGGAGGGGTCCAAGGTCAAATCTGACCACATCAGAAGATTCACAGCACATGATTTCCTATAGGTTGGCTTCACATTGCAAACCTCTAGGACCAATAATAAGGGAGATACAGGCACTTTTAAAGTCCTCTATGTGGGTTACTTCGGCACTCCGTGGATGACCTTGAATTAGGAGCTTCAAGGTCAAATGTGTGCAAGGTTGTAGAGGACATGTATATGTGTCATACATATCACCTATGAAGAGATTCAACCTTCTACCTATGAGGAACAGCCAGTAGAAAAATGTAGATTATTTTCAAAGAAATGCCCGTGGCGGCCATCTTGTTTTTCAGAATGAGGCTATTTTCCTTCCCAGAGAAGCTTACCCCCCAATGAAGATATCCTGCAAATTTGGTGAACCTAGCTGCTGTTGTTTTCCTCCTAGAGCGTTAACGCCGAAAATCTCTCTACGCGCGGTGGCGGCGGCGGCGTAGCGGACGCTAAACCAAAGTATCCACCGGATGCTTCCGGTTGATACAATAATATATCATACTTCACTATTTTCATTTTGTTTTGTGACTTTTTATTACATATACTCTATTATATGAAAACTTAAGTCACCCCTAGGCAGTCTCAGATTTGAGACCATCTTAGCCTGAGATCTTTTGTGAATCCCAGCTGAGCAAAAGGTCTCAAATCTGAGAAAAATCTAAGAAAAATCTTAGATTTGAGACCAAAATCTCAGATTTGAGACTTGAGACTTTTTGTGAATCCGGCCCCTGCTGTCAGCAGTTTTGGCTATTTTTCGAATTTAAAATAGTATTTGTTCTACAAAAGGGTAATGGAACTGCAGAAATTATCACTCATTCTAGCTCTGATGACCATATTTACTCTCTTGAGACAGGGTTGCCGATACCAAAAGATGTGTATCAATGTTACCATTTTAAGTAAAACTGTAAACTTACACTGCACATGGTTGAAATAAAGTGTAAATCTGAAAAAAATTATTCATTTTTATCTCACATTTTGTGTAGTTTTCAATATGTTTTTGATGAAAACTGTCGTGTATTATTTTGGTAAAGGCAACTTCCTTTTGGGGATATGCTACAAGAAAACATTTTTGGTAATCCGGATTCGGACTATTTAGTAGACAATATTACACCCACGCCCAACACCCCTGACATTGACATTTTTTTTTTCACATTCAATATTGATATCCACACAGTCAAACTATTTACCCACTGCAATAAAGGTAATGTCCATGCCATGCATGTAACTAACAGGGTATTAATTTGAACTTAGGCAAGTATTCAGAAAATTTACTTGAAAACACTGATCATAGAAGTTTCATTCTTACTTTTTTTCACTCTAGGCAACCCACTCAAATTCTGAAGGCATTCTTTTCATCACGTGATTTAACAAAAGCAGGTATACTTAAATACCACCGTTGACATACGTTTTACGTCACCATGATGTCATTAATATTTATGCAGATTATGGTCAGGTAATCTTCCAATATGCGCAAAGTGAAAAATGTGAAATTTACCACAGTAGAACATCCTATTTTTCTTTGACCTCTGAGAAATTCTCATCAAATTTTTATTCTTATTTTGGCCTAATTTAATCTAAACCACAATTTACAATCCATGAAGTTGGAGTGTAACATGAATATTATTAAGAGCTAATTAGAACTAGTGCTTTCTGTGGTGCATATTATACACTGTTCAATCGAACACAATACAGTTAAACATTTCTAAGCTTAAAAAAAAAAAAAAAAAAAAAAAAAAACATGCTGTTGCATTGCACTGACAAAAACACACTGAGCTGATGTCATTCAGAGTACAAAAACCAATATTTACACAGTTCCATTTCCTTAAAAGGAGGAGTTGCGCAACTAATACTTTTGAAAACAGTTATCTCAAGAATGTGACAAGCGTTATACCAGATTGTTATATGGCAAATGGCTTGGTCACCAACTATGTTATCACTAACGTTGTGGTAGGTCACTCAGTTACCCGAAAACTGTTCAAATTCTGTGAGAAAACAAGTACAAAGTGACGAAGCATTTAATCAAAAACATTGTTAAATATAAAGTAAATCAATAAAGTACTTGGGTTAACCTTTAAGCATTCCATCACATTTTTCTACCTGCTGTTGGTTTTTTCTTTTTCTTCTTATTTTTCTTACCTATACAGATATTTAAAATTAATTTCCATGCCGTTTTATTTATATCATTTGCCATAAGTTGCTTCTCTGGCACTTCAAGTTGGGGGCAACAAAAACATGGTTACCTAAATTCGAATAGGTTCTTTCCTGGTGAATACCCAAATACCCAGTGTCCTTTATAATGAAGTCATACCCTTAGTCCTAAGTTTTTAACACATAACTGCAAGTATCAAAAGCCCTTCACTACGGCTAAATTATTAATATTGTCAATTTTTTTAATATATATATATTTTTATACAGAATTAGAAGTTAACTGGAATGACACCACATTATATTCTGCACTACTCGACAAGTAAAAATATATAGTAAAATTGAACCACATTTACAGGAGTAATTTCCAATAAGTTTCTTTGTGGTAGTGTGAAGGTCAAAGTTGGGGTTTTACATCCAATTCAAAAGCCAGGGACAGTTCCTCAGCAGTGTCAAACCTGTGGTATTAGTCTGGCCCATTGGCATCAACTTATAGCTCAACCTCAGTAAGCCTTTTGATGTGGCAACAAACCCCATGTGGTAAACTATTATGGTACTAAATATATATGATATATGTTGTTAGAAAGTCCAATCCATCAGAATTTCAAATCCTGTTTTCAGAAAGTCCAATTGGACTTTCTGACGTTAGAAAGTTCAATCCTGCTATTGAAAAAGAAATTGCTCTTAGCTATGAATTTGAAGTTCTGACATCTGATGGATTGGACTTTCTGATTCCCCTGTATCAGAAAGTCAAATCTATCAGAAAGTCCAAGTTTGTTCTGTCTTTATTATGAGATTCCTCTGAGGTATGAAATTTGAAGTTCTGTTATCAAGATTTGAAATTCTGATAGATTTGATTTCTGACACTGGAGAATCAGAAAGTCTAATCCATCAGAAAGTCCAATTGTGTTATTTCTTTGATTTTAAAAGACATTTCTTTTAGGAGCAAATTTGAGGTATAAAGTTCTGTTATTAAAATTTAAAATTGAAGACCACATTACTAAATTTGAGGTGCAAAGTTCTGTTATTAAGATTTAAAATTGAAGTCCACACTAGTGTTGATATCTGATTTTACTTTATGCGTATATTTTTCCTGAGTAGGAATCTCAACAGCAGTGTCATCAGAACAAAATCTGACATCATAATAACTTTTGTTGTGAAATATATCTTAATGACATTTTGTGCTTTTATTTGTGCTTTCTGAATTCATTATATTTCTGTATTTTCTTGATGTAGTTTTGTATTTTTATTGGTGTTCTTTGTGATAAATGTTACAAATAAAGTTTTGTTTTGTACTGAATCAATAGATGTGCATTAAATAAAGTTTACTGAAAAATCACTTTTATCTTTATCCTTATTAGTTGCAGTCCTATACAAAAAGTAACACAATTGGACTTTCTGATGGATTAGATGATTTTCCAGTATCAGAAAGTCCAATCATCGGAATTTGAAATTTTATAACTTTAAATTTCGTACCTCAGAGCAATTCTCTAATTAAATGATAACAGAATTGGACTTTCTGACATCAGAACTTCCAATTGAACTTTCTGACAAAAAATTTTGTCAGAATTTCAAATTTGTGACACAACAATCCATTAGAAATGTCAGAAAGTCCAATTGGACTTTGTGATGTCACAATTTCAAAATCTGATGGATTGGACTTTCTCACATGACATATATGTATAAAAATCTGATTCCCAAGTATTGTTTCAACTTACTCAACAGTCAATTTAGCAGTCGACTAAGACAAAACTATGACCAATATATATCAGACTCACATGTACTGGTGTGATAGAAATATAAATTCATTATCAATATACTGATTGATTTTGAAACATGTTAATGTTTTAAAATATTCAGCTGAACAGCTAACAGCTGCTAATTCCTCAGTCAACAAAAAGGTTAAACTAATATTTCAAATATTTAGACTGATTATAAATTGGCAAAAATTTTGATTTCAAAGCAATACAATTTCATAATATATTTAACTCTTTTAATAATATGAATATCGAGGATTCAAATATAAAGTTCAATAACCTTAGACAACATTTGCAAATACAGCTTGGCCTATTATGGAAGCTATATTGAACTTAACATTCCCAGTGTTGATACTGAATTGTGAAAGCCAGACCGATCAATATTAAAATACTGATATAGAATCCTTTCCTTACTTATCCGTCACCAAAATGTTTTTCACATTTACTTATGAGAACTAACTTTAGTACCTAGCTTCCAATATTTCAATATATGGTACAAGCTCACCAGAATGAAGCCATAACCAAGTATCCGGCTTCAAAGTATCCATCTGATTGGTCCAGTCTTTCCTCTCCCGAGTCCTCCTCCATAGACATACTGGATATAGCCATCTGCTGCAAACTCCGACCCTCGTCACCCATGGCAACACTCACTATGTTGCCAAGCAACATCAAAGCAAACCGATGTGTTCACCAAAGAGATTTTACTCAAAGATGTGACAGTATCTTGTAGATGATACTTGTAGAATAGGCTTATAAACTAAAAGTGTCCAGGGAAACCAGTATGCTGTCCATGAAATATATTTTTTCTTTTCCTATTTTTATACCGTACTTCATGCATTTATATGTGCATATAATTGTATACTAAAACTGCTTATAAATACATCTGAGCTGTTCAGGTTACTTTTCAGTGGCACACACTTTTTGTATGGCAAAGTCTTTAGTTCTATTCCCAAACACTAGTTTCACAAAAGCTGCCATCCTTCAAAGACCAAGAACCAAGCGTTTCAATGCTGAAGTATATGTATAGATATGATCCACATTGGACATTGACTCCGCACTCTTATTAATACTTCTAAAGCTATCCATTTTCTATACTAAAACTTGCCACAGATGATAAGACCTTATTATTCCAGTGTGACATGAATGGTGTTCACCACAATACCTCAAATATCTATCAATCCAGGTCACAATCCCGGTTTTATACAAGACCCATAGAGTAGCCTAATTATTTCAGTAATAGCTTGTCAATGGAAAAATTTTCCCTCCTCTGTTGTAGAACAAATACCATCTGGTTTTCTATAACAACAAAACTTCAAATCAATAGTATAATGGGGAGGAGAAATACATTTACTTAAAAATATTAACAAAAAAAAAAACAACAAAAAAAAAATCATATTTCTATGAAATCATAACCTTAGTAAAAGCATAAAGTATCCAAATAATCTTATTGGCTGCTGATAGAACAATGATGATGGCAACACTAATCCATAGACACAAATATCCAACAACAATTGAAAACACACACAAAAAAATTATAGTACCTTGAGTGAGTAAAAATCCCATGCACTCCAAAGCAGTAATAATAAAGGTATTTATGGAACATTGCTCAGTCACTGCAATAAATTTCCTTGGGTATATTTATACACTGGGGGAGACCTTTCTAGGCGAAAGATACTGCCGCTACGGCAACAGCTTCACTCCACGGAAACAGGAGTGGAAAAGAATATTTACAGTACACGTATGAAATATTGCCCAAGTTAAAAATAATGCTTTTAAACAAGTGAGAATTGCTTCCAAACAGGTCTTTAAAGGGTACAGGAATACTTGCAAAACACTCGAATACTGAGTAACTTTTACTTGTTTACTTTGATGAGGGATGGGTCAGTAATAGTGATTGGTCAGTGTTGCCTGAATTTTGGTAATTACATGTAGAGCATTTTACTGAAATACCATTATATTTTAAAACTGCCATCTTGCTTAACATATATAATTGAAAGAAAACTTAAAAGAATGAAAACATACCCTAAATCTGAAGAAGTTGTACACTTTTATCCCATATTTTTGTACATTTGGGGACTTTTATTGCTATTACCTAAGAAGTACCTACCATATTTGGTTTTGCGAGTTTTACTTCCTGTCAGTGGCCTATTTGATTGAGGAATACGAAAATGCATATTTTATTGGAATGCCGAAATGGGTATGATTGGAGTGCAATAAACTGGTAAAAGAACACTTGAAGAAATAAACCTCACCACCTATTACAGCCTTAGTTATGTAAATTAATATTTTAATGTGTGTTTAGAAAAAAAAAAACAATTTATAAAAACACTATATTTCGAAAGAATACTGTACCTCTTTTTTACCAGAGCTAAGGTTACAACTTGCTCAGGCTTATTGCAATTTGCTGCAAATCCTCATGTTACTTTTTTTTATCCACGAAAAGATAGTCAATGGCTTATGTTCTTCAAATTGAAAGAAGGAGAGTACCAAATGTTCAGTGCAGTCAATAGAAAATTAAATTTGCCATTGAGAGTATATTACATCATTACTTTATAGTGCCTACTTTACAGTGTTTTACAATATTTATACTAGGAATGGGTCTGCATCAAAAATGTGTTGATCGGGAGGTCGCCAATGCAAAAGCTGATCCAATTTCGGGACTTTGCATTTGTGTACACCTCAATCAAACAGACGTTTCCTCCAACAAAATCACAATAAAAATTGTCATATGTACATCATATGGATTAAAAGAGTGTATTTTTTTCAAATTTCTGGGAGTTTCAAACAATATTTCTTATTTTATAACAATAAAATAAGCTTTGGATACCTTTAAAAGGCTTAATTAGAAAATAAAAGGAATAAACTTAATGGTCAGGCTGTTTATGCCAATCCAAATCGTGTTTCCAGCTTTGAAAAAAAGTGAAATGCAGCAAAGCTTAACACTAAACATACATGAGCCAAAACTTAAAACTTGAAATGTGTTCACAAGGTTTTTGAAGAAAATAAACTCCATTTTTACCACACACAAAGTGAAAAGTTAAATCAAATTTATATTTTTTCATTGTTGTGATAAAATATCAGGCATTAGAAACACTAAAATACTGAGGTTTTCAAAAGGCAGTTTGTCCCTTTTTTTTATTGACATTTAATAAGTACAAAAATTACCCATTTCCTAAAAATGTAGCAGAATATTTAAAGTAAACAAAGAATAGAATAGGAAACATTTGTATAGCGCAAAATTGACGTAACATCCTCTAATGCATCCTCTACAATTTTTTGTACATTATTTATTAAGCTTTATAATTGCAGTTGTCATAATCTTGTACAAATTCAGCTTGCATGCCTTTCTCTGATCTGAGAGAACACCCCCTTTTATTAACTGAACAAAGGGCACTCGGTTCCTGTCCACTATTTAACTGTTACCCATACAATTGCAATTGCATACCTCTTACATTAAACCTACTATGTGCTTAGGCCTTTAAAGTATACTCTGGTATATATGTCGTGACAGAACTTAAAATTTGACAGAATTTTTCAATTCTGTGGACAGAACTTAAAATCCTTCGATTTCATTGGTTTGGAGGGATTTTAAGTTCTGTCGACCGAATTTAAAATACTGTTGACAGAACTTAAAATCATGTTTAAATAGCTGTAATCAGAGTAATTAAATATAACATGAGTATTTTAAACTTTATTGGTGATATGCAACATTAAAAACATATATTATTCACTAAGTTTAGCACTGCAATTACAGTAGGGTTTAGCACTGCAATTACAGTAAAGAAACAGTAAATAAACATAAAGAGACATATATTGAAACAACAAAACTAGTAAACACCTGTATTATGTACATTTTGTTTTCATACAGTCACCACTGACTTTAGCACTGTGATCATAGAAAACTTTAGTGAAATTATTGCATATTATTGTGCTATTGTAAACGAAAGTGGATGCCTGTAAAGGATCAATTTAATATCTGTCTTATGCATTAGTTTTACTTTAAATTAGCACACAAGTACTGAGCCCCCTTTAAAATGTAAAATACTAACTCGCTGTAAAAGAAGTTAAACAAAATATAGGATATTTATCAGGGTTTTAAGTTCTGTCAACAGTACTTAGAATTTTAAGTTCTGTCTGTCCTGTCGACAGAACTTAGAATTTTATGTTCTATCCATAGAACTTAGAATTTTAAGTTCTGTCATGACATACATATGCTGTAAAGAGTAGCCCCCTTTTATGTGAATGAATAGTGTGCCTGATAATAAGGTGACTTATTTTTTGTGAATTTAATTGTGCATATGTTGGTTTATGTGAATTTAATTGTGTATAATATATTGCTTTATGTAAAATAAAGTTAACCAAAAAATTAAAGACTTTTTCATGTTAACCCTAAAGAAGTCTCAGTTTGAAGAGGTGGGGGTCGGATTGAAGGAGTTGCCAAAGGTCAAATCCTAACACATCAGAAGATTTCCAGCCCATAATTTCCTATAAGTAGGTTTAACATTGCAAAATTCTAGAACCAAGAATAAGCGAGTTATAATTAAGCAGTTTTAACTTAGGCTATCCTCATTTGACCTTGAAGGAGGGGCCCAAGGTCAAATTTGACCATGTCAGATGATTCCTAGCCCATGATGTCATTCGGTGGATACAATAAAATGAAAACCACAAAAATCACCAGATATCTTGACATTAATAGGCAAGTATAGTTTTGTTAAAATATGAAAAATGTGATCGATTGCTAAAAAAGTGAATATTGTCAATATCCAACTTGACACTTGCATTGGTCATTAACCTTGCATATATCATAGTGTTCTTATCACTATTAGAAGCAAAGGACTGTCACAAACAACTATATATAACAGAATAATGTTTCCTCAATGTTTCCAAGTGAACAAGAATGAAATAGAGGGTTCTTTCATTTCTATGGCTCATAGCACAGTTATTTGAAAAAAAAATTAAAAATGAGAGAATCAAAAGTGTGACCGAATTCTGCTTGAAACTTGTATGATGCAAACATAGATTTGAGTATATATGAGCTATAATTCGAAGTAAGAAATGGCACCATTAGATACATTTTAAAGTTTGTAAATGCTTTTTTTACCCCAAATAAATTATTCAGTTATTTTAATAAATTGGCGAGGCTTTTTTTCCATTTTGATGAAATATCTGCCATATAAAGGGACTTAAGATTTAAAATGACAGCAACTCAGCAGTTTTGCTGTCATGCTGAACTTTTACTGTTTAAACATATATATTGAAACTTTGGTGATGCTTCATACATTTTACTTGTCTTTATCTTTTTGAAGGGGTGGGGATGGGGGAGTTGTATAAACAAGGGTCATGTTTAGTGTATGAACTATATCATTAAGGTTCTTGTATAATTTTGAATAACAATCTGTCTAGAAATCCTACGAATGACGAATAAATATGTTTTGCAACATTATCACAAATCCATGTTGATCTCAATATCCTGTATGACCTAATATTTGTTTTGAATTGTCGAAGTTTCACTTGATATCCCACAGGAAATGCAACAAGTTCTTCAAGGACAGGATGCTTCAGGCCAGAATAGTTATCAAGTCTTATTTGTATTGTACCATGAATGAGGTAATCAGTTCAACAAAAAATATATATATATCAGTAATATCATAACAATCACTGTAAACCTCCACTAACTCATCTGAACAATTGGTCTATACAAGTCCTGATGATATTCATTCTGCCTCCCCTGTTGCCCCCCTTTAGAAGGAAGTTTGCTAAGGCCTTCTGACAATAGTTTCTTACTTAGTGTTCCTTTGGTAATAACCATTACTATGCCCATGTGCCAAACAACTTTGAAACTTTATTTTTTGCCGTCACATCTTTGAGTCTGCGTATCAACAGATGTAAAGTATTATTAAAGTAGTTAAAGTACTGATTACAATAGTTATATAAGTATTAAGTAACTAATCTAAAATAAAAATCAAACATCACAAGAATGCATCCAGGTAATCAGAGAATCAAGTTTACTACAAAGAGTCACAAAATTACACAATGCACACATATACATTAACTTGTTAAGATTGTCTGACATTCAGCAATAATAACAATAATGTTCTCATTTAATATTCATGAAGTCGAGATACATATTTCTTTCATCGATTTGAGTAACTGTGAATTGACACGGGGACTTTAAGGCCAATTGGTAATGATTTTTACAGTAATTATGTAAATGTCCTGGGGTTGATGCATTTTTCAAAAGGCGGGGGCTACCATTTGAGATAAAGTAACTGGGAGAAATAGGCAATAATTAAATACCCCCATCTTTTTAGTGATTCCTTACAACAGAACTGTGATATTTTGCTTGGAAGTTTACTTCCTGTTAGGCCCATTCATATTCAAATGTACTAAAATTTATCTTTTTTTGAAATCTCGAAATAAAAAAAAGTGGAAGAGGGTTAAGAGGCATTCATTCAGATAAATACAGTTACAGTACCACCTTCTTTAAGTTACAGGTAAAGTGGACATGGAAAATTTTCAGGTAAACTTGGTACTCGGACATTTAAAACTATGAATTAGACTTGCTTTTCACTGGTTAAATAAAATGTAGAGGCATGTATATAATAACTTAAAATTAGAAACATCTTTGCAAACTGCAAAAACATTGTTAAGTTAATAACCTCCATCTTTTGCACCTTGTATAAAATATCATATGTGACATATATAACAAATTTAAAATATTTTTTATTGTTTTGCTGAAATATCAACTATATTTAATATCTCAGAGAGTAAACTGGTTAATTGGTTTTAACTTTTTATTCAATTGATGTAAATGTAAACCAAATCACATTACAGTTGTGTACAACTGGTTCCCGATAAACAATATATTTTACAACAAAGTGTACAAATTACAGTACAATGTTCCATGGAAACGAAACAGTATAATAATGTTTACAATTGTGTTACATTTTGTCAATATATGATGAATTAATATCCAAATTCCTAAGCTTCAAACTTTTATCATGAATAAATAGCACTTTAGTTGTGGCTATGTTTCATGTACACTGATAAAAAGATTTTACAGTTAGGGCTCATACTAATTCTAAAGAATCCAGTTTTCCTTGAATTTTTTTTTTTCAGGATCCACTTTCCAAATCACATTTTTATTATTACACTAGCCATGCAAAAGGTTAAAATATGGACAAGTTAAAGAACAAGTTCAAAATTTAGGGAAATTTTACCTTGTTTCTATGACAACCAAATTAAGACCTACGTACACGAAAGAGATGAAAGACCTAAACCTTTCAGATCCTACCTCAAGTAGCAAGTAAATAGGGAACTGCAAAAACCAAATATTTTTCATTTGCTCCAAAAGTGCCTGATACTTTGGAATGCATGACACTTGAAATTATACAAACACAGAACAAAGTAAAAATTTTTGACCTGATCAATACTTTACTTGCCTTTAGAATTTATCATTGTGACATTAAAAACTTCTTAGTCATCATGATGAGACAGGATTTAGGGATGGGGATATCCAAGAGAAGCAGAGTTCTTGTATACTGAACCACAGAGCTATCACGACTCCAAATATTTCAGGCCAGCTAATCACTAAGAACGTTTCAATATATTTGGTATATAATAACCATTGAATTTGTGAAAATACCAAAACTGTTACGTCACATGTTCTGTACGACTAACAAAATGTTAAATATATAAAATAAATATACAGAATAAAGTCAAAATATGTTGTCCCAAATCTATAAAATGCATTAAATTGCTAATTTCTGACAACTTTTGTTGCACTTTTTCAGACAGAAAGTGGGTGACATAAGATCTATATGGTACTTACTGTTTGCATAAACAATACACAAAATATTGCTGTTGCTTAATGTAATGCTAACCTATTTTATGGGGCAATATGCAAGTATTTGATGGATTGGGACCTTTTCCTATATTGAGCGATTATTCGTTCATTAAAATGTGATACCAATATATAATACATGTACTAGTCTGTCACTGATTGGTCAGCTAGTTGTGACTCCCCCTGGGAACCAAGCCAATATATTTCGTATTAAAAAAAAAAAACGGACAAGACTGGAGTTACACTGGAACGTTTCGACATAAAATGGCAAATTCTCAGAACTCAAGAGTTCTCAAGTAGGGTGTGACTGAGCAGTCGACACTCGCCGAGCGAGGCAAATTTCACAAAAAATATGACCCCAATTCTTAGGGTCGAGTGCTTGTGTATATATAAAACAACCTGTAGAATCGGTTACGTTTTTTAGTTAATAAAACATAAATAACACACCTTACTTTCATTAAATCGCATAATCCACCATTTGTAACATAATATTATTGATATTATGTGCTGACAATAGCTAATTCAAGCGTTTCAAAGCTTTTATCTTTATATTTTTTCGTTTACGGGAGCCACCATATTGGATGTCATTTCTTGTTATGGTGGATACTAAATGTCGTGAGGGCTCGATGTCGAGTCGAGTTGTTATCTGCAAGCAATAGACCTGAATTATTTGTACTAATCACACCCCTATTCTCAAGAGTATACAGATATTCTACTACAAATTTTGTGCAATTCAACAAAAAAAAATATATATAAAGTATGATGCCAGCAGTTTGAAACAGGATATCTAGGTCTTGTAAAACTTAACACAATACCTAGACAATACTGGGATGGACGCCATTATCATTAAGATGGGAGGTTTTTCTCATACATTAATATCAAAGTTTTGTTCAAAGTCAAATTTCTGCCCACTGACATTAACATGGAGGCAAAGTGTTGCCACTGATCGTACATTACATTGGAGCCCGAGTGTAACCACTGTTCACATTAAGATGAAGGTTTTGTTGATGTGTCAAGATGGAGACTTTCATCCTAACATTAGTAAGGATACCCTGGCCACTAGTACACAGTTCACATTCATACATTTATGTGGAGGTTTTGCTTATACATTAAAATGGAAATTGTCAGTCACAAACTGACGTTAACAATGAGGTTCTGCTTAACCTATGTTCATACATTAAGTTTTGAGGTTTTCATACTACCACAAACTTGGTATTCAAACTAGTGATTCAACTCAGGTTGACACGGAGTGAAACAGATCGGAGACTAGGTGTGAACTTTCTCAATCTGGGCTGATGAGGATAAATCTTACGCCTGATGAAGGGGTGGATTGAAGCATAACTGTTCAACCCCCTTTGTAGTGTGAACCCTCTCAATTCGGTTGACAAGGTTGGAGCGTGTTGATTAGTGCTGTAAGTCGTTATGAAATACTAGTCGACGGGTCGGAACTATTAGATGACGGTGAACCAATGAAAGTCGCACTAGTGCTGGTCAAGGACTTCAGAAGAAATACATTTTATTAATTAGCTGGTTTTAAATAAAAAACGAATTTTTATAGTTTGATCTTTGACCCTATCAGATAAAGTACTGAATCACATGAGAATTTATATTTGCGGTTAAAAAATTGAGGGAAGCAGCCATTGTTATTTCCACTTGAAAGCTTTGACAACTTAAAAATGTGATTGTTTTCTTTAAAAGGGCTAATTATCATAAGATTTTATGAGGCAAGTAATATTTTGGTGTGTTATAAAAGTTCTGATGAAAAATCTACCTGAATAATGTATGAACCGACGTGTCGTAATTTCAACACTCACGAACGACTATGACTAAGTCGAGCCACATCGTTACGGCACTAGTGTTGATATGGTAATTGATTTACTGCCTTGAAACTTAATATATATCTTAATCTTTTGTAAGTAGCAGGCAGAATTGTTGAATGATTTCTATATGATTGCAACTGGTCAGATTCTGAAAAAGTGGCATAATCTTAAAAATATATGATTCTCTTTGAATAATTATAAAAACTTAATACAATCCTTATCTGTAGAACATGTAACATAAACTTGGGATCTTTAATAATTTTAGCAATATGGAAAAATAACTGTTACTTAAACAATTTACATGAAATATTTTAAGCCACATTTGGAGGCTTTACTATATTTAATTTTTGGGACTTTTCAATCCAGATCACATTCTGCAGTGTGGACACTCCAACCCAGATTGAGATGACTCTTGTTCAATCTGCTTCAACCCTCAATCCTTCTCAAATTGGCTTGTAATGTGAACAAAGAGGTCCTCAGTGACCTAGTGGTGAGCAAATCTGGCCTCTTATCACAGGCTAACTGTGTTGGTTTGACTCCCACAAATGGCAAATACTAAGGACCTGTCCCAATATGACCATGGCTGTAGAAGGGTTATGTAAAACCCCAACTTTGAACTTTGTAGTGTGAACAGGGTATAAGATGAAGGCGCTGCTTAGCCTGCGTTCACACTTACCTTAAAATTGAAGCCCTGAATAGCCTATCTCTTTAATTTTTCATAGTCATATTAAGACATTAAATCTGACACTTTCATACTCACATTAAGATAGAGGCTCTACGAAGCCTCCTGTATCTCGACACCCAACACTGACTAGCTGGCATGTCAACTGTATCCAGAGACTCATTGTCAAACGAGAACTCCCCACTGTCCAAGCTATTGTCGGAATCCGAGTCAAACACATTTGGATGCTCCCTCGTGTCTTCATCTATGATATGCATATTCCCTACAGTGACGGGCTGGCTCAAACAACCACCTGCTTGTGTAGTCGAGACAACATAATGGTGGTGTTGTGGATTGTGCGGTTTTGTGTACATTCCAACAAACCCAGCAGGGGAACCTAAGGTGGACATCTCAGGAGTATTATCGGTGATACTGTTATTTCTATTATTACCATTACCAGGGCTACCAAAACTTGGTGAAGTTGTCACAGGAGCGACACCTCTGCTGACACTGATATAGTCCGAGTTATACATCCTAACTCTGGGTATGTATTCTGAATTCTGCCTCACACTGTATGGTACATCGCTGCCAGGATCTCCTGCCATTGCTGTCTCAACTTACATGATGTAATGGTTGAAATAGGGTCCTGTTCTCGGTTTGAAAAGTCTAGCAGCAATTCAAATATCCTATTGAATCACTGTGCTAACTTGTACAAAGTTTTTTATTATTATTTGGAATGTTGTTATTGAATGTTAATGTAATAGTGATTATAAGTATCACAGATTTTAAATCCACATTTAACCAAAACACCAGTTATTACAAAATCAATCTGTGTTTTTATTCTTTCCTAAGTGGTCATTAATAATCCTTATCTGACTATTAATTCAAACAAGCATCATCCTGAATTTGACCTAAAACCATTCATCACTGATAAGTGATAACATATAGTAATATCCACAGCACAGTTTAAACCAATCAATTTTAAACAGCATACTTCAATATGCAGGCAACCTTTCGGCAATCTCTTTGGTTCTTCCAAAAACTTTTATGGCTGAAATTTGAGATACTTCACACAATAAATAGTTCCAAAAGGAAGTAAACAACCCATCAAAGTGTAAGAAAACTTGTTGACTTCCTATATGCGAGTTTTATCAGTATCGCCTGTAACCTTTCAGTACAATAAATACTCTCATTTTGTTTTTATTATCCAGGTACCTGAAAGCCAATATGAAATCTGTCGTACTTGTTGGCCAAAAAAAAATAACTGTCAATCTATTTCCCAGTGAAGACTGAGAGAAAAATGTTAGTATATACTGCTTTGATGGACTAGTGGTGCACACAAAATATATCAGTTTTTGTCAATAATCTTGACATAAAATCCCAAGAAAACACCACCGTAATGTTATACTATAGCTGTAGTAGTTCTTTATGTAATACTTAGTGACACTTGATTTGTACACAACACAACTAATCTATCCAATCTCATCACACCAGAGTCCAAATGTTTGCAATGATATGGAAATGTTTGGGACTGATAAATTATTATAGATATTATCGTATATGGGTGAAGTCTATAACTTACAATTGTTTTTAATCCACATTTGCAGATTTCTAAGAATCTATAACCTATTCAACATTTATTGCACTGTCAATCAAACTATCGCTTGCATTTGCTCTGTTGTAAACACACTTCATTTCTGCTACTTGTGCATCAACATTTCAAAACTAAGTTAACATTTTCATATGCTCACAATATTGTGCAAAGGAGAACCAGTTTTTGTGTGCTAATTTTATGATGTTTATTATCTTGCTAATTCAAACATATACAGTTGACACTGCTGGCCAAAAATTCCACCAAGTCTTGATAAACATACATAAGTAAGTACTTCACCTGGCAAATTGACACTACTGTTTCCACATGCATAGCAGATATCTAATATTGATCTGTATATCTAGATATATTCTAAACTAACCGAGTCTTTCTATTATATCCCACAATTACCATACCAGTACAAGATCAACACTTTATTGATTCTGTAAAATACTTTCATAAAAGCTGTTAGATAAGACAAAAGTCATAATGCCTCCATTGTACAAAACAGACTTAAACAAAATCTTGGAAAATTCATTCTTAACCTCCCTTTTCATGTAGTTGACATTTATGTCATCACTCATGACAAGGTATCACTGCAACACAGTTTCAATTTAGATATTGTTATTACAACTTCAAAATTTAGCACATTTAGGCAAATATTATAAAGGCTGTGACAGGTACACAAATTATGGTCGCAATGTTGAGAAATCAAGTGAAAAATAGCAGTCTGTTTTTTTATCATCACGATATCATTATTGTGAAAATGTTAGTTACATATGATTCTACTGTTTTGTGATGAAGACTTTTCCAACTTTTTGTCAATATGCTAACAGACACAATCAAGTATCAGTATCCACGATCCATTTATAAATTCTGTGGATTCAAAGCACAAGACTTCCTGTATACACATAATCCTGTAAAACAACTGTTTAATCATTATTTTTACTCTCTGGCATGAAATATCTTTCTTTTTTTTTTCAGAAAGCAAAATACCAATACTGAAGCTGCCACTTCTGAAACAGGATCTTCTATATCTTATCCTATTGATTTCACAATTGCTTCTGGGCAGATACAAAAAGTCTTATAAGAGAGCTGAAAAAAAAAGAATGTTTTAAATGTAACTCTGCCCTTTTGTTTCGGTTTGTTTTTTATTCAGTGAAGTGATGTGATAAAACACCAGCTTTTAAGATGCAGTCCAAGTTTCACAGTGCTGAGTGAAACATCACAAATAGCATATGTCTGACTCCCCCTCACAAATCACAACTGGAGTGGCTTTCCTACTTATTTTACCTCTCTCGTCCAATTCTGCTCCAGTCAATACACCAACAACATATGTTAAATGAAGGCTTTTTCATAATTACATAATTTTTTTCATAAATTACAATATTTTGTATAGGTTTGTTCGAGTCATTGGAAACAATACCAAAAATGGCATTTCTGTATCAGTAATAAAATTCAGAGCGCTGTATTATGCAATATTGATATATTGGCAAAAAAGATGCCGGGAGAAAAGCCCTACGTAGAAAAGCTTTATAGGAGAAAAGCCCTACACTTTTTGATGCCCGTGGAGAAAAGCCCTACACCATTTTGGCAAACCATAGAGAAAAGCCCTACACTAATTTCTCAGACCGTGGAGAAAAGCCCTTACAACCCTAAAAATTCAGTAGCATAGGAAAACCTATACCTTAGCATCAAAGTAACAAATCTTTGTCAAGTGAAAGACTGAACTGAAACTGTTTTGCTGGTACCCCTATTTATACTTAAAGCTAAGGTGCTGATTTCAATCTTTCCCCTTAAATAAAGAATCATCAAAGACATAAGCTCTAGACAATTAACTGTTAAATAAACAGTTTTAACAGTACAAAGAATTAAGGATGGGACGGTAGTTCCGGTATTTCGGTATCGAGAGCATTTTACTGAAATACCGTGATGAGATTTTACAACCGCCACTTCGCTTGTCAGCACATATAATGGAAGGAAGAGTTAAAATATTAGAAACCTACCCGAAATCTGAAGAAACTAGAAATCGGCCGCCCTGTTGATAGTAGATGCGAATAGAAACAGGATAGCATAGAAGAACACACATTATCATGTGTAATGTCCACCCATGAACCTTTTGCCCAAATTGTACAGTAGTCTTACAAGACCCTGTTTCATTTGTAAAATATATCAATGATGCTTAAATATTTGTTAGTGTAGATGTAAATTATTTCAGCTTCATGCCTTTTTGCATTGGTTGGGTTGAAAATTTTGACGAAATCACTCTATCTGGCATGGTTAAGAAGATAGAAGCAAATTCCTGTTTTTCTATTTTTGGCAAAAATTTGAAAATTCAAAATGGCCGCCATTTTTGGGAAGGGGAAATTTTTTTGAAAATTGCCAAGAGTACATTTTCTAGATACCCTATGGGTCGAAAATTTCAACGAAATAACTCTATTTGGCACGGTTAAGGCCAGTTTGTGTTTTTCCATTTTGGGCAAAAATTCGAAAATTCAAAATGGCTGCCATTTTTGGGGAGGGGAAAATTTTTTGAAAATTGCAAAGATTACATTCCTTAGATACCCCATGGGTTGAAAATTTCGACGAAATCGCTCTATCTCGCATGGTTAAGGAGATAGAAGCAAATTTGTGTTTTGCCATTTTTGACAAAAATTTGAAAATTCAAAATGGCCGCCATTTTAGGGGACGGGAAATTTTTTTTTAAATTGCCAAGAATACAATGCTGAAATACCTGTGGGTCGAAAATTTTGACAAAATCGCTCTATCTCGCACGGTTAAGGAGATAGAAGCAAATTTGTGTTTTGCCATTTTTGGCAAAAATTCGAAAATTCAAAATGGCCGCCATTTTTGGGGAGGGGAAAATTTTTTGGAAAATTGCAAAGATTGCATTCCTTAGATACCCTGTGGGTCGAAAATTTCGACGAAATCGCTCTATCTCGCACGGTTAAGGAGATAGAAGCAAATTTGTGTTTTGCCATTTTTGGGAAAAATTCGAAAATTCAAAATGGCCGCCATTTTTGGGGAGGGGAAAATTTTTGGAAAATTGCAAAGATTGCATTCCTTAGATACCCTGTGGGTCGAAAATTTCGACGAAATCACTCTATCTCGCACGGTTAAGGAGATAGAAGCAAATTAGTGTTTTGCCATTTTTGGCAAAAATTCGAAAATTCAAAATGGCCGCCATTTTTGGGGAGGGGAAAATTTTTTAAAAATTACCAAGAGTACAATGCTCAGATACCCTGTGGGTCGAAAATTTTGACGAAATCACTCTATCTGGCACGGTTAAGGAGATAGAAGGAAATTTGTGTTTTGCCATTTTTGGCAAAAATTCGAAAATTCAAAATGGCCGCCATTTTGGGGGAGGGGAAAATTTTTGGAAAATTGCAAAGATTGCATTCCTTAGATACCCTGTGGGTCGAAAATTTCGACGAAATCGCTCTATCTCGCACGGTTAAGGAGATAGAAGGAAATTTGTGTTTTGCCATTTTTGGCAAAAATTCGAAAATTCAAAATGGCCGCCATTTTTGGGGAGGGGAAAATTTTTGGAAAATTGCAAAGATTACATTCCTTAGATACCCTGTGGGTCGAAAATTTCGACGAAATCGCTCTATCTCGCACGGTTAAGGAGATAGAAGCAAATTAGTGTTTTGCCATTTTTGGCAAAAATTCGAAAATTCAAAATGGCCGCCATTTTTGGGGAGGGGAAAATTTTTGGAAAAATTACCAAGAACACAATGCTCAGATACCCTGTGGGTCGAAAATTTTGACGAAATCGCTCTATCTGGCACGGTTAAGGAGATAGAAGCAAATTGGTGTTTTGCCATTTTTGGCAAAAATTCGAAAATTCAAAATGGCCGCCATTTTTGGGGAGGGGAAAATTTTTTGAAAATTGCAAAGATTGCATTCCTTAGATACCCTGTGGGTCGAAAATTTCGACGAAATCGCTCTATCTCGCACGGTTAAGGAGATAGAAGCAAATTAGTGTTTTGCCATTTTTGGCAAAAATTCGAAAATTCAAAATGGCCGCCATTTTTGGGGAGGGGAAAATTTTTTAAAAATTACCAAGAGTACAATGCTCAGATACCCAGTGGGTCGAAAATTTTGACGAAATCGCTCTATCTGGCACGGTTAAGGAGATAGAAGCAAATTGGTGTTTTGCCATTTTTGGCAAAAATTCGAAAATTCAAAATGGCCGCCATTTTTGGGGAGGGGAAAATTTTTTGAAAATTGCAAAGATTGCATTCCTTAGATACCCTGTGGGTCGAAAATTTCGACGAAATCGCTCTATCTCGCACGGTTAAGGAGATAGAAGCAAATTTGTGTTTTGCCATTTTTGGCAAAAATTCGAAAATTCAAAATGGCCGCCATTTTTGGGGAGGGGAAAATTTTTTGAAAATTGCAAATATTACATTCCTTAGATACCCTGTGGGTCGAAAATTTCGACGAAATCGCTCTATCTCGCACGGTTAAGGAGATAGAAGCAAATTAGTGTTTTGCCATTTTTGGCAAAAATTCGAAAATTCAAAATGGCCGCCATTTTTGGGGAGGGGAAAATTTTGTTAAAATTACCAAGAGCACAATGCTCAGATACCCTGTGGGTCGAAAATTTTGACGAAATCGCTCTATCTGGCACGGTTATGGAGATAGAAGCAAATTTGTGTTTTGCCATTTTTGGCAAAAATTCGAAAATTCAAAATGGCCGCCATTTTTGGGGAGGGGAAAATTTTTTGAAAATTGCAAAGATTGCATTTCTTAGATACCCTGTGGGTCGAAAATTTCGACAAAATCACTCTATCTCGCACGGTTAAGGAGATAGAAGCAAATTAGTGTTTTGCCATTTTTGGCAAAAATTCGAAAATTCAAAATGGCCGCCATTTTTGGGGAGGGGAAAATTTTTTAAAAATTACCAAGAGTACAATGCTCAGATACCCTGTGGGTCGAAAATTTTGACGAAATCACTCTATCTGGCACGGTTAAGGAGATAGAAGGAAATTTGTGTTTTGCCATTTTTGGCAAAAATTCGAAAATTCAAAATGGCCGCCATTTTGGGGGAGGGGAAAATTTTTGGAAAATTGCAAAGATTGCATTCCTTAGATACCCTGTGGGTCGAAAATTTCGACGAAATCGCTCTATCTCGCACGGTTAAGGAGATAGAAGGAAATTTGTGTTTTGCCATTTTTGGCAAAAATTCGAAAATTCAAAATGGCCGCCATTTTTGGGGAGGGGAAAATTTTTGGAAAATTGCAAAGATTACATTCCTTAGATACCCTGTGGGTCGAAAATTTCGACGAAATCGCTCTATCTCGCACGGTTAAGGAGATAGAAGCAAATTAGTGTTTTGCCATTTTTGGCAAAAATTCGAAAATTCAAAATGGCCGCCATTTTTGGGGAGGGGAAAATTTTTGGAAAAATTACCAAGAACACAATGCTCAGATACCCTGTGGGTCGAAAATTTTGACGAAATCGCTCTATCTGGCACGGTTAAGGAGATAGAAGCAAATTGGTGTTTTGCCATTTTTGGCAAAAATTCGAAAATTCAAAATGGCCGCCATTTTTGGGGAGGGGAAAATTTTTTGAAAATTGCAAAGATTGCATTCCTTAGATACCCTGTGGGTCGAAAATTTCGACGAAATCGCTCTATCTCGCACGGTTAAGGAGATAGAAGCAAATTTGTGTTTTGCCATTTTTGGCAAAAATTCGAAAATTCAAAATGGCCGCCATTTTTGGGGAGGGGAAAATTTTTTGAAAATTGCAAAGTTTACATTCCTTAGATACCCTGTGGGTCGAAAATTTCGACGAAATCGCTCTATCTCGCACGGTTAAGGAGATAGAAGCAAATTAGTGTTTTGCCATTTTTGGCAAAAATTCGAAAATTCAAAATGGCCGCCATTTTTGGGGAGGGGAAAATTTTTTAAAAATTACCAAGAGTACAATGCTCAGATACCCAGTGGGTCGAAAATTTTGACGAAATCGCTCTATCTGGCACGGTTAAGGAGATAGAAGCAAATTTGTGTTTTGCCATTTTTGGCGAAAATTCAAAATGGCCGCCATTTTTGGGGAGGGGAAAATTTTTGGAAAATTGCAAAGATTGCATTCCTTAGATACCCTGTGGGTCGAAAATTTCGACGAAATCACTCTATCTCGCACGGTTAAGGAGATAGAAGCAAATTAGTGTTTTGCCATTTTTGGCAAAAATTCGAAAATTCAAAATGGCCGCCATTTTTGGGGAGGGGAAAATTTTTGGAAAATTGTAGATTGCATTCCTTAAATACCCTGTGGGTCGAAAATTTCGACGAAATCGCTCTATCTCACACGGTTAAGGAGATAGAAGCAAATTTGTGTTTTGCCATTTTTGGCAAAAATTCGAAAATTCAAAATGGCCGCCATTTTTGGGGAGGGGAAAATTTTTTGAAAATTGCAAATATTACATTCCTTAGATACCCTGTGGGTCGAAAATTTCGACGAAATCGCTCTATCTCTTACGGTTTCTGAGATATTAGCAAATTACTCAAAAGTAGTACTGAAAATACACAATGAAGTACCTAAATGGCTATTACTCATGTACTGACAAAGCTATCAGTCCCAAATGCAATACCAAGCGAGCTATGGACATAACAATCTTGTATTCAAAATTGTAGTAAAATATCTTTAATTATTTTGGCTTAAATGCACGGAAACCAATGGGTACTGAAAATAGCTGTACTTAAGTATTACTCAGTAAGCAAAAGAGGTACAACAGCCAAAAGCAATCCCAAGCAAGCTACTGACCCAATAAGCCTGCATACCAAATTTGGTGACAATAGCTCTAATACTTTTCCTTTAAATGAGCGGAAACCATGCGTGACGCCGGACATCGGACGCCGGACGCCGGACGCCGGACATCGGACATCGGACGGCGAAAAAAGCAAAAATAATATATCCACCCCCCAGGGGGGTGGACATAATTATAAGGTTTTATCCCCAATTTACATGCATTTGCAGACTTTATATAGTAATAGCGATTACATTGAGTAGAACTACCATGTTTTGGTTACGACAATTTATAACCTCAATCGTGCTTGTCAGCCCATATAATTGAAGGAAAACTTAAAATCTAGGGAACAAACAAGAAATCTGAAGATATTTTAACTTTTTATCTCATATTTCGTGCGTTTGGCCACTTTTATTGCGATGTCGTGAAGAGGAAACATCCATGTTTGTTTGGGGTGTACTAAAACGCGGAATACCGGAATCGGTACAGTTTTGCATTGGCGACCTACCGATGTACATATTTTTGTGCCGTCTCATCCCTACAAAGAATTTAAATTAAATTGGAATTAATTGGAACTAAATGTTACATTTTAGTACATTTTGAATAGCAATTGGAAATGCCTTGTGAATCCTATGAGGTCATCTTCTCTTTGATTGAAATTGAAAATGCATTGCTATAAGGAGATATTCTCTTTAATCATTCATCAAAGACACAAGACATAAGCTTTAAGTTTATAACAGTACAAGTGACAATTGGAATTAGAGATTACATTGTAGATAGCAAGTGGAAATCTTGGAAATGGCTTCTAATTATTCCTGAAAGGTCATCTCTTTGATTAGCAGGTTCAAGAGAATAAGGAATACAGATTCCAATTTAAAATGTCATAATACAAGAAGCATTCTCTTTCACCATTCATCAAAGATGTAAGACATAAGCCCTACACTATTAACTGTTAAATAAACAGTTTGAAGTAGAGCTGAAAGAGGGGATTAAAATTGTGGTCGAATATTTGTTATGTATTTTCCAATATTTTCCGGAAATTCATTTTATAAAATCACCGACATTTAGGCTTTCAGTCAACAACAGAAAGAAAAACAAGTAAGTTCACTTTTTGCTCTATTATTTAGTAAAACATTAGACAAAATAAGTGTTATTTGCAATATTTACATATACCAAGCCTAATTTCCATATCAATACCGAATATTTGTTTGCTTATGATGAAAGTTGAATCCGGAAAATGCGAACCGGAGAACAAATAATGCGAATATCCAGCTCTAGTTTGAAGCTTAGGCGCAGGTTTGGAGGCATTGCCTTTCATCATTCATCAAACACACAACAAATAAGCCCTCCACATTACCATTATCATTCGTCAATAAGTGTTAATTTCTGTTAATTCAATTGGTGTTTTTACCATTCTCTATATAAACTTCTCAATTATTGATACACTACTTTTAGGGTTGTAGGGCAATTCTCCATGGTCAGAGAAATTAGTGTAGGGTTTTTCTCCATGGTTTGCCAAAATACTGTAGGGCTTTTCTCCACGGGTGTCAAAAAGGTAGGGCTTTTCTCCGTACTCCGCAAAAAATCCCTCCTGAAGACTGGATACTAGTGGTGTGGCGATTAGACGAATTGTCGATTAATCATCGGCGACAGTGTAGAATCGCGGTCGGTCATTAATGTTTTCCAATGATCGAATATTCAGCTTAAATCTTACCTTTTCTGATTTATCTCAATATCAACACATTTTCCATATTTTACAAATTTTTACTTAATAAATCAACAGATTTGTCATGCATTTCAATTTTGTTTATGTCTACCGCTATATTTACAGGATGTGGGTGCTTTCGGTAGATTCTAAATGTCGGAACACTGTTATACTTTAACCCGGTCATGTTTCTTAAATAAAAAATAATAAAGGAGTAAAAAAATCGATTATGGGTCGATCATCGCTCGGAAAAATGGACGAATAATCGGCCATGAAAATTGGAGGTGATTCCTAGCACTACTGGATATTGGATAAATAAAACAATCAAGAAACAAATGTTATGAAAAAAATTGATTAATTGGATGATTTATTTTAGCAAGGTATCATTGATTTATGATTATACTTAATACTAGACAAACACAAGTATAACGGCTTACAGAAAGAGGAGCAGTGCAGTTGACAAAATGCATTTTTGCACATTTTGTGAAAGTACAATCTCATGATTTTGAGGACTAATCTAGAAAATAAATTTTAAATCAAGCAATAAATAGAAAACACTTTTAATAGATATACACTAATTTTAGTTAGGCTTTATCAGCAATTCAATTGGGTAGAAGTAAATTATTTCTACAAAAGAAACAAATAGGACATTGGCAGTAGCACACAATATAAGTGTTTTGCTTATACCAAGTCATACATGAGAACATTGTGTATCAACTGATAGTTTTCCACAAGGAATCTTGTATGGGGACATTATGTCACCATAACATTCTCAAGCTTTCCCCATTAAAATATTCTGTCTTGCAATGTGTCAATTATATGTTCTCAAACTTCATCAAAATCATATAAGGTGACAATTATGTTGTCAGCTCTGTTTCAAACTGAGATGACACATCTTGGTTGGAAAATTAAAACTGTTTAAATATTGTCAATATTTATGTCAACCATACTTGATTAACTTAATGCTTCCCATATACTGGTAATATTAAGAGCCATATCATCCACTGTACCTTTCCTTTCTTTAGATCAATAGTTAATTCTCATTTGACCTATATAGGGAAGCTATAAATTCACCAGACTTGCCAAGCAAAGTAGGATGTTTCTTGATTACACTGCTACTCTTATGACCGCCTGTAATTCAAGGGGGAACAGTTTGTTCAAATTGCTCTAACAACATGATGGTAATTTTCCATAATACACACGTTGTTTATATATACAAACATACAACACACTGGTATATTTGTATACAAGTTTTCCTTTTTTTTCATGTCTTTGTTTGAATCACTTACAAAAAAAGTCAAACTCATCATTCTCTCACTCAAGAAAAATGCTTAGACTTTATATTGTAATACTGTATTGTAGTGAGTGGAATCGCCTCAATTTTCGCGGTCGATTATTCGTCCAATTTTCCGACCGATGATCGACCCTTAATCGACTTTTTTACTCCACTGTAAGAAAATATATCATGAAACACTTTCCGGGATGAAGTATTTGTCCATCCGGTAAGAATAACGGTGTTTCCGACATTTAGAACCTACCAAAAGCACTCACTTCCGGTAAATATGGCGGTAGATATAAACAAACCCAAATTCGTGACAAATCTCATTATTTATCAAAGGAAAGTTAAGGAAATAGCTTAAAATATAAAAAACACGTGGATATTGAGACACATAAGGAAGGGTAAGATTTAATCGATTTCTAGAAGTTGTCAGTGACCGAACGCGATTGTACCATAACGCCGACGATTAATCGAACGTTGGTCTAATCGTCCCATCACTACTGTATTGTAAGGTGTACTAAAAATTCTGTCAAGCTTGTTTGTTCTTTAAATGTATCAAATGAAAAAAAAAAGTCAAGCGTCTTTTGACAAAGTTTTAGATGAAAAGAACTTAAAAGTTTTATGTAAGAGTTTATCTACTGAGGGAGAAGCAATGTAATTTTGATGATGATGATAATTACCTTTGACATACAATCATTAAAGATCGTAAGACCCATATACACCAATAATTAGTGGTGGGATCGTCAGCTAAAATGGCAGATCGAGCATCACCTGCTAGAAGCGAGTTGAACTCGAGTAATTTTCGGGATAAGGTATTTCGTTTGATTAATGGAAAATATTTTACATAACCGTACATTAGCCGAAACTTTAACCTGGAAATGGCTTTCGCGAAATAATTTAAGTTAAATCTTCATTGATTAAGCCAGAATAAAGTAAAAATGCAGTATACTTTTGAAAATTTCGGATATATCTGTTGTGTTGGTGAAGTGTCAGCCTTGGGCGGTGAAAATAATTCAAAATATTGACGTTTTCAAAAACTTGAGTTTCACTTGCGCAGATCGATGTTACCCCTAATTATCGCCCATCGAGTTACAACTCGAGTTTCAGTCAACTCGTCCCAGCACTACCAATAATATATTGTGATAAGACACAAGTAATCTTTAAACTCAATAAAATGCTGAAATATGTTTAAAACTTTAAATTGTAACAGATATAAGAAAGTTCTGCTCCCCTGAACTGGAACTCTTTGGTGCACACTAGTCATTACCTACCGAGCAGATAAAAGTTGGGATTTTTTTTTTTTTTTCAAAATATAAATGTCATAAAATTGGATCTTGGGATTTTTTTTTCTGTGTAGACAAAATATACTGTGTATATTTCATATCAATTCCAACATTATTATCACAATGGCCACTTGGATGATTTGACGTAAGCATGTATAAAATCTTTTACTACGGTAACCGAAGGTGTGGTCCACGGTGTACTTAAGGTTGGGATTCGGTCGTCTTTTGGTGTAATACGGAAACATAAGGTGAGTTAAGGGATTGGTCGTTTCGCCAGGTGTTTGTCTGATGGCTACCGAAGGTGAGTTGACGTTAATGGAGGTTGCTTCTCAGTGACCAATGTTTGTAGTACTGTCATCTTACTGTTACTGACAGTTAAAAAACCATGTCCAATCAGTGGTCATCTGCCTGTAGTGTGAACAACTCAGACGAAATGGGACCACCTTGGGGCATTTCCGCCGCTGAGAAAAACTTCTGACCGTGGGACATTCTGCCTGTAGTGTGAATGGAGCATTAGCAAATTATTACGAAAATTAAATTTTAACTAGATTACGTGACTCGACGCCAACATATCCCCAGACAGGCAATCTCTCACACCAGCATTCACTGGGTATTTTTTTCAGCACCCATTTTGTGTGATTCACAGTTATTATAAACTATTTTCCATTTTTGGGGGTCAATTTAAAAAAAAAAAATTCCTCTGAGTGGATCATTCATGGGTCTCACATACATGTTAAATGTCTACTTAAAGCCTTGGTTTTTGGCACATGAAAAAACACCATATTAATATATTCCCAGATGAGATTTCAGCTGTATCAGGCACATGACAGTTATACCACTTAAAAGTGATAAAAATCAATAAATTGGGGGTCTGTGGGCATTTAAGAGACCTTAAGGTGACCTTAAAATTAAAGTTACAGACTAAAATTTTTGACAAAGATTTCATGTAGAAGTTATATCTACTACAGTTATAGACTTGTCAGACTTACCATTTTCAGGTTACAGGACTAAATATGTTGAAAATGTCGTAAAAGGGTCACTCGGGTGGGTGTTTATTAGTGCTGTAATGAATTGACTGAAACTCCAGCCGTAACTTGGTGGGCCATATTTGGAATCACATCGATTTATGCAATTTAAATTCAAGTTTTTAAGAAATAAATAATTGTATACTAATCTTGTTACAAACTAGCACTTTTACAATTTATCAAGCCATAAAGACATAAAAATCAATGAGCAATGGTCATTTTGTTATTTCCCTTATTTACGTGGCTGTTCCATAAAGTGCTCATACATATCTGCACAATTTAACTGGCAACAAAATATATTTCCTTGCAATAAAATGGTACTAAACACATTAATTATTTGAACATTGTTATTTTATTTATATTTGTGTCATTTACTCGAGTTCAACTCGCATCTAACAGGTGATCCTCGATCTAAAGAAATCGCTAATGATAACAGCCTTAGTGTTTATGGTCCTCAAACACACATTAAACGTCTATTTAGAGTCTTGATTTTTCTCACATGTAAACAGAACATAATCATATATTCCCAGATGAGATTTCAGCTAAAGGATGGGTCGGCAGTTCCGGTATCTCGGTATCGAGAGCATTTCACTGAAATACCGTGATGAGATTTTACAACCGCCACTTCGCTTGTCAGCATATACAATGGAAGGAAGAGTTAAAATATTAGAAACATACCTGAAATTATAAGGTTTCATCCCACTTTTCATGCATTTTCAGACTTTACACAGTGCTTGCATTTGCGTTGAGCAGAACGGCCATGTTTTGGTCACGACAATTTATAACCTCGCTTGTCAGCCCATATAATTGAAGGAAAACTTAAAATATTGGAAACAAACAAGAAATTTGAAGAAATTATAAGCTTTTATATCATATTTTGTGCATTTAGCCACTTTTATTGAGATGTTATGAAGAGGAAACATCCATGTTTGTTTGGGATGTACTAAAACGCGGAGTCCCGGAATCGGTACGGTTTTGCATTGACGACCTCCCGATGTACATATTTTTCATACTAACCCATCCCTAATTTCAGCTGTATCAGTCACATCATTTGACAGCTATAGGTCTTCAAAGTTGCAAAACGTCCATAAATTGGGTCTCTGTGGGCAATTTAAAGACTTAAAGGTGACCTTAAAATTTAAGTACTTAATTACTTACTTAATCCTCTTCGTGTATGTCTACACATAAGGCAGCAAAATTTAAGTAACAGACTTAAAATTTTTCACAGACTTAACAACTTATATCTACTATAGTTACAGACTTGTCATACCTACCACTTTTACTTCGCTACTTTGTACTCGGTTTCTCAAAGAATTCGGACTGTTTTCAGGGAAGCACGTAACCGATCACAAAGTTGGTACTAGAGCTGAAACGATTAGCAAAATTTGGTAGCCGGGTAGTGGCTTGCATTAACCGTCGACTAACCGATTAATTGTTTCTGACGTTTAGCATGTATGAGAAATACCGAAAACGTGTGTGTTCCGGATGTAAACAAACAAAATGGCGGATCGTGAGATGCTGAAAAGCAAAGAATTCACCAGATTATTGGGTAAACTGGCCAATAATCTCATATTTTGATATTTTAAAAATAAAATGCATATAAAATGCTTTAATCTGATATGTTTTAAGGTCTTAACTCGAGATACTCATAGTTCCAACGATTGCGCATAATCCGCTATACGGTGATATACACAAGAAAACAATTAACCGATTTCATAATATTGGCATCGACTAGTGCTTTGATAACCTACTAATCGATTAGTACGAATAATCGTTTTAGCTCTAGTTGGTACAGAGGAATATATACAAAAATTGAATTCAAAATTCATACAAATTTTTATCATCTTAACCTTTCTTTCTTTTACAAGGTACAAACCCCCACCCCAAGTGGCGAACTTAAACTATGGTGCCACTGAGTGGACAAAACTCATTCAGGTAATGCTCAATATTTACTTAACCTCAAGAATATTTTGTGTATGTATGTTGCAATTTTGAACTGTAAACATTAGGTCTAAAAATAAATTATACATATTATAATGACATGGTATTACTCATACGTAGCAAATGATAATCACATCATAACATATATTTAGACTTATATCAGACCACAATAAATAATTCTACAGATGGAGGAAAGTAGGGTGTACTAGTTGTAAAGCACTGAACACCAACAAGCAAATTAATAACATTCACATCGAAGGCCAGGACTACGTTTCAAATCCACAACCACAGAGTAGAAAGAAGAGTACAATCACCTCACTGGTTGCATGAAGAGCAACGTCACAAATTTTACAAATGTCAGTAACAAAATCAATGGCTGGACTTTAAAAAGATAAAAATTTAAATGTAGGATATGACTGAAAAACATACTTGATTTTGAAACTTGAACGCAATTAATTGGGATTATTTGGCCAGCACGTGTTATTGTGGTAAAATTGCAATTTAATTATCTATTTAATTTGAGAAGCACAAATATTTTCACTTTTTAGTAGCATCCATTATCAGAAGGAGTTTGTTCTCATTATGTTACAATACTAAAAGGTAGGGCAGTCAGTAACGCAGGAATCTTGGTATCAAAACCATTTTATACAAAATACCATGACAACACTTTATAACCGGCATCTTAACTGGAATACATCTAGGGATAGGTCGGTAGGCCTGGTATCTCGGTATCGAGAGCATTTCAGTGAAATACCGTGATGAGATTTTACAACTGCCACTTCACTTGTTAACACAAATAATGGAAGATAACTAATAATATTAAAAACAAAAAAGAAATCTGAAGAAATTACACAGTTTTATCCCATATTTTGTGCATTTAAGGACTTTTATTGAGATTTCGTAGAAAATAATTTACGACACTTCATGATATCCATCTTGCTCGTCAACATGTTTATTCACAGGAAAACTTGAAATATTGGAAATACACCAAAATTTTGAAGAAATTGCACACTTTTATCTCATAATTTTGTAAATTTGGGGCTTTTTATTGCGATTTCTGTGAGAGGACACATGCATGTTTTCGTTTCTCGAGTTTCACTTCCTGTTTGTGGACTGTCAAAGTGTGGGCGTACTAAAACACCGAGTCCTGGAATCAGTACGGTTTTGCATTGGTGACCTCCCGGTCTACACATTTTTAATACCGACCCATCCCTACATACATTTGTGGGAAAACTTTAAATGTTAAACACCAACTCTAAATCTGGAAAAATAATGAAGTTTCATCGCATATTTCTGCAAATTTTATGAATTTTTTAGCTGTTACTTTGAGCAGAACTGTCACATTTTGTTTTCATGAATTTTATTTCCTGTTAGTTGGCCTATGCAATGGGGATATTGTAGAACTTTTTCAGTTTCCCAGAATCAGCATGGTATAAAGTGATGAGATACCAAAATAGAAAATATGCTACCGACCCTACCCTACTAACAGGGAAATTTATTAGTTCTGTCCTACCAATTATTCATACCAGATTTAAACTGTACAAATAACAAATATTGAAGGTTTTATTTATACTAGTCAGTGTAGTCACTAATGTTCACTTTGTGTAGCCCTAATCATTTTAGCTCCAACAAATAATGACCTCTGACAGTGAAAAAGATTAATTATTAATGTATTCTATCCTTTCAAGCTACCATTCATTTTAATTGGTGAATAATTCTCTTCTATTTATGACAATCATTACAACTAATGTTCAGCATCCCCTTGTTTATGGCACACACTCAGAGCAAGGAGTGCACTTGCCTTTAATTATCAAGCTACATATAAGTATTTTATACCATTGTTAACAAACAAAACTCATCTTTTAACAATTCTGTTTCTTACTGAGGAGTATTACAACTGGGTTTTTTTTTTTGAAAAATTTTGTTTCATGCCCTCTATACAATAAGAGATGGATGGACAAACTTACAACTGCTTCAGTATGGCTTCTTGTTGACAGTTACTACACAAACACTTCTCAACCTCTTCCCCCACAAAACTGGTTGTAGCAACCATCTGCTGATGCTGATGATGCCTGGGTGACTGACGACCCACACCTTCAATTTGTAAAAGTCCTCCCCCATCATGGTGACCACGACCATGGTACTCTTCTATAGAACGAGCACTACTACTGAAATGTTCAGTCATCTCAGAGCCCATGTGATGGATCTGACTTATTTGAGCTTGTAGCTGCTGGTGGGTATGGAGGTTGAATTCTTCACCCAATCCTTTATTAGCAGTGTTCCCCAAAAGTAGGGCCCGCCTCTGGTTCTGTGGACTGTGCGTGACACCAGACTGACTAGGGACCATAGAATGTGGACTCGAACCCACCAAGCTTGACTGACTCCCAAAATCTGAGGAACTGTCTCGTCTTGGCAACTTGGGACTCAGATTTGTCCCACTATGCATGTAAGTGGGAGGAGGGCTGAATACAAACTCAGAATGCCCAGTTCTTGGAGACTGTGTGTCTGCCTGAAGTGTCAGATCTGACAGGTTATGCTGTATCGATGGTACTTTGATGATGCCTGCTGCTATTAAGTCCTGCTCAGGAATGAGTTCAAGGCTCAGTCTTCTTTTGGCCATATTGTTTGACTTTTTTGGCCTCTCTTTCAGGGAACGAGACCGTGTGAGTGGCCCACGTGTCTGTCGTGACTGAGCAGTCTGTTTCTGGCTGTACTGTTGGTTTGCGGTGCTGTAACCTGCATAAGCTCCACCTTGGTCCACATACTGATCTGGTACATGCATGTGCCTCTGGGAATCTCCAAAACTGTAAGTAAAATTGCCTTCCCCATGTGCAGGGCTTGAGCGACCTAGATTGCTAAAATCAAAGGACTGGCTCTTTTGTGCATAATTAAAGCCAGGAGACATAGGAGGACTTGCTCCTACTCCTCGATCTCCCAGTGAAAAATGAGGAACACCCTGTAAGCCTTTAGGGACAAAGTTACCAGAACTGTTACCATGGTTATATGGTCCACCATCTCCAACAGTAGGAGGAGAATTACTAAAGAAACGCATGCCCCTCTGCTCTGCAAGTCCCGGGGTAGAAGGGTTGATGTACATTTTTTCCTCGTTACTCCCACTTCACATAGTTTCTGCAGATTCTCTTTAGATGTTCTTTTGTAGAATTTGATATAAATATAAATATATTCCAAGATGCCAAAAACTCATTATCCATGTAGACCTTTATTTGCCTGAGCAATTTACACATGAACTTCAAATAATATCTCAATCAACAAACTTTAATTTTAGAACTAATCTCATCTGCATCATAATACTGGTAACTTTGCTAGAACTAAAATATATACAGCTTCTGGATAGTGTAGCTATGTAATTATGTTGTAACAAAAACTATTTAAAACCCTTTATGTAACATTGTTTAACTATGGCACCTCCAAAACATCTTGTGTACAACAAAATGCTAGCAAACCACATATATATTTATTTATACAAACAAAGGGATTAAAACTATCAAAACCAATATATTTACAAGTGAAGGCCTAATCTTACACCAGAACTCTAGCTACTGGCTGGTACATGTTTTTACCATGCATGTGCATAATAAACTAAAACCAAAACAAAAGGGAATAAAGAATACAGAAGAAAAATATTAAAATGATTTTATTAATTTAAACAATATTATGGGCACCATGGTGTGCTTTTTATGCACTTGTTAAAAGAAAGTAGATCTTCCTTATGGAATACAAACTCTACCATAATATACAATCCCATCAAACAGCCCCACCAGCAGTATGCTTCAAGGCTGGAATTATTCCAACACTGTACACATGGACATAGACTATACAGTAAGAAATGTTAATGTTGCTGCAATGCATGAAATTTGCCACCAATGAAAAATTCAGAAAACCCTGCTACTTATCTTTCTAAAATAAGAAATTTTCAAAGTGGTTACATTTTTAAAACTATTTCTAGGACACTTACCAGGTAAAAATTTCTTCTTAACTTATGTAACTTTTAATATTTTGAAATGGTGACTGTGTGACCTCAGTTTGGCAAATTCCATACAGATATTCTGGCGAATTTAACATTTCTGTATTATGGATAGTTAGCTGACCCAAGAGTTTTATTTTATGCATGTAAACACAAAACAATGGCCTGGATTTCAAACTAACCAACCTTAGCAATCCTAATCAACTACAGGCCTCACTTTTAAAATTACTTTCAAAATGAAAAACAAATGGTCTTCCTGGCCCACAAGACTTCCTAACTTATATCTTAACTGTAGGTATATGATATATAAAGATATTTAAATATGAAACACTTGGTAGTAATTTTGATGTCTGGTTAAGCACAATATTAGTGCTTATACAGTGAAGGTACAAGAAATAAATTCTTGCGGCCAGAAGCAATACATTACACTACTTACATGACTCATCATAGCAAAAAAATGAATAAACATTCAAAGGCATATATGAAATTAATGAACTGTTTTTTAAAAAAAGTTACCAAAACCTGTTAAAGTAGCTATTATTCACATAGTTAAATCCATCAATTAGAATTCAGCTCAGTATAATTGCCAGTTTAGTACGCAACAAATATGTAATGTCCTCGGTGACATTTTCTTGCTGATATTTACAGAACGTTATTTTGAATTTTCTGGTTAAGTATTACACATTTTTAATCAACTCAGATTGAACTTTTCCTAGTTGCAGCTGTAACTTTATGATATAGAAAATTTATAAACAAAAGAGGTGCCTGATGTAAAACAATTGAGAAATACAAAAATTGAAAGAGTGGAATTTGATAAAACTGCATTTTTTCATACAGTAGAGGCCCTTGCACATATATGTGGTGCAGTACGGCGCAGTATGATTTTTACTGCATACTGAGCAGACAAATTTTCTTTACCTTGCACATTTGGGCGGTTTTCCCAGCAGTTTTCTGTATTATAGGAAAAACAAGACCACTGCCGCAGTGTTTATCTCCCGCCGAGCATTAAAGGGAAACAAATACCTTTTCCGAGATAGTCACAATGATTTTATAGGTCAAGGTCACTACAGGAAGGGCAATGGTCAAATCAAGGTCAGACCATGACGTTGCACAACTACACCCCCTAACCAATATCCCTACCAAGTATCAACTTCCTACACCTTACAGTTTCCGAGATATAGCCCGGACAAGATTTTATAGGTCAAGGTCACTATGGAAAGGTCAAATCCTGATCAGACCATGACGTTGAACACCTACACCCTCTAACCAATGTCCCTACCAAGTATCAACTTCCTACACCTTACAGTTTCCGAGATATAGCCCGGACAAGATTTTATAGGTCAAGGTCACTACGGAAAGGTCAAAGGTCAAATCCTGATCAGACCATGACGTTGCACACCTACACCCTCTAACCAATGTCCCTACCAAGTATCAACTTCCTACACCTTACAGTTTCCGAGATATAGCCCGGACAAGATTTTATAGGCCAAGGTCACTACAGCAAGGTCAAAGGTCAAATCAAAGTCAGACCATGACGTCGCACACCTTCACCCCCTAACCAATGTCCCTACCAAGTATCAACTTCCTACACCTTACAGTTTTTGAGATATAGCCTGGACAAGATTTTTTAGGTCAAGGTCGCTACAGCAAGGTCAAAGATCAAATGAAGGTCAGACCATGATGTTACACACCTACACCCACTAACCAATGTCCCTACCAAGTATCAACTTCCTACACCTTACGGTTTCCGAGATATAGCCCGGACAAGATTTTATAGGTCAAGGTCACTACAGCATGGTCAAAGGTCAAATCAAGGTCAGACCATGACGTTGAACACCTATATCCGCAAACCAATGTTCCTACCAAGTATCAACTTCCTACACCTTACGGTTTCCGAGATATAGCCCGGACAAGATTTTATAGGTCAAGGTCACTACGGCCAGGTCAAGGGTCAAATCAAGGTCAGACCATGACGTTGAACACCTATATCCGGAAACCAATGTTCCTACCAAGTATCAACTTCCTACACCTTACGGTTTCCGAGATATAGCTTGGACAAGATCTTCAAACTCAAGGTCTCTGCGGCAAGGTCAAATCAGGGTCAGACCATGACATTGCACACCTACACATCATAACGAATGTCCCTACCAAGTACCAACTCCCTACACCTTACGGATTGTGAGATACAGTCTGGACAAACTTTTTCCCGCCCGCCCATCCAGACACCATGGGCTGTCGGGTAAAAAATAGATGAACAACATATTTGAGAGAAATTCAGTGTAGCTGCAATACTTTTGAAGATATAAGCCATTTACTCATTATGGTTATCATTAAAAATTGACAAAGTAGCTATTATTCACTTAGCTATGGAGATACACTTCCAAACTACTGACCATGTTGTAGCTGTGGAGAAAGTAGCTGAACAACATACTGCAACAAAATGCTCTAAATGCAATAGTTTGAGAGTTATAAGCCATATAATTATATTAGGTAAAAGTGCTATTACTCACTCAAAAGTAGGCCAAAGTTCACCAAACCCAAAAAATTTTGAACAGTGTAAAAATTCCTTAGGACAAGTAATTTACCAAAAATGTGTAACTGTAGTAGTTTCAGAGAAAACTGCATGACCCACGCACGCACGGACGCATGTACGCACACACATGGTGCAAATTATAATCTCCCGCCAGCGAGCCGGGCGGGAAATAATAAAGCATGGTTTGTTAGTGAGGGAAACATTTGTAGTGAGGGAGACGTTATATTTGGGTTATATTTGATTTTTTGGGGTTCTGGTTTACACGTTTGATTACATGATCGGCATTGATAGATCTTTGTTTACATTATTACGATCCAAACATGGACAGGTAAAATCATGGCGCTCTCCCAGCATTAGTGTACACTAATTCGAACGAATCTGCTTTTCCATTAAATTTGTTTTGGGGACCAGTTTTCCAACATTACTTTCAATCATAAGACTATAACACAGTATTTTTTTTTAATAGTTTGATGTGAGTGTTTTACTACTAGGACAAAGAGCTTGTTATTTTACAAAAGAATTTAACTGATAAAAATTTCTATTAAAACGTTTCTCACTCGAGTTCTGGGTGAATATTTTTCCTAACAGAGTGTCCCCTGTCAATTGCTTGCAGGAAAAGCAGCTTTCAATTCCTCTCATCTTCAAAAACAGATTTGTAACCCTCCCCATTACTTTTCTTAGTTATTGATTAAAGAACTATTTTACAGCTGTATTCTATGACCTATCTGTCCCCATAGTTAGAATATTTTGTCTGAAGGTAAGCTCCCCTAACTGTAATTGCTATTAAGGAATATGGCCTACAATTCTTGTGAACTTTATGTCTGGTTTCTTTTGGTTCTTTTTAAGGCTGCGACCGGGTCGTCGGTATTCATGAGTGGAGTCGATTTTGGAAGATCTTGAGTGCTTTCTGGTCCACCCGATCGTCATTAACCACTATAATATATTATATTGTCGCCCACTTTATCACGATTTTTAGGACGACAAAGAATGACAACACTGCAAAATGGCAGAATTCTTTGTATATTGGGAAATTTTATATAGTAATCCTCATTTTATAACAATATAATAAGTTTTGATTACCTTTCACCACTATTTTAATGCTAAGACATCGTTTCCGGAAACCACCATTTTGTTTATGGAGAGGAAAAAACGTGCATACTAAAACATGCGAATACCGAACTGTGAGACGAATTTGCGTAGCTTGGGTACCGGGATGGATTTTAACCACCCGTCACAGCCCTAGTTCTTTTCTCACTGGATAAATACCATATTCCTTTGTTTCTACTTGTGTCACTTTTCCACTGAAAAACTTAATAGGGAAATTGTTCCTGTCACACAGATTGAGCCTTGGTGGAATAATGTAGTCAGCTTTATACATACATCCTTGAAAACATCATTGGATGATAAAGAAAAACAAGCAGTGACCGAATAAATCGGTAACATATAGAGTTGGTACAGACCTTGATGTATACCTTACAGACTTTCCTATACCTTACAGTTTCCAACATATAAGCTTGGATGAGATTTTAATAGTCAAGGTCACTACCATAAGGTCAAAGGTCAAATCAAGTAGGGGTGCGGCCAAGCAGTCGACACTCGCCAAGTGAGGCAAATTTCACGAAAATTCGATCCCAATTTTAAGGGTCGACTACTCGTGTGCATACAGCAACGTATTGAAGTGGTTATGTTTTTTAGGAAATAAAAAAATAAATAACATATCTTGCTCAGACTTGCTGGCATTAAATCGCATAATCCACCATTTTTAACATAATATAATTTTAAGTATATTATATGATGACATCAGCAAATTCAAGTGATTCAAAGCTGTTATCTTTATATTTTTGTCGTTTACAGGAGCCGCCATATTGGATGTTGTTTCCTGCAATGGTGGATTCTAAACTTTGCGAGGACTCATGTCGAGTCGATTTTTTGTCTGCAAGCAATAGACCTGAATTATTTGTACTCATCACACCCCTAAAATCAAGGTCACATCATGATGTTGCACACCAAATACCCCCAACCAATGTCCCTATCAAGTCTCAACTTCCTATAAGTTACAGTTTCTGAGATTTAGTCAAGGTCACCACGGCAACATCAAAGGTCAAATCACAGCCACACCATGATATTGCATACCTACAACCCCATATCCCTACCAATTACTAAGTATCAACTTCCTGTACCTTACACTTTCTGAGATACAGCACGGACAAGATTTCAAACTCATGCTCACTACTGCAAGGTCAAAGTCAAATCAAGGTCAAACCATGATGTTGCACACCTTAAACCCTAACCAATGCCCCTACCAAGTATCAACTTCATGCACCTTACGGTTTCCTAGACATAGCCCAAACAAGATTTAAAGGTCAAGGTCACTGTGGCAAGGTCAAAGTTCAAATCAAGGTCACACTATCACGGTGCACACCCACATCTCCCCAACCAATGTCCCTAGTAAGACTCAACTTCCTACACCTTCAGTTTCTGAGATATATAGCATAGACAGGATTTTAAAGGTCCATAACATTGTAGACTTGTGAGACATACTTTGTGTCAAGATATTTTGGAATATTTAGTTCCAATTTGGGATTGCATAAAATCCACTTTTAAAATTTAAAAATAAGAAATTGATGCCAAACTAAAAGTTCAAATAAATTAATTAATGCTGTTTTTACTTGTCAATTTTTAAAATTTCACTTCAGAACCATATCAAAGCCTTAATGGCTGGGTGCTACTTTGTTTTGCTCCTGTTATCTGGAAATATATATTTGTCTCTTCCGATAACACTCGAATTTCTTTGGTCAGTAATTGTTTTGACTGTTTCGCCTCTGAAAGAATATGAAGACGACAAGTTAAAAATTCACAGAAAAGCACTGAAATCTTGCGAGAATACCCAAATTTTCACGTGAATTGCTGTTAGTTGGATGTATTAAATCAAATAAACCCACTTTCACGTCTTTCTCACCTATTTCTGTGATTAAATATATACGTCGTCACTCCCGTTAAAAATTCAACAAAAAGGACTGAAATTTCACGAGAATACCCAAATTCTCGCATGCATTACTGTTAGCTGGATGTATCAAATAATATAAACTCACTTTTATGTCTTTCTCACCTATTTCTATAAGGAAATATGTACGTCGTCGCTTCCGATAATCGACGAATTTCTTTGGTCAGTAGTTGTTTTGGGTGTTTCGCCTGGTAGCAATAGCGCAGACACGTTGATGAGTTGGTTTTGCAACAACCCCAGAGTGTGTACAAACTCCTGAAATCGCGCTCGAGAGCAAACACTATACCATCCCTGTCAGCAACTTTTAATCGTGTATACATCTAATCATCTACCTACTCAGTTATATGAAAAGTCAATCATGTTTCACTTTTTCATTTATTATGGTAGAAATCATGAACCCACAAAGTATATTCAAGAACCAATTACTTACTGTCAGTCTGATACTACGACAAAACAACAGGCAAACTTTTAAATTTTGTGAAATATCTTATATTTTTACTGTTTCTTGGGTAAAAATGGAGCTTATTAACTTCAAAATATCTTGAAGATATTCCTGTTTTAAGTTGTGACACATGTGTGTTCACAATTAATTGTCAAGAAATATTTGTATCCAATTGTTCCTAATTGTGTCAATTTACACATAATCATGAGCAAAGTAGGGGTGGGACGAGTACAAATAATTCGGGTCGATTACTCGCAGATGAAAACTCGACTCGACATCGAGCCCTCGCGACATTTAGTATCCACCATAACAGGAAACGACATCCAATATGGCGGCTCCCGTAAACGAAAAAAATTTAAAGATAAAAGCTTTGAAACGCTTGAATTAGCTATTGTCAGCACATAATATCATTAATTTTATGTTACAAATGGTGGATTATGCGATTTAATGAAAGTAAGGTATGCTATTTATGTTTAATTAACTAAAAAACGTAACTGGTTCTATAGGTTGTTATATATACACGAGTAATCGACCCTAAGAATTGGGGTCGAATTTTCGTGAAATTCGCCTCGCTCGGCGAGTGTCGACTGCTCGGTCGCACCCCTAGAGCAAAGATAGAGATCTAATTGTCACACTGTGAACTTTGACACAATTACGATGAACAATTCTTGACACTTGAACTTCAGTTTCTGGAACTTGCATTAACATTCATTTACCTGTACAAAATTAAAACTTTATTATTAACCTTGTTTCTTGATAAATGTGGTACTACATTATCAAATAGAAATAAGTGCCACAAGTTGGATATACATAGAACAATACTGTTATCTGATTTGTCTCAAGTCCTTGTCAATAGTTATGCAGGAGTGCTGTGTGTAAATAACTTCAAGAGGGTTTCACTGATTGTTCCAATATTGTCTTCAAGTGGCTATTCTCTTGTGGGAGTGTTGTAAATCGATTTGAAAGAGACTGACTATATATGTATATAGTCTTTGTAAATCCTGGTTACGACAGATTGAAATGGAATGCCATTATTCATGGAGTCTCAATCATACAGACTCATCCTTCTCACTTCCTTTGTGCAACAGATTCCTGATATTCAATCATTTCAAGCTAGTTTTGTTCTACCTGAATCATTGCATATTGAAAGTAAGTTTCTCTTTATTTTATTCACTTTTTTACATAGATCAACAGTAATAGAATGGTATTTACATCAATTTTTTTTAAAAATCACTCAACAGCTCTGAACAAATTCCTGAGAAAAAAAGATATGCAAGCCTGTTTTATGTATATTTTTTCTTTCATCAAACATGTATAACCCAGCCAAAATAAATATTTCTAATACACAAATACCTAAATGAGTAACCTGATATACAGCTTATCATGACAAAACACTGCTCTGCTTCTGTGCAGTCAACTTAAAAACTCTAAATGCCCAGGATGCACTTAAGGAGCACTGACTAACCCTGAACTGGAATGAATCAAAGTACACTTTGTTACTTCAATGTAACTTTCATGTGTGTGTATCAGTTTACCTTCACCACTGTAAATGTACCATAAAATGCATTGAAATAAGGTAATGTTAACTGGCCCAAATATGAACTGAACTGATATATAGCAATATATATAAGATATCTGTGTGTATATAAAACTGAAAGCCCACAAAGACACTTGCTTACACAGAGAAGAGACTGGAGTGAAGTCATACAGAAAGTTTTAAATAAAAGTAGCTTCTTTTATCATTTACTGCAGTCCTGTAGTGTAAATCTACATTCAGGTCACATGCATCTGTGAAAATCATTTTACAACTATCCAACACTAACAGTTTGGTTCATTTACCATTTATACAGACTTGCACACAACTTAACAATTAACATAGGCAATAAAGTGAAAAGTAATCCAAGAACATTTAGATCTTCAAGTGCAAGAGAATATTTACATTACTACATATACCGTAAATGACCTATTTAGCGCACAGTGCGCTAAGGAAAGACTAATTTGTTATTCAATATTTGGTGGGAAAAAGTTCCCCTGTTAGCGCACCCATCATGAAACCCTTTCCGGGATGAAGTATAGGTCAATCCGGTAAGAATAACAGTGTTCCGACGTTTAGAATCTACTAAAATACCCACTTCCTGTAAATATAGCGGTAGATATAAACAAACTCGAAATCCATGGCAAAAATTTCAATTTATTAAGTAAAAACACATTCAATAAAAATAAACTATGTGGATATTGTTCACTGTCACCGACAATATTGCCGGGAAAAAGAGATAGGGTGCAGTTACAAGGGCGGATGCGCTAAATAGGTCATTTACGGTAGTTGTAATATGTATACTTTTTTACATTTACATTACACTGAATTACACACAGTGGCTTCAGATTTAGATCCATTTTGTAATATTACAACATATTATCACAGTGTAAAATTTTGGATTATTAGAATGTAGGCAAAATTTTAATGATACTCCTAGTTTTCCAGTTTAAAATCTATAAATATGTAAATGCATTTCGTGGGAAGTATAATATTCTTTGTAGTTTATGTCTATCTCATATCACTTCTAAAATTAATTACTTTTATGATAAAATGTCTATCTTCAAACATCCGTCATATTTGCACTGTTAATTTTAGCTAAAATTTGCAAGGTAAAACCCAATTGCTAATCATCAGAATCAAACCAGAGAAAAATTGTAAAGATCATTAATCAGATGTCAGAGATGAGAAACAGTGAGAGGGAATAAAACAGAAAAGATTAAGATAAGAACATAGAAATTAAATAGAATATCAGACAATATACATATGGCAATATTATAAAAAAAAACTTTTGAATGTTAGACAAGTATAATATAAAGATAACAGAGAATTTGATATCTGGAATATCTGTGATTGAGTTTTAGACAAGATTGTATAGCATTTGAACTGTATGAAAATATATTAATTATGATCACGTGTTAAAAGACATTTGTGTGACATGAATGTTATAAATTATTAAAGCCATATCCCCCATCAAGTGAAAATGAAAAACTTACATAAAAAGCAATAAAAGAACTTTTCAGTTTACTTAAAAATCATTGTAAAATCAGAATGTGCTAATGCTTGATGGAAGAAGAAAGGAACCATTATCATTAATATCAGCAGAGAACAAGAATATCCAGCTATGATGAGTAGGGGTGTGATGAGTATAAACAATTCAGGTCGATTGCCCACAGATAAAAATTCGACTTGACATCAAGGTCTCGCAAAGTTTAGTATCCAATCTGACAGGAAACAATATCCAATATGGCGGCTCTCATAAACAAACAAATTTTCATATTTTTAAATGTAAAATGCATTTTTATGAATAAAAATGTATATACTTACCATATGAAAACACTTGGGTAGGCGTGGCTTGGCGTTCGGTGACCGCCACGTACACCGTACATAGAATTTAAATATATGAGGGGAGACCCTCTTTAAACCTATATACTTGCTACCTTTGACCCCTGGTGACCTAATTCACTCTGCCATGCGCAGTAATACAGAAATAGTTCATTCTTTTTGTGAATAAACATAAATGCTGGAAAAAGGTCTTTAAAAGCGGGGCAGGCGGGAGGGTGATTTGCTGTTTTCATATGGTAAGTATATACATTTTTATTCATAAAAATGCATTTTACATTTAAAAATATGAAATTTTATTTCATAAAAATGTAAATATACTATACCATATGAAAACACTTGGGTTGAATGCCCACATGGAAGGATGGTGGGAAAAAGACAGACTGAGGAAAACCACCCTAAGGTTAAATTGCTACAAAAGGATACTTCCTAGTGCAATGCAATTGAACCCAAAACCTCTGTGCTGAAGCAATAACTCGAGTGAGCTAAGTGAGTAGCATTAACCACTGCACTAACTTCAGCACTGCTGTCTACACCCTATTAGGTCAGCTCAAAGGAGAAGGCATAAGTATGCCCTGTGCTCAGAATAGGAACATGCCCAGAGGCACTAAGAAGCACGGTTCTGAAAATAGAGATGAAGAATAGATTCCCTAAAAGGGAAATGCCACCCCCCTTTTTCTGAAACTAAAAGTTTCAGATGGACTTAAATTGAGGAATTTAAGTAGAAGAGAGAGAAATGGCTGAGTGGAAAAGGATGTCCACTCCACTTAAGAAATCATAAGAGATTCTTAAGAACAACATCTCTGAAGGCAATACATTCCTAAAATAGAAGGATGTAAAAGTGGAATGGCTCTTCCACGTGCAGGATCTCATGTTGACTAGGAGTGGGATTCCACCCCTAAAGGACCAGGAAGACCCCTGTGCCCTGACATGATGAGCCCTGACACCATGAAGAGATGCATTCTCTGTGGAACAGAGATTGAGGGAATAAAGGATAAAATGCTATCCAAAAAGATATTGTCTGAGCAGCAATATCACCCTCTTGGACTTCAGAAGAAAGACCAAGAAGAAATCCTTTTAAGTCGGAATAGCTAGATAGAAAGTATCTTAGGAATCTGACTGTAAAAAAGGAGAGGTCTTCTAAGTCATCCTGACCAAAGACAAAAAGTCAAAGCAGGAAGAGCCTTCTGAAGATAACTGGCTTAAGCCAGGAAAGTAAGATCTGACTTAAGGATGACTTAGGCCATCCCTAAAGAGTGAGAGAAAACCTTGAAATAAAGGAAACAAAATCACTCCTTCTCCTTCCCAAAGAAAGGGAGTAAGAAAGACTGTCTAAAATGTGAAAAACTTGGCTCAGCAAATGAAAAGGGTTCAAGAGGAGCCTTGGTAAGAGCCTGCAGAACCAAGGATTAAGTACCAAACAGGTAGGTGACGACTACCCTAATTCTGGACTTAAAGAAGCTCTAAATGAGACTTCCTAGCTCCTATAAGAACCCAACTCCAAGTAGTACCTGGAGAGAGCTGACCTGTATCCCTATTGTCTGAAAAATAATTCCTTAAAAGGAACAAACAGCAATAAATGGGACAGTTGAAGCATAGCAGAGTGGCCATGTTTCTCACAAGTTTTTTGAAGCAGTTCCACATTGCTTCATAGACAGTTATGGAGGATAAAAATCCTCCAAGACCCCTCCTGTGAAAATTCTTGTTAAAGGAGACTTCAGCCAGAAAGCTTGAAGAAAGGAACTCCATAAAAATAAATAACAAAACTCTAGGTGAGATTGTTATACAAGAATAAGAGGAAGAGCCAATGGCTTTCTTAAAGGAGATCTTGAGGCCAAACCTGGCAATTACCAGGAAAGGCTACAAGAAGCATGATACAGCTCTGAAAGTTGATTAACTTCATGGCCATAGAGGACAAGGAGCTGAAGGAGGGAAGGAGTAAAATAAGTACTCCGGACCAAAACACTCCAGGGCATCTGTTGCTAGAGCCTAAGGATCTAGCACAGGAGGCACATGTAAGAGCAGCTTGTGATTGAATCACATGGCAAAAGAGATCTAAATAAGATGAGAAGTCTGAGACTACCATCTGAAGATCCAAGAATTGAAGGGCCACCTTATATGAAAGGTGAGAAAAGACCTCCAGAGATGGTCTGCCAAAGATTCATGCCCCTGGAACATGAGGTGGAAGAACAGACTTGTTCTTGTAAAAATAATGGCAAAAGATGCCAAAATACACATGTCCCAAGAGTGGAAGCTGTCTTGATAAAAAGAAAGCCCAGACAACAGTGTTACCTGGACTATCTGAAGAATCCCTTACAAATGAGGAACAAATGTCTTGAGAACAAGACATCTGAGTTGTTTGAGGCTGAAAGGATGATCCTTTGATGAAAGGATAAAAGAGGAACAAATGTCTGAGCAAAAAGGACAGCTATGAGCTCTAGAACTGATGCACAGACTGGACTGCTACATCAAAAATAGACCTTAGGTGGTCCACAGAGCACAAAGAACTCCCAAACCCCGCAGTGAAACATCCATGAAAGTAGATGTAAAAACTAGGGAATTAAAGGGAGGTATGCAAAGACATAGTTCCCAGGATGGTACCATCTTGAATGAACCTTCATAGAAGGATCAAGGAATGGAAAATCCAGAGCACCTTTGAGAAGGAAAATCAAGTGTCCTGAGATGACACAGAAGAAGTGTCATGTGTAGGGACCTTGAAGAAGCGGCTTCCAAGTGGAAGCCAAAAGAAATAAGGAGCCCAGTTAGAGAGGTAATTAAGAAACAGGTTAAGAACCTGACCCAGGAAGGAGACCTGTTAAAGAAACAGATGTAAATACTTCCTGCTAAGAACCACTCCAAGATGAAAGTCAACTCTAATAGAGTTGAAAAAAGAGCCTCTGACAACTATTGGCTCTAATGAGCCAATTTGTAGTCACATGTGCACTGAGATGCCCAACCTCAAAGCCAACTTTCCTTACTTCCTTGACTAAGGAAGTAAATCCTGAAAGGCTAGTGGCTAGACCATAAGGCATTGCCACAAAGTGGTACACCTTGCCCAAAAGCAAAACTATGAGCAAGAGTGAACCAAAGGAGCCAAAGGAGAGAAAGGAGGCAAATTGAGGAAGAGAAGTGGTCCACTGGCCAATTGAGAAAATGATCAACTGATAAGTTGCATCCTGAAAGTCTGGAAAACCAGGAAAAGATATAAATCTAATTGTGGTTTCCAGTATATCTTTGTCAAGGATAATGCCCTGAAAAATCAGGAAAACAGGAGCTCAAGATACTTGAACTGCTCATGTGAACAGACAGTGTGAGACTGAATGACAAAGAACAGCATTCTTCTGTGGAGAAGAGCTGAAAGAATCAGGAAAGTGGAATCTGAGAGACCACTGGAATCAGTTGACCTCCCACTGGCAAGTGGAGGGATCTGGAAGTAAGAGTGAAAATTTGAGTAAAACAACACTCTTATCTCCTGAAGGACACCATAATAGAGGTTGAGGCTGAGCCTCTACCTCTGGAAGGCATTCCACCATCAGAATGTTGGAACCTGGAAAGGAACCACATCCTAAAAGCACTAAGTTAGAGAGAAAACTCCCTGGATGGGAGGAAAAAAGGTCTTAATTGGTGTGCCTCAAGAGGCTAATGCAGATAGCTTAAAAGAGGCACCTTGAGTAAGGGCCACATGAAAACCTTCTGCTTATACTGTTATATGTGAGAAGAAATGGTCTCCCAAGAGAGACATCACAAGAAACAGCATAAGACCAAAAAAGGACCAATTAACCCTACCAAGTGACTAAGCACAAGTGAGGGAAATGGATAAAGAAATCTCTCAAAATAAAGTGCAAAGATGGCTGAAAAAAGGCCATAGATCAACCAGCTAAAATGTAGCTAGAAGACCCATTGAAACAGATGTCCAAAGAATGGTGGATGAAAAAGACCACTGAGAAAGTATTGCCTTGTCAATCAACTTGAATAAGTGATCAACAAAACAGGACTGAAGGAAAAAATCCCACAGAAATAAGGACCCTAAGGTCCATCTCAGATCTCCCCTAATAGCAGAGGAACTCTACCTAGGGAAGAGAAGGTCTTAAGAACCCCTTCAGGCTAGATCCCAGGTCCGGAAACCTGAAGAAGTCAACCCAAAAAACCCTCTGAAGAGGATTTTGTACTTGGCAAAACTAAGTTTTAGAAGGAAAATTGGGTAATTACCCAACCTACAAAACTTAGAATAAGAAAATCCCAAAATGAATGAGTGACAGAAAGTAAGAATCTGGCCTCATGAAGGAACTTCTAAGCCTGGAAAAGTGGTTGACTTAGAGAAAAATAAGACTGATCAAAAGAAAAGAGCAGTCAAATTTATTCCCTAATTCTGTTAGACAGGAAGCTTGGAAATCTTCTGAGGAGAAGATTAAAGGATGAAGTCCTAAGCACCCATATAGTCCAACAGACTGGCACAAAAAAAAAAATTGGAATAGGGTTCCTGAAGTCTGCCTAAAGGTTAACTGTAGACAGAGGAACCCCCAACATACCCAAAAGGGAGATGTGCCCATTGATCGTCAGATCTAAAAAATGGTGAAAACACAAGAGAAAGCTGTTGAGTAACAGAAGATTTCCACCAAACCCCAAACAAAAATTTTCTAGATTTAGAAAATGAATGGAGTAGAGTTTAGGAAGTAGCAAAATCAGTTGGATTCAACTGATAAACTCTTCTAATTAAGGGACCCTGAACATGAATGGTCTTGAGAAGGTAATCCCAGTCCAAAAAGCAGTCTGATTAGACTGAAGCCTAGGCACAAAAGAGGCCAAAGGACTAAAAATGGACTGAGAAACCAAATGACCAATTGACATAAAATTGGAATGTAGGAAACCAGCGACAGTGAAATGGATCTCCAAAAGGTGGAAGACAAAGTCCTCCCCAGAAGCCGTAAACCCCCAACCTCCAAAATTGAAGGTGGAGAAAGGCTAAAATGGAGACCCTAGGCTCAGAATTGAACCCCAAAACACTGAAACCAGGATCCGAATTCCAGAAATGTCAAATGAAAGGGCCTGAACAAGTAAAGAACCGTGAATGGTAGGCAGTAGATACCGTAATGTTACGCTATGAAAAATGCGTTAACAATTGAAAATATTACACATTATGCTCTGACATAATAATATTCAAAGAAATATGTAGAAGGAATGTATAAACAAACCTGGAAATGCTGTAATCACTATGAAAATGAATATTTTCTGACAACCGATCGGTTGACCTCCATTTTGGATGTGACGTCATCGTCACATGACCTGGTGAATGATTCGTAAAAAGCTCAAAAATATGGTCAAAATACGCGGTGAAACGAAGAATTTCGTAAAAAGAGTGAAGGAAAACCGTAAAAGGTGAATTATAATGCCTGTATAAGTGCATAAATGAATTAATTCACCGCGGAAATGATTATTTCCAAAGGAAGTCCAACATTCTGACACCACGTGACCCGATGAGCGAAAATACCAAATAGGTAACTACGTGAAAAACAATGCACAGTCAATACGGTCAAAATACGTGGAGAAACGAAGAATTTCGTTGAAAGAATGAAGGAATACCGTAAATTAAAATAAAAATGCCTGTAGAAGTGCATAAAAAGAATTAATTTACAAAGGAAATGAATATCTCCAAAGGTAATCCGACATTCTAACACCACGTGACCAGATGAGCGATAATACGAATTATGAAGAAATACGTAAATAATGCCCAAAGTATACAATAAATTCACCAGAAATTGAAGTAAAAGGTAAATAAAATGGAGGAAAAGTGAATAAAACAGCAAAGAAGTACTCACAGAGCTTCAAAAACGTGTAAATGCAGGTCTTTTAAAAGGTAGCAAAACGCCTGTTGATAGTTCAACCGCCACAAAAAGAATGAACTATTTCTGTATTACTGCGCATGGCAGAGTGAATTAGGTCACCAGGGGTCAAAGGTAGCAAGTATATAGGTTTAAAGAGGGTCTCCCCTCATATATTTAAATTCTATGTACGGTTTACGTGGCGGTCACCGAACGCCAAGCCACGCCTACCCAAGTGTTTTCATATGGTATAGTATATTTACATTTTTATGAAATAAAAATAATATATGTCGTGACAGAACTTAAAATTTGACAGAATTTAAAATTCTAAGTTCTGTCGACGTATAAGTGGTTTTTTCGCGGGTACTTAAGTTCGCGAATGTACACTGTAGGCCTGGTTCGCGAGAATTTATTTTCGCGATGAAATATATTCAATTATCGCCCAAACTAACAACATGTTCAAATTAAAATATTACGCGGACTTCTGCTGGTTTGATTGGAAATGCATAGTTAACGTCTTTTCTTTTATACACGTTGTCAGTGTGTGAACCTACTCTGGGAGATTATAAATTTACGAAACCCAATCGAACACACTTTCATTGATCGGCGCATGATCAAAGAAGTTGTGTACAGTAGCGGGGTCGTGTAATTGAATTAATCCCTCCCTATTGGTGAAAGATCAAAGAAGTTAGGCGTTTCTGTGAATGGTACATTTGATAAAGCAATGGAATTTATTGTTTCCGTGGCAGTGTCAAATATTGTATCTTGCACAATCTTGTATTATCGCTCACGCTAGACTGGTTCTACTGATAAATATTGGCTAGAAGTTATTTTTGCGTTTTGTAGTCACTCGCGAATATAGCGAAAATTAATTCCACGCGAAAATAACCACTTATACAGTATAACTGTAATCAGAGAAATAAAGTTTAATGTATTTATTTAAGCTTTATTGGTGATATGCAACATTAAATACGTACATTATTCACTGAGTTTAGCACGTCGATTATAGCGAAGAAAGAAACATAAAAGGACATATTTTTACATTTTGTTTACATAAAGTCACCACTGACTTTAGCACTGTGATCATGGAAAATTCTAATGAAGAAACAAGAAAAGACAACAGTATTATTTACAAGTCTATATTTTGGTAAATGTAAATAATACAGGTGTTTACTGGTTTTTTGTTTCAATATGTGTCTCTCTATGTTCCTTTACCATTTTTTTACTATATTCACAGTGCTAAACTCTGTGAATAATATGTGTTTAATATTGCATATCACCAGTAAAGTTTATTTCTCCGATTACACTTGTATAAACATGATTTTAAGTTCTGTCGACAGAACTTAGAATTATAAGTTGATATTTTGACAGAACTTAGAATTTTAAGTTCTGGCGACAGAATTTTAAATTCGGTCAAATTTTAAGTTCTGTCACAACATATATGTTGTATTGAATGTAGATAACTGTTGAATGTATAGATTCAATGGCCCAAGTGTTGAATGTATACATTCAATGGCCTAGGTGTTGAATGTACACATTCAACAGCAAATAGCCATTGAATGTGTACATTCCACAGTTTGGCTGTGGAATGTGTACATTCAACAGTTATGATCATTGAATGTGTATAAGTTCTTTAAATATTATGATTTTTATAAGTAGTCCCTAAACAGTTTAATATTTATGTAAAACTTATTTAGTTTAATATTTATATTGTATAAATTAATGATGCAATGTTAATACTATTATAAAACCTATTTAATTTAATATTATATTGTATGAATTAATGATGCATTTTTACTAATATAAAAGTTAAATGTAGTTATGAGTTTATTAGTATAGTGTATTATAGCCTTAAATATTTTTTCAATATTTATAAAACATGGCTTAATTATTGTTTAAATATTTTGTAAAGGATAAAAAAGAACAAGAAATATTAATCTATTTTCCAATTATATAATCACAATGAACCCCAATGCTCTTGTGTTTCTTGGTGTGGTAAGAGTAATTGGAATTGCACCTCTGTGATCCTCTTTCATGGATTAACTGTAAACAATCACACACAAATTTGGAGAGCATTAAAGAGGTACTCAGGTGACAACTTTTTTCTGTAATCAGTGATCAAAAGATTACTCAGGCTTGAACTGTCTCTCTTTGTTCTTTGCTTTGATTATCACAGCAATTGTTTTAATGTGTGTAGATTAGGGGGTAAATCGTTTGGCTTTGTGGGTATCGATATTGAATGTAAAAATATTTCAATATCGGGCGATATCGGGGGGGGTTCATATTGTCTACCAAATAGTCCGAATTCGGGAAACTGAAAACGTTTTATTTTAGTGTTTCCCGAACCGCTAACAGGAAGCGAAATGAATCAAAACAAAAGAATGCAGTTTTCATCAAAAATGCATTGAAAACTTCAAAAATGTGAGATAAAAGTGTACAATGTCTTCAGATTTTTGCTTTACTTCGAGTGTTAACAGTGTAAGTTTACAGTTTTACTTAAAATGGCGATATTGAAATACATGTTTAGATCTCGATATCGGGAGTCCAGTTCCAAAACAATAAATATCGGCAATATCGATAAACAATTTACGCACTAGTGTAGATTAAAGGGAACTCTTTATGTTTATAAAGTCTTTGATCCTACAAGATTCTTCTTCTTTGAGCCCCTGCTAACACTTCAATAGAAGACTTTTTCTTTTGATCATCCCTCCAACTACTATAGTGATTTGATTTTAGAAAATACTCAGTGTATGTTAAAGTGTACATAAGTCTTCATACTTCCAATCAACTTATCAACTATAAATTATTTCCACATTCCATGCCCTGAGCCATTGAATGTACACATTCAACAATTTCACCCATTGAATCTATACATTCCACAGCTGAGCCATTGAATGTATACATTCAACAGTTTGCCCATTGAATCTATACATTCAACGATTTGACCCGTTGAATGTATACATTCAACAGTTATCTACATTCAATACAACATATATAAGGATAAAAGCTTTGAATCCATGAATTAGCTGATATTACTACATAATATATTAAATATTATGCTGAAAATGGATTACATGATTTAATGTAAGTACGGCATGCTAATAGAAGCTTAAAATTGAGAATGAATTTTCATGAAATTTGCCTTGTTCAGTGAGTGTCGACTGCTCGGTCGCACCCCTAAGATAGGAAGCAATCAACGAAAAAGAGCCCATGAACACGCTTATGTTTTAGCTTCACAGTACAAGTGAAAGTAGAAAAGGACACAAAAGTTGTGCACAGCAAATGGTATTCAGAAGTAAACTAGATGAATGCTTTTGCTAACAAAAGCGAAGCGTCCCTGAGAGTTTAAAATGCCCTGTGGTTTTAATAGGGATGGGTCGGTATGAAAAATATGTAGATCGGGATGTCGCCAATGCAAAACCGTACCGAATTCGGGACTCCGCGTTTTAGTTCACCCCAAACAAACATGGACGTTTCCTCAACGACATCGCAATAAAAGCTCATAAATGCACAAAATATGTGATAAAAACGTACAATGTCTTCATATTTCTGGTTTCTTTCCAATATTTTAAGTTTTCCTTCATTTATATGAGTTGACAAGCGAAATTGAGGTTATAAAGTGTCGTAACCAAAACATGGCAGTTCTGCTCAACGCATCGCTTATAAAAGACTGTAAATGGACGAAAATATGGAATAAAAGCTTATAATTTCTTCAGATTTTAGGTATGTTTCTGATATTTTAACTCTTCCTTCCATTATGTGTGGTGACAAGCGAAGTGGCGGTTGTAAAATCTCATCACGGTATTTCAGTAAAATGCTCTCGACACCGAGATACCGGACCTACCGACCCATCCCTAGGTTTTAATAAGCATGCTGTAAAGCTAAGAATGCACAAAGCTGTACCGTACTCTTACATAAACCAACTCCCTTAGTGATATCATGACAGGGAAAATCCTACAAAGGTCTTCCTTAATTAACATAAACAAGCATTGTAGACATAGACAAGCTGGAGAAAGTGTTGTACATTGGATGTACAACATTGGATCTAACTTTAGTAAATTTTGTGTAAATGCTACAAAGCATTTCAGTAACGAGTATTGATAACTTCATATATAATCATGTATGCAAGTATGTATTGCTATTTAGATTGTCCACAGGGTTTTGCAACAGGTTTTAATACATTGTGAAAGCATAAAAGCAACAATAAAGGCAAAAGCTATTTCATGACCCCAGTTTGACCCATACATGGGGGTCAGGAGGTAAAACTAACTGGCTATGTAGACTCTCCACATATGGTTTCCCAATACCTCTTAATACATTCCGAAGCTATAATAGCAACAATGAAGGCGATATCAGGTAAAAACTCCAAAACAGCTATTTTTTACCCCAGTTTGACCCATAAGGGGGAGGTCGGGTGGTAAAACTGACCCGCTACTTAGACTCTCCACATATGCTTTCCCAATACTTCTTAATACATTCTCAATCTATAAAAAGACAAAAACTCGAAATCAGCTATTTTATGACCCCAGTTTGACCCATGGGGGGGGGGGGGGGGATCAGGGGATAAAAGTGACCAGCTATTTAGATTCTCCACATATGCTTTCCCAATACCTCTTAATACATTCTGAAGCTATAAAAGCAACAATAAAGGAGATATAAGGCAAAAACTCAAAATCAGCTATTTTCTGACCCTAGTTTGACCCATAAGGGGGGGTCGGGGGGTAAACTGACCGGCTATTTAGACTCTCCACATATGCTTTGAATTGCTTTCCCAATACCTCTTAATACATTCTGAATAGTGGTGGGATCGGCAGTTAAAATGGCAGATCGAGCATCAACTGTTAGAAGCGAGTTGAACTCGAGTAATTTTCGGGATAAAGTATTTCATTTATTAGCCTTTAACATATGGTAAATATTTTACATACCGTACATTAGCCAAAACTTTCACATGGAAATGGTTTTCGCGATATAATTTATGTTAAATCTTCATTGATTTAAGTCAGAATTAAGTAAAAATGCAATATATTTTTGAAAATATTGGATATTTCTGTTGTGTTGGTAAAGTGTCAGCTTTAAATATTAACGTTTTCGAAAACTCGAGTTTCACTTGCGCAGATCGATGTGACCCCTAATTATCGCCCATCGAGTTGCGACTCGAGTTTCAGTCAACTCGTCCCAGCACTAATTCTGAAGCTATAAAAGCAACATTAAAGGAGATATAAGACAAAAACTCCAAAGCAGCTATTTTGTGACCCCAGTTTAACCCATAGGGGGGGGGGGGGGGGGGGGGGGGTCGGGGGGGTAAAACTGACTGGCTATTTAGACTCTCCACATATGCTTTCCCAATACCTCTTAATACATTCTGAAGCTATAAAAGCAATAATAAAGGAGATATAAGGCAAAAACTCCAAAGCAGCTATTTTATGACCCCAGTTTGACCCATAAGGGAGGGATCGGGGGGTAAAACTGACCGGCTATTTAGACTCTCCACATATGCTTTCCCAATACCTCTTAATACATTCTGAAGCTTTTAAAGCAACAATAAAGGAGATATAAGGTAAAAACTCAAAATCAGCTATTTTATGACCCCAGTTTGACCCATAAGGGGGGGGGTCGTGGGGTAAAACTGACCGGCTATTTAGACTCTCCACATATGCTTTCCCAATACCTCTTAATACATTCTGAAGCTATAAAAGCAACAATAAAGGAGATATAAGGCAAAAACTCAAAATCAGCTATTTTATGACCCCAGTTTGACCCATAAGGGGGGGCCATGGGGTAAAACTGACCGGCTATTTAGACTCTCCACATATGGTTTCCTATTACCTCCCAATACATTTTATGGCTCTTAATGCAATACTTAAGAAGATAATAGGGGGGTTGACCTAAATTTAAGGCTCTCAGATTGGAAGGTGTGAGGAAATCACCCATAAATGAGACATTTTTCAAGGGATTGCTCCCAAAATCTAATCAGCTCACGTTTTCGATAGTATGAACAGGTGTGTCAAATTATAAGGCTGTGTAGCAAGTAGTTTTTCCTGAACTGTGATGACGGGGGGGGGGGGTGTACTTAAAAAAATTGTTTTTGATCATGTGACCTTCATAAAGGTCAAAGGTCAAATTTAAGCGTGCAGAAAAATTTTCCCACGTCTAAGGTATATAAGTGCCAAATATGGTTTGAAACCTTCTAATAATAAGGGAGATATTCAAGGGAGACCATAATGCAGCGGCGGCGAGGAAACTGAGGCGAAAACAAATAAGCGCCCTTTCAGGGACGCTTAATTACAAAATTAACTGTTAAGGTGCTTTTTAAGGACACACAGAGGACCTGATTCTTATAGAAAGTTAAACAGTTAAAAAATAGGTGCATAGTGACAATAAAGACCGATATCTACACTGATATCTACACAAAGTAATCTACCTCTAACCTAGTAAATATTGGCAAAGAAACACACAAATCCCTCCAATTTTTATAGAAAAAAATATGAACGGTTATTAAAATTTTAACATTAGATAGGGAACCTCACTTGAACCAGCTCTTCTCTACAAGCAAATTTATAGAACCAACAATAAAGCAAAGGGATTAAAAGTAGCAATTACTAATTTGACTTTGAAGGGAGGGTCAAAGGTTAGATCTGACCCCCCAAAAAGATTCAGGGCACAGTTATCTTCACATCCAAACCTCCAAGACCAAGGTGATATAAGATATTAAAAGAATCAATGACCCCATCTGACCTTAAAGCAAAGATCGAAGGTCAAATGAGACCCACCAAAGATTTCGGGGGACATGTTTTTGTCTTGACATTCCAAACCTATATGTAGGACCAGTAATAAAGGAGATACAATGGCACTAAAGTATCAACAACACAATTTGAACTTGAAAGAAGGGTCTTCAAATATCGCCCACCGAGTTACAACTCAAGCTACGGGCAACCCATTTAGTGCTGCGACGATGTTTGAAGAAGTTCGATAGTTCGCTCGTTTACTGCCCTGATTTCGGATGTTCGGTTCAAAACGTCTGAAATTCCGACTGTGCAAAACGTTTAGAAATCCCCAAGATCACACCACATCCCAACGGATCCTATTTTCGCCCATCTATGAAACTTGTTTCTTTTGTTGAAAATATGGCAGAATTTATTTTAAAACCACATCCCAACGGATCCTATTTTCGCCCATCTATGAATCTTGTTTCTTTTGTTGAAAATATGGCAGAATTTATTTTAAAAATATATGGATTTTATATTTTTGCTATATTTTCAATAAAGTGACAAGATTTTATGTGAGATTTCTGCGTTTTAACTGGTTTTGAAAACGTTGTTTCGAAGATCAAACTAGACTGAAGTTCGCTAGCTTGTATAGATACCACACATCGAACCTGATATTCGAAGCGATTTCATAGCACTAAACTCATTACAACACCATTATTCAGTAATGCTTTCGAATCTGCACTCAATCAAGAACAGGCATAAGAACTACACAGCAAGTTTGCTCAAATGTAGATCAACATATTTTATTTTTCTTCCTTTTCTTCTTACTGTGACTCTATGACTCACTACCACATTCAAAAGTAATATTTTACTTCAGAAACTTCCGATAAAAATCTGCCATCTATTATTGCTCAATTGATTTATTTTTCCAATACATTCAACTGATTCCAGTTTCTTGATGCTGAAATGGCATGTGCCTAGATTCTATCACTGAAGATTTTATTTCACATTATCAATCGTACTGTTCTAACTGCTGACCTTGAACTTGTTAAGTTCAATAACAAAGTAATTAGAGAATAAAAAGAAGTACAGTGTTCGCCTAGCTGTTTGGAAAATGAAATCTACAAACTTCCACAAAACACAATGATAAAGGCACATAGGACAAGAATTGTCATAGAGTTCAGGTAAATTCCATGAACATTTAAGTTTGTTGCTTCAATTAAGGCTACAAAAGGTTACCCAAAGACGCTTTGAATGCATTGATACACCAAGTACAACATAGAACAGAGGGATATAGGGAAAACCTATTCCAACAACAAACCTTAAACCTTAGTATTCAGTCACATTTGTTCACCTGGTATTAGTTTTACGTGCTATTAAGTTTCCTTATTTTCACAAATATTTTTAACATTTTATTTGGATAAATTTGTTCACACTACCAACCATGTTTGTGGCAATGGTACTGCCAGTTGGTTGCAACTAAGGATGGGTCGGTATGAAAAAAGTTCCAATTTGAACTACCACTAGTGCTACTTCCAACTGGAACTACCACTAGTGCTGTTTCTAATCCTTTGCTGATAAACAACAATTTAAAAGTAGCACTAGTGGTAGTTCCAACTGGAACTACCACTAGGGGAATTAGAAGCCAGATTTCTTGCACCTACAAAGGAAATTGCTGCTCTGGTGAGAGCTGCTCATCTGAGCAAATACCACAATTAAAGGGACAAAATGGGGTACTTGTAATTGGTAGTTGAGCACCTAACATAATAAAAGATAAGGAAGCCAGTGGATTTTGAAATATTAAATTTGATTAAAGAAAATAGCTGCTCTGGTGAGAGCTGCTCATTTGAGCAGATACCACAATTAAAGGGACAAAATGAAGTAATTGCAATTGATAGTTCAGCACTTAACATAATGAAGGATAAGGGTGCTAGTGGATTTTTAGTGGGAATTTAGATACAACATTTACCAAAACATAATTCAGATTAGAAGTTAGTGTGGTCTTAAAAACGTTGATTTGATGATTTTAGAAATTACACCTTTCAAAGACTTAGTGCCATTTCTAATTCCCCTAGTGCTGCTTCCAATTAGAAGTGCACCTAGTGATAGTTCCAATTGGAAGCAGCACTAGGGGAATTAGAAATGGCACTGGATTGGAGTTTCCACTGTGACATATAAGTTGAGAAATGAGATTGAAGTTATAAATAAGCTAATCATGGCAGTTCTGCTCAATGTTAAAGTCTGTAAATGCATGAATGTGTCATGACAGAACTTCCAATCTGACAGAACTTCCAACCTTTGTATTTGCTGATTTAAATGGATTTGAACTTCTGTTGACAGTACTTAAAATTCTGCTGAAAGAATTTCAAATCCAACTGAAGTGGCGGTTGTAAAATCCCATCACAGTATTTCAGTAAAATGCTATCGATACCAAGACACCAGGCCTACCGACCCATCCCTAGTTGCAACTAAATCATTGTTACCTAAGTTTGGATCAGTTCTATACCTGGTCCTAATCAGGTCGTGGTCGCGAGATTATAAAACGTTCCAAATGTGAAAACAACTTAAAGGAAGTCACGGCCTGAGTCTCTTTTCCAATTACTTACTTTTACCTTTGACCCCTTTTTAGAGTTACGATCGAAAATAAATATGGAAACCAGAACTTGCAACTTGAAATGGCTTTCACAAGATATTAAAATGTATGTAAGATGACTTTTGCTCAATATAAAGTAAAAATGTAACTTATTTCACAAAATATATATATTTTTTTGTCCTATGAAGTATCAACCATTATAAAGCCTAAAATGATGACGTTTTCAATAACCGGTTCCCAAATATTCCTTGCAGATTTCGTTATTTTTACCAAAAGCGAACAAAAAACCGCTTACCGGATTATCATTCACACCACTAGTGTACATGAACAATTACATCGACTAAAAAGCGGTTTATTTTTTGATAAAATCTGAAGTTTTGCATATTATTTCACTGTATATTGGCAAAAATATTACACAAGTAAATTTATTAAGTGTTCCTGTGCAATATTTTATATATTTGATGTTAAATATGTGACATTTCGGGAACCGGTTCTTGAACTTCTGTCACCGGATTTCATTTATGATTAGAAACCAAATATCCGGTTTGCCGTCTTTACCACTTTCCCTTTTTCAATGTCAAGTGGGGTTATCTTACTACAAATGCCTTGTATCTTCTTTAGTTCTCATTATTACTGATTCTAAGGCAGGAGATAACTGCTGCGGCAGTGGCCTTGTTTTCAATAAAATATGTTCTCAAAATTTCAACCTGCAATGATTCATCCATTACTCAAGTACAAAAGGATTCGCTTAAAAACTCAAGCCAAAGAAAGCAAAATCTGACTGTTGTTTAGTGAAATAATTTAAATTAGTAATTACATGCTTATCTTTTTTCATCTTTTTCTTTTCAATTTTAACTATAAAGCATTTTCATCTTGTATTTTATTGTTTTTTAACAAATTATATAAAAACATTATTATCAGATGGTATTTAATATCCTCAAATCTCACAATATAAAGTTATAAACACCTGGCAAAAAGTAGTTTAATCGCTGAGAATGATAGTGAAAGGACACTTCATCAGTTTCTCTCCACAAATTTACTCTAAAAGCTTTTTTAAACCCCAAAGCGTAACTTTCATATAAAACAACACTAACTTTTTTTCTTATGAAGGGGCCAGTTACACTTTCACGGATCCCCCACGGATATACGCCACGGTTCCATATGTGGAAACTGCCAAGGATCCTGTGCCGATGGCGGGGTTTAGGGGGGGAATGTTTGAAAAGTGAGTGATTTACGGACGCGACACGGAACACGGATAATTCCATGGATGGTACGAATGCAACCTAGGACATTAGGGATGCTTTCCGTTGCTTGCGGATGACCTCCGGATACACAACCGTGACCACCCGCAGTGCGGCGGTAACACCCTAGGACACACCAGGACGACATAGGGATGCATCAGGACGTCTCAAGGACGCCCCAGATAGATATACAGACCTTGCGGAGACTCGCGGAGATTAGCGGACAGGGTTCATGGATCTTTATTTCTCTCATGGATGTCAGCTTATTGGTTAGGGATTTTTATGATAACATTAAGATGCCCTGGTGGGAAACATTAACCACTGGATACCTGGATCCAAATGCCTATAAAATGGGTAAGGGTAAGGCCACTAACCAGAAATAATTAAGAAGCCTGAATGGACAGACGGAACAGAGACTTTATGAAAATTCAACCCTTAATATTACAAATGGAGAGGACAGCGAAGTCCCAGAAGATATTAGGTCAGGCCATGGTTAAGCCAGGCAGAACAGGAAGAAGAGGGTCAGTACACCAGACTGATGCCAATGCTTGAGTTAGACGACCATATGGCATACCGAAACTTCATCCGGATGCCACCCGAGCTGTTTCAAGAGCTGGAGCAGCGACTCAGCCCTGAGATCCAGAAGGAGAGGACCTGGATTATTCAGAGAGACAGCCCGCCACCCCCCACCCCCGAGTCCAGGACTGAAGTTGGCGGTCACCCTGAGACACTTGACCAGTGGAGACAACTACCCAACCCTTCAGTATACTTTCAGGGTGGCACGGTCGACCATCAATAAATTTGTGCCGGAGCTCTGTGACACTATCATCAGGGCCTATCGAGATGGGGTGATGACATGCCCCACAAGCCCAGAAGACTGGTTGGAGGTCAAGTCTGTTTTCCGTCGTAGGTGGAACATCCCACATGCCCCGGGTGCCCTGGATGGAAAGCACATCCCAATCAGATGTCCACGACGGGTGGCAGCCTCTACCACAACTACAAGGGCTTCCATTCAATTGTTCTCCTTGCCTTGGTGGATGAAGATTATAAGTTCCTGTGAGTGGACTTGCTTGCAGCCGGGTCAAGCTCTGATGCTCAGATTTTCAAGTACTCCGATTTGAGGCACAAGTATAGAGGACGGCACCATCGGCTTCCCAGAGAGTGAATCGCTTGTTGATGATGGGCCAAAGATGAACTAGAAATAGGACGCATTGGCATGCGTAATGTCCACCCAAAGGGACGCATAAGTTTTGCTCTAAAACTTGGACTAATACAGTAGAACCTCTATTATCCGACTCTCTTGGGAGAGTAGAAATTAGGTCAGATAATAGAAAGGTCGGATAATAGAAAGGTTGGATAATAGAAAGCCTAAAATAACAGGTTTAAATGGAGTTGGGAGAGTGAATTAGAGGTCGGATAATTAAAAATTCGGATAATAGAGGGTCGGATAATAGAGTTTCTACTGTATACTGTCTTTGGGCCATGAGGAAGTGACAGCTCTATTCACTGAAAATCCTAAGATTGGAGATGTTCAGAATCAAAAATTCTGAGATGGTAACAAATCTTTTGAAAACCCTGAGGTGGGGCCTTGAAAATCCTTAAATTTAAAGAAATTGCTCTATCTCGCACAGTTAAGGAGATAGAAGCAAATTTGTGTTTTTGCATTTTTGGCAAAAATTGTAAAATTCAAAATAGCCATTTTTGGGGAAGAGGAAATTTGTTTGAAAATTGCAAAGAGTAGTTTGCTGAGATACCTTGAGGGTCGAAAATTTAGACCAAATCGCTCTATCTTGCATGGTTTAGGAGCTAGACATATTTATGTTTTTTGCTATGTAGCTATAAGCAAGCAATTGACCCTATAAACCTTCACACCAAATTTTACAAAGATGAGTTAAATGTGTTTCCATTAAAAGCGTGAAAACAGAAATGTAATTCAGAGTAGGCTTAAAGTAGCAATTACTCCGATAGCTACAAAGCTATCATAGACCAAAAGCTATCCTGGCAAACTATTGACCCAATTATCCTTCATATAAATTTTTGTGAAGATAGAAAACATTGTTTCATTAAAATGTCCAGAAAAAAGTCACCTCAAAATAGCATAATAGCTATAGCACAGTAGCTATTACTCAGTTAGCAATGAAGATATTATCAGCCAAAGCAATCCCAAGCAAGCTACTGATCCAATAATCCTCCATCCCAAATTTTGTGAACATAGGTGAAACACTTTTCACTAAAAGCAATCCCAAACAAGCTATTGACCTAACTAGTACTCATACCAAATTTGGTAAAGATATGTCAAATGTTTTTCCTTAAAATGCCCGGAAACAAAAGAAGTACACAAAAGTAGCTCTTACTCAGTTAGCTATAGAGCTATCTTCACCAAAAGCAATCCCATGCAAGCTATTAACCCAATAAACACCTATTAGTATAGGGATCGAGAGCCATGTTGAGGATCGATATCGAATGAAAATTTAGGGTTGTGGATCGATCGATATTTCAATATCGGGACCGTTAACGTAAGCCGTGGGCGATAATAGAGGTTCCTTGAAAATGTGCACATATAAATTCACGAAATTATCAAAAGATACTACTTATGCACCAAAAATATATTTCTGCAATATAAAATTAAATAAAATGAACAAAACAAACATTTAACACGAGTTTTCATGCTTTCCTGTCTACTACTGCTTAGCTACCCAAGTTCGTTGCCTACCCAAGTTCGTCACCCACCTTAAAAATGATTAAGGATAAGCAGTATTGATACCAAAACAAATGGAATACATACTTATAATGATAATGTACAACTGTACAAGGATAGATAATTGTAAAGAGGGTTTTATATTATCAAAAAATGCAAGTGACGAACTTGGGTAGGCAACGAAACTTGGGCAGCTGAGCAGTAGCTGTCAGGTTTTGTATCTCTTCCATGAAACAGGAAGTAGGTCACTGGCAATGTAAACAAAGATGGCGCCAGACTTGACCCCGTTTAGTTTCAGTTGTAAATGTGCCTTTTAAAGATTTTATACAATAAATATGCGTTTAAGCAGTAAAATTACCATTTTTTAAATTTTTGTCTGTTTGGTGTATGTTACTTCGATATTGAAATGCTGGTAGTATGTGTCGATATCGGCAGTTCTGTGGGATGATCGATCGATATTGAAATATCGAGCATCAATCCCTATACTAACACCTATACCAAATTTGGTAAAGATAGGATAAATACTTTTCCTTGAAATGACCGGAAACCAAGCGTCACAGACGCCGGACGGCAGAAAAAGCAAAAATAATATGTCCACACCCCAGTGGGGTGGACATAACTATTTCATCCTCGGGGATGATGCTTTCCCGCTCAAGCTTTGGCTCATGAAGCCCTACTCAAGTCGTGGCACAGACTTGAACCAGAGAGTGTTTAACTACAGGCTCAGCTGGGGAAAAGGGTGGTAGAGATTGCCTTCGGGATACTGACGTCACGCTTCCGCATATTCCAGAGGCCGATGCAGCAGGAGCCTCCCTTGGTGGCCAGGGTGGTCATGGCCTGCCTAGTACTCCACACCCTGCTGAGGATACAATACCCCACAGGTCAACAGGATGACTTTGGGGCAGAGGGCCAGCCCCCAATAGTGCTGGAGGGCAATGACATTCCACATGAGGGCCAAAACCCACTGGAGGCAGCAAAGACACAGAGGAATATTCTGAGCGCCTATTTCATGACTGATGGACAGGCCACTTGGCAAAAGGACAGAATTTAAAGTAAACAGAAACTAGACCTATTGCATCGGAGAACCGATGCAAATTGTATCCACCAGAAAGAAAACTCACCAAAGCCATTCTAACATTGCTTAACCTTGAAGGAGAAGCCCAAGGTGAAATCTGACCATATCAAAAGATTCTTAGCCCATGATTTCCTATATGTTGGTGTGACACTTCAAACCTCTAGGAATACGAATAAGCAAGATATAAACACTGTTAATTTTGGCAATCCTCATTTGACCTTGAAAGAGGGGCCAAAGGTCAAATCCGATCACACCAAAAGATTCCCAGCCCATGATTTCCTAGATTTTGGTTTACCATTCCAAACCTCTAGGACCAATAATAAGCGAGTTATAAGCACTTTTAAGTTTGGCTATCCTTGTTTGACCTTGAAGGAGGGGTCCAAGGTCATATCTGACCATACCAGAAGATTCCCAGGCCATGATTTCCTATATGTTAGTTTACCATCCCAAACCTCTAGGACCAATAATAAGCGAGTTATAAGCACTTTTAAGTTGGGCTCTCCTCGATTGACCTTGAAGGAGGGGTCCAAGGTCAAATCCGACCACAGCAATAGATTTCCAGCCCATGATTTCCTATAGTTTGGTTTACCATCCCAAACCTCTAGGACCGATAATAAGCGAGTTATAAGCACTTTTAAGTTTGGTCATCCTCGTTTGACCTCGAAGGAGGGGTCCATTAGGTCAAATCCGACCACATCAAAAGATTCCCAGCCCATGATTTCCTATAGGTTGTTTTACCATCCCATGCCTCTAGGACCCATAATAAGCACGCTATTAGCACATATAAGTTTGGTTATGCTCGTTTGACCTTGAAGGAGGGGTCCAAGGTCAAATCCGGCCACACCAAAACATTCCCAGCCCATGATTTCATGTAGGTTGATTTACCATCGCAAACCTCTAGGACCAATAATAAACGAGTTATAAGCACTTTTAAGTTTGGCTACCCTCATTTAACCTTGAAGGAGGAGTCCAAGGTCAAATCCGACCACACCAAAAGACTCCCAGCCATGATTTCCTATAGGTTGTTTTACCATCCTAAACCTCTACGACCAATAATAAGCAAGTTATATAAGCACTTTTAAGTTTGGCTATCCTCGTTTGACCTTGAAGGAGGGGTCCAAGGTCAAATCCGACCACACCAAAAGATTCCCAGCCCATGATTTCCTATAGGTTGGTTTACCATCCCAAACCTCTAGGACCAATATTAAGCGAGTTATAAGCACTTTTAAGTTTGGCTATCCTCATTTGACCTTGAAGGAGGGGTCCAAGGTCAAATCCGACCACACCAAAAGATTCCCAGCCCATGATTTCCTATAGGTTGGTTTACTATCCTAAACCTCTAGGACCAATAATAAGGGAGATATAAGCACTTTTCATGACTGCAAAGAAACGCCTGTGGCGGCCATCTTGTTTTTCAAAATGAGGCCAAAAATATTCCTAGGCAAGATTTTATGGTTATGAATATATCCTGCAAATTTGAGAAGGCTAGCTATAATATTTTTTTTAGTTAGAGCCGTAACGGTGAAATCTCTCTACACACTGCGGCAGCGGCGGCGTAACGAAGTCAAATCCATAGTATCCACCGGATGCTATCCGGTGGATACAATAATTGTGTGCATTTAAATGCTGTGATAGAGTGACTTTCTCAATGAAAATACTTAATACTGCAATGGAACACTAAAATGTATGTACTACTTCATGGACTATATGATTTTAATACAGTTTTATGTGGACACTTATTGATAAGCTCAAGTATTATTTGTGTATTTTTGTCAAACATTACTGTCCTCTATCAATAAGTTCCCGAGTGCTGTGTGAAGCTGAAAATATATCCGTAAACCCCATCCTTATTGTCCTTGAGACGTCCTTACCATCCATAACACAATTTAACAATTTTCCATATTTGGCAACCTGCCGCGATCCGGCGGTACATCCGGGCATGTGTAACTGGGGTCTTATGCAAAAATAAGGAACTTAGCTATAATTTACCAAATGCTTGCCACAATAAATTAGAAACACAGAATGTATCTGCACACACTTGTATGCCAATGCTGTCCTTCATACACAAAGGTTTTGAAGAGTGTAATCTAGGCCAAAGTACAATGTGATGTGGGTATAACTCTAACAAATGGTAGATAACTAAAATGCTTTGTAACCACTGTGTAATGACGCATTGTGTGAATGAGAAACTGTTATAATAATTTTGTCACATATTACTATTGCCCAACACTTGCATATACAAAGTATATACATGTACACTGCTTAACTGTGTTCTTGTTTCATTTACTTAACGTCTACAACACACAAAAAATACCAACACAAAAATTGCCATATTTTACCAGTGTCTAAATTAAAATCTGACATCACTTCTTTGAGCTCTGACAAGGTTGCTCTATATCTGATCAAGAAGTGTGTATACTTGTAAGTTTGGTAACACATCCTAACCAGAGGTGGACTAAACACAGGCTATGGTTGAAGGTACATCTTTGTGATATTACACACAAAGAACCTAAATAAAGATTTAAAAGTATGACTAGAAAGCAGATAGAAACAATTATATCAAACAGGAACAACCTACATTTCTAAATCATTGTAAAAATAAAGTTCTTTGCAGATTTGAAACTTTTAAATTCAGTAGGCTGTTGGATGTGTGTTTATTGAAAGTGTGAAACACAAGGAACATGAGGAATTAAATATGAATATGTCTACATGAACTGCACATTCTCTTGAAAACACAATGGGTGACCTCCATGACAAGATCACCATCAAAACATATTAATAGCATTTTAACTACTTTACTTTCTCTAAATGTTTGTTTTTTATCTGCCTTAATTATGCATACTGTTCTGTTTTGCATAGGGCTGCAACAATTCTTCGATTACTCGGAAATGAAACGATTCAGTTTTATACTCGAGTCAAGAAAACTGAACCAGGTCTTTGAAAACAAGTAAAAATAGACATAAAAACTACTACAAAATTTGATTTTTCTTTAATTTATATGAATATATTTTTATAGTTTTCTAATATAAGATGTTTCTGTTTGCAGATTTTATTTTTCAGCATTTGCAAAAACGTTAAACGTGTGTGTAACAATGCTTTTATAAGACAGGATTTTAATATAACATATTTCTAAGATGCCTCAAATCACGCATTATAAAAATGCTTAAAGTTTCCTGTATTTTGTATTATAAATGCTTCTTCATGAACATGAAAATATTGGGAAATATTGAACCAGGTCCCAATTTCTGGCCTTTAAATTTTATACTTTTAGTAACAAGACATTATATTTTTACCAGAGCAAAGAAATTTGGCAAACTAAATATTTATCATCTGCAAAGTATTCTTAAAAAAAAAAAATTCTGAACAGGAAGCACTCTCAAAATTGGAAAATAATAATAAATTCTTTGAGAAAATATGGTCCTGTTGGAAAAATCTCTATAAAAATATTTAATATTTCTGGAATAAACCAAATTTAATATTTGAGATATTTTTTTCCCCTTTTCTTAATTCTGAAATAATAAACATCAAGAAGTTTTGACAATTGTAACCATTGTAATGTAAATATTGATTTGTACAAAAGTTTCAATTACTGACTGTTGATTATTGCAGTGTCATGTTAAAATTCTTTTTTTTTTTTCTTACATATTTATATTTTCTTGTGCCAGTTGTAATTAAGTATATGTATATATCTGTATTCAATAAAAAAAACTAGAGATTGCGTCTCGACGCAGTGTATCCCCGGACGGGACATAGTTAAGGCATGAATGTGTCGGGCTTGAGCCTGTTTCCTGGAGCACCAGGTCAGGATTCTCCATAGTACCAGATTACTTCCAAAAGCTAATCACTAGTTGTTTCACTTATATCTGTCTTTAAAAATTATATTTCAAGGATCCAGAAGATCCATATAGTGATCCGGATCGCTTCCAAAACTCAATCATTTCATCGTTTTACCTTTTCAGACATATTCTAAAAATTTCATCGAAATCCATCCATAAGTTTTTGAGTTATCTTGTACACAGACACATCTGGCAGCCTGGATCCACATGATCCAGACAGTGATCCAGATTACTCCCAAAATCTAATCACTTGTTCTTTGTCCCATTTAAGACACTTCCTGAAAGTTTCATAAAAATCCATTCATGACTTTCTGAGCTATTTGTCTTTAAAAATTACATTCACGGATCCCGAAGATCCAGATAGTAGTCCAGATCACTCGCAAAATTGAACCATTTCTTCCTTTTACCACTTCTTCCTTTTACCATTTGTAACATATCCTGAAAATAGTAAAATCCATTCCAAGATTATGTGCAAGCCTGGATCCAGATGATCCAGATCACTCCAAAAATGTAATCACTTGTTCCTTGTACCATTTAGGCCATTTGCTGAAACAATCCATCCATAACTTTTTGAGGTATCTGTCTTAAAAAATTACATTTCATGGATCCAGAAGATCCACATAGTGATCCGGATCACTTCCAAAATTCAATCATTTCATCCTTTTACCACTTCTTCCTTTTACTATTTGTAACATAGCCTAAAAATATCATCAAAATTCATCGTAAAATCATGTTGCAGGCTCGATCCAGATGATCCAGATGGTGATCCAGATCATTCCAAAAGTATAATCACTTGTTCCTTGTACCATTTAGGTCATTTGCTGAAAATGTCATCACAATCCATCCATAACTTTTTGAGGTATGTCTTATTACATTTCACGGATCCAGAAGATCCAGTGATCCGGATCACTTCCAAAATTCAGTTATTTCATCCTTTTACCTTTTCAGACATATCCTGAAAATTTCATCAAAATCCGTCCATAAGTTTTTTTGCTACAATGTACACAAACACATCTGGCAACCTGGATCCAGATGATCCAGACAGTGATCCAGATCACTCCCTAAATCTAATCACTTGTTCCTCGCACCATTTAGGTCATTTGCTGAAAATGTCATCACAATCCATCCATAACTTTTTGAGGTATCTGTCTTATTACATTTCATGGATCCAGAAGATCCATACAGTGATCCGGATCACTTCCAAAATTCAGCCATTTCATCCTTTTACCTTTTCAGACATATCCTGAAAATTTCATCAAAATCCGTCCATAAGTTTTTTAGCTACAATGTACACAAACACATCTGCAACCTGGATCCAGATGATCCAGACAGTGATCCAGATCACTCTCCAAATCTAATCACTTGTTCCTCGCACCATTTAGGCCATTTGCTGAAAATGTCATCACAATCCATCCATAACTTTTTGAGGTATCTGTCTTTAAAAATTACATTTCATGGATCCAGAAGATCCATATAGTGATCCGGATCACTTCTAAAATTCAACCATTTCATCTTTTTACCTTTTCAGACATATCCTGAAAATTTCATCAAAATCCGTTCATAAGTTTTTGAGCTATATTGTACACAAACACATCTGGCAGTCTGGATCCAGATGATCCAGACAGTGATCCGGATCACTCCCAAAATTTAATCACTTGTTCCTCGTCCCAATAAGGACATCTCCTGAAAATTTCATCAAAATGCACCCATAACTTTTTGAGCTATCTGTGTTTAAAAATTAAATTTCATGGATCCAGAAGATCCAGACAGTGATCCGGATCACTCCCAAAATTTAATCACATCTTCCTTTTACCAATTTGGACATATCCTGAAAATTTTATCAAAATCTGTCTGTCAGTTTTTGAGTTATCTTGTTTACAAACAAACAAACAAATAGAGGGCCCAAAATGACCCTCGGTCAGGTACTTTGGCGGTCAGTGGATGACCTTCAACGAAGATCTGTAACCGGTCAGCCTGGATGCTGGTACTCCGTCATGTACTCAACCTCAAAAGCCATTTTCAATAGTTTCCACGCAATGTAGTCAGCATTAAGTGTGAAAATATCTCCAAATATGCCAAAAATGACCCTTGGTCAGGTACTTTGGCGGTCAGTGGGTGACCTTAAATGAAGATCTGTAACCAGTAAACCTGGGTGGCAGAAGTCCATCATGTACTCAACCTCCAAAGCCATTTTCAATAGTTTCCATGCAATATAGTCAGCGTTAAGTGTGAAAATATCTCCAAAAAAGCCAAAAATGCCCCTCGGTCAAGTACTTTGGCGGTCAGTGGATGACCTTCAATGAAGAGCTTCAAGGTCAAATTTCTGCATGCTTATAGAGGACATTTATATGTATTATATATACCAGCCATAGGATGATCTAACTTTCTGTCTTGGAGAACTGGGCCAAAATGTGCAAAAATGGCCAAAATCTGACCTTTAAGTGGCCACCAATGACCTTGAGATTGAAGGTCAAGGTCACAAAACAATAGCGTTCGTGGCATTGCCCATATATACCCACATACCAAATTCTAACTAAAATATTTTTTAAGTTATCGCGTCCAAAAGGAAATCTCTGCGGCGGCGTGACCGTACTGAATCCTAAGTATCCCCGACTTTCGTCCGGGGATACAATTAGTAAAAAAAATTTTAAATAAAAAAAAAAAAATTTGTAGTAATTTTTATGCCTATTTTTAGCTGTTTTTCGAAGAGCCGGTGTAAAAGGAAATCCTCCCCCCCCTGAAAATCCTCCCCGCCTGTTGAAAAAAATTTTATATTGAAAAATCTATTCAGCTCAAGTTTCTAAGTTAATCCAAAGTGTAGAACAATGATTGGCAAGTTGGGTTTACATAATGAGGTAATAACGCACAGATTACATGAAATAAGAAGAAATACACAAGACATAAATACACAAGATTTAAATATATTTTTTACCTTTCTTGCCAAAGCCCACATAATACAACACTCCATCTTTGATGGTGTAACATTTACATTTCCTCCTGAACTCCTTCTTTTGGTCTCTAGACATCCCCTCAGGATACTTTTGATTAGCCACATAATTGAAAACAAGAATTGTATCTTCCTTAAATTTGACAAACTTGTTTCCCTTCCTCAGAACTTGTGAAATTGTCCTTTTCAGCATCCATTTTACATAATACTCCAATGAGATTATAAAATGATATGATTTTGGTCATTTTCCCCTGGTATTTATACATAAAAATCTGGAAGAAATTGTAATTTTCACCATAAATATATCAAACAGTTAGCTTTGTTCTTTAAAGTAGCTATAGGAGGATTAGGTTTCAAAGGCCTGAACAGGTAGGAAATTATGGGAAAGACAGTTGAAGCAACTTTGATGAAATAAACAAAAGCATCCCAGGCTTTGTTGTTTTGTTTTGTTTTTGTTTTGTTTTTTATTACACTGACAGTGTGTTTTTATTTTTTGCCAAAATTCCCTGGGATTTGAAGAACTTACAGTTTCTATAATTGGAATAATATTTTTGTTATATTGCCTCTCATAATATCGGAGTCTTTTGTCAAATGTTTTTCTTGCAGTTGAAAATTTCATTCTTAATGATTTTTTATGTTGTAAATTACTTGTTAAACATCGAGCTGACCTTTCCTTATGACACATATCTTTCCATAAGCTAGTTAATTCACTATTCCAAAATGGTTTATAACTTTTAAATTTTTTTACGTAACATCTTTCCTTGAGATTTGTAATTTATATATTTATCCACTTCTGCAATAGTACATTGACAAAATTCAGAATACACAAGATCTAGCTGACACTGTTGATTTTCAGTTTTTTTAATACAAAATTTGTGTAGTTACAGTATGGTGGGGGGAGGATTTCCTAGAAGATCTGTTACGAAATCCTCCCCCCCCCCCCCCCCCCCCCCGGGGTGGGTTATTTCCTGGTGGGGGGGGGGTCATATTCCTAGGAGTTCCTCCCCCCTGGGGTGGAGGATTTCCTAGGAAATTTACCCCCCGGGGGAGGATATCCTAGGACATCCTCCCCCCCCCCCCCCGGGGGGGGGAGGATTTCGTGGTACACCGGTTCACTTTTCTTGACTCAAGTTTTAAACTCGTTTTGTTCCAAGTAACCTACACCACCTAACCAATGTCCCTCCCACGTATCAACTTCCTACACTTTACGGTTTCAGAGATATAGCCAGGACAAGATTTTATCTGTTAAGGTCACTACGGCAAGATCAATGGTGAAATCAAGGTCACACCATGACGTTGCACACCTAAAACCCCATCCAATGTCCATATCAAGTATCAACACTATGGCAAGGTCAAAGGTCAAATCAAGGTCACACCATAACGTTGCACACCTACACCCCCTAACCAATGTCCCTACCAAGTACCAACTTCCTACACCTTACAGTTTCTGAGATGTAGCCCGAACAAGATTTTCAAACTCAAGGTCACTGCGGCAAGGTCAACGGTCAAATCAAGGTCATACCATGACGTTGTACACCTACACCCGCTAACCAATGTCCGTACCAGGTATCAACTTCCTATATCTTATGCTTTCTGAAATACAGCCTGGACAAACTTTTTCCCGCCCGCCCATCCGGACACCATGGGTGAAAACAATACCCCGACAGCCCTTAAGGGCTGTGGGGTAAAAACTGCAGCAGTTGGAGTATTAGACTGTAAGCAGAATGTAAGCTTTATTGTGTTTTGTAAAGTAGTATATTGTACGAAAAGAATAGATCATTTTTACTATAAGTTGGCAGAAGACAAACTGTAGCTGTAAAATTTACCTGCTAGAAAAAAAATGCTTTTGCAGAAATTCCACCTAGAAAGTATGTATCTTGCATATTTGTATTGTATAGACCTAAATATATGCCCCTTAAATGTGTCTTAAGAAATAACAAGTCAATCTAAAATGTTACTGGATTTATTGGGAAAGAAAAGTATGAGTTTACATATTGGAATATTTATGGAGGACTTAGCAACTGAAATTAAAAATGTAAGCTTAGGAATAACAGTAGAAGATCATGATCTATGCAGTTCAATAATGCACAAAGCAAGGGCAAATTAAGATTCAATAATGCTAATTAAACCATGATTTGTACAATATTTTATACATATTGTTTATTGAACCCTGTAATTAATGAACCCCTCTGGAATGTGACCTGCAACCACTTTGTTATCTCCCCACATCAAAGAAGCCCTGTGTAGAAAGACATCAGTCAAACTTACGTGAAAAGAAACTAGACCTAGCGCATCGGAAAACCGATGCAAATTGTATCCACCGTAAAGACAATGCACCAAAACCTCTAGGACCAATAATAAGCACTTTTAAGTTTGGCTGTCCTCATTTGACCTTCAAGGAGGGGCCCAAGGTCAAATCCGACCATGCCAGACGATTCCCAGCCCATGATTTCCTATATGTTGGTTTACCATCCCAAACATCTAGGACCAATAATAAGCGAGTTATAAGCACTTTTAAGTTTGGCTGTCCTCATTTGACCTTCAAGGAGGGGCCCAAGGTCAAATCCAGCCACACCAGAAGATTCCCAGCCCATGATTTTATATATGTTGGTTTACCATCCCAAACCTCTAGGACCAATAATAAGCGAGTTATAGGCACTTTTACCTTTGGCTATCCTCGTTTGACCTTGAACGAGGGGCCCAAGGTCAAATCCGACCACACCAGAAGATTCCCAGCCCATGATTTTCTATAGGCTGGTTTACCATGCAAAACCTCTAGGACCAATAATAAGCGAGTTATAAGCACTTTTATGTTTGGCTGTCCTCACTTGACCTTGAAGGAGGGGCCGAAGGTCAAATCCGACCATGCCAGAAGATTCCCCACCCATGATTTCCTGTATGTTGGTTTACCATCCCAAACCACTGGGATCAATAATAAGCGAGTTATAAGCACTTTTAAGTTTGGCTATCCTCGGTTGGCCTCGAAGGAGGGGCCCAAGGTCAAATCCGACAACACCAAAAGACTCCGAGCCCATGATTTCCTGTAGGTTGGTTTACCATCCTAAACCTCTAGGACCAATAATAAGCGAGTTATAAGCACTTTTAAGTTTGGCTGTCCTCATTTGACCTTGAAAGAGGGGCCCAAGGTCAAATCTGACCACACCAGAAGTTTCCCAGCCTATGATTTCCTATATGTTGGTTACCATCCCAAACCTCTAAGTCCAATAATAAGCAAGTTATAAGCATTTTTATGTTTGGCTGTCCTCACTTGACCTTGAAGGAGGGGCCCAAGGTCAAATCCGACCATGCCAGAAGATTCCCCACCCATGATTTCCTGTATGTTGGTTTACCATCCCAAACCACTGGGATCAATAATAAGCGAGTTATAAGCACTTTTAAGTTTGGCTGTCCTCATTTGACCTTGAACGAGGGGCCCAAGGTCAAATCCGACCACACCAGAAGATTTCCAGCCCATGATTTCCTATAGGTTGGTTTACCATCCCGAACCTCTAGGACCAATAATAAGCGAGTTATAAGCAATTTTACCTTTGGCTATCCTCATTTGACCTTCAAGGAGGGGCCCAAGGTCAAATCCAACCACACCAGAAGATTCCCAGCCCATGATTTTCTATATGCTGGTTTACCATCCCAAACATCTAGGACCAATAATAAGCGAGTTATAAGCACTTTTAAGTTGGGCTGTCCTCCTTTGACCTTGAATGAGGGGCACAAGGTGAAATCCGACCACACCAGAAGATTCCCAGCCCATGATTTTCTATATGTTGGTTTACCATCCCAAACCTCTAGGATCGATAATAAGCGAGTTATAAGCACTTTTAAGTTTGGCTGTCCTCGTTTGACCTTGAAGGAGGGGTCCAAGGTCAAATCTGACCACATCAGAAGATTTGCAGCCCATGATTTCCTATATGTTGGTTTACCATGCCAAACCTCTAGGATTGATAATAAGCGAGTTATAAGCACTTTTAAGTTTGGCTATCCTCGTTTGACCTTGAAGGAGGGGTCCAAGGTCAAATCTAACCACATCAGAAGATTCGCAACACATGATTTCCTATAGGTTGGCTTCACATTGCAAACCTCCAAGACCAATAATAAGGGAGATATAGGCACTTTTAAAGTCCTCTATGTGGGTTACTTCGGCGCTCCGTGGATGACCTTGAGTTAGGAGCATCAAGGTCAAATGTGTGCAAGGTTGTAGAGGACATGTATATGTGTCATACATATCACCTATGAAGAGATTCAACCTTCTACCTATGAGGAACAGCCAGTAGAATAATGTAGATTATTTTCAAAGAAATGCGCGTGGCGGCCATCTTGTTTTTCAGAATGAGGCTATTTTCCTTCCCAGAGAAGCTTACCCCCCAATGAAGATATCCTGCAAATTTGGTGAACCTAGCTGCTGTTGTTTTCCTCTTAGAGCGTTAACGCCGAAAATCTCTACGCGTGGCAGCGGCGTAGCGAACGCTAAACCAAAGTATCCACCGGATGCAAATTTTGCAAAAGTAAAAAATTAACTAGAGATTGCGTCTCGACGCAGTGTATCCCCGGACAGGACATGGTTGAAGCGTGAATGTGTCGGGCTTGAGCCTTTTTCCTGGAGCACCAGGTCAGGATTCTCCATAGTAGGGCACAAAGAGGGCCCGACTTACTACCGCCCCCACCCTCTCCTTAAATAGGCAACCACCATGGTGTTGTCTGTAGCTATGGTAGCAATAAGGTTCAAGCTGAGGTCTTTGAAAGACAAAAGACCGCCTTGGTTCCAGATACTTTTCAGGGTTGAGATACTCTTTTCCACTAGTCCATCAATATGCTTTTCAAGCTGTCTCACAAACTCAGACTTCTGTTCATCCATACTTCTTAGTGTATGTGAAACTTTAGTTAATAACTATTCACTGTTGTTTCCAAAAGTCAAACTGACCATTGCCTAGATGGGCTGGTCTTATAAATGTTGATTGATGATTTTAGAAATTACACCTTTCAAAGATTTAGTGCCATTTCTAATTCCCCTAGTGGTAGTTCCAATTGGAACTACCACTAGTGCTATTTCTAACTCCCCTAGTGCTGCTTCCAATTAGAAGTACAACTAGTGGTAGTTCCAATTGGAAGCAGCACTAGGGGAATTAGAAATGGCACTAGTGGTAGTTCCAATTGGAAGTAGCACTAGTGGTAGTTCCAATTTGAACTACCACTAGGGGAATTAGAAATGGCACTGGATTGGAGTTTCCACTGTGACATATACAGTTTTAATTCTGCCCACTGATTCAAGTGAAACCAATTCATACTTTGCAGGGTGTATAAAAATACCCAAAGAGATTACCCAGTATTGCCCAGAAATGACCATTATTACCCAGTTAAGATAAATTTTTTATATGTGACAATATTATAATTTCTTAAAGTATTACCCAGTGAAAACAAGGTTTTAAGATGTGACAGTATTATCATTTTTAATAGTCACAGATAATTTAATAATACTAGTGCTTTCAATAGAGTAGTTAAAATCTGTCTTTTGGTTTAATAAACCCATTAAGTCTAGTATTGCCCAGTAATGGTCATTATTACCCAGTTAGGACAAACTTTTTTTCTGACAGTATTACTATAACCTCTTAAAATATTGCCCAGTAAGAACAAGTTTTTAATCTGTGACAATAGTATCATTTGTAATAGCCACAGACCATTTAATAACACTAGTGCTCTTTATAAAGTAGTTAAAATCTGTCTTTTTGTGTAATAAACCCATCAAGTCCAGTATTATCCAGTAAAACCCGGGAAAACCCGGGTTTTCCCACTGGGCTGGGCAATACTCATAAAACCTGGCTTTTTCTCAACCCTGTTAAAAATATATGGATTTTATATTTTTGCTACATTTTCAATAAAGTGACAAGATTTTATGTGAGATTAGCTTGTACAGATACCAAACATCGAACCCGATATATGAAGCGATTTCACAGCACTAGTTCCTGCTGGCTCCACAGTTCTGTGAAAACTCCTAGGAGCTGGCAGAACTGGGCAAATTAATCTACATCTCAGCAGGGGTACGCTTATATGAAACAACTGCCTTCTTCCTGTCCATAGCTGTGGAATCAGCAGTTTTTCTCTGTAACCAGTAAGTCTGGATACTGGTACTCCATCATGTACTCAACCTCCAAAGCCATTTTTAATAGTTTCTATGCAATATAGTCAGCAAAAAGTGTGAAAATATCCCCAAAAAGGCCAAAAATGGCCTCGGTCAGGTACTTTGGTGGTCTGTGGATGACCTTCAATGAAGAGCTTCAAGGTCAACTTTCTGCATGCTTACAGAGGACATATATATGTATTATATTTACCAGCCATAGCATGATCTAACTTTCTGTATATGAGAACTGGGCCATATTGTGGAAAAAATGGCCAAAATCTGAGCTTGAAGAGGTCACTTGTGACCTTGAAATTGAAGGTCAAGGTCACAAAACAATAGTGTTTGTGGCATTACACATATATACCCACATACCAAATTTGAAAGGTCTAACTAAAATCTTTTTTAAGTTATCGCGTCCGAAAGGAAATCTCTGCGGCGACAGCGTGACCGTACTGCATCCTAAGTATCCCAGACTTTCGTCCAGGGATACAATAAAACAGAAACACTTAGTTGCAACCTTAGTTCTGACTGATATCAAATAGCAGATCTTCCTATTCAATCTTCCATGAAGCCCATGGTTTCACTAGATAGCAATTTGTACTGGCTGTTGAGCTTTTACAATATTACTTTCCCAATAGATCTGAACTAAAGTTGTTTTTAGTAGCTATTATTGAGTTGTAAGCTTCAAACTGGCTGACCAAGCATGTCACCCAATGACCTATCATTCATATTCAGCATGTACAATCAGCCAAAGTAATGCAGTAAAACCTTCTATGCTAAGATTTTTTTTTGTCACAAACAACCATTCACTCTAACATTCTGTATTTTTATTAAGAATGGGTTGGTGTCACCAATATCTCAGTAACAAGCCCATTTCAGTAGAATACTGTGACGAGTCGGACGACACTTTACAACCGCCGTCTCGATTGTCAGCCCATAAACTGTGGGAAAACTTAAAATATTGATAAGTTACCCAAAGTCTGAATACCGTATTTTTCAAAAAATATGGCCCGGGCGTTAATTATTTTCAAATGGCATCAGACCAGGTGTTAAATTGAGCCAGACATTCTTTTTGATATAGAGAAACAGTGTTATAAATTGTAAACATTGTGCTTGGTACAAGTCGTTTATTTGAACTCGAGCGTTATTTTGGAAATTTACGGTAAATTATGGACCTTTATCCCATAATTTTGTAAAATTGAACACTTTTGTAGTGATTTCTAGAAAGGGAACTGCCCTGTATTGTGTTAATGAGTTTCACTTTCTGTGACTACGCCTATTCATTTTAGGATGTACTAAAACCCATGTTTTTGAAATCCCAGAATCAGAACGGTTTTACATTGTGGCCTTCCATCTTCATGCTTTTTGATACCAACCCATCCCCAATTTTATTCATTCAACAATAACACTTACCCTTCCTCACTGTCTGTTTTAATTCCCGGCATAACCATTTCTAGAAGGGATGGCTGCCCAAGCAATAAACGTGACATTTCAGGCTTCTGATCATTGCTTCCTGTAGCTTGTGAATTACCTTCTGCTACTCTTGAACTGCTATAACCTACTTCTTGGACAAAGTCACTTGTTTGGACATTATCAGTTCCAGGGCTAGAAGTTTTAGTGTTTGTTATGCCTTGTGCAAAATCACTCTTCTGAACACTGGATTCAGAAGTGAGATTTCCTGACTGTTTCGATGGTGTGTCTTTGGGCGGTTGAGCATTTGGTATGGCAGAGCCTGGAATATAATCAGTCTGCTGTGAAACAAACTCCTTATCATTTGCAATGCTTGAAGACTGCTGCATAACAGGCTGGGTTGACACTTGTGATGGTAAATTCCCTTGGCTGAAAGACTGACTCTGAGCATTCTGTGAATGTGAAACATGTCCATTTCCAGATGCTTGCTGCTGATTCGAAATAAACTGATTTGAAACACTTTCAACCCCACTGGTAGAATTTGTATGCGTTTGTGTCAATGTGGTTGGCACTTGTGCTGGAATATGTTGTGAAGGCATTGAGGCATTTGTCATGATATGACTTCCATTTGTAAAACCTTTCCCACTCCCATTGTAAGTTTGTGATTGAGTATTATACTCTCCATTTGGCGAAATTACACTATTTGCTGAACCTTCTAAAAGAGGATTTCTAGAAGGATCGTCCACTCCAGGAACATAATGAACAGAACTTGCAGCACTAGAATTTCCAGAGCCATGTGAACCCACTTCTTCACCTGATTTCTCAGGCTTTTCAGATCTTTCACTTGGACGAGAATTTAAAAAGTCTAAGCAAGTCCACCGTCCCCGGCGAAAAGGTTCCTTACTTTCAATCTTTACAACTTTGAATCGTGACTCTGCCGCTTTCTCTTTGTTCGGGTCTGGCAATGTTTGGGATACAACATCACTTACTACATCTAACTGTGGCTCGTCAGGTTGTGCTGCAACAGCACAAACAAATGAATCCACCATGCCTCCAGCTAGGTGTGTCACTGGTTGAAAATCTATGTGGTTTGTAAGGGTAGAATGCTGTAAGGTGGTTGTCGCTGAACTACTTGATGGAATGTGTAATAATGAAGAATCCTTTTGGAAGTCTTCATTACTTGCAGGAATACTTTGGGCTGAAATGGTATCCTCAGATGGAGGATCAACGTCTGTATCTGTTTTTGAAACATCTAGCATTTCTGAGCTGACTTCTTCTGTGTTGGTTTCATCCAAATCATCATCAACATCACCGTCTGCATGATCACTACCTCCACTCTTTGTAACCACACGAGTTATCTGAAAGCCCGACTTCTTCCTAATATTGAGGGACAAATCCTGACCCTGTACAAATGTCACTTGGGTATTCCCCTTCGTAATACTGACAGATTCATCCAAGACCTGTTGGATATCATTTGTGTTAGTAGGGTTGTGATCTATTGAATTTACGGCCATTTTGTCTGGTTGAAAGTGAATTTCAGCCATTTTGGCCAACACTCAAATAAATCATAACAAAACCGTTTCCGCCTCCCAAACTGGCCTATCCTTAACCTTTACTGCATATGCCATGATACACTAGTATCCATTGTCTGAGAAACATCCTTTGTGGATATAAACAGCACTTTTTATAGACACACATTTAAGAAATTATCCAAAATAAGCGATAATCCGTCTGGCTTCTTCTGCCAACTCCGAAGATGGCGGCCATAACATGACATGAATTGTGGGAAGAAAACTAGGTCAGTCGCTTAGGCAAATAATGATATCCCAGTGAGGAACAAGAAGTAGTTTTAAACATTAAAAATAATTTAGCATTCCAAGTAATTGTGAGAAAAAAATACTAGGCTGTGAACGTAAATGGAGTAAGAGAGTAAATCAGCGTTGTATTGTGATTCCTTGAATCTTTGGACACAGATCTCCATATTTGCAAACAACATTCTATATGTGATATCTGATAAATTAACCATGGTGGACTCAATATTAAACCATGCTTAATTTTCAAAATTCATTTTGTATATGTCATTGTAACCAGTTTAATATTATATGACTCACCAAACACAATTAAAATTGTCAAAATTAGAGTTTTATGTCCTGATCAACAGCCAGAGTCATATTGTGACAAGCTCTCGGCATTGGGTCTTGTGCGGGGGGTGGGGGGGGGGTTTATAAAAATAATGTGTGACTACAGCAGGTTATGACCAACAACTCATCTATACCATATTTATAAAAAAATATAAAATATTGTTAAGAAAACGCACAGAATTCCTGGACCTCATATGCGCAAACATGAATTTAATGGGTTGTATGAAAATTTGGAATATTTGAGCTTCAACTATACATGTTCCTATATAAAAACATGCACTTGATCTCCAAGCAGCATTTCTATTCATCGAATAAAAAAAAATTGTTAGAAAACCATGGAATTCATATTTTCCTGATTAATTTTAATGAGTAATTCTGTGATCTCACATTTCTGCAATAATATTAATGAGTTAGGTGTACAAATATTTGATATTCAAGCAGAATTAATTTTAATTGTTATAAATTGTTGTTACTATAGCTAGGTAGTAGCATTTTATGTACGAGCTGTGGGTACGAGTTTTTGGTCATAAGGTACATTGGTGCACAAGTTGCATGTAAGTCCTTGTTGGAGTTGTACATGCACAAACATAACAGCCTCTGATTAAATACCAAATCTCCTAAACACTAGATTACTGAGGACCTCAAAAATTTTAAATCACAGTGAGTCTAAAACTGTCTTTTTTGGCTTTTTTCCATCAATGTATTATATAATTGTTCCAATAGATGATAAAATATATATAGACTTTGATTCTATTATCCAAGATACAATGTTTGACAATATGTTTGGACAATGTCTTCAAAAATGGTAAACTAAATTATACAGAAAATTAAGTCAAAAACTTTTTTAAGACATTAAGAAATTTTGCATTATTGCTGAGCTCACTGAGTGTCTTGCTTGCATTCAGAAATAGATGGGTGGTGTCAGACTGAAACTTAATCCAGAGAAAATAGAATTCACCATCTTTGGCGATAGAAAGGCCAGGGATTCCCTTATACAAAAATATCCCATCCAGGTTCTATGAAATTCTATCTCCCCCACCAATGAAGTTAAGAATTTAGGTGTTACTTTTGATTCTGGAAACACCTTTACCAGTGATATAACCAAGGTTTGTCGTGCCTGCTACTATCATCTCAAAGAATTCAGACGCATTCATAAATTCCTCAGTGTGGAGACTGCAACCCTGCTGGCAAACTCAATGATCAGTAGTCGAATAGATTTATGCAATTCTCTACTTTATGGTGTGGATAACCACAACATGGTTAAACTCCAAAAGATTCAAAATGCCCTTTGTAGAATTGTTTTCAGACTTGATAAAACAAGCCATGTTACTTAGCATCTGCAAAAACTACATTGGCTCCCCATTCCATACCATATCCTGTTTAACTATAATCTCATTACATTCAAGGCTATCAAATTCTCCTAACCCACTTACTTAACATTCTAAATCAAAACCAGTAGCGTTACTCATGGAAATTGGCTTTCTCTTTCTTTAGTTCATCCCAAGAAGGCCATTGGTAGGCAAGGTTTTGCAATGGCTTCTCCCACTGAATGAAACAGACTCCCACAATCGATCCAATCACAGAACACAATAATCGGGGTTTGAAGCCAGTTAAAAACCTACTTGTTTAGATTTGGATACCCTACACCATAGTATATCTCCCCTTGCAGGGGATAAATTTGGATTTTGACCCGGCATGTCCCTCGACTTTCCTTTTTCTTGCCTCAAGCCCATTAGAGGATGTTGCATCTATTTTGGGCTATATAAATGTTTGTATTCTATTCTATTATATTCTATTCTATTTAAAACTTTATACAAGTTTTATTAACCAGTCTATGAGTGTTTACAAAGGCTTTTGAGATCAAAAAGGGTTTATATGGATGACTGAAGAAACACAATGCTGGTTTCATATAAAGATTTGTTTCCTTGATAAATAATTGGATTAATAACTTCACTCTGAAATATTTGGGATAGTTAGATTTACACAGTTTAAATTCTATTTTGATTTCATCAAGAATTACAATTACTCCTGTGTCTTCACCCATATTATCTCTGGTCAATTTTGTTGTTGTTTTTTTGTGAGAACCAATGTGGAAGTTTCTTCTGGTAATTTTTCAATATGAAAAGCACTTTGTAAGAGCTCATGAACTGTTTCATGATCAGGTATCAAAATTTGGATGAGAGATAACTGAACATGAAAGACACTTTTCCAAAAAATGGATTTAGTATTATAAAATTTTGAGGTTATTGAGAGCTTATTATTGCATGTGATATATTTTAACCACTTTTTCTACATCATGGAATATTTAAAGGAAGGCCAAAAAGTCTTTTGCTCTGCATGTGTGTCAGCTGCAAAACCATCAGAAACATGAGTAGTGCACTAGAATTTATGAAAATCTGGTGACAAAAACAAATTCCATGTTAAATATATTCGATACCTGGCCTAAATCTATAAGACAAGCACCCATCCAAGTACCAACCTAATCCATTCTTGCTTAGCATCAGTGATGAGATGGGTACTCATCATGCCACAATTCATGAAACCCCAGTGACACAAAAAAAGGACAAAAAGTCTTTGATCTACAGGCGCAAGCCACAAAGCCATCAGTAGGGCACTGACATCAGAGCTTGAAAGCAATCAGAGATATGTTTTTATTTATTTATAATTATTTGGTGTTTTACGTCGCTTTCAACAATGTACAGGTCATATTACAACGGGAAGTTCGAAGGGCAGAGAAAACCAGTACATACAGTTGGTCAAGATCAGAGACATGAGAAGTGCACTAAAATTTATGAAAGTCTGGTGACAAAAACAAATTTTGAGTCATGTACATGGCCCAGAATTGAGACAGTTACCCATCCAAGTACTAATGTAGCCAGATGCTGCTGAACCTCTGTGTATAAATGGGTACTCATCACGCTATGCCACAATTCGTGAAAGTCTGGTGACAGAAAAAAAAAGAAAAAAGTGACCTTTGAAGTGTGAAGCTTTTATAGAATTTTATATCTTAATCATATTTACATCACTTGGCAGGTAATCTATAGAACATTGGATCCTACTTATTTTTTTCAGAGATTGCATTTCTGTACTGTTTATTGTTTGACATTACTCAATATTTTTATTTCACTATTAGCTTCTTTATAAATGTCAGAAAGTCTAACACAGATATCAATTTATCATTTTACTTTCTTACTACTAAAGGATTGTTCAATTTTATAACACTCTCCAGACAGAAATTTCCCTCTGGGTACCAGAGTCCTTGTGTACATCTTCCATGATGGCAGGAGCATAAGTAGCAGATACACAAAAGTGGCTAGCTCAATGGAATGCATTTCCTCATAAACTATTTCCAATAAACCCTAGTGTTGGAGATTTTTATGTTTGGATGAGGTTTAACTTGTAGGGAAGAAATAATTATTACTCGAGTTTGTATAAGACACATTTACTTCACCTACAGTTATCTATTGAAAGGTGAGGATATGCCCAAGTGCATTCCATGTCAGTGTCACAATACAGTCAAACATATATTATTAGAATGTATCGAACTACATGACACAATAATTAAATATTATAGCAGTACAAATAATTTACAAGACTTACTTTATGGAAATATTAACATTATATGTGATTATTTAAAAGAATGTGGGTTATTTTATAAACTTTGGAAACTTAATTTATTTTGTATCATTTTAATTTCTACCAAGTTATATTGTGAGTTGTCTAGTTTCCTTGTTTTGCCTGTGATATGTATATATCTATTTTGTGTAGTCTAATCGTATTTGTATTCTATTGTATTATGATATATTTTATATTTTTCATATTATATGTTATTTTTGCTTTCCTTATCCAGTCAGTTGTTTTGGTATTTGACCAGTAAAATGTATTATATTTATATTTATTGTTTTTGTGTAGTTATCTGTTTTACTTCTATTTTTAATGTTGTATATTTTTAGTTAATGTAATTATTGATTTTAATGGTGCTGTATAACACCAAGGTGTTCAAGCACCTGAAAATTTTAACTTAACATAGTCCACTTTTATAATTTCTATTTTTTTTAAATTTGAAAATGATGTAAAACTGGAAATTAGAACATATTAAAACATAAAGGGTTAATAAAATGTAGATCAAAGTAAATCTAAAAAATAAAATTACAATGTATACCTATCACATTCAACCAGCAGCTACTTGTTGTAATTGTCCATTTAAAGGGCCACGGTGTCAGAGTGGTAACACTCTCGCCTCCCACCTCTGAGGCTGGGGTTCGGTTCCCAGCATGGCCTCAAGTGGGAAAGCTAGTAGTTGCTTGCTGTTAGTCGGCAGTTTACAGTACAGAACCCTGACAAACTGTATGTACTGGTTTCCTCTGCCCTTTCAACTACTCATCGTGATATGACCTGTACAGTATTGAAAGCGATGTAAAACCCCAAATAAATAAATAAAATAATTGTCCAACTGTAATGCTACATATTAATATTGTTTACACAATATTTTAGAATAATTTATGAACACCTTCATTAAGTCTAACTGAACTGATATAACAACCATGTACTCTTTGAATGAGCATGCCCAGATATTAAATGCCTACACTAAGTTATGCACATGTCTTTCAATCTATCAGCTTTACAGTCACCTACTTAGGCAAGATAATGCCATTTTGAAGATATGAGCTGTTTTCCTGTTTTAGTGGCTTTTATAGTAGGTCAATTTTTATGGTCTTTTGCAGTGAATCTTCAAACTTTATCAGAATATTTTATGATACTAGCAGTTCATTTATATGTACAATGTAGAGAAGGTTGATGAATGCATGAGGTGTGAATTATACCCGCAAATTTTTGGAATTCATGTTCCATGTTCTTCTTTTAAGGAATCTAAGTAAAGCTAAAAGTGAAATGTTCCCTTTTCTTTTATTAATTAAAAACCTAAAATAAAATTTTATACAGTTTAACTTGATCTGATATTTTCTCTGGTATTCTTTTTTATCTGAAAAACAACCAATTTATGTCTGTTCTTGTGACAAACTTGAATTTCATATCTATAGCCAGAAAGAAAACAGTCATGAACATCAAATGCTCGAGGGAAGCCTTCTGGGAGGTTAAAAAGAGGCATAATTAATTGGAGGACAAGAAAGAGATTCCATGTTGCAATACTCCTGGAGCCCTTGGGTGTGTCCTGATGAAAACTAATATTAAGACTGGAATTGTCAATTTTATCGGCAAACAGCTGTCCTTTAACTATCAATGGTGCTAGATTGAGGTTCTCCATGAAGAAGTAAAGGAGAAAATCTGAAAGCTGTTTTAGAGGGCCATCTGAAATCCACCTGCATGTTTTGATTCACACCATTTGACAAAATGGACCTCTTTGGCTCAGAAATCTCTGAGGTGCCTCATTTCTCGCTGCCAATTGATCAGAGAAACCTTGTTTTGGGGTGACTGTGGCTCTATGAGCTAGACATAAAGATTCAGGTTCCTGAGATTCCATTCTTTGAATGGTCAAACCAGAAGCTTCTCCAGATATAGCAGAGGTGGTACTTGAACAAGAACCCAGAACCAAGGCATGTTTGGCAAGCCCAGTGCAACTAGAATCATTATTTTGCATCTATGGTCCAGTACTTGGGATACTAGGGGAAACACCATTGTGATACTTTCAGAGCAGTGTCAGTTATATATAAAGGTCCAAATAATGTTTAAATAGAGACAATAACATCTATGAGAAACACAATATATGTAAAAATAAAGTATTAAAACAAGACAATTCAATAGCAAGATGAGAGCATTAATCAATAACTAAAAATTATGAAGCTCTAAAATTTACTAATTGGAGAACAGCTTTCAATGGAAATAGCACAATTACATATAATAAACAGTTTCAGTAATCCATATATCTTTGTCACAAGAGAAACAGGTCTCAAATGCAGCAGGTGAACATACTTTGGCAGAGCCAAAATTAAAGGTCACACCCTGGTGCACACCTACATCAGCTAACCAAGGTCTCTACCAAGTGTCAAACTTCTACACATTACAGAATCCACGAAATAGTCGGGACAAGATTTTAAAACCCATGGTCACTGAAAGGTCAAAGATCAAATCAAGATCATACCATGATGTTTCACACCTACAACCCCTACGCAATGTCCCCACCAAGTATTGACTTCCTACACTGCACATTTTCAGATATTTCTCCAACAAAATTTTAAAGGTCACAGGTCATTTCCTACACATTACGGTACCCAAGATATAGCCCGGACAAGATTTTATAGGTCAAGGTCACTACAGCAAGGTCAAATCAAGGTTATACCATGACGTTGCACACCTACACCCCCTAACCAATGTCCCTACAAAGTCTCAACTTCCTACACCTTACGGTTTCTGATACAGCCCAAACAAACATTTTCCTGCCATCCGCCCTCCCGCCCATCCGGACGACAGTCCTTATGGGATGTGGGGTAAAAAGGGTAGTCAAATTTGGTTAATTTTATTGTAATTGGAATTTTTATAAATAAAAATATTTACATAATCCCAACAGATGCTTTTGTGACTTACCATTTGGTGAAGGACACAGATAATGTGTCTCACCATTTTTAATTGAAAGTGGACACGTAAACCCCTACGGGAACCTGCTGGAGGTTACAAGTCCTCTGTAAGTTGTCATTCTTCAAAATTTTGACCCTACCCCTCAGAAAATGGTAGAGGGGAGGAGGGTGGCACTCTTCCTTTTGGGATTATGTAAATATTTCTATTTATAAAAATTCCAATTACAATAAAATTAACCAATTTTATTGCATAAAAACGTACTTACATAACCCCAGCAGATGCTTGAATGCAGCCCTGAGGTCCATCGTGGGTAGACTTCTGAGGGCAGTGAAGTGACACAGGAGAGTTCTTGAGCATGTACAGATACAAATATGAATTAAACAATATGTTATACTACAAACAACTGTAATATATTACATATAGTGAAAATTATGTTAATCTACAAGTCCTGAAGAAAACATAAAGTAGTTGTAGTAAAGTAACTGATAGGTACTCACCCACCAATCAAAGCAGCATGCTGTACCATACATAAACATCATATATATGAAGCCCGTCAACATATCTGTACAGTTGTGCAGGGGTCATAGGTCAGCTGAGCCCAGTTGAATTAGAACTCCAATAGTAAGAGTGCAGCTGTCCGTCAAGCCATCCATCTGTACTTTGAAATCATATCCATAATCATAGTCCTAATCCAGTCCATTCCAACCCCACAAATCCTAAAAATAAAGAGTTGTGTAAATTATTAAGTCTCAACTTTTCTCTACATGTTGTGCAGATACATTGGGACCTAACTTAAAGATATTGTCATTCTCCCAGCAAATATCCTTCAAATAAAAGTTTGTAAGGATATTGTGGGACCTCCAGAAACAGGAGCTCAAGACCTGCTCTAAGGAGACACCTCCTTTAAATGCAAGTGATGCAGCCATAGCTCTAACATCATGAGCCCTAAACCGGAGTGACCTGTTGGTCAGTCATATCTGAAGACTGATAGCAAGTGTGAATGGACTGTTTGATCCACTGAGAAATGGTTATTCTAGTGATATCTTTGAAACAACCTTCCCTAAGTGATAAAAAGAGAAGGGTCCTGCCCTTTTTCATGGATTTAGTCTTGTCTAAGTATAGACTTTAAGGGCCCTAACTGGACAAAGTGACTTGTCTTCCACCAGTGAACTGTCCAATATGGTAGTAAGAGCTGGTATCACTACTGGTTTTATGGAATCAGGGCCATCCAAAGCCAACTTGTTTTTGGCTAGGAAAGCTGTTGAAGGAGAAACAGTGACTTCAGACCAATTTCTCCTTCAGGAGGCAGAAGAATGAGTCCAAGCATGAATCTCACTCCTTTTTCTTGACGCTAAAGCCAACAGGAACACTGTCTTGTAAGTTAGCCACTTCAAAGGAGCCTCAGATAACGGCTCAAAAGGAGGTTTTGCCAAACCCAAAACGACCAAGGAGAGATCCTATGTAGGTATGGACCTATTTGGTTTAGGTCTATCCCTGGTAAAACTGACAATAAGTCTACTAAGCTCTAGACTTTTTGAGATGAGTTTGCCTTGAGAACCCAAAGCATCAGCAATTGCTGTTCTGTAACCAGTGATTGTGGCTGGTGTGATATTTTTAACTGTAAACAGGTAGTTTAAAAACTCTGCTACCTGGGGAACAGTTCTTGGGGTGATGTCCACCTTATTCTGTGGACATTTATTCTGAGCATAAATTGCCCATAAATGGCCCACCTCTATTAATAGACTTTTCCTGAGGATTCCCTCTGAGGTGCCTCTTTCTGCCACCTCAGATGGTAATCTTCCAGAAGTGAATTCCTGGAATCCAGAAGCCACACATGTAGATTCAGGTACTCCACATTATTGTGGAACCTGTTTGAATGCGGTTGTTTCAGTAGTGTCTTCCAGTGAGGGAGCTGTAGGGGGTACCCTGGTCAACCCTGGCCTTGTGATCTAGAGGAGTTGCAAACAAGTCTACCATTAGTGTGCCAAACTCTCAAATTTGGTTGAATATCTTTTGGTGAAGGGACCACTCTCTATGACATTGTCCCTTCGTGATAGGGAGTCTGTTATCACATTTAGGGTTCAAGGTACATGTCTTGCTCTTATCTGGATCCCTCTGAAATTTGTGAATGCCAGAATTCTCCAGATAAGAGCACACATATTTCTATGGGATGTGTGCTACCTTCTTTGTTCAGCTAAGATACTACTGTGCTGTTGTCTGAACAGATGAGCACTCTGAGACCCTGCAAGTGCTCCTGAGGACCCTTTAGGGCAAGAAGAACAGCTTTTAGCTCAAGTACATTGATGTGAAGTTGAGATTCCCTGTTTGACCAGAGGCCACTTAACACTAAATTGTTTATGTGAGCACCCCAGCCCGTGATTTATTTATTTTATTTGGGGTTTTACGTCGCTTTCAACACTGTACAGGTCATATCACGACAGGTAGTTGGAAGGGCAGAGGAAACCAGTACATATAGTTCGCTAGGGTTCTGTACTGTAAACTGCCGACCAACGGCAAGCAACTACCAGCTTTCCCACTTACGGCCATGACGGGGATCGAACCCCGGCCGCAGAGGTGGGAGGCGAGAGTGTTACCACTCTGCCACCGTGGCCCCCCCAGCCCGTGAAGGCATCCGTGAATACCAGAGTATTGTGAACATGAGGATAGATAGGAGCACCTGCCATGAGATTCTGTAGATCCTCCCACCATTTGAGATGTATCAGAAAATTCCGTTATTGGGATCCTTTTGTCCAGTGACAGGGGAAATTTCAAATGTAACTTCAGGTACCACTGGAAAGAGACATTATTCTTTTGTGGGTGACATAAGAAGCCAGTCGTCCAGATACTGATGAATTCTGAGGTTCCTGGCTTGAGTTAAGAGTTTTACCTCTTTCACTATCCGAGTAAACTCTAGGGGAGCTGTTGCTACACCAAAAGGTGCCCGAAATTGAAAAACCCCTTTTTTCGTTTGAAATCTCAGATATTTTTGAGATTGAGGATGATTTGGAACATGAAAACTAGAGGATCGCTTGCAAAAAAAGATAATGTTTTTGCACAGCAAAAACAAAGCATCCCAAGAAGGATATAAAGGTGAGTGCTAAAGTATTAAGAAAATGCTCTGCTTATAGCCTTACACTGTTGTGGCAACCAAAGTCTGCGTAGTTTATTGATATATGGCCACCTGTATGTCAGACATGTAATACAGATCAATGACATGTACTTAACAGTTATGATAACACATTGTGTCTAAGGTTGGTAGGGAGGAAACTATTGTGTATATTTTTGGCTGGATGGTAGTTATTTGCCTTGGTACTGTCCTCTGAATGGATATTTATTTTCTGCTATTCTTGAGCTACTGAAAAGGATTGTTTGTTGAAAGGGTTAATTATTATTCGCAATATAAGCATTTTTGTGTATTGCAATTTTTCTGAAAATTCAAAAACTCCAAATAGCCACCATTTTTGGCGAGACAAAATTGCGATACCCTGTGGATCAAAAAATTTGTCGAAATTGCTTTATCTCACACGGTTTTCAAGATATAAACAATTTTGTATTTTTCAATTTTTGCCGAAAATTCAAAAAGGCTGCCATTTTTGACAGGCAAAATTTTTTTGAAAGTTGAGATGGGTACTCTTTAGAGATACCCTGTGGGTCAAAACTTTTGTCGAAATCACTCTATCTAGCAGGGTTTTCGAGATATAAGCCAATTTTTGCAAAAAATTTGAAAATTCAAAATGGCGGCCATTTTTGGCGAGACAAATTTTTTTTGAAAAATGAGTTAGTTAATCTGCAGAGATGTCCTACATATCAAAAATGTTGTCGGAATCGCTCTATCTCGCATGGTTTTCGAGATATAAGCATTTTTGTGTTTTGCCATTTTTGCAAAAATTTCAAAAATTCAAATGGCTGCCATTTTTGGCGAGACAATAATTTTTTGAAAATTGGGATGGCCACACTGATGAGATACCGCGTGGGTCAAAAATTTCGTCGAAATCGCTCTATCTTGCACAGTTTTCGAGATATAAGAATTTTTGTGTCTTGCAATTTTTGCCAAAAATTCAAAAATGCTGCTATTTTTGGTGAGACAAATATTTTTTGAAAATTAGGACGGCTACCCTGCAGAGATATCCTGTGGGTGAAAAATTTCGTCCAAAAAGCTCTATCTTGCACGGTTTTCGAGATATAAGCATTTTTGTGTTTTTCAATTTTTGCAAAAAAATTCAAAAATTCCAAATGGCCACCATCTTTGGTGAGACAATAATTTTTTGAAAATTGGGATGGCTACCCTGCAGCGATATCCTGTGGGATCTTGCACGGTTTTCAAGATATAAGCATTTTTGTGTTTTGCAATTTTTGCAATAAATTCAGGGCCGGGATTCACAAAAGGTCTTAAGTAAAAAAATGTCATAACTTTAGGAGAAAAGTCTTAACTCTGCAAGAATTTTGTCATAAAGTTAAGACTTTTTTTTGCTTAGACAAAATGGGATTCACAAAAGGTCTTAAACAAAAATTTGTCTTAGATTTTGTCATAACTTTAAGACCACTGCAGGGCAGACTTAAGACAATTTTAAAATATTCCATTGCATGTATTTACATTTTACCCTTTGTTATGCCAACAAAATATATACTATGGGGATCTATACTTCCTATAAAAGTAATTTCTGTGGATTGTAATAAAAATTTACATCATTTAATTACCTCTAAATTTCCATATTTTACCTTCTTGTAGTAAAAATATTGTCATAAAAATGGCTGACTCACAATAAAACACAAATACTACCATTTTTACATAATTTTACAAAGAAAAAGTAACAAATGTGTTTTATAATTTTAAAGAGCATGTTTGGTGTATTTATTGATGAAAAATATTTTTGTTTTACCAAGATTAGTTCATTTGAATTCAAAATAGTTAAGACTTTTTGCACAAATTTTGTCTCAGCTAAGATTTTGCTAAGCACTTTTTGTGAATCCCAATTTAAGAGAAATCTTAGCTAAGACAAAAGTCATAACTTTAAGATTTGCCTAAGTAAAAAAATTGCCTAAACTTAAGACCTTTTGTGAATCCCAGCCCTGAATTTCAAAATGGCCGCCATTTTTGGCAAGACAATAATTTTTTGAAAATTGGGATGTCTATGCTGCAGAAATACCCTGTGGGTCAAAAATTTGGTCGAAATCGCTCTATCTTGCACGGTTTTCGAGATAGACGGGAAACCAGCCAACCTTTAACAATAAAGGGACTGGTATCGCCTATGATGGCCTTCATTTTTTAATCCTGCATTCATTTGTGCTTCTTGAGGCAGTATTCAACTCCCGTAAAACAGCTGGTTATTTTAATTATTTATATGCATTTTGTACGCATTCAAAATATTTTCAAATAATGCCAATTAAACTTTAAAATATTTTGGGAAGACAGTAATCTTTATAGGCAAATACCTAAATTTGGGCGATAATAGAGGATCGACAACACTTCAACGGATGCACATTTTTTGTTTATCACAAATGTCGTTAAATTATTATGGCATATCATTACACAGAAAAAAGGACGATATTGTGTCAAAATGTGCACCAAATGTGTTAACTAGAAATATTCTTGATCTTCTTGATCATTGCTAGGTGTAACTACGGAAGCCTATAGAACCCAGGATGGTGGGCGATACCTGACCCTATATTGCAGAGTAGTGCTCGGGAACCAGACTTTTTTCGAGATATAAGCATTTATGTGTTTTGTAATTTTTGCAAAAAATTTGAAAATTCAAAATGACCGCCATTTTTGGCCAGACAAAATTTTTTCAAAAAATGTGTTAGTTAATCTGCAGAGATACCCTGTGGGTCAAAAATTTCGTTGAAATCGCTCTATTGCGCACGGTTTTCGAAATACAGGCATTTTTTTTGTTTTCCTTATTTAGAAAATTCATAATGATTAATTAATCATTAATTACTCGGCCATTTCTTAACCAATCAATGTCAAAATCTAATGATTTCCAGATTTTAATAGAATGAATGCATTTGCCAAGTTTCAGGTGAATAGATAAAATCCCTTTCAAGTTATCATCCAGACAAGTTTACTAGCATCTGTTAGGTCTATTGAGATGACCTACTCCCCCTTTTGAATTGACTTCCTGATAGATTCGGCTGTTTCCATATTGAAAGTTGGTACATGCAAATGACTGTTTAGAATACTGAAATCTATCACTGGTCTCCACCTTTTGAAGGGTTTGGGTACCAGGAATAATCTGTTGTAATATCCCAGAGTTGTGGGTTTCCTGGCATGTATCCCAGAGTTGTGGGTTTCCTGACATGAACTATCTCTTGGGGAAAGGTTGTGTAATAGTGACAAGGATTCTGAGCTAGATTTGTCCTTCAAAGATGTTCCTGAAGCCTTTCTAAATCTGTAATCCCACATGCTTTTAATGTCTTGAACAGGAGGTAAAGCCAGGTTTTGCTTCCTTACAACCTGTTTAGGTTTCTTTGAGAAGGCAGAAGGGACCACAAGGCTCTCCACTTGTGGAACTTCTAGATCAAGAAGACACCTAATGGCATTCAATATCTCCACATATGAGGGGTCCAGTTCTTGTTGATGTGAATCTACTTCACCCTGAGCAGACCTAGACCTATGGTATTTTCTGGAAGGCAAGTTGGAATCATCATCAGAAAGATCACCTGATGCATCAGGTCTTGTCTGGGAGGTAGGGACACACATAGCCTGCTCCTGTGAAAAAGGAGAATCTCTCTAAGAGGAAGGTTTGTCTTTGCGCTTAAAATCCTCAAACTGGGAAGTCAGAGATGCTCATGGTCCTACTCAAATCCTGAAGAGAGGTGTCAGGAGTGGAAGGAGTGGATTGAATAGATAGATTTAGAAGGTGTAGGTTCATCCAATAATGAATCATCAAATTTATCATAAGACTTACTCTTCGAGGATTTCTTCTTGTGAGGTATTTTCAGAGAGCCCACACAAATACAGTAATCTGATTCCTTACCAGTAACACATTTATACTTTCCTTTTTTATCATTTCTGCATTTAATGCAAGCTTGGTGATTATCCCAAGGAAGCATATCACAAACACAAACTGTGCATTTCCTTTGTCAGCCATGATGAAAATATACTTTGAAGTGCCAAAAAGAATGTGTGTGCACTAGATGGCAGTCAAAATAAGAATGACAACTTACAGAAGTGCCCACTGGGTTTATGTGTGCACTTTCAATAAAAAACTAGAAAAAGTTTTTTGCTAACAAAACGAGCGGCCTGGATGGAGATTTGAGTTAATAAAGGTGTAGTAATTGTGGTATGAGACTGTTAGGAGAAGGTAAGCTTCACTTTGTTTTGTATCTAATGGAAAGTGGATGATCTAAAACCTGTATCAGTTGCAGTATTAGACTGTAAGCAGAATGTGAGCTTTATTGTGCTTCATAGAGTGGTACATTTTATGAAAAGAATATACCATTTTTGCTGTAAATTTGGGATTGTAAATTTTTTCCAGGAGATATATTTAATCCTAGATTTAATATGATAAAGGTACACTGTAGTAAACTATAATTGGCTATAGATAGGGACATTCATATGTTGTATATCTTTTGAGGCATTTTAATGAAAATTCATTGCTATTTAATATTTTTATAAGATAAATATGCTCAAGATAATCGTATTTGTGAAATCCTTTATCGTTTCATTGTACAAAAAATACACAAGGTCATGTTGTCAGATGTAATTGTTAACATTTTTAATTCATACATGACTCTATATTTGAATATCATGAAAGCCCAAGATTTTTACATATTATTAATATTTTTCCATTCTCTCAAAACAGACAAGGCATTCTTACCACAAGGCTCTTCTTCCATGAACCTAAAGATAAATGTCCTGGTTTGAATTGTTTATCCTAAAATGATTTACTGTAGGCATATCCCTTAATGAAGAGAAATAAATACATCTCGATATCCCTCATCAACTTTCAGTGTGCAGACACACACCCACATCCACAGATGTTAACACACAAAGCACAGTGGGGCATCATGAGTCAATTTGCCTCCAGACAGATATCACACAAAAGCAAATACAGAGTTGGAGGAGAAAAAACAGATAATAATAAAGATACAATGTAGTAAATTATAATTGGCTATAGATAGGGACATTCATATGTTGTATATCTTTGAGGCATTTTATGCCTCTGAAAATTCATTGCTATTTAATATTTTTACAAGATAAATATGCTTAAGATAAATCAACTGTTTATGAAAAAGTGTTTTTTCCAGTCATCTTCTGAAAGAAGTCAAGTATATACATTTGACCAATTTACATAGTGTATGTGAATAAGTAGCTAGATCAACTCCTGCTGCTTAACAAAAGCTGAATTAATTAAAGCTTTTTTCCCAAAAAGGAAAAGTCATAGCCACATGTGGGATTTTTTAATGTGCCTAAAATTGGGAATTTATATTATATGAACACTGATCAGCTGCAATATATTAATATCCACATTGATGCATGCTAACTACCTCATTTTTGTCTTTGAAGATGCCATAACTTCAAAAACACTAGGTTAGCTTTGGCAGATAACAGAAATTTTGTTTTAAATATACATGTGCCAGGTGTGGTTTTAAAAAGTCTTAAAATAAATGAGGTGGGAGGAAAAGCTATATATTTATTATGTTAAGTTGGCCAAAGTCTCTTAAATACAGGAACTTTAATTAAGAAGGTCATTAGAAGTCTTCCTTAAACTTAATCAATGTGTCAAGTTGAACTAATGTCATTGAACAGTAAGTCAGTTGGGAGCTGAAAACCCTCATTTTTACTTCAAGATGGCCACGACCGTGCTTGTATTGGAACTCCAAGGTGGAAAGAAAATATCTTTAATAAGTGTGCAAAATTTAACTGAGGTCAGCTGAACAATACAATAGCTGGAGATTAAAACTCCATTTCACTGCATGGTGACCATAACTTCATTCATATAAGGTGACCATAAAATAAGAATGTCCCTGTGTCATCCTTTATAAGTGCATAAAGTTTAGCTCAGGTCAGTTGAACAATAAGATAGCTGGAGGCTTAAAACTTCCTTTTTTCACTGTAAGGTGACCATAACTTCATTTGTATTGCGTCTTTAAGGTGACCATAAACTGAAAATGTCCCTTCAATATCAATATACGTTAGATATGGAAAAAGAAAGGAGCCAGATGGCTTTATTCCAATTTTATGACTTTAGGGGGGCCATAGCTCCAAATATATTAACAGTTTAAGGTAACCATAAAGTCGGGATAATCCTTTGGTAAATCTTAATATATAAGCCAAGTTTGGTTGAAAAAAAGTCAAAAACTAAGAGAACTGGAGGGCTAAAACCCCCTTTTGACATTAAGGTGACCTTAAGATTGCAGATACAGGGCTAAAACTTCGGCATGTGAAAGATTATCGGAAAGAAGTAGCTGAATAAGTTATTTCAACAAAATGCCGAAATCCTGACTGTTTTTGAGATACAGATCAAGTACCCGTTTAAAAAAATACAAAAATAAAACGCCCCCATTCGGACATCTACGGTCCGATTGATCAGAAAATCCTTTCCAACCTGCGGATTTAGGTGTTGAATGTACCTGATAAATTTTATAGTACAGGTGTTTTTTTCTGGTACGTGATGACAGAGTGTTTTGGAAAAATTCTTTAGGTTACCTTAAGTAAAGCTTAAGGTCTCCGCAAAGTATCCCCCAAAATTTTCCTGCCCCTATAGTTTTAACGAAAGATAAAAAGGAAAGAAAAATTTGAAAGCCCAAAAATTATTCAAGGGAGACCATAATACTGCAGCGGCGTTGATCAGTCAAACATACGTGAAAACAAATAAGCGCCCCTGACGGGCCGCTTAAAAATGGCGAGGCACATTATCTGTGTCCTTCACGGAACGGTAGGTCACAAAAGCATCTGTTGGGATTATTTAAGTATGTTTTGATGCAATAAAATTTAAAGTAACTACAACTTGCTTGTTATTGCTCCTTACCTAGGTAAGGTGCTTGCTAATTAATGATTCTTTATCTTAGCAGTGAGCACAAATATGCATTAGTTACATAGGATAAAGCAGAGGTTTGTATATTCCTATTTAGATCAGGTATTTTAAAGGTTAACCTGATCATTTTCTAGTCCTCTTGCCAACTTGGCTACATTAAAAACTAGACCTACGCATCGGAGAACCGATGCAAGTTTGTATCCACCAGAAAGACAATTCACCAAAGCCAGTGAACCATCGTTTGACCTTGGCGGGCCCAAGTCCCGAAAAGTTGGTTTCACATTGCAAACCTCTAGGACCAATAATGAGCAAGTAATAAACGTTTTTAAGTTTGGCTGTCCTTGTTTGATCTTGTATAGGAGGGGCTCAAGGTCAACCTAAGCACATCAAAAGATTCCCAGCCTATGATTTCCTTTAAGTTGGTTTCACATTGTAAAACTTTTGGACCAATAATAAGGGAGTTATAATCCCTTTTAAGTTTTGCTATCCTTGTTTGACCTTGAAGGAGGGGCTCAAGGTCAAATCTGACCACATCAAAAGATTCCCAGCCCATGATTTTCCTATAAGTTGGTTTCACATTGTAAAACTTTTGGACCAATAATAAGAGAGTTATAATCCCTTTTAAGTTTTGCTATCCTTGTTTGACCTTGAAGGAGGGGCTCAAGGTCAAATCTGACCACATCAAAAGATTCCCAGCCCATGATTTTCCTATAAGTTGGTTTCACATTGCAAACCTCTAAGACCAATAATAAGTAAGTTATAAGCACTTTTAAGTTCTGCTATCCTCGTTTGACCTTGAAGGAGGGGTCCAAGGTCAAATCTGACCACATCAAAAGATTCCCAGCCCATGATTTCCTTTAAGTTGGTTCCACATTGCAAACCTCTAGGATCAATAAGCGAGTTCTAAGCACTTTTTAAGTTTGGCTGTCCTCATTTGACCTTAAGGAGGGGTTCAACGTCAAATCTGACCACGTCATAAGATTCCCAGTCCATGATTTCCTATAATTTGGTTTCACATTGCAAATCTCTAGGACCAATAATAAGTAAGTTATAAGCACTTTTAAGTTCGGCTATCCTCGTTTGACCTTGAAGGAGGGGTCCAAGGTCAAATCTGACCACATCAAAAGATTCCCAGCCCATGATTTCCTTTAAGTTGGTTTCACATTGCAAACCTCTAGGATCAAAAAGCGAGTTCTAAGCACTTTTTAAGTTTGGCTGTCCTCATTTGACCTTAAGGAGGGATTCAACGTCAAATCTGACCATGTCATAAGATTCCCAGCCCATGATTTCCTATAATTTGGTTTCACATTGCAAATCTCTAGGACCAATAATAAGTAAGTTATAAGCACTTTTAAGTTCGGCTATCCTCGTTTGACCTTGAAGGAGGGGTCCAAGGTCAAATCTGACCACATCAAAAGATTCCCAGCCCATGATTTCCTTTAAGTTGGTTTCACATTGCAAACCTCTAGGATCAATAAGCGAGGTCCTCATTTGACCTTAAGGAGGGGTTCAACGTCAAATCTGACCACGTCATAAGATTCCCAGCCCATGATTTTCCTATAAGTTGGTTTCACATTGCAAACCTCTAAGAACAATAATAAGTAAGTTATAAGCACTTTTAAGTTTGGCTATCCTCGTTTGACCTTGAAGGAGGGGTCCAAGGTCAAATCTGACCACATCAAAAGATTCCCAGCCCATGATTTCCTTTAAGTTGGTTTCACATTACAAACCTCTAGGATCAATAAGCGAGTTCTAAGCACTTTTTAAGTTTGGCTGTCCTCATTTGACCTTAAGGAGGGGTTCAACGTCAAATCTGACCACGTCATAAGATTCCCAGCCCATGATTTCCTATAATTTGGTTTCACATTGCAAATCTCTAGGACCAATAATAAGTAAGTTATAAGCACTTTGAAGTTCGGCTATCCTCGTTTGACCTTGAAGGAGGGGTCCAAGGTCAAATCTGACCACATCAAAAGATTCCCAGCCCATGATTTCCTTTAAGTTGGTTTCACATTGCAAACCTCTAGGATCAAAAAGCGAGTTCTAAGCACTTTTTAAGTTTGGCTGTCCTCATTTGACCTTAAGGAGGGGTTCAACGTCAAATCTGACCACGTCATAAGATTCTCAGCCCATGATTTCCTATAATTTGGTTTCACATTGCAAATCTCTAGGACCAATAATAAATAAGTTATAAGCACTTTTAAGTTCGGCTATCCTCGTTTGACCTTGAAGGAGGTGTCCAAGGTCAAATCTGACCACATCAAAAGATTCCCAGCCCATGATTTCCTTTAAGTTGGTTTCACATTGCAAACCTCTAGGATCAATAAGCGAGGTCCTCATTTGACCTTAAGGAGGGGTTCAACGTCAAATCTGACCACATCATAAGATTCCCAGCCCATGATTTCCTATAATTTGGTTTCACATTGCAAATCTCTAGGACCAATAATAAGTAAGTTATAAGCACTTTTAAGTTTGGCTATCCTCGTTTGACCTTGAAGGCGGGGTCCAAGGTCAAATCTGACCACATCAAAAGATTCCCAGCCCATGATTTCCTTTAACTTGGTTTCACATTGCAAACCTCTAGGATCAATAAGAGAGTTATAAGCACTTTTAAGTTTGGCTGTCCTCATTTTACCTTAAGGAGGGGCTCAAGGTCAAATCTGACCACATTTAAAGATTCCCAGCCCTTGATTTCCTAAAAGTTGGTTTCACATTGCAAACCTCTAGGACCAATAATAAAGGAGATATAGGCACTTTAAAAGTCTGCTTTGTGGGGAACTTCAGCACTCTGTGGATGACCTTGAATTACGAGCTTCAAGGTCAAATGTCTGCAAGGTGGTAGGGGACATGTATATCGGTTATCCATATCACCTATGAGGAGATTCAACCTTCTACCTATGAGAAGCAGCCAGTAGAAAAAGGTAGATAATTTTCAAAGAAATGCCTTGAATGGAGAGCTTCAAGATTTCAGTCATAGAGAAGCTTACCTCCCAATGATGATATCCTGCAAATTTGGTGAAAAGAGCTGGTGTAGTTTTCCTCTGAGAGCCTTAACGTTGAAAATCTCTTTACGCACGGCATGGCGAACGCTAAACCTAAGTATCTATCTGATGCCTCTAGTGGATACAAATATGAATGCCAGAATAGTTATTTTGTTTGAGCTATCACATTCAAGAAGCAATTTAAGTAGGGTTACCCTGTGAACAAAATATCTGTAAATATGTTCAATGGATTCAATAAAATGTGAAGGTTACATTGAAAATCTATTTATTAGTGCAGGAAACATGCATCATTATTAATGACATAACTTTTTAAATGGTCTACATCCATGAGCATCAAACACAGCAGGCAATGTTTATACTTTTGAATCAAAGGCATGTCAACATCAAATTGCTGACCAATATTGTTTGATAATACTACTTTAATCCTTTTTGAACTTTTATATCCGAAATATAACCATCAGGCTAGAGATTGGTTAGCATCCTCGCAAAACTATATTGTGAATCATTACGTTTTTACTATCCTGGCTATTTTTTACTGTACCAGATTGGTGAATATTTAAATAAAATTGAGTGTTTGTACTTTTGATTATGCCATAGATATTTGAGTACACACAAAAAAAAATAGATATGCAATGGAGACAACACTTCCTTAAATAACAAAACATGAAGGGAACTTAATAAATGCAAATTTTAGCTTAATTCTTTCCTTCTGTGTGATCCTGAAAAAAATATTTGACAATTGAAAATGCTGTTTACATAACTGTCTAAAATAAGAACAAAAATTGAAGCCCACCATTCTACATAAGGCTATTACACCAAAGTAATATCTTCATAATGACTCAACCATAATAAAACCTATGAGGATTTGTGCAAATAATAGTTATTTTACTACTTTACAATTATTGATATTGTACTGGTAAATTTATTAATTCTCACAGCATATATAAAGACTTTGTTCTCAACAACAAAAATACCTAGAAATAAAACAAAAATTCTTAGAATACTGAAAATCCAGTTTTCAAAACATACGACACACATACTATCAAACTACTATGAACAAGTAACTTGACTAGATATGAATAGTGGTCTGTTCCGTGCTATCATCACATTGACAGAGCTAAGGTGAACACATATGATACAGTAACAACACATAACACAGTAATGCAGACTGTATACAGGAAATATTAGGTAAAGACTTTTTCTTCTGCCATTCTAACATTCTACTAAGTCTCATACTAAAATGTACAATTACAGTTTGTTTTTTTCTCACCTGTGAACATTTTCCCTGAAACATGGAACAGATGTAGAATATTGAGGTACTAAACCTGATATTCAAGGTTTTTATGTCGGATATTAAACCACTTTCAACACAATGTATACCAGAAGTTGTGGAAATAAAAGCAGGGACACACACCTACCCATTTTCCACATAAATGTTTTTCCTGAAACATGGAACAGATGTGAAACACATAGCTCCAAACAACAGCATGCACATATTAGAATGGGAAACCAGTTTGCAGCAGCAACTGAAGTACCATTTATTTATTTTCCTGCCTTTACCTCAAAGTACAATGGCAGGATTTTAACCTAAATTTTCACACAGTTATCTGCATCAGCAAGGTTTCATGTCTTTTCAATCAGATCAATCTGTGAAAGTCCCTGAATTTGGTTAGTGGGTAATAATGAGTTTAATAAGCTATTATTATTATTATTTTGTATTTATACTCAGCGCAGTATCTCCATACACTACAGGACTCAAAGCGCTATTTAACCAATTCGACTGTACAGGTACAGCCCCAACTCACAAGTAACTGACATTTCCCTAATTGGAAGATAGAGGCTCAAGGATGACCATTTATCAACGTCCTTGAGGTTCTTTAACCTGCCACTGGGGATACGACCCAATGACAGAGGACCGCCATTTTAAGTGGTCATCCGAGCCACTATGTATCGGCCTGTACCTGGGATTGAACCCACATCCATATATAGGAATATATATAGGTATAAATAGCAATAGGAATGTAGAAATGGGAACATGAAAAATTAGGTGGAAAACTGAGAGACATAGTAACCCAAATGATGGGATAGAAGTTTGTTAACGTATGGTGCAGTTGCACCTCTTTTGGATACACAATTCGATGTAGAATATTGCAGCCACAGTTCCCCTTTATTATTACCATTAAGCTGAGCAGTTTGTAAGTTAACATACAACTGATTTACTTCCAAGTAGATTCCCTATAAGAATCCCTAAAAAGTAGAAGCAAAGATCAGGCAGAACATATTATTCATCAAAATAGAACACTTCTACGGCATCTATGGTTAAGAAGTATTTTTACAGTTTCTTGATTATCGCTTGTTTTTTAATGTCAGTTTCAACGCATGACATAGATCATACATCCCAAGGAGTACTGCTTCTAGACATAAGTTGGCCGCAGGCATAAGTTGGCCACCACTCATTTGAATGTGTCAAACAGACAAATGTGTGGTTGCACAGGGTTTAAAAGTGCTACTTATCATAAATCTTATTATAATAGACCATTGAAGAATGATATAGACCTTTAGATTTATAGAAGTTTCAAAATATGATGGCGGCCAACTTATGCCTAGAAGCAGTAGACTAAGGGATGCAGGAAAACTGTGCATACTAGTTGGTTAAGATTCTGAATTACTGAAAACCACTGGGCACTGCAAAGCAACCACCAAATTTCCCTAATGAGGCTAGGGCTTCAAAGCAATTGCCTGAGAGATGGGATGTGATTGTGTTACAATTGTCCCAAGCCCCTAAAATACCAACAAACAACTTCCCCACTTCGAGACTGTGGTACCTTTAGCAGGAGACTTTGACTTCATGGGGCCGAGGTGTGGCATTTAGAGCTTAGTCTGAGGGACAACGTTATAACTGAAATACATTCATGGGTTGTCATTTCTATTTCTAACACAATGTTAGTTAACAGTCGCATTTGAAGAAAAAAAAATTCCTCAACCTGTTTACACAACAAAAAGTATAATTACAATATTTACGTATAAAATTTGCTTTGCCTGAAAAAACCCACTGAAATAAACATATTACACACACTCTGACAACACTTTAGCTGTAACCTGTGAGACTAGCAGAACACACAGATAGAATTACCTATTTTATTCACTTTAAGAAAGAAGTCTATCAATGTAAAATTTTTAAGCTGTGATTTAAGCTAGTAACCATTAAATACAATTACCTAAAATCAAAGAATTTTATATAAGCAGCATATTGAACACTTTAAATTCTGTTAAAAATAATCTGCAGTCAACTTCCCACAAAGAGGTCCTAGTTGAAATTTGAACAACAATCAATCAGTGCAAAGTCAATAACATGTAGCAAGTCCACTGACAACTTCCCACAGTAAATGTTCAACTGACACAGACAATAACTGATCATCAAGTACAATAATCATATTATAGATATGCATAATATATACACCAACTAAGTTGTTTTTAATAGCACATCTAATAATATTACTGCGAAAACAAGTACAAATACTCAGTATTTCTGCAGGTAAAATTGAGACAGATTTATGTACTTACAGCAATGCATTTGCTTTCTGTAAACCCATCCTCTGGATTTCCAAAATCTCTGTTTAAATACTCCAACTTAACCTGTGCCAAGGAAGTCTCCTTTACTGCACTGTTGATTAGTTTTCTACATTAACTCCTGCGACAATATGACAATCCCATCCTCTTTGTAAGTACATAGCCCACTCGGACATGGCAAGAGCTGTGTCTTGAGAATTAGCTTCTTGTATAAATTCATTCTGGTAATAACCCTATAATAGGCCAGACATAATGCTGACTTAATTGTCTGATTGGCAGAATGGTTCCTAACTACCAGTAGGACTATAATTTTGCATAATGTCCAACCAGTGATAGATTATTACTATTCTAATATGATAAGTGTTAAATTATGTTTAAATCTACTTTTAAATGACATTTTCTTATGTGAGTGATAATTGGGCAGACTGTTATGCCCAGTTTTAATCCCAAGATTTTAATTGAAGTTGAAGGCCTTCAGGTGGAACTTTGTTTAGTAAATTTTCATTCACAAAATACAAAATAATAACTTTCACATCCTCAAGATGGATTTTTTTTTGTTTTAAAACTCTAATTTGCTATAACCTAGAATTACTGGCATACTTAAACAATTTTTGTTTTCACTCTGTTAAACAGAGTCCAAATGTATTTGAAAATTTAGCATCTTTTTCAGAGATATGCAAAATCTACGGCCACACAAACACACCAGACATATGTGACAATAATACTCACCAAAACATACACTGAACAAGTGGAAACTTTAACCACAAGAAAATCTCAGTAATTCTCACCCTTTTTCTTCCAATTTTTTAACATTAATTTCCACTGATACTTAGTGTCTACTTTGTGGACACTAGGGGTGTGACGAGTACAAATAATTGGGGTCGATTGCTCGCGGACAAAGAATCGACTTGACATCGAACCCTCACAAAGTTTAGTATCCACCATTACAGGAAACAACATCCAATATGGCGGCTCCCGTAAACAACAAAAATATAAAGTTAAAAGCTTTGAATCGCTTGAATTAGCTGATGTCATCATATAATATACTTAACATTATGTTAACAAGAGGAGAGTGCCCGTGAACGGGCACTGTGTCAGCTGACTGAGTGCTTTTGATTTGTGAAGGTAATAATGAGAGGAAAGCATAATTATCAGGGAAAGTGCTGTACAGAAGTACAGTAAATGGTAATTGAACAGCATGTTCAAAGAAATTCTGAACCTGACAGAAGAAAAGGACCAAAAAGTTGTGCCCTGCAAATGGTTTTATGAAGGAAAGTAACAAGGTAACTGTTTAAGTGTAAAGAGTAGGTTAAAACATATTTCAAGAAATACTGCAAATGCAGTATCCTCGTACGACCTTGAAGGGGTCCAAGGTCAAATCTGACCACACCAAAAGATTCCCAGCCCATGATTTCCTATAGGATGGTTTACCATCCCAAACCTCTAGAACCAATAATAAGCGAGTTATAGGCACTTTTAAGTTTCGCTATATTTGTTTGACCTTGAAGAAGGGGTTCAAGGTCAAATCGGACAACATCAACAGATTCCCAGCCCATGATTTCCTATATGTCTGTTTACCATCCCAAACCTCTACGACCAATAATAAGCGAGTTATAAGCACTTTTAAGTTTGGCTATCCTCGTTTGACCTTGAAGGAGGGGTCAAAGGTCAAATCTGACCACACCAAAAGATTCCCAGCCGATGATTTCCTACAGGTTGGTTTACCATCCCAAACCTCTAGGACCGATAATAAGGGAGATATAAGCTCTTTTCATGACTGACAAAGAAACACCAGTGGCGGCCATCTTGTTTTTCAAAATGAGGCCAAAAATATTCCCAGTCAAGATTTTATAATGAGGAACATATCCTGCGAATTTGAGATCTCTACTTATAATACCCTTTGCTCTAGAGGGCCAACAAAAGTCCTTTTTAAAGTCGAATAAACGTCCCTGGCGGCCATCTTGTTTTTCAAAATGAGGCCAAAAATATTCCCAGACAACATTTTATGGTTATTAATATATTCTGCAAACTTGAGAAGGCTAGCCGTAATATTTTTTTCATTAGAGCGGTAATGGTTAAATCTCTCTACACACTGCGGCTATCCAGTGGATACAATGATTTACTCAATAGTGAGAACCTGAAAGTAGCAATTGCTCAGCTATGCCATGACATAGAGGTCTGCAATTTCACTATGATATAACTGACCAAAAATTATGTGAAAAACATATTTAAACAAAATACTCTAAATGTAATAGTTTTCAAGTTACAACTGATTTACTCAACAGTGATAACCTCAAAGTAGCTATTACTCAGCTATGCAATGAGCTACATGTCTGAATTTTTACTATATTATAGCTAACCCAAAAGTAGATGAACAACATATTTAAGCAAAATACTGTAAATGCAATAGTTTTCAAGTTACAACTGATTTACTCAATAGTGAGAACCTGAAAATAGCTATTGCTCAGCTATGCCATGAGCTATAAGTCTGTAATTTCACTATGTTATAGCTGACCCAAAAGTAGGTGAACCACATATTTTAACAAAATACTCCAAATGCAATATTTTTCAAGTTACAACTGATTTACTCAACAGTCAGTACCTGAAAATAGCTACTGCTCAGTTGTGCCATGAGCTACAGGTCTGTAATTTCACTATGTTATAGCTGACCCAAAAGTAGCTGAATAATGTATTTACACAAATTTCTGTTAATGCAATAGTTTTCAAGTTATAAATGATTTACTCAACAGTGATAACCTCAAAGTAGCTATTACTCAGCTATGCCATGAGCTACAGGTCTGAAATTTTACTATGTTATAGCTGACCCCGAAATAGGTGAATAACATATTTAAACAAAATACTCTAAATGCAATAGTTTTCAAGTTATAAGTGATTTACTCAACAGTGATAACCTAAAAGTAGCTATTACTCAGCTATGCCATGAGCTACATGTCTGAAATTTTACTATGTTATAGCTGACCCAAAAGTAGGTGAACAACATATTTAAGCAAAATACTCTAAATGCAATAGTTTTCAAGTTACAACTGATTTACTCAATAGTGAGAAACCTCAAAATAGCTATTGCTCAGCTATGCCATGAGCTATAGGTCTGTAATTTCACTATGTTATAGCTGACCCAAAAGTAGGTGAACCACATATTTTAACAAAATACTCCAAATGCAATATTTTTCAAGTTACAACTGATTTACTCAACAGTCAGTACCTGAAAATAGCTACTGCTCAGTTGTGCCATGAGCTACAGGTCTGTAATTTGACTATGTTATAGCTGACCCAAAAGTAGCTGAATAACATATTTACACAAATTTCTGTAAATGCAATAGTTTTCAAGTTATAAGTGATTTACTCAACAGTGATAACCTCAAAGTAGCTATTACTCAGCTATGCCATGAGCTACACATCTGAAATTTTACTATGTTATAGCTGACCCCAAAATAGGTGAATAACATATTTAAGCAAAATACTGTAAATGCAATAGTTTTCAAGTTACAACTGATTTACTCAATAGTGAGAACCTCAAAATAGCTATTGCTCAGCTATGCCATGAGCTATAGGTCTGTAATTTCACTATGTTATAGCTGACCCAAAAGTAGGTGAACAACATATTTTAACATAATACTCCAAATGCAATATTTTTCAAGTTACAACTGATTTACTCAACAGTCAGTACCTGAAAATAGCTATTGCTCAGTTGTGCCATCAGCTACAGGTCTGTAATTTCACTATGTTATAGCTGACCCAAAAGTAGCTGAATAATGTATTTACACAAATTTCTGTAAATGCAATAGTTTTCAAGTTATAAGTGATTTACTCAACGGTGATCAACTCAAAGTAGTTATTACTCAGCTATGCCATTAGCTACAGGTCTGAAATTTTACTATGTTATGGCTAACCCCATAATAGGTGAATAACATATGAAACAAAATACTCTTAATGCAATAGTTTTCAAGTTATAAGTGATTTACTCAACAGTGATAACCTCAAAGTAGCTATTACTCAGCTATGCCATGAGCTACAGGTCTGAAATTTGACTATGTTATAGCTGACCCCAAAATAGGTGAATAACATATGAAACAAAATACTCTAAATGCAATAGTTTTCAAGTTATAAGTGATTTACTCAACAGTGATAACCTAAAAGTAGCTATTACTCAGCTATGCCAAGAGCTACATGTCTGAAATTTTACTATGCTATAGCTGACCCAAAATTAGGTGAACAACATATTTCAGCAAAATACTGTAAATGCAATAGTTTTCAAGTTACAACTGATTTACTCAATAGTAAGAACCTCAAAATAGCTATTGCTCAGCTATGCCATGAGCTATAGGTCTGTAATTTCACTATGTTATAGCTGACCCAAAAGTAGGTGAACAACATATTTTACCAAAATACTCCAAATGCAATATTTTTCAAGTTACAACTGATTTACTCAAAATACAGTACCTGAAAATAGCTATTGCTCAGTTGTGGCATGAGCTATAGGTCTGTAATTTCACTATGTTATAGCTGACCCAAAAGTAGCTGAATAACATATTTACACAAATTTCTGTAAATGCAATAGTTTTCAAGTTATAAGTGATTTACTCAACAGTGATAACCTCAAAGTAGCTATTACTCAGCTATGGCACGAGCTACAGATCTGAAATTTTACTATGTTATAGCTGACCCCAAAATAGGTGAATAACATATTGAAACAAAATACTCTAAATGCAATAGTTTTCAAGTTATAAGTGATTTACTCAACAGTGATAACTTAAAAGTAGCTATTACTCAGCTATGCCACGAGCTACAGGTCTGAAATTTTACTATGTTATAGCTGACCCAAAAGTAGCTGAATAACATATTTATACGAAATTCTCTAAATGCAATAGTTTTCAAGTTACAAGTGATTTTACTCAAGATGATAGTTAGTGAAAAGCCCAAAATTAGCTATTACTCACTTAGCTATTGAAACAGACACCCAAGTTACTCACCATGTTGTAGCTATGAAAAAAGTACCTGAATAACATATTTTAACAAAATGCTCTAAATGCAACACTTTTCAAGTTATAAGTGATTTAGTGCATGATTTCATGAATTTTAATGCATTAAAAATTATTAAAAAAATTTATTAAAAAAAAAGTAAGACAGATCCAGGTCTCATACTCACACAAGAGAATCTACCTCTGGCCTAGTACATATATGCAAGATATGAGAGAAATCCCTGCAATAGTCACTGAGAAAATTGTGATAAAGTGTTGAAATTTTCACACTTTTGGTGGGGGTACCTCCCTTGTAATGTCTCTAGCAAACAGACGAACAGACAGATTTTCATGCCTTGAACAATTTTTCATCCTCGATAGATAAGGTATCTTTTAAAAAAAAACAGCATGTCTCTAGGCCTTGTAGTTTTGGAGAAGAAGTTGTTCACGCGGACGCGGACGCCCACGCCGCAGAGTGACGACATAATGTCAGCTGACTGACAAGTCAGCTGACATAAAAATGGTGGATTATGCAATTTAATGCCAGCAAGGCATGTTATTTTTTATTTCCTAAAAAACGTAACCGCTTCAATAGGTTGTTATATACACACGAGTAGTCGAACCTTAAAACTGGGATAAAATTTTCGTGAAATTTGCCTCGCTCGGCGAGTGACTACTGCTAGGTCGGACCCCTAGTGGACACTCATTAGACAGATCCAAAATAAGTTCCCACTGAAAATCTCCACTTTTGTATCTAGTAGTTAAGTACTGTGAGTCTTTGTAAATTGTAATGTAATGACACTAAACAGACAAATGTGAGGAATGTATTGGAGGGGTTTATTAAGACTGGAGTGTTGGGTTATAAATGTACTGTCAGTATTGACTTCATCATATTCACAAGCACATACTCAGAAAATAATATTAAAATATATTCACATACTTACTGCCATAGAACTCCTAATAATATGTGTACTTCTAGATACACTTTGTAATGGTTTACCACACTCACACTTAATATTCAGTAATCACTAATCATATACACTTGCTCAATTATTTACAACTGATTATATTCACAGCCACCTAGGTCATCTTCTGATCAATTTACATCCACAAGCTGACCAAGTTAAATACTGAGAGAAAAACCTTACTGGAAATAATTTGGACTTTTTTTATATAAAGCATTAAAATGCCACTGGAAGTGCATTACTGACCATCCATCAGCCAAGTACCAAGTAGCTGAGTACCAATGAAAATTGACACTTTTACAGTAAAATCTGTTCTTATATGACAGATCAGTGACAGTAAGTTTGATTGGATAATAACATTATTAACAGTAACTGTGATACTCTAATACACATCAGAACATACTGATTGACTAAAAACCTTTTACATAATGCACCCAATCTGGATTGTTGTAGCATTTAGCCAATTAGAATTACAAATGTTAGCATAAATTTAAAAATCTAGAAGCTTTCTGGTTGCATCTTAGTGGTCATAAACCTCATATACTATAACTTTAAAACCACACTTTAATGTTACATTACAACTGTTTAGTACATACCTCTTAATGAGAAGCCACAAGGAATAAATGCAATGGACAAAGGTTTCAGAAAGCCAATACAGAGCTGACACAAACAATAAAAATACTCTTATTTTATCTAGACTAGTTAAAACTCAAGTGATGCATGTGAAATTCAAATACATATGAGAAATGGGTCCACAAAATTGTGACAATTTTAGACTTATTTATCTGAACTGTTGTGAGAATTTCTTTGAATTCTGTCTTCTTGCTGATTTATTTTTAGTGACGACGAAGTGGCAAATTTCACATTTTGCCAAAAAAACTGCAAGAGTTGCTGTAAGCATGTCATTATTCGAGTGAAATATTCTTAATTTATTGTAAAATAATAAATGCCATCCAAGCATAATAGAAAACTAAACAAAACTTAAGGGTTTACATTCTTTTCAATAGCTGTAATAGATCAAATAAGAAAACACCCGACTACATCTGCACATGTGTGCATACATTTCACAACTATTTTAATGCAGAAACATCGATTCCAGAAACCACCATTGTGTTTATCGAGAGGAAAGAATGTGCATACTAAACCACGCGAATACAGAATTGTGAGATGAATATGTGTATTTCGGCTGTCAGGGTGGCTTTTTATCACCAGTCACAGGCTTTAATTGCATTAAGACTCCGGAATCTTAAGGATTTTGTGACAATATCTATTCCATACCTCAAACACTATTATCTGCATTGTTGTCTTACGTTCACACAAGGTGAGGTCTATACCCTATACCTGGCTCAGTTCTCCTCCAACAAAATCCAGATCCAGAGTGGGACGACAGATTTTTTAAAAACTTTTTCACCAATAAATGTTTGTCTTTGCTCAGGCAACGCTTCTCATTATTTGTACTTAGTTTCCCACTTGGCTTTAAAAATGTCTCTGATACACTTTCAGTTTGTATTAAATAAAAAAAAAATCACAGACAATACAAAACCATTAACCTGACTCAATAAACCATCTGTATTAGATCAACGCTTAATGATATTATAATAACTATATATATATATACACAAAAATGAATTAAATGCTTATTCATTGGATAGGCATCAATAAAAATACCCACATTTACTGAGAATTTAGGGTTGGGTGATGGTTAATGAGTAATTGAATATACAACAAAGATCCATCAACATCAGATCAATTGGGTGCATGACATTTTCTATGATACTTACAAGTCTTCTCAGATGGGATCTTCTGTTATAACATGTATACTAATTGTAAGGAATTATATAACACATATATATATATTAGTGTTTATTAAATTTAAACTAACTATACACTCATGAAATTGAGCAGTATACATAAAAAGAGATACTCAAACTTTTACGTATTTTAAGAGTTTGAATCCGAAATAAATTTGAGTCCATATGTCTGAATTCCAACTAATCACTTCTTCAGCTTTACAATAACAGTATGTCTGTAGATGAAGCAGTTTTGGGGAAGTCGATACAGTATTAATACTCCATTGACAATACCTACATGTCAGCAACTTTGGAACACTATGGTCAACAAGCAAAAACTACAACAAACATCAGAGCTAGAATAATGACCTGTCTGACCAAACCATCCACATCTATGTCAAGTTTTCTGTAGTGGTGGAGAAGTGGCCATAGACCACGACAACAGACACATGCCATTTGGTGTTTTGTCCATAGTTAATTAATACTTAATATGGCACAGATTTTCAGTTTATTGTTGTTAAAATTGTGCCTTAAATTCATCTAAACAAACACACAATATTGCAAAATCATGTTCGCATATCATGAATCACTAATTGTGCGTAGTGACATATTTACATGATAAAATTTAACATACACATCTCAATTATATGCTTTGGCATGTTAAATATACAACAAATTCCATTAACACAACAAAAGTTCAATATCAGTATTATGGTGTCCACAAATTATGATTTTTTACAAGTTATAATTTGTACATGACATGGGAAACAGATAATTTTTTCTTATACAAGTTATAACTGATAAAACAGTATCCTTTATTAGTTTTATTTTGAATGTGTTTGCCTTTTCTGCTGAAAAAAGGATCTAATTTCAATTGTAACATACACAAAGCCCTAACTTGTACATGACTTGAACTGACACCTAACTGAAGATCTACACAAAAACTGTTGATAAATATATATGTATAAGGTGGGGATAATATATGTGGTAGTACAGATCTCAGTATACACTGAATAAATCTATCATTACATGATAAATACAGGCAGTTGTATACACAACATCACATGAAAATATACATATAATTTTATCAGTGTCTGTATATAAATATCCTGATTGTCGTATGACATTATATTGAGCAAACTAAGTGTATTACTGACATTTCATGACATTTTCCATAAAAGCAGATTTTTTTTAAATCCTCTTGGGTTAAACATATCCCAAAAATCCACGAATTGCCACTGATGAAAACAAATCTGTTTAAGATAAAACTGAAACAAAATAAATTCAATAAGAAAAATCATTGCCGTTTCAACAGCCATGTTATAAAATGATAATACAGAGAAAGCATGAACAGAATTCTGTCCTTTGAACTTTTCTAAAGTTAAAGAATTATGTGAATTTCTGTCATTAAAATCTCTAAAGAGATCACAGTGTTGGCAATCAGATCCAAATACAAAGCATCTTCAAAACTACATCAGTGTCAAATAGTTTAGTACACAACACAAACATCTGAATTTCTTCCATTTAAAGTCTTTGAAATATTTGCAAACAAGATTACTTCTAGGACAGAAATTAGTATTAACTCTTTGAGTTTTTTACCATTTCTTTACTCTTTAATACTTCTCTTTACAGCTTGAAAGAGTAAGATTAAGCAGGATTTTGTGTTTCTCAGTCAAAAAGCAAGTAAAACATTTAGATGTTACTGTATTAATGCAATATGGCGGAAAAGTCTGTCTGTACTTCTGTAGTCTTGGTTTTAACTTGTAGAACATACACTAAATTATAGAAGACTGTGTAAGTAGAACCAGTCTTAGTGGAACTTAAAGCATTTTGAACTCCTTCTGAACTCCCAACAGCAGAAATGCTGTATTTTTTTACCAGTATAAGTGGAAGTTAGCCATAACTGGAACCAAGTCCTATGGTTATTAGAGGTTCCACTCACCCAGAGTCCTCTAAAAAATACATCATACAAGAGTTCAATTAAAGGCGTAAAATTGTACCAAATTTTATCCTTATCTATATGGCCAATGATACACAAAAAAACGACAACAAAAACATGACTGAGATGTCACATGACCAAACCCTGCCAGCCCGCAAAAAAGGATTTCAGTGGAGCTTTGCGTGTCCATTGCTGTCGACCACTTCCTGTTGCCTTGGCAACATCTGATTACCACGGGCACCCTCGTCGAGGCGTTTGATTGGCTGCAGGAAACTGACAACCCAGGTGTAGAACTTGCCGTGCAGCAGGACACACAGGGTCTGGTGTACAGACCCAATGCAGCGATACCAGCGGCCATAGAATGGATCCGAGATGGCAGGACACATCATGTTGTTGAGGTTCACCTTCACCAGCTGAAAATATACAGAAATAAAAGAAAATCGTTGTGTGTAAGTTAGAGTTTTATCATTTTAAACAAACTAGGGACAGTGATTTAGGCTTCTGAGCATATTAAATTTAAAATGTCTTTCAATTACACTGGACGAAATGTTATTTCAAAGAATCAAAGAAATTACTTCTTTCCAACTTGCAATGAATATACAATTTTCACAGTACACAGTACAGATGATGTCATCCAATTTAGTGAAACTAAAAAAGACTCTTCAGGGCACTTAATGTCTCTCTGTACTACACTATGAGCAGAAATTCAGTCTGGGTGAAACAAGAAAAATCCATTTGAAATTAGAACATATGGTCCTTCAAGTAACCCTTACAGTGGCTTACTGTTCATGTTCAAGTCACCAATTATATAGGAGCAGCTGCTTCTAATCTAAGTGTCTGTTATATCACAGCTGGACAAATGAAAATATTGCAGGACATTTAAAATGGAGATGTTACCAACAAAGCTTGTAGCAGCTGGGGTATATTGGAACAAGCTATAAATACTTTCCACATGTTATCATGAGCTGGAACTCTGAACCCTGGCTGAAGACCTCACCTCAGAATATAGCAGTAAGACATAAAATGTCGCATTTGATAAACAGAAACTACTGTGATGCCTATTAAGAATGAAAATCCTTCTGCAATTCAAAACCTCCCCCAAAATTTTGCTATTAAAACTAGTACAAAATTGCTTAAATTTCCAGTCGAAAAGTAGAGATAAGAAAAGTGAAATTCACGACAGTATGTGAAATTTGCCACAGTGAGTAATTTTTTTCACTGGTGGGCATTCTTTAAAGGTCGGACAAAATCAGCAAATTTTGTACAAATTTGGCACCATGAGAGATAATAGGTCAAATATAAATACTTTCCTCAATGGTGAATTAACTATACTGTGGCCAAATTTTATATTTCTGACTCTATCATGGAGAGATTTAGAATATTTTAATTGTATTCTTCTAAACTTAACTTTTAAAATGAGTAATTTTTTATACTTTTTGCAAGAATTAGCTCACTACTTCTCATTCATGCCTTGAGAGTTAGACGATCAGAGAAGGGTGCTCAAGTACATAAGATACCATTATTCATCACAGCCTACAGTATAGGATCCAGTGGATACCAAAATCAAAACTGGGGTCTCTGTGTCAACAAACTCACATCAGTAGTCAACGTTGGGGTTTTACATCCTGTTCAACAGCCTGGGTCATATTTGGACAGGTCATCAGCTTTGTCAGTTATGGTAGTCGAACCCACAAAATGACAAACAGCCTGTGAATGGAAGGTCCTATCAAGACAGACAGTGGATTCTCAAATGACAAAATAAACAGGATCTGAACACACAACCACAGAAGTGGTTAAATGTCAAACTTGTTATCCACTCACGTCACTAAGGCTACCTGCTTAATATCAGCTGAGAAATCAGTGTCCAGGGATGCTTTGCATGGCAATGCAAAAATTTATGTCAAAACCCATTTGTTTGTGGCTTATACCAATGCAACTATACAATTTAATAATACTGACAGCCATTCACAAACATTTACGCTTTTTTAACTATTTTATATGAGCAATTGGAACTGTATCATACATGGAGTTCCTTGGTGGTATATTAGTCAGCAAGGTTGTCATCAAATCACAGGTTGTCTCCTGCAAAGGGCCTGCATGGGGTTCAACTCCCACAATGTGGCATTATACTGAGGGTCTATCCCAGAATGACCCTGGCTATTAAACTGGTTGTGAAAAAAACCCTGATTGTTGAAACATAAATGCAATTATCAATTTAATATCAACCTTTCTCCCTCTTGCAAGAAACAGTCGGCACTTCTGAAGAATAGTATACAATTTTTAACAATCTTGGAATTATGTCAAAGTGACTAAATAGAAAACCTTGACGATACATGTAAGTACCGTAAATTCATTAAACATTGCAAGAGAGTCAGTAGCCAAATAACCACCAGGTGGAAAAGACTTATAATTTACTTCTGACAAAGAGTTATATGGAATTGGCTTGGTACATTTGTTTGCAAAATAACTCATGAACATATGCACAAATTCTGATGAGAAATTTCAGAAAAATGTGGACAATGGTAGAAGGAACTGATGATTAAATTCTGGTAGTGATGCGAATCACCGTCAGGACTCAGGACCCATAAAACATTGTATGATTATTTTAATATTTTCTTAGAAAATCCCTATTTTGTAAGTGAATTCTCAGTAAAAGGGTATTCTTATGTTAGTATATATTGGCCTTGATCTTGGTATATCTACTATATTTAATAATAATTGAAAGCCTACATCAGTTACCTTGAAATCTCTCAAGTGTTACAGACAGAAAGTGTATCATAACAAACACCAGACTTGTGGAAATGAATTTCCCACTGAAATGAAATCCGAATGACAAGGGGTCCATAAAGTGCACATTACACAAAAGATATTGGGGTTGAAGAAAAATAACTATAAAAATTTCAATTTTTTTTCATTATAAATACTATACTGGCGTCATGGTTGCTGATCATTAATGTATGACTTTAAGATATCTGAAGTACTTTTATCTTGAAAATCCTCTTAACTTTACAGTCATAGTAAAAGCTTGGAATTGTACAACCTTATACGATGCAAACTTTAAATCTTTTAAAATCTGGAAAATCTTTACATCTGAACTGAAACAATAGACACTCTACACTGCATCCCTTTCCTCATTTTTTTTTTTTTTTTTTTTTTTGTGGATAATATATGCATTTTATCATGCAACTATTTAGGACTATCACTAGTGACCTAGTAATTGTTACAAAAATAGCATGACTAACTCTTCCAAGTAGGTAAATTATAACTAGTAAGGAATACTAGAAAATAGCATCAGAGATGACCGTACCCCACAGCCTAGGGAAATATTTTGAATTATTATTATGAAGTATTAAAACAAGATAATTCAATAATAAGATGACAGCATTAATCAGTAAACTAAAATTCAACACTCTTTATCTACATCTACATGGCCGAATTATGGTTTAGATGGTTTGAATATTACCATGCATACAGAAGTGGTAATACATTTAATGAATGCTTATTGTGGTGTTGGAGCAAAATCTGTGGCTCACTTGATGAAATTCTATCTCTTACAATGGGAAGTTATGAAAGTAAAATTCTTAATAAATTCTAATATGACTTTTGCTTAATCTGCATCAAAGGACAGACCCAAAGGTCCATGAAGATTTTAAAGGTCAAGGTCACTACGACAAGGTAAAAGATCAAATTAAGGTCACACCATGATAATACACACCTATAGCCCCTAACCAATGTCCCTATTAAGTATCAACTTCCTACACCTTACGGTTTCCGAGATATAGCCCTGACAAGATTTTATAGGTCAAGGTCACTATGGCAAGGTCAAAGGTCAAATCAAGGTCACACCATGATGCTGCACAACTACACCCCCTAACCAATGTCTCTACCAAATATCAACTTCCTACACCTTACAGTTTCCGAGATATAGCCCAGACAAGATTTTATAGGTCAAGGTCACTACGGCAAGGTCAAATCAAGGTCAAATCATGACGTTGCACAACTACACCCCCTAACCAATGTCCCTATCAAGTATCAACTTCCTACACCTTACGGTTTCCGAGATATAGCCCGGACAAGATTTTATAGGTCAAGGTCACTACGGCAAGGTCAAAGGTCAAATCAAGGTCAGACTATGACGTTGCACAACTACACCCCGTAACCAATGTTCCTACCCAGGGTCAACTTCCTACACCTTACAGTTTCCGAGATATAGCCTGGACAAGATTTTCAAACTCAAGGTCACTACGGCAAGGTCAAATCAAGGTCAGACCATGACATTGCACACCTACACCCCCTAACCAATGTCCCTACCAAGTATCAACTTCCTACACCTTACGGTTTCTGAGATACAGCCCGGACAAACTATTTCCCACCGCCCGCCCATCCGGACACCATGGGTGAAAACAATACCCCGACAGCCCTTAAAGGCTGTGGGGTAAAAATGGATATATAATACTTTGGTATATTTCACCTCAAATGCATAGTTTTATGGAACATTAACAACACAATGAGTACAACTATAATTTTATAAAACAGAGCCTGTAAATAACAAGAGGAGAGTGCCCGTGAACGGGCACTGTGTCAGCTGACTGAGTGTTTTTGATTTGTGAAGGTGATTAGAGGACAGAATAATTATCAGGAAAAGGGCTGTACAGAAATACAGTAAATGGTAACTGAACAGCAAGTTCGAAAGAAATTCCGAAGCTGACAGAAGAAAAGGATAAAAAAGTTGTGCCCTGTAAATGGTATTATGAAGGAAAATAACAAGGTAATTGTTTAAGTGTAAAAAATAGGTTAAAACATATTTAAAGAAATACTACAAATGCAATATCCTCGTTCGACCTTGAAGAAGGGGTCCAAGGTCAAATCTAACCACACAAATACATTCCCCGCCCATGATTTCCTATGGTTTACCATTCCAAACCTCTAGGACCAATTATAAATGAGTTATAAGCACTTTTAAGCTTGGCTGTCCTCATTTGACCTTGAAGGAGGGGTCCAAAGGTCAAATCTGACCATACCAAAAGATTCCGAGCCAATGATTTCCTATGGGATGGTTTACCATCCCAAATCTCTGTCAGCAATAATAAGCGAGTTGTAGGCACTTTCAATTTTCGCTATCCTCATTTGACCTTGAAGGAGGGCTCCAAGGTCAAATCGGACCATATCAACAGATTCACAGCCCATGATTTCCTGTCTGTTTACCATCCCAAACCTCTGGGACCAATAATAAGCGAGTTATAAGCACTTTAAGTTTGGCTATCCTTGTTTGACCTTGAAGGAGGGGTCATTGAAGGTCAAATCTGACCACACCAAAAGATTCCCACCCCATGATTTCCTACAGGTTGGTTTATCATCCCAAACCTCTAGGATCAATAATAAGGGAGATATAAGCACTTTTCATGACTGACAAAAAACACCTGTGGCGGCCATCTTGTTTCTCAAAATGAGGCCAAAAATATTCCCAGACAACATTTTATGGTTATTAATATATACTGCAAACTTAAGAAAGCTAGCTATAATATTTTCATCAGAGCAGTAATGGTGAAATCTCTCTCTGCACACTGCGGCTATCCAGTGGATACAATGATTTACTCAACAGTGAGAACCTGAAAGTAGCTATTGCTCAGCTATGCCATGACATAGAGGTCTGCAATTTCACTAAGTTATAGCTGACCAAAAATTCTGTGAATAACATATTTAACAAATTACTCTAAATGTAATAGTTTTCAAGTTACAACTGATTTACTCAACAGTGAGAACCTCAAAGGAACTATTACTCAGCTATGCAATGAGCTATATGTCTGAAATTTTACTATGTTATAGCTAACCCAAAAGTAGGTGAACAACATATTTAAGCAAACTACTGTAAATGCAATAGTTTTCAAGCTACAACTGATTTACTCAATAGTGAGAACCTGAAAATAGCTATTGCTCCGCTATGCCATGAGCTATAGGTCTGTAATTTCACTATGTTATAGTTGACCCAAAAGTAGGTGAACAATATATTTTAACAAAATACTCCAAATGCAATATTTTTCAAGTTATAGCTGATTTACTCAACAGTCAGTACCTGAGAATAGCTATTGCTCAGTTGTGCCATGAGCTACAGGTCTATAATTTCACTATGTTATAGCTGACCCAAAAGTAGCTGAATAACATATTTGCACAAATTTCTGTAAATGCAATAGTTTTCCAATTATAACTGATTTACTCAACAGTGAGAACTTCAAAGTAGCTATTATGCCCCTGTTCCACCAAAAGATTAAGCCCCGATCCTGTCGGCGACCCTTAATCGTGGACAGTCGGTGGGAAAATAACAAAAATGGGCGGGAATACTGGGTCGGTACTCAAGTCTGGGATTAAGAACAGATCGTCCCCAGGACGCCTCAGGCGGCCGCAGACAGTCCCCGACTGGTCTGGGACTAAGAACCGACTAAGCCAGTTTTCAGGTCGGTTTCAACCACGATCCTGTCGTACACATACCGACTGGGTCCCAGGACGCCTCAGGCCTCCTGGGACTAAGCCCCGACTAACCCACGATTAACTACCGGCGTCCTCAGGCGTCCTCAGGCCTCCTCAGTCTTCCCCAGACCAGGATCCCCGATTATTGTTTTCCAAACTTGCTGGATATTCTGGGTATATATATATAAAATTCGCGATCTAATCATCATTGCTTTTCTGGGAACACAGCAGGATGCCACCTTTTAATGGAAGACAGATTCAACAACAACTTAGGGCTTTTTTGGTTTTTATTCAGTTACAAATTTGCAAATTTAATAAGTAAATTAAATTTTTATAAGTTAATACCCTATCCAATGGACAATATGCTAAACCGGTCGGCGCAGACCGGCCCGCCAAACGTCAGAAAAAGACGTCCTGTGTCTCCACCGGCTGGCCGGTCCTCACACTGCACTCGCCAGGTGGCGTGTCGTACTTCCTTCCTGTCTAGACAAGCTGACGTCATAGCATCTTTTTCGTTGTCTAAACCTATTAGACCCCTAGTAAACTGATAGCGGGGTCGGTGGGAGGGTCTTGCGTGTCCATTGGATAGGGTATTAACTTATAAAAATTTAATTTACTTATTAAATTTGCAATTTTATTGCGTTAATACATCCTATCCAATGGACAATATGCTGAATAACTACCGCTTGGTCAGCGGGTAAGTTACTAGGGACTTATACGAACTCAGAAAATAACTAACAACTTAAAGCCTGGGTCGATCTAAGATTATCAAGACCCTTAAGGCTATGGTCGGTCAACAGAGACCGGTTAACCGGTCCAAACCGACTCGCCTCCCCCCCCTTTTTTTACAGACCTGCTCTGAGGTAGGGGAAGAGAGGGATGAGTTCAGTCCCAAGAAATAAACCTCCCGAAGGAAGCACGTTTGATTTTTTTTTTTTTTTTTTTTGATGCTTCTTAACTATATATACACTATATACATATGTACAAATCTCCTCTCTGGCCTGGGTTATTTGTGGATCTGCTGAGCAGCCACTACAGGTCCCAGGTGGTAAAGCTCAGAATCAGCCCATGCCACATCCTTCAAATAGAATTGGGTGAAGGTGTTATGTGACTTCCAGTGGCATGCTGCTAATATTTGTTCCAAGGAGACCCCCGACTGGAAGGCCTTTGAAGCAGCGAAGGCCCTGACATCATGGGCTTTAACCTGATGTAACTTGTGGGCCTCCTGGTCTGAGAGCTCATAACATAGGATCACAGTTTGTTTGATCCAAGAGGAGATAGTGGCGGGTGAGATGTCCTTGTCGAAGCCTTTTTTGAAGGAGACAAAAACCAACTCTTTATTCTGCCTGAAGTCTGATGTCCTGTCCAAATAGTAACGCAAGGCTCTAACCGGACAGAGGGATCTGTCAGACTTAAGAGATCTATCCAGAGTGGGGGCCAGGGCTGGGATGACCACTGGGGCCACACTGTCTGGACCCTCTTTAGCCAGCTGATTTTTGGAGAGGAAGCTGGGAGAAGGGTACAGGGATATCTTAGTCCAATCAGACTGGTGTCTAATGTTCTTATGTTGCCAAGCATGAATCTCACTTCTGCGTTTGCCTGATTCCAAGGCTAAGAGGAAAACTGTCTTGAAGGTCAAATGCTTCAAGGAGGCCTCCTTAATTGGCTCAAAGGGAGCCTTTGTTAACTGGTGTAAAACCAGAGATAGGTTCCAGGAGGGGATACCTCTTCTGCCCTTGGGTCTGTCTCTGTGGAAGCTATCCAAGAGACGGGTGAGATTTTCATCTTTGCTGATGTTCAGGGTTGAACTGCTCAATTTATCAGCAATGGCAGACCTGTAGCCATCAATGGTGCTGGGCTGCAATTTCCTTTCCTCAAAAAGGTACATGAGGAAATCAGCAACTGACTTTACAGGAGGTGTCCTGAAGTCCACCTGATTTGTGATGCACCACTTTGTAAAAATGGCCCACTTTGCCTCATAGACGGATCTAGTTGATCCTCTTTGAGGAGCTTCAATTCTTGTTGCCACTGCCTCAGAGAAACCCTGCTCCTTGATAGCTGTGGCTCTAGGAGCCATGCGTGGAGATTTAGGTTTGTTAGACTCCTGTGAGGGGTCTGATTGAATGGCTGAGTCAGAAGGTTCGGCAACTGAGGTAGAAGCAATGGTATCTGGCTGGACATCTCCACTAGGTCCCAAAACCATGCCATGTTGGGCCACCCCGGGGCAATAATGATCAACCTCCGGTACGGGGAGTCTTGTAACTTCTCCACCACTTTGCCCAAAATGGCTGTTGGTGGGAAGGCGTATGCGTCCAGATCTTCCCATGACAAACTGAGTGCATCCACTGCAGTGGCCCTGGGGTCCGGTACCGGTGATACGAACAGGGGCAGCTTGTTGTTGAACCTCGTAGCAAATAGATCTATTTGAGGCTGATGCCACCTGTCGCATAGGGCTTGGAAGATTTCTGGCAGGAGGGACCATTCGGTTTGGATGGTCTGACCCAACCTGGACAATTTGTCTGCCACTACATTTAGGTGGCCGGGAATGTGTCGTGCTCTCAGAGTCACTTGCTTCCCGGTGCACCAGGTCAAGATTCTCCAGAGTAGGGCACAAAGTGGGCCCGACCTCATGCCTCCTTCCTTGTTGATATAGGCTACTACGGTGGTATTGTCGGTTGCAACTAGCACCATTTTGCCTATGCATACCTTTTGGAACTCTTTTAGAGCCAGAAAGACTGCTTTTAACTCCAAGTAATTTATGTGCAATTTGCTTTCCGGTAGGGACCAGGATCCTCTGGCAATATGCTCGTTTAAGTGAGCGCCCCACCCTTCTTTTGATGCGTCTGTAAAGATTTGCAGAGCATGCTGTAGAGGGTGTAGTGGTTGGCCTGTGAGAACGTTGTCTTCTTGCAGCCACCATTGCAAGTGAGGATGCAGAGATCTGGGCAGAGGGATCCGTTTGTGTAGGGATTCCGGTATTCTCCAATTTCTTTTGAGGTGCCACTGAATGGGCCTCATGTGTAGTCGGCCTAGGTGAACTTGTTTCTCTGTCGCGGTTAGCAGGCCTATTAAAGACATCAGTTCCCGTACTGAACAAGCCGGTCGGGAGATGAGTTCTAGTATCTTTTCCTGTAGGCTTTGCCACCTGTCCGGTGTCGGTCGGACCCGACCGGACTGGAGGTCGAATTGGTAACCGACGAAGTTGAAAACTTGCTTGGGGTCCAATTCCGACTTTTCTATGTTCACCAGCCAACCCAACTGTCGGCACAGTTGTACTAGGACCTGTGTATGTTGGAGACAGGCCCGGTGGGATGTGGCCCTCACCAACCAGTCGTCTAGGTATTGGTGGAGACTTATACCCTTCTGAGTGGCCATAAGCTTCACCTCCTTTGCTATGACAGTGAACTCCATAGGAGCTGTGGATAGGCCGAAGGGGAGAGCTTTGAACTGAAAGGTCTGTCCCTGGGCGTGAAATCTCAAATATTTCCTTGACTGTTCCTGTATGGGGATGTGGAAATAGGCATCCTTGAAGTCTATGGAGGTTACCCACTCTCCTTTTTGGAGAGAGGTTCTGATGGTTTCCGGAGTCTCCATCTTGAATTTCTCTGTTTTGAGAAAGGGATTTAGATTGCTCAAATCTAGGATTGGCCTCCATTTGTTGTTGGGTTTGGGAACCAGGAATAGTCGGTTGAAAAACCCTAGGGATGTTTGTTTGTGTACCCGTTCTATAGCATTTTTTGCCGTAAGCTGATGTAACGCCTCTAACAGTTTGAGGTTTCTGTGAGGATTGCCATAGCAGCTTACAACTGTTGGGGTTCTTGACAAGTTTGGCCTGGTCCGGAAGGGAAGGGTGTACCCCTCCCTCAGGATTTGAACAACTTTCGGACCGGCCCCCAGCTCTGACCACTTTTCCCAAAACATTTGGAGTCTGGCCCCTACAGGAAGATTTGTGTCAACATTGGGAGCATTTGTTACAATATTTGCATGAGACAATGGAATGACACAAGAAACACCTTTCACAGATTTTAATGAACTTAGATCTGGAAAACAAACTGCTGCCCCGGGACTTATTTCTTTCTTTTGCGAATGCCCGGGCGCAGTATGAGCAGAATTTACAACAGTTAACTTTGCATTTAAAGTGTTCATAGTCTCTTGTGGGCTCCCGGTCAGCAGCAGTGGTCTCAATTGCAAAAAACATTGATTGTCATTTATACTGCTGCTGACCCTTGGCAGGACGTGAGGAGTACTGTTGTTTCCCTTTGTTCTTGCGGCGCTGAGTGCGTGACAAATTTTTCCAGGCCGGTTTGTCCTGTTTTCTGTCCGACCTTTGTTCCTGCCTTTCATATGGGTGGTAGCGGCGACCCTTATATACAGAGCCAGACTTGTTCCTATCAAAGTCAGTAATGTCCTCCTCAGCCTTTTTAACACAAGAGTCTGGGAAGAGAGTCTCCACATGAAGAGGTGAGGTGCGGAGGGCGTTGAGGGTGTCCGCCTTCACACCAGCCTTAAGGTATGCCAGATAAGAATCCCGCCTCAGGAGGGTTGCATTTGCCATGTTGACGAACACAAATTCAGTGAGGTGTTCGACTGCTTTAGCCATGGATTGACACACACTGGCGTTGAAGTCCAGTAAAAATTGAAGCTCGTCAACAGCAGCTGAAGCCTTAGTCGGTGCCTTGCCCTTTGACTCCACTCTTATTGCCTTTAACTGTGCACCCATGTTCTGTTGGACCTTCAGCAAACACCTGTTGAATCCAGCAGCCTGGTTACATATAATAGTGGACTCACGCGCGGATTTTTCCCATTTACGTAAGTTCTCTTGGGAAATAGGCCGCGACATGGGTGGGGCACTTGCTATACCGGCCTGTCTGGCAATCCTCAAGTATCCACTGTTCAGGCGTGAAGAACCGGTGTGCCACGAAGTAACTACTTGGTCAGAGTCCTTCTTTGGGTTTGGGTGGCACCCATACCACTTGGTCTGTGATTTCGGTGGCCGGACGAATTGGTCTCTCAAGAGGCCCCCTGCCTCAGAAGCTCGAGTTGGATATCCTTGAGTAAGGGTAAGATTGAGCTTTGAAAGTTTTTTGCAGAGCCATTCATCTGTCGGTAGAGAAACAGAGACTTTTCCTGGAGTGTGCATCTTGGGGCCGGAGAAAGGATTGTCCTCAGATGTTGTCACCCCAGTGTCAATGTCCGGAATATAGACCAGTTCATGAAGGATCTAATCCCCCTCATAGTTTCTCGGTAGGATTGCTCCTCCGAGAGGGACTGATCATGATCAGATGCATTTGCCTCCATATCGTCTGACAATTCCCCTTCCTCCGGAAAGATATCAACAAGAGGATGGTCGGACGACAGGCTGTCCGATTCCGAATCACTAGAGGGAGAGGCGTCTTTCTTAGATATGTCAAAGGCCGTGGCCGGACGTTTCTGCCTTGGTTGTGCCAGTTCTGGTAGGCCTGAGGATGAGGCTTTTGAAGTAGTAGAAGACCCGTGAGGAACTGGGTCGGTGGCCGGTGAGGCAATGGCAGTGTCGGCTGGTTGAGGAAGAGTAGTCGGTTGAATGAAGGGTTCCGGTCGGATCAAATCAGCTGGTGGAGCATGTGAAGGGGTGACCTTTACAGTTCCAAACACTGGTTCCTGAGGTCGGTCCAACGTCTTGGCCATAAGCAGGGCCTCCAGTCTGTTGAACCGGTCCGACCACTTTTTGTCCAAATCTGATAATTTAGAGTCGGTAGAAGGGGCAGTGGACTTCCCCTGTCCAGTAGATGAAGATGAGGATGCAGGCCGGCTGGGTGACTTGACCGACTTGTCCGGCTTAACCGACTTAGAAGATGCAGACTTTTTATCAGATTTCTTCTCAGATTTCCTCCTCTTCTCTTCCGGCCCACTCAAACCAGAGGCACCGGAGGTACCCTGGCCATCCACTACCCCTACTACCGACACAAGTGCCGGGTCCACAAGGGTGGGACTGAGAGTGTCTGAATCTTTGATGGGTGTTGAAGACTTGGCCTCTTTCCGTTCCTTCTTTAGCTTGTAGGAGGGGGTTGAAAGCTGAGTCCTTTGTTCCGGCGTGAAAAGGTCGCAATGTTCACAAGATTCAGGTGGGGACTTAACACAAGGGTCAGAGCCCTTCTTCTTGTCACGGCACCTAGCACACACAGTGTGGTGGTCAAAGCCAGCCATCATGTGGCCGCACCCCCCCCTACGTTGACTTGGAGAAGACATGATAAAACAAGTACACGTGAGGAAGTGATCCGTAAGGTAAATAAAACCGCACTTCTAACAACTCACAAAGCGTTCCAAGTACTAAAATAACTGTAGAGATGATCTATAGTATGTGAGGAAGTGATACGCAAAGTTCAACAATCCAGCACTTCTTCAAACTCACATAAAATAAAATATAAAAACAATTTCCAAATATTCGTTCCAGCAGTGCATGCGCCAAACGAAAAAGATGCTATGACGTCAGCTTGTCTAGACAGGAAGGAAGTACGACACGCCACCTGGCGAGTGCAGTGTGAGGACCGGCCAGCCGGTGGAGACACAGGACGTCTTTTTCTGACGTTTGGTGGGCCGGTCTGCGCCGACCGGTTTAGCATATTGTCCATTGGATAGGATGTATTAACGCAATAAAAAATCATGTTTTTCCATTTCTTACGTCGACCACAGCAACCACCACCAGCACCACCAGCACCCATACAGAGACCTAGAAGAAGGCACAACATGTGGGTCAGGCCATGGCTGCTACAGAGAGAAGAGAGGGGGGCCTACCACAACATTATGGCTGATCTTTATGCCACAGATATTCCAGGATTCACCAACTACATGAGGATGACCCCAGAATTTTTTGAAATGATTAAGACCAGACTGGAACCACACCTAGCCAGGCAGGCCACCAACTACAGAGCACCAATCAGTGTTGGTGAGAAGTTAGCCCTCACCATCAGATATCTGGCCACTGGAGAGTCCTACACATCATTGTCCTGTCAGTTCAGGGTTGGAAGATCCACCATCTCCAAGTTTATACCAGAGGTCTGCAGGGCCATCCAGGATGAGTTCACCAGGGAGTACCTGAAGTGTCCTACAACCCCAGATGAGTGGAAAGAACTGGAGAGGGAATTCAGGATCAGATGGAATGTTCCACATGCCCTGGGAGCTCTGGATGGGAAGCATGTGGCCAAGACAGAAACCCTGCTAGAGAAGCCAAAAGACAGAGGGATTACCTGAAGGACTACTTCAACAATGAGGGAGCAGTGGCCTGGCAAGATGGCAGAATATAAGTCCTGCTGCAGTAACTATAACAGTCCTTTTCAGGACTACCAATTATTCCAAAAACAATTAATCAGCTATGTTTGCTACAGACGGACAAACCCCATGCCAAACATAACTTGTACAGACTGACAAACAGACAAACCCCATGCCAAACATAACTTGTTGAGACGGACAAACAGACAAACCCCATGCCAAACATAACTTGTTGAGACGGACAAACAGACAAACCCCATGCCAAACATAACTTGTTCAGACGGACAAACAGACAACGCCCATGCCAAACATAACTTGTTCAGACGGACAAACAGACAAACACAACTTTCTCACCCAACAAACAGACAAACCCACTGTTAAACAAAAGCCAAACACAAAGTCACACATAATATCCGAAATTAAATTATTTTTTTATATATTTTCAAATCCACATCATAATTTCACCAATTCTTTTTGTTCATGGCTTGGAAATTTATTTGTAGCAGAAAGGTTTTCATGGAAATCTTCAATTTTAAATCTTCACTTCTAATCACAAAAATGTGGAAAATATAACCACGGAACTAGTTTTGCTTTCAATAATGGGGGATTGTGTTTGCAAAATAGTTTGTCAGTTTGTTGGCATGGGTTCTATTTACTTTTGGGTTTGTGTGTTTGTTGGTTGGTGGTTACTGGGGTTGGGTTTATTTTTGGTAGTTTGGTGTTAGGTTTGGTACTGGGTTTGTTATTTGGGGGTTATGTTTGGTGTTGGGTTTGTCTGCTTGTGGGTTGGTAAGTATGTGATAATGCCTTTTAACTCTAGGGAAGGTGTAAGTGTTTGACTTTTCAATTACAGATTTTAAACTATCCCATGGATTTTAATCTAAAAATGGGCTGATTAATGGCCATATTGGGAGTTATTTTTAATTTTTTTTTATGTGGCCTTTTTTGTTATGTGTGGTACCATGGGTTATTTGTTTCATGTTTGGGGTGGTGTAGGTGTTGGACTTGAATTTTTTTTTCTTGTGATAAGTATTTGTACTGAACTTTTTTGTTTTGGGAGGGGAATTGGAAGAACACGTAGCTGAATAATTGTTTTTGGAAGATTTGGTGGCCCTGAAAAGGGCCTGGCAGGTCAAAGACCCGCCCTGACTGGATGGCTACTGAGGAGGCTGCTGCTGCTGTTGAGGCGGTGCTGAAGTGGTGATAGTAAAGAGCTGCTGCTGCGGTTGTTGCTGCTGCTGCTGAGGCTGCTCGACGATCTGTGTTGATGTCAGATCTGGTAGCTGGCTTAAGATTCCACTCAGATTGTGTCTGCTCCCTTCGTCCTGTACAGTTAGGACAGATGTCGGGTTGCTGAAGCCAATGGGGCTTGGTGTATAGTACACAAAACTGCTGCTAGCTGCTGCTTGAGTGGAACTAGACGCCTGTGGAGTGGTTGTTGGCAGTAGGCCGACCCTCTGGGACTCCGTGGTAACAGTGGCTGATCTTCTGGGCAATGGCTGACGTCTGCGGTTACTCTTAATAGTTTCGATGTCTCTAAAAATCTTGCCCTTTAATTCTTCAAATTCTTCTTGAGTCATCTTCTCGGCCTCTGATGCCACGTAGTCAAAGAAGGGCTGCCTGTCTGACTTCTGATGCAGAAAACCAGAGATAAGTGTCCTCATCTGCTCAAAGTGTTCGAGAATCTTGGAGTCTGTAGTTGAAACGGGCGTTGATGTAATGATGGACTGACTCCTCTCCCTCAGGACACTGGACTCGAGGTGTTCTGTATCAGTAGTTGAGCCACGTGATTCGTCTTGCCTGCTGGTATTTGGACTGGCCTCAAAACCTGAACTTCTATTGGCCCCCTTTCTTCTGATGTGGGTTTTAAGAAAACCCATCTGTTGGTACACCCAGGACTGTCTCTTGGTCATCTCCCTCGGGGCTTGGCCAGATTGGAGCTTAGACAGCTTCCCATAACGTGTTCGCTGGGACTCGAACCATCTTCTCACATCAAAGGGCTGGAGCTTTAGTTCTGCAGATATTTCTGCCCAGAGAGCCTCTCTTCTGGTCCTGTTGTGGAAACGTGAATGTTCCTTGTCATACAGTTCAGGGTGCAGCTTTACAAATTCCACAATGGAAAATTCCTGGCTGTCTGTAAAAGTGGCACACACCCTGGCTCTCTTGGCTGAAGAATGGCACTCCGGATCTTCCTCACACCTCTCTTCTTCTTCTGCCACAGCTTCCCCAATAGCTGGATCTTCCTGAATCTCCTCCTCCTCTCTCCTCTCACTTCCTTCTTCTGTAATAACCTCACTCCTCTACTTGACTTTCCTTCTCCCTCTCATCCATCTTTTTCCTTCCTCTCTTCCCTCCTTTCTCTTTCCTCATAATCCAGTCGACAAAATAATAAAAAAATAGTAAAATGTGTCTCCTAACTGTGAAATTTACCCTAAGCTCATGTATATAAAATGTAAAATAAAAACTGAAAACCCCTACAAATCAGTGACACACGTCTCTCAGTAGCCAAACAGTCAGTAACAACGACAAAGTGTGCGCGGTCGCTTATATAGTCCCAGACCCCCTCATTGCCTCGTTTTAATTTCCGACGTGCGGAAAACAGTCGGTTCTTAATCGGTTGTTAGTCCCAGGCCGCCTGGGGCGTCCTCAGGCCGCCGCAGACTGAAAATGTGTGGTCCCAGGCGTCCTGGGGAGGCCGGTTTGGATCGGTTAGGGTCGGTTACCCTTAGTCGGTTCTTAGTCCCAGACCTTGATTTTTGGGTCCCAGGACACCGCAGACGGTCTGAGGCTTCCGGGGACTAATGCAACCGACCCACTTTCAGACGCATGAAATTCATACGCATCATATTTGAGTCTGGGATTAACAACCGGCCTCCTGGGACTAAGCTAGGGAGGTCTGGGACTAAGGGTCGCAGGCGGCCTGGGACAACACACGACTGTGTAAATTTGGGTCTGAGGAGGCCTGAGGACGCCTGGGACTGGACATTTTGTTGAGGGCGGGAAATATGAATCGGTTGTAGTCGTGTGAAATATCAAACATGTTTGATTTTTCACACGGCCCCAACCGACCACAACCGACCCTTACAGAAGGTCTGGGACTAAGCAAATATTTCAAACCGACCCCCCAAAACCCTTAATCGGGAGCCTTAGTCGTGTGGTGGAACACCCACATTACTCAGCTATGAAATGAGCCACAGGTCTGAAACTTCACTATGTTATAGCTGACCCCAAATTAGGTGAATAACATATTGAAACAAAATACTCTAAATGCAATAGTTTTCAAGTTATAAGTGATTTACTCAACAGTGATAACCTAAAAGTAGCTATTACTCAGCTATGCCATGAGCTACAGGTCTGAAATTTTACTATGTTATAGCTGGCCCAAAAGTAGCTGAATAACATATTTATACGAAATTCTCTAAATGCAATAGTTTTTAAGTTACAAGTGATTTTACTCATGATGGAAGTTACTGAAAAGCCCAAAAGTAGCTATTACTCACTTAGCTATTGAGACAGATACCCAACTTACTCACCATATTGTAGCTATGAAAAAAGTAGCTGAATAACATATTTTAACAAAATGCTCTAAATGCAACACTTTTCAAGTTATAAGTGATTTACTCAACAGTGATAACCTAAAAGTAGCTATTACTCAGCTATGCCATGAGCTACAGGTCTGAAATTTTACTATGTTATAGCTGACCCAAAAGTAGCTGAATAACATATTTATACGAAATTCTCTAAATGCAATAGTTTTCAAGTTATAAGCGATTTACTCAACAGTGATAACCTAAAAGTAGCTATTACTCAGCTATGCCATGAGCTACAGGTCTGAAATTTCACTATGTTATAGCTGGCCCAAAAGTAGCTGAATAACATATTTATACGAAATTCTCTAAATGCAATAGTTTTTAAGTTACAAATGATTTTACTCATAATGGAAGTTACTGAAAAGCCCAAAAGTAGCTATTACTCACTTAGCTATTGAGACAGACACCCAACTTACTCACCATATTGTAGCTATGAAAAAAGTAGCTGAACAACATATTTTCACAAAATGCTGTAAATGCAACACTTTTGAAGTTATAAGTGATTTAGTGCATGATTTCATGAATGTTAATGCATTAAAAATTATTAAAAAAATTTATTAAAAAAAAAGTAAGACAGATCCAGGTCTCATACTCACACAAGAGAATCTACCTCTGGCCTAGTACATATATGCAAGATATGAGAGAAATCCCTGCAATAGTCACTGAGAAAATTGTGATAAAAAGTTGAAATTTTCACACTTTTGGTGGGGGTACCCCCCTTGTAATGTCTCTAGCAAACAGACGAACAGACAGATTTTCATGCCTTGAACAATTTTTCATCCTCGATAGATAAGGTATCTTTTAAAAAAAACAGCATGTCTCTAGGCCTTGTAGTTTTGGAGAAGAAGTTGTTCACGCGGACGCGGACGCCCACGCCGCAGAGTGATGACATAATGTCAGCTGACTGACAAGTCAGCTGACATAAAAAGCAGGTTTATCTTGTTATTGGTGGTTTTGTCACCAAAATCATTATCCAGATATAAATGTTCAAAGCCAATTATTGGTTTTCGTATTTCAAATAATTTTTTTTGACAAAGTTTCTTTCAGAACTTCCATAAACACTTGTTCATGCTTATGAAACGCAATCTATTAGATGAATTATCACATTCTCTGCTTTGTCTTTGCCAAAATTATTGCACAAATTTGCCAAATTTATGAATTTAGATATACTTCATTTACACTTTTTGAAGACAGGGATTTTAGGAAGATTAAAACCACCTACAAACTCCAAATATAACTGTTATAATACCAAAATAAATAGTTATTAAAAGAGAACAGTTATGGTAAAAAGAGTATGAAAGCCAACAGATAAATTATACTACTTTTTATTGAAATGTTGTCATATTTTCACATATTTTCTGTCTAAAACAGACACAAGGGATGTCCTTAATAACAACTATAGAAACCCTGAACACAAGTACAAACGACAAACATGCATTGGTATGTATCCAACACTACATTTTTAGCCCAGACATATTAATGTACATAATTACTCACATGGGGCAACTTAGAATGATTTATATGTGTAATCAGTTACACCCTGTTCGCTGCCTTAATGGGGAATAGGCTGCAAATTACACAGCATAATGAAAAGAAACAACACATTTTCCACCATGGTAAAGTTTTAGATTATTTACAACCTGGCATAAAATGTATGTCATTATGTAATCAGGGTATGAAAATTGAATGGGAATAGTTTCATGAGCATTTATGAGCAAGATATTATTCTGCATAAGTATGATGATTTTGTCCCTGAAAATGATAAGAAAAGTGAAATGTATGGCTCAAATGTATGAGGTGATTGCATCCCTAGAAATCCCATATATCTGTTCAAAAGTTGTGCTAAAGGTGAAAAATAGCATCAGAGATGCCCGTACTCCACAGCCTAGGGAATATTTTCAACACCATGAGATATAGAAGTACTGTACCAGTACAAACCTCAGGATACTTTCAGAGCACTGTCAGCTGTATAAAGGTCCAAACAATGTTTAAATGGAGAAATAATGTTTAAAAGAAAGATAATGCGTATAAAGATGAAGTATTAAAACAAGATAACTCAATAACAAGATGACAGCATTAATCAGTAAACTAAAATTCAACACTCTTTATCTACATCTGCATGGCCGAATTATGGTTTAGATGGTTAGAATATTACCATGCATACATAAGTGGTAATACATTTAATGAATGCTTATTGTGGTGTTGGAGCAAAATCTGTGGCTCACTTGATGAAATTCTATCTCTTACAAATGGGAAGTTATGAAAGTAAAATTCTTAATAAATTCTAATATGACTTTTGCTTAATCTGCATAAAAAGACAGACCCAAAGGTCCAAGAAGATTTTAAAGGTCAAGGTCACTACGACAAGGTAAAAGGCAAATTAAGGCCACACCATGATAATACACACCTATAGCCCCTAACCAATGTCCCTACCAAGTATCAACTTCCTACACCTTACAGTTTCCGAGATATAGCCCAGACAAGATTTTATAGGTCAAGGTCACTATTTCAAGGTCAAAGGTCAAATCAAGGTCACACCATGATGCTGCACACCTACACCCCCTAACCAATGTCGCTACCAAATATCAACTTCCTTCACCTTACAGTTTCCGAGATATAGCCCAAACAAGATTTTATAGGTCAAGGTCACTACGGCAAGGTCAAAGGTCAAATCAAGGTCAGACTATGACGTTGCACACCTACACCCCCTAACCAATGTCCCTACCAAATATCAACTTCCTACACCTTACGGTTTCTCAGATATAGCTTGCACAAGATTTTATAGGTCAAGGTCACTACGGCAAGGTCAAAGGTCAAATCAAGGTCAGACTATGACGTTGCACACCTACACCCCCTAACCAATGTCCCTACCAAATATCAACTTCCTACACCTTACGGTTTCTCAGATATAGCTTGCACAAGATTTTATAGGTCAAGGTCACTACGGCAAGGTCAAAGGTCAAATCAAAGTCAGACCATGACGTTGCACACCTACACGCCCTAACCAATGTCCCTACCAAATATCAACTTCCTATACCTTACGGTTTCCGAGATATAGCCCGCACAAGATTTTATAGGTCAATGTCACTACGGCAAGGTCAAATCAAGGTCAGACTATGATGTTGCACAACTACACCCCCTAACCAATGTCCCTACCAAGTATCAACTTCCTACACCTTACAGTTTCCGAGATATAGCCCGGACAAGATTTTATAGGTCAAGGTCACTACGGCAAGGTCAAAGGTCAAATCAAGGTCAGACCATGACGTTGCACACCTACACCCCCTAACCAATGTCCCTACCAAGTATCAACTTCCTACACCTTACGGTTTCTGAGATACAGCCCGGACAAACTATTTCCCGCCGCCCGCCCGCCCATCTGGACACCATGGGTGAAAACAATACCCCGACAGCCCTTAAGGGCTGTGGGGTAAAAAGCTGAATTTAATGCTGTCATTTAAAATCTAAATCCCTTATATACATTGGTCTTATATGGAGGTTTTATAATTGATGGTGTGCGTTTGCAAAATAACTCAAAAATTTAACAATGGATGTTGATAAAATTTTCAGGCAATGTTGACAATGGCTCAATGAACAGATGATAAAATTTTTGTGATGCACTCATAAGCAATGTTGGAAGTGCTGAGACTTGGGGGATGTATGCACTCTCTGAGTGCTCTTGTTATGCAATAAACTGATGGCTTGGTGTTACTTAACATAATCTGCTATATTTGCAGGAAATGAATAAAGGTCCCTTGATGCCATACAGATCTGATTACCTCAGACACATGCCATCATTATACTGAATAAACTGGTGAAAAAAGTTTTAAAATTAGACCAGAAAATAAGGAAGTTCGGTTCATTTTAAAATGGAGGACTATACTATATTCTGTGTCTGCTGACAATGCCTGCCAATACTGATTCAATAAAAGTTGGAGACTTCTTCAAAGTAAAAATGGTTTTGTATCAATTTGTATCTCATTATTTTTGGTACACCTATGCAAGGCATGCCACATCAGTTCCTACTTTATTATTACTGAATGGTATTGTCTCATGCCACTGTTGTTATGTACAGTCCTTTGATCTGAGTTTCAGTTGGTTAAATTTTCTGAATTCCCTGCTCCACCTACTTCATAACTCTGACCTTTACAGAATACACTTCCAATTGCTGTAGTTATTTCCAATATTAGATAAAATTCAGTTGCCTAACTTCTACATAAATCAATGAGGTAATATCTTGCTAAACCAGCATCACGTTTAAAGTTAACTGTCTTAAAGTGTTCCCCAGTCTTCTGAACATTGACCTAAATATATTTAACTTTGGGGTGTACCCTATTCTGAGTATTCCGCTGTTTGTTGTTTATAACAACAATAACTTCATCTATTTTAAGAATGAGAGCAGCTTTTCCAGAATTTGTCAGTGTTTTTCACATTATTATTTTTAGATGTCGACCCATGTCTGTCCCTGGACTCTCCCTTCTTGGACTTAAGCGCATTAGAGCATTTGTATCAATTTTGCGCTCTATAAATCCTACTATTATTATTATTATTGCTATTATAACAAACCAGGCTGGCTGCTCTGCTGAAGTTCAGAATCTTACCACTAGTTAACTGGATACAAGTTTCAATTTGAACTGATTTCATAGGGGGTTTTAAGATTATCTCTACAACATGGAACAATAAAAACAAGACCACTGACGCGGTGTGTATCTCCCGCCGAGCATTAAAGTAGAAGAAATACCTTTTCCGAGATATTCACAATTTTTCATTTTCCGCTAAAATCTAAGATGGCCGCCAAAAGTGGGCAAAAATGAAATTTTTCCCCAAGGCACAGAATACTGTTGTACTACCCTGTGGGTGAAAAAGTTTGTTCCAAACCACTCTATCTTCTACGGTTTTAAAGATATTCACACTTTTTCATTTTCCGCTAAAATCAAAGATGGCCATCAAAAGTGGCGAAAATTGAAATTTTTGCCCTTTGTATAGGTTACTGTTGTACTACCCTGCGGGTCAAATCGCTGTATCTCATACGGCTTTCAAGATATTCACACTTTCTCATTTACTTTTAGAGATAATTCGCATTTACTCATTTTGAGTAGGTGAGTAATTAGCTATGGGTCTGAAACTTCACCATGTGAAAGCTCTTCCAAAAGTAGGTGAATGAGTTATCTGAGAAAAATTGGCTATCTGCAATACTTTTAAGGGATAATTCGCATTTACTCATTTTGAGTAGGTGAGTAATTATCTACAGGTCTGAAACTTCACCATGCAAAAGCTCTCCCAAAAGTAGATAAATGAGTTATTTGAGAAAAATTGGGTATCCGCAATACTTTTAGAGATAATTAGCATTTACTCATTTTGAGTAGGTGAATAATTAGGTACAGGTCTGAAACTTTACCAAGTGAAAGCTCTCCCAAAAGTAGGTGAATGAGTTATTTGACAAAAATTGGCCATCTGCAATACTTTTAGAGATAATTCGCATTTACTCATTTTGAGTAGGTCAGTAATTGTCTACAGGTCTGAAACTTCACCATGTGAAAGCTCTTCCAAAAGTAGGTGAAGGAGTTATTTGAGAAAAATTGGGTATCCACAATACTTTTAAGAGATAATTTGCATTTACTCATTTTGAGTAGGTGAGTAATTATCTACGAGTCTGAAACTTCACCATGTGAAAGCTCTCCCAAAAGTAGATGAATGAGTTATTTGAGAGAAATTGGCTATCTGCAATACTTTTAGAGATAATTAGCATTTACTCATTTTGCTCTTATGGTTTGTGAGATATTTGTTATTTATCACATTTTCACTAAAAGTAGCAATAAAGTAGCCATTACTCACTTGTACATTGAGCAACAGTTGTGAAACTTCAATATGTTACAGTTCACAAAAAAGTAGATCAACAACATATTTGAGAGAAATTGTGTAGCTGCAATACTTTTGAAGATATAAGCCATTTACTCATTATGGTTATCATTAAAAATTGACAAAGTAGCTATTACTCACTTAGCTATGGAGATACACTTCCAAACTACTGACCATGTTGTAGCTGTGGAGAAAGTAGCCGAACAACATATTGCAACTAAATACTCTAAATGCAATAGTTTGAGAGTTATAAGCCATATAATTATATTAGGTAAAAGTGGTATTACTCACTCAAAAGTAGGCCAAAGTTCACCAAACCCAAAAATTTTTGAAGAGCGTAAAAATTCATTAGGACAAGTAATTTACCAAAAATGTGTAACTGTAGTAGTTTCAGAGAAAACTGCGTGACCCACACACGCATGCACGGACACACATGGTGCAAATTATAATCTCCCGCCGGCGAGCCGGGCGGGAGATAATAACACCTTCAAATATGAGGGGTACACCTTTAATAGCCATAACCTAAAGGTACAACAGAAAAATGTAGTGTGGCCATAAGCATTGCATCAAGTTATCATTAAACATTATCTCTATATCAAAATATAAGACAGTCAAGACACTGTGATAATAGGCATCACATTCATAAATGTACCTATAGCTGTCCTGTCTCACAAAGCTAATTGACAAACAGAAATAAACTGACATATATGGCACCTAGGATCAATACTCTGACATATTCATACACATATTCCCTGTATAAATGCATCTATATTACATGAATAATGGATGGCTAGAACAGAAAATGCTGGGTAATTTACTCAACACACTAATGGCAGTTACTATTGTGATACATCCAGACACTATGAGACAAAACAGGTTTCATGTCAGCAATAACCAAGAACTCCCTATTTATCAAATCTGGTGAAAATAAAGCAATAAATGCTTGATTCAAACAACTATAGAATAGAATAATTTCAATTAAAAACAGCCTAAAAATATTTTACTGAACTAGATAATCTGGAGACCAAAGCTTCTCGACTATTCAAATTAAGTTTCTAAGCCTTTTTTTAAACCAAATTAACCCAACTGTAATAAAGACACTTCGATGTTTGAATGATCACAATAAACATTACAATGGAATGTTTTCAAATTTTAGGTAACTCACCGGAAAAAAATAAACAGAGGATTGTGTGAAAAATAGAATTATAAACGTTCATATTCGGGAATTTATCTAACACAGTAGTAATTCGAATACCCAATATCCTCTGTGGCCTAGTTAGTTATCAGGTTTGGCATCTAAGCACAGGCTGTCCCCTCTCTGTATGTTCGACTCCAACAAGTGACACAGCCGAGGACCTGTCCCACCATGACCCAGATTGTTGAACCAGATATAAAAGAAAACCTTCGACTTTAAATGAATAGATTAACCTTCTCACAGCCACAGTAGACGTTTACCCTACAGCAGCAGTAATAATCAATATTTGCCTTTTTCAGGCAGGATAAGTTTAATAAATCATGGGGGGGGGGAGATTTTTATAATTTTGTTTTTTTTTTGTCCATTGTGTAATTCTGTTGTTATACATGTAATTGTACAAAAATAAATAAATAAAAAAAAATATATTTGCCTTTTTAGCTATATACAACACCATCAATGCAACATCATGAGATATTTCAGTGCCAAACCCTGTAAGTCCATATTCGGACATGTGACAGGTAGCTCAGGGGATTTTTAAACATGAAACATAAACAGTAGCATCTATTACTTGACTTACTAGTGGATTAATATCCAGAATTTTGGGCTCTGAAAGGGTTAAGAATTGCTTTGAATGACGACACCACACAATATGGAATGTTTTCAAAGTTTTGGCAACTTACCAGAGAAAGTGGCTGCATGAAGGACCAGTGATACAGGAAGAGAATGCCCAGAGCCAGCACATCCCAGGAGAAGTCAGAGAGAGGCTCCGGAGTGTACACGCCTGTGTATGAATACATACAACAATGTGTGTACAAACTGTATAAAATCATGGAAAGGTACATTTACTGCCTGATATTATAAATCGATGTTAAATTTGGTAAAAATTTTTCAAGAGGTAAAATGTGTCAACAATGTCATTGAATGTACATTTGTTCTCTGTGTATCCTGGCACAATGTGAACACTAAATTCTTATTTGGGAATGTTTATAAGTGTAATAATGTAGGGATTCAGTTTAAGAAAGTCAAGAAAAGTGAATCGGGTCTTCTAAAACAACTAAAAATAGAAAACCTACTACAAAATTTGATCTTTCTTTAAAATATATGAATATTGTTCTATATTTTTCTAATATAAGTTGTTTCCGTTTTCAGGTTTTATTTTTAAGCATTTGCAAACGTTAAACGTGTGTGATACAATGCTGCTATAAAACGGCATTTTAATGTGACATATTTCGAAGATGCCCCAAATCACACAATATAAAAATGGTTAAGGTCTCCTGTCTTTTCCATTACAAATGTTTCATTATTCCAAAATTCTATGAAATATCAACATTTTTTCCTGTTGTGTGCATTATAATAATTTTATAAAGTGTAATATGTCAAAATATGATGTTTATTTCGTGGGCGATAAAAGAGCGATTAATCGAGTCTGAGTCAGTTCTTCCAAAATGTGGAATCGAGGCGCATTTTCCAGCTCGCTTGCAGCTTTAATATTTGACAATAAAAGAAGGTTGTTTCATCCATTTTACTATGCAGGGGTATTATCTGAACAGCCATCATGTATACAAAAATGTTTACCATTGGTCTTCACGAATCAGATTCACTTTCACAAATTCTTTTTAGGGACAAGAATACATTATCAACTAGAAATCACTGCCCCTTAATATGCACAAAACTAAGCATCTACTATCTATCAGAAAGCCAGGACTTACTTTTCTAATTAATTTTTCTTGTCAACTCGGCTATCATTGCATGTCAATGTGATAGATGTAACTGGAATTTCAATGCGGAGAAAGGACAACTAACCAAACTAGCTTTTTCAAACTATTCACACCCAATAATGGCCTAAAATGATAACTTTGTTTACCTCCGAGTCTGATGAGATAGTAGGGAATGACCAGAATGAGAAGGTGCTGGATATAGTACACTTCTGTCTCGTACGGCAGCTACAACACAGGCAACGGGCAAATTAAACAGAAATAGAACACGTGAACATCAAATGCATATATTCCTGAGATTCAAATTTAAAATATGGTTCTAGTTATGATTAAACTTCTACTTCTATCCACAAGGGGACAACAATTTTTTATTTTAAATGTAAAAAGCTGGTAAAACCCTGACCTTAAAAGGGGCGTGAATGCTGGTTATTATTTACTGTTACTTTGACTACAGTTTAGAATCCCCTCTGTTGTAAGTCTTATTTCTTGAGTCTCTTGACATTTCTCAAAGTCAACACTGAGGTATACAAGGGCATTTAAGGTCACTCACTCTGTACTAAAAGTGTTACTGCTCCAATTGTTTTTTTCAAAGGCCAAGGCTGAAAGGTTAAACAGCATAAAATAATCACTGTGCCTTGTCAAATTTGACACTGAAACAAACATGTTAACGTGTGTGGTAACACTGGCAAGGGCTTCACAGTTTATACATACCATCCAAGCATTAATGGTAGGAACAGAGGGATTTCATTGTAACAGGTGACATGCAATACCTCAGCAGTCAGTTGCATTTGTTGATTCTTCCAGACAACACATTTCGATACACTAAAAGTCACATGAAATAGTAATAGTATTTTCTTCCTGGAACTAAAGCCCTGGCTTTTCAATGCTAAGTATTTCTATTGTAAACTTACCAGTCGTGTATTGACCACTGGAAAGAGGAGTGCTATTGTGGCTCCGTTGAGGCAATGCATTGAGATCCTGAATACTGCCATTGTGAACCGACTAGGTGGTGCAACCAATAGGTAGATCTACAAGGGGAATTAAAAAATACAGTAAAACTGTTCTTTATATTGAGGGTTTGTGTCTACTATATATTTCAAGTTTAATATTTTGCAAAAAGTGCAGTGATGTTAAATCTTATCACTGTATTTCAGTTAAATGCTCTCAATAGCAAGACACCGGGCCTACCAACCCATCCCCAATTTAAACCCATGTGAGGTGCAGTAAATTCCATGATGTGATATACTTGAGCCAGCTAATGCTTTGGTAAAGTGCCAGTAGTGTTCGTTTACTACAGTCAACTGTATCACTATTATATCTTACAATTATCACCAAGTGACAAAGGATAAGGATTCAGCATACAATGTACAGGCACCTATTAACCTTTTCACAATACATGCAGTATCACCCATGGTAACCTGCATTTTGTGAAATGTCCCTGTCCTTGGATCACTGTTTGACGTCCATAGACAACCAGTCAGTGGCAGACCGCCCATTACCTTGCGCGTCCTACCAAAGCTTTGAAATATTTGAAGTTTCCGCATCTGATTTTGGTATCGTGAGCATGCAAAGATTTTCACATGTGCGTATGAATTTCTTACTATGGTAGCCAAAGGTGTGGTCCGCGGTGTACATGAGGTTGTGATTCAGTCGTCTTGCTGTGTAATACGACAACATAAGGCGAGTTAAGGTATTGGTCATTTTGCCAAAGGTTAGTTAATGAAGGTTGCTTCTCGGTGACCAACTTTTGTAGTACTGTCATTCTACTGTTATTGATGGTTAAAAAAACAGAGTGTCCAATCAGTGGCTCCCTGCCTGTAGTGTGAACATCTCAGATGAAATGGGGCGACCTTGGGGGTGATTCCACCGCCAAGAAAAACTTCTAACCGTGAGACGACCGCTTGTAATGTGAAAGGGGCATTACCTGTATCAGTATGATCTTCTCACATGGGTTGAAGATGTAGTTTATAATTTACCAGACTACCAGTATATCAACTGTTTCATGGCGATCATATAACAAGGGATAGACATTTAACATATAGTTTACTAGGGCTGTTAAAGATTACTTGAGTACTCGTTAAAGATTAGATTACTAAATTATTTGGAGTACAAAATGAACAAAAGAGTACTCTTTTACACTCAAATAGTGGCCTTTTATATAAGCCATTCTTGATAAAAGTGACATAAACTGGTTAAATTTCTATTAATTTTCAGGGGAAAATGGCACATTTTGTTGTATTTATCGCTAAAAAGAGTACTGGTGAGAGAGTACTCGAGTACAAAATTTGCTACTCGTGGCAGCCCTATAATTTATAAAGAATCTCACCTGTACCATAGTTATCATGTGACAAGGGTTGAGGACCCAGATCATCTGTTTGGTGGCAAATTTGAAGCCCAGCTCGATACCAAAGGTGAGGCACATGACGAGTAACATAACCTTGCGACCTGTCCGGTCTCCTTTCCGCTCTGCATCTGGGATGTGTTTTGGGAGTCGCACGCGGCTACTGGCGTAGTAAATCTCCAGGATACCAATAGCCGCAAACACGATGGTCTCTATGAACCTCTGATGTGGTGAGACAAAGTTGTAGCATTTCTCCCCACCGTTGCCTTCCATAGAGAAGTTCACACCCTCGTAACTCCATTTTAGCATGTGCTTAATATCTGGTAAAGCCATGTTGAACTCTTTAGTTGTATATGTGTGTATATCTTCACTGGAGTACTAGGCTTCACCAGAGTGAAACCCTTGAACCAGATATAAGCACAGCCACACACGGTACACACCACAATGAAGTCTTGATATTGATAGTAACTTTAAACCTCAGATTTACTGATATGTTCTGAAGTTAAAATTCTCAGATTAGGAATGATTTTTACCTGAAAACAAGTAAATAGTAAAAGTATTAATGTCAGTATAAACTAGATTGGGCCAACTCGGCGCCAACATATCCCCAGACAGGTCATCACTCACGCCACAGGTTTTGATCGGGAATTTTTTAAAACATAATTACCCATTATTATATGAACTTCAGGACATCAATCTACTCTGTTTATATCTCCCCAAGGAAGATGGTGTATCCCCAGACGCCGAATACATACCTCAAATTATATTTTCAATCTTCCTGCAATGAAAACTCTAAACCTATTTTCAAAGTATTTAAATGATTGATGATTGAATGTCCATTCTAAAATAATAATCCCAAAAGAGCATATCTGTTTCTATATTTGTTGACAAATAAAATATTATTTAAAAAAAAATTATTTATATTATTATTTTATTATATTATTTTTAGAATTTGCAAATTGTTTTCAGTTATTCATTTCCTCTATACCTATATATGTGGTCCATATATATGCAACCTAAATATGTGACACAATCTCAGTTCTGACTCCCCTTTGTGTTATATGTAATGAAGCCCACCACCTCCCACCCCCACCCCTCTCCCCTTCTCCACACCTCTCTCACTATTACACAAGATCTGCAACCCCATTGAGTTCTTTGTTTCTCATCTGATATCACTAAATACCTTTGTTTATTTAGTGTCACTCAATATAGCTGGAGGTCCCAGAGGTGGGTGGGGGGAATCCGGGTGGGGGATGTGGGTTGAGCATAAATGGTAAACAAACAATCTATATAAAAGGGGTACTCAAATACAAAAAGAATTGAGAATTTTAAGTATGTGATTATCAACTGAAATGAGTTCATAACTGTAGGAGCTGTGCCAAAATTAACTGAGGCAAGTTGAATAAAACTGGGCTAGTTGAGGGTTAAAAATCCCCTAGTTTTACTACATAAGGATATAATTTCATTAATATTGGGACTTAAAGCTCACTTAAAGTGTCCATTTTGTCTACTTGAATATGTTTAACCAGTTTCATTTTAAAAAGTGAAAAACTCAGCAAGCAGAGGTATAACACACAAAAATAAGTTCTTAAAAGACTAAGATAGCCATAACATTATTAATATTCAAAATTTAAATAGACAGGCATTTCCTTTTAAAAATTCAAAGATTTCAGCTCTATAACCCACATAGTTTGACAGTTACTGGGCTTTAAAGTGGCATAATATCCATAAATTGGGTTTCTGTGGGCATTTTACAATTGTTAAAGAGACCTTAGCAATTAAACTACAGATCTGAAACTTTTTGGGGGACATACATAACAAACAAAAATTATATATAATACAGTTTAAGACTTGTCACACTAAGCATTTCCAAATAACAGGGCAAAATACGGAAAAAATGTCAAAAAAGGCACTTGGGCGAGTGTCTATGGCCCTCATACACAGGTTAAATGTCTACTAAAAACCTTGATTTTCGGCATATGTAAAAAGGACATAATAATGCATTCCCAGATGGGATTTCAGCTCCATCAATCACATAGTTTAACAGTTACAGGGCTTAAAGGTGGTAAAAAGTCCAAATATTGGGTCATTGTGGGCCTTTTAGAGATCTCGATGTGGCTTTCAAATTAAAGCTTCAGACTTAAAATTTGTTACATACTAAGATTACACATAGAATATGTATCTAATAAAGTTTGAAACTTCTCAGACTTACCATTTCCAAGTTACAGAGCAAAATATGTGAAAAATGTCTTAAAAGGGTCACTCAGGTGGGTGTTTAAGGTCCTCATACACAGGTTAAATGTCTACTTGAAGCCTTGATTTTTGGCACATGTAAAAAAAACATAATAATGTATTCCCAGATGAGATTTCAGCTCTATCAGTCACATAGTTTAACAGTCACAGGCCTTAAAATTGGCCAAAAGTCCAAATACTGGGTCTTTATGGGGCCTTCTAGAGACCTAAATGTGGCCTTCAAATTAAAGCTTCAGACTTAAAATTTGTCACATACTAAGATTACACATAGAATATGCATCTAATACAGTTTGAAACTTCTTAGACTTACCATTTCCAAGTTACAGGGAAAAATATGTGAAAAATGTCTAAAAATGGTCACTCGGGTGGGGATTTATGGTCCTCATACACAGGTTAAATGTCTTCTTAAAGCCTTAATTTTTGGCACATATAAAAATAACATACTAATATCTTCTCAGATAGGATTTGAGCTCTATCAGTCACATAGTTTGACAGTCACAGGGCTTAAAAGTAGCAAAAAGTCCAAATATTGGGTCTTTGGGAGCCTTTTAGAGACCTCAATTTGACCTTCAAAATTAAAGCTTCAGACTTAAAATCTGTTACATACTAAGATTACACACAGAATATATATCTAATACAGTTTGAAACTTCTCAGACTTACCATTTCCAAGTTACAGGGAAAAAGATGTGAAAAATGTCTTATAAGGGTCACTCGGGTGGGTGTTTATGGTCCTGATACACAGGTTAACTGTCTATTAAAGGCCTAAATGTTGGGGCACATATAAGAAAACACATAGATATATTCCCAGATGATATTTAACTTAGATGAGAGACATAGTTTGAAAGCTACAGTGCTTGAAAGTGGCAAAAAGTGCATAAATTGGGTCTCTGTGGGCACTTTTGAGACCTTAAGTCGACCCCTTTGGGTAAACCTACAGCCCTAAAATTTTCTACAGACAAGGATTACATGTCAAAGTTATACCTAGCGCAGTTTGAGACTCATCAGAATTATCACTTCCAAATTATAGGGCAAAATATGTGTAAAGTATAGCAAAAAATCTCTAAGTGGGGGTATTTATGGGCCTCAAACACAATTTTCTCCTCAACTTAAAGTCATGATTTTCGGCACATGTACTAAGAACATATTAATGTGTTGTCAGGTAAAATTTCAGCCAGCTGAGCATCATAGTTTGTGACCTACAGGGCTCTAAGTGGCCAAAAGTGCAATTTCTGACCTTAAGGTGGCCATAAGTTCTTTTTTACTGGGAGTTTAAGGTCACCTAAAAATAGGGATCTTCCTTTGGGCACCCTTAACATGTGTACCAAGTTTGAAAAAAAAATATTAATTTGTTTTTGAGTTATCGCGTCCACAAGGAAATTTCTACGGCGGCGGCGGCGGCGCGACGGACCTGAATCCAATATATCCCCGACTTTCGTCTGGGGATATAATAATATTGTTATAAAACTGTGACCAGCAAACAGAGTTTAAAATGTCTGCGAGAAGTTTGGAGGTCATAAAATTACAACACATGCCCATCTCTGTGAGAAGAAGATAAGGTGCATTGGGAAAACTGGGCCAAACCTATTGAAATAAATATGAAATAAAGTTTGAACACAAAGATTATGTCATATTTATTTCAGGCTTGAACTTCAAACCTCATGCAATTATACAGTAACAAATGTCAAATCCACAACAATATATGAAATTTCGTAATTAGGAAATCCACTTTTATTTCACACACTTGCTGGAGATTTTTTTTTTACACACAAACTTTTTTGTAACTGGAATTAAATCTCTTATCTCCCTGATGCAAAATTAGTAGAAATTTTTATTATATTTTCCTGATTTTGAAAGGTGCCCTGATGGCTAAATTTCAGAAACTGTGACAAAAAATCAGTTTATTCCAATTTTAATCTCTAGTGGGGACACTTTGAATTTCTGTCGTAAAGTTAACAAGACCATTCAACAAATATCATATCATTAAAAGATAATAATAAGACTGATTAATAAAATCATTATTGATTCTTACTATTACTATCTATGCAAAGGAGGTTATGTAATTGCAAAATAACCTGAAAAGTTATGCATGGATTTTAATGACACTTTGACTAATTGTTGACAGTGGCACAAGAAACAAAATATTAAATTTTGGTGGTGAACCAGATCACCTTCACTGTTTCCAGGACTGTTTAAACCATTTTATCATTGCACTCATAAACAATATTAGCGGTCTTGGGTCTTGGCAAATTCATGTACTCTCCAAGTGCTCTTGTTATTATTAATTTATTATTATTATTATTATTATTATCCACTTGCTGACTGAATCAAAATCACAGAAGACATATTATTTAACGCCTATTGAATAATTTAAAGTTTTCAAGTATCTGAACAATCTGTACAGTGTTCTGCTTTTGATAAAAAAAAAAAATCTACAATTTAAACTCTATTTTGAAGAATACAAATGATACTTGATATCAGTGTGATAAAACTGCAAGCATGATTAGGAATTCCCCTCACTGCAAATTATCAATATGTTCATGATAAGTTAATTCAAACATTGATTTAGCAAACTTTAAACTAAAATAAACTACTAAAAAGATGATCACAAATGAATATCAATAGTTGTTTATATAGGTTAAAGTTGTCCTTTTAGATCCCTCCCAAGTGTCAACGTCTAAGATCATGTCAGAACAGAGTTCAACAGACCCTCTGTTATTCCCATGCTTGGCCATGATATGGATTTGAACTCACAACCACGGAGGTGACAGCAAGCGGTTAAATGTCAAACTTGTTAATCAGTCTGCCACTGAGGCCTGTATTTGGCTTTTAGCTATATACTTCCACTGAAACAAACTAGTAAGTGATTAAAACAAAATGTATTTCTTCACCAACTATTTCAAGCATATCTTAAGAATTGTCGCCTGGTGGCTGATGCACTTTTTTTTCGCTGAAACATCTTGTTTTTACTTTTGTTGACTAATACTGATCCTGACAGGGTGTATCCACTAAATTTCGATATTTTTTCCATGACTTTTCTATGACTTCTCCATAACTGAAGCCTTTAAAATTAAGGACCTTTTACATGCTTCGTGGCATGAAAGCTCGAGGCCACAAGATCCTGCGGGTTTTACCTTTGAGAACCATGTGGAAGACACCAAAATTTGAACTGATTACATAAACGTATCCTTGTATTGAAATGCTGCATGAAAGAAAGGAACAATGCCGTTTCAGGAAAGGATGCCTTTTAATTTCCATGACTTTTTATGAATTTTCCAAAACCTGGAGTCAATTTCCATGACTTTTCCAGCCCTGGAAAAAGAAAATAGAACTAGAGGATTGCTTGCAAAAAAAAAAAAGATATTGTTTTTGCACAGCAAAAACAAAGCATCCCGAAAAGGATATGAAGGTGAGTGCTAAATTATTAAGAAAATGCTCTGCTGTTAGCCTTATACTGTTGTGGCAACCGGAGTCTGCGTAGTCTGCTCTATCTAGCACGATTTTCAAGATATAAGCATTTTTGTGTTTTGCAATTTTTGCAAAAAATTCTAAAATTCAAAATGGCGAGACAAATTTTTTTTGAAAATTTGGATGACTATTCTGCAGAGATACCCTTCGGTTTAAAAATTTTGTCGAAATCGCTCTATCTAGCATGGTTTTCGAGATATAAGCATTTTTGTGAAAAATTCGAAAATTCAAAATGGCCACGATTTTTTTGAAAATTGGGATGGCTACTCTGCAGAGATATCCTGTGGGTCAAAAATTTTGTCGAAATTGCTCTATCTTGCACGGTTTTCGAGATATAAGCATTTTTGTGTTTTCCTTATTTGGAAAATTGCAAATTTAATAAGTAAATTAAATTTTTATAAGTTAATACCCTATCCAATGGACAATAGCTTATCCGGTCGGCGCGGACCGGCCCGCCAAACGTCAGAAAAAGACGTCCTGTGTCTCCACCGGCTAGGCCGGCCCAGTACTGTGCACTCGCCAGATGGCGTGTCGTACTTCCTTCCTGTCTAGACAGAGTGACGTCATAGCATCTTTTTTGTTGTCTAAACCAATTAGACCCCTAGTAGACTGAAAGCGGGGTCGGTGGGAGGGTCTTGTGTGTCCATTGGATAGGGTATTAACTTATAAAAATTTAATTTACTTATTAAATTTGCAATTTTATTGCGTTAATACATCCTATCCAATGGACAATAGCTGAATAACTACCGCTTGGTCGGCGGGTAAGTTACTAGGGACTTGTGTGAACTCATGTTAGGTAATGAAAATTCCTTCTTTAAGCCTGGGGTGGACCTTGAAGTCAAACACCCTTAAGGCTATGGTCGAATATCATCATCCGGTTAACCGGGATGGAACCGTCAGAGTCGACCCTGCCCCCCCCCTTTTTTTACAGACCTGCTCTGAGGTAGGGGAAGAGAGGGATGAGTTCAGTCCCATAGAAATAAGTCTCCCGGAGGAAGTACTGAGATTTTTTTTTTTTTTTTTTTTTTTTTAACTATATGTGCAATATATGTACAAGTATTTACATATGTACAGATCTCCTCTAGGTACCGGTTTGTTGGTGGATCTGCTGAGCAGCCACAACCGGACCAAGATGGTAGAGCTCTGAGTCGGCCCAGGCCACATCCTTCAGATAGAATTGAGTGAAGGTATTATGAGATTTCCAGTGGCAGGCTGATAAGATCTGCTCTAAGGAGACTCCTGACTGGAAAGCCTTAGAGGCAGCAAAAGCCCTGACATCATGAGCTTTAACTTGATGCAGGGTGTGGGCTTGATGATCAGAGAGCTCATAGCATAGGATCACAGTCTGTTTGATCCATGAGGAGATAGTGGCAGGTGAGATGTCTTTGTCGAAGCCTTTTTTGAAGGAAACAAAGACTAGCTCCTTATGTTGTCTGAGGTCTGAAGTCCTGTCCAAATAGTAGCGCAAGGCTCTGACTGGACACAGGGATCTGTCAGACTTGAGGGATTTATCCAGGGTAGGAGCCAGGGCTGGTATGACCACTGGGGCTACACTCTCTGGACCCTCTTTGGCCAGCTGATTCTTGGAAAGAAAACTGGGAGATGGAAACAGGGACACCTTAGACCAATCGGATTGGTGTCTGATGTTCTTGTGCTGCCAAGCATGGATCTCACTCCTTCTTTTGCCAGAGCCTAGGGCTAAAAGGAAGACAGTTTTGAAGGTCAGGTGCTTCAGAGATGCCTCCCTAAGAGGTTCAAAAGGAGCCTTTGTCAGCTGGTGTAGCACCAGGGAAAGGTTCCAGGAGGGAATCCCCCTCCGCCCTTTGGGTCTATCTCTGTGGAAACTTTCCAAGAGACGAGTGAGATTATCATCTTTGCTGATATTGACTGTTGTAGGACCTAGTTTATCAGCAATGGCAGATCTGTATCCATCAATGGTGCTGGGCTGTAACTTCTTGTCCTCAAAGAGGTACATTAGGAAGTCAGCCACCGACTTTACAGGTGGTGACCTGAAGTCCACCTGATTAGTGAGGCACCACTTTGTAAAAATGGCCCACTTTGCCTCATAGACTGATCTGGTAGATCTTCTTTGAGGAGCCTCAATTCTTGCTGCCACTGCCTCAGAGAAGCCCTGTTCTTTGATTGTTGTGGCTCTAGGAGCCAGGCATGGAGATTTAGATTTATCAGATTTCTGTGAGGGATCTGATTGAAGGGCTGTGTCAGCAGATTGGGCCGGTTGGGCAGGCTGAGAGGGATCTGACTGGACATGGTCACCAAATCCCAAAACCAAGGCATGTTGGGCCACCCCGGGGCAATCAGAATGAGCTTCTTGCACGGGGAGTCCAATAGCTTCTCCACCACTTTGCCCAATAAGGCGGTCGGTGGGAAGGCATATGCGTCCAGATCCTCCCATGGCAGAGTGAGTGCATCCACTGCTAGAGCCAGGGTATCCGGTACTGGAGAGACAAATAGAGGTAACTTGTGGTTGAACCTCGTGGCAAATAGGTCTATCTGAGGCCGGTGCCATTTGCTGCATAAGCTTTGAAAAACGTCCGGAAGGAGTGACCATTCTGTTTGGATGGTCTGATTGAGCCGGGATAGCTTGTCTGCTATCACATTTAGTTGGCCAGGGATATGCCGGGCTTTTAGAGTCACTTGTCGCTGGGAACACCAGGTCAAGATTCTCCACAGTAGGGCACACAGTGGACCCGACTTCATGCCTCCTTCTTTGTTTATGTAGGCCACCACTGTGGTGTTGTCTGTGGCCACTAGGACTATTTTGTCGGTGCATAGGTCTTGGAACTCTTTTAGAGCCAAGAAGACTGCTTTCAGTTCCAAGTAATTTATGTGCAGTTTGCTTTCCGGCACTGACCAGGAGCCCCTTGCAGTGAGCTCGTTTAAATGAGCGCCCCACCCTTCTTTTGATGCGTCTGTAAACATTTGCAGAGCATGTCTTATGGGGTGTAATGGTTGACCTTGAAGTACATTGCTTTCGTTCAGCCACCATTGTAAGTGCGGGTGCAAGGATCTGGGTAGCGGGATGACCTTTTCCAGAGATTCCGGTACCCTCCAATTGTTTTTGAGGTGCCACTGTATGGGTCTCATGTGTAACCGGCCTAGGTGAACCTGTTTTTCTGTGGCTGTCAACAGACCTATCAAGGACATGAACTGTCGGACCGGACAGGCCGGTAATGACAGCAGTGTTTGTATTTTTCCTTGAAGACTTTGCCATCGGTCCGGTGTCGGTCTGACCCGGCCGGACCTGAGGTCGAACTGGTAACCTACGAAGTTGAAGACCTGTTTGGGCTCCAATTCTGACTTTTCTAAGTTCACCAGCCAACCCAGATCCTGGCACATCTTGACCAGAATTTGGGTGTGATGGAGACAATCTTGGTGGGATCCGGCTCTCACCAACCAGTCGTCTAGGTATTGGTGGATCCTTATACCCTTGTGTATGGCCATCAGTTTCACCTCCTTTGCTAACACAGTGAACTCCATGGGCGCTGTGGACAGACCGAAGGGCAGTGCCCTGAATTGGTAAGTCCGGCCCTGGACATGGAACCTTAAGTATTTCCTGGACTGTTCCTGTATCGGTATATGGAAGTAGGCATCCTTGAAGTCTACTGAGGTTACCCACTCCCCTTGCTGGAGGGATGTCCTGATGGTTTCCGGTGTCTCCATTTTGAATTTCTCCACCTTGAGGAAGAGGTTTAATTTGCTTAGGTCCAGAATGGGTCTCCACTTGTTGTTGGGTTTGGGTACCAGAAAAAAGTCGGTTGAAAAACCCTAGAGATGTTTGATTGTGGACCAGTTCTATTGCATTCTTGTCTATAAGCTGATGCAATGCCTCCAGCAGGTAACTGTTCCTGTGGGGATTGGCATACCGGCTTATGACAATGGGAGACCTTGTGAGGTTTGGCCGGATCCGAAAGGGGAGGGTGTAGCCCTCTCTCAAGATTTGAACTATTTTGGGTCCGGCACCTCTTTCCAGCCAAATTTGCCAAAAGTTTTGAAGTCTGGCCCCTACAGGTAGATTTTGTACAACAAGAGGGACATTGGTCACAGTTTGGACATAAGGCAATTGAATGACAGAAGAAGCACCTTTGACATGTTTTAATAGACAATCTTTTGAAATTACAGCTGACAAGCCAGGACTTATTCCTTTCCTTTGCGGATGCCCGGTTGCAGAATGAACATGGTTTACAACATTTAAATTTACATGTCTCTCTAAAGATTGAATAGTCAATGTCTCTCTGGGAGTGCTCCCGGCCAGCAGCCGTGCCCGTAACTTTGTTACACAGTGATTGTCATTTATACGGCTGCTGGCCCTTGGCTGGACGTGAGGAATACTGGTGTTTTCCCTTCCCTCGTCTGTATTGGCTGTGTGAGATGTTCTTCCAGGCCGGTCGGTCCTGCTTCTTGGGGTCAGATTGTCTGTCCTGTTTTTCATAGGGATGGTATCTGCCCTTCTTGTAGGCCGATCCAGACCGGTTTCTATCAAAGTTAGCAATCTCCTCCTCAGCCTGCTTAATCACTGAGTCTGGGAACAAGGTGTCCAATTCTAGTGGAGCAGATCTGAGAGCATTCAAAGTGTCCGCCTTTACTCCAGACTTGAGGTACGATAAGTATGAATCACGCCTTAAAAGGGTGGTGTTGGCCATGTTGACAAATACGTAGTCCGTTAGATGCTCCATAGCCTTAGCCATGGCCTGGCAAATACTGGAGTTAAAGTCCAACAGGAACTGAAGTTCGTCTGTTGCTGCAGAAACCTTGCTTGCTGTTTTGCCCTTGGAATCAGCCCGGATAGTACGGAGTTGGGAGTGCATATTCTGCTGTACTTTAAGTAGGCAGCGGTTGAAGCCGGCTGCTTGATTGCAGATTGTAGATGATTCCCGAGCTGATCTCTCCCATTTTCTTAGGCTTTCCTGGGAAATGGGTCTGGACAAAGGTGGATTTGATGCAATGCCAGCCTGACGAGCTATCCTCAAGTAAGTACTATTAATGCGGGAAGAGCCAGTGTTCCAAGTTTTAGCTGTGGAGCTAGTGTCCTTCTTGCTTTCTGAGTGTACACCGTACCATTTGCTTTGGGACTTGGCTGGCCGGACAAACTGATCTCGTTGAAGAGAGCCGGCTTCAGTGGTACGAGAAGGGTAGCCCTGTACTAGGGTGAGATTGAGCTTTGACAATTTGTTGGAAAGCCATTCGTCCACGGGTAGATTAACCGAAACTTTGCCCGGCGTCTGGAGTTTCGGTCCGGCAAAAGGGTTATCATCTGAGGTCTTGGTACCTGAATCCATGTCGGGTACATGAGTCCACCCCATGTAGGACCGTATACCCCTCATTGTCTCTCTATATGATTGCTCTTCAGTGAGGGATTGGTCGGGGTCGGTCAGTGACACTTCCGGGTCATCAGAAAGTTCACCCTCTTCCGGGTACAAATCAATAGGAGGTCTATCTGAACTAGTACTATCAGAGTCCGACTCACTGGACGAGGTATCCCTTCTAGTGTCAAAGGCAGTGGAGAACGACCTCTTAGCAGGTTGGTCGGTTGTCTTTGAAGTCCCTGGTCGGTGGGCAGGCTGAGAAGAGTCAGATCCGGCCTTGGAGGCAGGCACACTAATAGTGGGGCCGGTGGCCGGTGACATAGAAGCAGCCGGTGGCTGTGAGAATGAAGAGGGTTGGCCAGGTGGTCTGATGAAGGGCTCAGAGCTGATAGCAGTGGCCGGAGGAGCATGTGTCGGGGCAACCTTGACAGTACTGAAAGTAGGCTCCCGGTCCAGAGTTTTGGCCAGTAGAAGTGCCTCCAACCGGTTAAACCGGTCCGACCATTTTTGCTCCATGACCTCAAGCTTCTGGTCGGTAGACTCTGCAGAGGGCCGGTGAGATGACTTGACCGGCTTGGAGCTGGAGACCTTCTTATCCTCTTTCTTCTTTTTTCTTCTCAGCTGGTTTCTCACTCAAATCAGACGGCCCGGAGGCCGGCTGACCATCCACAACCCCCATTACTGTCACTAAGGACGGGTCCACAAGGGTGGGACTGAGAGCGACATCTGAAGGATTCTTTGCTGGTGTTGAAGACTTTTGCTCCCGCTTCTCCTTCTTATTCTTGTAAGTTGGGGTTGACAGTTGTGTTAATTGTTCTGGGGTAAAAGAATTACATATAGGGCAGTCACCTTCAGGTTTTTCCACACAGGGATCCTTCCCTTTCTTCTTGTCGCGACAGCGCGCGCAAACCCCATGCAAATCAAAACCTGCCATCATGTGGCCACAACTTCCCCTACGTTGACTGGGAGAAGACATAATAAGCTATAAGTCTTCTAGAATCCGTATATATAAAATGTAAATGAAAAAAGGTAAGAGTTCTTACAAAGACCTGAATTAAAACTTCACTGTGAAAATCCGTGCAACATGTACATGCGCCAAACGAAAAAGATGCTATGACGTCACTCTGTCTAGACAGGAAGGAAGTACGACACGCCATCTGGCGAGTGCACAGTACTGGGCCGGCCTAGCCGGTGGAGACACAGGACGTCTTTTTCTGACGTTTGGCGGGCCGGTCCGCGCCGACCGGATAAGCTATTGTCCATTGGATAGGATGTATTAACGCAATAAAATTGGTAATGATTAATTAATCATTAATTACTCGGCCATTTCTTAACCAATCAATGCCAAATCTAACGATTTCCAGATTTTAATAGAATGAATGTATTTGCCAAGTTTCAGGTGAATTGATAAAATAGCTTTCAAGTTATCATCCAGACAAGCTTACCCATCGAAAAAAGACATTTTTGGTCATGTGACCTCTCTGATTGGTCGAAATGTCACTGTAGCATATTCAAAAAAGTTCCCCAAGGCTACTGCATACACCTGCCAAATTTGAAAAGAATCCGCCCAACGGTCACAGAGTTATAAGGAAAACAAAACATGGAGGCTTATTTTCTCCCATACACCAACAAGAGGAGAGTGCCCGTGAACGGGCACTGTGTCAGCTGACTGAGTGTTTTTGATTTGTGAAGATGATTAGAGGATAGAATAATTATCAGGAAAAGGGCTGTACAGAAATACAGTAAATGGTAACTGAACAGCAAGTTCGAAAGAAATTCCGAAGCTGACAGAAGAAAAGGATAAAAAAATTGTGCCCTGTAAATGGTATTATGAAGGAAAATAACAAGGTAATTGTTTAAGTGTAAAAAATAGGTTAAAACATATTTAAAGAAATACTACAAATGCAATATCCTCGTTCGACCTTGAAGAAGGGGTCCAAGGTCAAATCTAACCACACAAATACATTCCCAGCCCATGATTTCCTATGGTTTACCATTCCAAACCTCTAGGACCAATTATAAATGAGTTATAAGCACTTTTAAGCTTGGCTGTCCTCATTTGACCTTGAAGGAGGGGTCCAAAGGTCAAATCTGACCATACCAAAAGATTCCGAGCCAATGATTTCCTATGGGATGGTAAACCATCCCAAATCTCTGTCACCAATAATAAGCGAGTTGTAGGCACTTTCAATTTTCGCTATCCTCATTTGACCTTGAAGGAGGGTTCCAAGGTCAAATCGGACCATATCAACAGATTCACAGCCCATGATTTCCTGTCTGTTTACCATCCCAAACCTCTGGGACCAATAATAAGCGAGTTATAAGCACTTTTAAGTTTGGCTATCCTTGTTTGACCTTGAAGGAGGGGTCATTGAAGGTCAAATCTGACCACACCAAAAGATTCTCACCCCATGATTTCCTACAGGTTGGTTTATCATCTTAAACCTCTAGGATCAATAATAAGGGAGATATAAGCACTTTTCATGACTGACAATAAACACCTGTGGCGGCCATCTTGTTTCTCAAAATGAGGCCAAAAATATTCCCAGACAACATTTTATGGTTAATATATACTGCAAACTTAAGAAAGCTAGCTATAATATTTTTTTTCATCAGAGCAGTAATGGTGAAATCTCTCTCTACACACTGCGGCTATCCAGTAGATACAATGATTTACTCAACAGTGAGAACCTGAAAGTAGCTATTGCTCAGCTATGCCATGACATAGAGGTCTGCAATTTCACTATGTTATAGCTGACCAAAAATTCTGTGAATAACATATTTAACAAATTACTCTAAATGTAATAGTTTTCAAGTTACAACTGATTTACTCAACAGTGAGAACCTCATAGGAACTATTACTCAGCTATGCAATGAGCTACATGTCTGAAATTTTACTATGTTATAGCTAACCCAAAAGTAGGTGAACAACATATTCAAGCAAACTACTGTAAATGCAATAGTTTTCAAGCTACAACTGATTTACTCAATAGTGAGAACCTGAAAATAGCTATTGCTCCGCTATGCCATGAGCTATAGGTCTGTAATTTCACTATGTTATAGCTGACCCAAAAGTAGGTGAACAATATATTTTAACAAAATACTCCAAATGCAAATATTTTTCAAGTTATAGCTGATTTACTCAACAGTCAGTACCTGAGAATAGCTATTGCTCAGTTGTGCCATGAGCTATAGGTCTATAATTTCACTATGTTATAGCTGACCCAAAAGTAGCTGAATAACATATTTGCACAAATTTCTGTAAATGCAATAGTTTTCCAATTATAACTGATTTACTCAACAGTGAGAACTTCAAAGTAGCTATTACTCAGCTATGAAATGAGCCACAGGTCTGAAACTTCACTATGTTATAGCTGACCCCAAAATAGGTGAACAACATATTGAAACAAAATACTCTAAATGCAATAGTTTTCAAGTTATAAGTGATTTACTCAACAGTAATAACCTAAAAGTAGCTATTACTCAGCTATGCCATGAGCTACAGGTCTGAAATTTTACTATGTTATAGCTGGCCCAGAAGTAGCTGAATAACATATTTATACGAAATTTTCTAAATGCAATAGTTTTTAAGTTACAAGTGATTTTACTCATGATGGAAGTTACTGAAAAGCCCAAAAGTAGCTATTACTCACTTAGCTATTGAGACAGACACCCAACTTACTCACCATATTGTAGCTATGAAAAAAGTAGCTGAATAACATATTTTAACAAAATGCTCTAAATGCAACACTTTTCAAGTTATAAGTGATTTACTCAACAGTGATAACCTAAAAGTAGCTATTACTCAGCTATGCCATGAGCTACAGGTCTGAAATTTTACTATGTTATAGCTGACCCAAAAGTAGCTGAATAACTTATTTATACGAAATTCTCTAAATGCAATAGTTTTCAAGTTATAAGCGATTTACTCAACAGTGATAACCTAAAAGTAGCTATTACTCAGCTATGCCATGAGCTACAGGTCTGAAATTTCACTATGTTATAGCTGGCCCAAAAGTAGCTGAATAACATATTTATACGAAATTCTCTAAATGCAATAGTTTTTAAATTACAAGTGATTTTACTCATAATGGAAGTTACTGAAAAGCCCAAAAGTAGCTATTACTCACTTAGCTATTGAGACAGACACCCAACTTACTCACCATATTGTAGCTATGAAAAAAGTAGCTGAACAATATATTTTCACAAAATGCTGAAAATGCAACACTTTTGAAGTTATAAGTGATTTAGTGCATGATTTCATGAATTTTAATGCATTAAAAATTATTAAAAAAATTTATTAAAAAATAAGTAAGACAGATCCAGGTCTCATACTCACACAAGAGAATCTACCTCTGGCCTAGTACATATTAGGGCTGCAACGATTCTTCGGTTACTCGGAAACGAAACGATTCAGTTCAGTACTCGAAGCAAGAAAAGTGAACCGGTGTAATGGTAAATCTTCCCCCCATAAAATATTCCCCCCCGGGGGGAGGATTTTCTAGAAAATATTACCCCCGGGGGTATATTTTCTAGAAAATATTCCCCTCCGGGGGGGGAATATTTTCTAGAAAATAATACCCCACGCCTGAAAATTTTCCCCCCCACCTAAGGACATCAATCTTGAACTGTTAGTTTTGTACTTTATTAGTTTTTAGAATATCTGTCATACAGACCTGCTGTTTGCCATTTCATATTTTGCTATCCTTTTAGATTTGTGATAATAATACCTTCCATTTTGGTGGAACTATTAGGTTTCCTTGTTGCATCACTTATTTGAATGAAACAAAAACATGACACATATGCAGACCTGTACCTGTACTTTAGCATTGTATATGTTTATTTCATTAATAATACCTTCCATTTTGGAAGATCCATTAGTTTTACTTGTTGTATAACTTCTTTGAATGAAATAAAAAAATCATTAAACTCATTATGCAGACCTGTACTTTATCAGTGTATGGTTTTACTTCAGATTCCTTCTAATATCATAGACTGTTTATGTAGGCAGCCAACAACAGATCTATGAAAAACTGTAAAAAACTGTAAAAAATGTGTATATAAGTGCACAAACCTATCCAGAGAGTATGAAGAGAGATAGCAAGAAAGATTTTAGGAGAAAGTGTGCTCTTTTTAAAATTACAGATGGAGCTTTGTACTATATTGGTGCTAAGCAAGGTATGTGTCATTGTAAAGTAACCACTCTTGAAGAAAGGACATTTTCAATTGAAATAGACTGTTTATGTAGGCAGTCAAACAACAGATCTATGAAAAACTGTAAAAAATGTTCAAAGAAAACACACATAGCCTGCTTATGGCAGAATCTAAAGTGTGATCAATGTCAGTAATCTGTAATACAGTTAGCATAAAGAGGTTAGATGTTTTGTAATCTGCATTTTATATTACCTTTTATGGTGCTTTTATATTGTAGAAATTATTGACTTCCCTTGTATTCTTTGTACACTGTTTAAATAAAGACAATTTGAAAATATTAATAATTTTTTATCATTATCACAGGTGGGGGGGTAAATTTTCATGGCGGGGGGGGACTATTTTCTAGAAAATTTTGCCCCCCGGGGGGGGGGAGATTTTACGGGGGGGAAGATTTACTTTTACACCGGGTCTTCGAAAACAACTAAACAAAGATGTAAAATCTACTACAAAATTAAATTTTTTTCTCTAATTATGTGAAAATATTTATATATTTTACTAATATAGGGTGTTTTCGTTTCTGTTTTTTTATATTTTAAGCATTTACAAATTTTAATATTTTGTGTAACAATGTTTTAATAGACGGCATTTTCATATAGCGTATTTCGAAGACGCCTCAAATGTCGCAATATTAAAGTGGTTTAAATTTTATATATTTTGCATTATAAATGCGTATTTTCCCCAAAATTCAATAAATTATCAAAATTCTTTCATGTTGTGTGCCTTTTAACAATTTTATAAGGCGTGATATGTCAAAATATGATGCAGTTTATTTCGTGGGCGATAATCAAGCGAATAACCGAGTCCGAGTCGATTCTTCCAGAACGAGTAATCGAGGCACATTTTTGGGCTCGTTTGCAGCCTTAGTACATATATGCAAGATATGAGAGAAATCCCTGCAATAGTCACTGAGAAAATTGTGATAAAAAGTTGAAATTTTCACACTTTTGGTGGGGGTACCCCCCTTGTAATGTCTCTAGCAAACAGACGAACAGACAGATTTGCATGCCTTGAACAATTTTTCATCCTCGATAGATAAGGTATCTTTTAAAAAAAACAGCATGTCTCTAGGCCTTGTAGTTTTGGAGAAGTTGTTCACGCAGACGCGGACGCATACGCGTACGCCCACGCCGCAGAGTGATGACATAATGTCAGCTGACTGACAAGTCAGCTGACATAAAAATTAATTCCATGACTTTTCCAGATTTTCCATGACTGGATACACCCTGTCCCGACAGATTGAGGACACTATTTGAAGGTTACAGGCTAGCTTACAGTTACACAGATAATCTAGCTCAGTGTAACTCTGTAAAATTGTACCACATACAGTTATCCGAATATTTGATTTTCTGAAACCATAAAGTTGTTCATACTATGCAACACCTATGTCACACCCTTCCATTCTGGGATCACAAAGTACAAATATGCCGACAAGTAGTTTTTTACGGCAGAGGAAACCAGTACAGTTGGTCAAGGTTCTGTACTGTAAAGAACATGTCAAGGACAATTCAGTGTGATTTATGTTAGAGAGAATACGTTACTCAAAAAACACAGAACATTTTGGGACCGCTTTTTAAAAATATTTGAAAAACCTTCTGCAAACTCACAAAAAACTAAACTAAAATGCTCATACTTGAGGGGTAAAGGGGGGGGGGGAGAGACATGGGACAGGGTGACTCAACAAGAAGGCTCTTTCTTCAGCATGTAAGACCAGGATACAAGGTGTTTGTCACCATGACAATTAGGGGATAGTGGATACTGAATACACACAGAAATGACTGCACAGGAAGACGTGACCTAGGCATAACTAAAACAATTTCAAAAATACAGGTTTTGACCAGGGTTGTCATGGAATTTCAAGTCTACTGAATAAAAAGCTCAATACAGAATCTAAGATATTCTGTCTATTATATTATTACAACATCAGTCAACTTCAATGTTGAAACACATCACTTTCTTTACTAGATTAATGTGTTTAAGTTTTATCAATGAAGCAAACATATATCTGAAGTTACTCTCCTTGTTTCTGTTAAAACGTTTTACTTTGAAATATTTCATGTTAAAAAGGTATTCACATTCTTTTTGTCACACAAATGTATTCATGGTAAATCATTCAATTATTATCATACAAAATCTGTGAACACATGACACTTATATAGTCTGATATCACCATTATAGTTGCAACATTTAAATTAAATAGTCTGATGTCATCATATAGTTTTATATCTTACAAGTAAAAGCTCAATGTTATGAATTATATAGGATTTACCTTCAGTTTGCATAAAGTTTATTCAGAAATGCTATTTTCTTGAGATGTTCATTGCCTCAATGAAAGGACAACACTGACAGCAGTCTTGTAACATTGCTTATTTTGACATATCGTACTTACAAGTATAAGAAAAGATGGAATTACAAAATAAACTGAATTTCCTACTCATAAAGCCTCTGAAACATTTTTTCATTCATTGACATCAAGAAAGAAGACACACTTGTTTAATATTTCTCATACGAAAAATTTTAAACACAAAATTGGGAATTTTAAACTCAACAAAATTTTACTACCCGGTAAATGATACGTTTGTCATATGCAAAATTAAACAAGCCTGTGAATGGTGTCTATGTCAGCTGACTGTGTGTTTTAAGTTTCAGAGTAGAACTGAAAGAAGAAAAGAGCATGAAAGTTGTGCCCTGCAAATGGTATTCAGAAGTAAAGTACAAAGTTAAATGTTAAGCTGTAAAAAGTAGGTGACAACATGTTTAAAGAAAATACCGTAAATGCAATAGTTTCAAGTTATAACTGATTTACTCAACAGTGAGAATCTCAGCATAGCTATTGCTCGACAATGTAATGAGCTACAGGTCTGCAATTTCACTATCTTATAACTGATCCCAATGTACCTGAATAACATATTAAAAGAAAATACTTAAAACACAATAATTTTTACATTACAACTGATTTACTCAACAGTGAGAACCTCAAAGTAGCTATTGCTCAGCTATGCAATGTGAATGAGCTACAGGTCTGCAAGTTTAGTATGTTATAGCTGATGCAAAGTTGGTGAATAACTTAAACAAAATATCGTAAATTCAATAATTTTCATGTTACAACTGATTTGTTCAACAGTGAAAACCTGAAAGTAGCTATTGCTCAGCTATCCAATGAGCTACAGGTCTGCAATTTCACTATATTAATAATTATAGAAGACCTAAAAGTGGGCGAACAAAATATTTAAAGAAAACACTGTAAGTATAATAGTTTTCAAGTTACAACAGATTTACTCAATAGTGAGAACCACAAAGTAGCTATTGTTCAGCTATGCAATGAGCTACAGGTCTGCAATTTTACTATGTAATAGCAGACCTAAAAGCAGCTGAATGACATATTTAAACAACATTCTCTAAATGTAATAGCTTTCAAGTTACAAGTTAATTACTCAACAGTGATAACCTCAAATTGGCTATTGCTCAGCTATGCAATGAGCTACAGGTCTGCAAATTTACTATGTTATAGCTGTACTGACCCAAAAGTAGCTAAATAACATATTTATCCAAAATTCTCTAAATGCAACAGTTTGGTAGTTACAAGTGATTTTACTCATTATAGAAGGTACTGAAAATTTAGAAAGTAGCTATTACTCACTTAGCTATTTGGATAGACACCCAAGTAAAAAAAAATTAGCTGAACAACATACTTTAACAAAATGCTCTAAATGCAACACTTTTCAAGTTATAAGTGATTTAGTCATAATTTCATGAAATTTTAATGCAGTAAAAATTATTTCAAAAATTCATTAAAAAAAAATAAGAAAGATCCAGGCCTGATACCAACACATGGGATTCTACTTGTGGCGTAGTACATATATGTAAGATAAGAGAGAAAATTGATATAAAGTGTTAAAATTTTTACACTCTAGGTGGGAGTACCTCGCTTCTAATGGCTCTGGAAAACAGAGAAATAGATCTGCATGCCTTGAACAATTTTTCACCCTCGATAGATAGGTACATATATTTTCAATTGGCCACAGGCATAAGTTGGCCGCGGTTCATCTACAGGCTCCAGAAAGGCAAATAGGTTATTGTACACCAATGAAAACTGTTGCATATAATAAATTTTACAATAATACATGATTTCAGAGTGTAGCAGGCCACTCATGTTGAAGCCGAATCCAGGGTAAAACCCCACTCAGACAAAACCCCATCATAGTGTTACGATCGAATGTAAATATGGAAACCGGGTCCCGAAAACAAAAATTCGGCGGAAACCGGATTCGTTCGAATTAGTATGCACCAAGCTGTAGTCACACTGTAAAATCTTCTGTACGCGTACATGAACAATTATTTCAACTAAAAGGTGGTTTATTTTTTGATAAAATCTGATATTTTGGATATTATTTCACTGTATATTGGCAACATATTATACAAGTAAATGTTTTCAGCATTTTTGTGCAATATTTTATACGTTTGATGTGAAATAAGTGACATTTCGGGAACCGGTTCTTGGACTTTTGTCACCAGATTTTGTTTACGTTTATATGAATCGAATAGAAACCAACTATCCGGTTTGCCGTCTTTACCCATCAGGCAAAACCCCACTCACTTATACTAATTTCTGGACAAAACCCCACTTTTAAAATTATTTTAAAAATTTAAAGATGTTAAGAACTTAAGATGTTTTTATTAAATGTTAAGTTAAATCTTATGTTTGAATTGGTTCAGTGGTACTAACTACTCAGGCTTTTATGATTAAAGGAACAGTTAAATCTGCTCGTGTTTGAAGTTGGCTTTGTGTTCAGTGGTAGCAGCTACTCAGTTGCAATCCACAGTTAATCTTGTTAGATCAATCTGTGTATGTAAATGTGGGCAGCTATGGTACGTAATCATTGTCTTCTAGATTTCATTATATTGCTGACAAATTCTGTGATATCTTATGACAAATGTGGGATATTAGGATATAAAGTGCTTAGAAATTTTGTGATATTTGGTGATACTTGTGAGACATTAGGATATTAGAAAGTGCATGACAAAGTGCTTACAAATTTTGTGGTATTTTGTGAAAACTGGACATTAGGATATTAGAAAGTGCATGACAAAAACCAGGCAACCTATGAGGAACTTTTTACTGCCATTTACTGCGTGGCGTTGGACTCTGACTGTAGTATTAAGGTTTTGGACAGTGTGTTTGATGAAACTTAATATAACTGACCAAAGCAATTATGTATTTTGCTTAATGTAATGTGCTTAAATATTAGTGTTTAAATATAATGTAGTTTTGCATTATGTTCTTCATATAAATGTCTATCAATGTCTATTTTTGTCATGAGTTTGTATTTGTATCAATTAAAACTCTGCACATAATATTTTGTTTTTTTCATGAAGAGTGGGGTTTTGTCCTGGTATGCGTGCAAATCGCGACCAAAACGGCTCGCACCCAACAACTCGCACACGCAACTCGCACCCAAAATTGAAGTATTTGCTCTTCAAACGGCACTTTTATTTAGGGCATGGCTTGATTTCATTGATTAATTAAATTAATCATGTTTGCAAATGAAAAGTAGACTGCATGGTTGCCTGGATCTTCTGTTTGTAAAATATGGCTGGAAACCCATCGTGGCTTCATATTTCATATGTATAAGTTGCTTTTTATTTATAACATATTGCTAGGAAACCTAATGTGAAACTGTATATATTTTCGAATAGACGTATGTTAAATATCATTTATTTGTTTTTGGGGTGCGAGTTGTGTGTGCGAGTTGTTTTGGTCGCGACTTGCCGGTAATTCTTTGTCCTCATTTTTATTTATCTGAGTGGGGTTGTGTCTGAGTGGGGTTTTGCCTGATGGGGTTATGCCCAGTGTGGTTTTGTCTGTTTACCGTTGAAGCCCTGTGAAGGTATGGTGAGGACGGCCAACTTATGCCTGCGGCCAACTTATGCAGGGTAGCAGTACTGTACTGAAATTAAGCCATGCCCTAAATAAAGTGCTGTTTGAAGAGCAAATACTTCAATTTTGGGTGCGAGTTGTGTGTGCGAGCCGTTTTGGTAGCGATTTGCACGCATACCAGGACAAAACCCCACTCTTCATGAAAAAACAAAATATTATGTATGGTCGATGGTCCAGTTTTCGTGCTAGCACTAGTTTTTGTGTGTTTGCTGCATATTTAACAATATCTCAGCCAATATAAAACATACTTTCTTCAAATAAAACTGACAAAATCTACTATAATTTTTCTTTAAAATGATACATTTATCATTTCTGTAGTTGAATCAGGTACTTGGATATCACTTGTCAAACTCTTTTAGTCTTTATTTTGGGTTCATGCAATGGTTTGTTTGAAAAAAAATTTTTATCCATGCAATGTGAAATTTTGTTTATCTTTCATTGCTTGTAAATCTGTCAATACATAACCAATTTCTACAATTAAAACACCATTGGAAAGATTATTGCGTAGAGTTCAACAGTTATGTCTTTGTTTTGTATAGTATTGTGCAAAAATTATTTAATTTTTAAAGTTTCTGAAATAACCAACAGATAGCATGAAAACTGGGCCAGTAACCCTTTGACATATAACCTGTGACATTCTAAATTAAATGAATGCAACAAATATTTTTTAGCATTTTTGTGGACATTTTCTTCATAATTCAGCATAAATAATGCCTGAAGTATTTTATAGTTGTGGAAAACTTAATGTAAACTTGTTTTATCTCATACTTTATTGATATTTTTTATTAGGGCGTGGCTGCGGTACGGTAAAACCGTTACCTAGAAAATAAGCTACAGTACGGATTGCCGCACTCCAGAAATTTGTCTTGAGTGCGGTTTCAGTAACAATTGTTTTCATTGGTTAATTGAATTAATCACGTTTGCAGACGAAAAAAACAAACAAACTGGTTGTCTATATCTCCCATGTGTAAAATATGGCAGGAAATACCCATCTTACCCTAATATTTTCTTAAGTCTGTGTGTGCAAGAACTAGCATTTGATATTCTATTTGTAAAATATTGCTAGAAAACATCAACTAATTGAGGTAAGAGTGTCTCGAGTGAGGTTTCAGTAACAAATTATTTCATTGGTTAATTAAATTAATCACGTTTGCAGACGAAAAGTAGATTGGTTGCCTAGATTTCCTTAAGTCTCTATGTGCAAGAACTAGCATTTGATATTCTATTTGTCAAATATTGTTAGAAAACTATCATTACTGTAGAAGGTGCGGTAAGAGTAAAATATTGCTAGACTTCTGTTTGTAATGTAATGGGATATTTAACCGCACTTGAGTCAGTTTGCTGGAATACGGCAAATGAATGCTACCGTACTGTAGAATTTCTTCCCGAGTGCGGTGTTTTACCGTACTCCAGCCACTTCGTTTTTATTAAGTAGCATGATTACTGGTGCAACTGACATACAGAGTTTTAATTGATACAAATACAAAGTCATGACAAAAATAGACATAGATGAGCCACGGCCAACTTATGCAGGGTAGCAGTACTGTACTGCTACTCTGCATAAGTTGGCCGCGGCTCATCTACAGGCTCCAGAAAGACAAATAGATTATTGTACACCAATGAAAACTGTTGCATATAATAAGTTTAACAATAATACATGATTTCAGAGTGTAGTAGGCCACTCATGTTAAAGCCCTGTGAAGCTGTGGTGAGGGTGGCCAACTTATGACTGCGGCCAACTTATGCAGGGAAGCAGTACAGTAGTATGGCTGTTTTTGTCAGCTGTCAAATAAAAGGGGCGTACGTAAATAAACTGAATGAACTTAATTCACAATATTGAGTATCTACCCTCGTTTTACAATACAGTACGTAATGAGCCTGTACTGTACCATACAAACATACTTACCGTTCTCGCTCCTCTTTCAAAGGCAAAGCCGAATCTGCTAAAACCCCATCTTACAAATAGAAATATTTATCAGCTTTCCCTTTTCGTGGGTGCACTTATGGAGAATGCTAGTCCGCTTCAGTAACGCCTTCGGTAGTATAAGGATGTTAGCAAGAAATTTAAGGAAGTTTAAGAAACATAACAAAATGCTGCATACCCGTGTCGAATCCCTGAACGTTAACCATCAGGAACCATGCCCTGTAGAGATTGCCCTTCTGGATCATTGCTCTTCACTAAAATTTAGGAGTAAGAACTTTGCCCTTCAAATGAAAGAACATTTTAATGAGAGAAAAATCTACATATAAAATTTATATGTAAGTTGTGAAGATCTAGAGTATTTTAGGACTTCTGGAAAGGAATATTTGTATATTTGTTAGAGTGTAGTGTCCACGGCGGTTGACGAAAATTGAAGATATTATTGATGTTATATTTTGTGCAACTGGCAATAATGAATGATGATGATGATGCTGTATTTCAGGTTATTTATGTTTATTTAACTGTTGATATTATGTTGAACTATTATAAAAGAGGTTACTTGAATTATGTGAATATTTATCCTGTATGTTATTGTATGTGTACTTGTGTACTTGTACTGTCACATGTTGATATTGTTGTGTGAACAGGATGTTGTCTCCTCAACTTCTGGGGAAAGACTGAAGCTCTGATCCAATCAGGGTTGAGTTACAAACAAGTGTTTTGGAGGGAAGCACAGAACTTTTGGCGGGAAACACAGACCTTTTGGCTGGAAACACAGGAGTTTTGGCGGGAAACTCTTCTGTATATAAGGGGGTGTAACCCTTCAGTCTGTGCTGAATAGGCCAAGGGGAAGGAACAAGATGCCAGGGTAAAACCTGATCTCTTGTATTTTGCTTCAGGATAAAACCTGAATAGCTTAGTTTCTACAGGGTAAAACCTGTGTATTATAGTAAAGCCTAGAATGTAGCTTGAATATTTATTTTAGGTAAAGACAGACTCTTTAGGGTAAAACCTGAGAGTATTCTAATAATGAATTAATAGTCTCAGAGCTCTGCAGAACTTTGAATTAATCCAGTAATCGTAGCCGATACCGGGCTGCAATCAATCACTATAATTTCCTGCTTGAGAAGTCCAAATGCAATCATTATTTCAACATTGTGGCTGAAAACCAAGGAAATCCCAAGGCTCTGTGGAACTGTTTCAAAAAGATCTTACACAGGTCCTCTGTTGCTGTTCTACCAGACTACACATATAAAACTGACCTTGCGAACACTTTCTGTAAGTTCTTCTATGACAAAATATTCAAGATAAGATCCACACTGCAGTCATCAATACCATCTTCAGTTACTAGACCCAACCCCACTAAAAATACTCTGTCCTCTTTCACCCCTGTGTCAGAGGAAGAACTACTCAAAATTCTAAAGTCCTCACCATCCAAATCATGTGACCTTGACCCGATTCCGACGTCACTGGTCAAGGAGTGTGCTGATATTCTCATCACCCCCATCACTAAAATTGTAAATTATTCAATCACAGAAAGTAGTTTCCCCAACTGTTTTAAGATGGCATATGTCACACCCTTCAAAAGAACCCGAGCCTTGATAGAAATATCCTCAAAAACTACAGGCCGGTGTCAAACCTCAGCTTTATATCTAAACTTATTGAGAAGGTGGTGGCAAAGCAGCTAAATGAATTTATTTCGCACGAGGGGCTCTTACATGTCAACCAGTCTCCTTATAAGAGTTCCCACTCCACTGAAACCGCATTGTTGAAGATTCAAAATGATATAGCTCTCTCAGTGGACTCAGGAAAGGCAGTGGCCCTAACATTATTAGACCTATCGGCGGCGTTTGATACGATTGATCTTTCTCTTTTATATGACTGCTTGCATGACTGGTTTGGTCTAGATGGTACTGTTTTGTCATGGATCAAATCGTATCTTTCAAACCGTAAACAAAAAATTAAAATAGGTGATAGTTTCTCTGAGGCGGTAATTCTCCCTTTCGGAGTCCCCCAAGGCTCTGTACTGGGTCCTCTCCTTTTCACCCTCTACACTAGTCACCTCAGTCAGGTTATTTCAAAATTCAATGTTACTCATCACCTGTATGCCGATGACACCCAGATCTACCTAGCAGTTGACTCCAGGAATTTTGACTCTAGCATGGAAGAGCTGACCAAGTGTCTCAAGTCTGTACAGGAGTGGATGGATGGTGTCAAACTAAAACTAAACCCAGAAAAAAACGAATTTATCATAATAGGTCAAAAAGCCATCATAGAGTTGCTTGCACCAAATTTCCCTGTTCCACTCCTCCAAAACAATATCTCTCCATCGGTGGATGTAAAAAATCTGGGTGTTATTTTCGACTCAGACAACTCCTTTGACAATCATGTTGCCAAGGTTTGCAGAGCATGTTACTATCATCTTGACAAAATGAGTTTTGAAAAAACTCCACTGGCTCTCAATTCAACATCGCATCCTCTTTAAATATAATCTTTTGGTATTCAAGGCTATTAATCTTTCACAGAACCCGTATGTTTCAGCTTTAATAAGATCGAGCAGTCTCACTCACGGCAACAGGCTATCTATCTCCTCAACCCGCCGTAAGAAGCACAGGCAGGCGTGGCTTTGCAGTAGCTGCACCAGCTGAATGGAACAAGCTGCCACAGACTGTCAGATCTCAGCAAACAATAGATGGTTTCAGAAGCCAGCTAAAGACCTACTTGTTTAGGTTGGCATACCCCCCACCTTAGTCATACCCTGGCGGACGCTTTTTAGATGTTGACCCATGCCTGTCCTTGGACTCTCCCTTCTTGGTCTCAAGCGCATTAGAGGATTTGTATCAAGTTTGTGCTATATAAATCCTATTATTATTATTATTATTATAAGGATGTAATCTTTATATTTCAGGAAGAAGGCAGTTTGCCAGATTTTAGGAACTGTGTATAATTAGTAGTAGTTTGTTTCTTTTACAGGACAGCTTTGGGTGAACTATGACTATAGTAGTGTATTGATATACTGCCAGGGTAAAACCTACAGGTATTGTTATTTTTAGTTGGGGTGTCATTGTTGATGGAATGTTCACTATAGATCTATGGTTCAGTGCATTCTTTTCATTTCAGTTCTAGGTGTCAGATATGTGAGAAATCAATGGGGTAAAACCTGTTGAAGTTACATGAGGTACTAAACTTGTGCTTAGCGATAGATGAACTAATGTGGTAGATACATTGTATAGGTTCTAGATGCTAAGGGTGATACACATGCAGTAGGTTTCCTGAAGTGATTTTCTTTAGGTGGTTCTCCAGTACGTTTTTCTATAACTGATATTTCTGCATATGATTTTCCTGTTTTGATTATAATTGTTTTATCTGATATCAAGTAACTATTTAGTGTGAATATTAAACTGTTATTAAACATGTAAACCTATCAACTTTAAGTGTGCCAATTCAGCCCCATCTTTGTTGGTAAAACTTGTATATTTGTAAATAAATATTCTTTATTTGCTAACCCACATTTTCATTAGTGATTTCCTGACTTGTATAAGGCCAACCTGACCACTAGCACACTACAAGAGGACCAAATTACTCAACAAAATGTTGTGCAGTACACCCAATGTAGTTATCAAAATAAATCTCAATATTAAAATAAAATAATATTAACAAGGAGGAAACCATCCCAGATATTAGTAGATGCTGTGCTTTTAATGTTCCAGGTGAAGTGAGTGCACTTGGCAATATGGAGACTGTAAAGTGTATCATTCGTAAACATAAAGGAGGAGCATTACCAAAGGATCCAGCTTCACTTCGAGACTTGATTATTAATAAGAAATCAAGTAAATTTGAGGGAAAGGACTTCCACATCGACGACAATGGGATTGAAACTGCTGATAGGGTTCTGGTATTTGGTACTGGACAGGGACTAAATCACCTAGGATTTATGGATGGAATCTTTTCTAAAGCTGCAAAATAGTTTTCCCAGCTGTGCGTATTATGCACAGTGTTTTTCAGTGTTTGTAGTTACAGTGGTCGTACTTACAGAGGTAAAATAACAATGCTTTATGCTAAAACAGTGCTATTTGTAGTATGCCATTAGTAAATAAAAGTTTTTAATGTGAAGGGCTATTTTGATTCGTTTTTGGCACCTGTCATTGGCCACATTCTTATAAAATTAATTTTAAGTGCACTTATTTTCTTGTTATAAGTTTCCGGTTAATTTAACCAATAAGATATGAACTTTTGACTATCATTCAACAAGAAAATAGCATTTGTATTTGTCATTTAGGAAACTTGTTGTTTTAGGCACCATTTTGACAAATTAATAATTTTTATTGCAATCAATTTTACACCAAAAGAAGTGTTGAAACTTGAATCAGAATCCAAACTAGAATCTGAAGTAGAATGGGAATCAGAACAAGGATGGAAACCAGGACAGAATCCAAGAATAAAGTACAAATATATGAGTGTACATAAAAGGGGAAGCATTCTATGTATGCCTCCAGTGTGACAAGAAAGACAGACTGGAGATTGTTATCTCTATTTACCACGCTATTTGAAGTACATGAATAATACTCCTAAAGAGTTTATTGTACCACTGGCTCAATCTTATGAACTGGTCAGTGAATAGAAAGTGGGACTTACAGAAATTCAATATGTAAGAAAATGGTAGAATGGCCCTTCAGATGAATATCTTAAAGTTAGGAATGCAACCATACTCATTCCTGAAGGTATTTACGCTACATAAAGGATTTAATCAAAACATTAAATAAAAAAATTAATGGGGGCCTTGACAAAAACCCACCTGGCACTGTTGAATTCATCTCACAGCATCGATGTGGTACAAACACACAAATAATTTTTGTCTGGACCAACACATTGAAGGATATGTCAAAAGAAAGGAGCTTGCCTGTGCAAGTCACCTTACTGAGATGATGGGAAAATTGTACTTGGACCCACGCTTCAAGATCGCTACATACTCAATCACCCACCCATCAAGTTGCATCAAATCAGAAGCAAGGATATTTTGTCATAGTCACCCCAACAAACCATACTTGAAGCTGGATAGTGTTAAAATGATGATCAGAAATGTTTGAGTGAATACAGTTATTTGGGCAACTCGTATGCAGAAAAAAATTTCTATTTGCAGCAAATGGTGTTCCAGCATGAAATACTCACAAGGCGCTGCTACAATTGATGTGACCTAAATAAGCATCCACTACTCACAGTAAGCACATGTTTAGTTTCTGTTTATATGTATATATATTACATAATTTAAAGCAATTAGCACACCTACATATTGTCATAGATTTTATCAAAAATAGTGCCATTAATGGAAAATCAAAAGCCAATAGGGGGTACTGGGGCATAGGGGCACCATCTTTATCAATAGAGAAAGTTTATTGCACAAATTGGTTGATGCCAATGTGGCTAATGGTTGGCACATCCCAGATAAAATCAAGTTCTTTTGCTCTGCGCTTTTCTTTAGTTTTTTAGGTCTATTGTAGTGACAAGCCATTGAATCATACTGAATCTCATATGTGTATGAGAGTGTTGGTCTGAGTGAAAGTCTTTAGAAACTGGTGTTTCCACACTTTTTTGTTATTGACATTTGCTATATGTTCATAAATCCTATTGCTAAATGGTATGTATCCTAGTTTCACCTATGTACTGTTTACCACATTTCACACACTCAGTTAAATATATGATGTGGCGGATCTCGCATGTGATAAAAGGTGGTTTTGGTAAATTTGTGCATTTATGTAGTTTAACTGTGTGGTGGCATGTGAAATTAATTATTTTTTATGTAATTTGGGACAATAGGTGCATTTGCCAAATCTATAGTGCAGATTTTTGGTTTCTCAGTGGTGGGGGTAATATCCTTTGGTTGGTAGAATATTTTATTTTTTGTTAAGATGTCCCTTAGGTTTGTAATGGTTTTTGAATGAAGATCTCTTTCAATTCCTCTCAATGTTCAATTATATTTCAATTTGAGTGGATGAACTTCCTTAATTTTGGGATGGCAGGATTATACCTAGTGACAATTACAGGTGGGGTTTTGGCCACTGATTTGGGTTGATCTTGTATTAGTTCTTTTTGGGTGAACTTGGCAACTCTTTGGTAATGTGATTTAAGTTACTTTACTGGGTATTCCATTTTCAAGTAATGATGTGTCAGTTTGTCAGCATTCTCTTTAAAATCTGCACTGAAAACCTCTGACAAATATTAATTTGTCATTTATTTGTCAAAATGGTGCCTAAAACGACAAACTTCCTAATTGACAAATTGAAACTTGTCATTTTCTTGTTTGACAAATTAACTGACAAACTTATGACAAGAAAATAAACCCGGCAGTCCAATTAATTAGTCATTTTAGGCATCTGTTATTGGTGACATTCCTGTAAAATTAATTTTAAGGGCACTAATTTTCTTGTCATAAGTTTTCTAATAATTTGACCTATAAGTTATCAACATTTGACTATCATTCAACAAGAAAATCTCATTTGATTTTGTCATTTAAGAAACTTGTCGTTTTAGGCACCATTTTGACAAATTAATAATTTTCAGTGTGTGTCTAGGGTACAAATTCTCCTGACTCTGAGGTATTGCCCATATGATCCCTTTTTGGTGACAGTATATTTGGATGTGCACTGGTGTGGTGCAAAAGCAGATGTGTGTCTGTGGGTTTATTGTACAAAGTAGTTATGATTGGTCTATTTTGGTTAAGTTTAACAGTATAGTGTAGAGGAAGTTAATGCTCTCTCTACTGATTTCTGATGTAAAATTTATAGTGGGGTGGAGGTTGTTTGGGTACTCTACAAACTGATGGAGTGAGTCTTCTCCATGGGTCCATCCTCATGTGGTCTGCTACAGCAATCATCCCTTCCTGATTTGGAATGTTGATCTATAATGAGGTCACATCTAACGTGGCTAAGATTGATCCTTCAGAGATAGGGCCTAATTGGGTTATTTTATTGATGAAGTCTTTGGTGTCTCTTGTGTATGATATGGTTTTTGGTACATGTTGTTTGATATGTTCATCCACGAATTTACAAATAAATAAAAGTGTTCTAAACATAATTTTGTACATGTATTAAACTCGTGCTGATTGATGTACAAAATCAATTAATCAAACAGATTTTTGTGAAACTTAATTATACTGATATTTTTCAGTACAAAGCACTATATCTGCCACAGTTGTCATGAGACATTTTCGAGAAAATACTGTAGGGATAGACATATTAAAGAAGTTCACATGAATAATAGTTTAAACTGCAACCTGTGCCAGAAATCGTACACTGGGAAAAATGACCTCCAACGCCATTTTACCAAGGAGGATTCTACTCCTAAGGAGCATACTCAGGAAACTAACACTCTTGATTGGACATCCCCCAATCATCCAATAATTTATTGGACGGTCTGGAGAATGATGACTTGCAGCTAGATGGACTTAGTGAGTCCAAGAATAAATCCACTAATACCCATGGCTGTAAGACTAAATGTCCCCTAACCAAGCACCAATGGATGCCCCCAAAGTTGCACACAAAGCAACTAATGCTAAACCCTTGATTATATTGGAACCCTCAGACATAGATAAGCTCACCAATGGATTCAAATTGATCTGATTTGGACCTATCCCACAAATTTACCTGCCAACAGCTCCGTCATCTATCCAACCATGCCCCACTAAGGCAGATAAATACCAACCAAAATACACACCAACCCCACTTAATAATCCAAAAGGATTGAAAGGGAATCAACTCAGATTAATGAAATGATCCAAGAATCCATAGTTAAAACAAGAAAATGAGAGCATTCAACATCTTGGAACAGTCAACAAGCCAAATTTTGACAAATTAGTCCAAAAATATAACTGCAGAACCAACTGAAATTAAAACCTCAATTTGCAAATTGAAATCACCCAGTAAAATGGCTTGGTTATATTACATCTCTGCTGCTGCCCGGGAGCTGCCTGACAGAATCACCATGTCAAGCAGTGATATTGCATATCAAGATGATAATTCTGATAACTATAGAAGTACCCTGCCAATGTGGATGGATAATTTGAGAATAAATAATATTAATTGTTTGGTGATGTTTTTCCATGGGTATATTACTTATTATGAGTTACAAACTAAAAAATCTGTACACTTACCTGTTTTATTCACTTAATTATAATGTAGCAAATAATGGAAAAAATATATATAATGATATCTGACGATTACACCTAAATTGGTAAGCCTAGACCATCTCCTAACCCCCTTAAAGCCCTAAGGAGGCAATTAGATAGAGTGAATTCGAGTTAAGCTTACCATAGCAACCACCCTAAAAGTACCATTGCATTATTAACCATTTAAATGCTTTCAAAACCATTAGTATATAAAAAATCAACAAATAGCTATCAAAAGGCTATTGAAAATCAATAAATTGCACTGTGCGGGGCTCCTCAAAGATGGAGTCTGCCAGAGCCATGTTCTATACTATAGGGGGTCAGATCAATGATCACCTTAGCCTCTGATGGGTCCGTACTCTTACACAAGAGGGTCAAAATATATGTTAAAATATTTAGCAATATATCAGGCACTTATATTGACTTACACCAGACATTCCTTTAAAGTTAAACTACAAAACCAAACCATTCCAGTTTGAACATTTTGATATTGTAGTGGTTCTGGGGTAGATCATTTTTGTGTTCATTTTAATTAATTCATGCATTAGAGGAACATATAATGTTTTTCAAGTGACAGAACTGGTTTTCTAGTTCAATCTCCCGGATCCAGGAATAGTGTCACTTTCCTTACAAAGTTATGTAATTACTTGTGACCCCAAAAAAGAATCACCACTAATTAAAGCATTTCTGTAGAGCAGGACTTTGGAGGGAGATATTTAACTTTGCACTCACTTTATTGACTTTCTAGGCAGAACAGGTTTCTCTTGAATATGTGTGTAAGCTGTATTTATGTGAAGTAATTCTTGATCATCTATTTCAGTAGACACACTTGTGCAGAGTGAGGAATGTATTATGGGGATATTTTATCATAAAACTGAATGTCTTTATTATATATTAGAAACTACTAAAAATTTACTTACATATTTTGATGCATTGAGACATATTTGGTATTCTATGGTAATGCAATCTTCCTATAATTTGGGGAGTAACTTTGTGCAAATGATTACTCTGATGTAATCCATGTTACTCATCCTCCATGTATTAAGATGAGGGGAACCATATAGAGAAGGAGGAGTATAAAAAGGGATATCCCTTAATCCGCTTTGATTTGTCACCTGATTTAGAAGAGGGTGGAGGTTGTGAATTTCAGAAAAAAGTGGCACAGTTTTACTCCGGGTGTACTTCAAAACAGAAGTGAAAGAATCTGTGAACATTGTTGTGTATGAAGAATTTGGAAAACCATTGAAATTGACCAGTACAGATCTGTTGTAACTAGCTTTACCTTGTAGGAGGCTGAACAGAGATGAGGTTTCCAACAGAAAAATGTGTGTTTATTTGGAACACCGACTGCTCTAACAATGAAGAAACCCCACTGGGTTGGACTTGGCATCAATGACCAAGGTGATGGTCTGTACTTTAACTCTTGGATTACCAACTGTCTTCAAAGAATTCAGCACATTTTTTGAAGGTCATGCCAGACACTGCACAAACAATAATGTTCAACTGCAAAGACTTTTTCACTGGCCTGTGGTCATTACTATGCAGTGTTTGCCTTAAACACCTTTGCTGGATGCAACATGGAGACAACTGTAAACAGAATGGAGAAATACAGTAATAACCAGATTGAAAATTTTGTGGAACAAATACTGATGCAGTATTAAAGGTGTTTATTCAGATTTTAAAAGTGCTCTAATTTTATTTTCCCTATACTGATAAGTCTATATGATAGTCACAGGAGTGAAATGTTTGAAGAAAAAAGCCTGTTAACTAATAAAAACAGATGTTATGTTTCACTTTTTAAACAGATTTGAGCAATAAATGGAGATGGCGCTTGTGAGGTTTTGTATTTTTTTATCAAAATAAAACACGACAGAAGTCATGATGTCATTTTTAATTGACAGGAATAGTTCATTGGAAAAGCCATGGCTTACGGCTTATATCTTAATTTTCAGAAAATAAAGAAATTTTAAGAAATAAAGAAGAAACCTCAAGATAAAAATCTCAAAACTAGGAATCAAAATAGGTTAATTTTTTGAAGAGTATATTACCCTGATGACAGATCAAATCATTTTTCTGCCAGTTCCTTATTACATATGGATATCATGAAAAAACTTTAACCTAGTTCAAATGCATTCACCTCAACTTCAGTAACACAAAACACATTTTATAACTGCATAAAATGCTAAAAATTGTCTTGACTGGACTTTATATCAGCATTGTTTTTCAAATATATGGATTCCAGCACTTTCCCAGATAGCATTCTGCCATCGGACCGACATTGGCTGTTAGTTGCATGGTCGGCAGATTTTGCTGACGTTGGGCCAACGTTGGACCAACGTTGGCTTGCTAACCACTACTCAGGTTAGATGTCTCTATATTTTGCCGATGTTGGACCAACGGCGGATTTTTATTCAAGATGGTGGTGAGCAATAATAAGGGATTTGTGGAAACTTAGTAAAAAATTATTTGTTATATATCATAATATCAATTATTTATTATATATCATAATATCAATTATATATCATATTTCAGTGAGCCCACAAATTTTATCTGACCATTTAACAATTTTACACATAAAATTAATATTCTCATTATAAATTCACACTAAAAAAGTTTTTGGTGAACATTATCTGATTGGCTGATGCTATACATAGAATATAATTTTTACCGGTGACTTGCCGACGTCAGACCGACGTTGGCCCAACGTCAGCACATCTGTCGGTCCGACGTCGGCGGTCCGACGATGGCAGAATGTTATCTGGGTTGTGACATATAAAGTTAGAGTTGTAAAAAGAAAAATACGGGCAGAGAATATATTTATACAGCTGAAATTCTACAACAGAACTCACAACCTGGCCTTTGCTTAATGAAAATTTTTTACCATTTTTCTACGAATAACTTAATATTCAGCCTATATTCACTGTTCGCAGGGATCCTGACAACTATGTGTAAACCTTCATCAATGTGAATTATGTAATATAAGACCTAGAACTAAAGATACATCATTTTTGTCATTTTTTTTGTATAAATAAAAAAGGAAACATGCTCATAGTCGCCACAAAAACTCATATGTAAGTAAATAACAAAACACTAGTATGTTGACATGTAGAAGTTAATTTTATCAGGAATACATGTATTGCACTTTAAGATTAATAAAAAAATGTTTTTCGTAAATGGCCTTGTAACAAGACTAGCAAGAGGCATTCAGGCAAAACAAAGTGGGTAATTTGGGTGGGATTCAAGAACAAGGAAAATAGTCTCAGTTTCTTTGTTAAATCTGACATACTGAATACACATACATACATATATATTTTAAGCCTGTATTACCGAGAAGTTTTTTGGGGTTAAATTCTCCCCAAAGAGTGTAAAGTTGAAACTGTGTTGTGTTCCGGTGAGATTTTACAAGAAAAATAAAGTGTGTTTATATATATATATATCAGATCATCTTTTATCAGGTATTCCTAATAATTGTACTATCAATAAAAAAAACTCTTTCTACTGCAAAATCTGCAGTGATGTTATTTGTTATCAAATTTCATGATGATTTTTTTTGTGTATTACGTCATAGTGGGAGGTCGCAAATGTCATCTGATACAAGGATACTCAAAGAATAAAAACAAAACACATATGCAGTGTGTTTTAGTTAAAAGTTTATATTTCAAGATAGGGTAAAATTTTGGTCAGCAAAATATATGGTGAATATGTTGTTAATGCATAGTCCTTACATTCTGAATGAACGTTGACATTTGACCAAAAATTCTGAATGTACACCTTTAAAGTCTCACAAATAAATGATTTCAATATTTCATTGTATTATTGTGTGGATTTTATTTGGTTTAAATTGTGCTATGCAGAAACATTAAAAATGTAAAGATTGTTCCAAGTCAAAACATAGCCTCATACATTTTTTGGTATTAAGTGAGTCAGTGAAAAGATAGGCAAGTGTTACATTCATTGCAATACAGTAGTTAAGGTCTACTAACACAGTTCAGTAAAATGATAAAACAGAAAGAGGAGGAGGAATATGAATGATGATAAGGGTCAGGGGCAATATAAGGATGAGGAGGAGGATTATAGGAGCAGAGAAACACATTAATACCAGCAACATTTTACTAACAAGTTCATTTCCCAAAGAAATAATTATGTGTAAACACACATTAAGAGTGTTTACAAGAAAATGACACCAGAAATGGGTATGCCAGTGCAATATCCAAAGCCAAGGTGGTGCATGCATGAAAAAGGTGGTTGCCCTACCCATGCTGATTCATGCATTTATACATGTCTGCTGGCTGACCCTACAAGAAGTGGAAAAACATTTTTGAAAAAGCTAGTGAAATTGAAAAATGAAAAGATTTACTAATGCCCGCAAAGAAACATGGGAGGGGGCTCGGTGGTGCAGTGAAAATTATTTATTTGTCACAATGGTGCCTAAAACAACAAGTTTCCTAAATGACAAAATTAAATGCCATTTTCTTGTTGAATGACAGTCAAATGTTGATAATTTATAGGTCATATTAATTGAAAACTTATGACAAGAAAATTAGTGCACTTAAAATTAATTTCATAAGAATGTCACCAATAACAGATGCCTAAAACGACAAATTAATTGGACTAGCAAGGTTATTTTCTTGTCATAAGTTTGTCAGTTAATTTGTCCTGCAAAAAAATGACTAATTTAAATTTGTCAATTAGGAAGTTTGTTGTTTTAGGCACCATTTTGACAAATGAATGACAAATTAATATTTGTCAGAGGTTTTCAGTGTGTAGTCGTTAGAGTAGTTAATGTTCAGTTAGTTGGAGGTCTTCCCTCGGGCTATATGAGATCTCTTATGGGATTTATATATGGAGAGAGGGGAAATCTGCTACTGGGAGACACGGGATCGGAATGGAGGGCACCCTAACCACCAAAAGGTTATTTTTGTAAACAGTGTCTCCTATATGGAAAGTTGGAAATCAACAAAGACAATGGAATGGCTCAGTTTCAAATAATACACTAACCAGAAATATAATCACACAAGTTCTAACCTGAAATCAAATCCTAGCTAATCCCATGAGAAATGTAAATACTTGCTACTTGCTGAATAAATCACATTCACACTAGTTGTAACTTGAATTGTAATCTCCCTGAGAAATGTACACACATAAATGATGGCTTTACATATTTGTCATTAATAAACCCTCACAGCACGGGTTTTAACTTGTAATGTAAACCTCATGAGAAACTCTAAATATGTAATGATATATGAACAATGTAAATGCTAAAAACCAGAGTTATATGTACACATCAAGGACATAGGAGTACATCCAATGGATATTATTTGAGAGGATTATCAAATCTACAATTGCTCTTTGTGCTCTTACAATGGTTCAAGTCATATTTATATTATTAATGGTTCAATAATGGTTCAACGCAATGTATTCACTCTTTGTATTTACACAAATTCTGAGTACCACAAAAACACCTCTAAGGCACACGTTGAACCTCACAACCTTATATAAACACAGTACAAGTCTAGGGAAACTGTATGCGGTGGTCTGACACATCCCACAATGCATATTTAATGTTTAAGTTAATCTAAATGTATATGAACAGAATAAGATTTTATATGCATCTTAAGGAAGTATAAAATATCGCCTCTTATTTCGGAGAAAAAAGCAGGAAGTGCTCGCGAATTATCAAATCACAAAGTAGGTCACTCCATAGTACTCGCATATATAAGAAAACTTGAACCAAAAGGGGATCCAAAGCTGACGAATCATCAAATCCTATCAAGCAGTCACGTGATATATACATCCAATGTGGTATATAAGGGACACCATACACGAAGAAATAAGTTCAATCTCGAAATCTAACAAGTCACAACAGATAACACTTAAGGATATAATCCCAGATTAAAATGAGGCTTATACAATTGCTATCGCTGATCAGACAGAAATGCTATGGTTTATACTGTTACTGCTCTGATATAAATAAGTTGGTTCCCCAGAATCGAACTCACAGTCCTGACATATGCTATACTCAGATCATTTCCAGAATTGACATTAACAATTTTGGCAGAGTATATGTATGTGTTATATTTACAGGGTGTTATGCATTGCAATACCCTCTCTCATCAAGTAAGATATTTGGAATTTTCCTGAAGAAGTTATACAAGGATCTAAGGAAGAAGTTAAACTACGAGTAGATATGGCGTATAAATGTTCATATTGTGGATGGGACATGCTGAATAAATCCAACCAAATACACCATGAAGCAATCTGCATACAGTCACACAGAAGGGTGTTGGAGGAATGTAAAATTTGCACTCAAAAATTTAACTCATTACAAGAATTGCAGTTTCACCTTATGAAATGTGGGAAATTCATCTGTTTTCAATGCAATCTACCATTTTTAAATCCAGGAAGTCTGAATGCTCACATTGAAGGAGTTCACAGGAAACAAGATCAATCTGCCATTATTAAGTTATACAAGTGTTCAATATGCAGCCATGTCTGTAAAGACAGATCTGAGTTATATAGTCATAGAATGAATCAGCATGGTGGCAATGACAACGATAATTTAGATGATATACCCCAATATATTTTTGAAGAACAGAATGAAAATATTAGAGAAGTGTACATAACCAATAGAAACCATATACTAGCTGAACACGAGACTGGAGATTTAAGAGAAACATATAATTTTCCAGTTAATAATCTGAACGATGGTTATAGGGAAATCAGAAGACATATTAACCTAATATATGATGATCAGACAACAGTATTTCGAATAAACCTTGGCTTTGGCATGATTTTATTCAATAATCAAACAGGAGAGTATAGGTATTATATTCCTTATTATAATAGTAGGATATTGACCTATCCCTATACAATATCTAACAGAAATAGTATCAGATTATTAATGAACAAAATAACCAGGATTGATATCATAGAACAAGCCAGAGCTATCAGACCTTCAACAGCCTGGACATTAGCATTCATAACCAATATACAGTACAATATATTTCTAACAGATTTCCCTTTAGGTCAAGCCATAGAACTACCCACATATATCAAAAGTAATAAATTTTTAAGAAACTTTATCTATGATAAAAACAGGAAAGAACCATACCAAGATAACCTATGTTTCTTCAGATGTTTAAAGCTCCATCTTAATAACCAGAACAAGAATATTAAAGACTATTTAAAAATATGGTTAAATTTCACTAATTCTCAAAATCCTACCGAGTTTCCAGGTGTACTAATTGAAGATGTTATCAATTTAGAGAAATGTTTTGAAGTTAAGATTATTCTCTATTCCCTGAATGCTAATGGTACAGTCAGTCATATTTACGAGATCATGTCTGATTATCAATCAAAAATGTATTTGAATGTATATCAAAACCATTTCAGTTATATTACAAATTTTGATCAATTTGCTAAGAAGTTTCAATGTGATAAATGTGGAAAGATATTTAAAAGATTGTGGAATATGAAAAGACATAACAGTACATGTTATGACAGAACCAAATACATATTTCCAGGAGGATTTTATAAGACTAAATCCACAATATTCGAAAAATTAGAATCCATAGACATATATGTACCAAATGATCTCAGGTATTATCCCTACTTTTTGGTTTGGGATATGGAGGCTATGCTGAGGAAAACTGTAGATGATAACCAGTCAAATACCCAACAACTACAATGGATATCTAAGCATATTCCTGTAAGTGTAAGCATTGCTTCTAACCAGTGTGCATTGTAGAAGTCTCACCAAACCTCTTGATAGCTAAAATGATGAAAAAATTTCAAGAAATTAGTAAAGTCTGTTATGAGATAATGAAGGAAAGATATGAATTTGTATATCATGAGTTGGAAGTATTGAAGGATCAATATTCTCAAGAATCAGACTCTGAGTCTGAAGAAGCAGACACAAAATTCAAGTCTCATTTTGCTAATGTTATAATCACCATAAATAAAGAATTCGACAAATACATATCTCAGCTTCCAGTAATAGGTTTTAACTCAGGCAAATATGATCTGAATTTAGTCAAAAGACAGATTATGTTATATATCACAGCTCACTATCAAGATAATGAGATATTTACCATCAAGAAAAATAACTGTTATCTCGCAATCGCAGTTACTGACATGAAATTTTTAGACATTTCAAATTATCTGGCTGCTGGATGCTCATATAGTAAATTTCTGAAAGCATATGGTTGTGAAATACCCAAAGGTATTTTTCCATATGAATGGTTCGATTCTGAGGAGAAATTAAGTCAAAATCACCTACCTGAATCCCAAGAATTCTATTCAAGACTTTCCAATGATAACCCAATTAAGACTGAGTCTGAATACCAGGCTCTGCTCACTATATGGAGAGACGAACACATGGAAACGTTTAAAGACTATCTTATTTATTATAATAACCTTGATACAGCCCCATTCGCCATAGCACTTCAAAATTTCATAGATATATATAAGAATGAGGGTATTGATATTTTTAAGGACTATATAACACTACCAGGTGTTGCCAGACGAATGCTGTACGAATCCTCTAAAAGCAATTTTTCTTTAATTAATCATAACAACAGAGATCTGTATTATATAATTAAAAAAAACATAATTGGGGGTCCTAGCATTATTTTTAGTAGATATCACGAAAAATCTGTAACAAATATAAGAAATATAGCAGGTAATACCTGTCAAGCTGTAGTTGGTTATGATTGCAATGGACTTTATTCTTTCGCTCTTAAACAAAAAATGCCATCTGGAGTATTTGTTAGGAGATACCATCAGAATAATTTCAAACCAGAAGTATCAGAAAGGTATATAGACTCATATGTATGGTTGGACTATTTGATGAAGAGGGACAAGGTCAAAATACTCCATAAGTTAAATAATCAGAAAGAAATAAGAATTGGTAACTTTCTTGTAGATGGATTTTGTGCTAAAACTAAGACAGTTTATGAATACAATGGATGTTATTATCACTACTGTAGATATAATTGTCACATTATGAAAAAAATAACCTCAAAAAACTGGCTAAAAAAATTAAAGCAGGTACAACAGAAAGATGAAAGAAAAAAACAATTTCTCATATCACAGGGTTATAAATATATAAGCATACAGGAATGTGAATATCTATCTAAAATTAAACCCCTTTGTAGTAAATTTTACCAGAAGTATTTGCCTGTGTACTACAGAAAGAACAAAGGTAGTTTGACCACAAGTAAGATATTGAGAGATGACGAATCTAACAAATTATTTGGTGCTGTAGAAGTAGATATTGAGGTGAAACAGTCACACCAAGCTCAGTTTAAGGAGTTTCCACCATTTTTTTGTACATGTAATGTTAAGATGGAGGAAATAGGACCACATTATAGGACAATGACATTATGTTCGATCATAAAAGACTATTAATTAGTGGGCTTAAAGCAAAAAATATAGGACAATGACATTATGTTCGATCATAAAAGACTATTAATTAGTGGGCTTAAAGCAAAAAAAATTTTGTTAGCTACACCACTATTGAGATGGTATCTTGCTAATCACTGTGAGGTCACTAGAATATATCAGATAGTAGAATTCCAACCAACTACTGCCTTCAAGTCCTTCATAGACACAGTAACCATGCATAGAATTCGTGGAGATCAGAACCCTGATATGGCTATCATTGGTGACACTTACAAACTGTTAAGCAACTCGAGCTATGGATCAGTACTGATGGATCGTACCAAGCATAGTAACACAAGGTATATGAACAACAAAATCAAAATATCGAAGGTCATTAATTCACCAACATTTAAAACTCTAGAGAAATTAGAGGACAACCTATTTGAGGTGGAAACATATAAGAATTCTGTAACAATGGACAACCCCATTCAGATTGGTTTCTTTATTCTGCAATATGCCAAATTAAGGATGTTAGAGTTTTATTATGATTGTCTAAGGACCTATCTAACAGACAACAGCTTTGAGATAATAGAAACAGACACAGACAGCATTTACATGGCAATAAACGCCCCTACTATCGATCAGTGTATCAGGGAAGAGTATAAGGAGAGATATAACCTGGAAATATTCGGATCTTGTAGTGATGCTAAATCACCAATATGGTTTCCAAGGAGGTGTTGTCAGCACCATCTAGCACTAGACGGCCGCCATTTAGGCACATTTAAATTTGAATGGGGTGGGGATAAGATGTTGTCATTATGTTCAAAGTCTTACATAATAGAAGATGCTGATGGTAAACAAAAAATTTCATGTAAAGGAATTTCCAAAAGAAACATATTAGATCCAATGAGGAAATTTGAGGAATGTTTGAGGTCTAAGAAAGTAAATTACTCCACTAATGTAGGATTTAGAGTTAGAGACTCAGATATATTTACGTATTCACAGAGTAAAATTGGTTTTAACTATTTCTATTGCAAGAGACAGGTATTAATGGATGGCATTTCAACAGAACCCCTTGAGGTTACACTAACACCTTGGGAGAATGAAGTTTTTTTAGTAGAGAAACCACAAAACCCGATGTCAAACCTTTATATATGTCAGATCCGAATGGATGAGAGAATATTTCACTCATCAGAACAGATGTTTTGCTACCTAATAGCAGCAACCTATGACCAAGACAAGCTGTGTGAGAAAATTATAAAAAATTCTGATCCCCTTGAATTACAATCCCTTATGATTTCCTTCCAAGATTTTAATCCATCTCATGAAGTGATGGAAACTCTGATGAGATTGACTATCTCACTAAAATTGCAACAGGTTATAGAATTTAAAAAAGAACTCTCTAATCATTATGGAAAATATATAGCATATAAACAAGTTAATTTTGGTAAAAGTCAAGAAACCTTCTGGGGTGTTACTGTACCGAGTAAACTAGTGACAGTGTTAGATGTGAAATATATTTCCGGCAACAATTTAATGGGAGTTATACTTAAGGAATGTTTACAGGACTCCATTCCAAGTACCTGATGAAAGTAAAACGAAAGTTATAGACAGTATCATTTATTTCTATATAAATTTACAAGAGATACAAAACAGAGTTCGTTTCACCATGACATATACACATATCTAGAGAGAAAAAGAACTAGTTCATATGAAATCTTTCCACAAAAAAACTACTCACTAATAACTCATTATCTAAAAGACTATCACTGAAATGTCTAAGTATACCATTCAAATTAACCCCTCTACAACTGTAATAACTGTAAAAAAGACAAAATAAACCACAGGTGTAGGTATTGTAAGATTGTAGCCTCCTATTGTTATACATATACATCATATCCTGTGATAGTAACAAATTCTGCACCTCTAGTTTCGGTGGTTTTCCTACTGAATCAAAATATTCAACAATAGCATCACTTGTATAATGTATGACAACCCAATGACTTCCTTTCTGATTAGAAGTGTCCTGATTCACAATGATTATAGACTTACTAGGAAGATTCTCAGGAATCAAATCTATAGGATAAATTCCACGAAACCTCTCTCTTATCCACCTATCCTGTTCCATATAGCTAGTTAATGTCTGTCCATCCATTGAGAGAAAAAATCAAAGAAAGAAAATAAAATCGAGGTCACGTGATCCTAATCAGCTGTTCAACACAAGTGCTTTCCTTTACGTTCGAAATTTAAAGAGTGCTTTCCCAGAAGCTCGGAATTTGGAAAGGGTCTTTCCTTGATGTTCGAAATCCTGCTATATATATATGTACAACCTTCACCAGCCCACACTCTCATCATATTCTATGACACTGCAGTCCCCTCAACTCCACCTCGTTATGACAGGTTCACACTCCTTGTGTGATCAATAGTTATCAATTCAGGAAATTTAGCATAAACCAAGACATTTATAGTTTCTGGCAATGCCTTGGCATACCTTATACTTAACCTCACATGACCACTATTAGATCTAGTCATGATTTTACCCCTAAGGAAACTTTGAATATCGAATAGGTACAAGCAATAACCATTAGGGTATTCACTTAAACCAATAATTATCCCCTTCTTCTTATTCAGATCACTGTCTAGTAAACTGAGGTAGGAAGAGACATAATCATTTTCCTCATAATTAGGTTTATATGGTCTGTTAGGAACAGGTTGTCCATCTACAGTGACCTCCAAGTAATTAGCATCCATATGTTTAAAGTTAAAGGGATTCTTACTTAAGTCACCAGAGTAGGCGTTGTTAGATACCATACCTATAATCATTTTACTAGGTACCTTCCCGTGAAATATATTATCTGTCATAAAAGTTAGAGAACCTTGAGCCACACTGAAACTCTTTATATCACTCCTCCAGAATGGATATAAGGCAGGTGTTAACTTTAAAGATTCATTATGGGCGATTATGAGACTGGGATTTAAATTTACATGACACACTTTCAAAACAGCAGATCTTATCTGCAATTTATAAATTTTAGTTCCATTTCTCATCAATCTGAAATCGTTAGATGCTTGGAACAGCTTGAGGTTTATTGACACACCATTTAAAACTGCTCTGTTTTGTCCTGTGGCAAAGTCTAGGTATAAACTCCCCTCCACTGTAGATGTACCACCGTCCTTGGTAGGTCTGGCTCTCTCTGCAAATGCTGGGTTATTGCCTAGGTATGTGACCTCTTCAAATCTCTCTGCCTGATCCTTATGAAATAATGCTGCCTCTGCCTGGGATTCTATCATGTCAGAATTAGAGTTTAAAAGTAGATCTATCATAGCCTTATACGGATAATTAACTCCAACATCTGGTGACACTATCTTCTGATTCAGAGATAAGTCAATCTGGCGAAATATTGAGTGTAATGTCAGATTGACAGGACCCACCTGATCACTGTCTGCAGTAGGTACCCCACCTACTCTGTCATCTACAATAGGTTTGCCGTCTGCATGGGTTATCGCATAAGTAACCTGTAACCTAGTTTTTGCTAAATTAACATAATCTACAGATGTTCCAGGAATGTTAAACTCAATAACCCCACCTCCTGATATTGCTGCAATTGGATTAAACTCTACCCAATACTCCCTCTAGATTGAGTTATCGATAGGAGGTGGCATAAACAGAGACAAAGATGTTTGCACTACATCCATATTGAACTGTAACTTTTCGATGTCCTTCCACTGGTTTTCTTGATCTTTCCCTTTTTATTATTCGTCCTGCTGGTTTTCTTTTTCTGAGCAGATTTCGATTTCTTTTTACCTTTAACAACCGCTTTTTTTTTAGACTGTCTTGACTTTTTCTTTCCACTATTACCTCCCGTCTGATTATATTTCATTTTTTCTACCCTATTTATAGTCTTTTCATTTTTTACCTCACTTTTGGCCTGATCTACAGCAGCCTGAGTTGGATTGACAATTGAAATATCTTTGCTTTGTTCTCTCCCTTTGATGTTACTGTAATTATCACTAAGTACATAGAAATCTTTGTTGTACCCTACCTTTCCCTCACTGCACCTTTTACAAAAGTCTAAATAGGTATCCATTTCTTTAGCCTAGCATGAAGAGTCAACTGTATCTCCTCTGATAAGCTACTGACAGAATTCATCTCATTGTCTCTTATATATACGCGTATGCGAGTTAATACCTTCTGTTTAATTGGTAGATAATACCTGTTTGTGAATGAATAAGATGTGGAAGAAGCTGAAGGAAAAATTAGACGAATTACTGGTTCAGATGAATTAAGAACATAAGACTGATCACATATGTCACTATAAACATACACAGATTCAGTTAGATTGGTGTTGAGGTTGATATCGCATAAAGCAATTTCCCATAAACCTTTTAGGTTAACTGTTTCGTTTAATTCCACTGTGAAGTCATAAGGTTTATTATCTTTGTGATAAAACAAAGAATCCCTAGAGGATAGGAAGAAATATAGATCTGATTCTGCCATTGACTTACAACAAATACGATACAATTGCTGGTTGAGGTGATGTTTCCTGTGAGAAAACATCAAATTTTAAACTCCTTAGATCAGTCACTCTCTACAAAAGGACACCATGTGACTAGATATAAACCATCTGAAGCGGTTTATATACTCCAATTTGGAACGTCAAGGAAAGACCCTTTCAAAATTCCGAGCTTCTGGGAAAGCACTCAAATTTCGGACGTAAGGGTAAACACACTGCAGTAGATGTAGTCACGTGATTTAATTCTTCAAAACAGCTGATTGACTAGTTGGCATTATATGTCTTTAATTTATTTCCTGTACATCAGACTCTGGAATCCAAGAGTTAAATTTAACAGGCCAACCTTTCCATTTAACTAAAACCTCGGGAATACCATTTCTCTTACGCCTTTTCAATATATCTTCTATTTTATAAACAACATTAGAGTCCATGTATGCCAATTGCAACTCTGGTTCATAAAAGAGAGATTCTATCACCTCATTATTATAGTCTTTGAGTTGATACATAGGTATATCTTGGTTCCTCTTTCTGTCTACCACAGTAAAAATTTCTCCTGACCACTTTTCTGAATACTCTCTATCGAATGTTTTTTTAATGAAACTAATTTTTACTTTATCTCCAAGCTTGAATTTGTACAGAGACCGTCTCCTACTTTTAGAGGGTTTACCCTGATCCTTTTTACTTGATGGTTGGTTATCTCTCTTAGAGTTTAGATTTATTTCATATTGATTTTTCCAAACCTGATAGTCATTACCCTCTTTAGCCTGATTGGGTGACATTTTGATAGTCCTATGATAAGACTGATTGTAGCCGAATGTAAGATCTGGCAAAATCTCAATCCATCTAAATGTTTCCTTGCTGGTAAAATATTTATTAATTTTTAATTTAATGGTTTTTATTACTCTCTCTGCATAATTGGCCTTGGTTTCATAGTATGTAAAAATATGATTAATCCTATTATCCCTTAAAAATTTTTTAACCTGATTGTTTTTGTATTCACTACCTTGATCAGTTCTTAGATTCTTTGGTTTATCAGTAGTCTGTTCAAAGAGATCATTCATGATATAAACCATTTCCTTTCCAGTTAGTGTTTTCATTGGCGCTGTGTAGAGGAATCTGGAAAATATATCTATGAAAACTGCAAAATGGCTGTACCCATCATTATGCTCCCTATAACCAGTCATATTGGCAGTGTCACTGTCCCATTGGTAGTTCACTGAAAAGGCTATCACTCGAGGTCTTTGGAATCTTCTTCTGGCAGAACGATGTGATGTGTATGCTTCCTGTCTACTTAACCATATCTTAAGCTTCTTAGGTTTGATGGTTTCTATACCCTCACTTTTTAAATATTTGAGAATTTTTTGAATCCCACCGAATGCAACAGGACTCCTTGGGTTGTAATAGATATCAGTCAGAATCTGCTCTTCTTCATCTGATATTTTTGTTCCAGAACTTGATCCACTCTGGTGTACATCTAATTCCCTTCCTTGTTCCTCCATATCCGACCTGAATAATGTCTTCAAGATTAGGATCTGGAGTGGTCACTACATCAGATTTCTGGGATGGTATTGTCCTATCACTTGAGTTTATATATTGCTCTGGAAGTCCTGGTGGTGGAGATATCTCTTCTTTCAAGGAATTATGTGGCTTATGCACTGATTTGCTCTCTTGGTCGATCCTATCTTCGTAATTTTGATCTGTGCTACTGTTTTCAGTGCTCCTTTTGACTCCTCCTATGTCCTGAACATCCTTAAATTTATCATATTGTTCTTTAGGTACTAATATAAACTTATTCATTGTAAAATCTCTTGTAGATAAGATTGTAGGAGTATTAATAGATCACTTAATAACTTGTAGTGCTTCTTAACAATAGTTGGTCTCTTGTTGGGATGTTGAATGAACTTCCTCAAAATTGGAATATTTTTAATAAATTTTCTTTCAGTTCTTGGATCTAAAGGTAGACGAAAGACGTTATAAAAAATCTCTGCCAATGCTTGGAGTTGCCTCCTCGAGGCGTGTATCAGCAAATACCTATTCAAGTTTTTATCCTTCTCCAATATAAGGTTTATGAAGTGACTTGATCTCAGTAAATTTTTTGACATTGTACGTGCATAGAGATTCGATAGTACCCACTCCAGTTAAAGTCCAGCAATAAACAAAAGTGTCTTCAAGTCTCTACTTATATACTGTTGCATATTCATCAGGAAATATATGGGATCTCAACATGTAGGAATTATTGGATTGAGGAGATAAATCTATCAAAATATATGAGTATGGTTGACTAGTTGCATCTGAATAAGCTTGTAAAAGTTTAGTTCCAATACCCAATTGATTTCCTAGAACCTTAATTTGATTTATATCTCCTTGATTTTTGAATAAAATGAAGTAATGAGTGTTTAATGAAATGTCTCTTGAGAATTTTCCTTGATGAAATAAATTCTGTAACACTAGAAATACACTCACATTTCTGTGGTGTGACTCCCTACTAAATAGATTCGCTATAAATCCGTTATTTAAGGCTGAACTTTGCAGATCGTCTATAATAAGCAGATTATGGTTGTCGCTTTCTAGATCCTCCAGAAACTGAGTGTTGGGTATATCCTTGATGTATTCCATATTTAATTCCGGATTTTTTTAAAACATCTTCTGCCAGACTCCATAGAAGTAATATATCTTGTTCACTGGTTTGTCAAACATATGTTTCAGGTTATGTAGCATCTTAAATATAAAGGTGGATTTTCCAGACGCTGTAGGTCCTGATATAATTGCTGTACACGGTGTTGTAAATGGCAAGGAGGTCATTGCGATTGCTTGTTTTTTAACTGCCACTCTGTTTTACAAATGGTGTGATTATTACCCACGCTCACTCCAAGAATAACAGATTAACCTCACCATAAACCAGTCTTATTTATAGTCTCTTGTATCAGTATCTGTACCTACAGAATCTCGGTTAGACAAAAAATCTCAGTCATTTGCATTGTTTAGAGTTCTTAACAAACATGGAATTAGCTAGCTCACGTCAATTTTTGCTTATATGCTATTTTTTGAATGCTTTAACTACAGCTGGTTCTACAAGTTGTCACCAAAAAGTATGTAATTGTAGGGAGGATATGATTTTCTGCATTGACGTATCTGTGCCTTCATTCAACTATAGGCCGGTTGTTACCAGACTTTACATGGAAAGGGTGCAGCTACTGGAGCTGGAATCTATAATAAGGGCTCTACCCAACCTTGTATATCTCTCTCTGGTAGATATGCAATACTTCAATTGCGATTGGATGGGAGAAATTCCCTCTAATGTTATAGTAACAACAAATATGTGTCTGGTTAGTACGGGATTACCTCTCACCACCACAGGTATGAATTTTAATGGGTAATAGTTACAATATGGTGATTTGTAGTTGTACAATAGCTTTTGAAAACTTATCTTGCAACAAATTTTTTCTTGTGAAAAAAGGGGATCAAGTGTCGACCAATCATCAAATCTTAAAGTAGGTCGTCACGTGATCTACATCCCTGCTGTAGTATATAAGTCTTCTCGGGAAAAAACAGGATCATCTGTTGACCTATCAACAAATAGAATTAGTATGTCACGTGATCTTATTAAAAGGGGTATAAAAGAAAAAAGTTGTACTGTTTGTGGTATTTTCGTTCATAATAAAATATTGTGACATTACTCCTCATTGCTGTAACTGTTACAGTTCAATGAGTAGGTTCACAAGGGTTTATGTCTATCATTTCTTTCTTCCATAGATCAGCAGATAGATTCCGTCCAGTCTTCCAGTTCAAGCCAAATGTCCACTAGGGGTCAATTCAGCACAGGTGGCACTATCAGAGATGAGAGCATTTCATACTCGAGTCTTATCACTAGTCCTCATTCTGATACAAGTGGGTATATAACATTATCCACTGAATCAGTCAAACATGAAGATGGTAGTACCTTTTCTAATTTCCCAACTGGTGAAATTGATGCGGGTTCCTCAAAATCTAGTTTAATCAGCACCAAAATCACCAACCCTATCAACACAGAATCAAATATCCCTGACACTGATCAATCGAACTCCCACATGTATAGCTATTACACGACAGAATCTACTATCAATACTTATATCCCTGAAAATGCCCCCCAATGTCATTGTACCACTCCAAAATATATCATTTTTTTGGCTGCAATACCAGGAACACTGCTCATCAGTTCAGTTATATTGATAGTTATTGTGGCTGTATTCAAGAGGGCACGAATCAGCAGGAGACCTAGTGCAAGGAGACCGTCTAGGAGACCTATTGTAAGAGACCTAGGCAGTCTTCAAATGACCTGTGTAGTGAATGAGAGTAATGTTGAGGGTATCGAAATGCAAGAAAGGTAAGATATGCATCCATTTAAACTTATTCATCACTATGCGATTCTCAATGCTATTCAGAATGAGTTATTTCGAATCCCTACACCGTGTTTCTTAAGATCCATTGTATGTATATTTGTTTGCAAAATTATAGCTACTATATGGTTCCAACGTGTTGCACTGAGCATTGTCACCACGACCAAATAATGGTGGGGTTTGAAAGCAAGATTAGTGAAGAGGAAAGTTTATCAGAATTCAGTTGGGAGTTAGGTAATATTACTTTTTTCTGTAGAAAACACTGCGAATTCAAAGAAATGGATTGTGACGTCACATTACAAATTTTTCCTGCGTCAGAACATATTTATACGTCATGGCATACACGTGGTGGTTCATTAACACTAGTGATTTCCTCGATGGTTGAAGATTTAAGATTGAATTATGGATGGATTGATAATGCTGTTGGTTAAATGTTTCTGTTTACTATGTAGTTTGTTGGTATATGTTAGAGGGTATGACATCCAATGTAACTTCGGAAAAAACAGTGAGGTTGGAATAATATCGAGATTTAGTGGTAGTGATGAGTTTAACGACTTCTTAAACAGATGTGGAGATGAGGATATAGAGATTATTCGATATTATGAATGTTATGTAGGCCAATTATCTCTTCCTGTTGAAAAGATAATTAAAAATTATCCATCTGTCAAGATGATAATCTGGGATTGTAATGGATTGTGCAGATACACACATAAGGATTGTAATGAGGATTACTTCCCCATCATACGCGGATGTAGTACGGGTAAGTCACCTTTAGATACAGTAAAATTTACTCTCATTTGATCTTCAGATATCAGTAGTACTGCTGAGCATATTTATGAGGATTTTACAATTGGGGTCCATAATTCAGAGATAATGAAGACGTCTGACAACTCAACCGCTTCCACACCCCAGTATGTATTTTTGTGTATTTATGGTTGTATCTATGTGCAGTTTGTGTTGTGTGTGTGTGTGTGTTTGGTTATGTGATTACAATTGATTGTGCAAATGTGTGTCATTTTATGATAGCTTACATATATTCTTTGTATTTTGTATAAATTTTTTTTGATTGTAGATCAGAGGTTGTTGTGTCTGGACCCTTGGGAGACTGAAGCAGCTGATTCATCAGTTAGGGATGGAGTTTATGACGACAGTGTGTATATACTGCTATTTTTTCCTGCATTGCTACTTGTTATTTTAACAATGCTGATTATTCTCTTCTTCTGGAGACATGACTTGTATTTATTTCTGAGGATGAGTTTATTGAGGTTATTTCTTCGTTACTGTATGCACATTGAGGATGAATCAGATGGATCCTACATCACTAGTTCAGTGTCATTATGTTTAGAGAGTAGTGATACATCGCCTTATAGTTCATTATCTGAGGATTCGAAGAGCAGAGATAAATATGTTACTCCAGATTCTGCTGAACAGAGTTCCTGGGATAGTATATTTCATAATGAGGCTGAGCTTATTGCCAGGATAATATCAAATCAGGGGGAGGGGTCAGATTCGGCTTCTTCAGACAGTATATTGTCTTCATCTAGTTCCAGTTACCTCCCACTAATCAAACCCATAGTGGATGAATTCATTCCATTAAGTGTTGAAGAAGACAGTGAATTAGATACAATTGTCACAGACTGCAGTGTAACATTACCAAAGATAGCATACAGAGATCAGTTCACTCAAACCAGTACATTAGAGTATAGCTCAGAGGATCAACTGAATTGTACTAGATCTGACCAGAACAGCGATTCTAACTCAATCATCCCATTGAGTTATCAGACTAGTCAGTTTGTTGAGGATGAGAACAGCTCTGAGGATCATTTGAATTTGACTAGTTCTGATCAGAACAGTGAACCCAATTCGAGCATCCCATTGAGATGCGCGTCTGACCAGATTGGTGAGGAGGAAAATAGCTCAGAGGATCAGTTGAATTTGAATAGATCTAGTCAGAACACTAGGTGTAGCTCAAATACCCTATTGAGTGATCATAACACATCAGATCAAAACAATGGATCATGTGATAGTATAGTAGACCTTGACCAAGATACCCATGATGGTACAATGGAAGTTAACCCTGAGCAAAACCTACAATCTGGTAGCTCTGCATCATCTGTTTCTATTAATGAACACAGTAACAGACCTTTTTTTAAAACTAGATCAGGAAAGATTTATTACAAAAACATATAAACTTTATAAAGTATTAGTTAAAATTTGTACATTGCGTAAAATATATGTAGTAATATTATATGTATCAATGTGTAATTCAGCGATTAACTCACCATAGAACTTTTTTAACAACAACATACCATTTACAGAGTTAAGATTTTATACAGAAGACAATAATTCAGAAAATAGCTTTTTCTGCTTAAAATTCGCCATGTTAAGCTAAAGGATATTTAGATAACTTTGAAAATTTAACTATAATTTGTACAGAGTACTTGATATCCTCCCATTTACATTTATACCTCAAGGTATTTAACCTGGAGTAGTCATTGACCTATGTATTACAGATAATACACTGTTCACAACTGTAACATTCAAATGTTTACTTTGATATACATAGAAGTGAACCTATTTTGAGGTTAATGTAATCTATTTATTAACCTCGCCTTATATTACTCTATATGTTGACTTGGGTGAACTGATAATATGCAAAATAGTACTGTAGTGGCAGTATTGTACTACATATATATATATATTTAAAACGTGATATGTTTGTAACTAAAACTTACCATAACTTTATGTCATTACCTTTATATAACACCTTATATCTGATTATTGGTGTGTATTGGATTTAAATGACAAATTACATCTGAATATTAGTAATAAATCTGTAATTACCAAGGTATATTACATATATATATATCGAATAAACCCGATTGATTGTAACTTTGATTTAAATTAATTTCACATTATTACTTTTCAGTTATAACTTACAGTTCAACTTCAAGAGTTCTATGAATTGAGTTAGTTGAGGGGTTGGGGAACCTCTGTCCAATCGCCTGGGGGAAGTTTAATTGGTCTTAGGAAAATGATTTCTGTTGACTCGTCCTCAATTTCCTCCTCACATATTGGGCAGTGGAGGGGAGAATTCTGTGGTTTGGAGACAGAGTAGGCAGAGCAGATAGTGCAATAAAAATGCCCACATTTTGTGGCAAATGCTTGGGCAAAGCTGATTGGAAGAGTGCAGGTGGTGCAGCTTAGGTTGTTTTTTCTGTCCTCATAGAACTGTGGCCATGTAGGTGCTAGCATCTTCTCACCATCTGAGGGTTTAGTACTCATTAAGAATGAATAGTAAAATGCTTTGATAAAATTTCTTGACGTCAATGCCTCAATCATTGATTGATTGTGGTTGGTGTGGATATAGGTGGATGTGGGGACCCACACAAAGAGTGAGCATTGGTGTAGTCTGGTGGCACTGAAGAAACCTGGTTTTGCGAATAAATGGTCTCTCAACACTGCTCTGCAGAGAGGGCACTTGGGTCTCTTTCTGCCCTCTTCGTTCCAGTTCTTAATCAACTGGCAGGCACATTCAGCGCAGAAATAATGCGCACAAGGGTTGGATAGAATGAGTTGTTCTCTTGCTAGACTGTCTTTACAAATACAACAGACTGCTTTCTCAAATTCCTCCACGAAATATCTGGCGAAGTCTGGATATTTGGTCCTGAAATCACATAAACAGTAGGCAAACTTGTACATATCTTTAGTTATTGATTCTTGGTTAGTGGGTTGAGAGTAAAGACAGTTTGACAAAAAAAAACAAAAAAAAAAAAAAAAAAAAAAAACTTGGGTGATTGAATGAAAGGTGTTATACGCGTCTTTATACTGAGCGGATCCTTATATACCACAATGCTAAGTCACCACGTGACTCCTTGTTTTGCGATTTGATAATTGGTCGACACTTGATCCCTGTTTTCCCCGAAAAGCCTTATATACCGCATGTGGTTGTTGTGTCACGTGATGACCTAGTTCGTCGATTGATGATAGGTCAACACTTGATCCCTCTTTTTCCCCAAAAGGTTTATATACCAAAATCACTTCTAATGTCACGTGATATGTCGGTTTACAATAAGTTACATACAGTGTTTTACAGTCTTATTTTCGATATCTCACCAAGAGAAAGAAATTTAAGTATCAAAAATGATTACCTACATGAGTAGATTTCTACTGAATGACGGTTTACAGCCTTATTTTCGATATCCCACCAAGAGAATGAAATTTAAATATCAAACAAATTACTTATATGAGAACATTTCTACTTACATAATGAAGTCTGGTAGTACCTCATTCAACAGCGTTATGCAGTTGAAAGCCTGCTTGAAGTTTTTGACTTCAATTAGCTGAATCAAATGCATAAAAGTTACCATCGAGGATGGTATGTGAAGTGGATAGTAGACATCATATCTGTTGCCCATGAACAGATTCATCTCCATCTGAGCTAATTCCATCCTTATATTACTAAAGGTTGACTTATTCTAAAAACAAAAAAATGCTGTAAAATTCACCAACTACTATTGACTCAAAGTTAATCTTGAGGCGACAGAACACTTGCGACTTGCACTGGTCTCAATCCCAAATTTGATAAGAAATCAATGACATATCATTGAGAAGGTGGGGTTTTTATAGCCCTAAGATTCAAAGCCCCATTCAAAAGATTTGTCTCAACTCGTAAATGTCCAGCACCCTACTTTAGCTACAGATTTATTTACAAGTTCAAACAGGTTGGTTGAAAATCTGTTATTACCCGACTCTATCTATAGATACTAACCTATTGTCCTCTTATGGGTATGTACATAAAAATTAGTTTCTGCCTAGTTTGTTATATTTATACTACAGTAGCATTAACTTGTAAAAGTTGTTAGAGAGGTATATCAAAATCGACCTCTCCCATTGGTGCTTTGATTGATTCACAACATTCAGCACAAAACACTTTGTTATGACCTGGTTGATCAGATTGCATTAAGCATGGAATGTGTGTAAAAATTTCCATTCTCTCTGAATAGATTTTATTAGAAATTTTAGTAAATTCATCCCATTCCCCACAACTCATTGTTATGCCAGACTTGGTGGGAAAATATTCCCCATTCCCCCCTTTCTCCACATTCGAATTGCTACAGTTTTGTATGGACTATTGACAGAGAGGTAATACGACCCTCCTATGTGAATTCTAGAGTTCAATCCTTCCTCCCCTTTCAAAATTTTTCCAAGGGTGTGGTTTATAATTTCGACATTGTGAAGAATCATTACGAATCTAGATCTATTAAGTTTTACACCTTCTTTTAACACCACTTTACCATCCCACTCTTTAATTTGGATGTGATCTATAAGATCCCTTTCCCCATAAAAAATTGCATATTTTTTGCCGCCTAAATGATAATTTTTCCTGTAAGGTTTGTTCGCTACAACACTGCATGTAGTAGAGATATCTGTACTGGTTTGGTTGTGTTCCCCTGATGCATCAGAATTCTGTTGTGGCATTAACATGACCTTCTTCACTTTTGCGAATTGTGACTGCTCGTTCTTTCTCTTCTTACTGTTGGAATTTTTCATTGGTGCATTCAATGTAGCCTCTGCCATTAGAACTTCAAACTCTTGTACCTACTAGTTGAGTGTTGTTGTAGATGTCGTAGATTTCCTCGTTGCTTTCCAAAGACTGTGTGCTGTAGGTCGCTCTTCTGTCCAGTACACCAGAAGGTTGGATGATAGATTGTCAAATCTGTGGGGTTTTTATAACACTAGATAAAGGGGGGGTCATTGTTCGGAAAGGGGGCATAATCAGCATGATTTTCTTCATTGAAAATTCTGGTTCAAGCTTGTTACAGACTCGAATATCTTTTCTTTTTGATTATTGAAAGTTACTATTGATAGAAATTTCGTGACCAGACAGAATCTCTAGGATTCCTTTCTGTTTAAGCAGATTTCAATCTGAATGCCAGTTTAACTTACAATTAACTCAGACCTTTGGGTTCGAGGTATTACAGTCTGTTTTACAAGGGTTGCTGTTTAGGATATAATTTCTATAGTTTAAGACCTCTTGAACGTGTTGTGATGTGATTTTGCATGCTCTTCCACCAATACAGCATTCATTGCATGCCCACTAATGTATGGTTGTGACATCAAATATTAATATTATTGTTCTGATATGAATTTCTGATACTGCTAGAGGGGTGTGAGTGTGTTGAGACCTATTACTCTGTTTTAACATGTGTCTCATGAGTGCCTGGATTGTAGAATGACTGTTACAGGTGTTTATATTGTACAAAGACCTATACAAGTCAAGGTCAGAGGAGATAATGGAAACTTATGTACATTATGTGGGTTAGGATTGTAGTATTGTGCTTATTTTAAGGGTGTGTGGCGTTTATTTTCTCTCATTTGGATATTAAGAAACAATATTTTAACATAAACTACAACTATCTATTTATTAATATCACATTTATTACAAAGATTGCAACATATCATTTTTACACATTAATAGTCTTTAGGGCATCAGCATCTTCAAAAAGTCGCATGAGGTGGAATGTCTTCTGTGTTCCTCGAATGGTATGTCATAGGGTTCCCATTCTATCAGCTTTATTTTACACCACGGGCAGATAACTTTATCCCCTTCTCCTGTGTAGACAAAACCTGCTCTGCATAGTTGATCAGGTCTCACTGGATGTGATTTGGGCCATGTCCTGAATGATTCAAATCTTGTGACATATTTCTTATAAACCAGTGGATCACATTGAAATATATAGTCATTAAAAACAGAATTTTTCAAATGAGTTGGATGATCCATTGTACTGTGACTAAAGGTGTATGTAAGTGGATTTTTAAAGGCATATCTGATTTGCTGATTGTTTGACAATGAAAATCCCCCTGTGTTTGCACTTGATGGTGGTTTTGCAGCTGGTTTCAAAATATCAGGTTCTTTCATTGAGGAATCAGTCGAATCTGACTGTTCAGAATTAAAACCTGGGTTAGAAAACATCCTCCCTTACCAGTTTTCTAAAACTTGTGAGTGGATGTTACAGGTTGGAGACTGGATTTATATAGTATGGATTTCTGTAAGGTTTTTAGCTGATGCAGCATGAAAAAAAAGCAAATTCATCATATTTTGTATATAGTTACATATCAACAGATATGTCACGTGATGATCTTGTAGCGATTTGATGATTGGTCGACACTTGATCCCTGTTTCGCCGAAATTATCTTATATACCTTTTGAGATACTGAGATTGGGTTGACCTAGTTTCAGATTTGATAATTCGTCGACATTGGATCCCACTTTTGCTCGAAATTGCTTATATACTCCTACGAGGTTGTTTAGTCACGTGATGACCTAATTAGAGATTTGATGATTCGTCGACGTTAGATCCTGTTTTTGCACGACAATTTAATAGTGATGTAAAATATAACCAAAGCTCGCGTTTTAGAGACTTTTACGCTAATTTCGTTGGGTGAGATAAACAGAGTGAGGGTTTGTTATTTTTGGTGGTAGGGTGCTCTAAGGTGAGATATTTGTCTATGTTTTGACAGGCTTTAAAGACTTTCATGACAGGTTCAAGGTTGATTCTATTGTATATTCATTCAGGTTGTTTCTACAATCAACACACTGGTTCAGACAGATTTATGATGAAAGTAAATATCTAGGGTCTTAAGATTAGATACATAAACGAGTTGGGGCTGAATTTGTTTGATTCATTTACATAAGATCCCTTTCATTGGTTCTGATTTGTTAGATATAGCCGAGGTGGTATATTTACATGTGTACTTTTCCATTGCATAGATTAACAGTTCATTGGTAGATTAACAGTTCATATTGGTGCTTCTAAATGTCTTGTGTTTCCAGATGTGGACTGTAAGACTGTGACAAGTTAAAACCCATTTCTTTCTCGAGAGAGTGTTGAAAAAAATTATCTCCTTTGGTAATTGTTCACAAATAAATGATATTTAATATATACATATCTTCCATTACACCACCTTTTGGTGGTTAGGGTGCCCTCCATTCCGATCCCGTGTCTCCCAGTAGCAGATTTCCCCTATCTCCATATATAAATCCCATAAGAGATCTCATATAGCCCGAGGGAAGACCTCCAACTAACTGAACATTAACTACTCGTTAGAGTTCTCGCCTCCAACCTCTGAGGGCGCCGCTTCAAATCTCGAGCCGGGGGCTTCATGTTGGAAAGTTGGTAGTTACTTGCCGATGCCCGGTGGATTATAGTGCAGTGTGCACTGGTTTCCTCCACCTGTAAACTACCCATCGCAATATGACCCTGGCTGTTAAATGCGACATAAAACAACAAATAAATAAACAAAGAAACATGTGGTGTCATTTCCAATGACAGCCTCTTTATGCCACAATAAAAGTTGTGGAATTCCGACAGGGCTTACCAGCTATTAATTCTTGCCTTCTGGTGTTAAATGACATGATAGACCACTTGTAGTATGGAGTGGCTGACCTCTTTACTAAAGGGAGTCATTCAAAAATATATCCCTTACTACAGTGAACTAGAATACACTTCACCAAAGGAGATTCCAGAGAACTATCAATTTGAACACACTGCATCATTCTGTTTAATATTTCCAGAGATGCCATCCAGATTCAACATTTAGCCAGACAGAAGTACCCTAAAGATCCAGAATACCTTGTGCAGGTGAATAAAAGAGTCATGTCCCTGGAACCGTACAGCTATCTGTTCACTGACCTCAGCAGGAAACACCAGATAACATGAGACAGAGATCAAATATATAGAAGATGAAGAACAATATAATTGTCAAAGAAAGTAATAAACTTCAATGCCTTGTTTTTCTTTTTAATGAACTTTTGCTGGATAACCATTTTTCTATTTTTTTTTCTTTTATACTGACATTTTTATTTCCGCTGGTTTTTTAACAAGTGTATACGGAAACAAAATTCTGCAAATTGACAATGATAAAACAACAGCACAACATGATTTACATGAAAACTTGTAGTAAATAAATAGCAATAAGGAGTAATAACTATGATTGTTATAATAGTTTAAAAATACACTAACATAGTGATGATACAACGGAACTTTTGCGGTTTACCTTCAAAAGAGCAGTTGCAAAGACTGATTTATTTATTGAAAGTTGAAAAGGGAATTTACCCATGTAACTCAACAAGAATTATTTTACACTTATTATTCTATTATTCTTTTGTCATGTTCTAAAATGGCTTTTATCCATCAACAGGCAGAGTCTAAGGTGCAACAACCAAGAAACACCACCAAAGAATTCATTTTTTATATTTTAAGTTTTTAGGCATATTAGTTTGTCTTTATATACATTATATAAAAAAGGGAAATAAACAAGGAAAGGAGATAAAACAACAATAACACACAAACACACACATGTTGATCTCTTTAAGGTTGTCACAAAAGATGATGGTATTATTTTATCAATATTAGTGAAAAGATATTTCCACAGTATCCATCTGTGGTTAAATACGTCAGAATTGGAGTTAATCTGCCAAAGCGTTCTTTGTTCATTTTTCTCTGTACCGAATAGGTATTTAACATGGAGCCTTTTCTGGAGTTCCAGAATACATATATTTTCATTATTATAAGAATAAAATTCATTGGGCAAAAGCTTTCATCTCTTGTGAAATATCTAGAGATTACAGTTTATCTAATAATTATATTAAATTTAGATTTATCCATGTGTGGCAACCTTCAATCAGGTCATTAATAAGATTACTTATTCAGATTATAATTCACTACTCTTTTCATGTTACGTTCAAAAATTAAATATCAAGCCCAATAGGGTTCAAAAGGGAGCCACTAACACTGAGGCTTGGTATCAAACGGACTGTTATATCAATTTAATATTCAGTTACAACAGAAAAATATAAATTAAAATCAACAATAGAATTTACTCAATGATCAGACACACCAATATTAAAATTGGTCAAAATATATTTTACAAAAATACACAGGTTTACTAAAGACCCTCATATATAATCACCTAGATAAATTACAATTCATCTCTAAAATAATCACCCCTTTCTAACATTTTAAACCCAATATTCTTCAATATTTTACTTTAAAATCACTGTAAAACTTCCTAAAACATCTTCAATCATAAGCAACAATAACATGATTTCACCGTCTAGACCAAGAAACTCCTACTTGCCAATTTCTGTCATAAAAATTTGCAAGATTCTATGAGTTTTACCTCACATATTTGAATAGTGTCCCAAATTTAAATTACCTTGGTGCAAAAGAAAACAGAATAAATATTCTGCGGTCTCCAGATGTTCTGTACGGAGGCTATAAACATCAGATTAGGATATATTAATTTTAACTCTGTAAATTGTACCTAGAAGTCTGAGTAGAACTCAATATTGAAACCAAATGAAAGCATTGTAATGCTATTAAAACATATCATTTGGCACATGTCCATACTTCTCTTAATTCTAAGTCTTGTACATTTTCCATGTCTGGGATATTTGTCGTTTGGGTGTTTTTAAAGATGTGTCCAAATAAAATGGGCAAGTAGGTCATTCAAACATACCTGGGTTTAAGGCATCATATTTCTCAATAAACAACTAATTTTAACTGTGAAGTAATTTATAATGCTTGGATAAAAATTGATTTTTTTTCTGTTATTTTGTTGATTGTTAAAACTTTTCCATTTGAATTGACAGGTCTGATCATATAGATGCCTTTCTTATTTCAATCAAGAAAAAAGTTGAAATGTCAAATATATGTGAATTATACCACATGGGTGTATTTTAGTGTGCTGATTCCTTATCATAGTAGGTCAATGATCAAGTACATTTGCTGAAATTGATTTTGTACCTTACATAACAGTTTAGTACACCAATCATCTTCAAACTGCAGTATTTTATTGAAATCACTATACATACAGAAAAGCAACTGACACCATTGGGAACTGTTTAGAATAATAATTTTTTTATCCAGCTTACCATAATGGATTTCTCAAAATTGAATATATTTACCATATTCAAACCTCCTTGTGACCACCACAGCATTTTTATTGACCTGTTAATTTTATCTGGTTTTCCTGCCCAAAGAAAGTTGTATATAATAGTAGTGACATCTTTTAAAATTTAACAGATCTTGGATCCAGATAATTTTTCTTTTTTTCTTTATTCATTTTCAAGCCTGACATTGTTCCATAAATTTCTAAAGTATTTAAGGATGTTTGTAGGGACTGTTGGCTTCCATCTAGTAATAAGGTGGTGTCACCTGCAAACTGCATTTAAATTCAAACCCATCAATGATAATTCCTGAAATATCTTTGTTATTAAGAATCAGTCTACTTAATATTTAGGCTCCAATTAAAAGAGAAATGAAGAAGTTGGATCTCCTTTGCTGCAATCTCTTTTTATGCTGATCGGTTCTGATACACATTTTTCAGTGGAGCACCCCTTCTCTAACGACTGGAGAGATGTCCTCATTTGTGTCAAACATGTGTCGAACAAGGGAACTATATCACCAGTAGAATATTTTGACTTGAAAATAAATGTCACATGACACAGAAAACCACTGGGATTTATTGATAAACTTTGACTTACCTAACTCATCCTTTGTGAAATCCATTTAAATCCAAGACTTAGCCAAGACAAAAGGATCAGATTTTGGATATACTGACTTAGCCTAAGTCTGGAGAAAACATTGTAAACCTGGCCCCTGACAACTTGTGTCGAGAATATATGTGTGGGGAGGACAGAGCCAACATCTCATGCTGGACTGGCATGCCTAACACAATGAACTTCTCTTGTGGAATTTTTTATATATTGTAGTTTATTTTTATCCATTTCAAATTCTGAAGAGGGGAAAAATTTATGGCAGCTATACTTGGGCCTTTCTTCACCAAATGTATGCCTACTACTGCTTAGTGACCTATTTCAACATAGGAGCCCAAGCTGACGTATCGCAACATAAAGAATTAACATTTACGAATTAAAGGACTAATGAATGCTGCTTGAAGAAAGTGTAGTATATGTAGTACTTCAAATTTATGCGATGACTTGCAAATCCAACTAATCAATATTTATGAACAACATTGTTTCCTCAACTGCTGGTTTTACTGTCCACTTTTGTCCAAATTTGTCAGAATAGGTACATGTTTAAATCACTACAAAAGTACACAGATGACAAAGTAAATCAAGCTTGAAATAATATAAATATTTAAACAGAATGTGCATCTGCACAACTGACATGATACAAAAATATATAAATACTGCTGTACAACTTACATCCAAATCAACCCACTTCATGAACTTTTTGTGCAGATCTTTTTTAAAAAGTTTTGTAAAATTTTTAGTTGACAGAAGAAGATTTGGAATAATTTACTCATGCATAATGAATACTTACTTAAATTTGTCAATTATCATCTTTTTATGTAATTTATCTTTTTCACAGGACAGATAAAAACATGAAAAAGCAACTCCTTCATGTTAACAAATTTATATGTTATAGTAAATATGTGATATCAGTAAATACATGTAGTCAGGCGGTTTCTTACTTATGATGCTTCTGTACTTGTGGCCAATGCTCTTGTTAGTAGTCTGTTGGAATACTGTGACTCACTTTTCAGGAATCTCTCTAAGTTCAATCTTCATAAACTACAGTGCATCGAAAATAGTGCAGCTAGACTTGTATGAAATACCAGTAGATGCGCTAGTACAACTCCTGTGCTGAAGAAACTGCAACATCGCTCAGTCTTTAAAACAGCCACCCTTGTTTACAAGTTTTTTCACACTGCATGGTTTTTCAAAGTATTTTGGTCTTTATAATTCTTCCTAAAGCAGTTAATTCTTACAGTCCTAGATGCAGTCAGAGTGGTGGTAATTTCCTTGTTATTGCAAAGTTCCAACCCTCTATCAATAAATCTGTCAAGTTTACTGGTTTGACCTCCAGTAAATATGTGAAACAAAAATTCGAGATTCACTGGTTGTACATATGTAATATTGAACTGTAAATAAAATATATACATTATACTGGAGCATTTTAGTATACTAAGCATACTTCATTTTACAGTACATTAGATACAAATATTATTAGACTGTTAAATGTTTATGTTTACTAATTTTAGGTATTTGCATTCTGTAGATATTTCATATAAGCTTATATTATTATCAATCCCACAGCTACTAAGGACCTATGACGTCCCTACAAATGGTCATTAAAGTTTGATCCTAGATGAGTACATTACACACAAGGCCAAAGTGGCAAACACACACATTAATGTTAATTCTGGTGTAATGCTGCGTTCAGAAGAAGTGGTGAGCCCATGCACATGACCTGTGAGTACCAGTAGAAAGTTTTGACCGTTCTTAACACTCCACCGCCTGTGTGTTTATGTGTGGATGTAAACAAACACAAATGACAAAGAGAAAGAAATAAAAGAAATCACAATATTTCGCTATCCCACCATGCAAAAGATATATATTTCATTTGTTATACGTTTTCTGAGGTTATTTATCAAAATCCCGAGTACCAAAACACTTCCTTTAACATGTTTTTTTATAACGAAAGCACGTGTATTCTGCATCTTTGTTGTCATTGGAGGTGAAGGTCAAAGTTTGGAAAGTCTCTGGAGGCACCCAACTCACGAGTGGTATATACCACCTGTGAGACCGTTCTTGACCAATTTACAGGCTGTGAAGTCGTGTTTACGGCCGTAAAGAACGCTGCATAATTCAGTAGGCGTATTTCACAACCATAATCCGTCGAATCTAGATTCAGATTTGGATTCTTTGGATTAGCTAGATTTGTGAAATACAATTTTCTGCAGATCTGAATCCAAAATGAAAACATAACATAAACCAACATAAATATCATATATTAATATAAATTAATATGCAGTAATATAATATAGTTTAATAAAAATTTCCCAAACATTAAAATTTCCAGCCACATGTTGCCACCATTATTTTACAAAGAATTTTGGGTAATCCAATTAATCTGAATCCGTTGATCTACCTCTCGAGGTAGATCAACGGATTCATAATCCAGATTCAGATTCAAGTCACAAAACAAGCGAATCTGTTGATCTGAGGAATCTAGATTCGACGGATTACGGTTGTGAAATACGCCTAGCTACTTGTGTCGTTTAGTATTTCTCAAAACTGGATCGGTGTCTCGAAAATTCTAATTTTTCATTGGTTGAAAAAGACTGTTCGGTTTTAAAACGTGCTGTTTTGTTGATGTTTGCAAGAAAGTTGTTTTTCTTGAATTTATTTCCTAATAAGACAGGTTTGGGGTGAAGAAAATTACGTAAAAATACTCACTGCAGGTCCTACTTTAACTTCATCGTTAGGGATGGTTGTGTTATCGTCATTTCCCCCACCGGAGGAAGGTGTCATTCATAAGCAGGAGGCCACTCAGGCACATATACAGGGCCAAGGTTTTATCGGAAATGGGACTCTGTACATTGCTGAAAGGTTAGGAGTGGTGGACCAGTTCACGCCCGGGTACCAATTCACGCCCACCCCTAAATTTATCCAAAAAAAATCACAGTTAAACAATAAATTACAAATGTATATTATCAATTTGATGATTATCTATAATGTTAGACCGATTAATCTGTCTCTCGGCCAATTTTTTATAAGCGGTATGTATCGGCGAGAGACAGATGCCATTAGTATGCAAAAAACACAAACGGCATGAAGGGCAACAAATGGCACACATCCTGACATTAAATATGTACTGGGGCCGATTTCACTAAAGGACTTAAACTAAGTCCCTTTTTTGGCTAAGTCAGGGACTTAAATCTAAGACTTTGGTCTTAACTAGGTCTGGGACTTAAAATGGATTTCACAAAGATGACTTAGCTAAGTCCAAGCTTATCATATAACCACAGTGGTTTTCTGTGTCATGTGACCTTTTATATCCTTCATTTAATACATTTTATCTAAGGATAAGTGCTGTTTTGAAATGAAAAACCTTGTTGCCACACATAAACTTCCCAAAGACTACTTCAGTAAGGTGTTCTGTGTAATTATACTTTTTTTACAGCCCTTTCAAATTTTCAAGTGGAGAAAAGTTTATGGCAGCCATATTTAAGTCCTCTTTACAAAATTTAAGCCCACTACCTCCCAGACTTAAGTCTAAGTCCACTGACTTAGCAAATCCATGGACTTAGCCCCTTTGTGAAATCCACTAAGTCTAAGCCCGCTGACTTAGCACATTTTTGACAGAATTTAAGACCAAAGTCTTAAACTTAAGCCCAAAACCAGGCTTAAGTCCGTTCGTGAAATCGGCCCCTGGGCTACCAACTTGAGTATCAAGTATGTGCCCCGCGTTAAAAGAAATACACTTTTTGCATAGTTAATGGATATATTTAACAAAAATTATTTCACTTGTAAAATTTCATCATTGTTTACACAAACAGGAAGTGCAGAAAAAGTATCTATAGTACTGCAAACACAGAAAATTGTGTTCCTGCATCTAAATGCTTTATACTGTTAATACATTTAAGTGGATATTTTAAAGTTTAAAGCGACAGTAATTTTCAGATATTGAAGTTTTTTGTGTTGCGAGGAACTCTGTCCCATAATGCCATCCATCAGTTTTAAAAAGGCATATTTTGGGACAGAAAACTCGGTCTACTATAATGTGGTAAACATCTTCTCTATGAAAAATTATAAATCTTCAAGAAAATTGAGGGTGGGCGTGAATTGGTACCCGGGCGTGAACTGGTCCACCACCACTAGTTTTATTACCATCATCTCATTATCAACTTAAATAAGGACTACGGGTACAGCTAATTGGTCGATTTGTTGTTTCTGTGTTTCATTTTTGAGCGCGGCTTCTGCTCACCTACCGATTACCAGATGTTTTGCGACCCTCCAGATGTTTCGACCCACTTTTGCCGGACGATTCAATCCAATTTGGAAGCATAGACGAAGATCAAATACTCCAAACTCGAGAACTCGATCACGGCCACAGCACCTAAGTCTTCGTGGATGCTTCCATTGCAAGGAAATCCCAGGGTAAATCTGTGTCCTCCTATCTTCTCATGAATATTAATGACTTGGGTGCTATGACCATGAGTTCTGTAGTTTAAAGTATTTGATTATCGTTCATGCTTCTATTTTATAAAGTATTGCAAGGAAATGCCAGAGGAAATCTGTGTCCTCATATCTTCTCAAGAATATTAATGACTTGGGTGCTATGGCCATGAGTTCTTGAGTTTAAAGTGTTAGATCTTCGTCTATGCTTCCATTTTATAAAATATTGTAAGGAAATACGAGGGATAAAAGTAGGTCGAAAGTCTGAAAAAAGCACGGTTGAAACGTCCGGTGGGTCGAAACATCTTGATACCCATCTACCTAACCCAAGTTCGCCACCTACCTTAATAGTTTCAGGGTGGCTTCTGAACAATCACTGATTGAATGGAAACCAATCACTTTCAGAACCGTCAATGGAAACAGTTTACAAATAAATGCTGGAAGATCCATCATAAAGAAAACACCCTTCTTTTTGATGTCTTTTACATTAAATTATATGCGTTAGTTCAGTATAAATAAATAACAAATAATCACCTTAAAGTAAAATATACTATTAAATTGAAACATTGCTTTATGTTTGATATGTTTTCATGAAAGGTGCAGCAAAGTATTCCCAATTTTGTTATGGGGAATAATATATGAATTTTGAAAGCCAAATAAAATGTTGTTGTCATTGGCAACACTACTGAATTTCCGTAAAATATGCAAATTGTATCACCTTGAAATAAATATTTTGTCAAAAAAAACCCCCAAAGATTAGTAACATTTATTTAAAAAATATAACACCAAAGATAGTTTAATTGAAGATGCGAAGACACTCTGTAAAAGTTTTTAAGTATGAGCAATATGATACCAAAAAATGGAACATATACCACTAATGATAATGGGGTAGTTTTTACTTTACCGGTACGAGATGTGAGAGATAACATAATACTACATCTTTGCAATCCAATCCTTTTATTAGGCAGATTGCATGTAGCCAACCTGCCTATTAGATTGATGTGTCTGACATCTGTCTGTCTGTCAACATTTTCGTTTTCGGACTCTAACTTGAAAACACTTTGTCCAATCGAATTCAAACTTGACAGGGAGATAGATCACCATCATAGCTAGGTTGCTTTCGAAATTGGTGTAATTCCGTCTGTTCATTTGTCTGTCTGTCAACATTTCTGTTTCAGGACTCTAACTTGAAAACGCTGTGTCCAATTGAATTCAATCTTGACAGGGAGATAGATTACCATCATATAGTGCTTCCGCGAGCTGTCAAAGATCCGACTTGAGTTTCATGAATCACCAACGAGTCAGCTCGAGTTGAACTCAAATCAATAACAATATTTCCTTTCATAATGAAATCTATATTTAGTAGGGCTGCAAGCGAGCCCGAAAATGTGCCTCGATTCCTCGTTTTATAAGAATCGACTCGGACTCGGTTAATCGCTTGATTATCGCCCACGAAATAAACTGCTTCATATTTTGACATATCACGCCTTATAAAATGGTTACAAACCACACAACAGGAAAGAATTTTGATAATTTATTGAATTTTCGAAAAAAAGATGCATTTATAATGCAAAACATAGGAAACTTTAACCATCTTTATATTGCAAGATTTGAGGTGTCTTCGAAATACGTTATAATAAAATGCTGTCTTATAAAACATTGTTACACAAAGAACTAAAGTTTGCAAATGCTTAAAATATGAAATACTTAAATGGAAACGCCTTATATTGGTAAAATATATAAATATATCCATATATTTAAAGAAAAAAAATTGAATTTTGTAGTAGATTTTACGTTTATGTGTAGTTGTTTTCGAAGACCCGGTTCACTTTTCTTGCCTCGAGTATTGAACTGAATCGTTTCGTTTCCGAGTAACCGAAGAATCGTTGCAGCCCTAATATTTAGTCATATTTTACCTGCAAAATAAGGATCAACATTCTCGCCATGTTGAGAAATAGAATGGATGTTTTGATTGGTTGTTTTTCCAGGTAAGGTATGTGGAGAGATATCATTGGCTTTACGCCGTATTCGATAAATATGAAGGAAAATATTAAGTAAACAAGTCAAATTGTGCTTTTATTGCATCTTTTGTACTTTTTGCAGTATTTCAAAGGAACCCGAGTTTGCAATGAGTCAAACTCACAGTCACGAGTTGAACAAAAACGATATTAAACTCGAGTTGGTGAGTTGTCACGAGAGCACTACCATCATAGCTAAGTTGCTTTCGAAATTGGTGTAATTCCATCCATTTGTCCGTCAACATTTCTGTTTCCGGACTCTAACTCAAAAACGCTTTGTCCAATTGATTTCAAACTTGACAGGGAGATAGATTACCATCATATAGCTAAGTTGCTTTCAAAATTGGTGTCATTCTGTCCGTTTGTTTGTCCGATTGTCTATCAATATTTCCGTTTCAGAACTCTAACTCAATAATGCTTTGTCCAATCGAATTCAAACTTGGCAGGGAGATTGATCACTGTCATAGATAAGTTGCTTTTGAAATTGGTGTAATTTTATTGCGCTACAATAGCTTACCATGTGGAACTGAATGCTGATCTTGGGAGGCTGCAGGGCCCCAGCCAACATCCAAGAAAAATAGACGTTTAGTGTTGACTGAGGCCCCAGATTGTACTCCCGTGGGTGTTCATCCGCACTTTTTTTCCTTCTTTTTGTCGTTGGCCGCGTGATATACACTTGCCCTTTATTGCAAGGAAAGACGTTAATTTTTGTTGTTGGATATTGAAACTACATCAGTTTCTTTATTGTATATCATAGAATCATATTTTTGTGACAATTCAGAGAACAGATAAGTATATTTAACGTATTTTACAACTTAAATCCACTTCCGGGTTCACGTTGTAAAGAAAAGGTGGGGCGACAAAGACTCTTTTATGTAGCTTACATTCAGGATCTATGCTGAAGTCAAAGAAAATAAGTATTTTACGGGTTTACTCCCTATCTGCTGCATTATTTGATCATTTTAAGGGTTAACATATGAAATACAGCACGGAGAGGAGTCCTTGTTGAAGGAATCTTCAGAAACAACTTCTGTATTTGTCTAGAGAAACTAATGCACGATTCGTGCATGTAGCTTATATACAGGAATATATGCCTGTTGAAATAAAAAATTTCTGCCCACTATAAACTAGGTCCCTTTTTCAAAAAAATATTTATCCAACGGTATAATGTGCTAGTGTTACTAATAGTATACATTTGGTTTTTGTGTCATTGATCTTCAAGCAACAATTCTATTTATATAAATATAAAATTTTGTTGGTAAACCCATAGAATTTAATGTGTATATGAATATTAATAAGTTGTACAAATGCAAGAATTTGAAGTATTTGATCTTCAACCAAATTGATGTTTCCATTGAAAATACTTGATCTTTAAGTGGTATTTTTTTTTATAAATATAAAATGTGTGAGGAAACTTCACACAGACATGAATATTAGTGAATTGAAGGGGGCCAACTTTGAAGTGGGTCGAGATGTCTATAAAACTAAAAGGAGAGGTGAAGTTCCCACATTACAGTAACAATGCAAACTACATCACGGATGTTTTAAGCATCAGTCACAAATTACAAATATTTATTAGACATTAGAAAAGTTCTTATTACATTGTCTTTGAATAACTTGATAATAGTCTGAACAAAAACATATAGACCAGTGTTTCAAAGCATAAATGGGTTATTTACAGTTACTTCTCTGAGTTGGTTATTATTGCCAGTGTGTTGGTTGCTACATTTAGTGAATGAGAAATGATTTCAAGTCATTGGATATTTTAAATGTATTGATCTTTTATAATGTATGACTGTAAACAGCGCTATTGTTTATTTTTCTTCCAGTCGTGTGTCTTGGAGAAGTGCTACTGGGCAAGGGTTTTCTCTCGAGTACAAAGCAATTTCACTTCATGCCGTCTCCAGGGATCTATCCGCTTTTCCTCACCAGTGTCTGTATTTGATGCTAGACACAGATCTACAGCCAGGTAATTTAGTAGACATACCCTGTGGTAAGATTAAGTTTTCAGTTGTTATTATTTTGAATAGGCTATGTGTGGTAATTAAGTGTCCCTGAAAGGACGCTTGATGGTTTTCACTTAAGTTTCCTCGCCGCGGCGGCATTATGGTCTCTCTTGAATATTTCCCTCATTATTGGAAGCTTTCTAACCATTTTTGACAGTTATATACCTTAGGCATGGGGAAAATTTTTCACATGCTTAAATTTGATTTTTGACCTTTATCAAGGTCACATGATAAAAAAAAAGTTTTTTTGGGGTACACCTACCCGTCATCGCTGCTCAGCAAAATCTACTAACCACAGATGCTTGTAATTGTATCCCGAAAAGCGGGGATACTATGGATCACACACGGTCATCGTCCGCGTCCGCAGAGATTTTCCTACAAGCCACATTTCTTTTGGGATTTCTTTTAAACTTTGCAAGTGGCTTACTATGGCAGAGATCTGGCCACCCTGTTGTTTTGGTAGGCCAGGAGTAAAAATTAGGCTCTGGGGAGTCAGAAATGTCTAAAATTTTGACTGTTGCTTGTGTTCAAGCGGTAGTGCACAGTTTCTTTCAGATTTATTTTATATTTAGTGCATGAATTGGTGGGTATGACATCTCTCAACCCCATCTTTTTTGTATGCCTAGGATCAAAATCGAGCGAGTAATAGCTATTTTAAGCCCAGGAGTCAAAATTATGCTCTGGGGAGTCAAAAACATCAATAATTAAGCGTCCCTGAAAGGGCGCTTATTTGGTTTCGCGTCAGTTTCCTCGCCGCCGCCGCCGCATTATGGTCTCCCTTGAATATCTCCCTTATTATTGCAAGCTTTTAAACCATATTTGGCAGTTATATACCTTAGGCGTGGGAAAATTTTTCCACATGCTTAAATTTGACCTTTTATTACGCTACAATAGCTTACCATGTGGGACTTAAGGCTGTTCTCGGGTTACCACACCCGGGGCCAACGTCTTAGAAAAAAAGATCGTTCTTGTTAGCCACCGGATATACTGGTAGTTGTGTCATGTGATAACTCTGACCAATCGCCCTACTTTCTCGTTGGCCACGATTGACTGGTAGCAGTTTGTAAATATACAGACATTTTCATTTATTTCTCAGACCTTACTTATTGTTGGAGGCTAATATTTGCATATTTCTTGTAATATATATCATAGATCATTCTGTAAAATTTTAATTTTCACAGGATAAGTATTTTTCTTGCTTTCGCGTGTTTTGAGCTTTCCTCGGTTCACCCAATTTCATAACGTCTTTTTATTATTGCGTATAAAATGTCTATTCATCAAGTAAATAAAGACTAACCGGGAGCCCTCAAATGCCGCCACTTTTGCTTCAGCTTTGACTTACACAGCTACTGCCCTACCTGTAGGGAGGCTGGCAAGGGAGATGACCCCTGTGTCACCTTTAAAAATCCCTGTCAAGTGTGTACGTCTTTTTCTGATGAACAATTAAAAAAAATTCAAAATAGGAAACGTTACCTAAAGAAGCAAAAAGCGGAAACTAGCTCTAAAGATGATGAACTAGATCTTTTGGGTGAAGGCGACGGGGACTCCTTCACTGGTTCTAATGCAGACCTCGAGAGTGCTGCCGATAACCTTTTTACCTCACCCCCCGTCCTCAACCTCTCGCCTTCAGTTCATTGTCTTTAAAGACCCCAGCTAAGTCTGTTCCACCCACCCCAGGTACAGCTTTGCAAAATAAAATCCAGAAAAACCTTGAGAAATCCCTGGGTGATTCCTTAAATATACACTTACAGTAGCAAATGGGTACCTTCCAGGCATCCATGTTGGAAGCGTTTCAGTCGCTCCGAGAGGAGTTGGCTACACAAAAGAAAGTCGAGGTAGAATCCTCACTTCCTGCTTCCAAACCTGGCTCGTCCAGTAACAATGCTGCCCCTCTGGATTTGCCCCCTCCGAGATCTAGTACCAACATTCAGAGCGAGGCTATGGATGTGGACTACGGTCCAGCACTCCCTCCTCGCCTAGTACTCAACCAAGATACCTCGGATCAGTACGTTGCCCCCTCTGAGGGTCATCCCGAAAAGGTCTCGTACTCTCATAAAAAGCAAAGCCATAGGCAGCCAGTTGATCCAAGCTCTGCCTCGGACCAACCACATGAGGATCCCGATCAACCTCGGATCCATTCTTCTAGACCTAAGAAACACTCTGACAAGAGCAAGCATAAATCAAGGTCTAGATATGTGTCCTTTTCTTCAGAGGAAGATCAGTCCCCTGTAGCTAGACACAGGTCTTCTAAGCCCTCTAGGGCTCAGCCCTCAGGAGCAGCTTCTGATCAAGACCTCCCATAACACGATCCAGACCCACCTTATTATAGGGAAGTAGCTCTGTCTGACATTCCCTCACAATACTCTGAAGAAGTAGACACCTTCAGGCGTATTCTCTCCCTCCCTGACCCCAGGGAATCTATCTTCCTTGGAAAAATGCCAACATAGCATTAAATCAACGGTCAAGAAGATTAAATCTCAGATTCAGAAAGGTGCCAATCCTGAGAAAGCAGCAAAGCGCAGATATGAGGAAGTAGCTGAGTACATGGATTTTTGGAACAAGACAGTTCTTGTTCAACACAGGGCCCTCACATGTCTCAGCAAGTCTCTAGCCCATATTCTCCAGAGGGAGCTATACTCTATGGCTAATACCGGCTTGCTTAGGTGCGAAGCCAAGATGACTCTATTACATCCACAGTTAGGAGAAACTAGACGTCAAAAACTTAGGAACTCGTCCTTTTGGGACTCTTCCTTGTTCGAGTTCCTTTCGTGGTCCCCACAAGAAAAGAGGCTCCTACAGGAAACGCCCCTATGGGGGCAATACCTCTCAAAGCAGTAACCAATCCTTTCCCTCGGGAAGAGGAAAACCCAACTTCAGAGGCTCCAGGGGTCGTTTTCGACCCCACAATAGGGGAATGGGGCGTGGAAACCCCCCTTCCCAATGACTTCTCCAAAGCCTCACTCAGTCCACCAGTAGGAGGTCGCCTCCGTTCTTTCAGGAGAGACTGGCTAACAAACAAATGTTCTCAAAACGTGTTAAACATTATCACCAATGGCTACGTTCTGCCATTCCGTTCAAAGCCAAACTTGATCAGATTTCCTCTGATTCTGTCAGAATACAAGGCCCAACAAAAAGACCAAGCTTTGGCCACTTGTATCCAGTCTCTCCTGTCAAAGAACGCTATCGAAAGGGTGGAAAATGTAAAATCTCTCGGGTTTTACAGTTGCCTGTTTCTAGTACCCAAACGTCACCAAAGGTGGAGGCCAGTCATAGACTTAAGCAGGCTCAACACTTTTCTACACATAGAAAAGTTCAAAATGGAAACTCCAGAGTCCATCCGGACTTCCCTGATTCCAGGGGAGTGGGTATCGTCGATAGATCTGTCAGACGCTTACCTACACATCCCCATCCACCCAAACTCAAGGAAATACCTAAGGTTTTGCTACAAGGCTCAGGTGTTCCAGTTCACCTCCCTCCCGTTCGGGCTGGCCACTGCCCCCCAGGTCTTTACGATGATTGTAAAGGAAGTGAAACTAATGGCCCTCTCAAGAGGACTCAGAATTCACCAATACCTGGACGACTGGCTGATCAGGTCCCAGTCTCAGGAGGAAGCCCAAGTGAACACACAGGCAGTGGTAGACCTAACTCAGTCCTTGGGGTGGATAATAAATCAGGAAAAATCAGAACTGAAACCTAGTCAGGTGTTTTCATTCGTGGACTACGAATACCACCTAGATTCAGCCCTTGTAAAACCCACTCAAGAGAGATGGCTCAAACTTCAGGATTTGATCCTACGACTCAAGTCAAAACGTGTTTTGACTGCAAGATGTTTGATGTCTCTAATTGGGTTGCTAGCCTCAACGGAGAAAATGGTCCCGGAGTCACGCCTTCACATGAGGCCCATTCAGTTTCATCTCAAGGAGCACTGGAGATATCCTCAGTCGCTGGACAACCTCCTTCCTTGGACAGAAGCCATTGCAGCCCACCTAGATTGGTAGCAAAATCCCTGAAACGTGATGAAAGGTGCAGACCTTCATCCCAAAGACCACAGTATCCAACTCTTTACCGACGCCTCAAACGAAGGTTGGGGCGCTCACTTAGACCAAAAGTCTACAAAGGGTCTGTGGTCAGATCGGGAAAAAAGGCTACACATAAATGTCCTAGAATTGAAGGCGGTCTCCCTGGCCCTTCGAGACTTCAAGGACCAGTGCCAGAATCAAACAGTGTTAGTTGCGACGGACAACTCAACAGTGGTAGCCGACATCAACAAACAGGGAGGAACACACTCAGCAGAGATGTGTGCTCTCCTGTGGAATATCATGACCGGGTGCCATCACTACCACATAACATTGAAAGCCAGGCACATTCCAGGGTGCCTGAATGTGATGGCCGACCTACTGTCCAGGTCCAACCAAGTGCAGTCAACAGAATGGTCTCTGCACCCACAGGTCTTCAAACAGATCTGCCACAAGTGGTTCACACCTCATGTAGACTTATTTGCCACTCACCTGAACCACAAGCTCCCACTGTACGTGTCTCCTATCCCAGACCCAAGAGCCTGGGACATAGATGCTCTAAACATAAACTGGACCAACCTCACAGCCTATGCGTACCCTCCTACGGCTCTCCTTCACAAGGTGATCCAAAAGATCAGGTAATGCCACTGCCTGATCATCGTAATAGCCCCAGGCTGGCCAGGGATGCCCTGGTTTTGGGACCTAGTGCAGCTCTCAACAGAGATCCCACTACAACTCCTAGTGTCAACGACCCTACTCAAACAGTCCCACAAGTATGTGTTCCACAACAACCCCCAGCACCTGAACCTCCACGCCTGGTGTCTAGGAGCGGACAACTCCAAGAACAAGGCTTCTCTGTGGAGGTGGCAGAGAGAATTGCTGCCCCTCAGCGGTCATCAACAAGAACCATCTATAAGTCAAAGTGGGCCCTATTTGAAAAATGGTGCAGAGAAAATTCGGTGGATTTCTCCACTCCATCTGTGAAACAAATCTCAGATTTTTTCATGTACCTGTACCAAGACCTAAACAGGCGCCCCTCGACCATTGATGGTTACAGGACTGCAATCGTTGATACTTTGGGCCCAACGGCCCAACATATTGCACACAATGCAGACCTTCATAGGTTACTCTCCAGTTTTCACAGGGATCGTCCCAAAAGTTCCAGAAATTTACCTAAGTGGAACCTTTCTGTTGTTCTCAACGAGCTCACAAAAGCACCATTTGAGCCCATGAAAGACACAGACCTCAAACATCTTACTCTCAAAACTGCTTTCTTGCTAGCTTTGACCTCCGGCAAACGCCGCAGCGAAATCCATGCCTGGGTCGCAAACAAAGTATCTAATCTAGGCCAATGGGAAAAGGTCGCCTTGTTCCCTTCTTCTGATTTCATAGCCAAAAACCAACTAGCAAGAGAAGGTTCTCAAAGTGTGTCTCCAGTGACTATTCCTGCTTTGACTACCATTGTAGATAGACAATTTAAGGAAGACAGGACCCTGTGTCCGGTACGGGCCCTGAGGTATTATCTGGACCGAACCAAAGACCGGAGAGGGTCTCGTTCCCTCCTTTTTATCTCCTTCAAGAAAGGTCATACCTCAGACATCAAACCCGCTACTCTCTCTTCCTGGTTGAAACAAACCATCCTATTTTGTTACAAACAAGCAGACCAACAAGCCTTGGACTTGGTCCAAGTTAAAGCGCATGACATCCGGGCTTTCGTGGCCTCTAAGGCCTTTTACGGTGGGGTATCGGTGGACCAAATCATGCAAGCCTGTCACTGGAAAGCTCACAACACATTTACAAATTTTTACCTCAAAGACCATACTTGGTCGGACACCGACAACAATATGTATCTGGGACCCGTGGTGGCGGCACAACAAGTCCTAGATCCTTCCCCTCAGACCAGTTGTCCTCGGAAAGAAAAAAAGGGGGGGGGGGGGGGCACATCCGCTACAACCAAGTCTTCAGGAGTCTCTCCCAGGATCGAGGTATTCCTTTACCTTCAAGATGTTACGGGTAAGGTCATTTCATTTTTTGATTATCAAGTAATTTTTATTAAGGACTTATTTAGTTGTCATTAATCTCATATTCAGGGTAAAAAATTTATGAAATGTCCAACCACTGGGTTGGTCAGTCACACGTGAAGGGCCCTCAGGGACCCTTAGACCTCGAAGTGAGCACTGCTGCACTTCCGTCCTACAATCAAACATCTAGACAGTTTTAGCACTGTCTCTCATTTTACTTAGGTTTTTGGCTCGTTACAGGCCCGGTCTTCGGGATCGGGGCACTGTAAAGGGGACTCAGACTGGTATTTCTGGCTCTATTCTATACATATTAACTCAAATCTTAGAAAAAAATGACATATCTTCCAGTCTCAGCTGTAATCCCGCCACCGGGCGGTTGAATTCAGCATTAAGTCCCACATGGTAAGCTATTGTAGCGTAATAAAATTGAAAATTTTAATTACTTAACTGTAGCTTTTATAAGCTACAAGCTTACCATGTGGGACTTAGGAGAGTCCCACCCTGCCTCCCCGCTGTTTACAGCTGAGGGGTAGGTTTTAGAAAATTTCAACGAGAAAGTAGGGTGATTGGTCAGAAGTTATCACGTGACGACAACTACCAGTATATCCGGTGGCTAACAAGAACGATCTTTTTTTCTAAGACGTTGGCCCCGGGTGTGGCAACCCGAGAACAGCATTAAGTCCCACTTGGTAAGCTTGTAGCTTATGAAAGCTACATTTAAGTAATTAAAATTTTCAATTTGATCTTTATCAAGGTCACATGATCAAAAAATAGTTTTTTCGGGTACACCCGCCCGTCATCGCAGTTCAGGAAAATCTACTGACCGCAGAGGCTTGTAACTTTGTACACATGTTTATACTATCAAAAATGTGAGCTGATTAGATTTTGGGAGAAGTCCGATGAAAATTGACCGATTTATGAGTGATTTTCTCACAGGTACCAATCAGAAAGCTTAAAATTCATGTGAACCCCCTATTATCTTCTTAAGTATTGCATTTAGAGCCATAAAATGTATTGGGAGGTAGTAGGAAACCATATGTGGAGAGTCTAGAAGGCAAGTCAAATTACCCCCCCACCCCCACCCCCCACCCCAACCCCCCTGTAGGGGTCAAACTGGGGTCTCCTTTATTCTTGCTTTTTAGAGTTTAGAAAGTATTAAGAGGTATTGGGAAACCTTGTGTGAAGAGTCTAGGTAAGTGGTCAGATTTACCCCCGGACCCCCCCCTTATTGGTCAAACTGGGGCAATTTATTTGGGAATGTAAACAAACTACTCTACCCAATTTTCGAAAAAAATTTACCCTTCCCAAAAATGGGGGTCATTGTCAATTTTCAAATTTGTGACAAAAAGTGCAAAACACCAAATTTCCTCTGTCTCCTTACCCATGCAAGATAGAGCAAAATCATCATAATTTTTGAAACACACTGTATCCAAGATAACTACCCTGCCCAAGAACCACTTTTCCTATATTCTGGCTTTGTTGAGCTATAAGCAGAACTTTCTTACATCATTAAGCTGTCATTATTTCTCCTTTTGGGACGCTTAGTTTTTGCCATCCAAAAACAATCGCTTTGTTTTGCAAGCGATCCTCTAGTTTATTTAGTTGTCAAACTGGCAGTAAATGAACATTTTGCAGCTATAACTACTTGACTCTGTCATAACTTCACTGTTTTTAACTGTGATGAATCATCACAGTTGAAAAATGAAGATATTGAGTTATCATTGTGAAAATATAGGAATAAAATGGTGTTACTTTATCACAGGTGTGTCCTGCATTGTTCTTTAACACCTGGTTTGATATTCACCAACATGGACTGAGTTTCAGAAAAGATTTTCACATGAGTCACATCCAATATTTAATTTATCCTGTCACCCACAACTCAGAAGAGAGTCACACAGTAAGTCTTAAGGGTTATTTGGTCAAAAAATCTAATCTAATCTAATCTAATGTGGAAAAAATCCCCTCTGTTTCTGTAGTATATGATTAAATATTCATCTCTTGCCTTCAGATATCTTTGATAAGTCATTTTTTGATACATCTTGATCCAAAACTTAAGCCATTAAAGAACATGGATCAAGGTTAATCCAAATTTAATTCAGAAATCATATCTTGTTTTTATGTTGTCACTCTGCGGCGTGGGCATCCGCGTGAACAACTTCTCCTCCTAAACTACAATACCCAGAGACATGCTGTTTTTTTTAAAAAGATACCTTAACTATCGAGGATGAAAAAGTGTTCAGGCCATGCAGATCTGTTTGTTCGTCTGTTCCCCAGAGTCATTACAAGTCAGGTACCCCCACCCCTACTTTGAGGTTATCACTGTTGAATAAGTCAGTTCTAACTTGAAAACTATTGCATTTAGAGTATTTGTTTAAATATGTTATTCTCCTAATTTTTGGTCAGCTATAACATAGTGAAATTGCAGACCTGTAGCTCATTGCATAGCTGAGCAATAGCTATTTTCAGGTTCTTACTGTTGAGTAAATCATTGTATCCACTGGATAGCCGCAGTGTGTAGAGAGATTTCACCGCTCTAACGAAAAAAATATTATAGCTAGCCTTCTCAAGCAGGATATATTAATAACCATAAAATGTTGCCTGGGAATATATGTTGCCTCATTTTGAAAAACAAGACGGCCGTTTATTCGACTTAAAGCAAGGACTTTTGTTGGCCCCCTAGAGCAAAGGATATTATAGGTATAGATCTCAAATTGGCAGGATATGTTCGTCATTAAAAAATCTTGACTGGGAATATTTTTGGACTCATTTTGAAAAACAAGATGGCTGCCACGGGTGTTTCTTTGTCAGTCATGAAAAGTGCTTATATCGCACTTATTATTGGTCCTAGAGGTTTGGGATGGTAAACCAACCTATAGGAAATCATGGGCTGGGAATCTTTTGGTGTGGTCAGATTTGACCTTTGACCCCTCTTTCAAGGTCAAACGAGGATAGTCAAACTTAAAAGTGCTTATAACTTGCTTATTATTGGTCCTAGAGGTTTGGGATGGTAAACCAACCTATAGGAAATCATGGGCTGGAAATCTTTTGGTGTGGTCAGATTTGACCTTTGACCCCTCCTTCAAGGTCAAACGAGGATAGCCAAAGTTAAAAGTGCTTATAACTCGCCTATTATTGGTCCTAGAGGTTTGGGATGGTAAACAGACATATAGGAAATCATGGGCTGGGAATCTGTTGATGTGGTCCAATTTGACCTTGGACCTGTCCTCCAAGGTCGAACGAGGATATTGCATTTGCAGTATTTCTTTAAATATGTTTTAACCTACTTTTTACACATAAACAGTTACCTTGTTACTTTCCTTCATAATACCATTTGCAGGGCACAACTTTTGTGTCCTTTTCTTCTGTCACTTCTAGTATTTATATATAGTGGAGTACTAGTAGATTCTCTTGTGTGAGTATCAGCCCCACATCTTTCTTAATTTATTTTAAATATTTTTTTTTGTGTGTTGAAAAACATGAAATTACACACTTAGTCGCCATTTTCTCAGTCACTATGATAGGGATTTATCTGAAATCTTACATTTTTATAGCGATATACTCCTACCATTTCCTAAAAGTAGCTATTATGTTGGAGCCATCCAACCCAATGGCCAACGCCAAAAAGCGTTTTAAGGTTATATAACAACCTTAATCAGCCAAAGGGCTACATAGTAGTCCGTCCTCCCCCCACTAGGTCACCAGACCACTCTTTGTTTACCATATTTTGTTGGCCATCTTAGTAGTCAAGACGTGTTTTGGAAAGCTCTGATTGTGGACATTTTCTTTACAAAATGTCTTATAACATGGATTCTAATAACATATCAACAAGAAATAATTAAGCGGCCCGTCAGGGACGCTTATTTGTTTTCACTGAAGTTCGACTGATCACCGCCGCCGCAGGATTATGGTCTCCCTTGAATAACTTCTTAGCCTTTCAAATTTTTCTTTCCTTCTTATCTTTCTTTAAAACTATAGGGGCGGGAAAAATTTTTGGGATACTTTGCGCAGACCTTAAGCTTTACTTAAGGTAACCTTAAGCATAAGTCCAAAACACCCCGTCATCGCGTTTCGGAAAAACCACACACACCTGTGCTGTAAAATTCATCAGGTACATTCTAGACCAAATTTCCAAGGTCGGAAAGGATTTTCTTATCAATGGGACCATAGATGCCTGAATGACAGGCGTTTTATTTTCGTAAATTTTTTAAGAATGGGTACTTGGTCTGTATCTCAAAAACGGTTAGGATTTCGGCGTTTTGTTGGAATAACTTATTCAGCTACTTTTTGATAATCTTTCACATGCCAAAGTTTTAGCCCTGTATCTGCGATCTTAAGGTCACCTTAATGTCCAAAAAGGGGGTTTTAGCCCTCCAGTTCACTTAGTTTTTCACTTTTTTCAACCAAACTTGGCACATATATCAAGATTCGCCAAAGGAATATTCTGGCTTTATGGTGACCTTAAACTGAAAATGTTAATGGACATATGGCCTGCTTAAAGTCATCAAATTGGAATAAAATCCTCTGGCTCCTTTCTTTTTCATTTTTTTTATGTTGACATTATCACTGGTATTAAAGTAGATAAAAATAATACTTATGGTCACCTTAAACACTCAGTATGAATGGAGTTGTAGCCACCTTAAAGTGAAATAAGGGGGTTTTCAGCCTCCAAGTATCTTATTGTTCGGCTGACCTCAGTTAACCATTGCACATCTATAAAGGATAGCAAACCAAAGGGTTATCCTGACTTTATGGTGACCTTAAACTGTTAATATAATTTTGGCCTCCCTAAAGTCATAACATTTGAATAAAGCCGTCTGGCTCTTTTCTTTTTCCATATCTAACATATATTGATATTGAAGGGACATTATCATATTATGGTCACCTTAAAGTCACAATATGAATGAAGTTATGGTCACCTTACAGTGAAAAATGAAGCTTCAGCCTCCAGCTATCTTATTGTTCAACTGACCTGAGCTAAACTTTATGCACTTATAAAGGATGACAAAAGGGACATTCTCATTTTATGGTCACTTTAAAGTCGCAATATGCATGAAGTTATGGTCACCTTGCAGTGAAATTATGGAGTTTTTAATCTCCAGCTATCGTATTCTTCAGCAGAACTCAGTTAAATTTTGTACACTTTTAAAGATGACATTAGGGACATTCTTATTTTCTTTCCACCTTGAAGTTCCAATACAAGTACAGTCATGGCCATCTTGACGTGAAAATGAGGATTTTGAGCCCCTAACTGATTTACTGTTCAGTAACATCTGTTTAACTTGACATTGATTATAGTAAAGTAAGATTTTGTATAATATTTCACTTAAAATTCCTGTACTTAAGAGGCTTTGGCCATGTTAACATGATAAATATATACTTCTTGCTCCCTCCTCATTTATTTTAACACTGTTTGAAACCACACCTGGCATATGTATACTTAAAAATATTTGTGCTGTCTGGCAAACCTAATCTCTTAGTGTTTATGAAGTTATGACATTTTCGAATTTATGAAGCACTGAAGTTATGAAGTTTATGAAGTTATGACATTTTCGAATTTATGATGCACTGATGTGGTTATTAACATATTGCAACTGATCAGTGTTCACATAATATAAATTCCCAATTTTAGGAAGATTAAAAAAAACACATTCTTCTGATTCCATTCTTTTGGAATTGTGGGGATATAACTTTTCCTTTTTGGAAAAAAAAGCTTCAATTGATTCAACTTTTGTTTTGTAGAAGGAGTTGATGATCTACCTACTTGCTCACATAGACTATGTAAATTGGTCAAATGTATACACCTGACTTCTTTCACAATATAAGATGCCTGAAACAAAAAACACTTTCTCATAAACAGTTTCTCTTGTACAGCATTTTATGTATCTCCAGCTGAGTGGAATGAATGACTTGTCCCTTTCTTCTTCTCCCCAATTCTTTTCTGTGATATCATGGAAAGTATTTCTATGCAGAAAGAACCCCCCCCCCCCAACTCCCCTTTAGTGCACATAAAAAGCAAGTGGAAAAAAAAAAGAATGGCCTCAGTGGGGGAGGTGGGGGGGTTGATGGAGGGAGATGATAGATAGAGATATATATGTGTGTGTGAAGCAAAAGTGGAACAAAAAAAAGTGGAATATTTATGCTGTTGTTTTGAATGTATATTGTTTTCTTTCTTCCATTTCACTTAGACTTCTACATTTAATTAATTTTAGCTCAAGTGGGAAATGAATTTTTGAAACTTTAATGCATTCAAATTCCTGCAGTCATGCACTAAATCACTTATAACTTGTATTGCGTTCACAGTATTTTGTTAAAACATGTTATTAGGCTACTTTTTCCACAGCTACAACAACTCCAGTAACTTGTTTGGTCTTAATTTTGTGCATTATTGAAGTGTGGAATGGATCATGATCTCCTACTCTTATTCCTAAGCCTAGATTTTTAATTTCACTTGCTAAATCATTCATAAATATTGCAATATATAAACTCATACTTTTCTTTCCCAATAAATCCAGTAACATTTTTCTAGAGCTATAGCTTGACTTGTTTGTAACTTGATTTTTCTTGTAAGCAATAACTCTGAAGCAAAATCATTAACTTTTGAACAAAAACTCTAAGGCACTTTGGTTCACTGGATTTTATTAGTGGTTTTGTTAAGTTTTTAGTTGAAGCACAAGTTCACTGCATTCAATTAGTGTTTTATACTTAAGTCTGATACTAATGACATTTTGAACAGAAATGTCTGTGGTCAATGTACCCTTTTACTCAAGACCTCTTCTCCGAGAACATTACCAAAGAATGTAGGACATACAGAATCTGGGAAAAAAATGCCTCGTGGACAAAATGCCTCACAGAAAAAATGCCTCCTGGAAAAAATGCCTCCTAGAAAGAATGCCTCCTGGATATTTTGTGACTAGGAAAAAATGCCTCCTGAGGAAAAAAAGTTATTTCAACCTGTAAACATGTTACATATGAACCTATAACGTATAATATCAAAAACATGTTAATGGAAGCCAGGGATGAGCAGCCAGCCAAAACAGCGAGAAGCACCAGCAAAACCTTACAAGAGAAACTTACGTACCTTTGTACAGCTAAGCAAAATGTGTAAAAGACTGTGAGTTTTTGACAGGCATTGGCGACTATAACACTCAAGTGGAAAAATGAAGATGCCTCTGAAGTTGTAATGTGAACCTGTAGTGTCATAATACTTGAAAGAACTTTTTTTCTTAGGAGGTATTTTTCCTGGTCACAAAATATTCAGGAGGCATTCTTTCTAGGAGGTACATTTCCTAGGAGGCATTTTTCCTGCGCATCGGACATACATTCTTTTGAGAAGTAAATTTCACACCTACAATTTCTCTTCCGTCAAGCTGTGGTCGTTCTTTCATTTGTTAAATATGGTAACATACACAATGCACTAAACTTTACATTTTCTATTCCTTGTGATGCATATCTTGATATCTTTTACGGCTTACTTCACACTTTTTCATCAGGGCCGCTTCGTTTTTGTCAGCAAAAACCTTTTTCTAGTTTTCATTTGGACACGTTATACAAGTAAATACCTTACAATTCTGTGGATTTTGGGGTATCATGTGATCCATGTGCAGTTAGGAGATAGATTTGTGTCATGGTTTTGCTAGGAACTGGACTTCTACAGATACTTTGGATGAAGGTTACTCAAGTTCTACAAATATATGCCTACGTTTTGCTGCTACTGTGGAAAAGATGGTTATTTTAGCAAAATCATTGCATTACACCGCTACAGTGGTGCATGGAGGTAAAAAGTCTGATTCCAGGACATAAGCCCCCCTCCCCCCTGACACAAGCCCCCCCTGCCCTAACAGGGGGTGACAAAAGCCGCCCCTGACACTTGCCCCCCCCATTAGGACATAACCCCCCCTCCGGCAACAGCAAGTTATTAAAAACAAAATCTGTGAACTCAAACATTTATTTCGGAAAAACACCAATATACAACATATACATATAACATAAAACATAAATTCATGCTTCACCTTATCACAAGGTCTCTGCATTCAAAGATGCAAACTTTAATCTAAAATCTAATGGTGTATCCCACAGCATTGATGAATCTCTTGATATCTTTTCCTCCATTTAAGTATTCTAAACACAGTTTTTTCAATTTTTTCTGTAGGTCTTGTGTGGCTTTTCTTTGCCGTTTTACAGGGGGCTCACCTCTCTCCATCAAGGCCAGTGTGGTCCAAACTTCTTTGATATCCTTCTGCACACAGTCTATAAACACCCAAATAGAAGGGTGGTTCTGACCAACAAGTCTCCTGAATGAATTGTTCCACCCTTCGCAAACATTGTTTGTTCGTTGGCCATCACTCACAGTCGCATCCAGCACATTCCACACTTCTGGGGCAAATAGGGGTGGGATCCTCTTCAGTATGATATTCTCTCTCCTGTTTATCCGTTTATAGGAGCCACTCACATATGTTGTGTCGAAGTAATCTAATAGATCTTCAAGTTCTGGAGGGCAGGTTTCTTTCAAAAATTTTATTGCCTGGGGCAGATCTTTAACAGGGACAAAGGCTAAACTGTCTATCATCCCACAGAACTGCTTTATATCATCTTTTTCACGGTACAAACCAACAAGCCCAAGTTCTTGAATCTTCCTGAATGTTGCTTGTGTCAAGTGGTAAAAGCACCCCTTAACTTTGACAAGAGAACCAAACACATTTTGTACAGCTTGATGTGCCGCCAGCTCAAAGTCCATGTGAATGCACTCCGGGTCTGGGGTGCAGCCACTCCCCTCACATGCATCAACATTGGCTTGGAAAAATTCCTCATAATGCAATCTTTTCTTCCCAGGTAGTAGTCCATAGGCACAGGTCACTGGTGTTCCCTCTCTGATTGTACGGATCACATACACTTGACAAAAAAGCTTTGGACACACTGAGAATGTTCCATCCACAAACCAGTCACTGCCACTTCCAAGAGTTTCCAGGCCCTTCTGTGAAGCAAAAGCCAGCAGTCTCTATTTGGATGTTTCTCCACTGTCATGCACAAGCATTGGTTCAGGATCCATTTATCTGAAAATCAGTATGAGAAGGGATTCCTAAAATGGTGTTTTCAAACTTAGGTAAAAGTTTAACTGTATTGCCTCAGTTATATTTAACATTTCTGTCACCATTCCTTATAATGTGTTTTGATGTAAGGGGTGAGGGGCTTCTGTTCAACTATTTATTACTGACAAATATTTCTAAAGGGGTGGGATTTGGTCACCCCCCTCCCCCCTTAAAAATAGTGGGGCTTCTGTTTAACAGTACTTCCTCAGTTACTCCTTCATTACTGACAAATATTTCTCAAGGGGGGGGGCTTCTGTCCTATGCTTCTGAAAAAGGGGGGCTTGTGTCAGGGGGGCTTATGTCCGTTCACCAGGATTTACATGGTCCTTTAAATTTCAATATAAGTTTTGGGATTAACATTATCACAAGTGGCTTCATTGCTTTTTGTTTTGTCTGATGCATCAAAGCCCAACTATTATGGTGTGAAATCTTTTGAAGTATATTAGATGTGGCTTCACAGCATTCTATCCTTTAAAATCAAAGAAAAGCTTTGATGAAGTGAAATTGTATGAAGTATATTAGATGGCTTCACAACCTTCCCTCTTTCCAATCAAAGAAATACTATTATGAAGTGAAACCCTTTAAATTATAATACCTGTGGCTTCACTGCCTTTTAATCTTGTATCCTTTGCAATCAAAGAAAATCTCTAATCTTTTGTATTATATTAGATATAGCTTCACTGTCTTTGAACTTTCTTTCCTTTTCAATTGAAGAACAGTTATTGTTTTTACAACACAAAAGCAAGAATGTATGAAAAGATTAATGTAATTGTAATTAATTACATCTTTGATATGGGAACACTTGACAATGCAATTGCGATAAAAACTACAAGACACATTATTAAGTGTTCCTTTTCAAGTGTACTCTGGTAGGTTTGAGTAACAAATGATCATAATAAAGATTTCAAAAACCTAAGCATAGATTAATGGTATGAAGCTGCTCAGGGGGGATTAAGTTGTTAAAATAAAAAAGGTGTCAGCAACAAATATACAAATAACAAATACTTCTTTGTGCTGTAAATGTGCAGTGACTTACATATCTCCATAGGTAAGTCAGTAATAACTATTTTCAGATTTTCAGCACTTACTTAATGAGTGGGTGGCTCATATCTTTAAAAATTCTTGCAGCTTGGGAATTTCTTTCGAACATGCTGTTCAATTACCATTTACTGTACTTCTGTACAGCACTTTCCCTAATAATTATGCTTTCCTCTCATTATCACCTTCACAACTCAAAAACACTCAGTCAGCTGACACAGTGCCCGTTCATGGGCACTCTACTCTTGTTTTTTTGTGGGTGTGTGTGTGTGAATATTAACCTCCGCTGATCCAAAAATTCCATCAAAGTGTATTTTTTGGCTCACATTTGATCTGATCTTCACTAATCAATGTTGACGAATACCAGTCATGACTAATAGAATCATGACTCATTGGTGTTATTTTGTCACTGATATGACTGTTTCAATTTATGTGTTTTAGACACAGGAAATCAGGATTCTTCTGGTGATAGTGGCAGTGAGTCAGGTGGCTTGACAGAAGTACGGTTTGTTCCAGACAATAAAGATGCCTGTAAGTTAAATATTTTTATTTATGACATGGGTTTTTCTAGGGATGGGTCTGTAGGCCCGGTATCGAGAGCATTTTACTGAAATACCTTGATGAGATTTGACAACCGATTTTTCACTAGATTTTAATGCATTTATTACGATTTCTTTGAGAAAAACTGCGATGTTTTGGTTTACAGGAAATCACTTCCTGTTTGTGGGTCTATTCGATTGGGGAAATGCTGAAACATGAACTTTTTTGGTATCCCGGAATCGGGACGGTTTTGCATTGGCGGAATCCCGAACTAGAAAATCTGGTACTGTCGCACCCCTACTATCAAATACGTTGAGCAGAACTGCCATGTTTTGGTTATGACACTTGATAACCTTAATATCGTTTGTCAAACCAATTGCTTGAAGGAAAACCTAAAATAGTGGGTACAAACCTGAAATCTGAAGAAACTTCAAACGTTTATCTCATATTTTGTGTATGTCGGGAATTTTATTGTGATGTTGGTGATCAGAAATGTCCATGTTTAGTTGACATGGACTACAGGTCTGTCTCAAATTTAAACTTTATCTCAAAGATACTTGAAAGGGTAGTAGCCGTCCAGATACAAACTCATCTTGATGAAGGCGGTCTTATGACTGCCTTCCAATCGGCCTATAGAAAACACCACTCCACTGAAAGCGCCCTCCTTAATGTTCAAAATGATATTCTTCCTAACATGGCCAAAGGGTCTGTCACTGCCCTTACTCTTCTGGATCTATCTGCCGCTTTCGATACCATTGACCACACCATTCTCCTGGACAGACTCCATGTTTATTATGGAATCAGTGAGCTAGCACTTGGCTGGTTCAAATCATACCTGTCGGGGAGGACACACTTGGTCAAGGTAGGTAGTACACTCTCCCATCCTGCTGTGCTCCAGTATGGAGTACCCCAGGGCTCTGTCCTTGGACCGATTCTGTTCTCTCTCTACACTAGCCCAATCGGCTCAATCATTCATTCCCATAGTAGCATCAACTACCACTTTTACGCCGATGACATCCAGTTATACATAACACTTTCACCAGAAAATTTCTCTCACTCTATCTAAAAACTAAAGAACTGCCTAAACGACATTCAGAATTTCATGTTTGCAAATAAATTAAAACTTAACCCAGACAAAACCGAGTTCATACTCATAGGCTCCAAAAAAATCATAAACAACTCCTCGCTCACTTCCCTATCAATATTCTGGGAAATCAGGTCTTGCCAGCACAAAGTGTCAGAAACCTCGGAGTGGTGTTCGACTCTAATTTCAATTTATCAAACCATGTGTCGCAGGTCATTAAGTCCACTAGAGTACATGCGAGAGACCTCTACAGAATTCGTCCCCTTCTAGACCTGAATACATCAGTGCTGTTAGCGAATGCTTTGGTGAGCAGCAATTCACTTCTTATCGCTCACTGATTTTGAGTTAAGGAGATTGCAGCTAGTCCAAAACTCACTCTGCAGGGTTGTCACCCGTTCCTCTAAATCCTCTCACATTACCCCTCAGCTAAAAAACTCGATTGGCTACCAGTCAGAAACAGGGTACAATTTAACATTGGTTATTACATATAAAATTCTCAACCAGGGTCAACCAGTTTACCTAAGAGAATTAATCCACCCCTACACCTCTTCCAGAAATACAAGGCAAAGTACCCCCAAACTCAAGTTCCTTCAAACCCCCACTTTTGATCACAGAGTTCACAAATCAATTAAACACTTTTCTAATTCCTACAGTCACTATGCCCCTGCCCTTTGGAACTCTTTCCCTTTCCATGTAAGAAATAGTTCCTCTGTTGCATATTTTAGGAAGCACCTCAAAACTCACCTCTTCAGCTCTAGCTTCCCAACTTAGTTATTCTTCTCTCCCGGTCACTCCCACAATCCTGGATTACTGACCTGAATCGCCCCTTGACTCCCCTATGATAATGATTTTGTTTAATTAGCGCACTGAGTTCCCCTTTGTGGGGAAGATATTGTGCTTGCAAAGCAGTAGATTAGATTAGATTTAGTTGGGGTGTACTAAAATGCTAAGTTTTGCATTGACAACCTCCCAATGTACACATTTTTGGTACCGACCCATCCCTAGTTTTTTCACTGTCAAGAATAGATGACACATTGTGAGTGAGTTTAATTGAAAATAAATGACTACAATATGAATGATACAGAACTGGAAATTTTCGGTTCAAAGTATACATCATGTTAAACATGGTTGCATGTTTTATCAGATTTGTATTTCAAATACATGTCTTTGCCAAATTAATTCTGGGGTTTTAAAATAATTCAAGTAATGCAATATTACGAGACATACATCATATGTAAACTATGATTGTGTGTGTGTTTCATCTGGATTGAATATGTTTCTGTTCCATGGAACTGCCATAGAACCGTTGGTAATAAATACATGCATAATTTTAGGTCACAGAATGTTTTTTCTTTATTTTTTTTTTGTCTGTGATAAACTACAAGGTGTGGTAAATAAATCACTCAACCAAAATAGAGTAAAATCAGCTATCAGAAAATTCTCAGTCGCATCTTGAGTATCCCTTGGTAAACACTACATACAAACTTTATACAGGTAATTTAATTGAAGGATCTGTTTTTCATTTTTCAGTGGACTCAATGTTTTCAGCCATGTCATCGTGTCAAGCACTCCATCCTGATGAAGATGACAGTATATCAGAAGGTTGGTATTGTGTTATTTCAGATCTGAGTAAGAAATTGTGTATTACTTGTATTATTTAAGGTAGCTATTCTTCTGGATTTTAAAAAGCACCAAAGACAGGAACAAAATAGTGATTTAATTGCGTTAATACATCCTATCCAATGGACAATTGCTAATCCGGTCAGAGCAGACTGGCCTGCCAAATGACAGAAAAAGTCACCCTGTATGTGTGCATACTGGCTGGCCAGTCCCACTTTGCAGTCGCTAGGTGGCACATCATACTTCCTTCCTGTCTAGACAGCGTGACATCATAGCATCTTTTTCATTTGGCGTGTGTACTGTGCAGATGGAGTTGTGAGAAATTCTTCTAAGTGTGGATTAGTGTCTATTTTGTTACTTATTTGTAGTCTAACTTGCTACTAACTGTGTACAGAATTAAGGAAACAGTTCCCTTTTCCACCTTAACATTTGTAGTTTTCATATTAAAATTTACATAAAATGTTCAATTTTTGCCCATTTTCATCAGTAAAAAAGAGTAGTTCAAACAGGACTATGTATGGTAACCCTACATTAATCTTAAGTTGAATTCCTGTGTTTTTATGTTTCTAATACCATTATTTTGTACAGAGGAGCTTGGATTTGGAGAGGGCAATGGTGACTACTACAACACAGAAGAAGGGGCAGAGTTTCTCTCGCGTGATGGACAGGAAACACTACAGGTAGGTACATCATACTGGTTGAGACGACAAACTTAATATTTGGTTTTATTCGTAAAAATAAAATCTGATAACAGACGTCCAGTACCAATCCCCGAAAACCCACATATATTTCGCTATAAAAGTGTAAAATATTACACAAAAATGCTTAATAATGTGTACTTGTATTATATTTTTGTCTACACTGAATTAAGATCCAAAACTTCACAAATAAGCCACTTTTTAGTTATGGTTATGTTTAATGTACACACATAGAAGATTTTACAGTTCGGTGTATACTAATTCCAATGAATCTGGCTTTTGTCAAATTTTTTGTTTTTGGGACTCGGTTTTCCCTTCTTTCAATCATAACACTAGTTCATCATTAGCCATCCTGTCTCTGTGTGCTTCACTGGTATGACCTGGCAGTGTTAATGGACTAACCCTTGAATATGTTCATGTATAGTTGCACCATAGAGTCTGTCATGTAATGGAAATTAAGCACTAAAAAACCCTCATTAGGTTAGATTACATTGTGTTCAGTTTCAATCTTGTAAAATTAAATTTTGGGCTTTTATATCCCTTTTAACAGCTTGTATTAATAATAAAGACTGACCTCAGTTGTCACCTTGATTGGAGAGATAATTTTTCCAACGTATATTTTGTTTATTTGGGGTTTTACGTCGCTTTCAACACTGTACAGGTCATATCACGACGGGTAGTTGGAAGGGCAGAGGAAACCAGTACATATAGTTCGCTAGGGTTCTGTACTGTAAACTGCCGACCAACGGCAAGTAAACTACCAGCTTTCCCACTTACGGCCATGACGGGGATCGAACCCCGGCCGCAGAGGTGGGAGGCTCCAACGTATAAGGTTATACTTGAAACTATGTTATTGGGTCTGCCGGGAAGCAAATTTGTCATGTGTGAGAGTGGAACAGGGGTTTAACATAGCCACATACTGAAGATAACTGTGTCCTCTAGTATGGAATGAAAGAAAAAGTTTAAATTTTATGATACCTTATTATATTTTATTGATTTACTGCCGATTTGTTTTTGGTTTTTGTGGTTGGAGTATTGGAAGGCAACCAAGATAAGTAACTTAGATGATTTATTAACCCTTTGTAATGATTTACTGTTGATTACTGGTGATTTGTTTCTGTATTTGTGTTTTAGCGGTTAGAGCATGTGTTTAATGATGGAAGTGGAGACACACGTGACATACAGCCACAGGCTGGGGGTTTGCAGGATGACAGGGAAGACGGTATGTGAGAGTGCTGTCGCAACACTTGCTACTTCTGATACTATTGTTTACTATGTCAATTATGAGTGACAATCAGTTGCATTTTTTCAAATCTGATTAGGAAAATATTAGCACATTTTTATAATAATGATAGAATATCTTTTAAAAGTGAAGGAGTATTCAACATTTGAAATATATTTTCGGCATTTTGACGACCTAGTCCATACAAACGGAGTCACATGATCTATTTGGAAGGCATTAAACCATTGAATGCAGTTTTGGAATTGCATCTTTATTTTATTTTTCAAGTTGGTAAGTCAATGTTATTGATTTAAAGCTTTCAAATGATGTGTGAAAACATTGTAGTTTTATTTATTTGAGGTGTATATGTTATAGCCAATATACAACATTTTATGTTTTCGGAAATAGACAATTATTAAGCGTCCCGTAAGGGACGCTTGTTTGTGTATGGGAGACCTTCAGGCTCCGGCGGCTCCGCATTTTGTTTTCCTTATAACTCTGTAACCGTTAGGCGGATTCTTTTCAAATTTGGCAGGTTTAGGCAGTAGCCTTGGGGAATTTTTTTGAATATGCTGCAGTGACATTTCAACCAATCAGAGAGGTCACATGACCAAAAATGTCTTTTTTCGATGGGGAAGCTTGTCCGGATGATAACTTGAAAGGAATGTTATCAATTCACCTGAAACTTGGCAAATACATTCATTCTATTAAAATCTGGAAATCATTAGATTTTGGCATTGATTGGTTAAGAAATGGCCGAGTAATTAATGATTAATTAATCATTACGAATTTTCCAAATAAGGAAAACACAAAAATGCTTATATCTTGAAAACCGTACTAGATAGAGCGATTTTGACGAAATTTTGGACCCGCAGGGTATCTCTGCGGAGTAGTTATCCCAATTTTCAAAAAATTTTTGTCTCGCCCAAAATGGCGGCCATTTTGAATTTTCGAAATTTTCGCAAAATTTGCAAAACACAAAAATGCTTATATCTCGAAAACCGTGCTAGATAGAGCGATTTCGACGAAATTTTTGAATCGCAGGATATCTCTGCGGAGTAGATTTCCTAATTTTCAAAAAAAATTTTGTCTCACCAAAAATGGCGGCCATTTTGAATTTTCGAAATTTTCGCAAAAATTGCAAAAGACAAAAATGCTTATATCTCAAAAACCATGCTAGATAGAGCGATTTCGACGAAATTTTTGACCCGCAGGGTATCTCTGCAGAGTAGCCATGCCTATTTTTAAAAAAAAATTTGTCTCGCCAAAAATGGCGGCCATTTTGAATTTTCGAATTTTTCGCAAAAATTGCAAAACATAAAAATGCTTATATGTCGAAAACTGTGCTAGATAGAGCGATTTCGACGAAATTTTGACCCACAGGGTATCTCTGCAGAGTAGCCATGCCAATTTTCAAAAAAATTTTCTCTTGCCAAAAATGGTGGCCATTTTGAATTTTCGAATTTTTCGCAAAAATTGCAAAACATAAAAATGCTTATATCTCAAAAACCCTGCTTGATAGAGAGATTTCGACGAAATTTTTGACCCGCAGGGTATATCTGCAGAGTAGCCATGCCAATTTTCAAAAAAAAATTTCTCGCAAAAAATGGCGGCCATTTTAAATTTTCGAATTTTTCGCAAAATTGCAAAACATAAAAATGCTTATATCTCGAAAACCCTGCTAGATAGAGCGATTTCGACGAAATTTTTGACCCACAGGGTATCTCTGCAGAGTAGCCATGCCAAAAATGGCGGCCATTTTGAATTTTTGCGCCAAAATTGCAAAACACAAAAATGCGAAAAAAATTTCGAAAACCGTGCTACATAGAGCGATTTCGACGAAATTTTTGATCTTCAGGGTATCTCTGCAGAGCAGCTATCCCAAAGAGCTTTCACTTGGTGAAGTTTCAGACCCATAGCTAATTGCTCACCCACTCAAAATGAGTAAATGCGAATTATCTCTAAAAGTATTGCAGATAGCCAATTTTTCTCAAATAAATCATTCACCTACTTTTGGGAGAGCTTTCACTTGGTGAAGTTTCAGACCCATAGATAATTATTCACCTACTCAAAATGAGTAAATGTGAATTATCTCTTAATAGTATTGCAGATAGCCAATTTTTCTCAAATAACTCATTCACCTACTTTTGGAAGAGCTTTCACTTGGTGAAGTTTCAGACCCGTAGCTAATTACTCACCTACTCAAAATGAGTAAATGCTAATTATCTCAAAAACTATTGCGGATACCCAATCTTTATCAAATAACTCATTCGTGTACTTTTGGGAGAGCTTTCACATGGTGAAGTTTCAGACCCGTAGATGATTACTCACCTACTCAAAATGAGTAAATGCGAATTATCTCTTAAAAGTATTGCAGATAGCCAATTTTTCTCAAATAACTCATTCACCTACTTTTGGAAGAGCTTTCACATGGTGAAGTTTCAGACCCATAGCTAATTACTCACCTACTCAAAATGAGTAAATGTGAATTATCTCTAAAAGTATTGCAGATAGCCAATTTTTCTCAAATAACTCATTCACCTACTTTTGGGAGAGCTTTCACATGGTGAAGTTTCAGACCCATAGCTAATTATTTACCTACTCAAAATGAGTAAATGCTAATTATCTGTAAAAGTATTGCGGATACCCAATTTTTATCAAATAACTCATTCGTCTACTTGTGGGAGAGCTTTCACATGGTGAAGTTTCAGACCCATAGCTATTTATTCACCTACTCAAAATGAGTAAATGCTAATTATCTGTAAAAGTATTGCGGATACCCAATTTTTATCAAATACTCATTCATCTACTTGTGGGAGAGCTTTCACATGGTGAAGTTTCAGACGCATAGCTAATTACTCACCTACTCAAAATGAGTAAATGCGAATTATCTCTAAAAGTATTGCAGATAGCCAATTTTTCTCAAATAACTCATTCACCTACTTTTGGGAGAGCTTTCACTTGGTGAAGTTTCAGACCCATAGATAATTATTCACCTACTCAAAATGAGTAAATGTGAATTATCTCTTAATAGTATTGCAGATAGCCAATTTTTCTCAAATAACTCATTCACCTACTTTTGGAAGAGCTTTCACACACGAAAATGAAAAATTGTGAATATCTCGGAAAAGCTATTTCTTCTGCTTTAATGCTCGGCGGGAGATACACACTGCGGCAGTGGTCTTGACAAAAATTTTTGTCTCCCCAAAAATGGTGGCCATTTTGAATTTTCAAAGTTTTTGCAAAACACAAAAATGCTCATACAGTCTAACCCACTTATCCTGATCTCGGAAATATCGACTTCCTATTTATCTCGAGGTTACACCCTCAGTCCCAGCTCATTTAGAATAAAATATATAAGAAAATTAAAGGTTATTTCGATATAAAATGCTAGTATTTGCGCTTATATCGAGGCTATTTGCCATTTTACACAATGCCAGTGTTGTTGATATTTAGTCCGGTGGAAAGTATCCTTTTGTAAGAAAAACAAACAGACACATCCAGCGTGTGTTACAAAAGGCAATTTACCCAGTAAAGCTGAAAGTCAAACAATAATATGACCATCTCTGAAGATTACATCTACTAGCAATACTTTGAATGAGAAGCCAATTTGTTTATTTTCCTCCCCATTTCTCTCCGTACTGTAAACTTATTTACATAGAGATTATACAAGAGATTACGGTGTAGGTTTCAACTACTAATATACTTGTTGTGATGCATGTTTTCTTGGATATTCATGAAGGAATACATTAAATTAAAGGTATTTACTAGTTCATTTACTATATACCCCACGGACATTGCTTAAAACAACATCTTCCAGCTATCTGGCTAATATCTTTCATTATCGCCCATACACTCGGTAGTTGTTTTGACAAGTTTAGTCTCTCAAAGGCGTGAATGTATATTTCGAATTTTGGATAAGTCGAGGTGATTGGAATGGACCAATGAAATTCGAGATAATGAGGTTAGACTGTATCTCGAAAACCGTGCTATATGGAACGAACTCAACAAAATTTTTGACCTGCTGGGTATCTCTGCAGAGTAGCCATGCCAATTTTCAAAATATTTTTGTCTCGCCAAATATAGCGGACATTTTGAATTTTTTAATTTTTTGCAAAACACAAAAATGCTTATATCTTGAAAACCGTGCTAGATAGAGCAGACTGCGCTGACTTTGGTTGCCACAACAGTATAAGGCTAGAAACGAAGCATTTTCTTAATACTTTAGCACTCACCTTTATATCCTTTTCGGGACGCTTTGTTTTTGCTATGCAAAAACATTGTCTTTTTTTTTGCGAGCGATCCTCTACTTTTACTTTACTGACGATTTTCAAAGTGTCCGTAAATTTGACAATGCATTAACAACCAAAATATAAATGTAAATATGACATTATAAATTGTGTAAACATGTGAGAAAACAATATTATTGTAAATATTAATTGAATGGTTTCATTTTGAGGTGAGTATATGAAGTAGACATATGCCGGTACTCGGTCGGCCAACGTAGGTGATATTCAATGCTCATTTGCACTGGTGAGTGACAGCACTAGTGACAGTATGATGATAGTTTTTATGTGGATAATCCAGATATGCAGTAAACTGTATAATTGTACAAATAAAATAGTTTACATGTACTTGTAAATTAAGATTGGCCTGCAAGTCCAACAATGTAGAGATTAATATTATTCAAATATTTCTTATCAAATTTCTATAAATATTATCTACAAGTTTTGCTAAGGTGATTTGTTAAAAGTTTTGTGTCAAGTTGTGGTGAGTGAAGTTATTTACTTGCATCTTTTAGTCAGGTTATGTCAGTGGCTATACATTTGTGTTAGGTTGTGTCATTAAATAAAAATGTTTACATTTGTGTTAGTAGAGTGGATCCTCAAGTATGCAACTTTATTGGGAGTCTAGGCTTTTGTGGTTGGATAAAAGAAAAGTAATAAAATAGAAAAGGAGTTTAATATAGAAACAATAGGCAAACACAAATTTTAGAATCTAATTGAGGTAGTGAAATTAGATGTTCAGATAATAGAAGATTGGATAATAGGGGTGCTACTGTAAATATTAGTTGTGATGACTTTTCATGTTTACACTTTGTGTAATTAGTTGATATCCTTGAATTTGGTTGACTGTGATTGTGCTTATGTCACTGTGTCTGACTCCAGATGCCTACTGGTTACTGAAAGGTATTGAAAATTTATGGTATTTTGGATAATTCAATTTTCATTCAGCCACACCGAGTGCTTGTTCAGCTTATGTCATTTGCTGTCTCTGCTTTCAGAGGCTGATATGGAGATGGATGCTCAGGAAGATCAGTTCCAAGACGCAGACATGGACAGGTGAAAGCTCCACCTGGTGAATGAACTGGAAAACTATAATGAAACAGTAACACACCACAACACATAGTGCACTACCTATGTTCATGAAACATGGCTTCCATGGAATTTTTTTTAAAAAAATTTTAAATTTTTAAAATTTTTTTTACCAATTTTTAAAGGCGAGAAAAAATGGTACTCTCAAGTTAGTGCTAACAATGACTTTGAGGTTTTTGAAAACCTACGTGTTAAACCCAAGGGATGTTTCATACAGAAATGTAAATAAAACTTAGTTACACAATAGAACTGTAGGTTCAACACAGATGAGACAGTGTAGAAAATTTATGCTACCACAATTAAGAAAGTAACAGATTTCAGTACATACTAACCTTAAATGTATGATGCCCAACATATGTAAAAGTTACAACTGTTTTTCCTTACCATTTTAAGGTCAAATCTCGGGGCTCCAAAGAAAAACTTACTTAACTAGTATGTCCAGAGAATGGTAAATATCTGTAATATTTAATTCTTCCATAGACTCTATAAAACTAGAACTTTCAATGCATACAAGATTTGGGTTTTGTTACAACTTCTACTTAAAACAAAAGAAATAATATAGTTTCTGATGTAACAACCTCAAAGCTGGTTTTACGTTTACCTAAATTAGACTTTTCAGTGGTTCTACAGTTTCATTTTATTGCGTTAATACATCCTATCCAATGGACAATTGCTTATCCGGTCGGCGCAATTTTACAAAGGACTAATTTCTGCAGATAATATGTGCCAGAGTTGCATTTAAATGACAACAAATTGCAAGTTGTTTCGTGTATACTCTAGTTTTGAACAGTTTATGAAATTTAACCTTGACTTTGAGGTGTTATGCAATGTCTAATTAGGAAACTCTATGGGCAAACATTACAGTGCTATTATTTTCTGTTCGTATTTATTTTGTACACAGCTTATTGATATATATTTGTAATAAAAATGTCAAACTTTAACTGTGTTTTATATTTTTTATTTTCCACATGTTACATAGTTATATAGCAACATATTAATGCAAAATCTAAGGGACATTTCGAATCTCTGGATTTAGTAATCATGAACAATGGGTGTACAAGTACCAAAAAAAAAATTGCATCAGAGATGCCCGTACCCCACAGCCTGGGGAAATATTTTTCAACACCATGAGATATGGAAGTAGTACAACAGTACAAAGTTCAAGATAAGTTCAGAGCAGTGTCAGTTATATTAAGGTCCAAATAATGCTTAAGTAGAGAAAATAATATCTAAGGAAAAGAAATGTATGTAAAGATGAAGTATTAAAACAAAACAATTCAATAATAAAATGACAGCACTTATCAGTAAACCAAAAATGGCCGTATTATGGTGTGGATGTTTTGAATATTACCCATGCAGACATGAGTGGCAATGCATTCAATGAATGCTTATGTGTGGTGTTGGAGAAAAGCCTGTGGCTCACTTGATGAAATTCCATCTGTTACAATGGGAACTTGCAAAAGGAAATTCTTAACGACTTCTAATATGACTTTAACAGTGCTTAATCTGCATCAACAGACAGACCAAAAGGTGCAACAAGATTTTAAAGGTCAATACAGCAAGGTCAAAGGTCAATCAGTGTCGTCATGGTGTCGCACCATGACGTGGCACACCTAAAACCCTCAACCAATGTCCCTACGAAGTATAAACTTCCTACACCTTACAGTCGCTGAGATATAGCCTGAACAAGATTTTATAGGTCAAGGTCACTACAGCAAGGTCAAATCAAGGTCACACTATGACACAGCACACCTACACCCCCTAACCAATGTCCCTACCAAGTATCAACTTCCTACACCTTACGGATTCCGAGATATAGCCCGGACAAGATTTTATAGGTCAAGGTCACTACGGCAATGTCAAAGGTCAAATCAAGGTCACACCATGATGATGCACATCTACACCCCCTAACCAATGTCCCTACCAAGTATCAACTTCCTACACCTTACAGTTGTTCGAGATATAGCCCGCACAAGGTTTTATAGGTCAAGGTCACTATGGCAAGGTCAAATCAAGGTCACACTATGACGTTGCACACCTACAACTCCCAACCAATGTTCCTACCAAGTATCAACTTCCTACACCTCACAGTTTCCGAGATATAGCCCAGACAAGATTTTAAAGGTCAAGGTCACTATGGCAAGGTCAAATCAAGGTCGGACCATGACGTTGCACACCTATACCCCCTAACCAATGTCCCTACCAAGTATCAACTTACTACACCTTACGGTTTCCGAGATATAGCCCGGACAAGATTTTATAGGTCAAGGTCACTACGGCAATGTCAAAGGTCAAATCAAGGTCAGACCATGACGTTGCACACCTACAACCCCTAACCAATGTCCCTACCAAGTATCAACTTCCTACACCTTACGGTTTCCGAGATATAGCCCGGACAAGATTTTATAGGTCAAGGTCACTACGGCAATGTCAAAGGTCAAATCAAGGTCAGACCATGACGTTGCACACCTACAACCCCTAACTAATGTCCCTGCCAAGTATCAACTTCCTACACCCTTTGGTTGCCGAGATATAGCCCGGACAAGATTTTCAAACTCAAGGTCACTACGGCAATGTTAAAGGTCAAATCAAGGTCAGACCATGACGTTGCACGCCTACATCCCCCAACCAATGTCCCTGCCAAGTATGAACTTCCTACACCTTACGGTTTCTGAGATACAACCCAGACAAACTATTTCCCGCCGCCCGCCCATCCAGACACCATGGGTGAAAACAATACTCCGACAGCCCTTAAGGGCTGTGGGGTAAAAACTATTTTGGACTGTGATTCAAAATGCTGCAATATTGAAACTTCTCCCAAAATTTTCAAATATTTTATTATTAAGTGTATATAACTATGTGACGCAACACGACCACTTATGTGGCAGTTATCTCCAGCTGGGTGTTCTGTGGTCAGAATCCAGGAAATGCAATTGAAATCCATTTAGTTTTAGAAATTTAGAATATAAGCAATTGCGGCAGTAACGTTAGTCACTATAAATAAGCTATCTTTGGGAATTAAAGCTTACGAGACATCTTCCTGAAGCCTCAATGCACTCAGCCATACAAAATGTAAATGAAATCCACCATGCGGTTTCTTGGAGTAATTAAATAACACATACCCGTGGTTGATTATAAAACTTGTGTTCCTGGCAACGGTGAAGATCATATGATAGGCCCGCTGTGTATTCACAGACACAGCATGGAGAGCAATGTGATTTACATCAAATTACATGCCAAAGACACAGTAACGTCTTAAACGTCGCTGGTTACAATTACCTTGTTGAGATTAATGTAGAAGTATAAGATGTTGTCCTTGCCTATCAAGTACAGTAGACTTTCTGCAGGAAGTTGCTTTAGAATGGAATAAGCTTCCCTAGATAGGTCACAGTTTCTAGATAATTTATTCAAAAGTTGTACGAATACTTTGTCCAAATTTCAGAATTTTTCCTTTGTTGAAGGACCCTTAGGTTAACAAAGTTGTATTTTATTGCGTTAATACATCCTATCCAATGGACAATTGCTAATCCGGTCGGCGCAGACCGGCCCGCCAAACGCCAGAAAAAGACGTCCTGTGTTGCCACCGGCTGGCCGGTCCGTAGTACTGTGCACTCCCCAGATGGCGCCTCGTACTTCCTTCCTGTCTAGACAACCTGACGTCATAGCATCTTTTTCGTTTGGCGCGTGTACTGTGCAGACGTGTTTTCACAATCTCCAGATTTTTTAAAGAAAAGTGTGCATTATGACGGATTTTATACCTTATTTGCAAATAATTTATTGTAAAAGTGTTACCTTCATATCAAGCACGGATATACATCGAGAAATCTGCTGGAAACGCTCCCTAGTTGACTCAATTTAGTGTTGATGATAGGGCAGTAATCTACGAGAATATGAAGGCAGCCATTTTCTAGTTTCCTCCCATTCAACAATTGTGTTGTTAGGGGCAGATCGACAATATTTAGAAATATAATGGATATACTACTTACAAGGTATTTTTATCCGTGTTTTTTTTGTTTGAATGTACCTGCTGTGACCTTCCAGCTACAATCATCATAGAAACGTCTTTTCTATTACTACAAGTAGAAATCACGGGAAACTTCAGTCTACGTTGTTTTGAACACTGTTAAGAAAGGAATTCCCCCAGCAAGATGCATTCTTCATCTTCAGAGCGCACTGGTACCGACTTCTCTGCTGTATAGCATCAGTCACACCAGCCTAGCTCGAGTATTCAGTGTTTCTTCATCAGAAGCAAGAGATGAATTCTTCAGATTTCTTCAGAGCGCACTGGTCCAGACATCTTTGCTGTAAAGCATTAGTCGACCGGTAAGCTCATATATATGTACATCTACAAAGAAGGAATTCCTTCAGAAGTGCAGGAAGTTTGATCTCACGTCTACTGTGATATCAGTCCCTCCCTTGTGGACCCGGCTTTGTTGTCAGTAGTGAGGGTTGTGGATGGCCAGTTCACTGGTTTTATCACGAAAGGAAGAAGAAATTTCATCTACAAATCTTTAGAGCGCGCTGGTCCAGGCTTTCCTGCCTTTTAAAGCATCACCCGGCCGACCAGCTAAAAAGAACGCGATCTTTGACGTCATATCCAGTCAGCCAATCGCGTCCTTCCTTCCAACTCACGAAGCTGGTCACGTGATTCACCGACCAGGTCACGAAGTTAATCACGTGCTTCACCGACCAGGGCACGAAGCTGATCGTCATTTCTTCTCAGCCAATCACGTTGCCCCTCCCTGGTCACGTGATACACCGACCAACATTCGTTTCTAAATATAGCTCACAAGGGCTTTCCCAGCAACTGTCAAATCTACTATTAAGACGTGCGTTCAAACAAAAACCTTTATTAATGGAGGAAACCTACAGCCAGCTGAATTCAACACAAAATAAAATTGCTTTAGCAATGGGTTACCGACTACACAGCCTTGTACACTTGCTTCATCAACTGGTTACAGAGTGTACCGACCAATACTGGCTACACAGCCTTTATACCCTTGCCTCAACAACTAGTTACAGAGTGTACTGACCTGTACCGGCTACACAGCCTTGTACACTTGCCTCAACAACTGGTTACAGAGTGTACCGGCCGGTACCGGCTATACAGCCTTGTACCCTTCTTTTAGCAATTGGCTACATATGGCTTCAACCTACCGGTTACAAGTCTACCGGCAGGGCACTGGCTACACAGTCCTTACTGTGCTGTTTTTCACCCAACTAGTTACATAAGCTGACTAAATGTAGACCAGTGGCTGTCTAAATTCGTTGCTGACCCCAGCCTGCCAGTTTCTTGCCAGTTACAGTTACAGTTTTTTTATTACTGGCTACAACTGTTGCAGAGTGTACCGGCTGGTACTGGCTACACAGCCGTGTACACTTGCCTCAACAACTGGTTACAGAGTGTACCGGCTGGTACTGGCTACACAGCCTAGTACACTTGCTTCAACAACTGATTACACAGTGTACCGGCTGGTACTGGCTACACAGCCTAGTACACTTGCTTCAACAAATGGTTACACAGTGTACCGACTGGTATTGGCTACACAGCCTAGTACACTTGCTTCAACCTACGGGTTACAAGTCTACTAACAGGGTGCTGGCTACACAATCCTTACTGAATAATGCTGCGAGCCAACTGGTTACAAACAAAAAAAAAAAAAAAAAAAAAAAAAAAGAGGCTGGCTAAATATAGGCCAGTAGCTGTCAAATTGATTGGTGACCCCAGCCTGCCAGTTTTCTTCCGGTTACAGAGAATTGCTGGATACAGTTAAGTACCGGGTATGGAGTCCTGGTACCGGACAGAGTTGCCTAAGGTTAATTTTGGTTACAGAAAATTCTTAGACCGGTCAGTGGTCTTGGTGATGTGACATGCCAGTGTCCCAACCTACTACCAGGCAACCTTCCCTTATCACATCTCTCAACAACCTGTTATCAGTGCTGGACTTGGCTGGAGAGATAATAAATTTTGTCATGTCCGGCCAGGGGTCAGACATCTCACGAATGACAATTGCTCTGTAAATGCTGCACCTTGCAGGATGCCGGCCCGGGGCGAAGAGTCTATTAATATGAAAAGTTGTGTCAGTCCCACCAGACCACAATAAGAACAGAGAGACTGTTAACCTGGATCATTGTCACCAGACCGTACCAGTGTCCGGAGGGACAGAAAATGTTTATCAAAAATACCAAATGTCCCAAATGTGGCACACAATCGGCCTGTAGGGTCCAGACTAAGCCCTTTTTCGGGAACTTAGGAAGCCTTGGGGGCTGGACCCTAGGTATTACAAATGTTCAAGGAGGGATACTTACTCCCATATACCTATACAAGAACAATCCAGGTAATGCCTGCTATTCGGTTTTGTCCACAGCACCTTTGGAGTTCACTGTGATACCAAAGCAGGTAAAACTTGTGACCATACACAAGGACTTAAGAAGCCACCAGTACCTAGACGACTGGTTGGTGAGAGCCAGATCCCAGGCTTGTCTCCAACATTCACAGGAACTAGTAAATAATGTGTCAGCCACTGGGTTGGCTGATGAACTTACAGAAATCAGAGCGGGAGCCCAAACAAGACCTTGATTTTGTAGGCTACCAGTTCGACTTCAGGTCTGATCGGTTCCGACCGACTCTGGACCGGCGACAGAACCTTCAAGAGACTATGTTAAAACTGCTATCCCTACCGGCTTGCCCGGTCCGGGAATTCATGTCCTTGATAGGTTACTGACGGCTACAGAAAAGCAAGTTAATCTAGGTCGACTTCATATGAGACCCATACAGTGGCATCTCAAAACAACTGGAGGGTACCAGAATCACTGGAAAAGGTGATCCAAGTCCCTAGGTCCCTGCACCCCCATTTACAATGGTGGCTGAAGGAAGACGATGTACTTACAGGCCAACCATTATACCCAAGAAAGCATGCTCTGCAAATATTTACAGACGCATCAATAAAAGGGTGGGGCGCTCACTTAAACGAGCACACTGCAGGAGGAACCGGGTCCCTCCCGGGAAGCAAGCTGCACATAACTATCTAGAATTTAAAGCAGGCTTCCTGGCTTTAAAAGAGTTCCAGGAACTTTGCTCAAACAAGATAGTACTTGTAGCAACTGACAACACCACACTAGTGTCATACATAGACAAGGAAGGAGGCATGAGGTCGGGCCCACGTGTGCCCTACTATGGGGAAGCTTGACCTGGTGTACCAGGAAACAAGTGACTCTAAGCCCGACACATTCCAGGCCGGCTGAATGTGGTAGCAGACAAGCTATCCCGGCTAGGGCAGACCATTCAAACAGAGTGGTCTCTCCTTCCAGAGGTCTTCCACTCAATCTGCAGCAGGTGGCACCGGCTCAAATAGACTTATTTGCTATGAGGTTCAACAACAAGTTGCCTCTGTTTGTCACCAGTACCGGATCCCCTGGCCACAGCAGTGGATACACTCAGTATGCCATGGTAGGATCTGAAAGCATACACCTTCCCACCATCAGCCATATTGGGCAAGTGGTGGAGAAGTTGCAAGACTCCCCATGCAAGAGAATCATTCTCATTGCTCCGGGGTAGCCCAACATGCCTTGGTTTTGGGATCTAGTGGCCATGTCCAGCCACATCCCGCTGAGCCTGCCCAATCTGTCCAGCCTGTTCACAGCCATTCGATCAGATCCCTCACAGAAATCTGACAAATCTTAATCCCCATGCAGGGCTCCTAGAGCCTCAGCAATCGAGGAGCAGGACTTGTCTGAGGCAGTGGCAGCAAGAATTGAGGCTCCTCAAAGGGGGGTCAATCAGATCAGCCTATGAGGCAAATGGTTCTTTTTTACCAAGTGATGTATCATTCATCAGGTGTACTTCGGGCACCACATGTAAGTCAGTTGCTGACTTCCTTAGGTACCTGTTTCAGGACAGGAAGTTGCAGCCCAGTACTATTGTTGGTTACAGATCAGCCATTGCTGATAGACTGGAAATTTGCCCATCAATGAAAATCTCACTCGTCTCCTGGATAGCTTCCACTGAGACAGACCCAAAGGCCGGAGGGGAACCCCCCTCCTGGAACCTCTCCCTGGTTTTTTGCACCAGCTGACAAGGTTCATTTGAACCAATTAAAGACCTCCTTGAAGCATTTGACCTTCAAGGCAGTTTCCCTCTTGGCCTGGGTTCGAGCAAGCCTAGAAGTGAGATACATGCTTGGCAAACAGCCCAGCACCATTGATGCTTATAGGTCACCCATTGTTGATAAATTGGGAAATTCACTTTTCAACATCAGGAAGGACAAAAATCTCGCTCGTCTCCTGGATAGTTTCCTCAGAGACAGACCCAAAGGCAGGAGTGGCATACCCTCCTGGAACTTCTCACTGGCCATGCACCAGCTAAGACTCCTTTTGATCCAATCAAGGAGGCCCCCTTGAAGCATTTGACCTTCAAGACGGTATCCCTCTTGACCCTTGGGTCGGGCAAGTACAGAAGTGAGATTCATGCTTGGCAAAACTGATATATTGGACACCAATCCGATTGGTCAAAGGTGTCCCTGTTTCCATCACCCAGCTTTCTATCCTAGAATCAGCTGGCCAAAGCGGGTCCAGACAGGGTGGCCCCTGGGGTTATAACAGCCCTGGCCCCCAACTCTGGATAGATCCCTCAAGTCTGACAGGTCCCTCTCTCCGGTCAGAGCACTGTGCTACTATTTGGACAGGACCTCAGACATCAGGCAGAATAAAGAGGTGGTTCTTGTCCCCTTTTAAGAAAGTTTCAACAAGACATCTCACCTTCCACTATCTCCTCTTGGATCAACAGACTGTGATCCTATGTTATGAGCTCTCTGACCAGGAGGCCCACACTTGACATCAGGTTAAAGCCCATGATGTCAGTGCCTTTGCTGCTTCTAAGGTCTTCCAGTCGGGAGTCTCCTTAGATCCAATCTTGTCAGCCTGCCACTGAAGTCACAATACCTTCACACAGTGCTTTCTGAAGGGTGTGGTTTGGACTGACTCAGAGCTTTACCAATTGGGCTTGGTGTTGGGCTGCTCAGCAGAACCACAAGTGACCCTTAGAATGAGGAGATTTGTATATATGTACATAATGTAACAGTTCTACAAGCACATAGTATAAAATATGATGTGCTTCCTTCGGGAGGTTTATTGGCTTTCTGGGACTGAACTCATCCCTCTCTTCCCCTACCTCAGAGCAGGTCTGTTAAAAAGGGGGGGGGGGGCGACGTCAGTATAGCCCCCGGGGTAACCGGCTGTTGGCAACCGACCAAGGTCTTACAGGGTTTCCTGACCTTAGGGTCAACCCAGGCCTGGGCCTATAGGTCTCCTGACGAAGTCAGCCTAGACCGTAGGTTAAAATTTGCTATTACTTGTGAGTTCACATAAGTCCCTAGTAACTTACCCGCCGACCAAGCGGTAGTTATTCAGCAATTGTCCATTGGATAGGATGTATTAACGCAATAAAATTGCAAATTTAATAAGTAAATTAAATTTTTATAAGTTAATACCCTATCCAATGGACACACAAGACCCTCCCACCGACCCCGCTATCAACTTACTAGGGGTCTAAGAGGTTTAGACAACGAAAAAGATGCTATGACGTCAGGTTGTCTAGACAGGAAGGAAGTACGAGGCGCCATCTGGGGAGTGCACAGTACTACGGACCGGCCAGCCGGTGGCAACACAGGACGTCTTTTTCTGGCGTTTGGCGGGCCGGTCTGCGCCGACCGGATTAGCAATTGTCCATTGGATAGGGTATTAACTTATAAAAATTTAATTTACTTATTAAATTTGCAATTTTCTCCATTTGGGAAGGCCTCCTAGTTCCATATCTCAAAGTTTTCTTTAAATCCCATCACCAAAGGCCTTAAATTTTAACCGAAGAACAAGACTTCTTCCTTTCACAGTATAGGAATGGGTAGAAAGTAGTGACTATGGTAAAGAATGTCAATCGTAGTCCAAAAAATGTTTTTAATATGGCTATCACATTCACTTAAACTTTTAATTTATCTTTTAAAGGATGGAAAGTCGAAAAATAGATCTTGATTAAAGAAGACAAAAGTCTAATGAAAAACTTTGATTTATCTGACCTTAATCTTAAAAATGCTTTATGAAACCTGGCCCTTGGCTTAAATAATGCAGAGGAAGCATGGTCTCATCTGTGGTGGGTTTAAATCCTTGTTTAAATACAAAATGAAAAAATTGGTTAAACTGTATCCTCTGTATACCATAGCCCTTGAAAGTCCCCTCAAAATATTTACCTTTCAAGCATTTTGTTGAAAAGAACATAAAAACCCCAATAACTTTAGGGCTTAGTGAAAGCTTTCCATGTACTTTTTTAATTTTGGGGGTAGCGGGATCTTATCGTTCTAAAATTACAAATGCTGCCAGTATTTTTTTAACCTTGTATCTAGTAACATTTTTATGTATGAGAATGAGGCTGAAAAATACCACAATTGATCCTAGTCTTTTGATGTAGTCTTGTAAGATAAAAATGATGAAAAAAAGGAAGAAACCCCCAAAACAATTGCCAGGCAGAATAATGACCTGAGCAACTGAAACTGAAAGGCCAATATTAATTAAGCTTCCCTGAAAGGGCGCTTATTTGTTTTCGCCCCAGTTTCCTCGCCGCCGCCACTGCATTATGGTCTCCCTTGAATATCTCCCTTATTATTAGAAGGTTTCAAACCATATTTGGCAGTTATATACCTTAGGCGTGGGAAAATTTTTCTGCATGCTTAAATTTGACCTTTGACCTTTATGAAGGTCACATGATCAACAAGAAGAGAGTGCCCGTGAACGGGCACTGTGTCAGCTGACTGAATGTTTTTGATTTGTGATGGTGATAATGAGAGGAAAGCATAATTATCAGGGAAAGGGCTGTACAGAAATATAGTAAATGGTAACTGAACAGCATGTTCGAAAGATATTCCGAAGCTGACAGAAAAAAAGGACAAAAAAGTTGTGCCCTGCAAATGGTATTATGAAATAAAGTAACAAGGTAATTGTTTAAGAGTAAAAAGTAGGTTAAAAATATTTAAAGAAATACTATAAATGCAATATCCTCGTTCGACCATGAAGAAGGGGTCCAAAGGTCAAATCTGACCATACCAAAAGATTCCCAGCCAAAGAATTTAGGATGGTTTACCATCCCAAACCTCTCGGACCAATAATAAGTGAGTCATAGGCACTTTTTAAGTTTGGCTATCCTTGTTTGACCTTGACGGAGGGGTCCAAGGTCAAATCCGACCACACAAAAAAATTCCCAGCCCATGATTTCCTGTAGCTTGTTTACTATCCCAAACCTGTAGGACCAATAATAAGCGAGTTCTAAGCAATTGTAAGTTTGGCTATCCTCAATTGACCTTGAAGGAGGGGTCCCAGGTCAAATCTGACCACACCAAAAGAATCCCAGCCCATGATTTCCTATATGTTGGTTTACCATCCCAAACCTCCAAGACCAATAATACGCGAGTTATAAGCACTTTAAGTTTGGCTATCTTCGTTTGACCTGGAAGGAGGGGTCTAAGGTGAAATCTGACCACACCAAAAGATTCCCAGCCCATGATTTTCTATAGGTTGGTTTTCCATTCCAAACCTCTAGGACCAATAATAAGCGAGTTATAAGCACTTTTAAGTTTGGCTATCCTCATTTGACCTTGAAGGAGGGGTCCAAGGTGAAATCCGACCACACCAAAAAATTCCCAGCTCATGATTTTCTATAGGTTGGTTTTCATTCCAAACCTCTAGGACCAATAATAAGCGAGTTATAAGCACTTTTATGTTTGGCTATCCTCATTTGACCTTGAAGGAGGGTTCCAAGGTCAAATCGGACCATATTAACAGATTCCCAGCCCATGATTTCCTACAGGTTGGATACAATGATTTACTCAACAGTGAGAACCTGAAAGAAGCTATTGCTCAGCTATGCCATGACATAGAGGTCTGCAATTTCACTATGTTATAGCTGACCAAAACGTCTGTGAATAACATATTTAACAAAATACTCTAAATGTAATAGTTTTCAAGTTACTACTGATTTACTCAAGAGTGAGAACCTCAAAGTAACTATTACTCAGCTATGCAATGAGCTACATGTCTGAATTTTTGCTCTGTTATAGCTGACCTAAAAGTAGGTGAACAACATATTTAAGCAAAATACTGTAAATGCAATAGTTTTCAAGTTACAACTGATTTACTCAATAGTGAGAACCTGAAAATAGCTATTGCTCCGCTATGCCATGAGCTATAGGTCTGTAATTTCACTATGTTATAGCTAACCCAAAAGTAGGTGAACAATATATTTTAACAAAATACTCCAAATGCAATATTTTTCAAGTTATAGCCGATTTACTCAACAGTCAGTGCCTGAGAATAGCTATTGCTCAGTTGTGCCATGAGCTACAGGTCTGTAATTTCACTATGTTATAGCTGACCCAAAAGTAGCTAAATAACATATTTGCACAAATTTCTGTAAAGGCAATAGTTTTCCAATTACAACTGATTTACTCAACAGTGAGAACTTCAAAGTAGCTATTACTCAGCTATGCAATGAGCCACAGGTCTGGAACTTCACTATGTTATAGCTGACCCCAAAATAGGTGAATAACATATTGCAACAAAATACTCTAAATGCAATAGTTTCCAAGTTATAAGTGATTTACTCAACAGTGATAACCTAAAAGTAGCTATTACTCAGCTATGCCATGAGCTACAGGTCTGAAATTTTACTATGTTATAGCTGACCCAAAAGTAGCTGAACAACATATTTATACTAAATTCTCTAAATGCAATAGTTTTCAAATTATAAGTGATTTGCTCAACATTGAGAACTTCAAAGTAGCTATTACTCAGCTATGCAATGAGTCACAGGTCTGGAACTTCACTATGTTATAGCTGACCCCAAAATAGGTGAATAACATATTGAAACAAAATACTCTAAATGCAATAATTTCCAAGTTATAAGCGATTTACTCAACAGTGATAACCTCAAAGTAGCTATTACTCAGCTATGCCATGAGCCACAGGTCTGAAATTTTACTGTGTTATAGCTGACCCAAAAGTAGGTGAATAACATATTTAAGCAAAATACTGTACATGCAATAGCTTTCAAGTTACAACTGATTTACTCAATAGTGATGACCTAAAAGTAGCTATTACTCAGCTATGCCATGAGCTACAGGTCTGAAATTTTACTATGTTATAGCTGACCCAAAAGTAGCTGAATAACATATTTATACTAAATTCTCTAAATGCAATAGTTTTGCAATTACAACTGATTTACTCAATAGTGAGAACCTCAAAGTAGTTATTACTCAGCTATGCAATGAGCTACAGGTCTGAAATTTTACTATGTTATAGCTGACCCAAAAGTAGGTGAACAACATATTTAAGCAAAATACTGTAAATGCAATAGTTTTCAAGTTACAACTGATTTACTCAATAGTGATGACCTAAAAGTAGCTATTACTCAGCTATGCCATGAGCTACAGGTCTGAAATTTTACTATGTTATAGCTGACCCAAAAGTAGCTGAATAACATATTTATACGAAATTCTGTAAATGCAATAGTTTTCCAATTACAACTGATTTACTCAATAGTGAGAACTTCAAAGTAGCTATTACTCAGCTGTGCCATGACCTACAGATCTGAAATTTCACTATGTTATAGCTGGCCCAAAAGTAGCTGAATAACATATTTATACGAAATTCTCTAAATGCAATAGGTTTTAAGTTACAAGTGATTTACTCAATAGTGAGAACTTCAAAGTAGCTATTACTCAGCTATGCAATGAGCCACAGATCTGAAACTTCACTATGTTATAGCTGATCCCAAAATAGGTGAATAACATATTGAAACAAAATACTGTAAATGCAATAGTTTCCAAGTTATAAGCGATTTACTCAACAGTGATAACCTAAAAGTAGCTATTACTCAGCTATGCCATGAGCTACAGGTCTGAAATTTTACTATGTTATAGCTGACCCAAAAGTAGCTGAATAACATATTTATACGAAATTCTCTAAATGCAATAGTTTTGAAGTTATAAGCGATTTACTCAACAGTGATAACCTAAAAGTAGCTATTACTCAGCTATGCCATGAGCTACAGGTCTAAAATTTTACTATGTTATAGCTGACCCAAAAGTAGCTGAATAACATATTTATACGAAATTCTCTAAATGCAATAGTTTTTAAGTTACAAGTGATTTTACTCATGATGGAAGTTACTGAAAAGCCCAAAAGTAGCTATTACTCACTTAGCTATTGAGACAGGCACCCAACTTACTCACCATATTGTAGCTATGAAAAAAGTAGCTGAATAACATATTTTAACAAAATGCTCTAAATGCAACACTTTTCAAGTTATAAATGATTTTGTGCATGATTTCATGAATTTTAATGCATTAAAAATTATTAAAAAAATTTATAAAAAAAAAAAGTAAGACAGATCCAGGTCTCATACTCACACAAGAGAATCTACCTGTGGCCTAGTACATATATGCAAGATATGCGAGAAATCCCTGCAATAGTCACTGAGAAAATTGTGATTAAGTGTTGAAATTTTCACACTTTTGGTGGGGGTACCCCCCTTGTAATGTCTCTAGCAAACAGACGAACAGACAGATTTGCATGCCTTGAACAATTTTTCATCCTCGATAGATAAGGTATCTTTTAAAAAAAACAGCACGTCTCTAGGCCTTGTAGTTTTGGAGAAGAAGTTGTTCACGCGGACGCGTACGCGTACGCCCACGCCGCAGAGTGACGACATAAAAATTATTTTTTGAAGTACCCCCCCCCCCCCCCCCCGTCATCACAGTTCAGGAAAAACTACTTGCTACAGAGACTTATAATTTGACACACCTGTTCATACTATCGAAAACGCGAACTGATTAGATTTTGGGAGCAATCCCTTGAAAAATGTCTCATTTATGAGTGATTTTCTGACACCTTCCAATCTGAAAGCCTTAAATTTAAGCCAACCCCCCTATTATCTTCTTAAGTATTGCATTTAGAGCTATAAAATGTACTGGGAGGTAATAGGAAACCATATATGGAGAGTCTAAATAGCCGGTCAGTTTTACCCCCCGACCCCCCCTTATGGGTCAAAGTGGGGTAATAAAATAGCCGATTTTGAGTTTTTGCCTTTATCTCCTTTATTGTTGCTTTTATAGCTTCAGAATATATTAAGAGGTATTGGGAAAGCATATGTGGAGAGTCTAAATAGCCGGTCAGTTTTACCCCCCCACCCCCCCTTATGGGCCAAACTGGGTTCATAAATAGCTGCTTTGGAGTTTTTGCCTTATATCTCCTTTATTGTTGCTTTTATAGCTTCAGAATGTATTAAGAGGTATTGGGAAAGCATATGTGGAGAATCTAAATAGCCGGTCAGTTTTATCCCCCGACCCCCCTTTATGGTTCAAACTGGGGTCATAAAATAGTTGCTTTGGAGTTTTGCCTTATATCTCCTTTATTGTTGCTTTTAGACCTTCAGAATGTATTAAGAGGTATTGGGAAAGCATATGTGGAGAGTCTAAATAGCCGGTTAGTTTTACCCCCCGACCCTCCCTTATGGGCCAAACTGGGTCATAAATAGCTGCTTTGGAGTTTTTACCTTATATCTCCTTTATTGTTGCTTTTATAGCTTCAGAATGTATTAAGAGGTATTGGGAAAGCATACGGTTCAGCTTTGTGCATTCTTAGCTTTACAGCATGCTTATTAAAACCACAAAACATTTTAAACTTTAAGGGACGCTTCGCTTTTGTTAGCAAAAGCATTCCTGTAGTTACTTATTTGGTGTTGCCTTTCAAATATAATGGACCAATAATATTATGCTCATTTTTATTGAGCTGGCCAGGATGCCAGCGGTCATCCACGATAGCATTTAGTTCCACATGGTAAGCTACTGTAGGGCAATAAAATCTTTATTAGATGCCAGCTTTCAAATATAATGGGCCCACTTAAATTTTTTATTTGGTGTTCCCTTTCATTCAGAGAAAAACATTTAATCAAGGCAGGGTAATCATTTGGTTAGAAAAAAAAAAAATGTAAATATGATCATTTTATTGTAAAATTTGAACACCAAACTAACATGGCAAATTCAGTTCATACTAAACGGTGATATACATGTATTTTTTCACAGAATACAACAGAAGCAAATCCACATTTTGTCTATCAAAATGACTACAAATTTAAGCACTATTGTTATACAGCTCTCTAGTCTATGATCCACTGCATTCAATATCTTAATAACTTCCACATTATGATTATGAATCTGAACTTAAAATGTTACCACTGCAGGGATTAAGTACAATAGACTAGTATTGAGGTATGGTAAGATTGTATCATGCCAAGTTGATTATATCATGATTGATATGGCAGGGATACAGTTAGTGTAGGGATTGAGTGGCATGGTGAGGAAGATATCAAATGAAAATTTAGGATGGTAGATCGATCAATATTTCAATATCGAGACCATTAACGAAAGCTGCGGGCGTTAATACAGGTTCTTTGAACACTATTTAATTATTCACAAAATTATCAAAACATACTTTTTATGCACCAAAAATACATTGCTGCAATATAAAATAAAATGAATAAAAATCATGTAAAACAAGAGTTTCATGCTTTCCTGTGAACTAGCTGTCAGGTTTTATATCTCTTCTGTGAAACAGGAAGTAGGTCACTGGCAATGTAAACAAACATGGGGCCAGACTTGAACTACCTTATTTCTGTTGTAAGTGTGCTTTTTAAGGAGTTTATATAGTAAATGTTTGGTTACACAGTAAAATTTGCTCCGTTTATTTTATTTTTGTCTGTTTCATTTCTGTGGTTTTGATATTGAAATGCTGGTAGCATGTGTCAATATCGGCAGTTCCGTGGGATGATCGATAGATACTGAGAGATCGAGCAACAATCCCTACACTAGATACAGTCATCTGGGTTGCTTCTTAACCAGCTTTTTAGTCACAGCCTTTATTAAATATCCGATAAGAGCGAACTGTGAGAATAAGGTACATCAATTACATACAAATAAATGTTTGTTGTCATGACTGTATAAAATAACATCATGAAGATAGTTTAATACTGTTTGTCAAGGTCGGTGCAAAATTTCTAGTTCTTTCCAAGATTTCCTGTATTCTCCGGGCTTTCTCACTGGTATATACTAAAGCTTCCTTTAGATCAGGAACTGAAAATAAAAAAAAAATGTTTTTTTCTTAAGCAATTGTCCATTAAAGAGTTTCTGTTTCAAGCAGAATAGAACAACAGGTCGCAAAAGGGTCTTTTACACTATTATTATACACCACACAATATAAAAATACCAGGGGCCAGTTTCAAGAAGCCTCCTTTGGAAAGGACCTCCTTTAGTAAAGGAAGGTCATTTTTATTCCTTTGGGAAAGCCACCTTAAAATTCAGTTTCACAAAGCCCTTTTAACTTTCCTCACCAAAGGTCTTCCTTGAAACTTAAGGAGGGAGCAAATGTTCTTTAAAGTTATTAAACATTTCTTGGAGAACACTTCCTTAAATCTAAGGTAGGTCCTTAGCTTCCTTGAAATGTAAGGGAATTTACAAGGTCTCCTTTAAGGAAGGTGGCTTTGTGAAACTGAGATTTTTAAGATACAAGGAAATCCTTGAATTTAAGGTGACCTTTATCTTACAGAGGCTTCATGAAACCGGCCCAAGGTAATCATTTTATTCCAGGGTGATCTGTGGATATATTTAGTGCAGAGTTTTTATAATTACATGTATTTCTAAAACTATGCAACCTACAAGCATGTTATCACTTAAAAGGACAAAATAATAGAGCATCAGATACCTGCACCCCACAGCATGGGATGATAGCATTGGACACCACAATATACAGACAAGATAAAAAAGTAAAAAGATAAGGAGTCTTTCAAGCTAGGCACTGTAATTTTCAGTAAGGTTTTTTTCCAGCTATTTTTGTAGCCCTGTTTAAATCAGTACACTTCAATTTCAAAATTAGAGACACTATAATTTGAATATATTAGAGACATTTCACGATAGCAAAATATTGTCTGAATAATAATAAGCAAGTGTTTTACCACCGGTCAACAGGCAAATGTAGTTATTGGCAGATTAAATGTGTTTATAAATCAATTAATAAAATGCACTATTTCGGATAAGAAAAGTTTGTATACTAGAAGTAACTGTACTTCACTATACTTACTTGCTTTAACACATGATACACTATCGTGAATGTTTGATTTCTCAGACTATCTCAGCAAAATCAAAGAAAATTCAAAATTTCTTTCTCAATTTTGTAGTTTACAACACTCTCTCTTCTCTTAAATGAACACTTTGAGAGCCACAATTTAGTACGAGGTAACTTTGAGAATTGTTTAGAACAACGGTCCCGCTCATGTATCACACTAACCTCCACAATCCACACAGACTTTTTCCATCCGTTTCTGTAGTGACAAGAACTGGTCGTAAGCTGTCTGTACTCTGGCAATGTCCTCTAACTCTTGTCTCATACATGCGTTCATGTACTTCGCCTACAGATAAACGATTGTAATGTAAATATTGACAAGAACTGATCATAAGCTATGTGTCATCTGTCAATGACTCTAAACTCTAGTCACAAACAAGCAACACATTATAAGCCTAAAGATACACAATTATAATGTAAATACTGGCAAAAACTAATCAATTTCTGACGGCCCACAGGAAATAAAGAAAAAGATAATCAAGTTATATTAGGCAATATATAGGCATAAGGTAACATATAGGTTATCTGAAACTTCTGCCCGATCATATTTTGAACCAGTTTTTATATGAAATAGCTGGAAATAGCCATTCATTTTTTTTGTACTCTATTTAATACAACACTAGAGAAGATTCTAAATTCATCTCACCGCTTTGATCTTGTCCTCTAAGCTCTGTATTTCTGTGTCTATACGCGTTTCGTCCTGCTCTGTGTAAGAAACTCCCCGGTGTACAGCGTCCTCAGGAAGTAGTATGTGTTTAGGGATGATGAATACATTTGTCAAGATATAAGCCTGATAGATAAAGTACAAACAAAAACAAGCGACTAATTCATTGGAAAATGTAGGTGGTCAGCTGGGCTGGTTGCTTTTAGTGACCCTTACTAAAATTCAGTGACCCTTAAAATTTAAACTTTTTTTAGCCATCAATCATTTACCACCGAAAATCAAAATCAACAACTGGGCTAACTTAAAGACGACTGGTAAAACAAAGTAACAACTAGTTAGACTAGTTGATGACTGGGAAAGTTTTGCACCTATAGAATTTATTATCATGTAGTCCATATAGAATAACCATTTACAGATGAGTTGGTAGCATCAGAATTCTGACAGAGACAATCTCAGTGTCACACCACAGCAAAACATTATAAATCATATTTTTTTTGATTATTAACCCATAAAATGTAAGTTTTCATAAAAAATTCTCTTCTAATTTACTTACCATCTCTTATCAAAACAAAATTTTGTTCTCTCTCATTATGTTCAGTTGACCGAGGTTTTACATATATAGGTGGTTGAGGAGATGGTGAAATCAATGCATAGTAGCATAATACACTATCATTAATCACTGAGGTTATACGGTTGCAAAATACAGGAATACACTTGGGCATTAGAAAGCCGTCACTTGTAACAAATAACTGTTATTTTCACTCTTAATTTATGCAAAGCAGAAGTGTCAGTGCACGCCTACTCTTTTCAAAAATCATAATTTCCTAATGTCCCTTTAACACTACGGGTGGTACGTCCCGTGGTAAGAAGTTTTTTCTCGGGGGCGGATTCGCCTCCAGGTCGTCCCATTTTGTCCAAGTTGTTCACACTAGTCACTGTGAAGCAAGCTCGAGTCACCTTTGGTAGCCATTGGATGAAACATCCAATATCTTTGACTCACCTTGTGTCACTGTATTACACCGAAAGATGACCAAATCACAACCTTATGTACAATGTGGACCACACCTTTAGTTACCATAGTCAGAAAGTCATATGCGCATTCGCGAAATCGTCTGCGTATGCCCATGGAAGAGAAATCAAGAGGAAATCTTAGACAATTTAAAACTTCCATAGGACTCACAAGAGTAATTGACGGTTTGCCACCGACTCACAAGGGCGCACACGGACGTCAGACAGCGATCCAAGGACAGGAACATATTATAAACTCAATGCTCACCTCAAATTTGTCAAATGCCTTGTCAATGGCTGCTGTGAGCTTCTCAATGATGTCATCTGCTGCCTTGTCAGCTTCCTCTTTACTTACTATGTCTGGGAACTGAGAGTGATAATACAATCATTTGGCAGCTCGCCACAAATCATGAATAAATTAATTAATAATACATGGTATTTGCTGGCTGCTTAGCAGGGAACCGAGTGATAATTTAAGACATTTGCCAGCTCAGTATTAAGTCTACCATATGAACAGACACTAACTCGCACATCACTGTGCAAACAGCCGAGTTACCAGTGCAATGCCTTCATCATACATAAGAGTATTTTGAGGAGGGAGGGGTGGGTTACTAGTCTCTTAGGAAAATATGAGGTGTAAATGCTCTTTCTTCTTTAAATATACTACTGTAAAGAAACAATTTTGAGTTCTTGCAATACACAGATTCAAACAATAAAAGTTTAAGATCTAGAATCTACCACAAGTATGTTTAAGTATATTAACTGAACTTTGCTGGCTTAAGTCTGATGTGTATTTTTCAATCAACAGCTAGGTCTCAACAGAGTAGACATGTGAATTATACCTGCATATATTGAGCTAAGCTTTGGTAGCTTTTCTGTTCAATTTTATTACCTGTTGTATGATGTACTGCCGGGCCCCATCTAAGCAGTCCCATGTAAACTCCAGCACAGCATTGTACACTGCAATAACAGAGGCAGAGTTAGAGGGAGTGTACAAAATTAACATACGTTTTTAATACAAAATATCAATGATAACAATGTTATCGGAGTATGTCTTTATATAAAGATACAGAGAGAGCATGTGGAGATTGTTAATAAATAGAGTAAAAAATCTAAAATTCGCCAGGAATCTAAAATTCACCACCTCTAAAACCTTAGTTAATTTTATGAAGAAAATGATATTTTGTCTGAAAATTGGCATTTTTCAGTCCAAAAAGCCTTAATTTACCATACATTCAACAAATCTCACCTCAATTCATTTATTTTATTAGTATTTCCACATGTGGCGAATTTCAGATATGTGGCAAATTTTAGATTTCTTACTCTACAATCCTCAAACAGAAAAAAAACATTCTTAATCATACTTTCATTAAAAATTTAACAAGTCTGTATTTCTTCTGGTGTACCCTTAAAATATGACAAAATGTACTTACTTCCATCGCTAAAACTTTTAGGTGTAAATCCAAAGAACTGGGTCTCATAATCCTGGGGAATAAACAATAATTTTAATCGCACTTACAGAATGCACAAGTTAGTTAGTGAGGTAAACAGACTGTACTTCTTTCATAGGCCAGCAAAATTAAAATTTATTTTACAATTTATACAATAGTTTGTTTTACAGTGTCACAAAACCTGAGTAATTCATTTGTAACATGAAATATTATTGATACCTTTACTATGAACATCTTTCACAACAGAAGTTATAATGATTAAAATTATAGACAACAGATAACATAATATCCCACTAAATGTATTACAGTATTTAAGATAGCCTATAAAACTTACTACTGTGTTGTCAGTTCAATATGAAAACAAGAGGAGAGTGCCCGTGAACGGGCACTGTGTCAGCTGACTGAATGTTTTTGATTTGTGATGGTGATAATGAGAGGAAAGCATAATTATCAGGGAAAGGGCTGTGCAGAAATACAGTAAATGGTAACTGAACACATGTTCGAAAGATATTCCGAAGCTGACAGAAGAAAACGACAAAAAAGTTGTGCCCTGCAAATGGTATTATGAAATAAAGTAACTAGGTAATTGTTTAAGGGTAAAAAGTAGGTTAAAAATATTTAAAGAAATACTATAAATGCAATATCCTCGTTCCACCATGAAGAAGGGGTCCAAAGGTCAAATCTGACCATACCAAAAGATTCCCAGCCAAAGAATTTAGGATGGTTTACCATCCCAAACCTCTCGGACCAATAATAAGTGAGTTATAGGCACTTTTTAAGTTTGGCTATCCTTGTTTGACCTTGAAGGAGGGGGTCCAAGGTCAAATCCGACCACACAAAAAAATTCCCAGCCCATGATTTCCTGTAGCTTGTTTACCATCCCAAACTTGTAGGACCAATAATAAGCGAGTTCTAAGCAATTGTAAGTTTGGCTATCCTCAACTGCCCTTGAAGGAGGGGTCCCAGGTCAAATCTGACCACACCAAAAGAATCCCAGCCCATGATTTCCTATATGTTGGTTTACCATCCCAAACCTCCAAGACCAATAATACGCGAGTTATAAGCACTTTAAGTTTGGCTATCTTCGTTTTACCTGGAAGGAGGGGGTCCAAGGTCAAATCCGACCACACAAAAGAATTCCCAGCCCATGATTTCCTGTAGCTTGTTTACCATCCCAAACTTGTAGGACCAATAATAAGCGAGTTCTAAGCAATTGTAAGTTTGGCTATCCTCAACTGCCCTTGAAGGAGGGGTCCCAGGTCAAATCCGACCACACCAAAAGATTCCCAGCCCATGATTTTCTATAGGTTGGTTTTCCATTCGAAACCTCTAGGACCAATAATAAGTGAGTTATAAGCACTTTTAAGTTTGGCTATCCTCATTTGACCTTGAAGGAGGGGTCCAAGGTGAAATCCGACCACACCAAAAAATTCCCAGCTCATGATTTTCTATAGGTTGGTTTTCATTCCAACCTCTGGGACCAATAATAAGCGAGTTATAAGCACTTTTATGTTTGGCTATCCTCATTTGACCTTGAAGGAGGGTTCCAAGGTCAAATCGGACCATATTAACAGATTCCCAGCCCATGATTTCCTACAGGTTGGATACAATGATTTACTCAACAGTGAGAACCTGAAAGAAGCTATTGCTCAGCTATCCCATGACATAGAGGTCTGCAATTTCACTATGTTATAGCTGACCAAAACGTCTGTGAATAACATATTTAACAAAATACTCTAAATGTAATAATTTTCAAGTGACAACTGATTTACTCAAGAGTGAGAACCTCAAAGTAACTATTACTCAGCTATGCAATGAGCTACATGTCTGAATTTTTGCTCTGTTATAGCTGACCTAAAAGTAGCTGAACAACATATTTAAGCAAAATACTGTAAATGCAATAGTTTTCCAATTACAACTGATTTACTCAACAGTGATAACCTAAAAGTAGCTATTACTCAGCTATGCCATGAGCTACAGGTCTGAAATTTTACTATGTTATAGCTGACCCAAAAGTAGGTGAACAACATATTTAAGCAAAATACTGTAAATGCAATAGTTTTCAAGTTACAACTGATTTACTCAATAGTGATGACGTAAAAGTAGCTATTACTCAGCTATGCCATGAGGTACAGGTCTGAAATTTTACTATGTTATAGTTGACCCAAAAGTAGCTGAATAACATATTTATACTAAATTCTCTAAATGCAATAGTTTTCCAATTACAACTGATTTACTCAATAGTGAGAACCTCAAAGTAGTTATTACTCAGCTATGCAATGAGCTACAGGTCTGAAATTTCACTATGTTATAGCTGACCCAAAAGTAGGTGAACAACATATTAAAGCAAAATACTGTAAATGTAATAGTTTTCAAGTTACAACTGATTTACTCAATAGTGATGACCTAAAAGTAGCTATTACTCAGCTATGCCATGAGCTACAGGTCTGAAATTTTACTATGTTATAGCTGACCCAAAAGTAGGTGAACAACATATTTAAGCAAAATACTGTAAATGCAATAGTTTTCAAGTTACAACTGATTTACTCAATAGTGATGACCTAAAAGTAGCTATTACTCAGCTATGCCATGAGCTACAGGTCTGTAATTTCACTATGTTATAGCTGACCCAAAAGTAGCTGAATAACATATTTATACGAAATTCTCTAAATGCAATAGTTTTCCAATTACAACTGATTTACTCAATAGTGAGAACTTCAAAGTAGCTATTACTCAGCTATGCAATGAGCCACAGATCTGAAACTTCACTATGTTATAGCTGATCCCAAAATAGGTGAATAACATATTGAAACAAAATACTCTAAATGCAATAGTTTCCAAGTTATAAGCGATTTACTCAACAGTGATAACCTAAAAGTAGCTATTACTCCGCTATGCAATGAGTCACAGGTCTGGAACTTCACTATGTTATAGCTGATCCCAAAATAGGTGAATAACATATTGAAACAAAATACTCTAAATGCAATAATTTCCAAGTTATAAGCGATTTACTCAACAGTGATAACCTAAAAGTAGCTATTACTCAGCTATGCCATGAGCTACAGGTCTGAAATTTTACTATGTTATAGCTGACCCAAAAGTAGGTGAACAACATATTTAAGCAAAATACTGTAAATGCAATAGTTTTCAAGTTACAACTGATTTACTCAATAGTGATGACCTAAAAGTAGCTATTACTCAGCTATGCCATGAGCTACAGGTCTGAAATTTTACTATGTTATAGCTGACCCAAAAGTAGGTGAACAACATATTTAAGCAAAATACTGTAAATGCAATAGTTTTCAAGTTACAACTGATTTACTCAATAGTGATGACCTAAAAGTAGCTATTACTCACCTATGCCATGAGCTACAGGTCTGAAATTTTACTATGTTATAGCTGACCCAAAAGTAGGTGAACAACATATTTAAGCAAAATACTGTAAATGCAATAGTTTTCAAGTTACAACTGATTTACTCAATAGTGATGACCTAAAAGTAGCTATTACTCAGCTATGCCATGAGCTACAGGTCTGAAATTTTACTATGTTATAGTTGACCCAAAAGTAGCTGAATAACATATTTATACTAAATTCTCTAAATGCAATAGTTTTCCAATTACAACTGATTTACTCAACAGTGATAACCTAAAAGTAGCTATTACTCAGCTATGCCATGAGCTACAGGTCTGAAATTTTACTATGTTATAGCTGACCCAAAAGTAGGTGAACAACATATTTAAGCAAAATACTGTAAATGCAATAGTTTTCAAGTTACAACTGATTTACTCAACAGTGATGACCTAAAGGTAGCTATTACTCAGCTATGCCATGAGCTACAGGTCTGAAATTTTACTATGTTATAGTTGACCCAAAAGTAGCTGAATAACATATTTATACTAAATTCTCTAAATGCAATAGTTTTCCAATTACAACTGATTTACTCAATAGTGAGAACCTCAAAGTAGTTATTACTCAGCTATGCAATGAGCTACAGGTCTGAAATTTCACTATGTTATAGCTGACCCAAAAGTAGGTGAACAACATATTAAAGCAAAATACTGTAAATGCAATAGTTTTCAAGTTACAACTGATTTACTCAATAGTGATGACCTAAAAGTAGCTATTACTCAGCTATGCCATGAGCTACAGGTCTGAAATTTTACTATGTTATAGCTGACCCAAAAGTAGGTGAACAACATATTTAAGCAAAATACTGTAAATGCAATAGTTTTCAAGTTACAACTGATTTACTCAATAGTGATGACCTAAAAGTAGCTATTACTCAGCTATGCCATGAGCTACAGGTCTGAAATTTTACTATGTTATAGTTGACCCAAAAGTAGCTGAATAACATATTTATACTAAATTCTCTAAATGCAATAGTTTTCCAATTACAACTGATTTACTCAACAGTGATAACCTAAAAGTAGCTATTACTCAGCTATGCCATGAGCTACAGGTCTGAAATTTTACTATGTTATAGCTGACCCAAAAGTAGGTGAACAACATATTTAAACAAAATACTGTAAATGCAATAGTTTTCAAGTTACAACTGATTTACTCAATAGTGATGACGTAAAAGTAGCTATTACTCAGCTATGCCATGAGGTACAGGTCTGAAATTTTACTATGTTATAGTTGACCCAAAAGTAGCTGAATAACATATTTATACTAAATTCTCTAAATGCAATAGTTTTCCAATTACAACTGATTTACTCAATAGTGAGAACCTCAAAGTAGTTATTACTCAGCTATGCAATGAGCTACAGGTCTGAAATTTCACTATGTTATAGCTGACCCAAAAGTAGGTGAACAACATATTAAAGCAAAATACTGTAAATGTAATAGTTTTCAAGTTACAACTGATTTACTCAATAGTGATGACCTAAAAGTAGCTATTACTCAGCTATGCCATGAGCTACAGGTCTGAAATTTTACTATGTTATAGCTGACCCAAAAGTAGGTGAACAACATATTTAAGCAAAATACTGTAAATGCAATAGTTTTCAAGTTACAACTGATTTACTCAATAGTGATGACCTAAAAGTAGCTATTACTCAGCTATGCCATGAGCTACAGGTCTGTAATTTCACTATGTTATAGCTGACCCAAAAGTAGCTGAATAACATATTTATACGAAATTCTCTAAATGCAATAGTTTTCCAATTACAACTGATTTACTCAATAGTGAGAACTTCAAAGTAGCTATTACTCAGCTATGCAATGAGGCACAGATCAGAAACTTCACTATGTTATAGCTGATCCCAAAATAGGTGAATAACATATGAAACAAAATACTCTAAATGCAATAGTTTCCAAGTTATAAGCGATTTACTCAACAGTGATAACCTAAAAGTAGCTATTACTCCGCTATGCAATGAGTCACAGGTCTGGAACTTCACTATGTTATAGCTGACCCCAAAATAGGTGAATAACATATTGAAACAAAATACTCTAAATGCAATAATTTCCAAGTTATAAGCGATTTACTCAACAGTGATAACCTAAAAGTAGCTATTACTCAGCTATGCCATGAGCTACAGGTCTGAAATTTTACTATGTTATAGCTGACCCAAAAGTAGGTGAACAACATATTTAAGCAAAATACTGTAAATGCAATAGTTTTCAAGTTACAACTGATTTACTCAATAGTGATGACCTAAAAGTAGCTATTACTCAGCTATGCCATGAGCTACAGGTCTGAAATTTTACTATGTTATAGTTGACCCAAAAGTAGCTGAATAACATATTTATACTAAATTCTCTAAATGCAATAGTTTTCCAATTACAACTGATTTACTCAACAGTGATAACCTAAAAGTAGCTATTACTCAGCTATGCCATGAGCTACAGGTCTGAAATTTTACTATGTTATAGCTGACCCAAAAGTAGGTGAACAACATATTTAAACAAAATACTGTAAATGCAATAGTTTTCAAGTTACAACTGATTTACTCAATAGTGATGACGTAAAAGTAGCTATTACTCAGCTATGCCATGAGGTACAGGTCTGAAATTTTACTATGTTATAGTTGACCCAAAAGTAGCTGAATAACATATTTATACTAAATTCTCTAAATGCAATAGTTTTCCAATTACAACTGATTTACTCAATAGTGAGAACCTCAAAGTAGTTATTACTCAGCTATGCAATGAGCTACAGGTCTGAAATTTCACTATGTTATAGCTGACCCAAAAGTAGGTGAACAACATATTAAAGCAAAATACTGTAAATGTAATAGTTTTCAAGTTACAACTGATTTACTCAATAGTGATGACCTAAAAGTAGCTATTACTCAGCTATGCCATGAGCTACAGGTCTGAAATTTTACTATGTTATAGCTGACCCAAAAGTAGGTGAACAACATATTTAAGCAAAATACTGTAAATGCAATAGTTTTCAAGTTACAACTGATTTACTCAATAGTGATGACCTAAAAGTAGCTATTACTCAGCTATGCCATGAGCTACAGGTCTGTAATTTCACTATGTTATAGCTGACCCAAAAGTAGCTGAATAACATATTTATACGAAATTCTCTAAATGCAATAGTTTTCCAATTACAACTGATTTACTCAATAGTGAGAACTTCAAAGTAGCTATTACTCAGCTATGCAATGAGCCACAGATCTGAAACTTCACTATGTTATAGCTGATCCCAAAATAGGTGAATAACATATGAAACAAAATACTCTAAATGCAATAGTTTCCAAGTTATAAGCGATTTACTCAACAGTGATAACCTAAAAGTAGCTATTACTCCGCTATGCAATGAGTCACAGGTCTGGAACTTCACTATGTTATAGCTGACCCCAAAATAGGTGAATAACATATTGAAACAAAATACTCTAAATGCAATAATTTCCAAGTTATAAGCGATTTACTCAACAGTGATAACCTAAAAGTAGCTATTACTCAGCTATGCCATGAGCTACAGGTCTGAAATTTTACTATGTTATAGCTGACCCAAAAGTAGGTGAACAACATATTTAAGCAAAATACTGTAAATGCAATAGTTTTCAAGTTACAACTGATTTACTCAATAGTGATGACCTAAAAGTAGCTATTACTCAGCTATGCCATGAGCTACAGGTCTGAAATTTTACTATGTTATAGCTGACCCAAAAGTAGGTGAACAACATATTTAAGCAAAATACTGTAAATGCAATAGTTTTCAAGTTACAACTGATTTACTCAATAGTGATGACCTAAAAGTAGCTATTACTCAGCTATGCCATGAGCTACAGGTCTGAAATTTTACTATGTTATAGTTGACCCAAAAGTAGCTGAATAACATATTTATACTAAATTCTCTAAATGCAATAGTTTTCCAATTACAACTGATTTACTCAACAGTGATAACCTAAAAGTAGCTATTACTCAGCTATGCCATGAGCTACAGGTCTGAAATTTTACTATGTTATAGCTGACCCAAAAGTAGCTGAATAACATATTTATACTAAATTCTCTAAATGCAATAGTTTTCCAATTACAACTGATTTACTCAATAGTGAGAACCTCAAAGTAGTTATTACTCAGCTATGCAATGAGCTACAGGTCTGAAATTTCACTATGTTATAGCTGACCCAAAAGTAGGTGAACAACATATTAAAGCAAAATACTGTAAATGTAATAGTTTTCAAGTTACAACTGATTTACTCAATAGTGATGACCTAAAAGTAGCTATTACTCAGCTATGCCATGAGCTACAGGTCTGAAATTTTACTATGTTATAGCTGACCCAAAAGTAGGTGAACAACATATTTAAGCAAAATACTGTAAATGCAATAGTTTTCAAGTTACAACTGATTTACTCAATAGTGATGACCTAAAAGTAGCTATTACTCAGCTATGCCATGAGCTACAGGTCTGTAATTTCACTATGTTATAGCTGACCCAAAAGTAGCTGAATAACATATTTATACGAAATTCTCTAAATGCAATAGTTTTCCAATTACAACTGATTTACTCAATAGTGAGAACTTCAAAGTAGCTATTACTCAGCTATGCAATGAGCCACAGATCTGAAACTTCACTATGTTATAGCTGATCCCAAAATAGGTGAATAACATATGAAACAAAATACTCTAAATGCAATAGTTTCCAAGTTATAAGCGATTTACTCAACAGTGATAACCTAAAAGTAGCTATTACTCCGCTATGCAATGAGTCACAGGTCTGGAACTTCACTATGTTATAGCTGACCCCAAAATAGGTGAATAACATATTGAAACAAAATACTCTAAATGCAATAATTTCCAAGTTATAAGCGATTTACTCAACAGTGATAACCTAAAAGTAGCTATTACTCAGCTATGGCATGAGCTACAGGTCTGAAATTTTACTATGTTATAGCTGACCCAAAAGTAGGTGAACAACATATTTAAGCAAAATACTGTAAATGCAATAGTTTTCAAGTTACAACTGATTTACTCAATAGTGATGACCTAAAAGTAGCTATTACTCAGCTATGCCATGAGCTACAGGTCTGAAATTTTACTATGTTATAGCTGACCCAAAAGTAGGTGAACAACATATTTAAGCAAAATACTGTAAATGCAATAGTTTTCAAGTTACAACTGATTTACTCAATAGTGATGACCTAAAAGTAGCTATTACTCAGCTATGCCATGAGCTACAGGTCTGAAATTTTACTATGTTATAGCTGACCCAAAAGTAGGTGAACAACATATTTAAGCAAAATACTGTAAATGCAATAGTTTTCAAGTTACAACTGATTTACTCAATAGTGATGACCTAAAAGTAGCTATTACTCACCTATGCCATGAGCTACAGGTCTGAAATTTTACTATGTTATAGCTGACCCAAAAGTAGGTGAACAACATATTTAAGCAAAATACTGTAAATGCAATAGTTTTCAAGTTACAACTGATTTACTCAATAGTGATGACCTAAAAGTAGCTATTACTCAGCTATGCCATGAGCTACAGGTCTGAAATTTTACTATGTTATAGTTGACCCAAAAGTAGCTGAATAACATATTTATACTAAATTCTCTAAATGCAATAGTTTTCCAATTACAACTGATTTACTCAACAGTGATAACCTAAAAGTAGCTATTACTCAGCTATGCCATGAGCTACAGGTCTGAAATTTTACTATGTTATAGCTGACCCAAAAGTAGGTGAACAACATATTTAAACAAAATACTGTAAATGCAATAGTTTTCAAGTTACAACTGATTTACTCAATAGTGATGACGTAAAAGTAGCTATTACTCAGCTATGCCATGAGGTACAGGTCTGAAATTTTACTATGTTATAGTTGACCCAAAAGTAGCTGAATAACATATTTATACTAAATTCTCTAAATGCAATAGTTTTCCAATTACAACTGATTTACTCAATAGTGAGAACCTCAAAGTAGTTATTACTCAGCTATGCAATGAGCTACAGGTCTGAAATTTCACTATGTTATAGCTGACCCAAAAGTAGGTGAACAACATATTAAAGCAAAATACTGTAAATGTAATAGTTTTCAAGTTACAACTGATTTACTCAATAGTGATGACCTAAAAGTAGCTATTACTCAGCTATGCCATGAGCTACAGGTCTGAAATTTTACTATGTTATAGCTGACCCAAAAGTAGGTGAACAACATATTTAAGCAAAATACTGTAAATGCAATAGTTTTCAAGTTACAACTGATTTACTCAATAGTGATGACCTAAAAGTAGCTATTACTCAGCTATGCCATGAGCTACAGGTCTGTAATTTCACTATGTTATAGCTGACCCAAAAGTAGCTGAATAACATATTTATACGAAATTCTCTAAATGCAATAGTTTTCCAATTACAACTGATTTACTCAATAGTGAGAACTTCAAAGTAGCTATTACTCAGCTATGCAATGAGCCACAGATCTGAAACTTCACTATGTTATAGCTGATCCCAAAATAGGTGAATAACATATGAAACAAAATACTCTAAATGCAATAGTTTCCAAGTTATAAGCGATTTACTCAACAGTGATAACCTAAAAGTAGCTATTACTCCGCTATGCAATGAGTCACAGGTCTGGAACTTCACTATGTTATAGCTGACCCCAAAATAGGTGAATAACATATTGAAACAAAATACTCTAAATGCAATAATTTCCAAGTTATAAGCGATTTACTCAACAGTGATAACCTAAAAGTAGCTATTACTCAGCTATGCCATGAGCTACAGGTCTGAAATTTTACTATGTTATAGCTGACCCAAAAGTAGGTGAACAACATATTTAAGCAAAATACTGTAAATGCAATAGTTTTCAAGTTACAACTGATTTACTCAATAGTGATGACCTAAAAGTAGCTATTACTCAGCTATGCCATGAGCTACAGGTCTGAAATTTTACTATGTTATAGCTGACCCAAAAGTAGGTGAACAACATATTTAAGCAAAATACTGTAAATGCAATAGTTTTCAAGTTACAACTGATTTACTCAATAGTGATGACCTAAAAGTAGCTATTACTCAGCTATGCCATGAGCTACAGGTCTGAAATTTTACTATGTTATAGCTGACCCAAAAGTAGGTGAACAACATATTTAAGCAAAATACTGTAAATGCAATAGTTTTCAAGTTACAACTGATTTACTCAATAGTGATGACCTAAAAGTAGCTATTACTCACCTATGCCATGAGCTACAGGTCTGAAATTTTACTATGTTATAGCTGACCCAAAAGTAGGTGAACAACATATTTAAGCAAAATACTGTAAATGCAATAGTTTTCAAGTTACAACTGATTTACTCAATAGTGATGACCTAAAAGTAGCTATTACTCAGCTATGCCATGAGCTACAGGTCTGAAATTTTACTATGTTATAGTTGACCCAAAAGTAGCTGAATAACATATTTATACTAAATTCTCTAAATGCAATAGTTTTCCAATTACAACTGATTTACTCAACAGTGATAACCTAAAAGTAGCTATTACTCAGCTATGCCATGAGCTACAGGTCTGAAATTTTACTATGTTATAGCTGACCCAAAAGTAGGTGAACAACATATTTAAGCAAAATACTGTAAATGCAATAGTTTTCAAGTTACAACTGATTTACTCAATAGTGATGACCTAAAAGTAGCTATTACTCAGCTATGCCATGAGCTACAGATCTGAAATTTTACTATGTTATAGTTGACCCAAAAGTAGCTGAATAACATATTTACACTAAATTCTCTAAATGCAATAGTTTTCCAATTACAACTGATTTACTCAACAGTGATAACCTAAAAGTAGCTATTACTCAGCTATGCCATGAGCTACAGGTCTGAAATTTTACTATGTTATAGCTGACCCAAAAGTAGGTGAACAACATATTTAAACAAAATACTGTAAATGCAATAGTTTTCCAATTACAACTGATTTACTCAACAGTGAGAATCTCAAAGTAGTTATTACTCAGCTATGCAATGAGCTACAGGTCTGAAATTTCACTATGTTATAGCTGACCCAAAAGTAGGTGAACAACATATTAAAGCAAAATACTGTAAATGCAATAGTTTTCAAGTTACAACTGATTTACTCAATAGTGATGACCTAAAAGTAGCTATTACTCAGCTATGCCATGAGCTACAGGTCTGAAATTTTACTATGTTATAGCTGACCCAAAAGTAGGTGAACAACATATTTAAGCAAAATACTGTAAATGCAATAGTTTTCAAGTTACAACTGATTTACTCAATAGTGATGACCTAAAAGTAGCTATTACTCAGCTATGCCATGAGCTACAGGTCTGAAATTTTACTATGTTATAGCTGACCCAAAAGTAGCTGAATAACATATTTATACGAAATTCTCTAAATGCAATAGTTTTCCAATTACAACTGATTTACTCAATAGTGAGAACTTCAAAGTAGCTATTACTCAGCTATGCAATGAGCCACAGATCTGAAACTTCACTATGTTATAGCTGATCCCAAAATAGGTGAATAACATATTGAAACAAAATACTCTAAATGCAATAGTTTCCAAGTTATAAGCGATTTACTCAACAGTGATAACCTAAAAGTAGCTATAACTCAGCTATGCCATGAGCTACAGGTCTGAAATTTTACTATGTTATAGCTGACCCAAAAGTAGCTGAATAACATATTTATACGAAATTCTCTAAATGCAATAGTTTTGAAGTTATAAGCAATTTACTCAACAGTGATAACGTAAAAGTAGCTATTACTCAGCTATGCCATGAGCTACAGGTCTAAAATTTTACTATGTTATAGCTGACCCAAAAGTAGCTGAATAACATATTTATACGAAATTCTCTAAATGCAATAGTTTTTAAGTTACAAGTGATTCTACTCATGATGGAAGTTACTGAAAAGCCCAAAAGTAGCTATTACTCACTTAGCTATTGAGACAGGCACCCAACTTACTCACCATATTGTAGCTATGAAAAAAGTAGCTGAATAACATATTTTAACAAAATGCTCTAGATGCAACAGTTTTCAAGTTATAAATGATTTTGTGCATGATTTCATGAATGTTAATGCATTAAAAATTATTAAAAAAATTTATTAAAAAAAAAGTAAGAGAGATCCAGGTCTCATACTCACACAAGAGAATCTACCTCTGGCCTAGTACATATATGCAAGATATGAGAGAAATCCCTGCAATAGTCACTGAGAAAATTGTGATAAAAAGTTGAAATTTTCACACTTTTGGTGGGGGTACCCCCCTTGTAATGTCTCTAGCAAACAGACGAACAGACAGATTTGCATACCTTGAACAAATTTTCATCCTCGATAGATAAGGTATCTTTTAAAAAAAACAGCACGTCTCTAGGCCTTGTAGTTTTGGAGGAGAAGTTGTTCACGCGGACGCGGACGCGTACGCCCACGCCACAGAGTGACGACATAATGCCAGCTGACTGACAAGTCAGCTGACATAAAAATGTCTCAGGGGGTTGATTTCAAACAAGGTCTTAGACTTAGCCCAGACTTGGGCCAAGCCACGGTCTCAAACCTGTGCATTTTGGCTCAGCCAAGGTTTTGTCTCAAACAGTTTTTACTTTTTACAGAAAGGGTCTCAGCTGATAGCACGCTTATCAAATCACCAGTTCACCACGTTTTTTCAGTGTTATGTGACCCTCCATTTCTAGGGACTTAGACCATTGATGATTTCCTTAAAGACTTCGCCCATGGGCTCAGCTAAAATTTTCCATAAACTTGAGACAAGAGTCTCAACTTTGAGCCTGAGACCAGACTAAGACCTTTTGTGAAACGGGCCCCAGGATTTTCATCTACATTTAACCAATCACTGGCACCTGCAGGGGTAATCATTGTTATAACCTACTACAAAAATACTGATACACAAAATTCTAAAAAATGGTGGACAAAATGATAAACAGTGTGACTGCATATCTGGTAACTGGTAACCTAGCAGTTTATAACTGTATAAACAAGTTTCAAATGGGGATAACAAGATATTTACGTGATCGTGGGAAGTTGTTTTTTACATTTAACTTTGATTAAATGACATAACTTCTTTATTTCCAGTTCATTTTTTTTCACCACCATGTTCAGTAAAATGAGCTGAATTCTAATATACTGTGGTTCTTTCATATTATTTTAACACTCACATTCACAAATTTAAGTTTTTTTTTTGTCAACTGACATCTGGTACCAAACAAACTGCCAAGTTATCTAATTTCATTGACACTAAAAGTTGCAGAATTTGCATAAATTCTAACGTCTACTGCAAATCCTGATGATTTGGCATTATATAACATTGTACAACCATACAACATAAATATCATTACAATATAGGGAAATATTGTCTGATGTCACAGTAAAATTTTCGACAATTGTTGCTACCGCTAACAGAGGCTATATAATTGTAAATCTGTCAATGACCATAGCCCAGCCATTTAGAAATATAACAAGAGGAGAGTGCCCGTGAACGGGCACTGTGTCAGCTGACTGAGTGTTTTTGATTTGTGAAGGTGATTAGAGGACAGAATAATTATCAGGAAAAGGGCTGTACAGAAATACAGTAAATGGTAACTGAACAGCAAGTTCGAAAGAAATTCCGAAGCTGACAGAAGAAAAGGATAAAAAAGTTGTGCCCTGTAAATGGTATTATGAAGGAAAATAACAAGGTAATTGTTTAAGTGTAAAAAATAGGTTAAACATATTTAAAGAAATACTACAAATGCAATATCCTCGTTCGACCTTGAAGAAGGGGTCCAAGGTCAAATCTAACCACACAAATACATTCCCAGCCCATGATTTCCTATGGTTTACCATTCCAAACCTCTAGGACCAATTATAAATGAGTCATAAGCACTTTTAAGCTTGGCTGTCCTCATTTGACCTTGAAGGAGGGGTCCAAAGGTCAAATCTGACCATACCAAAAGATTCCAAGCCAATGATTTCCTATGGGATGGTTTACCATCCCAAATCTCTGTCACCAATAATAAGCGAGTTGTAGGCACTTTCAATTTTCGCTATCCTCATTTGACCTTGAAGGAGGGTTCCAAGGTCAAATCGGACCATATCAACAGATTCCCAGCCCATGATTTCCTGTCTGTTTACCATCCCAAACCTCTGGGACCAATAATAAGCAAGTTATAAGCACTTTTAAGTTTGGCTATCCTTGTTTGACCTTGAAGGAGGGGTCATTGAAGGTCAAATCTGACCACACCAAAAGATTCCCACCCCATGATTTCCTACAGGTTGGTTTATCATCCCAAACCTCTAGGATCAATAATAAGGGAGATATAAGCACTTTTCATGACTGACAAAAAACACCTGTGGCGGCCATCTTGTTTCTCAAAATGAGGCCAAAAATATTCCCAGACAACATTTTATGGTTATTAATATATACTGCAAACTTAATAAAGCTAGCTATAATATTTTTTTTCATCAGAGCAGTAATGGTGAAATCTCTCTCTACACACTGCGGCTATCCAGTGGATACAAAGATTTACTCAACGGTGAGAACCTGAAAGTAGCTATTGCTCAGCTATGCCATGACATAGAGGTCTGCAATTTCACTATGTTATAGCTGACCAAAAATTCTGTGAATAACATATTTAACAAATTACTCTAAATGTAATAGTTTTCAAGTTACAACTGATTTACTCAACAGTGAGAACCTCAAAGGAACTATTACTCAGCTATGCAATGAGCTACATGTCTGAAATTTTACTATGTTATAGCTAACCCAAAAGTAGGTGAACAACATATTTAAGCAAACTACTGTAAATGCAATAGTTTTCAAGCTACAACTGATTTACTCAATAGTGAGAACCTGAAAATAGCTATTGCTCCGCTATGCCATGAGCTATAGGTCTGTAATTTCACTATGTTATAGCTGACCCAAAAGTAGGTGAACAATATATTTTAACAAAATACTCCAAATGCAATATTTTTCAAGTTATAGCTGATTTACTCAACAGTCAGTACCTGAGAATAGCTATTGCTCAGTTGTGCCAGGAGCTATAGGTCTATAATTTCACTATGTTATAGCTGACCCAAAAGTAGCTGAATAACATATTTGCACAAATTTCTGTAAATGCAATAGTTTTCCAATTATAACTGATTTACTCAACAGTGAGAACTTCAAAGTAGCTATTACTCAGCTATGAAATGAGCCACAGGTCTGAAACTTCACTATGTTATAGCTGACCCCAAAATAGGTGAATAACATATTGAAACAAAATACTCTAAATGCAATAGTTTTCAAGTTATAAGTGATTTACTCAACAGTGATAACCTAAAAGTAGCTATTACTCAGCTATGCCATGAGCTACAGGTCTGAAATTTTACTATGTTATAGCTGGCCCAAAAGTAGCTGAATAACATATTTATACGAAATTCTCTAAATGCAATAGTTTTTAAGTTACAAGTGATTTTACTCATGATGGAAGTTACTGAAAAGCCCAAAAGTAGCTATTACTCACTTAGCTATTGAGACAGACACCCAACTTACTCACCATATTGTAGCTATGAAAAAAGTAGCTGAATAACATATTTTAACAAAATGCTCTAAATGCAACACTTTTCAAGTTATAAGTGATTTACTCAACAGTGATAACCTAAAAGTAGCTATTACTCAACTATGCCATGAGCTACAGGTCTGAAATTTTACTATGTTATAGCTGACCCAAAAGTAGCTGAATAACATATTTATACGAAATTCTCTAAATGCAATAGTTTTCAAGTTATAAGCGATTTACTCAACAGTGATAACCTAAAAGTAGCTATTACTCAGCTATGCCATGAGCTACAGGTCTGAAATTTCACTATGTTATAGCTGGCCCAAAAGTAGCTGAATAACATATTTATACGAAATTCTCTAAATGCAATAGTTTTTAAGTTACAAGTGATTTTACTCATAATGGAAGTTACTGAAAACCCCGAAAGTAGCTATTACTGACTTAGCTATTGAGACAGACACCCAACTTACTCACCATATTGTAGCTATGAAAAAAGTAGCTGAACAACATATTTTCACAAAATGCTGTAAATGCAACACTTTTGAAGTTATAAGTGATTTAGTGCATGATTTTATGAATTTTAATGCATTAAAAATTATTAAAAAAATTTATTTTAAAAAAAGTAAGACAGATCCAGGTCTCATACTCACACAAGAGAATCTACCTCTGGCCTAGTACATATATGCAAGATATGAGAGAAATCCCTGCAATAGTCACTGAGAAAATTGTGATAAAAAGTTGAAATTTTCACACTTTTGGTGGGGGTACCCCCCTTGTAATGTCTCTAGCAAACAGACGAACAGACAGATTTGCATGCCTTGAACAATTTTTCATCCTCGATAGATAAGGTATCTTTTAAAAAAAACAGCATGTCTCTAGGCCTTGTAGTTTTGGAGAAGAAGTTGTTCACGCGGACGCGGACGCCCACGCCGCAGAGTGATGACATAATGTCAGCTGACTGACAAGTCAGCTGACATAAAAATTTGAGATCAAATTCTGGAAACTTGCTACAATACTGACTAGCATTAAGCTGTTTTCCTGTGTTGGAACAGAAGGTGTCTCTTCAGTTCTGCTACTAAAGTCTGTAGTAATGTCCACACTGTTTCCACAATGTGAACCTGAACTTGCCATTTTCATCATATAAACAACTGTGATGTTTATTCTTCAAGCATCATTGTCTACAAAAGTGAAAACAGCACCAAACACATGAGGAATCGACTCTCACTCGATTCAAACCCTGATTGTCAAGCGAAATGAAAATTTTATCATGTCTCCCTTTTAAAAGTTTTGTTGCATATGGATTTGGATGGGCGATAATACATGACAGTTATGAAATCTTCTCACTTACTGATCTAAAAATGCCATAAAGCCATTATATACATCTATCCAACCCAATTCCTTGATCTGCCACCTTTTGCTTAACTTAAAATACTTTTCTTCTTTCGTCCATTTGGCCATCCACAAACCCAATTCTCAATTGCACTTTAGGCATCTGCTAATCTTAATAGAAAGTTTGGTTATTTTCATCTGGATGATAATCCCTATCTGCCTCTTGAGAGAGGTGTAAGAGACTAGTAATCAACTGTGTTTTTCGGCTTGTCACAGTCTGATTGTTTGTCTGTTTCAGGTGATGTCTGGGATTATTGTATGTGTGGCTCTTGAATATTTTGGCAAAAAGGTGCCTTAATTAACTGTGTGATACTGTAAAGTCCCTATTTCAATCTTATGGGCAGTTTCAGAGATCTTGTTATTACTTTTCTGTAATTTTAATATTTTATAAAATAGTAGGGTAGTACACCAGTGAAAGTTTGTGTCAGTAAATTCAGATTATTATGTTGTATTGTTATATTTAATAGCGGTTTAAATATAACAATACAGCCGTACTTGTTTTCCACTATGTTACACGTCACGGATTTCTGTGTTGAAGGTCATTTCACAATGTCAAAAGTACCAGCCGTTAAATATTTCACGTTGAAAACAGCCTTGCCATGTTGATCTCTACCCTCACCTTGTTTTAATTTATGTTGCGTTTTTGTGCTACGTTTTCAATAAAACGTTATTCGCAACCTCTCTTGTATCTCAGTGTAGTGTATCCCCAGAGTGGAGATGGTGCAACGGTGCAACCTAACGAATAAGCCTTATTGGTTCTGAGTGTGCATGTGCCGCAAATGTTTTTACAGTCGAAATGTGGAAAAACAATCAACATGTACGAACAAGAACAATCACTAATCACCCGGTTAAAATATATGAAAATAATTCTTCCTTAATTTTATTGAATTGTACATCATTTTGAAGCAAGAAATACACAGAATTTAATTTCTTGTTGTTTTTTTATAGTTTTGTGACGAACTCGTGATGATTTTGATCCTTAGTACTTCACAGAAAAAAAAATTAATTCTTGTAAATGCTTTTGGATAGTCTTTAATGTAAAATCTGTTTACAGCCTGGACATGAGCATATATTTTGAATATAAAGAATGAAATAATTAGATTAGATTTTAATATATATTGCTGACTAAAACTATTTAAAAAATTGAAAAAAAATTATCACTGTAGAGTTGTCATGCCCAGATGTTCATAAACCAACTTTCAAATGCTCTGGGATAATATTAAAAATCTAATATTAACTAACAAGTCTTAGGCTTGACTTGTTTCACAAGTTTGGCCAAGTTAAGCCTATGTGTATTAGATTATAATTATAGACACATAAATATAAATTTTTAAAACGTCCACAGATGTGCAAAAGTCACACACAGTCATCCACTCTACTTGTATCGAATTATACCAATAATTGTATGATCTCTAATATTTTGACAGTATTACTAGTATTTCCCATGTAAAATCATTCTTAGTCACATTGTCGTCAATACAAAGAAAATAGCCATGTTATTTCAGTCTATTTTATAGACAAAGTCACAGAAAGTAGGAAATATGAAGACACAATTTTAAAAATATAGGCACAGGTGACAAATGGTTTCCTCTTATAGAGGTATTCTACAAGAATGTAGATAAATTCACAGTTTAGTACAAAAAAGAAGAAGTGTGGAATGATTTAATCTAAAATTTAATTTAAAATAAAATTAATGGCTCTATAATAATTTTCAAGTAAGATAATTCATTAAAGAAAAAATTATGAACATATTTTATTAAGCTGACATGGCATTGTGAACTCTATTTTAAAAACCCAATTAATGGCTCACTGTTACTGTTTTACTGGGGACTATCCTCCCTCACACCATCTTAAAAGGTAATTTATTTCACTTTTAAAAAAAAAGGTAATGAGGAAAGTGTGGGGGCGGATAGTCACCAGTCAAAACCTTTCAACAATTTGCCTCTGAATGGCTCTGATAAAGGAACATTCATGTGAATGGCAGCTTAGGTACTTAATTTTGGTTGCTTTGATAATGTATGGCACTTTGAAAATTTCTTTCATTTTTGACCAGGGAAATTTTACCAGGGTCCTTTGCCATTTACACCAAAAAATTGGCAAACATACAACCAAACTGTTTCAACTTAGAACTAAAAGAAACAATAATTGGCTTTTAAAATAATATAGATATCACATTTGCAACTTAAATATGTTTAACTTCATTTAAAAAAATAGGTTTTACTCTGAACTTAGAAAAATGTTTAGTGGTGGTGGACCAATTCATGCCCGTGTACCTATTCACGCCCACCCCTAAATCTATCCAAAACAATCAGTTAGGCATCCCACCATGTAGTGTGAAGGGAGAAATTATTGATTGGTTCTGCTGTGTCTCGAACTCACAGCCTTCTCATTACACACAGAAATAAACACAAGTCTAGCTCTTTAACCAGCTGAGCTAAAGGGGAATCCCCAGAAGCCCAGGTATTAATAGAACTGATGTATGTGAGGATATTACAACAGTTAAACAATAAATTACAAATGTGTATGATCGGTATTCAGATCGTTCGCACCAAAACGGGTTCGCCCCAGTGTAAGAGGAGATCATTCGCCCCACGGAAATCTGTGACTTCAGATCTACTCATGAATATTAATGAATTTGGTGTTACAGCCGAGTTCCAGAGTTTAAAGTATCTTCTTCGAGGCTTCCATTTTATAAAATATTGCTACAAAACCCTAAGGGAAATCCATGACCTCATATCTTCTCATGAATATTAATGAGTTGGTGCTACTCTTGTGAGTTCTTGATTTTAAAGTATTTGATCTTCTTTGAGGCTTCCATTTTGTAGAATATTGCTACAAAACGTGATAAAAAGCATGTGGCCTCATATTTCATAAAGTCTGTATGTGCAAGTACCAGCATCTGATATTCTATTTGTAAGATATTGCTAGAAAACTTCAATAGTAGTTGCAGTACGAGTAAAGTATTTGTCTCGAATGAGGTTTCAGTAACAATTGTTTTCATTGGTTAATTAAATAAATCACGTTTGCAGACGAAAAATAGGCTGGTTGGCTGGACTTTTGTTTGTAAAATATTGTTAGAAAATCGTGACCTCATATTTCCTTCAATAAATTATGGTGCGAATGAACTGATGATCGCATGGGGCGAACCCGTTTTGGTGCGAAACGTCTGGTATTCGTATGATCAATTTGATGATCATCTATGATGTGGTAAACATCGTCTCTATGGAAAATTATAAATCTTCAAGAAAATTGATGGTGGGCCTTAAATGGTACCCGGGCATGAATTGGTACACCACCACTAGTAGTGGCTTTCTACCAGTAAACGCCCGTCCTTTAGATAATATTTAAATTTATTATACATTAGCAAATTTAGCTTATATTCTTCTTTAACCAAATTATCAAATGATATACAGTACAATTAATACTTTGTTTATGCTGTTCAACATTTCCTTTGAAAGTGTTATATTTGACAATTAGTCTTTATTATCGACCGTTTTTACCGCAAACCGGAAATACCAGTGAACGCCCAGTTGGTTTACAAATAGAAGCATTTGTCCTTGACCTCTAATAAAGATATATGAGGCGGGCGTTCACTGGTAGGCTGGCGTTTACTGGTAGAATGCCACTACTGTTTCCCTGCATAAGTTGGCCGCAGTCATAAGTTGGCTGTCCTCACCACAGCTTCACAGGGCTTTAACATGAGTGGCCTACTGCACTCTGAAATCTAGACGTGGTTACCTTGGCTCTACTATACTTGCGTGTAGAGCCGTGGCACAACCCCACATAAAACTGGAGATTTGCATAAAACACATATTCCATACAAATATGTACACAAAACTGTTGCCACAACTATTATGTTACATTTCCTTTAACAATCAGTCAACATGCAAACATGAGTAAAAATAAATGACATTTCCTCATTTTAAATGTTTTTCTGACCATTTCTCTAAGAATTTGAAAATGTTCTTTTATGATCAAAGTTGTGTAAAATAACATGTATTTTATTAGGGATGGGTCGGTATGAAAAATATGTAGATCGGGATGTCGCCAATGCAAAACCGTACCGAATTCGGGACTCCGCGCTTTAGTTCACTCCAAACAAACATGGACGTTTCCTCAACGACATCGCAATAAAAGCTCATAAATGCAGAAAATATGTGATAAAAACGTATAATGTCTTCATATTTCTGGTTTCTTTCCAGTATTTTAAGTTTTCCTTTATTTATATGAGTTGACAGGCGAATTTGAGGTTATAAAGTGTCGTAACCAAAACATATGGGAGTTCTGCTCAACGTATCGCTTATAAAAGTCTGTAAATGGACGAAAATATGGGATAAAAGCTTATAATTTCTTCAGATTTTGGGTATGTTTCTGATATTTTAACTCTTCCTTCCATTATATGTGCTGACAAGCGAAGTGGCGGTTGTAAAATCTCATCACGGTATTTCAGTAAAATACTCTCAACACCGAGATACCGGACCTACCGACCCATCCCTATATTTTATACACATGCTGTATTTACTGTGTCCTTGACTTAATATAATTTGTTTGTAACTACATTACACAATTTCCAGTCATTTCATCAAGTTTTATTCAACAGAAAAGATTTTATGCAAATCTCCAGTTTTATATGGGGTCGTGCCACGGCTCTACACACAAGTATGTCAGTTGCACCAGTAATCATGCTACTTAATGAAAAATATCAATAAAGTATGTGATAAAACAAGTTTACACTAAGTTCTCCACAACTATAAAATACTTCAGGCATTATTTATGCTGAATTATGAAGAAAATATCCACTAAAATGCTGAAAAATATTTGTTGCACTCATTTAATTTTGAATGTCAAAGGTTATATGTCACAGGGTTACTGATCCAGTTTTCATGCTATCTGTTGGCTATTTCATAAACTTTAAAATTAAACAATTTTTGCACAATATTATACAAAAACAAAGAGATAACTGTTGAATTCTACACAATAAAGTTTCCAATGGTGTTTTAATTGTAAAAATTGGTCATGTATTGACAGATTTACAAGCAATTAAAGATTAACAAAATTTCACATTGCATGGATAAAAATTTATTGGCAAACAAACTATTGCATTAACCCAAAATAAGGACTAAAAGAGTTTAACAAGTGATATCCAAGTACCTGATTCAACTACAGAAATGATAAAAGTATCATTTTAAAGAAAAATACCAGTAGATTTTGTCAGTTTTTATTTGAAGAAATTTCGTTTTATATTGGCTGAGATATTGTTAAATATGTTGCAAACACACGAAAACTAGTGCTAGCACGAAAACTGGACCATCGACCATAAAGTAGAGCCGAGATAACCATGTCTACTGTATCTGAAATCATGTATTATTGTTAAACTTATTATATGCAACAGTTTTTATTGGTGTACAATAAACTATCTGTCTTTCTGGACCCTGTAGATGAACCGCGGCCAACTTATGACTGCGGCCAACTTGTGCAGAGTAGCAGTACTGTAGGGTATCAAGAGGTGCAGGGGGCGAATCATCTTGACACCATTCACAGCATGCCCACTTCTGGGAAGTTGCAAACATTCCGGTGATATCATAGAGGATGTCTAAGCTCCCAGATAAAAAAAAATTAAAAAGTCTTTGGTATATTGTACCTGCTGACCGTTTATATTACGGAAAATCTCAAAAGTTCCGCCAAGTTTACATTTTACATCCCATTACCGAGTGAAGCATTATCAGACAGAAAAGAGGTCCTATCTAAAGGTTACAAATAACCCGTTCTCTATTTCTGTCGTTGATGCTTTTGTCAGAGGCTTTCAACTGCTAGCTACAGTTGTTCTTATATAATGTGACTTTTGTGTAGTGATGTGAATTCCAGCCATTGAAACATTTGGGCTACGATGACAGGCTGTCCTGGTATGGTGGAGACTGCTGCCTTACTTGAGAACACAATGATCAGCAGTCGACTTGACTACTGTAACTCCCTACTCCATGACATAAGTGATAGTAATGTGGCTAAACTCCAAAATATTCAAAATGCCCTTTGCAGAATTGTTTTTAGACTTGATAGAACAAGCCGTGTCATTCCCTTGTGGAAATCAGCTATCTCTTTCCTCAGTTTATCCTGAACAGTGTCCATGAACACAATGTAAAGTGAAACACTTTAATATTTAAGTACATTTAACTATGTATAATATTTACCTCTATTAGAGAGAACTGAGTGATTAAAAGCAACTAATCACCATGATTTAATCTTTATAAGAATCAAGTATAAGTTTAATATTCAAGCAATATGTAACTTGTGTACTTTGGTATGATTATTTGAAAGGTGAATAATTATTCAGGTCAGTCAGGTAAGGGCTTGTAGTTGTAGCTGTAATTTTAGTAGTTTTAGTTATGTTTATTTAGTTGTTTATTATTTATATTTTTGGTCATTGCATTTAATATGGAAATTGACATAGTTTATGTAATATAAACGTGATATATGATTGCCTGTGATGAACATGTCAAATGGTATTTGTATTATAAAGTAATTAAGTTATTATGTGAGTTAACATTTATGTGTATCCAGCAGTTCTGTCATTATAATGGTATTCATTATTGTTTGTATAGGTGTATTTTCTGGTCAATGATTTACGACAACTGCTGGTGCTTGATTTGTCATGGTAGTCCACCGCAGGTAGATCGAAAATAAAGCTTTTAGTTAAGCTTGAGTCTCATTTCACCGACAACCAACCCCTGCACGTCCAGAGCTGTTACAGACTGGTAATAGTGTGCGGCGACATATTTCTTTAAGGCTGATTAAAAATTTTTAAAAGACTTTATTTCACTTATATTACTGTTTAACTTCAACACAATTTCACTCAACATATGGAAATACCTTCGGATTTTAATTTTGTCCTTGCAAAAACTACATAAAACTTTCTTTCTTGTCTGGTGTTTAGATTAATACTTGGTTTGATTTTGAAAAACAATTGTATATAAGCAGGTAAACTACCTTTTTTTTGGCTTTATGCATAATCAACAATGTCTTAAACTGAACTATATCACTGAATTTTAATAACTTATATTTGCTAAATAAGGGAAGTGTACAGGCCCTATATTTACTCTTGCTTATTACGCTGATAGCCCTTTTTTGTACAACTACTATATTCTTTCTATTAAATAGCTAGAAGCATTTCCCCAAACCTCACAGCAGTAAAACAAATATGATAAAATAAGAGCATTATACAGATATTTTAAGGAATCAACATTAAGTATATTTTTCACTTTATAAATGATTGATTAACTTTTATTTAACTTTTTACATACATATGCAATATGATGGTGCCAGGACAGTTTATCATCTATAACTACACCCAAAAATTTGGTTGTATGTACTCTTTCTATTAACCGCCCATCAAAGACTATGTTAATATTATTACATACAGTTTTATTGGTGAATATCATATAATTTGTTTTTAATACATTTAATAATAATTTGTTCAGTGCAAACCATGTTCTTAAAGGAGATAGGCAAATAAATGTACTTAAATATATTTGAAAGTATACAGGGAGTTGTAATGAATGCACATAAAACACCACCCAACAGGTTCTGTTATGTGTAATACACAGCTTTTTATTTCCACTCTGATAAACAATCCCTCTTTCCACACACAACTGGCAAGAAGGGGGAAATGACATCACTATTGTCAGAGTCTCCCACACTAGGTGGGAATGGATACACTGTTTCTTAGATTCTGAGGCAATAGTTTCACAGTTTTATTTCTTTCACATTAAAAGGTTACATGTCTCACTTGAAAATCTGTAATGTTTGAAATCAGATTTTAAACTTTTCCACATTCTATCTATAAAAATAGTTTATAAATATGTGTTTAATGATTTAGGCTTTATCAAGTAAGAGGTACTGTTTTGAAAAATAAATGGATAGCAAGTGCAATATAAGAGGAAAAGGGACATTGAAAATACAGTATATTCACAGGAGGGATTTTACACAGAAACATACAAACCTTCTCTGCAGTGGAGATGAAAATTATGTGCTGTATTGTGTACTCTCTTCAAGAAAGAACTTTATAAATGTGTTTCAGTACACAAAACAAGCTGTGAGGGTATATTGGTTGAGTTTCATAAATTTTCTTATCTCCTTTAAATTTGACAGTTCATGACTTATGACAGTACTTAAAACTTCATATTGGGAACTTGAATAAAATATATTAGTATCATCAGCAAATAAAATGGCTTCCTCCACTGAATGGAACAGACTCCCACAATCAGTCCAATCACAACAAACAATAACAGGTTTCCGAAGCCAGCTAAAAACCTATTTGTTTAAACTAGCATATCCTCCACCATAGTATATCTCCCCAGTGGTCGCTAATTTGGATCTCAGCCTGATACATCCCTGGACTTTCCCTTTTTCATCTCGAGCACATGAGAGGATGTTGTATGAATTTTGTGCTATATGAATGATTCTATTCTATTCTATATCTTTTGATTTTGCAAATTGTTTAGGTTAGAGCCAATGTTGAAATCTATGTTACTCCAACACAGATTTATTATTTTGTTCATTTAGCAGCTCAAACTACTGGATTTCATCTGGCTAATTGCATTCACATAAATGTGAAATACATGTAGCAAGTTTCCACTTATTCATGCATATATAATGACATAACTGTGGATAGTTGTTCCATGTGTCCATAATTTTACATGAGCAATTATGATATACTTTAATTATTGCTCAATACGCATGTGTATATGTATTGTGATTTTTCATATATTGTTCAGTTATTAAGATAATCCAGTTTTCTTAATCAGATGACTTCTTGTTTATGTTTTTACACAAATAAATATTTGTAGAGAATAATTTTCACATTCTCTGTGCTTAATTATTTTATCTGATCAAGCTCGCTAAATATCAACTTTGAATGTAGTTTGATGCAAAGCACAAAACCAAGCTAAATATGTATAACTTCAACCCCTTGTTGTCCCAGCTTAATTAATTTTCAGCTCTGGCCATAGCCATAGCATTCAATGAATTCTATGACATCACTAGTATACTGAGCTATTTCTCATAGTTCTCATAGTTATAAAATGTTATCAATAAAGAGCTTAGTTTCATGCTGTTTTGGACAAGTGATGTTTTTACTCTATTTAAATATACATGTACTTGTCTTGTACATAAGAATGACTGCACCACATAGATTTTATAAAAGAAGAAAATTATTTATTTGTGTGACTTGAGGTCAATTGTTACAATATTAACAAAAGAAAACTTCTAAAATTTCCTGGTAGCCCTTACAGATCTATAAGTCACGGATACCTTTCATAAAACATACAGGTAGTACTATATATAGTCAAATACAGATATATTAAGAATTAAGTGTAAACTTATACTGATAAAGTATGCATTCAGATCATATCAGATACTACAGTTTTGTGGCCTATATACAAATGTAATATACATATCTAAATATTAATACATAAAAACATAGTTACAGAAATACAAACAACAATCTAGTATAACAGTTATATCTGTAGTAATATTAATTAATATAACTGAGGTAGATAAATAAAAATTGTCTGTATAATATTCACCAATATGCAACTTTTTTAGTGCAGATATAATAAATAAGATAGATTGAAAAAGTCTAGTTTTAAGTGTAGAATCACAATCAAAAATGGATTCTTATCGCTGGAAAGTAGAAATTGAACAGCAATTGAAACACTAATTCTTGTATTCTCAATTAACATACTCTGGTGACTGGTTGTATATTTTTTCATATTCAACACATTGTTGTTCTAAAATATAACTCATTTTCCTTATCAGAAATCCAACTTAGATTCAGTGTTGAACATGTGCATGTACATTAATGTCAGGATCAATTTTTAACACCATATGACCAGGATTTCTTGTCTAATATATGGCTAATTTCACATCAAGTATCAAGTATCCATATGCTTAATCCCCAAACTCATGGATTCTTAGGTACACCATCCAAATCATAATGCATAAATCAGAAAAGTCGTAATTAAACACAATAAGGCCATCACCAAGGGACCATCGGTGTTTGGTACTAAGAAAACCTAGGGAGGAAAAGACTTCTGAAACAGATAAGTTTTAAGTCGCCTTTTTAAACATGATAATGTAGGAGCAGTTTTAATTTCCAGTGGTAAATCATTCCAGAGTTTAGGAGCATCATATGAGAAACACTTGTAGAAGTGAATTTTAGATTCATGAACTGAAGAGCTGTAGAAGGGAACTTTGAGAAACATCTTTTCTGGATTACTACATCTTGTTTTAACAGCAGATGTATATAAAGACAAATACGGTGCAAAGTATTTTGGTTTGCTAGTGGTAAGGTACTTATGTATGAGTACCAGAGTTTTGAAAATGATTCGTTAAATTGTTTAACAAGATGCCAGTGAAGAGACTTTAAGGAGTGACATGAGAAATTCTGGAAGCATCAGAGATAAAGCGTGCCAAACAATTTTGGATATTTTGAAGTCTTGTGATATTCTTGGAGGACAAACCGTGAAACAGAGAATTGCAATAATCCAAACTACTGACCAATGCATTTACTACCATGACTGAGATGTCATATGAGAGAAAGTGTTGCATCTGATGCAAATCGGCAAGGTTAGCAAAACAGGATTTAATGACAGAATTTACATGATTGGTAAAACAAAATTTAGAGTCAAACAATACACACAGATTACGAACAACATTTGTTAGGGAGAGGCAGTTTCCCAAAATGTTCACAGAGAAGGAATCTTTGAGCCATTTATACTAATCCATAGAACCAAAGACTATAAGCTCTGTTTTTTCGGGATTTAATGTAAGCTTATTTTCAAACATCTAGGTATGGATGTCATTCAAACAGGCCTTGAGCTGATGAAGTGAGTTTGCACAATTTCCAGGAGATAGATGGATGGACAACTTTGAATCATCCGCATAAAAATGGTCACACATCAGAAAACTAACTTAGGTTCATTGTTGAAAAAGCATACAACAATGTTACAATCAACACTAGATCACTATGCCTTAAAGGTCTGTATCTTTTGGAAAAGCTGTTGAAAGGCATGTGGAATCCTAAATTTAAACTTTTTGAAGTTTTGTATTTTCAAAATTTTCAATATTTTATTTCATATAATTCGGTTATCCTATTGCTAGGTGTAAATGTGAAAGCTACTTATCCAAGAAAGTGGCCAATACCAGACCCTTTGTTGCAGAATAAAGGGCTCCAGGTGCAAAAGTTGTGATAGAGTGTCACAGTTGTTATAAGAAGATTGCATGTATAGTAGTGGGTTTTAGATTTATTTGTTGTTTTATGTCGGGTTCAACAGCCAGGGTCATATTGCGACGGGTAGTTTACAGGTGGAAGAAACCAGTGCATACTGCACTGTAAACCACTGGGCATCGGCAAGTAATTACCAACTTTCCAACATGAAGCGCCCGGCCCGAGATTCGAACCAGTGGCCTCAGAGAACTGGAGGCGAGAACTCTAACTGCTACACCACCGAGTACCCTGTGTATAGTAGTGGGGAAATAATACAGAATATAACTATACAAATCTGAAACTGATCAAGGAAGATTTAGCAGTACTTTGGAACTGTTGCATGTATGCTCACGTATTGGAAAAAAACTGTGATTGCATTGAATGTTTGATTTGTGAGTCAAAACTTCATTTTTAAATGTTATTACTTATTTTATTACTTTCTTGCAAGTTGCAAAAAGTATTGAAATATATTATAAAGACTAATAATATATGTTAAAAACAAAAAAAAATATCAATGGGAAATTCATAGCCATCTATTGTAAGGCAACTAATTACAGCACAGAGAAGTTGTTTTAACAAAGTAATATGGATGAAATGGTTCTAAGAAAGTTAGAAGTGTGTGGTTTCTCAAATGTTCCAGAAGTGGCCTTATATATAATAGTTACAAAGTCACAAAGATTGTACTTATTTGGTGAATTAAGGATGAGCATTCAGTATAATGGCTATCCATTATTATATTCCATAAAGCCCGCCTTGATTTGATATGTAACTACACTTTCTATGATTGAATTTCAATAATGACGACAGCCAATTGATATCAATTGATAAAATACTCAAATATAAACCATTTAAGTATATATTCTGTCTTCTTTGCTTTAGTAAGGTCCACATTGTCCTTGTGGGTTAGCATTTTTGGCATCTAATCATAGGCTTTTACCTCTGTGAGGGTTCGACTCCAACAAGTTGCAATACTAAAATACTGTCCCAATATGACCCTGGTTTTTGAATGCTACATAAACCCCAACTTTGACCATTCATTTTTGCTCTAGTGTATCAGTACACATATTTAACAACTTATATGTATCTTTTTTACTAAAAAATGTAACCCATACATGCATTTACATTTACCTCTATAATAATAAAGATAATTTAGCTAAACTACATGACCTAAAAAATTGATTTTCAAAGTTTTAACTAGCTTATTGGTGCACATTATTAACATTTGTTTTCATTTTTTATAGTATCAACTTAAGTTAGTAATGATGCTTATTTAATTTCTTTTACTATGACAAATCACAAAAAGCCCAATTTCATGGTCGCTTCTGTTTGTTTTCAAAATAATTTTATCAATTCAAGAAATTGTAGACTTAATCATGTTCATATTCCGGGCTTTCATCGTTAGTAAGTGCCTATGAAATTTGGTTTTATTTTCTTTTTCGTGTGTATGTGTGGGATTATTTATGTCGTTAACCTGAGAGTTGCAAAGAGTTGGGATTTTTTGTGAAAAAGTGATGTAAAGTTTAAGCATACTTTTTCATGTGTCATTTTTTAAAAGTAAAAGACACCTACGTACTTATAAAAAATACTCACAATAATGGATGAAAGTAACAGGCACGTGAACCCTTCGCCTTTGCCCAAGGCTTCATGGCTTTCACAGATGTTTTTCTGGTATGTTTGATGTTGTTTCAGCGTTTATAAAGTGATAAATTCAGTGTCCTTGCTATGCAGTACGCAGTATAAAGTTTCAGTGCACAAAATGATAACTCTTTCTTTTGACTTTTGATAACTCTTTCTTTAACTTGGCACAACCTAAACACGAAAACCTTATTTTTGCTTATTTTACTGTAAGTACGGTATACTGCTTCTAGGCATAAGTTGGCCGCGTTCATAAGTTGGCCGCCATCACCAAATCTTGAAATTGCTACAAATTTAAAAGCTGACTGCAATCGTAAATGGTCCATTATTATTACATTTATGCTTTTTATTCACTGTACAAAGACTTATTTGTCTGTTTGGCCCATTTAAATTAGTGGCGGCCAACTTATGACCGTGGCCAACTTATGCTAGAAGAAGTACTGTAATTGTGTGGATTTCTATTGAATAAAATATGAAATGACACTAATGCAAGTTGTACAAATACTGTACAGACATAAAATTACAGAAATAAACCTTTTAGAATCATTTCTAATTGATGATAATATAATTTCTACATATCAGCTCGCCAACTTAATTGGCATACAAAAACTACCACAGTTACACGGAAACTGCCAAGAACTTGGCTCTCGTCACAGCAACTTCCTTATTTGGCAGATGAATATGCATGAGTTTTATCGATGACAATCAAGTGTTAGTAAATATTTCTAAGTGACTCCTGTCACGGTATCGTGGTTTGAAGTTTTCGTCTAAAGTCATGGCATCACAAATAATACCATCAATTCGCACAGATAAAACATGTTAAGAAACCCCACAGAGTATTGTGACATCATGAATATTAATAAGTAGTCCACAAATTTTGATCTTTACAATGTCTTTGATTGCCTTACTGTGAGAGTTATATGTAAAGGTAAGAATAGCCCTATTCAGTTCTTTAGTAGGTTCTTTTTGTTTTTTAAAAAAGCTTCAGATCTACTGATGTGAGAGTAAAGTATTGTTAAAAATGCCATGGAATCGTCAAATATTTAAGAAACCACCATGGAAATCTGCAAGTAAAGTAATACACGCAAGTAAAGTAGAACCGAGGTAACCATGTCTAGTAAATATTGGATCTTCTGTTTTGTCCCAATTTGAGGCATGTGTCAAGATATGAGGCCAAGCAGTACTGATTATGACCAGTACAGTAGTATTTACTATTAAAAATCCAATCTTCGGGCTTGTTGTCATTGAATGGATTGACTTTGACAGAGAGAATGGTATTTCTTAGCAAGGAAATAAGAATGTGGGACCTGATGTTTATGGTTAATGCTAAAAGTCCGGTTGCACAGTGGTAACACTTGTCTCCCACATGTTACATGAAGATATTGTGATTGTTTATGGACATGTCTCGCTGAATTAAGGGAAGTAAATAATATCACAATTAGCCATGTTACATTATGTATCATAAAAAAAAAATGATCAAGCAGCATTAAGTTTCTATTGACAAAGTGTGATAAGAAAACCAGTGGAATTATGTGAGTCATATTTTCTGTATATGCTTGGACACTTGCTTATACCCGCCCAAAAATGGCAGACAAATGGGGAGATATTTTAATTTTTTCTTGTTGTAAATTGAAGACAAAGTGCAAAAACATTTTAATTTCTTCTTATAAGTTGTAACCTACTTGCAAATGATTGGCATCAAATTACATTGCTATTATAGATATGCCAATTTTATACACTGGTTTCAATAGGTTTGCTTGCTGTTTCATCATTTTGAAGTTGTATTTTATGCTGTTACAAGTTTTCAGGGCTAAGGAGTACTAATGAACTCTGTTGCTATTAGCCATATATCAGAGTTGAAATATAATAGCAACAGAAACTTTGTCCAGTTCAACTGTGAACAAAAAAGGTAGGCTCTGAAAAAAAATCAAACTGAACTGATAGTGTGCGATGGATGAGAGCATCATGTCAACTTGTCAAGAATATCTGATACTTTCTGTGTCACTTCAGGTTCTTTGTATCAATATTTTTTGACATGTTTAAGTATGTCATGATACTAATTGTGAGGTTGATGCCGGTTGATGAACTATTAGGCATAAATTATCAATTGGCTGATTGTTTCAGCCAATATCTAAATCGTGGCGACTAAAGAATTCGCAAAACTGTTTCACTGCTCTTGGGCAAAGTGAATGCTAATATGGACCTGTCTAAATTTGTACCTGTTTAATTGATGTTAAATTTATCTGTGTGTTTATTTTCAGTTTATTATTATTTTATTATATTGTAAGGCATAGCTTTCACCTTACCTTTGTATTCCAGTGAACTATGCTACAAACATAACAAGATTTTTATGTATTTTTTTTTGGAAAATAAAAATCTTATGGAAAGGCTTTGTATCAGATGTGTCTGGTTTTTGTGCTGTATTTTTATGAAATAAAAATTAAATTTTTATAGGTGGTTGAACCCATTGTTTAAAATTGGTTACAAAAAGAGCCTAGAAGTTGATGATATGTTCAATGTGACACACCAAGATTCTACAGCCCACTTGTCTGAAAGACTAACAAAGTAAGACATATATATAATTTTTAAACTAATTGGTAAAAACAAATGAATAATTATTATGTAAATAATTAGATCAAAGATAAAAGAAAAAAGTTAACAATGCTAATGAGTCAGTATTAACTATTAATACAGATATTGTAACTTTTATCAATATTGAAATATTTATGAATTCATGCTAAATATGATGATATTGATAATGTAGGGTACAATATTGGAACATATTACTTAATATATGCACCTCTGTTGTCTTCCATTAAAATAAAGTGCAAAATTTGAAGATTACCTGTCTTTTCATATTATTTTTATGCAGGTTGCATGTAACCAACCGGCCTATTAGATTGATGTGTCTTATCAGTCAGCTGACATTATGATATCACTCTGCGGCGTATGCGTCTGCATCTGCGTCCATGTGAACAACTTCTCCAAAACGACAAGACCTAGAGACATGCTGTTTTTTATGTCAGCTGACATTATACCGTCACACTGTGGTGTTGGCGAACGTGTGTGCGTACGTGTCATCGTGAACAAGTTCTCCTCCTAAACTATAATACCCAGAGACATGCTGATTTTCTAAAAGATACCTTAACTATCGAGGATGAAAAATTGTTCAAGCCATGCAGATCTGTTCGTTCGTCTATTCCCCAGAGCCATTACAAATCAGGTACCCCCACCCAAAGTGTGAAAATTTCAACACTTTATCACAATTTTCTCAGTCACTATTGCAGGGATTTTTCTCATATCTTGCATATATTTACTAGGCCACTAGTAGATTACCTTGTGTGAGTATTAGACCTGGATCTGTCTAATTTTTTTTATTAATTTTTAAAATAATTTTTAATGCAATAAAATTCATGAAATCGTGCACTAAATCATATCACTTATAACTTGAAAAGTATTGCAATTAGAGCATTTTGTTATAGTATGTTATTCAGGTACTTTTTCCATAGCTACAACATGGTGAGTAACTTGAGTGTCTATCCCAATAGCTAAGTGAGTAATAGCTACTTTCTGATTTTTTAGAACCTGCCGTAATGAGTAAAATTACCTATAACTTGAAAACTATTGCATATATAGAATTTTGTATAAATATGTTTTTCTGCTACTTTTGGGTCAGCTACAACATAGTAAAATTTCAGGCCTGTAGCCAAGTGCATAGCTGAGTAATAGCTACTGTGAGGTTATCACTGTTGAGTAAATCACTTATAACTTGAAAACTATTGCATTTAGAGTATGTGTTTAAATATGTTATTCACCTTATTTTTGGTCAGCTATAACATGGTAAAATTGCAGATCTGTAATTCATTACATAGCTGAGCATTAACTATATTCAGGTTCTCACTGTTGAGTAAATCATTTGTAACTTGAAAACTATTGCATTTACAGTATTTTCTTTAAATATGTTGTTCAGCTGCTTTTGGGTCACCTATAACATAGTGAAATTACAGACCTGTAGCTCATGGCATATGTGAGCAATAGCTACTTTCAGGTTTTCACTGTTGAGTAAATCAGTTGTAACTTCAAAGCTATTGCATGTAGAGTATTTTCTTTAAATATGTTATTCACCTACTTTTCAGTCACCTATAACATAGTGAAATTGCAGACCTGTAGCTCATTGCATAGCAGAGCTATAGCTACTTTAAGGTTCTCACTGTTTAGTAAATCAATAGTAACTTGATAACTATTGCATTTACTGTATTTTCTTTAAATGTGTTGGTCACCTACTTTTGGGTCACCTATACCATATTAAAATTGCAGCCCCTTAACTCATTTCATAGCTGAGCTATAGCTACTTTGAGATTTGCACTGTTGAGTAAATCAGTTGTAACTTGAAAACTATTGCATTTACAGTATTTTTCTTAAAGACGTTTTCCACCTACATTTTATCCCTTAACAGTTAACTTGGTACTTCTGAATACCATTTGCAGGGCACAACTTTTGTGTCCTTTTCTTCTTCCCATATACTCAGACTCAAAACACACAATCAGCTGACACAGAGCCCGTTCACGGGCACTGATTGCTTGTTATTTGATATCAAACACTAGAACCCAGGGATTTATTTAGTTTTAAGGGCAAGGTTTTAATCTAAGATTGCAGGCCTTTTCACTCCTGAATGATTAATATATCACTTTCTTGTGGGATTACCAATAAGTTCTGATAGAATTTTCACACATTTCAGCAGGTAACAAAAGGTTTTAAAAAGTATGAAAAAAGAAGATTTTCATTGACTTGCACCAAGATGTTCTTTTGAAATTCTTACCAGGGAGTGACATTACAGTTGTGTTTGTGAAAAACAAACATTCTGACGCATGCATTTATCTCCTGCCGTATAAATTAGATGTACTAAAGATAGTGGAATATAAATTTTCTTGTGAGATGGAGGCACATGTAGAAGTGACAACAAGTTTAATGTTTGATTGCAATACTTTTAAAGACAAAAGGCATTTACTCACTTTAGTAGCTATTACTCTGCCATCCAAAGAGCTACAGTTCTGCAACTTTATTATGCAGTAGATCAACCCAAAGTAGGTAAGGACGTATTTAGAAGAAATTGCCTATCTGTAACACTTTTAGAGATAAAAGATATTTACTTATTTTAGTTTCTATTACTCTGCCATCCAAAGAGCTACAGTTCTGCAACTTCACTATGTAGTAGATCACCCAAAAGTAGGTGAATGACTTATTTAGAAGAAATTGCCTACCTGTAATACTTTTAGAGATAAAATATACTTATTTTAGTAGCTCTTACTCAGGATTTACTCAACAGTCACAATTTCAAAGTAGCTATTACTCAGCTTTTCCAGTGTGCAACAGGTTTGCAGCTTTACTATCTGATAGCTCATCAAAAACTAGACGAATAGCATATTTGAAAATATTTCCCTAACTTGAATACTTTTGAAGATATTTGAAATTTACTTATGTCATTATTTTGCTACAAATAAGAAAATAGCTATTACTCACTTGTGGCATACAATAGAACCCCAAACTATATGCCATCTTATAGTTAAGGACAAAGTAGCTGAACAACACATTTTAGGAAAATACTGTAACTGCACTAGTTTTGGAGTTACAATGGATTTACTCAACCATAGAATTTCAAAGTAGCTATTACTCAGCTATCCAATGTGCAACAGATCTGAAACTTTACTATGTGATAGCTTATCAAAAAGTAGATGAACAACATATTTGAACAGAATTCCTTAACTTTAATACTTTTGAAGATATTTGACATTTACTTATGTCATTATTTTGCTACAAATAAGAAAATAGCCATTACTCACTTATGGCATGCAATGGGACCCCAAACTATGTACCATCTTATAGCTAAGGACAAAGTAGCTGAACAGTATATTTGAAGAAAAAGTTGTAACTGCAATTGTTTTTGAGTTATGAGCCCTTTACTCCAAGTAGCTAAGATTGCTATTACCCCAAATCACTGAACTCATAGATTCTGTGTCTGATGCTGATGATTGAATTAGATTTCACCCATTGTGCTCTATTGCTGCTGACATTGTCATTATATAATAAAATACTTAAATTCCTGCGTGAAGTACATTTATGTCAATCTAGTCAAAATTATGGTTCTTTCCAAAGTTTCAAACATTTAATATCTTCCAAAATGCCCACTTCCTGTAAATATGCAGCTAACATAACCAAAATAAAAAGTTGGGACAATTCTGTCAGTGTAATGAATAATCAAATCTTATCTAAGAAGAACTTTATTGCCTTTTGTTTCCATCATAATAAAAACTATGTTTTTATTTTTAAGGGCTGTGGGGTATTGTTTTCACCCATGGTGTCTGGATGGGCGGGCGGTCGACGGGAAAAGTTTTTCTCCGGGCTGTATCTCAGAAACCGTAAGGTGTAGGAAGTTGATACTTGGTAGGGACATTGGTTAGGATGTGTAGGTGTGCAACGTCATGGTCTGACATTGATTTGACCTTTGACCTTGCAGTAGTGACCTTGAGTTTGAAAATCTTGTCGGGGCTATATCTTGGAAACCGTAAGGTGTAGGAAGTTGATACTTGGTAGGGACATTGGTTAGGGGGTGTAGGTGTGGAACGTCATGGTCTGACCTTGATTTGATCTTGCCGTAGTGACCTTGACATATAAAATCTTGTCTGGGCTATATCAGAAACCATAAGGTGTAGGAAGCTGACAGTATAGGGACATTGGTTAGGAGTTGTAGGTGTGCAACGTCATAGTCTGACCTTGATTTGACCTTTGACCTTGCCATAGTGACCTTGACCTATAAAATCTTGTCCCACCGTAAGGTGTAAGAAGTTGATACTTGGCAGGGACATTGGTTAGGAGGTGTAGGTGAGCAACGTCATGGTGTGACCTTATTTGACCTCTGACCTTGCTGTAGTGACCTTGACCTATAAAATTTTGTCCGGGCTATATCTCAGAAACCGTAAAGTGTACGAAGTTGATACTTGGTAGGGACATTGGTTAGGAGGTGTAGGTGTGCAACATCATGGTCTGACCTTTGACCTTGCCATAGTGCCCTTGACCTATAAAATCTTGTCTGGGCTATATCTCGGAAACCGTGAGGTGTAGGAAGTTGATACTTACTAGGGACATTGGTTAGGGGGTGTAGGTGTGCAATGTCATGGTCTGACCTTGATTTGACCTTGCTGTAGTGACCTTGACCTATAAAATCTTGTCCGGGCTATATCTCGGAAACCGTAAAGTGTAGGAAGTTGATGCTTGGTGAGGACATTGGTTAGGGGTTGTAGGTGTGCAGCATCATGGTGTGACCTTGATTTGACCCTTGACCTTGTCGTAGTGACCTTGACCTTTAAAATCTTGTTGCACCTTTGGGTCTGTCTTTTGATGCGGATTAAGCTCTGTTAAAGTCATATTAGAATTTATTAAAAATTTAACGTTTACAACTTCCCATTGTAACAGATAGAATTTCATCAAGTGAGCCACAGATTTGCTCCAACACCACACATAAGCATTCAATGAATGTATTACCACTTCTGTATGCATGGTAATATTCAAAACATCTAAACCATAATTTGGCCATGCAAGATGTAGATAAAAAGTACATGCATTATCTTTCTCTTAGACATTATTTTCTCTATTTAAACATTGTTTGGACCTTTATATAACTGACAGTGCTCTGAAAGTATCCTGAACTTTGTAATGATACAGTACTTCTATATCTCATGGTATTAAAAATATTTCTCTGATGCTATTTTCTTTTTAGAAATACGGTGGTAGTTTGTTATAAATAGATAAATAAGCAATTATTTTCATTGACCAACTTTAATGATGCAATGTCCCCGATGAGTAATCAATCGGTCATTAAATTGACCCCACTACTGATGGTTGGTTCTGTTAACTCATTTAGAATTTCGGATTCAACGTCTGGTATTCCAATGGAACAGCGAACTTTGTATTAGTTTGATAATCTTACTTACACTTTCAAAATTAATTTAAACTACAGAAACCTACCATTAAATATTATCTATTACTATATTGATATATGGTAAAAACATATCATCCACAGCTATTTAGAATAAATTCATCATATTCTAACATACAATATCATTAATGTGTGGTCTACAGCTGGTCAAAAGTAACATCTTTTGTGCCATGTTGGTTATTTCTAAACATTTTGCTCAGTCCAAGTTTGAGGTGTTTGAACCAAGCTTTGTTTTCTGGGATCTTATCAAACAAACTATGGCACTTCAACGAACATAATCACATTACTACTAGTACTGTACTAGTGATCTGTATAATAGTGGGTAAATCATTTGGCTGTGTGGACATCGATATTAAATGTAAAAATATTTCAATATCAGGCGATATGGGTGGGGGGGGGGGGGGGGGGGGTAGTATTCTCTACTAACTAGACCGAATCCAGGAGACTGAAAACATTTTATATTAGCATATCCCCATTCGAATGGAAACCAAAACAGGAAATAAAATTTATCAAAACAAGGCAGTTTTGATCAAAAACAATGAAAATCTACAAAAATATGAGGTAAAAGTTTATAATTTCTTCAGATTTAGGGTTTATTTCAATTATTTTAAGTGTAAGTTTTAAGTTATACATAAGTTGGTGATATTGATGTACGTGCTTTTATGTCGATGTCAGCAATCCTCTGCCAAAACAATAAATATTGGCATTATCGATAAACGATTTACCCACTAGCGTATAACCCTCATCCTGCTGCAGCCTGTCACCATCAGACTCCCAACCAACTACACTAGTGTAAACTGTTTTTATCCTTCATTCCTGTACCAGACTTTTACAGTGTGTTGGAATTGACCCAAACCAGTCAGATTACTGTATGTCAGTGGCTAAAGTATCATTGTTTCCTGTGTGTTGCAAGTTTACAAAATCTTTAGATATAAGGTTTGTTTCTTGTATTTTATATTTTCTCCCAATTATATGTGCTGATGATCAAGGTGCTGGTTGCAAAGTGTGGTTGCAGTATTTTAATGAAATGGTCTCCATACTGGGGTACCGGTGTTATTAACCCTGTCATAAACTCTGGTGAATCCCTTGTTAAGCGTCCCGCAAGGGACGCTTGTTTGTGTATGGGAGAGCTTCTGGCTCCGCCGGCTCCGCCGGCTCCGCCGGCTCCGCCGGCTCCGCCGGCTCCGCATTTTGTTTTCCTTATAACTCTGTAACCGTTAGGTGGATTCTTTTCAAATTTGGCAGGTTTAGGCAGTAGCCCTGGGGGATTTTTTTGAATATGCTGCAGTGACATTTCAACCAATCAGAGAGGTCACATGACCAAAAATGTCTTTTTTCGATGGGGAAGCTTGTCCGGATGATAACTTGAAAGGAATTTTATCAATTCACCTGAAACTTGGCAAATACATTCATTCTATTAAAATCTGGAAATCATTAGATTTTGGCATTGATTGGTCAAGAAATGGCCGAGTAATTAATGATTAATTAATCATTACGAATTTTCCAAATAAGGAAAACACAAAAATGCTTATATCTCGAAAACTGTGCTAGATAGAGCGATTTCGACGAAATTTTTGACCCGCAGGGTATCTCTGCGGAGTAGTTTTCCCAATTTTCAAAAAATTTTTGTCTCGCCCAAAATGGCGGCCATTTTGAATTTTCGAAATTTTCGCAAAAATTGCAAAACACAAAAATGCTTATATCTCAAAAACCGTGCTAGATAGAGCAATTTCGACAAAATTTTTGACCAGCAGGATATCTCTGCGGAGTACTTTTCCCAATTTTCAAAATATTTTTGTCTCGCCAAAAATGGCGGCCATTTTGAATTTTCGAAATTTTCGCAAAAATTGCAAAACACAAAAATGCTTATATCTCGAAAACCGTGCTAGATAGAGCGATTTCGACGAAATTTTTGACCCTCAGGGTATCTCTGCAGAGTAGTTATCCCAATTTTGCAAAAAATTTTATCTCGCCAAAAATGGCGGCCATTTTGAATTTTCGAATTTTTCGCAAAAATTGCAAAACATAAAAATGGTTATATCTCGAAAACCGTGCTAGATAGAGCGATTTCGACGAAATTTTTGACCCTCAGGGTATCTCTGCAGAGTAGTTATCCCAATTTTGAAAAAATTTTTGTCTCGCCAAAAATGGCGGCCATTTTGAATTTTCAAATTTTTCGCAAAATTGCAAAACACAAAAATGCTTATATCTCGAAAACCGTGCTAGATAGAGCGATTTCGACGAAATTTTTTACCCACAGGGTATCTCTGCAGAGTAGCCATGCCAATTTTCAAAAAAATTTTATCTTGCCAAAAATGGCGGCCATTTTGAATTTTCGAATTTTTGCGCAAAAATTGCAAAACACAAAAATGCTTATATTTCGAAAACCGTGCTACATAGAGCGATTTCGACGAAATTTTTTATCTTCAGGGTATCTCTGCAGAGCAGCTATCCCAAAGAGCTTTCACTTGGTGAAGTTTCAGACCCATAGCTAATTGCTCACCTACTCAAAAAGAGTAAATGCGAATTACCTCTAAAAGTATTGCAGATGGCCAATTTTTCTCAAATAACTCATTCACCTACTTTTGGAAGAGCTTTCACATGGTGAAGTTTCAGACCCATAGCCAATTATTCACCTACTCAAAATGAGTAAATGTGAATTATTTCTAAAAGTATTGCAGATAGCCAATTTTTCTCAAATAACTCATTCACCTACTTTTGGGAGAGCTTTCACATGGTGAAGTTTCAGACCCATAGCTAATTATTTACCTACTCAAAATGAGTAAATGCTAATTATCTGTAAAAGTATTGTGGATACCCAATTTTTATCAAATAACTCATTCATCTACTTGTGGGAGAGCTTTCACATGGTGAAGTTTCAGACCCATAGCTAATTACTCACCTACTCAAAATGAGTAAATGCGAATTATTTCTAAAAGTATTGCAGATAGCCAATTTTTCTCAAATAACTCATTCACCTACTTTTGGGAGAGCTTTCACTTGGTGAAGTTTCAGACCCATAGCTAATTACTCACCTACTCAAAATGAGTAAATGCGAATTATCTCTAAAAGTATTGCAGATAGCCAATTTTTCTCAAATAACTCATTCACCTACTTTTGGGAGAGCTTTCACTTGGTGAAGTTTCAGACCCATAGCTAATTACTCACCTACTCAAAATGAGTAAATGCGAATTATCTCATAAAGTATTGCAGATAGCCAATTTTTGTCAAATTAATCATTCACCTACTTTTGGGAGAGCTTTCACTTGGTGAAGTTTCAGACCCATAGCTAATTACTCACCTACTCAAAATGAGTAAATGCGAATTATCTCTAAAAGTATTGCAGATAGCCAATTTTTCTCAAATAACTCCATCACCTACTTTTGGGAGAGCTTTCACTCTGTGAAGTTTCAGACCCATAGCTAATTACTCACCTACTCAAAATGAGTAAATGCGAATTATCTCTAAAAGTATTGCAGATAGCCAATTTTTCTCAAATAACTCATTCACCTACTTTTGGGAGAGCTTTCACTTCGTGAAGTTTCAGACCCATAGCTAATTACTCAACTACTCAAAATGAGTAAATGCGAATTATCTCTAAAAGTATTGCAGATAGCCAATTTTTCTCAAATAACTCATTCACCTACTTTTGGGAGAGCTTTCACTTGGTGAAGTTTCAGACCCATAGCTAATTACTCACCTACTCAAAATGAGTAAATGCGAATTATCTCTAAAAGTATTGCAGATAGCCAATTTTTTTAAAATAACTCATTCACCTACTTTTGGGAGAGCTTTCACTTGGTGAAGTTTCAGACCCATAGCTAATTATTCACCTACTCAAAATGAGTAAATGTGAATTATCTCTAAAAGTATTGCAGATAGCCAATTTTTCTCAAATAACTCATTCACCTACTTTTGGGAGAGCTTTCACTTGGTGAAGTTTCAGACCCATAGCTAATTACTCACCTACTCAAAATGAGTAAATGCGAATTATCTCATAAAGTATTGCAGATAGCCAATTTTTGTCAAATTAATCATTCACCTACTTTTGGGAGAGCTTTCACTTGGTGAAGTTTCAGACCCATAGCTAATTACTCACCTACTCAAAATGAGTAAATGCGAATTATCTGTAAAAGTATTGCAGATAGCCAATTTTTCTCAAATAACTCATTCACCTACTTTTGGGAGAGCTTTCACTTCGTGAAGTTTCAGACCCATAGCTAATTACTCACCTACTCAAAATGAGTAAATGCGAATTATCTCTAAAAGTATTGCAGATAGCCAATTTTTCTCAAATTAATCATTCACCTACTTTTGGGAGAGCTTTCACTTGGTGAAGTTTCAGACCTATAGCTAATTACTCGTCTACTCAAAATGAGTAAATGTGAATTATCTCTAAAAGTATTGCAGATAGCCAATTTTTCTCAAATAACTCATTCACCTACTTTTGGGAGAGCTTTCACTTGGTGAAGTTTCAGACCCATAGCTAATTACTCGCCTACTCAAAATGAGTAAATGCGAATTATCTCTAAAAGTATTGCAGATAGCCAATTTTTCTCAAATAACTCATTCACCTACTGTTGGCAGAGCTTTCACTCTGTGAAGTTTCAGACCCATAGCTATTTATTCACCTACTCAAAATGAGTAAATGCTAATTATCTGTAAAAGTATTGCGGATACCCAATTTTTATCAAATACTCATTCATCTACTTGTGGGAGAGCTTTCACATGGTGAAGTTTCAGACCCATATCTAATTACTCACCTACTCAAAATGAGTAAATGCGAATTATCTCTAAAAGTATTGCAGATAGCCAATTTTTCTCAAATAACTCATTCACCTACTTTTAGGAGAGCTTTCACTTGGTGAAGTTTCAGACCCATAGATAATTACTCACCTACTCAAAATGAGTAAATGTGAATTATCTCTTAATAGTATTGCAGATAGCCAATTTTTCTCAAATAACTCATTCACCTACTTTTGGAAGACCTTTCACACACGAAAATGAAAAATTGTGAATATCTCGGAAAAGCTATTTCTTCTGCTTTAATGCTCGGCGGGAGATACACACCACGGCAGTGGTCTTGACAAAAATTTTTGTCTCCCCAAAAATGGTGGCCATTTTGAATTCTCAAAGTTTTTGCAAAACACAAAAATGCTTATATCTCGAAAACTGTGCTATATGGAGCGAACTCAACAAAATTTTGGACCTGCTGGGTATCTGTGCAGAGTAGCCATGCCAATTTTCAAAATATTTTTGTCTCGCCAAATATAGCGGACATTTTTAATTTTTTTATTTTTTGCAAAACACAAAAATGCTTATATCGTGAAAACCGTGCTAGATAGAGCAGACTGCGCTGACTTTGGTTGCCACAACAGTATAAGGCTAGAAACGAAGCATTTTCTTAATACTTTAGCACTCACCTTTATATCCTTTTCGGGACGCTTTGTTTTTGCTATGCAAAAACATTATCTTTTTTTTTTGCGAGCGATCCTCTAGTTTGTTTCTTTTTTTACTCCACATAAATTTAACAGAGAATGGAACAAAGAATTAGAGAAGCAGAAGTTGGGAGGAAAGCCTTCTCTTGGATATGCCATCATGAGAACATTCAGAACACGCTTTTTACTGCTCGGAATTGTGGCCTTTATTGAGGTGGGTGACTTACCTTCAACAATGGCATCGATAACATGACATTCAAAGTTAAAATGTAAAACTTTCATGAGTGACAGATTCGGTAATTCAGGGTTTCAGGAAAGGTGGAGTCATAGAGTATTTGTAGTACAAATTTGTAAAAAAGAGTATTTTTTTTCCACATGATCGGAGGGCAGTTTCAGAATAATTAAATAAAAAGTCAACATGAAGTAGTCAAAAATATCTCGTGAAGGAGAATCAATTGATAAATACAGTAAACTTGTGTTGTAATTACATATACCGGGAGACTTAGAATCTGTATACTAAAATAGCATGATTATAAGTTTGAATATTATTATAACTACAAGAGGTATATTATTATAAAACAATTGGGAATGGTATATTATACTACTGTGTACTTGAATTGACAGGTTGGATTCATTCTGAATTGACAAAAATCCTTAGTTTGATATTATAGTGAAGTAATGTGTTCAGCCAAGTCCTGTAGAGTGAAGACAAATAAGTTGAAAAGTTCCACTTAGACATATTGCAGTGCTAGCAATCAACCCCAAAGAAATAGGTTTGATCAAATTCTGTTGGTGTGAACAGGTTTAAAACAGAAGACAAAAATCCAAGTCCTTGCCTTTGAAAGTCTGCGGAATATCAGAAAATAAACTTGCTTTCAGTATAAGTAATAATTTTACGGTTTCATGTTTCCATTAATAAAACATGGAGTATTGAAGATACTCACAAGCATTAATTGTTGTTAAGATTCTTTTAATTTTCTTTTAAATTGTGAAGTTGAAATAATGTCATATTAAACTTGTTAAAGTAAGCCCGCCAAGTGCATTTATCATCTGTTTTTTCTTATGTTTTTTTACATTGGATGGGAAATATGTTTAGGTTATGTGTAACATTACAGCAGCCTATCTTACTGGTCACCTGTGAACAGTTTTCAGTTGTTAAACTAGTGAAGTAGTATAACATTCTTTAGAACACACCAACTGAGTTCTTCAACCTGTTTTAAACCGATATTTTATCATATTACAGGAAGGAATTCCACTTGATTCAACCAAGGTCTATGTGGTCACTAGTGGTCATTTTGTTCAGTGATTATGCATCAGCTCTTTGGAACTCTCTTCATTGTCATTGAAGAACAAGTCTGTCTAAAATATCCCACCTCTTCATTGTAAGCTGCCCCACTTATTGTATTCTCCTCCTTCACATCCACAACTCTAGATTGTTGACCTTGTTGACTGATATTGCATTTAACTTTACAGGAATCCACCAAGGTGCTGCAGCCCATCTTACTGGGTGGGCTGATCCGTTACTTCTCCCCAGACTCGCAGGTATCTAGTGGGGAGGCGTATGGATATGCGGCTGGTGTGTGTGGCTGTGCGGCCGTGCTAGCGCTCTCACATCACCGTTACTTCTTCGGGATCCAGAGGATCGGTATGTGGATGAGGGTGTCAGCTAGTTCACTGATCTACAACAAGGTGAGAACAAATACTTTAATATTCAAATAGTTTGATATTGAGAAGATATTTTATGATGAATATTGAAATTTGGATATTGAAATATCATTTCATGCATTATTATGTTATTTTATTATATGCAACAACCAATGTCTTATTTAAAAACACCCTATGCTGAAGTCCAGAAGGCTAGTTTTTATATAAGTGGATATTGCCTGTTGATTTTAGGCTCTGAGGTTGAGTAGCGGTGCTCTGGGGAAAACAACTACTGGTCACATTGTTAACCTGATGTCCAACGACGTTGTCAGGTTTGATTTCGTAAGTAGTCTACATGGCAAGCTTTCATTTTGTACTTGGCATAAACTAGTGTTGGTATCAAATCAAAATATGTATATCGATATCAAACCATATTTTTACTTTCCGTATCGATCAATATTGAAATATCGGGGCATGAGATGCTTTCCTGAATGAGACCTTCCAAAGTCTTTCGCGAATTTAAGTAGTATCCCGAAACATAAACAAATATGGCAGTTCCGTTTTCGCGGTAAGTAAAAGTTAAAAAAACTACATGAAAAGTCATAAAATCTTCAAAGTTTGTTTTTTATTTTAATGGAAGACAGCAATGGTGGATCTATTAAGGACTATGTTTCGATATTGATATTGTACCTTGCATGACCGATATCGTTATATTCAACATGAATTGATAAATATTTCAATATCGATAAACAATACCAGCACTAGCGTAAACATAAATTGTTGTCCACTGTAATGCAATGCAAAGCTGTTTTGCTGTTGCTTTGATATAATCATCTGATCCTAGTGTTGGATGGAAAAATGGATAATTGGTTTCAAGTCTATGCATATTAATGTAAACAAAATGTGGTTATAAATGCCAAGAACTGGTAGGACTGTTCGCAGCAATGTGCTGTTACCTGTGTATCATGCTGTAAGGTAACACACTGTGTATATGACTATATGTGTTTATCCACAGGCGCCCATGTTCTTACACTACCTCTGGCTGGGACCACTTCAAGCTATCTTTGTCCTGTGTTACCTCTGGACCATGCTTGGACCGACCAGTGTGGCCAGTTTTATAGTACTGATGGCCCTTATTCCTGTACAGAGTGTCATGGGAAAGCTCTTCACAAAACTAAGGTAACAAACTTATCGTTTATGCCCAAAAAAATCATGTAATAGGTGTAAAACTACATTTGTGGTTTCATGTTGGTAAAAGTGTTGTAATCATGTCCAATTGTATGTTTGTCTGTTTGTTCATGTACACAACTCAAACACTAAACATTGGTGGATTGGGATCATATTTTCACATAAACTTGCTCAACCATGATTCAAATTTTTCTTGTTTTTATTTTTTTTGTGCCATTATCCATTTACTTAACTAAAAAACTATTCTTCGAGTCAAGGTTATATTATTCACACAAAGTGGGGTTTACCTGTGATTTGTTCCTCATATTGATCCATATCTGGTATGATAATCCCTACCTGTGTGATGGTTTATGTTTGTTTGGATTATATTATCATAAGTGATGATTACAATGTACTTGCAATGTGAATGTGTCTGTTTTCTTAATTCATCTTTTTTAAGAACTCTTGCAAATATAGTATTGCATGAAGTCTCTTCATCTCGTATGTTTACTTAATTTTTGGTCTCAATAAAATTATTAATTGTGGTTTCAGTTTAAAACTGGTGGCAAGATACACTGACTTTTAATTTTAAACTATGCAACCTACAGTCTAGAAAGCCCCAATAATATTGAGACAATGAGAATTTTTGGGGGTCAGACAGACAAGTAAAAGGACTGTGGCAGGGTATCTGCAAATGTTGTGACTGATTTCAATGCATTTGAAGAAAATGAAATATTGAATAGCTTTGAAAAAAAAAATCATTAATTATTTGTGATGAAAGAGAATTAGGCAGAGAATTCAAGTTTCTCCTGATGTGTTATTTGTGGATCCAAAAAATGTTTTTATAGTGTGTGAGTATTAGCTTTGTGGTTGTTAATGACAGCAAGTGGGAGTCACTGCAGGTCTGTCCTGTTGTGACCTTAGCTGTTAAATTTGACATAAAATCCCCAGCTTTAACTTTGGAAAATATAAGAGTAATACAGATATTTTACACTTGGTGTTTGTCTCGCAATGTAATCAGAAAAGTGGACTGTACTGTGTATTTCTTGTAGGCGTAAAGTTGCTGTGCAGACAGACGAACGGGTGCGTTTGATGAGTGAAATTCTGGCCGCCATGAGGGTCATTAAGATGTATTGCTGGGAGAAAATGTTTGGAGAATTGGTGAAAAAAGTCAGGAAGTAAGTCACATATTTACTAACATCTATCTAACAAGACCAAATGTTTTACGTTAAGTCATTGTACAATGGGCCTGCTTAGTATTGAGTTTGGGTGTATAATTTTCAAGTTTTAATCTATATCGATTATATGGTCATAGGTTGTGATTAGCACACATTTCTTGTGTGAGAGTGTGCGCGGTTTCAGAACTACAGCTGTTAAAGACTGGTTTGGTATTGTCCTTTCATGCAACATTTGTTAGACTTGTGTTTTACCATTTGTTTCAATTCTGTGTTAAAGAATTGCAGGTCACATCAAGGTGATAGATCTTTTGAGGGAGAAATATAAAAATCAATAAAACACATGAAAGCCTCTACTTGTGATACTGTCCTGTAATGTCTCTGTATGTGTCAGCTCTACTTGTTATCAACATGGTTTAGAGCCTAAAGACTCCCTTCTCACAGCAGACAAATTTCCAGATGGATCAATCGTCCATTTCTCTTGACTGGCTTATCCTTGTTCTGAAGTCAGAAATAAGGGGCTGGGTATATATTATTAATATAATGTTTTTAATGTACTTTTCAAAATGATTGAATTATCTCTCTCATGCTGTTACAAATATCTCATTTCATGCTCCACCCGTTGATAAATATATTAAGGAACATTAATTATTTATATGCAGGTGGATTATGTTTGTTGCCTGTTGGTATTCTTGAAGACTCGTACTAAATATGTGTCATGCCGTCTTATTCCTCTAAAAAAATTAATTGGCTATTATATATATTTGATCATAGAAAAAAATGTCATTGTGGACTTTGACATCCGAAAAAAAAAAACATATGAAGATTGAGATGTTATTTTTATAGATCATTTTTACATTTTCCAGAGTAGAATGAAAAAGGCTGAAACTTATATAGTTATTACCCCACAGCCCTTAAGGGCTGTCGGGGTATTGTTTTCACCCCTGGTGTCCGGATGGGCGGCGGGAAAAAGTTTGTCTGGGCTGTATCTCAGAAACCGTAAGGTGTAGGAAGTTGATACTTGGTAGGGACATTGGTTAGGGGATGTAGGTATGCAATATCATAGTGTGTGACCTTGATTTGACCTTGCCTAGTGAGCTTGACCTATAAAATCTTGTCCGGGCTATGTCTCGGCAACCGTAAGGTGTAGGAAGTTGATACTTGGTAGGGACATTGGTTAGGGGTTGTGGGTATGCAACTTCATGGTGTGACCTTGATTTGACCTTTGACCTTGCCGTAGTAACCTTGACCTATAAAATCTTGTCCGGGCTATATCTGGGAAAGCATAAGGTGTAGGAAGTTGATACTTGGTAGGGACATTGGTTGGGGGTATAGGTGTGCAACATCATGGTGTGACCTTGATTTGACCTTTGACCTTTGCTGTAGTGACCTTGACCTATAAAATCTTGTCTGGGTTATATCTCAGAAACCATAAGGTGTAGGAAGTTGTTACTTGGTAGGGACATTGGTTCGGGAGTGTAGGTGTGCAACGTCATGGTGTGCCCTTGATTTGACCTTTGACCGTGCTGTAGTGACCTTGACCTATAGAATCTTGTCCGGGCTATATCTGGGAAACCATAAGAGCTTTATTTGGAGCTTTATATAACTAAACTGACACTGCTCTCAAAGTATCCAGATCTTTGTACTGTTTCACTACTTCTATATCTCATGGTGTTGAAAAATATTTCCCCAGGCTGTGGGGTATGGGCATCTCTGATGCTATTTTATTTTTATGTTAACAGCATTTAGATGCTGGATAGTAAATATATCTTAAAAAGTAAAAACTTGAAGTCCACATGATTGTAGTTTGGTATGTTTTGATGCATCTTGAGTTATCAAGACTGTATATATTGACCTTTTGACAAATATTTTGATCATCTCAAATAATGCTCCGGGCCCAGAAAAAATGCAGTTTCCCAGGTTATTGACTTCACTTTATTGGGATGATTAATAAACCAGGGGCCATATATATACTTTCAAATAACAGACACTAGAGTTTAGTAAAAGTATGATATCTGATGTCTTATTATTTACTTTGTACAATATATTGCTGTGACTGATCATTGTAGTGCAAGAGGAAGATTTATCTTTTGATCACAGTTATCACTAGGGCTGCGTACGGGTACTCGAGCCTCGATAGACGAGTCGATCTTTGCTAGTACTCGAGTCCATTTTAAATACTCTGTTACTTGCAAGGTATTGTATTATCGCCCACGTAATGAAACGCCTGTGTAAAATATGCTAAATTTTAGCATTTCCGTCACATGATATCTATTAAAGTTGTTATTTTCGCTTGAAAAAGTATAATTTACCCCATACTCTATAATACCTGGTCATATAGAAGACGTTTTTCTTCAAAAGTTTCGTTTCCGGAACGACTGTTTGACTATTTGTTTACAGAAGACTTCTAATGGTAGATACTAAATCTCGTGGTTATTCGAATTCGGGCCGGTTGTCAGAGGGCGAGTACTTGGTGCCGTTTTTCAGCACCCGTCCCAGCCCTAGTTATCACAGTCATGATGGATATATGTATGTCCGAATGTATGTCTTGAAATGTTGTGGTGTTTCTAAATAATCTTTATTTGCAATCAGGTATTATAAAAGAATATTTAAAACTGAAGTTTGATTGCATATGCCACTGCAATTCCAGTAGTAGGCGTATACTAGTATTTAAAGTATTTTAAACTGAAGTACTCATTTTCATAAGTATTTCATGCATTTTATGTCTTCAAGAATCAACCAGTTTGTATCTTACACCAAATGCTGTGTTAAATTATGGAACAATTTTAGTGGTACCTTTATGCAGCAAGTTTTTCTGACAAGTTTGGGTAAATCAAGTTAAAACAATAAATGGAGAGAATTTTGTTTGTCACCTGCTTATGCCATTACAGGCGGTATACCCCTCGGTTAAAAGTTTACTCGGTGGCAGAACCACCTCCCTGGATGCCCCATATCTTCTGAGATTCGGTGTATCCATAAGGTATGATGTGCATTGCCACTGATGGGACATGGTGTGTAACCGTCAGTAACAGTAGGGTGACAGTAGTACAAAATTTGTGGTGGGATCGGCAGCTTAAATGGCAGATCGAGTATCACTTGTTAGTAGCGAGTTGAACTCGAGTTAAACTCGAGTAATTTTCGGGATAAAGTATTTCGTTTGTTAGCCATTAATATGGCGAAAATATTTTACATGACCGTACATGAGGCAAAATTTGGACCTGGAAATGGGGTTTCGCGATATAATTTAAATTAAATCTTCATTGATTTAAGCCAGAATAAAGTAAAAATGCAATATATTTTTGAAAATTTCAGATATTTCTATTGTTTTGGTTAAGTGTCAGCCTTAGATGGTGAAAATATTGACGTTTTCAACAACTCGAGTTTCAATAGCGCAGATCGATGTGTCCCCCAATTATCGCCCATCGAGTTGCAACTCGAGTTTCCGTCAACTCTTCCCAGCACTAGTACAAATGATGGTCACTGAGAGGCAGCCTCCATTAACCTCAGCTAACTGGCGGCAGCCATTGGACAAATACCGCAATGAGGACGAGTCACAAGTTCACAACCTTACCGGACCACACCTTATATTAGCGTATAGAGCTGGAAGATCGCTCTTATTTTACATATCGAATGTTTTTATCAAAAAAGTGTAAACAAAGATCGATCATTGCCGATCATGGAATCAAAAGTGCAAACCAGACCAAAAAAATAAAATATGAAATAAAGTAAGGAAATGGACAAAAGTCACAACAAATATAACCAAAATTTTCACTAAAAGCTTTTCACAAACGTCTCCCTCACTGCATATCATGCTTTATGTATCCTCACTTGCGATTGGCTAATTTTATGATCACCTTGACAACAGTGGGAAATCCCCAAAGGTGTTTACGTTTACTTTATATAATTTCCATTTACGGCTAATTTTGTAATTTTAACTGGTGAATATACATAATTATGGCAAAATATGATTTTATTATGTCAAAATTCATGCAAAGAAATGAGTGTAGCAACTATCAGTTGTATTTAGATTTTACCGATCATTGAGCGATAGTACCGAAGGTTTGCGAATGTCGTCCCAGCACTATTGGCGTATGAAATTTTTTTTGCGGAGGTCACTGAAATGGACTGACAGAGACAAATATAGGGACGGTAGTAGGGCTGACAAGTGACAGTGATTGATTGTTACTGATTTGTGGCCTTCAAAGGCGGAAATTTTAAACATTTCAAAATACTCAAGGAATGGGACAGTGGGCCACTGTATCACAGGGCTGCACACGGACGTCAGATGGTAGCTGAAGGGTAGAGACATTTTCTCTAATGTCTCATACCGTGGGTTATACTGCCTGTAGTGTGAAAGGGGTTTAATAAATTCATCATGTATACCTACCATGCCTGCACAGAAAGAATTTTTTTGATCGTTAATTTGAATTATTTTATCCTTTAATTATACGAATCTGTTTATAGACATTTTTAGTAATTAGTAGATTGCAGTGATTTTATTCCTTTTTATTATTAACAGTGGACTATTGTATAACTGGAACCAGTGTATGTCGGCTATAGGTAAAAGTAGAAAGCAATTTCAAAGTCACGACATCACCAAATGCTTTACTCTTTTGGGTACATATAGAATTGCAGTTAGCGATAACCAGAACCAGATCCTGTAGGTCTTGGAGGATCTAGTTATACAGAGTCTACTGTTATCTAAGCAATTGATTGATTTGCTATTTCGTATAACAATCTGGTCGAATCAACAGCTCCAGACTGTACAAAATGGATGCAACACCCCACAAGCAACTTAACCAATTTTGATCCTCCAATACCTGTACTTATCAAATATAAATTAATATAATTATTTCAGATTGACACCAATTGCAGCATGTACTTAAGAATGAATTAATTACTACAGTGCACCCAATTATATTTCTTTAATTAGTGCTGGGATCAGATGTCCTCAGATCAGCGTAATGAGTTGTGATCTACTTAAACTCAAGTTGGTTAACTGTTAAACTATTTCAAATTATGTTAAAAAACGGACTAAAGTGTCATCAAAATATTATTTCTGTAAATAATTGTGTTTAAAAAGATTCCTGTGATTGATGTTTTTGCAGTTTTCTTAAGAGAGTAATTAATTTGTTGACCGGCACAGAAAATTGATGGAATCATCATGGGTTTTTTGCCTAGGTAGAAGTGTTTGAAAATCACAAGAATAAAATCTGCAGTGAAAAACCAGCATACGTGGAAATTGATTGTTTTCAATTTCTGAAAATTTTAATATTAGTAAAACGTTCCTTCAGCCAAAATTTACACTCAGTGAGAATTCACCAGCCAGTGCTTGTATGCAGTATAATATAATGTTACGCGTGATTGTCAGTTCATAAGATGCTTCCTTAACTTATTTGTGTCACAGCGAAAGAGTTTGTTCAAGAAATGACACCCAACAAGGGCACAAACCATGGTATAGGCAGAATTTTATCTTTAACTTTTTTTTGTAAAACCTGCAAGTGAAGTCAGTATTATTTATTGCCAAGAATGATGAGAATTAAGATGACATTCTGTTTATACCATGGTTTAGAAGGAGTTATTAACGCTCGACGATAGGAGAGGGTTATTGTGATCAGTTTGTTTCTGTCTGTCTGTCTGTGCACCGTTTCCCCCTTATAACTCAAAAACTATAACACCAATTGAGCTCAAATTTGGTGGGCAGGTATTTCATGGGGTACAGATGGATTCTTCAAAATTTGGTGTAATTTGTTTGAAAATTAAAGCCAGGAGAGAGTTTTTCTTATGTTTAATCGGGCTTTTACAGTGAAATCTGCTTCTCTCTCTGTGCACCGTTTTGCCCTTATAACTCAAAAACTATAACATCAATCAATCTCAAATGTGGTGGGAAGGTATTTTATGGGGTACAGACAGATTCTTCCAAATTTGGTGTAATTTGTTTGAAAATTAAAGCCAGGAGAGAGTTTTACTTATTTTAATTGGGAATACACAGTGAAACTGGTTCTCTTCATCCCATATGTAAAAATCAATATTTTGCTTCTGATGATGTCATTACTCAGTGATGTGACAATAAAGCTGTCATTGTGAGGTCACAATCCTAGCTTGTGATACTTGCTGTCTTTAAGTAAAAATATTTCTTCTCATTTTATGTCTTGCAATTGACACAAAAATAATAAAGAGGTAGGTGGTATATTCATCATTTTTATTAATTATTATTTCGGTTTTATTTTCTCTCTTTTCTTTCAATTCTCTTCACAGTCCATCACAAAAAATTACCATGTGTGACTTTCACCAAGAAGTAACATTTAAGGAATATTTTTACCTCCACCAGCAGTTTATGTTTTTGTGTGATAATTGTTTAATTGTCTATTTGTCTGGGGTTTTTTTTGTGTGTGTGTTTAGATTACTCCAGAACTAATGAACAGATCTTTATTTAAAAATTTGTGGGTAGGACCTGACTGAAAGAAGAAGTTACTAAAAGAAAGATCTGGATATTATTTTGGATACAAAAAAAAAACGTGATTTTTCAGAGGTCTCATTTCAATGTATTTTTAATGACTTTGGCTTTCCACTTATTTCTAAGAAGATTAATTTCCATGTTTGGTTTTATTTCATTGTCTTCCTTACAATACTTTATATCACTTGAGAGACTGGTCACATGGAGTCGAGCGTTTTGCTCTCTCTGAGTGCATCTTGTTCCCTATTGTAATATGACAAAACATCTGTGACATTAATTAGTGAGTAACAGCAATTTAACAGTAAAACAAGGCTGTTTTTTGCTTAAGACTTTGCTGCTTTTGGAATAGCTGCTCCTTTAATATTGAATTTTACCACCATTGCTCTCTGAGTTAATCAGATTCATGGGCACAGCTGTTAAAATAACCATTTACCTATCCAAACCTCAACATCAGGTAACAATTAAATAACACTTCTTAGACAAATTTTACAGTCGCTTATTCATGACAATATTAATCATTGGTTTATGTAAAAAAAATTTACAGTGAACACTTCTTACACACCTGAGATTGTTTGAAAGATAAAGTTATTTGACACAGACAGTCTCATTCTCACAATCTCCGTCTGGTTTTCACTCCTCTCTATTCACCAGTGGCAATAATAAAACAGTGACATTGTAACTGGAAGGACCCTGCTGCTATAGGAGTATAATTGGCAGAAAAAATTTTAACATTAAAATAGCATTGAAAGAATCAAAAACCTCAAGAAGATATACAATCATTTGACCCATAGTCATTTGGTTATCATAACTTTGTATATGAATTGACAAAAGACAAAAATGTTGTAGTTCATTACACTTCTATAAAAGTATGGCGATTTTGACTTATTATTGCCTGACCTAGTCATTGTTTTAAATGTTTCAAAGCAAGTATACTTGGGATATAATGCTTTTAATAAATACATAGGATTACAATACTCAATTAGAATCTACTCCGAGCAAAGAGCGATACAGACCAGCGAGAGTACAAATTTGAGAAAAGTATACTCTTTTCTGCATAACTTTTAACATATATTTATACATATTTTCTTGCATGTGATTTAAAATGTGTATATTCCTGGCAAATATCTAAAACCCCTTTCAGACTGCAGGCAGTATAAGTGGTTATAACTTGTAAGTGCTAGAGAAAATGTCCCTGTCCTTCAACTACTGTCCACATGCGAACTTGCAACATAGTGGCCAACAGTCCCATTCCTTGAGCATCTCACGGAATTTTCAAAACTACCGCCTCTGGATTTCTCACCATCAATCATTGCCTCTTTTGCGTCCTATCACTCTTCCTTTATAGGCACGTTTCTGTCCCCATCCATCCATTTCAGTGACCTTCTGCAGATAATCTTTGTTACACAATACCTGAAGGTTAAATAAGGTGTGACTCGTAATGGCCACTGATGAGACAGAATGACTGTGTAACTATCATTACCAGTAATATAAAAGTAGTGTAAATATCTGTCACCATGACAACAAACTTCATTTACCTCTACTGACCTTATAGAACCATTGGAGGAACACCCACTAACAAAGCAGGACTGAGGCACAACCTTCTATAAACTGTGGACACTGCTTTGATAGTACAGTAGCAACCCCACGGTTACATGAAATCTTTGAAAATATGAAGTGTCCTGAGATTGGTTCCACCGTCGAGTAACATTTCTAAATGCGGGTTATACCGGCTGTAGTGTGAAAGGGGTATAAGGATAGAGATCGATTACTGAATACTTTATCCAAGAAATGGTTCTGGTTAGAGAGGAGAGTTATGACCAAATGGCATAGGAGTGCATAAATTTAGACATTTCAAAGCCCCCAAAAAACTGATATCTCAGCAATAAATCATCAGAACGGTTGTATATAGAGGTACTTTTAGTTTTACTTTGTGTATCTGCAGGAATGATTAATTTATTGCCCAGAATAAGGCTGTATGTAAGTCAGGTACAGCAGAAGGGCAACCAGTACACTTCCAGTATAGCAGAATCAATTTTAAGTATGACCCAACATCTGAAAATACCTTATTTTTACAGCTAAAAGTTAAACTGGTGTCCACAACTAGAACCAAATCCTGTAGATATTGCAGGCTCTAGTTTTATAGTGTTTGCAGGCGCAATATCTTCCCCCCCTAGTCTTGCTTAAGGCTCAAATTTGCATTATATCTTTTCAAACATGCACACAAATATTTGGTATTCATAAGCACTCATACATGTTATGAGATAGAAGCTTAGCGTAGGTGTATGTTGCTTTAAAAGTCAGTACATGTGTGAGTACATTATAGAAACTGAAACTCCATTATCTGAACTGAAAATTTTCCCTAACTGCAAAGAAACTGGAGCCTTCAGCAAGGCTACTTCCCCGCCCCTGTATTAAAAAGAATATACAGGATGTGTAAGTACTAAGTATAGAGTTAAACCGCAAACACCCGAAGTAATTCTGAGGTGCTGTAAAAGCTACAAAGTTGTAATTTTCAACAATGGGGATTTATTGATAAAGTTCTGTAATAATTATTACTTAAAAAAAAAAATTGATAAAAACGATCAAGCAATGTATCAGTCAAGAGATCGTTAAACGTTGCACATCAGTGGAAAAATCTTTTTAAAAGCATTGACAATATCAATAACATAGTTCTCACCAAATGATTTAAACATTCCACACGTCTTACACAATTCTCTATGATATTTAAAAAAATATTTTTTTGGGTGTCATATAGTCTAAGTTATCACATCTAGTTGTACAAGTGTTATGCACATGTGCAAGCTATTTCTTTCTTTCATAAAAGGTGTTTGTAAACCAGACCCCTATGACCAGTCTATGTATATTGCTGACAGTATATGATAGATACTCCCATTTTCAGTTGTTTTACTTGATAAGTTTTATACTGTCTACCCCCTATAAACTCACTGATATGATATATTTGTTTTGACTTTCAGGTTTCTGAAATAGATGTATATTTGTCTTGTGATGCAGCAGTAATTTCAGCATCTGAGTTTCATAAGAGCTCTTTGCACTCAGTTGCCCCATGACTTTGCAAAATCAGTTTTTCTCCAAACTATTTGTGGTAATTTCACAAAGGGTTTTCTCATCATTTTGCTGATGCAATTAACCACAAGAGTCCTAGTTATTGACCTTTGTTAGATTTGCTTTATTTCCACAATTTTAGTGATGACAGTATACTCAAGAAAACACACTTGATTTAAAAGCCTTGAAAACAGTCTGCCTGTGTGAAAAAAACCCAAACAACAAAACCTGTATTATCAGAATTTCTCTTATCCAAATATTTTATTTCAATGAAGGCATTTCCAATCTTCCCATATTTGTTTTTCACTCCAGTTTTACACTGAAGTAATACTTTTGTTATCCAACCACAATCTATCTGCCCCAACAGGGTCCGATAATATACTGTATTCGATTAAACACACCAGGGACGATGCAATTTTATTGGTGGTGGTGGTGGGGTTGACTATATAACAGATAAAAAACATATCTAGAGTCCGCCAGCAGTGGGTAATTAATATACACTTTATAACCTGTAGCTCAATTTCCAACACGTATAATTGTGGGAGAACTTGAAAAATTAGAAACGAACCTTAAATCTGAAGAAATTATACACTTTTTTCCTGATATTTTAATTATTTTTTATAGATTTTAAAGTGTTCTTGATCAAAATTGCCTCTTTGTGGTTATTCGATTTGGGGTGTTGAGCTAGATTATATATATCTGTGCTGTGTATTCTTCTGTATCTTTAAGAATAAAATGGACTTACAACTATATTTTACATTATTCATATCTATGTGACATAACATCTCTAAAACATCAGTAAAAATACTTTGGTGATAGTGTACAAAAATGCATCTTTTTCAGAATCCCGGAATCGCAAAGGTGGAAGGGAGGGCTGTTTATCAAGGGGGAGCTGTTTATGCAAATAAATATGGCAGATTGTTCTGTACAACATTCAGCTAAAATACTGTGGAGAAGTGGAGAATTTCAGTTATCATTAATTTCAACTACATTGACCAGTGGCAGTTTATCTGTCTTAATGCCTTAAAGCTCAAATTTTACCACTCAAAGAGTCTTATCCAACTTTGATTTTTGTTAATAGTGAGATGAAGCATAAAAATATTCCAGTTGGATTAGACGACAGTAGATTAACTCAGTGATTCCATTGTTTTCAGGTCAGAAATGAAGGGCATCTGTAAGGCTGGTTATGCCAGGGCCTGTATCTTGGCTCCATTTATAGGACTCCGCAAACTAGTAGTGTACTCGTTGATGCTGACATATTACCTAGCCGGAGGGATACTCACCATGGAGATTACCTTTGTTGTCATAGCATTTTATAATTGGCACAGTGTGGTAGTGTTGAGGTTCATACCTCAGCAGGTGTCTCATGTTGCTGAAGTCATGGCAACCACCAAACGTATACAGGTACATTAAAGATTGGTGGCCTGTGTATCTCTACAGATTAGTGGTTTACTTTAGTGTATGTCGTCCCTAGTGGTGTCATCGTCTGGGTATATGAGGTCTCGATACCGTGAACAAAACAGTGAGTGACATCGCGGTGTCATCGTTTCACAAATTAAACCTAAATTTGCTCTTTAAATAATGTGCATTGACAACTAATACTGAAATAAAATAGATTTTATGTTTCATTTGTGCCGTCAGTGGTTAAAATGGTGGATATTTGGAGCAATAAAAAGTAAACAAAACTTACGTTCTTTCACTTCCTGTAGGAAGTGGAAAGGGTCATCACCATAGTTACATCACAGATCAAAACAAAACTGCATAAAAGTAGAAATTAGATGAATATTTCACCATATTTTTATTAAATCCCTTCGAAAATAAGCTAAAGTTAATGGTTCAATATGTTTATGAGATGCATTGCGGATGATCATTAATCCTCGATTATCGTCCATTTTTTCATCACCGGTGAATCTGCGATATCGCCACTCAGGGTGACACCACTAGTCGTCCCTGATCACACTAAAGGCGGTACTGCCAATGTTATTCACATTTGACATTATACCCCTCACTCCTCTGTGTATTGCTAAACGTAATCTGTAATTTTTGTATGATATAAATGTGGCCACACACACAGATGTTTTGAACTGTTTAAAAAAATTAGTTTATACATTCAGGGTGGTTTACATGAGTTTTTGGACCCCTGTAATTGTAGGTAATACCACCTGTTTTGTGATCAAGGTGTTAGATTGGTGTGTATTTGGGATGAGTTGGTAACTTATTTTGCGTTAATGTTATACCAACATTTCAAACCCATTCTGAAATCCTGGGTAGAGAAAAGATGTTGTGTTCTTATATGGTCCCATCTGAAGAGGATGTTGTAAATTCATTGTCACACATACATCAGAAAGCTAAAATATCTGGTACAAAATATAAAATTCATTGTACCATATACTACAAAATAGTGAAAGAAAATTTTAGTTTCTATAGGCCCATTCATGCTGTTCTGTGCGGTCATATCAACTAAACTAATTAACAGATAAATTTTGGTTCTCAACATTTTCGTTATTGCTCCCACAATATTGCTGTACCGTGTACCTTGTCTGTTGGTGTCGCACATTTAAAAATGAGCCACATTGTAAAACGATCCTGCCCGTACACCCTTCCAACCTCTGCATTTTAGTTGAGCACATGAGAGCTCGTAGCAGTTTTTTTTTCAAACATGTTAAAAAAGATCTTTCACTTGCTGAAAATGTTGTCCCTGTTATGTCAAACTCATCATAACTAAATACGAATCCCCACTTGTTTACAGTTATTGCACTGAGTGGATACTACTGAAACACAAAACAAGTCCCGACGAGTTAAATATATTGGGCTCGTATATAGCTTTTGAGGCCAGATCGGAACAGTGTCATCTAGTCCAATATTCACTGCTAAGAATTTACAGGTATTTTAATGTATCACAGAACTAAGTCGAAATTAATTTTAAACATTCATAAATTAAGAAAGAAAGAATTGAGATAAATATTCCAAAAATGCATATTGATGTTTATATTAAGATTAGTAATAGTTAAGTTCTAATACCATTTACAAGAATATTAAACAGTAGCCTTACAAATTAACACGCTCTTGTCCTGCAGATTAAGAATGAATAGTCATTTTCAAAGTCATTTCTTAATGGAAATATATTGAACTTATTATCTAGAGCTAAAAAAATGAATGTACTGTGTTGGTCTAGGTATAAAGTTAATAAAGAAATGCCACCATCTCTTTAAGTAGAATTCTAATACCTAGATTGCACTATTTGTGGAATATTCTAGAAGTTAATACATTTCGGGCTAATTTCTCTCAAGAAAAATTGTTCCAGAAGGAAACCATCTCTCCCAGAAACTATAGTGTTGACAGCCATTGTACTCCTCCCCGCAACTTTACTTAAATTTTTCAACTTCCATAATAATTTATGATAAAAAAATCCAATTAAATTATTATTCTTAGCAGATATGTGGTGGCAGACTAGAATTAAGAATCTTTCATTCTTGCTAGTAATTAAAAAAAATAAAGAGTAAAATATCATGACCAGAGTAAGGCTTAAGTTTTATTCTTGATCTCAGCAAAAACCTGGGATAGAAGAAATCCATCTAAATTGGAGTGATATCTATAAGACTATAACCTGACCTGTAGCATGTGTTGAAAGTAATTTATATGTCAATTCAATATTAAATTTAATATACAACCTACACACCCCTTGGCAGGTATTGTAATCAAGTATAATCAAAGTGGTAACAATAAGCAATCGTTGCATTACATTACATCTCCTATGTATCTATTTCTAGTACCCAATTAATTTCATGTTATTTGGCATCAGATGTTTAATACATTCTATATTGGTCCCATTGAATTGTTACTAAGTTTGTAACTATGCCTGAAAACACACAAACCCTTGCTCTGGTGTAGGGATTAAAATACAACTTCTGTATGTTGACATGAAACTCTAATATTCCTTTGTATATTGATCAATATTGAAATATCATTTTACAAGTTCCTGAAAAAAATCGATCCAACTTTTGAAAAACATCAAGCCACAACAACCCCACGTTGCATGAAAATATAACCTTGATTGGACGAAATATGTTTGACCATATATTAAATTTGAGTTTAGACATTTACTACTTTGGTAAGAATTATCACTTGAGAGTGCTAAATTTGAGTTTCAGCTAATGTAGGACTGCAAAGTTTGAGTTTGATACAGTGAGTCAGTTTGAGGTAGAGATTTTTGTGAATACCAGCCCTGGATTCAGAAAAGTTCTTTATTTCACAATTTATATGATATATTCTATTGTATGAAACAATATTTCAGTACTATTCATTGATGAAATACAAAAGCCAAAGTAGAGTTTGATGTCGTTACTAGAATTGCTCTTCATTCCTGACACGAAATCCAATGTAGAAGATTTTGTACTGTCCCATCTCTAATAACAGGCCATATTTTATTCATAATAATATTTTGCATGACATAGTTTTATATCAGTGTAGCATTGTGTAGTACTAATAAAAATTATTTACAATTGATTTCAAGGGGGGGTATGTGTTTCTGCAAGTGTTTAACTCTTAGTTACAAAGTAACCCACCTGACAAGGTCTGTCTGTAGCAGTCTCATACAATATGCTTAGATATGAATCCTCATTAAATTTAACGAAGTTTGTGAAAAATTTTTCAAAAATCAAACCGTGTAAAGAAAGTTCTGGTCTTTATAGAATTATGGTACAAGAATAGTACTCAGGGTCAAATATTGTTAGTTGACGTTCCAACCCAGTAATAAATTCAAAAGTGAAGTGCCTGGAACAGCTACATATGCCTATAATCTTTATCATATTAGTTCAAAGTTCATATTAGGGATGAGTCTGTATCAAAAATGTGTACATCAGGAGGTCGCCAATGCAAAAAATGTAACGATTCCGGGACTCCTCAATCATTTTAGTACACCCAAACCAAACATAGATGTTTCCTCTAAACAACATCGCAATAAAAGTCCTCAAATACACAAAATATTTGATAAATGTGTACACTTTCTTCAGATTTCTGATTTACTTCCAATATTTTAAGTTTTCTTTCCATTTTATGTGTTGACAAGCAAGATTGAGTTCATGAAGTGACGTAAAACTAAAACATGGCAGTTCTGCTCAACGTAATCGTTAGTACTGTATAAAATCTGCAAATGCATGAAAATTCAGGATAAAAGTTTCCTTTATATTTTCTTCTGATGTTGGATATGTTTCTAATATTTTAACTCTTCCGTCCAATATATGTATTGACAAGCGAAGTGGCAGTTTTAAAATCTCATCACATGATCACAGTATTTCATTAAAATGCTCTGGATATTGAGATACTGAGATACTGGGCTTACCGCCCCATTGCTTAAGTTCATACCCAGTGTTGTCAGCAAGTTTGGCACCTTGATTCACACACAATCAGCCCTGTGCAGGTTAAACATCCCAGGTGGTGTTATGCTGAGCTCCTGTCCTAGTATGACCCTGGTTATTTTTTGGGATGTAAAACTTTAAATTTTGACTCTGTAAGATGTTGTAATTTTGAAAGCCAAGAAAGATAGAGCCTGACCTTGACTTATGAGTTTTACTGGATACGTGTTTTGGTATACAGAACTTTGGTACCGAGAATCTCCAGTCACTGGACAACATACATTGATAACTTACCATTGTAGTAAAATTGTCAATACAAAAAATCAGTGATAAATGGTTGAATATTAAACATCTGTCAATACATAAATCTGTTACTTCTCAATATAAAACAAATGTTGTAGTAATTGTATCCTTTCTTAACATATTTGCACCACATTCATCACTTATACTCCTTTAATTCTGATGAAGAAAAACAATAAATTGATAAGTTTAATTTTCTTCTTTGTCATTGAAAATATAGTCAATAGATCAGTTCATTTTATAAGTAGCATTTTATTTTGGAGTAAATGACCATTCCCTTTGTACTGTTGTTATTATTATGTTTTCCATTTAAATTAAATATGGTATGAATATCACATCTTTACTTTTTTGTCTTTACTTTTTTCATTGAATGCATATTTAAATTACTGAAACGATCGTAAAAAAATGAAATTTCATTGTAGGGAAAATAAGAATATAAAATATATTCAAATATTAAATAGTAATGACAGATAATTTAAAAAAAACCCTAAATCAAAGACACTTTCTGACAACAAACAGGCCAGTCTTTCTCATTAATTCAATTTATAGCTGTATTTTCAATCATTTTTTTAAAGAATGTTACAGCAATATGGGTATTGTTAAAAATAGTATAAGAACAGCATTAGAATTTAAAAACATCTATAAATAAATCAAGTCTGATAAATGTATGAAATATATCAAGATAATATCTCTATTTAATTTATTTGGATAACTGTTCAGATTAAATTTCTTTTTGAAACAAAAAAAAACTGTTTCAGATATTAATAATATATAATATTCGTGCCCATTTTGTAGTGACAAGAAAACTAGACTATTTTATAGCATTTGTTCAACGTTACAGATACCGGTGAATATGTTAATTTGTACTGATACGTATTTGAACATATTTACTGAGTATACACATTAGGTTACTCAATATAGCACACACAGGCAAAAAAAAGCTTATCATTGACATGGACATACTAAGGTTACATTAAGAAAGTCAGGTACTCAAGGCTTAACTTAATTGTTATAACCATGCAGCAAGGCCGTCAAACAGTATAAATAGCAGTTATATTCCTTTTATAGCAAACCCCTGTGCATTGGACCATATTTATGAGGCTGAGTGTACATTTACTTTATTATAAATAATGGAAACTTTCACTGGGTGTTAATTTTAGCTATATTTTGGGCCAACGACCCTTGAACAGTGAAATTTAATTCCCTTTGAAATTTAAAATCTATACTTGGTAAGTGACTAGTAATGCCCCTTTCACACTACAGGTGGTCATCCCCACAGTTAGAATTTTTTTTTGGCTGCAGAACAGCCTCCAGGCTGCCCCATTTCATCCAAGATGTTCAAACTACAGGTAGACGGCCACTGATTTGATACGGTTTTTTAACTGTCAATAATAGCAGAATGAAAGTGATACAAACGTTGGTCACTAAGAAGTAACCTCCATTAACCTTACATTACCTTCGGGGAAACAACCAATACCTTAAACTCACTTTATGTCACCATATTACTCCAAAAGACAACCAAATAACAACCTTATGTACACCATGGTCTACACCTTTGGTTACTGTAGTAAGAAATTCATACGGGTATGTGCAAAATCATCTGCTTATGCTCATGGCACCAAAATCAGAGGCGGAAACTTCAAATATTTCAAAAGTTCAGTAGGACTCGCAAGGTAATGGATGGTTCGCATCTGACTCGCAAGGTCTCATGGATGTCGGACGATGATCCAAGGGCAGGGACATTTCCCCAAACGTGGGTTACCGCAGGACGATGATCCAAGGGCAGGGACATTTCCCCAAACATGGGTTACCACAGGTGATACCGCCTGTAGTGTGAAAGGGGTATAAGTGAAAATTAGTTGATGTTAATATCTTAAAATTTGAAAAGTAGTGAAATATTTCACACCGAAAATGTTCACTTGTAGTGTATTTACTAAGTTGTTAGATAGTACATAATGTAATTGCAGAGGCACCATTCTTGTTTGTAGTTCAACCAATAATGCCTAATACTTAAGAAATCTCATGTGTATCAAAGAGAAAAAAACCCTGATATTTGACTTGGGATTTTCTTCAGAGTAAGCTTATGTTAAGCCTTGGGTCTTCAACTGAAAAGCATTTTAAGACATTGTGTAACCCTTTTACATTGATATTTCTCATTTTCACAGGGTTATGCAATATTCACACACGTTATATGTGTACAGTAAGCAAATTTACCAGTTGAATTACACCAAGTTCACACTTCTCTAATCAATAGTCTCTGATGTAGTTATGACACGGTTTATTGAGACAGAAAAGAATTCTATTTTAAAATCTGTTAAAAAAACACTCTTCATAGTTTAATTATTTTTTCACCATGGAAAGAGATTTGATCCATAACCAACAAATATTGCAATTGGATCCATGAAAATGTCAGGAAATTCTAGAAATGGAGAAAAAATCAGTTAAAACAGCGGTGTCCTGAATTTGCGCAAATTTCAAGAGAAAAGAAGGTTGTTTCATCTTTCTACGTTTTGGGGAGTTATTATGGAACAACCACTCCATAGTGAATGCTTTACCGTTGCTCTTGGCCAATCAGATTCAGTAATATACCTGTGTCATTGTTAGAATGGCAGATTTCCAAACTTGAGTAATTGGGTTGCTCTTATTGTGAGTGTGAAAGTTGTTTAATGCTTGTACAGTCTATGTTATTCACCGATAGTAAGGGTTCATTCATTGTTACAGTTTGAATTCAAGAAACACTGTCCTGAGGGTACAAAAGATGTAACACTGATTGATTGATTTAGATCTTTACAATTTTGTAAATACAGCATTATCTGTTGAAATTCTCTAAAAATGTTCAAAATCTTTAAATGTTAAACACAGACTAGAAGAAAAGCTACATTTTTAAATGTCAATAGTCTCAATACCCAAGTTTATGAAGTTTTCGTTTTGCACTTAAATTTAGTTTTAAATGGCAAGCAAGTTTTAGACAGATTGTGAAGTCTGCACAAAAAGACAGGTGGTTGTTTTCCCATTGGAAAGTTGACACCAGTGCACACCGGTGATAATAATTACCTCCACTGAGGAGGTTATGTTTTTGGGTGTGTTTGTCTATGTTTGTAATATCTCCAGAACTAATGAACACGTCTTTCTGAATCTTTTTATGTAGGTAGGACCCGATTAAAGGAAGAAATGGTTAAATTTTTGGAAAGATCTGGATCATACTTTGGATGTAAAAAACATTTGGTATTGTATTTTATACTCAGCGCAGTTGTTCAGTGAGTTAAATTAAAGTTGGGGATATTCAAAGGCATATTCAAAGTGACACAGGGCCACGGTGGCAGAGTGATAACACTCTCGCCTCCCACCTCTGAGGCCGCGGTTCGGTTCCCGGCACGGCCTCAAATGGGAAAGCTGGTAGTTGCTTGCTGTTGGTCGGCAGTTTACAGTACAGAACCCTGACGAACTGTATGTACTGGTTCCTCTGCCCTGCCAACTACCCGTAGTGATATGACCTGTACAGTGTTAAAAGTGACGTAAAACCCCAAATAAATAAATAAATAAAAAAAAAAAAATCGAAGTGACACAAACTAAAATTGTTGCCCCCCCCAAAAAAAAACAACTTTTTATGGAGGCCAGGTTCTATAAGACTTGATTTTGAAATGATGATTCTTAAATTCATAACTTGTTTGCTGAAAATTTGTTCTGTTCTAATGGACTGTGTTCACAAGAATCGGTGAAAGTTAATTTGCTAAAAATCAGTTTAAAGGGAAAAGTTTTCATCCAGGGATAAATATCCTAATTAATTTCATTTTGACATATTTATTAGTGTTATCTACTAGATAACAAACGTAAATAAATCCAACTGGCTGGTGAAGTATTAATACATCTCTGTGACAGTGAAATCCCCTATAAACCCTGTTATAAGAGCTACAGTTTTGTTATGCATGTTAATTATGCAACACTTGAATGTATTTATATGTTAGGATATTTACATTACACTCACATATGACTGAGCACTGACTGATTTTGAATGCTCTTTGACTTTTCAACTGAATTAGGCTTCAAATTTAGTGTAAAAATAATCCCTTTGTCAGTGAGTGAATAAAGAGAATTTGTATACCAGTCCAGAAAGGTAAACAATAAACACTAGACACATATTATTGTTGACTGGATCATGGAAAAGAAAGTTATTATAGGGGTGTTCAACTATGGTGATTGTGTGCCTGATTGGATCCCACATTTTTATCGTTCAGAAAGTCAATCTTTGTATTTGGAACTTTCTTAAAGCCATCACAAACTATAATCTTGATGATCATGTATGTAACTTCTGGTACTTTGTGAGTGACTCTTGATTGGATGCGTTTGGGAATCCATCAGGAACTGTTAGTTTACTATTATAATATTAAACTGTTCCCGCTCCTTATCAGATCCTGCAGTCGTGAATCAATTGCAACTGTATAGAAATTCATCTTTTTGATTTTACAGCGACCATAAACCTGCACTTTTGCAAAGCAATCTTTTCCATCTTAAGTCCATTCTTAAGGTTCGTAAACCAGTCGGGAAACCATCGCAAAATTTTCAGGAGTCTTTTTGAAGACTTACTTGAACCAGTCATAACATCAGTCGGAAAAGCTATCAGGACAATATATCAGGAACCTATTTTAAAATTTAAACTACATTCATGGATGGTGAATGTTTTTGGTTTTTTTCGATCGGAGTTTAGGTTTACAATAGGATTGCTATAATGGAACAGCCCCACAAAATCACAGTTTTAAATAGGCATAATAAACTGAAACAGGAAATAAGAAGCAGAAGTGGGCATTCAAAGTGTATTAGAAGTTACCAGAGCAAATAAAATTGTATTACAATTCAGTAAAACTTTTTTTTTCTTGGCATTAAGTTTATAATTTATTTATAATGTTTATTCACTAGCGAGACAAATACTGAAATATGCAGTATTTTGATGATTTCAGACCATCAGTGCAGACCTAATGATGAAGTTGTTTTTCTTGGTTTGCAGCTCACTGTGCAACGATTTTATTATGTATCTCATTGTCGCGATGACATCTGAAGTTGAACCTCTGTGGCCTCTATGGCCATTTCCACTCTCCCAAATTTGTATTTCTCTATTGTATTGTAGAGCAAGAAATGTAAAAATTGCCACATATCTGAAATTTGCCACATGTGGAAACACTATAAAAATAAATGAATTTAGGTGAGATTTTTTGAATGTATAGTAAATTTGGGCTTTTTGAAGTGAAAACTACCAATTGTAAGACAAAATGTCTTTTTTTATAGATTTAAGTAAGGTTTTTAGAGGTGGCGAAATTTAGATTTATGTAATTGGGGCTTATGGGACAGTCTTAATCTAAATCACAGGCTTTCACTTCTCTGTGTGGCTTCAACTCACACAAGTGACAAATTTTATGCTAATGACTTGCCCCAAAATGATAGAGTAAGAATTATCTAAAAGTCGCCACATATTTGAAATTCACCACATGTGAAAATACTAATAAAATAAATGAATTGTGGTGAGATTTGTTGACTGTATAGTAAATTAAGGCTTTTTGAACTGAAAAATACCAATTTTTAGACAAAAACATCATTTTCTTCATAAAATTAACTAAGGTCTTAGAGGTGGCGAATTTTAAATTTCTTACTCTATTAGCTATAGTTGAACAGGATGTAAAGCCCTAACTTTCACTAACTTTTCATGCTCAAAATAAAACAATGACTTTTATTTTGAAGGATTCTCCAACTTTTGCTAGAGATAATTCAGCCAATATCAAAGACCTTCAGTTAAATAAATAGGATTTCCAGTGTGACGATGCTGATAATTCTTTCATCATTTTCTTCAGTGTGAAGAGGCCTTATGTCTGACCCAATTGTGTTGTGTTGTAAATTGGATCAGTTTGATGTTTACAAGCCTTTAGGGGCCACAATGGCAGAGTGGTAACACTCTCACCTCCCACCTCTGAGATCGGAGTTCGAATCCCAGCCCGACCTCAAGTGGGAAAGCTGGTAGTTGCTTGCTGTTGGTCGGCATTTTACAGTACAGAACCTTGACCAACTGTATGTACTGGTTTACTCTGCCCATAAAATTATCCTTCATGATATGACTTATACAATGTGTTGAAAGCGACGTTAAAACCTAAATAAATAAATAAATACAGGCCACCAATGTCAGATAATAGAGGTTCAAGTGCATCTTTATTATAATCTTCTGACCTACCTCATGGATGTTGTCACTCACAAAACCCAGAGCCTGCAGTACATAATTAAGCGTCCCTGAAAGGGCGCTTATTTGTTTTTGCCTCAGTTTCCTCGCCGCCGCCGCTGCATTATGGTCTCCCTTGAATATCTCCCTTATTATTAGAAGGTTTCAAACCATATTTGGCAGTTATATACCTTAGGCGTGGGAAAATTTTTCTGCATGCTTAAATTTGACCTTTGACCTTTATGAAGGTCACATGATCAAAAACTATTTTTTGAAGTACACCCCCCGTCATCACAGTTCAGGAAAAACTACTTGCTACTAGGGATGGGTCGGTATGAAAAATATGTAGATCGGGATGTCGCCAATGCAAAACCGTACCGAATTCGGGACTCCGCGTTTTAGTTCACCCCAAACAAACATGGACGTTTCCTCAATGACATCGCAATAAAAGCTCATAAATGCACAAAATATGTGATAAAAACGTATAATGTCTTCATATTTCTGGTTTCTTTCCAGTATTTTAAGTTTTCCTTTATTTATATGAGTTGACAAGCGAATTTGAGGTTATAAAGTGTCGTAACCAAAACATGGGAGTTCTGCTCAACGTATCGCTTATAAAAGTCTGTAAATGGACGAAAATATGAGATAAAAGCTTATAATTTCTTCAGATTTTGGGTATGTTTCTGATATTTTAATTCTTCCTTCCATTATATGTGCTGACAAGCGAAGTGGCGGTTGTAAAATCTCATCACGGTATTTCAGTAAAATACTCTCAACACCGAGATACCGGACCTACCGACCCATCCCTACTTGCTACAGAGCCTTATAATTTGACACACCTGTTCATACTATCGAAAACGAGAGCTGATTAGATTTTGGGAGCAATCCCTTGAAAAATGTCTCATTTATGAGTGATTTTCTGACACCTTCCAATCTGAAAGCCTTAAATTTAGGCCAACCCCCCTATTATCTTCTTAAGTATTGCATTTAGAGCTATAAAATGTACTGGGGGGTAATAGGAAACCATATGTGGAGAGTCTAAATAGCCGGTCAGTTTTACCCCACGGCCCCCCCTTATGGGTCAAACTGGGGTCATAAAATAGCTGATTTTGAGTTTTTGCCTTATATCTCCTTTATTGTTGCTTTTATAACTTCAGAATGTATTAAGAGGTATTGGGAAAGCATATATGGAGAGTCTAAATAGCCGGTCAGTTTTTCCCCCCGACCCCCCCTTATGGGTCAAACTGGGGTCATAAAATAGCCGATTTTGAGTTTTTGCCTTTATCTCCTTTATTGTTGCTTTTATAGCTTCCGAATATATTAAGAGGTATTGGGAAAGCATATGTGGAGAGCCTAAATAGCCGGTCAGTTTTACCCCCCGACCCCCCCTTATGGGCCAAACTGGGGTCATAAATAGCTGATTTTGAGTTTTTGCCTTATATCTCCTTTATTGTTGCTTTTATAGCTTCAGAATGTATTAAGAGGTATTGGGAAAGCATATGTGGAGAATCTAAATAGCCGGTCAGTTTTATCCCCCAACCCCCCCTTATGGGTCAAACTGGGGTCATAAAATAGTTGCTTTGGAGTTTTGCCTTATATCTCCTTTATTGTTGCTTTTATACCTTCAAAATGTATTAAGAGGTATTGGGAAAGCATATGTGGAGAGTCTAAATAGCCGGTCAGTTTTACCCCCCGACCCTCCCCTTATGGGCCAAACTGGGGTCATAAATAGCTGCTTTGGAGTTTTTGCCTTATATCTCCTTTATCGTTGCTTTTATAGCTTCAGAATTTATTAAGAGGTATTGGGAAAGCATATGTGGAGAATCTAAATAGCCGGTCAGTTTTATCCCCCGACCCCCCTTTATGGGTCAAACTGGGGTCTTAAAATAGTTGCTTTGGAGTTTTGCCTTTTTTCTCCTTTATTGTTGCTTTTAGACCTTCAGAATGTATTAAGAGGTATTGGGAAAGCATATGTGGAGAGTCTAAATAGCCGGTCAGTTTTACCCCCCGACCCCCCCTTATGGGCCAAACTGGGGTCATAAAATAACTGCTTTGGAGTTTTTGCCTTATATCTCCTTTATTGTAGCTTTTATAGCTTCAGAATGTATTAAGAGGTATTGGGAAAGCATACGGTGCAGCTTTGTGCATTCTTAGCTTTACAGCATGCTTATTAAAACCACAAAGCATTTTAAACTTTAAGGGACGCTTCGCTTTTGTTAGCAAAAGCATTCCTCTAGTTTTGTTGGGAGTAACTTTCAGGCAAGAGGTTCATTTTGTGGATTCAGGGGACTGCAACAACACATTATGACTACAAGAACATTTCATTATATTATAAAACATTTCTTACTCCTACCCTAGAGTTTTCCATCACAATATTAGACTGGTTTCCTCATTATCAGTCTCCAGGAGTTTGATGCAGGAACCTTTTCCAGGCTGCCTACTAATAGGGCTATTATGGTCATGTTATCATTCTTTACTCCACAGAATCTGTGCTACCATGGAAATAAGTGCTGTGAAATTTTATTTGTGAAATTTTATATAAACTCGCATAAATATACTTATGCTGTAGTGTATTAACATATCTGAGTATTTTCACTTTTTAAGGAGAGATTTCAAGTTTGTGGAAGCTCACGATAGGAGCTCACTGTAAGAGTCTCTTATTGAGTCCTTTACACAGGTTACAGCAAGACTTTGTCCTGGTTTGTAATGTGTCCGTAATTTTTAGAATAGAAGTCAAGTTTGCAGATAGTCAGGAGCTCAAACTACAAGAGGCTGTCATTGGGTCCTTTCCAGTTTTCCCACATTCCACAGTTATGACATTTCATGTGGCATTTGCTGCATTGTATAAATAAATTAAATATATTGCCTGAATAGTTTTCAGCTGATTGCTTATTATGTTTGTTTTAATCACTTCGATCTCACCTGTGTGGGTGTAGGTTCAGATCCAGCCTATGACAACATGTGGAATTTGTGGAATTCTCCGAGGGCCCGTCCTGATATGACTATCTCTGTTGAAAAGGATGTAAAACCTACCTCAAAGTTTATCTTTTTAGGAGAGAGGTCAAATTCGTTGATACTGGAGCCTACTACAAGAGTCTCTTATTGAGTCCTTTCCATGTTTCCACAAAAATTCTGGTCTTTGTCCTTGTGTTGGCCGGAGTTTTGAATGGACGTGGTTTGGTCCCGGCCCACCTGTTTGTAGCTGCTGCAATGTTTAACGTCTGCTCCAAATGCCTGAACTTCATAGTCCCAATTCAAGTGGCATTTCTGGCAGAGGCTCTGACGTCTCAAAGACGTTTACAGGTAGCTCACAGTGCTGATGTCATTGGATATTAAAAGCTTACATTTCCTTATTATAGAATGTAGTATACATTAGTGTTGGTATCGAATAATAATATCTATATCGATATCAAACTATATTTTTGCATTAGTGTTGGTATTGAATAATAATATCTATATCGATGTCAAACTATATTTTTGCTTTGTATATCGGGTCATAGATGTTTTCGGAGAGAGACCTTCCAAACTTTCTCACAAGTTTTAGTAGTTTCCCGAACTGTAAAGAAATATGGTGTTTCTGCTTTAGCGGTAAGTCAAAGTTGACAAAAATGATATAAAAACTAATATATTCTTTAAATTTTGTACTTTATTTGAATGGAAATCAGCTTACTTTCATCTATTAAATCCTATATTCCGATATTGATATTGTACCCTGCATTATCGATATCAGTATACTTGGCGTGAATTGATAAATATTTCAATATCGATAAACAATACCATTACTAGTATACATGTATATTGAGTTTGCTTAATAGTGGGCTGTAAAGAGAGTAGTTAGCAAAGAATATGTAGATGTACTCTTCTGACTTTATAAATGTTTTCATTTTTATAACTGTTATTATTCAGAGTACAAAATCGCAAATTTTTTTCTCTTGGGTAATATCACCATATCAATGTACCTACAAATAATTTTTGAAAGCGACGTAAGTTAAATGGATAAATTTTGGCAACTTTTACTAAAAAACATGCCAAATATAGTTATTTTATGTCAAAAACAGAAGAGTAATGATTAGTGCTTACTCAAATAAGAAGTTTATTTCTCATTTCAGCCCTTAATTTCTTAACACATTCAGTTGCTTCAGATGACCAACACTAATTCCTCTTCATGACACATGACAAATAAAATCAGATTCCAATCTTGTATTGTTTTACAAGGACGGCTAATCTACAAAGTTCTAAAACATAGCTAACCAGTAAACTTCCGTGTTGCTTCAGGTGACCAACACTAATTCCTCTTCATGACACATGACAAATAAAATCAGATTCCGATCTTGTATTGTTTTACAAGGACGGCTAATCTACAAATTTTTAAAACATAGCTAACCAGTAAACTTCCGTGAAAACCTATGTCCTGAAACGTTGGCTAGAATACCAGAAAAATGATGAATTTAGTTAAAACGTAATAGCACATTGTGACACTACATACCTGTTTGAACCGTTAACAGTTGGAGTTTAAGTAGAAATTATATATATATTATTATACAAAAACTAGAATATATGATAAATATATTTTAATAAAAATATATACATTGTATTTATATCTTTGTTTTAATTAAATGTAATTCTGCCTGTTAAATGAGTCATGTAAAACCACTAGCTTTGACTGTTGACTAATTTTTTTAACTGGGAAATTAAGAATACATTTTGTTATTGATGTTAAATACAATGTATATGTGTGAAAGCTTTATTTATCATTCACCACACCATTAATGTGGGTTTTTTTTTGTGTGACGAATTTTTGTCATGAAATTTTTGACAAATACTTTTTTTTCAGGAATGTTTTTGCTGATATATAATTCTCTTAAATACCGACTATTGTAGTGTTTTACAAAGTAGTATATTTTTATCCAAGGCTACAAAAATAATCAATTTGAAATTAAACTGGTGACTGTTTATCACCAAAATAAATATTGAAATTTTTTAGGTACTATTGCAGGCTTTGACACCATCAACTTTATCTAGTTATACAGGGGGTCAATATATGTTTCTTACAAAGATAATAGATAAAAGACTGCTTGGCTTGCAGTTTGAGGATATTAAGGATGTTTTGAAATTATAGTAATCTGTGGAGTCTGCAAACTCAGCAAATCCATTGTGTTTACTGGCTTGAAGATGTATTGTTTTGTCCATTTATCTGTGTTAGATGACACTTATATTTTTGTTTTGTATCCCAGTACTTACAATTACAGTTCAGTAAACAGGTCAATATATGGTATTTTGTACAAACAACATATAGAGGCAAACCAAATTAAAGTAAAGTGTATGAAGTTTGCCACACTATGTGAAATTCACCATTTGAGGATATCTAATCTACCGGTAATCTGTTAATGACTTGATTGAACGGGGCAACTATATGTAAACTTCTATGTTTGTCATAGGTCCATTGACATAACCAGATTATGCCAGAGAAAACACATGGCAGTTTTCTACAAAAATAAGAGATAAAAATGGATAGCTTCTTCAGATTTAAGGCCTGCTCATAAAATTTTAAGTTCTCCCAAAATATTTTTCGTGGGAATTTGTAAATATATTGTTCTCTTGGAAGCACCCCCCCACCTTTTGAAAAATGCATTGCCCCTGGGTTATTATAAGGATAAATATGGTAAGTGTAAAACAGTTCCCACTAATGAAAGAAATAGAAAGGGTTTCCTTACTGGTGAATTTCTCATTCTGTGATGAATTTCACATTTCCTACTCTGTATTAAACCTTAAACAGTTCAGGAAATCCTTCTACTTACATAGGCTGTGCCAATAGCAGGGTAGATATAAATGGATTAAAGGGACCATGTTCATTAACATTCTCATTCTTAGAATTATTGGTAGAATTTTGTGAGAAAAAGTTCTTAAAAAGAAAAGCTCTAAGAATAAGAATGTTCTCTTTCAACAGCTGGACTCAAATTGTTTCTACATATATCCCAATTGCACAGGTACAGCCAAAATTGTATAGTGGCTGAATCATGTACCCTTAACTAAAAGACAGAGGCTTGTGGATCACCATTTATCAATACTCCTGAGTTTCTTTGGCCTGCCATTCGGGATTGGACCCAGCGGCAGTGGACCTCCTTTTTAAGTGCTCATCCAAGCTGCTTAGTATTTACGTAGCTGTTACCCTGTTCACACTGCAGTTTGAGTTGATAAGTAGAGAAAGCAGATTGAAGCAGATTTATCTCAATCCGGATTGAGTGTCTACACTACAGAGTTTGATCTGGATTGAAAAGTGTAACAAAGATGGGTACACTAAAAACCTCCAAAAACTATCTTAATGTAAAATTTGTTAACACGACAGTTATTTTTCCAATATTAACAAAATTGATGTAATTGATATTGATTATTAATAGTTTATATTATTTACCACAGAGAGAGAGAAGTTTTTTAAATTAGTAATTATTATAAACCAGACAAAAGTATTTTGTTATAAAGATTGTGTTACTTTCATAACAACATCATCAATTGCAATCATATAATTAAGTGATTATCTGTGATTTTTCCAAGTCTCCTTACACATTTTGTGCTAAATTGCAATCATGCAGGAATCATGAAATTATTCCCTCTGATGGTCTGTGATTTAATTAGGTTCTTTTGCTAACATAGGATTAAGGTAGAGAATTTTAAACATTAGTATTACTTTAAGCAATTGCTTCAAGGCAATAAGCCAATTGTTTACGGTACCAATCCTACCAACATACACAACCCTTGTAAACCTGGATTGAAAGGGTTCACACTACAAAGGGGGTTGAAGCAATCTGCTTCATTCTGTGTCAATCCAGCTGTTGAGCAGGGTTGAGATTTATCTTTGTTAACCCAGATTGTGAGTGTTCAAACTCAATCCCTATCTGTTTCAGTCTATGTCACCCTGAATTAAAATCACTAGTCCAAATGCCAGGTATGTGCCTGTCCCTCCGGTCTAAGTAAAATGACTACTCGTTTAGATATTTGCGATTTTTCTTTTAAAGATACATCACTACTTTATTAAGACTGTAGTAAACCACAAGTGTTTAAGTCTTACCATTCTCCCTTGTTTCAGGCGAGAAATTCACAGCATCACTCAGGCAGGGTACGCAAGGGGGGGCATAATCGCCCCATTTTTCGGATTCTTGCGTCTCATGACTTTCATCCAGTTCTTTGCATACTACTTAACGGGCCGCATCATGCGAGCAGACCAAGTGTTTATCGTGCTGTGTCTGTACAACTGGCTGATTGTAGTGATCCTAAGATTTGTTCCACAAACGGTCACAGACATTGCTGAGTCGATCACCTCGTGTTCTAGAATACAGGTACATAGTTTGGAGGATGTAAATTAGGGATGAGACGGTATTTATGCAGGTATCCTGGTATCGAGCCCATAACTACTTGGACGTGGTTACGTTGGGTCAAATTAAGGCACATGTAGAGCCGTAGTGACTCCACTTTAAAACTGGAGATTTGCTTCAAGACTTTCCAGCTGGTAAAGCTTGATAAATGATTGAGTTACATTTATGCAGGTTAAAAAGCAATTGCTATTGATCCATAGAAACAAGTTACATAGAATGATGAAGTTATTTCAGACAATTTTTCCAATAACTTGGGGATTGTTTAATAATCGCATTGAATATGGGATATTGTCAAGCATTTTGACTTTGTTATGCCTGCATGATGCAGGCAATACAGCAAAACGGCAGGAGAATGTATTACGTATTTGTATGGTATGCATCTTCAGTTCTAAGTGAGGTCATGCCATGGCTCTATGTGCAAAAGTAGTAGAGCCAAGGTAATCACGTTTAAGTTTACTGAAATATTGCAACAAAACATCAAAGTGGCATCTTGAATCTTAGCACATAAAATGATTAAAAAGTTAACATAATTTACCTGTGACAGTAAATTGGAAAGAATTTCTCATCCCTTTTCTGATGTCTTTGCATTTTTAATGAACATCATATCAATTTTAATGAGCATAGTGTCAACACATAATTTCATTAATTTCACTTTATGTTGATGAGCCTATTGTATTTGGACAATAGAAGAACACAATTTTTTTCAGTATTCTGGAATGAAAACGGGTTTTCATTAGTCTGATACCAATATGGATAATGTGCTAATGTCTCATCTTTAGTTTAGAATACATAGGTTTCATTAGGTTGAGTATTAATGTATTAAGTATTGTATTAATATAAGGTTTGGCTGGGTTTTCATGTATAGTTTAACATCTGTTATTTAAGTTTCATTTATCCAAATAATCTTTTTAATTTGTATATTAATGGATACATTAATTCGTTTCATTTTATAAAGACAAATCTCAGTTGGTCTGGATCATCAAAAACAAAAATAGGTTTCCAATGCTTTGAAGTTAACAAAGTCTGAGGCTATCTTCACCAAAAGTTTTAGTCAAATCTCAGGCTTTAGTTGGGTATGTTTGTATACACAAATAAAACCTAAGACTTTGCTAAGACCTTTGGTGAATACAGCCTCTTGTGTTTTGTATGGTAACAACATGGACTAACTTAACCTTGAGTGTACATATTCCAAACTTTCTGAAAGAACACGTCTTTATGAAATTTTAAAAAATTAATGAACTCCATTTTTATCACTTTTAATTTTAGTAACAATGTAAGATCCTCACCAAATTTATGAAAGTTTTCTTGAAAGTTTTCTTGAATTGCCATTACACAGCCCAGAAATATTGATTTCAGGGTCTCATGTGGCTTAGTTGGTAGGTGTTGGACCCCTAATCCAAGGGTTGTGGGTTCAATCCCCAGTGATGCCAACTGTTTCATGTGGGATAACATCCTTGGGCAAGATGTTAACCTGTACTGTGCCTCTCTCCACCCAGGAGTAATGGGTACCTGGCTGCTAATGGGTTTTTAGTGAGTTCGCTGTATGATGGCTGTCCTCTAGTATGTTTCCAGAGGGAACTGAGACAGATAACGTGTGTGAAAAAGTTCTGAAACCCAGGCCATGGTGTAAATGTATAGTCGAGTGATAGTATGTACTGATACTAGACTATAAACCATTACATTTACAGATCTTCAATAAATAGTTTTAAGGCATTCCTTGTGGTATTCATTTCACACTTTTTTGTCAACTGAATGTAAGGCACACACCCTTCTTATGTTAACCCTTGTGGTATCTAAAGTTGATCCTCTAAGTTTTTTTTATAAAGGCTGCACTCAGCTGTTGTTGTGGTTAATTTTGTCACATTATATTCAGTTTTACCATTTCTAACACTGCGTGCTCATTGTTTTTGTATATATGTATCTGTTGTCATCTGTTTACTAAGGTCTAGTGTCACATTGGACTTTTTTCCTTTGGAACTCACCATTTCAGACACATTATGCTTTGAGTGAAAGTATTTCCCAAATGCCATAAATATAAAGGCACAGAACTTGAATTATCTTAACCCCCTCATCACCAATGGAAATTCTACTATATAATATTTTGCAGATAGTTTAAGTTGCTAAACACACACCCTAAGACGATTTTCACTTTGTAAATAACAAAATTGCACAAACTAAACAACAAAATATACTTAAACAATGCTAACCATGACATTTGGTTTGTGTTATATTGTTGTTTAAACCTTATAACCATTTTTATGCAATAATTTATGAAGACTGTTTATCTCTATGACCGTTTATCTCTGTGACGTCCACCGGTGTACTGGTATTGTTGGTACCGTAAATAAATTAGTGTAAAGTTTATATTAATAAAATTCATTTACCAACCTTTTATGACATTTGGTTTGTGTTATATTGTTGTTTAAACCGTATAACCATTTTTATGCAATAATTTATGAAGACTGTTTATCTCTATGACCGTTTATCTCTGTGACCACCGGTGTACTGGTATTGTTGGTACCGTAAATAAATTAGTGTAAAGTTTATATTAATAAAATTCACTTACCAATCTGAAATAAAAATGAAGTTTCAATTCCAAAACTACATTCGAGCAATAGTCAAATGCTTTTGTGATAGGTCATGTGACTCCATTTTTATATAAACAACCGTGTTTTGAATGTACAGAAGTCTTTTGTATTTAATATTTCTTCCGTGTAATATTGTTTTGAATGCAAAAAAGTGGCCAACAAGAAATAAAGCAAATGGTTGGATCCCACTATTTCTGTAGGTTTTAAGTCTGTAAATATGGAGAATTTTGTAGTTTCAGCTATTATCGCCCATCGGCGCGAGTACCCGGGTACCTGCCCGTTGAAATCACTACCTACCCGGTCCTACTAAAAAGGGTTTATTGAGAACACTAGTGTAAACCGTTATAAGTTCAGCTACCGGTTTTCCGCTTTCACCTCCATATAAAGTAACTTTACTCACCTTACATACAAAATAAATGTCATAATCCACTTTTATTTGCTTTTTACTGTAATAAGACATCCACAATGAGCGATAATTTGCAGAAACCATGTATTTCGTTGTTTAGCCAATCAGAATCGAGGACACATCCGTGTCATGTTAGCATTCCTGTTTTACAGTATGGAAGACTATTTGGTTCTCATGTTTTGTTAAATAAGAGACGGTTAACCGATAACCGACCGGGAAGTGCTAGATGTGAAACCGGAAGGAAAAAGTCCCTACCGCTACAAACCCCTAGTTACTTGTCATCCATAGTGTCCTTGTACATAATTTTTTAATATACAAATTTATTTCTAATATACTAAGAGTTTTAACTACACAGTGAATGAAAGTAAAGATGGAAGTAAAATAGAGCTGTAGGAGTGTTAACTGATGGGCTTTCAGCTATGGCACTGGTCTGAACACACTTTGCTGCCTACCACTATTTGACAAACAAAGTCATCGAGGATAGTGACTGACCGGAGCTGGTAGTTACAGAAAAAGAACTCCAAATCTATCTCGGACTCGAACACAAAATATAAATCCCCATGATGTAGAGTTTAAACCTTATATATTGAGGTAAAAAAATTTAAATTCAAAACTTGATATAAGGATATACATCGGGGTTGGATTCTACTTCTAAAAGGTGAAATTTAGATAATTATAAGACTTGAGTTTCGGTTTGAAACTGTGAGTCACCCTGATATACAAGAGTGAGTTAGAGATGTTTGATGAATACCAATGTAAATCACGTAGTAAAGTAGTAAGTGAGCATTATCAAGTGATGTCCTACCGAAGTATTGTCTGAAATTTTTGACAAAAATGTAAGTTTGAGTTCAAAACTTAATTTGAGCTTTAAATCGTACATTGTATGGATTCTGTTTGAGGTCGAGGCATTGATATTTTGCTAAAATATGATCATATATGTATATACAGTCTACATTTTAGAATAATATTGCTACTTTAAAGTTGTTCATGTTACACAAATATATTGATTTGCTACTGAAATTTAAAATAAGTTTTATTGAAGAGCTGAACGTACTATACACTTGCAGATATTGATTTTCTCAATAATGTGCTCATCAAGTGTTAGTTGATGTGTGTTGTCAATCATTACTATGATTCCATGTATAATCAATACAAAATGTTAACCGGGTAATGGAGAAAAACATAATGTTTAACATATAAGAATCTGTATTATATGAACACTTGGGGAGAGTAACATGTTAGCTGGAATACTAGAAGGTTCTTGCAGTAGAAGAGGGTTTTAATTATATAAAGAGGACAGCTACCTGAGTGTATTGTTTTACTTTTCTTATAAAGCACCTTGCTTCAATAACAGATAAAATAAGTCCATATTTACAAAAAAATGCAGAAGAGTTAGCTGTGAAGAGTATCCTTAGTTACAGTCACCAGTGAATATAGAAACTTCAGTATTTATTTAGCATTTCATTTCAAAATAAAAGGATTTTATGTTAAACATGGTGTAACTGGTGACTGATGGAATCCAATTGTTTTGCCAAACACTTAAAGAATCGCAGTTTTTGAGAAAACATAAGACTGTTTTTTACAGTAAATTTTGTCAAAAAATGTTACCCTTTGGCTGATTGTAGGGAAGATTATTACCTGTTGACATGTATTCTTTTTCAATATCAGTTGGTTATAACTCTAAGCAAAATGAGAGTTTGCAGTGGATGTTGACATTGTGTAGTATTCCCAATATCTAAGACTGACAAGTGGACAGAAAATAAACTATTGAAATATTTAATTGTGATATTTGCAATTAAACTCAGTTTTAACATATTATGTGGCCACTGTGGCCTAGTGGGTAACACACTTGCCTAGGAACACAGAGGATGTGGGTTCAATTCCAGGTACAGGCAGTCAGGCAGATACATAGTGGCTCGGAAGACCAATTAAAATGGTGGACTTCTGTCATTGGGTCCTATCCCCAGTGGCAGGTTAAAGAGCCTCAAGGATAAATGGTCATCCTTGAGCCTCTGTCTTTCAGGTTGGGGAATGTCAGTAATTTGAGAGTTTGACCATACTTGTACAGTTGGATGGGTCGCATAGTGCTTTGAGTCCTGTAGTACATGGAGATATTTCGCCATGTGTAAATACGTACTACAAAATACAATACAACTTGTTTTTTAAAGCAAAACAATTTATTATCTCTCACAACTTATATAAATAAAATTTATCACAAAACACAAGATTTTACAAACATTTTCAGATCTACATATAAGAGAGGTCACCTTCACTTCCGTAAGCAATTGATACAATATAGTCTGATATTAAAAGTTACCTGAGATGTTTTTGTGCAAGCTAAGTTTGCATTTTTTTGACTAATAAATGCATGAGGAAGAATTGTGGCAGCTTTACATAGTAACTACAGGAAAAAGTGTCCTGAAACAAAAAAAAACTTGTTTCTTAAAGATTTTGTGTACCATGGATATATGATCTTTACAGGTATTTAAAACAAAGGGTAACAAGATAGTTGTTATAGTCAAATGTTATTTGAATAGTGCTAAATGAATATTTTCTGATAGCCTTTCAGCTAAGATATCATTATCCTCCATTAAAGCATTTCCTTACTTCTCAGCATCAGCAGTGAAGCTATTTGTAAAATTCGGGGCTTTAGGTATTTGATAATTGTCCATTTAAAATTTTTTTTCCATTTTAGGTACAAGGAGAGACATTTGTGTATGGCACACACTTAGGGACGCAGTATGTAATGTTGCAGATAAATATACCCTATTCACACTACAGATGGTATCACCCACGGTAGTCCGCGTTTGGTAAAAGCATTCCCGTCCTTCAACTACCGTCTGAGGTTTGTATGTGACCTTGTGACAGAGTGATGAACCGTCCATTACCTTGCGTGTCCTATGGAAATTTTTTAAATGTTTAAAGTTTCCGCCTCTAAATTTGGTGCAGTGAGCATCTGCAGACGAATGCGAGCATGCGAAGATGAATTTCTTGCTACGGTAACTGAAGGTGTAGGTCACGGTATATAAGGTTGTGACTCGGTCATCTTTTGGTGTAATATAGTGACATAAGGCGAGTGGATGTAAATGGACATTTTACCACTGTGTTACAGGGTCGCATACGAACGTCGGATGTAAGTTAAAAGACAGGGGCATTTCATCCAACTTCTATAACCACAAATTATACCGCCGATATGAGATGTCCTTGGAGACGATTCCGTCACCTCTGAAAGTCTATAACTGCTAGACTTACCACCTGTAGTGTGAATGGGACAATAGGCCTAATTCTTCACATTGAAATATCTCTAAAAGTCTGCATGTACAGCAAACCATCGGTCTGAGATGAGAGCCAACCAGTAAGGTAACATGGTTACCCAGAAACGTTCAAAGTACTGTGAAACTGAGTACAAAGAGGTGAGGCAGGCAGCTGACTGCTACCACATTACACAAGTGTGCTCTATTTTTTCACTGTTTATTTGAGTTTATTCAGTGTTTTTTTTTCAGCAAATTTGGAGTTTGTTATTGATACTGTATTTCCATCCCTATACTTAAGCAAAAGGTCCTCTTTGATCTCTGCCTGTGTGGTGTAGCTTGACCAGTTCCCATCTGGTCACCGAAGTTAAGCAGCACTGGCCTTGGTTAGTACTTACTTGGATGGGTGACTATCTGCATCCTGGGCCAAGTATAGGCAAATACATAGTGACTTTGATGATCACTTAAATGGTGGCCCTGTTGTAGTATAACTGAAACAAAGGTACTAGGCTTTATGTTACATAAGTCAATCAACCGAGTAGTGCTGGGAGATCGCTTATAATGATTTTAACTGTTGATGTTAATGTGAACAAAGAACGATCATTGCCGATCATGGAGTTAGAAGTGTGAAACCAGACCAAAAAAAAATCCTCAAATAAAAACCAGTAAAATGGGATTCTGATTAAACACAATATAAACTAAAAGTATTTTACAAACATCTACCTCACTCTGTGCCATGCTTTCTGTGTCCTTGTTTGTGATTGGCTGATTTATGATCACTTTGACAACAGTAGGAAAACCCTAAATTGTTCTCTGTTTACTTTACAATTTTGTTTTTACGGCTAGTTTTGTGAGTTTAATTGGTAAATGTACAAAGTTTTCACTAAATATGGGTTTTAATATGATTAAAAGGCTACAAAGAATTGAAACAAAAGAGTTCAGGAAAGATCGGCTGTAATTAAAATTTACCGAGCAAGCAAACGATAATACCGAAGTTTGCAAACATCGTTTCAGCACTATAGCCAAGTATTAGATTTACTAAACAGATTAAAGGCCTGCACATTTTTAGGCGGGTTGCGTGTAACCAACCCGCCTATTAGATTGATGTGTCCGACGTCCGTCTGTCTGTCCGTCTGTCCATCCACATTTTTTGTTTCCGGACTCTAACTTTAAAACGGTTTGACCAATCAAATTCAAACTTCACAGGGAGATAGATCACCATCATAGCTAGGTTCCTTTCGAAATTGGTGAAATTCCGTGTGTTCGTTTGTCCGTTTTTCGTCCGTTTGTCTGTCCATCCATCTGTTTGTCCATATTTTCGTTTCCGGACTCTAACTTTAAAACGGTTTGACCAATCAAATTCAAACTTCACAGGGAGATAGATCACCATCATAGCTAGGTTCCTTTCGAAATTGGTGAAATTCCGTGTGTTCGTTTGTCCGTTTTTCGTCCGTTTGTCTGTCCATCCATCTGTTTGTCCACATTTTCGTTTCCGGACTCTAACTTTAAAACGGTTTGACCAATCAAATTCAAACTTCACAGGGAGATAGATCACCATCATAGCTAGGTTCCTTTCGAAATTGGTGAAATTCCGTCTGTTTGTTTGTCCGTTTTTCCGTCCGTTTCTTCGTTTTTGTCCGTTTTTCTGTCCATCCATCTGTCCGTCCACATTTTTGTTTCCGGACTCTAACTCGAAAACAGTTACTCCAATCTAATTCAAACTTCACAGGGACATACATCACCATCATAGCTAGGTTCCTTTCGAAATTGGTGTAAATCCGTCCGTTCATTTGTCTTGTTCCAATATAAAATTATAAATAACATTTTTGGAACTAATGATTACATGTTTAAAACAAAACAGTCCACCACAAAATTGTCTAAATGTTGTAAAAACTCTACTGAGACATTGAGCCACTTTTTTGCTGAGTGTACATACTCTGATAAATTTTGGGAAACAGTCAGTGGATGAAAAATAAACTTAATCCCACACTACAGATTACAAAATCAATGAAGATTTTAGGCTACCCGAAACGGGAAGATATGTATTTAGCTGTACTAAAAATGGACATGACTTGAATTTCTTTATTTTTCAAAAACAGTTGCCATTAAAATACCAAGAAGAAGAAATGTTAGCAAGAATAAAATGTTAGCATACTGCGTTCGACAAAATTTGGGGATTTACCAAGCCTTTGCTTTTTACCACCTAATGTAGAATCAAGTTATTCAGTGTTCGATTTTATAACTACAACTCTATTTACTATCTGAGGGAAGCTATATCTTAAAAGATACAGTCTTGAAAACATGGTGTTGTAAAGGGAAATATGAATGCACTGAAGGAAAAAGTTATTTAATTTTTAGGCGGGTTGCGTGTAACCAATCCGCCTATTAGATTGATGTGTCCGACGTCCGTCTGTCCGTCCACATTTTCGTTTCCGGACTCTAACTCGAAAACACTTTGTCCAATCGAATTCAAACTTGACATGGAGATAGATCACCATCATAGCTAGGTTCCTTTCGAAATTGGTGTAATTCCATCCATTTGTCCGTTAACATTTTCGTTTCCAGACTCTAACTCGAAAACGCTTTGTCCAAACGAATTCAAATTTGACAGGGAGATAGATCACCATCATAGCTAGGTTCCTTTTGAACTTGGTGTAATTCCGTCTGTTCGTTTGTCCATATATAGAATAGATACAATTATGTAACCTAGATTACAAGTTTTATATTTCTTAGCACATCTAACACATTTACCTTAACTGGGTGACCTAACATTTCTTTCCTTGTTTCTAATTTAATTACAGCAGTCGCTAACCTTATTGCTGCCTGCGCAACCCGCCTTTTGGGGCATTTCTGACCCTCTTGTTCCAAAATAAGCTGATAAAATCTGATCAATAAAGTAAGAACTGCTAAGCCTATGCAATAAATGATCTGAATACACCATCTACAAAACAGTATGATCCAATTATTAAGCAAGTTTTATTTTGTAAGAATTCTCCAGCTATCATAGGATTGGTAAGTAGTAATGTCAGCATGCACAACATAATGCTTCACGTAAAATCACCGTGACTTCCTTATTTATGGTCCATTATATATATATTGTTTGAAATTTTGTGGCAACAATGTCGAGTTGTAAGGGCGTCCGCATTTGAGCGTATCGGATTGGATAAGTGTGAACAGACTTTAATTTTTGCTCTCCCAAACTTACTATATCCTGGTGATTTATAACATATCCTTTTGACCAAACAATATATCATTGTTTCTTGGTAGTGGAGATATCGTTTATCGTTACTGGTGATATTTATTGTTTGGGGAGAGGGTTGCTGATATTGATTTGCAAAGATGTATTTTATGCGGCATTTTATGAGTAACTGTAAACTTTAACTGAAAATATTTGAAATAGACATTAAATTGAGGAAATTGTGTACTTTTATCTAGTATTTTTTGCAGTTTTAAATGCATCTTTGATCAGAACTGCCATGTTTTCTTTTGATCCTGTTAGCGGTTTGGAATCCTGGATTTGGACTTTTTAATGGACAATATTACACTCCAATATCAGACAATATCAAAATATCTTTACTTTCAATATGATATCCATGTGGTCAAACGATGTACCCACCAATGGGCCACTATCAGACCTATGATGTATATTTCGGTAATAAAGGTTCTAACTTGTATACCATTCTTACACCAGTTTGAAGGGTAATTTTTAATGGCGGATGGATTTTCCTTTCAGGTGTGAGCAGAGACATGTGCGTAACTTTTCTTATGCACGGGGCCTGATTTTAACCCCATTGTTTGTCTCACAGAAGATCATGGTGATGGTATGGGTGGTTGCCATGGTTTTAACAGGCGAGAGTCTGAGTGCGGAGAAAGTGTACATACTTACAGCAGTGTGTTATGTAGCACAACTTTCACTTAATATGTTCGTCCCGTTTGGTATCACATTCATGGCTGAATCTTACACAACTACAAAAAGAATCCAGGTATACACAGATTGTGGTTCTACGTTGAAGGTTATTGTTATCAGCTATTTGTGAGCAACATTTTATATCCCCTACTAATTGTTTCCATAAAGATTGAGTATTTCAGTTTGTCTTGCTTTTCAGCTGATTTCGCTGAAGGAGTGAAAAAATCCCATGAAAAGACAAGATTTTTGTAATGTTTTTTTTAGGTCTCCATGTGTTAATATTTGGTGAATACACATTTTAATTTATCATATAAAATATCTTGCTGAAAAAAAATTGTGTACACGAGGAGAGTATAAAATGGTTGGTCACAAATAGCGTGTGAGACAAAAAGTAACATAGAACTACATTGCAGAGAAAGTGTTTGTAGACAATTCCGTATTTTTCAAAACTATTGGCCCAAGTGTAAAAACTTTTCAGAAAGTATGAAGTTTACAGGGAAGAATTGTAAATAGGCAGTTCTAATTTGATTAAAAATATACCGTGATTTCTGCAACAAACATCAATATTGTACCAAATTATGAATGTTATTGACTATTATAAAAGATCAATGACAACACAAATCTTATGTTTCTATATATCACTGAATATCAATGTGCTTTCAACATATTCTGCATAATGTTTTGTATTTAATAAATAGATTTGTAATAGATTTTGAGCCAAGTGATAATATGAAGCAGGGCAATATTTGAGAAATTTACGGAATGTAGAATCAGTGGGTTTGTGTAGTGGATTTGCTATCAGAAACATGAAAGTTAGAAGTTTTTATATATATATATGTTCAGCAAATAATTTGGAAACTGCAATTCTTTAACAATTTTCAGTTTTGTTACCATGGCAATAATATATGGTTTTTCAAAACAAAAACAATTGTTTTTATACAATTTCAATCAAGCCACAAATAACTTAAGAGTGTATTCATAATACAATTTACAATAAACTTTGTTTCAAAATTTAGTTAACAATTATGTATAAAAACTTATTACCTTTATGATATCTTGCAAAGATATATTTTCCAATTCAAATAATTTCAAGTATTGTCAACTAGGCATCTACATTTTCACCATACCAGAAACTAGCAAACAAAATACCACAATTCTTTGTTCTAAAGCAGTGGAAATCAGTATTAGAAGACTCTGTTTAATGTTATAGGAAATCCACTGCATAAGATTGTTTACTAAGATTAATAAAACAGTAAACTGCATTCTTAAGGGCTGAGACAATGTTCAGTTAAGGCTAAATATAAATAGGGATTTATATAAGTCGGGCAGTTATCACAAAGTCAGACAAACGCATCCAAAAACACAACCACCTTGGCAGAGGTAATAAAAATGTAGTTAAAAAGGCTGTCAAATGACCTGACATTTCCATTTAAGGGAATTCTAATTAAAGGTATTTGGCGGCAAATATACAATCGATTACGTAATATCGTATATTAGCAGATTTGTCTCAGCTCTTGTGTTTTTGTATATCTCCAGACAGAAATTGGGAATATACTGGTTTCACGTTCGACCAGTGCCAAAACCCGCCGCTGCTGTATGATTTAACTTGTGTGTGCGATAACTCAAAAAGGCTTTCACAGATTTCATTCAAACTAATAGCACACCCATGTATTTGAGTCAGGAGAGGAACCCTATTTTAAGGTCACCTTAAAATCCCAATAATAAAGATGTTTTGACCACCTTAAGGTACAGCTCTTGCTGCTGCGTGGTTGGAGGAGAGGCGACATGTTGATTCGGGTCACTTGGTGTTAATGGTTGAGATTTATCTATCTGGGTAGCTCATGACTGACTGTATATTCCCAAAAATGCTAGAGTCCTGAGATGTTTGCCTGTGACAGAGGCTACTGATAATGGGTTGAGACCTTGTTCGGGTTGATAGTGAAATGTTTGATATTTTGCCAACCCACCACAACAAACTGGGAAAGTAACCGACCCTAACAGACGCTGTAAACATTGCTCTTGACCCTCAAAAAATCCTTAGTTACTGACAAGATGACCCAGTGGAACACCCCCTATGAGGTCACATTAAAGTTTCTAAAATAACCACAGTGACCTAATTTATATCTTTTTAACCATTTTTTTTCAGAAACCATGTAACATGACTCTATTGTTACCCCATCCTAGTCAATATTAAGATCATAAAATGAAAGGTGATAAATGATTGTTTGGAAAGTGATTTATTATATGTTTATATAAAATTTTTCATATTTTTATCTAATCATGCTCATAATAACTTCCAAATTAACCTAAACTGAGTTATCTTTCTTCTTTTTGATATAAATCGTGCAAATGTAAGCTCTTTAGCTATACTTAGTTATTGAGTATCATCAGTCAGCACTCAGCAGCATTGAATTAATAAAAAGACAATATAACATTTGTAAATGGTATTGGGGATTTTATGTTGGGGATTTTCTATGCCTCACCTCTTTTCTATGGCTTTGCAAATATCTTATTTATATTACCATAAAACCAGAACTTGACATGAATACTCAGTGTACTGTGACAAATATCAGCATCTCTCTAGTAATAAATTAAAGGTATACAATTACTGCAGTTAACCTTTTGTACTACTGTTTCAGAAAGTACTGGAAACCATTTAAATGACCAAAAAAAAATGGTTTATAATAATTGTGAATCTCACAAAAGGGCTGCTACAAAAATACCCAATGAATGCCTGTGGCATTAGAGATTGCCTGTCTGGGGATATTTTGGCGTCAAGTCGGCGCAGTCTAGTTTGATCTTTGTACTAAGTTGTTTTTCATTATCTTTTGTAAGATAATATCTGCTGTTTGTGTTAAATATTATGATGTACATTGTAAGAAACGATTTAACTCTTGCTTAATTAAATCTCTAAACTTGTTTGCAGATTGTTGTTTTTCATCATTTTCTGTTGCAGTATTCTCTTTATTAGTTCTAATTTTTCAACTTTTCAGCTAAGTACTTCTCACCAGTGTAGTTTGTCTTTTAAGATTGTCTTTAGTTTATATTTTTCCATAGCTGAATGTTATCTGTTTATTTAGTAACCTGGTTATTCCTTGAAACCAGTTTCTGAAATTATATAATCCATGATATGAGAGAAAAATGTAAACTTTGCCAAAATAGTTTAAGGTTTTTATATCCCATTCAAGTTTCAGGGTCATTACCGGTTATATGTTGGGCTGCAGCGATTCTTCAGTTACTCGGAAACAAAACGATTCAGTTGAAAACTCGAGTCAAGAAAAGTGAACCAGGTCTTCGAAAACAACTAAAAATAGACACAAAAACTACAACAAAATTTGACTCTTCTTTAAAATATATGATTGTATTTATATATTTTTCCAATATAAGGTGTTTTCATTTTCAATTTTTATTTATAAGCATTTGCAAACGTTAAATGTATGTGTACCAATGCGTTTGTAAGAGAGCATTTTAATATAACATATTACGAAGGTAACTCAAATCTCGCAATATAAAAATGGGTAAGTTTTGTGTGTTTTGCATTTTTAATGCTTCTTTATTCCAAAATTCCATGAAATATTAACGTTCTTTCCTGTTGTGTGTATTTTAATCATTTATAAGGTCTTATGAATATGTCAAAATATGATGAAGTTTATTTCGTGGGCGATAATCAAGCGATTAACTGAGTGCGAGTCGATTCTTCTAAAACGAGGAATCGAGGCGCATTTTCGGGCTCTCTTGCAGCCCTAGTTTATATGTCTATAGGCCCTCTAAGCACTGCCACTTGTGGGATTGGAACCCACATAAAAGTGAGAGCCTGTGATTAAATGCCATACTTGCTAATCAGTAGGCCACCGAGTACCTATAAGAAACCCTTTTACTACTTTCTTCTTTCTTGGTAATAGGCAGTATTCTTGTCAGGTAATTGACTTTTGACACTTTAAAGCCATGTGTTGATGTCTTATTGGCCCTGTGATTTACTAGTTTGTGTGGCACTTAATATGATGTAATCTGTTGAAACAGACCTAAAACCACAATGTTGAGCATGTTATCTTACTGGTATGAATTATGTCCACCCCCCAGTGGGATTATTATTTTTGCTTTGTCTGCCGTCCGCCGTCCGGCGTCCCACTTGGTTTCCAGACATTTTAGGCAACAGTTCTTATCCTATCTTTACCAAATTTGGCATGCAGGTTTATTGGGTTAATAGCTTGTATGGGATTGCTTTTGGTGATGATAGCTGTATAGCTAACTGAGTAATAGCTACTTTGCTACTTTTGAGTAGCTCTTTGGTTTCCAGAAATTTTAAGGAATGCTATTAAGCCTAGCTTTCTGAAATTTGGTATGGAGGTTCATTGGGTTAATAGCTTGTATGGGATTGCTTTTGGGGGGGAATTGCTTCATAGATGAGTGAGTAATTAATTAAATAAATGAGTAATTGGCTATTTTGAATACTGAAAAAGGCAAAATTGCTCATATCTCCTAAACCGTGCGAGATAGAGCGATTTCGTATCAGGGTATCTAAGGAATGTACTTTTTGCAGTTTTCAAAAAATTTTCCCCTCCCCAAAAATGGCGGCCATTTTGATTTTTCGAATTTTTGCCAAAAATGGCAAAACACAAATTTGCTTCTATCTCCTTAACCGTGCGAGATAGAGCGATTTCTTCGAAATTTTCGACCCACAGGGTATCTAAGGAATGTACTCTTTGCAATTTTCAAGAAATTTTCCCCTCCCAAAAAATGGTGGCCATTTTGAATTTTCGAATTTTTGCCAAAAATGGCAAAACACGAATTTGCTTCTATCTCCTAAACCGTGCGAGATAGAGCGATTTCGTCAAAATTTTCGACGCGCAGGGTATGTAAGGAATGTACTCTTTGCAATTTTCAAAAAATTTTCCCCTCCCCAAAAATGGCGGCCATTTTGAATTTTAGATTTTTTGTCAAAAATGGCAAAACACAAATTTGCTTCTATCTCCTTAACCGTGCAAGATAGAGCGATTTCGTCGAAATTTTCGACCCACAGGGTATCTAAGGAATGTACTCTTTGCAATTTTCAACAAATTTTCCCCTCCCCAAAAATGATGGCCATTTTGAATTTTCGAATTTTTGCCCAAAATGGAAAAACAGGAATTTGCTTCTATCTTCTTAACCGTGCAAGATAGAGTGATTTCGTCAAAATTTTCGACCCAACCAATGCAAAAGGGCATGAAGCTGAAATAATTTACATGTACACTAATAAATATTTAAGCATCATTGATATATTTTACAAATGAAACAGGGTCTTGTAAGACTACTGTACAATTTTGGCAAAAGGTTCATGGGGTGGACATTACACATGATAATGTGTGTTCTTCTATGCTATCCTGTTTCTATTCGCACCTACAATCAACAGGGCGTCCTATTTCTAGTTTAGCTTCTTTTCCTGTGGCTCAGTTTAGCAGGGTAAGGGTAAAATTTTATGGTGCTGAATCAGTAGGCCACCGAGTACATCTAAAAAAAACCTTTCCCAGGTACTTGATTTTTGTGACATTTTAACGTCATCTGTTGAGGTCTTAGTGGCCCTGCAATGTATTAGTTTGTGTGGCATAACATAGCTTTAAGCTCTTATCTCCATGGTTCATCATAGCAATATACATCATGTGTGGGGAGGGTGGGTGAATTTTGCCAATAATTCTGTCACCCAGTTTTGGAGGGTGAGGGTAAATTTGTATAATGTTTTGACAAATGTAACATTTCATGGTCTATGCTTTGTAAAACCATCATCTTAATAAATATCACATCAGTGGTGCCACATGTAAAATTTACACAGTGCCGCGTATAAAATGTACAAAGATTTAAGATGTCCACTGTTGCAAGAAGAATCAAATCTTATCCGATTGCAGTAGTCAGATGTGCTGCTTACTGGAGCATTTGATAGAAAGACAGCTGTGTTGAATCTAGCAGGTGGTGAATAATATGGATTTGAGTCAACTTATTGATTTAGGATAGAATTGCTTGGAGAGAGTAAGTTGGAGTCAACACTACCCTGAATATCAAATGTTGTAATTGTGTGAAGTTATTCATACCGAATAATAGTGTATACATAATTTGACTGTGAAGACATCATAATTGAATGAAATGTATTTCATCAAAAATATCTCTTTAAAAAATCAGCACAAAACAGGCCAGTATATTTTCAGATCAGTCTCTGATTTGATATGTCAAATTCTTGTTTCTTAATTTTTGGTTCAGGTGAAGTAAATTTATCATCATATTCTCAGTGTATCAGGCTTATGAATAAATACTTTAAATAGTCTTTGAGGAATGGATAATGATTTCTGTAGATTACAAAACTGAAGGAAGAGGTTTATTTTCTGGTATAATTTTCACATTTTTGTAGATGTTCTGTAAATGATATACTAAAGAAGTCAGATGTCTGCTTGGTTCATTGATGAAGAAAAAGCTCATTAGAAATGGGTTATCATTGGAAATGGGTACTGCAGCGTAATAGTTACTATCTTCCTGGTCCCTCATTCAGTACATTTTTGTGAACAGTTAGTCAGTTACCTTCTGGTATGTGATATAATAGACTTATAACAGACCCCATCCCCATCTGAGTATGTCAGCAATATTCACTGATTACTGCGAAGGTGACACACGTTTCAGTGGTGCAAGATATCAAGAAGGTGGTAAATCTAAATAGAATGACTACAATAAAACTAACCATTAAAATATTCTGTTAGATACATTTACAAGGCAAAATAATCAAAATGTCCCACTGGGCTCTTAGAACAACAGCAGAATCATTGATAGTTTGTCAACCTATTACAATATTTGTAATTTAAGATGTAGTCAGTGTATTACCATGGACTAAATAACTGAGGAAATGATTAACAATTAACTTAAATAATATTAAATAGAGTATAGCCTCTAGTCACCATAGACTACATGTGTTGCTTGTTATCTTAGTAAAATGCTGCTCAGCCACATGCTGATATTAGGTATTATTGTTGCGTTAAAACAATCATCTCAGTGCTTGAATTATACCTGATGATGGAAATAGATATTTCTATAAAGATACAAAATAAGATACTAGATAAGAAACAAAGAATAAAATGAGTTCAATAAGTTAGGAATGGCACTATACTTGGAAATTAGGCACACTATTTGGACTATTGTTGAGCAGAATTGACATCGGAACTCAATGAAAGTTTAGCACACCAATCAAACATGAAAATACACAATTGCTTAATGACACAGCTAATAGTTATATCCCCAGACGAAAGTCGGGGATATATTGGATTCAGGTCCGTCGCGCCGCCGCCGCCGCCGCCGCCGTAGAAATTTCCTTGTGGACGCGATAACTCAAAAACAAATTAATTTTTTTTTTTCAAACTTGGTACACATGTTAAGGGTGCCCAAAGGAAGATCCCTATTTTAAGGTGACCTTAAACTCCCAGTAAAAAAGAACTTATGGCCACCTTAAGGTCAGAAATTGGACTTTTGGCCACTTAGAGCCCTGTAGGTCACAAACTATGATGCTCAGCTGGCTGAAATTTTACCTGACAACACATTAATATGTTCTTAGTACATGTGCCGAAAATCACGACTTTAAGTTGGGGAGAAAATTGTGTTTGAGGCCCATAAATACCCCCACTTAGGGATTTTTTGCTATACTTTTCACATATTTTGCCCTATAATTTGGAAGTGGTAATTCTGATGAGTCTCAAACTGTGCTAGGTATAACTTTGATATGTAATCCTTGTCTGTAGAAAATTTTAGGGCTGTAGGTTTACCCAAAGGGGTCGACTTAAGGTCTCAAAAGTGCCCACAGAGACCCAATTTGTGCACTTTTTGCCACTTTCAAGCACTGTAGCTTTCAAACTATGTCTCTCATCTAAGTTAAATATCATCTGGGAATATATCTATGTGTTTTCTTATATGTGCCCCAACATTTAGGCCTTTAATAGACAGTTAACCTGTGTATCAGGACCATAAACACCCACCCGAGTGACCCTTATAAGACATTTTTCACATCTTTTTCCCTGTAACTTGGAAATGGTAAGTCTGAGAAGTTTCAAACTGTATTAGATATATATTCTGTGTGTAATCTTAGTATGTAACAGATTTTAAGTCTGAAGCTTTAATTTTGAAGGTCAAATTGAGGTCTCTAAAAGGCTCCCAAAGACCCAATATTTGGACTTTTTGCTACTTTTAAGCCCTGTGACTGTCAAACTATGTGACTGATAGAGCTCAAATCCTATCTGGGAAGATATTAGTATGTTATTTATATATGTGCCAAAAATTAAGGCTTTAAGAAGACATTTAACCTGTGTATGAGGACCATAAATCCCCACCCGAGTGACCATTTTTAGACATTTTTCACATATTTTTCCCTGTAACTTGGAAATGGTAAGTCTAAGAAGTTTCAAACTGTATTAGATGCATATTCTATGTGTAATCTTAGTATGTGACAAATTTTAAGTCTGAAGCTTTAATTTGAAGGCCACATTTAGGTCTCTAGAAGGCCCATAAAGACCCAGTATTTGGACTTTTTGCCAATTTTAAGGCCTGTGACTGTTAAACTATGTGACTGATAGAGCTGAAATCTCATCTGGGAATACATTATTATGTTCTTTTTACATGTGCCAAAAATCAAGGCTTCAAGTAGACATTTAACCTGTGTATGAGGACCTTAAACACCCATCTGAGTGACCCTTTTAAGACATTTTTCACATATTTTGCTCTGTAACTTGGAAATGGTAAGTCTGAGAAGTTTCAAACTTTATTAGATACATATTCTATGTGTAATCTTAGTATGTAACAAATTTTAAGTCTGAAGCTTTAATTTGAAAGCCACATCGAGATCTCTAAAAGGCCCACAGAGACCCAATATTTGGACTTTTTACCACCTTTAAGCCCTGTGACTGTTAAACTATGTAATTGATGGAGCTGAAATCCCATCTGGGAATGCATTATTATGTCCTTTTTACATATGCCGAAAATCAAGGTTTTTAGTAGACATTTAACCTGTGTATGAGGGCCATAGACACTTGCCCAAGTGCCTTTTTTGACATTTTTTCCGTATTTTGCCCTGTTATTTGGAAATGCTTAGTGTGACAAGTCTTAAACTGTATTATATATAATTTTTGTTTGTTATGTATGTCCCCCAAAAAGTTTCAGATCTGTAGTTTAATTGCTAAGGTCTCTTTAACAATTGTAAAATGCCCACAGAAACCCAATTTATGGATATTATGCCACTTTAAAGCCCAGTAACTGTCAAACGATGTGGGGTATAGAGCTGAAATCTTTGAATTTTTAAAAGGAAATGCCTGTCTATTTAAATTTTGAATATTAATAATGTTATGGCTATCTTAGTCTTTTAAGAACTTATTTTTGTGTGTTATACCTCTGCTTGCTGAGTTTTTAACTTTTTAAAATGAAACTGGTTAAACATATTCAAGTAGACAAAATGGACACTTTAAGTGAGCTTTAAGTCCCAATATTAATGAAATTATATCCTTATGTAGTAAAACTAGGGGATTTTTAACCCTCAACTAGCCCAGTTTTATTCAACTTGCCTCAGTTAATTTTGGCACAGCTCCTACAGTTATGAACTCATTTCAGTTGATAATCACATACTTAAAATTCTCAATTCTTTTTGTATTTGAGTACCCCTTTTATATAGATTGTTTGTTTACCATTTATGCTCAACCCACATCCCCCACCCGGATTCCCCCCACCCACCTCTGGGACCTCCAGCTATATTGAGTGACACTAAATAAACAATGGTATTTAATGATATCAGATGAGAAACAAAGAACTCAATGGGGTTGCAGATCTTGTGTAATAGTGAGAGAGGTGTGGAGAAGGGGAGAGGGGTGGGGGTGGGAGGTGGTGGGCTTCATTACATATAACACAAAGGGGAGTCAGAACTGAGATTGTGTCACATATTTAGGTTGCATATATATGGACCACATATATAGGTATAGAGGAAATGAATAACTGAAAACAATTTGCAAATTCTAAAAATAATATAATAAAATAATAATATAAACAATTTTTTTTTAAATAATATTTTATTTGTGAACAAATATAGAAACAGATATGCGCTTTTGGGATTATGAATTTTAGAATGGACATTGAATCATCAATCATTTAAATACTTTGAAGGAAGATTGAAAAATATGATGAGTTGAGTTAAAAATAATATTTTATTTGTCAACAAATATAGAAACAGATATGCTCTTTTGGGATTATTATTTTAGAATGGACATTCAATCATCAATCATTTAAATACTTTGAAAATAGGTTTAGAGTTATCATTGCAGGAAGATTGAAAATATAATTTGAGTTATGTATTCGGCGTCTGGGGATACACCATCTTCCTTGGGGAGATATAAACAGAGTAGATTGATGTGCTGAAGTTCATATAATAATGGGTAATTATGTTTTAAAAAATTTCCGATCAAAACCTGTGGCGTGAGTGATGACCTGTCTGGGGATATGTTGGCGCCGAGTTGGCCCAATCTAGTTTCAAAAGGGTCAAGGTTTTTATAAGCCATAATAGCCGGCACAACTGAAAGTATTAATAGCATCACAATAAGTAAATTAATATGGCACAAATATAAATAACGAAATTGTTGCTGGTAGATTGGCTTCCCTTTTCAATGGTGTCTTTTTAAACATATTTTTGAAAATACGTATAGCAGCTTCTGTCTAATGTTTAAGAGATTTGACGTTAAAGGTTCATTCAATATTGTTTTCCACTGTAAGTAATGCCACATACCTCAAGGTGGTACAGATTGAAAGATTAACAATGAATTCAATTACTGTAGCAAATCAGGGTCACTGATACTAAATCATAAACCTTTGCAACCTGCATTTTGATTGGTTCTGTGGCAATTTAGAGCCTCAGTTTCATGTACAAATTACATATCTCTACCCGTTTTAAAGTGTATAAATGATTAAATATTAAACACTTTTTGTGATAAATTGTATTTATTATATAATAGTACGCTTGTGTCCATGCATATGTCCATTAAGTAAAACAAATAATATAAAATTATTTTATAGATATTTTTCCAAGTTTTGTGGCAATTTGCATGTTAAATAATGACAGTCTTTGCAGAAAATCATTTGTTTATTTTATATTTTATTAGTATTATTTTATATTTGTATCAATTTTAAAAACAAAACCCATGAAGAAGTACATGATTGAATGATTTTGACCTGATGTTATTTACCAAGACATCTTGTGATAAGTTTAGTAGGCCTAATAATGTTTATATTAAAGTTTTTTCAAATTAATGTTTTTTGTGTTGCCAGTAAACCGTGTATTAAGATGACTGGTTAGTTTTAACCTTCGACTCAGTTCCACAAATAATTAGCAAAGAGATACGAGTATCACCACTTGGTGATACAATGCTTTTCAAGGTCGCAAAGTGGTAGACTGTAAATATATTGGATTAAAAATTTTCATGCAAACCCTTGGTCTGTTTGGTCACAATTATTTGCTGTTCAAATGGACCTGAAAGCCTTAAAATCCCATCTTTAACATTTGACCGAGGTCTTAAAAATGATGGCCTTAATGTTTTGTACATAATCATATGAAAAATCATTATTAAAGTATATTGCTAGTTCAGTATCAGCCATTCATCAAAATATTAAAGTTATGGCCTGAAAGATACATATTTCTGTCACTCATTTATAGATGTAACTTTTGCTTTAATTCTATCCACCGGAGGAATCCGGTGGATACTTTGGTTTAGCATTCGTTACGCCGCCGCCGCCTCGCGTAGAGAGATTTTCGGCGTTAATGCTCTCAGAGGAAAAATACACCAGCTAGGTTCACCAAATTTGCAGGATATCTTCATTGGGGGGTAAGCTTCTCTGGGACTGAAATTAGCCTCATTCTGAAAAACAAGATGGTCACCGCGGGCATTTCTTTGAAAATTATCTACATCTTTCTACTGGGTGTTTCTCATAGGTAAAAGGTTGAATCTCTTCATAGGTGATATGTATAACAGATATACATATCGTCTACAACCTTGCAGACATTTGACCTTGAAGCTCTTAATTCAAGGTCATCCACGGAGTGCCAAAGTACCCCACATAGCAGACTTTAAAAGTGCCTATATCTCCCTTATTATTGGTCCTAGAGGTTTGCAATGTGAAACCAACCTATAGGAAATCATGTGCCGCGAATCTTCTAATGTGGTCAGATTTGACCTTGGAGAAGGTCAAACGAGGATAGCCAAACTTAAAAGTGCTTCTAACTCGCTTATTATTGGTCCTAGAGGTTTGGAATGGTAAACCAACATATAGGAAATCATGGGCTGCGAATCTTTTGGTGTTGTCGGATTTGACCTTGGGGCCCCTCCTTCAAGGTCAAACGAATATAGCAAAACTTAAAGTGCTTCTAACTCGCTTATTGTTGGTCCTAGAGGTTTGGGATGGTATACCAACCTATAGGAAATCATAGGCTGGGAATCTTTTGGTGTGGTAGTCAGATTCAACCTTGGGTCCCTCCTTCAAGGTCAAACGAGGATAGCCAAACTTAAAAGTGCTTATAACTTGCTTATTTATGGTCTTAGAGGTTTGGGATGGCAAACCAACCTATAGGAAATCATGGGCTGGGAATCTTTTGATGTGGTCAGATTTGACCTTGGACCCCTCCTTCAGGGTCAAATGAGGATAGTTAAACTTAAAAGTGCTTATAACTCACTTATTATTGGTCCTAGAGGTTTGCAATGTGAAACCAACTTATAGGAAATCATGGGCTGGGAATGTCTTGATGTGGTCAGATTTGACCATGGACCCCTCCTTCAAGGTCAAACGAGGATAGCCAAACTTAAAAGTGCTTATAACTCGCTTATTATTGGTCCTAGAGGTTTGCAATGTGAAACCAACTTGTAGAATATCATTCGCTGGGAATCTTCTGATGTTGTCAGATTTGACCTTTCGCCCCTCCTTCAAGGTCAAACGATGGTTCACGGGCTTTGGTGAGTTGTCTTTGCGGTAGATACAGATTTGCATCAGTTCTCCGATGTGTAGGTTTAGTTATAAATATTTTTTAAAAATTTCTGTTTCTTTAAATGTGTATGTATGTATTGTTCTCAGTATTTCTATTTTCTAACTACATTTTTGCTAAGGTACAGTTGCTACATTTATGGTTGTTATTGGCTTTTGATAATTCATTGGTCAAATGTTAATAACTTATTGGTGGGGGGTTTAAAATTACTATCAATTACTACATAGTAGATGGTGACATAATCTTTTAAAATCTGTGTGTTGTTTCAGAGAGCTTCTTAACAATGTCCCTGCCTTTCTGTTATAACTCACACAGCTAACTCAGCAATGTCCTCAACATGTAACTTAAAATTCTCTAGTTTAAGTAAAGAAATCACAAAAGAATGATATTCTAATGGAAATGCTGGCGAATGAATAATGAATACGTTGTGTTTATATTCCAGCCCTCAATGTATAACCTGTCTGTTGTAGCTCACACATCCACTATCAGGTATCTAACATGCCAGCTTTATCCAATTCTGTTATTTCAGTGAGGAAATCAGGAAAATTCAGACAGCTTCTTCCGCCCGGGCAGCCATCTTGGCCCCGTTCTTTTCCTCGTCCAAAATGATGGTGTTTGCGACTGTGCTGGCCATGATACTCAATGACCAGAATGTGAATGCTGAGAAAGCGTTTGTACTCATCGCCATGTACAATGCGGCCAGACTAACGATAAACCTCTTTGTACCGTTTGCCATTACGTTCCTGGCCGAAGCTAAGACTACAATAAAACGACTACAGGTATTTGGAGCAAGGCATGGAAAATTCACCACATTGTCTGAAGGAAGTTAGTAAGAAAACCCTACAGTGAGCCTATACATTTTGAATAAAACGTACAGTGAGCCACAACCTTTTGTACAATACATATAATGAGCTACCACACTTTATATAAAACTTATAATGAGCTACCACACTTTGTATAAAACATATAATGAGCTACCACACTTTATATAAAACATATAATGAGCTATCACACTTTGTATAAAGCATATAATGAGCTACCACACTTTGTATAAAGCATATAATGAGCTACCAGACTTTATATAAAAGATATAATATAATATAAAACATATAATGAGCTACCACAATTTGTATAAAACATAAAATGATCCACCACACTTTGTATAAAACATACTGTGAGTCACCACACTTTGTATAATAATGTAGTGAATGAGTCCACTTTGTGTGAAACAGGGAGCCACCATGCTTTGTATAATGGATATAGTGAGTCTCTACACATTGTAAAAAACATACAGGGAGCCAACACACTTTGTGTAAACATACAGTGAGCCAACACACTTTGTATAAACATTCAGTGAGCCAACACACTTTGTATACACATACAGTGAGCCAACACACTTTGTATACACGTACAGTGAGCCAACACACTTTGTATAAACATATAGTAAGCCAACACACTTTGTATAAAACATAGAGTGAGTCAACACACTTTGTATAAACATACAGTGAGCCAACACACTTTGTATAAACATACAGTGAGCCAACACACTTTGTATAAACATATAGTAAGCCAACACACTTTGTATAAAACATAGAGTGAGTCAACACACTTTGTATAAACATACAGTGAGTCAACACACATTGTATAAACATACAGTGAGTCAACACACTTTGTATAAAACATACAGTGAGCTAACACACTTTGTATAAACATACAGTGAGACAACACACTTTGTATAAACATACTGTGAGCTAACACACTTTGTATAAACATATAGTAAGCCAACACACTTTGTATAAAACATAGAGTGAGTCAACACACTTTGTATAAACATACAGTGAGCCAACACACTTTGTATAAACATACAGTGAGCTAACACACTTTGTATAAACATACTGTGAGCCAACACACTTTGTAGAAAACATACAATGAGACAACACATTTTATATTAATACTGTGAGCCAACACACTTTGTATAAACATACAGTGAGACAACACATTTTGTATAAACATACAGTGAGCTAACACACTTTGTAGAAAACATGCAATGAGACAACACATTTTATATTAATACTGTGAGCCAACATACTTTGTATAAACATACAGTGAGACAACACACTTTGTATAAACATACAGTGAGACAACACATTTTGTATACACATACAGTGAGACAACACACTTTGTATAAAACATGCAGTGAGCCAACACACTTTGTATAAACATACAGTGAGCCAACACACTTTGTATAAACATACAGTGAGACAATACATTTTGTATAAACATACAGTGAGCCAACACACTTTGTATAAAACATACAGGGAGTCAACACACTTTTTACAAAACATGCAGTGAGCCAACACACATTGTATAAACATACAGTGAGCCAACACACTTAGTATAAACATACAGTGAGCCAACACACTTTGTATAAACAAACAGTGAGACAACACATTTTGTATAAACATACAGTGAGCCAACACACATTGTATAAACATACAGTGAGCCAACACACTTAGTATAAACATACAGTGAGCCAACACACTTTGTATAAACAAACAGTGAGACAACACACTTTGTATAAACATACAGTGAGCCAACACACTTTGTATAAACATACAGTGAGCCAACACACTTTGTATAAGCATACAGTGAGCCAACACACTTTGTATAAACATACAGTGAGACAACACATTTTGTATAAACATACAGTGAGCCAACACACTTTGTATAGACATACAGTGAGACAACACACTATAAGTTGTATCAGGTATATGTTGAGTCATCACGCTTTGTATAAAGTTAGTAAAATTGATCACTGTACAGCTATAATCATGATTCATGTAACATTATATCATTTTAAGTGGTTTAACATATTAAAAATCATCAGGTTTCATAAAATATTAGAATGCAACTCAGAGACATCAAATTATATCTTAAAATAAATCAAGAGTTATAGCATGTAGTATTTATAAATCATAGAACAAGGTTGAGATAAGTTTTTAGAAATACTTTTGAAATTAAAACTTCAGTTATAACATAGGAACTCAGAAACCATTATAAAATTCTATTGAAATATCGATATATGAAACCAGTGCTAAAACTTTCAAGTGATGTGGTAGAATTTTTCATTTCTTGCTCTGAAAGCTCCGCAACAGCTTTTAGGTAGAAAAAAAGATCAAAATAGAAAATCCAAAAACTCTTATATAATATTTAATTATATATGATATTATATTCTCCCCTCCATTGCTTGTTAGGATTTTCTGTTGTGGCTATTCTGGTTTCTTTGGTGTAGGCTTAAAAAGCATGGGCGATGTACTAAAGTGTTCATTTCTGTAAAAGTCTATAGGCACTAAAATATGAGACAATGTGATACTTCGGAACTGCTTTTATTACATATCTTATCTCTAGTCAGTGGCGATATGATGTAAGCTGATGTAAAACTGATTGTATTTTAAAGAATTTCGTAGCTAAAGTTAAAGTGACCAAAGCTGCCTTTCTTTGGTCCAATTTTAAAATATTTCAGCCTTTTAAATTTCTTTAATGTAAAATTGGATTATATTTGAGCTTATTGCATCAGATTTTATCGGACCAGTGCCTACAGGCCTTTACTTTCACTTAGGGCTGTCAAAGTGTACTAGAATACTCATTAAAGAGTACAGTAACAGATTGGTGTTAATATATGGATTTGCACAATTAAGATTCTTAGATTACTACTCTTATAGTTATCAAAATATTCACACAAAATAAAAATGATATGAAATGGTTTGATTTGGCACATTTTGTTGCATAATTATCACTGAAAAAAGCAGTTACATCATCAGTTAAATAATAGTAAAAGAATACTTAGATCAATTAAGTAATAGTAAAAAAGTAGTTAGATTAATTAATAGAGAAGTACCTAATAATTAATTAATAGTAAAAAAATATTCGAGTATAGAAGTTACAGTCGTTGACAGTCCTAGTTTCTTTGTTATTTGTTTATTCTTGTTGGGGATATAATGCATGGTTTCCTTCTTTCTTTATCTATTTCTTTATATGAAATTGCTTTTTGTCGTTCTGCTTATTACTATCTATAGATATTGCTGCAGATAAACATTATGTTGTAATATAACAGAAGAACTGGCTTCTAATTTCTTTCAGTCAAACCTAAGAAGGTGAGTCACACCCTTTCATACCCAGTGGAACATTATTCAGTGCCAAAAGAAACTTGGGTTGATGTTGTTCCCAGTTCACAGTGGGTAATGTATTAACTGCCCAACTGTCAGGTCCTGGGTTCGATCCCAGGTCTGACCTAAGTAGGAAAATGCTTGTCAGTGATTGATCAGGTTTTAAATACAGATTCTTGGCCAACTTATATGCTCCTGCATTGTGTTGTCCTCTTGATTAGTCAGTGTGATATAAGCTACTGTATAATGTCTTGAAAGTAGTGTTAAACCCAAATCAGTAGCTAAAAATAGCCATCTTCTATAATGTTCTTATACATAACAGTAATATTTTGAACAAGAAATTTCAAGGTATGAAGAGTTACTGTTAACAGACAAAAAGCCTTGAGGATCAATATTAGAGGTCGTCAGTGGCCTAGTGGTTAGCAAGTTTGGCACCTAATCATAGGCTGTCACCTCTGTGGGTTCGAGTCCCACAAGTGGCAATTCTGAGGACCTGTCCCAATATGACCCTGGCTGTTGAACGGGACGTAAAACTCCAACTTTGAGGATCAATATTACTATCTTATGCTGGACAATCATAAATTGATTCTATTCAGAATCTTAGTTTTTAACCCCAGCCCATAAAGGGGTATATCCGGTGACAACTGTTACCGTGGCAACACTTTGAAGATATTTGAGCTTAAAGTTTGTGGGTGTTCCACAGCCTAAACCCATGCATGGATTTTCACAAAATTTTCAGGATACTTTTACCCTAAGAGGATCTAGAGCTGATTAGATTTTGAGGGGTATCCGGCAACACTTTAAGATTTTGGTGTCTTAAAGTTTGTGAGGGTTTCAGCGCCTAAATCCAGGCACCGATTTTTACCATATTTTCAGGATATGTTTACCCCAAGAGAATTTAGAGATGATAAGTTTTTTTGTTTTTTTTTTCTGGGGGGGTATCTAGCAACAACCGTTGCCATGGCATCTCTTTGAATATTTTTGAGTTTTAACGTTTGTGGGTGTAAACCGATGCATGGATTTTCACCAAATTTTCAGGATATGTTAACCAAATCAGGATCTACAGCTGAGTAGATTTGGGATGGTATCTGACAACACCTGTTGCCATGGCAACACTTTAAATACTTTTCAGTCTTGAACTTGTTTATTGAAAAAGGGGTGCTGTTAAACAGATGTTATTACAGTTGCATTTTGATCTCCCGCCGGCCATTGGACCAGGGTTGGAAGATTATGAAACGCCTTCCACGTGTAAGAAATCATAGCCTGTGAATCTTATATCTGACAACATTTAGTGTATTCTGTATACTACTTAGAAGTGAAGTTGTTCCTAAGATTTCCCCAAATCTCAATGTTGTTGCCCACTTAGTTGTACCTGCAGGCTTGGGTTCTTGTCTGCCGAGGCTGGCTATTTTTTATTCAGTTGAAAATAAAGTCACTAAAATGTTGTAAAAGAATAAACTATACACGGATAATGATTTAAGATGAAGCAATACTGGATCAGTTTTGGTATTAAAGGCCCAGTCATATATTGCCTGCCAAACTCCAGATTTATAAATAGGTGATATTCTGCGTAATATGGTGTAATTCTGATGTATTGTTTATAATAAGTATATAGCATGAATTAACTAGGCAAGGGACACCCAAGGAATTGTAGAAATATCTAATATGCAATGTGTTGTTGCCTATCAACAAACTGACAGTTGAATCAGTTAAGCACAGGCATAATGATGCAGAAGTGCAGGAGAGTAAGAAGTGAGCCTTGCCATGTTTACTATAAATTACTTGAGTTAATATGTACTGATTATAACAAAGTTGAAGCATGGGTTATATAGATCTAATGGTTGAAGTAAAGGGCATTATAAGTCTGGCTACAAAATGGTGGAAATTGTTGCAAGATTGTTGGAACAGTGTGAGATTCTATCAGATTGATGTAAATAAACTAACTTAATAATACTATCATAATCATTTCAAAGTTATATAGTTTAATAGCTTTGACTTTGCAAGAATACAGTGCATGCAGTATAATTAGAAGAAATATAATTTCATTTGGGGTATTGTAAGTACAAAGGTTTGCGAGGCATCATCGTCAGGAATTACAAAATGTTTTCAGTTGTGAGAGTTAGTTTAAGGCATAATTAAAACTAAATCAAGGGTATATTGGAAGCACTGGTTCACTGCCAAGTTATGATACAGATTATACAGTCAATTTATTTATAGTGGAGGGTACAGTTATATTGCCAATTTGGCACTTATAAAGATATTGAACAGACTCACTGAATTTCTCATTCCGTAAAGTAAGAAGAAAATGATGATGAGAAAGTATGTGAGCCAGATAGTCATCAGTTTTCTGTGATATTGTATTCAAAATGCAACCAGTAAACAGTCAGAGGATATTTATCAGTTAGTAAACATGAATATTATTATTAATATTTATTATGAATAGAGCTTTGAAAAGAGACTGAAAATATAGTCCAGCATGAATAGAAATGTCAATATGTGTTATGACCATTCTGTGAAATTGTCCATTTCATGAAATGGACAAGGAAATTATGAGAACTTATAGGAAATTTTTGTAACCTTTGTAAAGGATTACATTTGACCTTTCATCACTGCTTTAAGATCAAACAGGGTTTTCACAATAAAAATGCTTTGTATCTCACTTATCATTGATCACAGTGGTTCAGAAAGTGAGACGAAGTTTTAAAAATTAAAAATCATGGGCAAGAGATCTATATGATGGGTTTCATTTGACCTCATATTATTGTCCAAGATCTTGGAGCACTCTTTTAGTGTTGTAATAATATCGGGAAACCATACTTTTCCAGTGGATACATCATACATTGAGCGGCCATTTTGGACACTGATGCATCCTGGGTTAAGTTATGAAATTTGTCTTGCACCACAGAAGTAGTAAGGCTTGACAAAGTAAATGTAGTTTAACTACTAGTGTTATTCATAAACAATATTGTGCTAAATAAACGTACAGAACAAGGTGAATTTATCCTAAAGGAGGAGACCATAATTCTCTGAATTTTCTTGTCTATAAGAGATTATTTCTGAAAACAGACTGAGCATTTGTGTATCCCGAATCCTGCAGATGTGAACAACAGAAGATCTTTACCGTTCAGCAAGTCAAAGCTGTTCCTGCAACAATCAACCAATCAAGTGGCAGAATCATGGCCTTTGCCTTGGTTATCTCCATGGCTACACTGAGTTCCAAACATTTAGATCCTGGCTGGCTTTACCCTGCTGTTGCTATGGTGATGGCCCTGAAAGACGGGTTCTTAATGCGATACTATTTTGCTATAAAGGATGGGAGTGAATTGGTAACCACATTGCGAAGGATCCAGGTAGTTTTTGTGTTATCACAGAAGTGATGAGTTGTTAGTCTTTTGTATTTATAAAAAAACATCCTAATCGCTTCACACGATCCTTTTTCCTTGATCTTTCGTATATGATTTTTTCCCCTCACCAAATCCTTAAATTTACTTTGAAATTCCAAAGTGTTACTTTGATTTCACTCAAGACCCGGTGTGTATCCTAATTTAAATAAAAATAATTCAGCATTTTGTCACAGTTCAAATTTGTAAAACTCTTCAAGATAACTTTTCTACTGCTTTGATCTCATGTAGAGAACTAGTTCTATTAACAGCCTCAGTGACTAGATGCAGCTCTGTTCACTCATGCATTCCTATTCTCTGGATTCTCATCATCACACAGTTGCTATGGCTACTCACTACTATCCACTAGCAGGTTTGCTCCAGCCTACCTTATATCACAGATTTATTTGGTATGGCTAGCAGTTATTATAGCTGACCATTACCCACAATTATAAACATCTTTGTTAGACAGAGTTTGCTTGAGTAACTTGAGAAGGTATTTAGAAGCAGAGGAATAAACATCTATCCTCTGGAAGTCTTCAGAAGGAAACTAGCTCTTGACGGGACAACATCTCCTCCCCGTCTAACATCAAGAGCTAGATTATATATATGTGTGTGTGCTGTGTATTCTTCCTTATTTTTAAGAATAAAATGGACTTACAACTATATCTTACATTATTCATTTCTATGTAACAATCAACATGCCTTCCAGTGACAACTTGCTACAGATGCCCCACTTTCGGTGATAATTTTCTGTATACGGCAAAGAGACTGAAATGAATTTCAAAATCACTGTTTTACTTTTTAGGATGTGTTTGCTCATCTGTCTCTTTGCTTGTCATAGGGTTTTATTTTTTTGTTGACAAAAACACCCAAAGATAATATAAGCCTCCAGATGGATGTAAAATTACTGAGTAAAACAGTTTAGTTCAAAATTGGGTTGAACACATATAATGTTCTAAAACATGGCCAACTAGAATGCAAGGTGATACACAGTTGGCCAAAGTATTAAGTTTCTTTGAGTCCCCTGTTTTGACTATGAAGTCCTTCAGGCATTACATTCCAATATTTTGCAGCTCACTCCCTCGTCATACAAGAACTGGCCATTCAGTAATACCTTTTTGCAAGTATCTTATTAGACTTACCATTTCAAATTAAGTTTCCTCACTCAGTGTTTGAACTTTTTTAGCTCTTTCATATGTACATATCCCTGGGTTATTGGCCTAAAATGTCCCTTATACCCCTTTCACACTGTAGGCGGTATCCACCGTGGTAGACCATGTTTGGTCAAATGTGCCAGGCCTTGGATCACCACCTCATGTCTGTTGGCAAACTTATGAGTCAGTAGTGAACCGTCCATTACCTTACACATCCTACGGATATTTTAAAATGTTTGAAATTTCTATCTGTGAATTTGGTATCGTGAGCATGCGCAGACAGTTTATCGTGCATGCACATATAAATTTCTTACTACGGTAACTGAAGGTGTGGTTCGCTGTGTACATAAGGTTATAATTTCTCTCGTCTTTTGCTGTAATACAGCAATATAAGGTGAGTTAATGTATTGGATATTTCACCACTGTGTCACATTAGGTCGCATATGAATCTTGAACAGTAGTTGATTAGGACAGGTGTGTTTCGCCAAATGCCTGTAACTGCAAACTGGGGCAACTCCGGAGGCGGTTCCACTGCCGAGTAAAGCTTCTAACCGTGGGACAAACCACTTGTAGTGTGAAAGGGGCATTAACTTTGAATTTTGTTCATTTTTTTTGGTCATTTTATTGCATGTCAGTTCCCCCTTGTGTGAAGACATTAACATTTTCTACATGCAGATTGGAACTGCATGCTGTGTATCAGCAACAGTATATGCATGGAATTAACGCCAATGTCTACCTCTCCATGTCCCGACTGATGCTCTTCATTCTTGTGGTAACCATGGTGACACTGACCCCATGGCGCCTGGAGGTTGGCTCCTTGTACACAGCAGTTGGTATGGTCGTAGCTCTGAGAGATGGATTTTTTCACAGGACTTATGTGGCAACAATTGGCTTGAGTGAAGCAATTCCGACTATTCAGAGACTGAAGGTACATCTGCCATGCTAATCTTCTACCTTGGATAAATTGAAAGCATAATTTTGGCTGCATGATGATACTTCATACTATGCCTTGGAATTGTTTAAAATTATCCTGAGATGCTACACGGATGATCAGACACTTTGTTTCTTGATCCACTAAGAGTGGTTATTTTCCAGAACGCTTATTTTTATACAAGAAGCAGATGGTTTTATTTGGTTTATGTCTGCTGCCATATTTTATGAAAAATAAAAAAAAAAGGATTTCTGGTTGATACTTATTGTCAAAAAAATTGTTCCAATTATTGCATTATGATTAAAAATGTCATAGAAAAATAAGGCAAATAATCCAGTGTGGCTCACTGATCTGTCATAAGCATAGGTGATTATTTCATATAGATTATATTACTTTGGACGATTGTCATCACTGGTAGAAAAAGTACAAAATATTGCAGATATGTTATGTTGCATTATTTAGAACTCTAAAGAAAGTGGCGTCATCTTCCATTCATGATCATTCATATAGCAGTACATTGTTTTATGTTCACTTGAAAATTCAGTTTTTGATAGCACATAGAAATTGTGTTTCTCAAATTGCAAGGTACAATTCAATCATTAGTACATCCATAAAATTAATTTTATTAGCTGAGTAAATTTGTACACTTGTGGTAATTGATACAATTATACAGGCCTACTCTTCACTGCTTTGTTCCATGATCTTGTTTATCCATGTCTTCATTTAACCTGCCATTTTACACCCGGTTATTACTGATTGCTGTCTTGATTTGGGAAATTTTCTGCAATTACATCAATTTCACTTTGCTTTTGAGCTTATGTATTATCAAGTTACACCTGGAACTTTCAATTGAAATCTACCACCCCCTGATTTTTGTGATTCCGCACCCTTGAATGATTATATTTTAAGCAATTTTCAGAGATATTGAGCAGTATAGTAGACTCTGTACAAGAAGATGCAGTGTGCAAGTCATACTTGAGTACAAGTGAAACCAGGACTAGATATAACAAGTGAATTTTAGCCGTCAATAGAACCAAATATCTTGTGGATAGAGGGAGTCATATTCTCTTTTTAAAAACAGTCTATTTTAGTGTTTAATTCTCAAAAATTCAATTGTCTGATGATGGTGAAGTTTCAATGCATTTAAAAGTAAAATTTGTACTGCTAGCCTCTGTATTTACATAGAATGTATGTTTTCTTTAATTCCTTATACCATTCAAGATAGAGTTAATTATTCGGCAATTCTAACATTATGCTTTGTTTCAGCTCATTTAAAGGAAGAGTATTTTGTATCGGCTAAGGTGGGTTTGGGGACTTATTGGGTTGATAAGTTAAATGGGGGTTGCTTTACAGCCGTACATAAGCATTCACCCATTGCGTCAGGCTGGGCAGGTGGGACTAGTATACACTGTATTGTTCTACAATATACTTTAATTTATCCATCTCTTCATCAGTAACCTGCCATTTTATATCCGGTGACTGATTGCTGTCTTGATTTTGGAAATTTCATACAATTAAAGCAGTTTGACTTAAATTTTGAACACATTTTTACCAGTGGTATACTGTCATTGGGTCTTGACCCAGTGGCAGATATTGTACTACCGTAAATGACCTATTTAGTGCATCCGCCCTTGTAACCGCACCCTACCTCTTTTTCCCAGCAATATCGTCGGTGACAGTGCACAATATCCACATATTTTTTATATATTGTACATATTTTTACTTAATAAATTGACATTTTTGTCATGACTTTTAAGTTTGTTTTTATCTACCGCCATATTTACAGGAAGTGGGTACTTTTAGTAGATTCTAAAAGTTGTGGGGTAATTAGCAAATAAGATCATATTTTTACATATTTAACATAAAACACAGATGGAATGCTTTATTTTATTACAAAAAATACACTTGCCATTTCCTGACCACAGCTATATGTTGGTGACATCCAACTCGCTGACCAATAAAATTCAAATGATTAAAATGGTGGTCATCTCAATCCGCCATAAAATGGCCACAAAAAGCACTCTTACTCTGTCCTTTCTTGATTTTGTTCTGGGAAGACATTGTCAGAACAGATGCCTGAGACACCACAGAACTGAAATTCACACAACTCAAAAAACTCATAAAGAAAATCCCAAATTAAAAATACACATCCACACTCTAGTATGGCCAACAAAAACAATGAATGGCACCTATTGGTGTGGTCACATGACCATTGGGGGGCTTCCTAGTCCACACTCACTGGTTTCTTAAGGTACCTTAAAAACACTAATGGATGTGTCAGGCCAGTGAGTTGGATGGCACCAACATATAGCTGTGGTCAGGAAATGGTAAGTATTTATCTAATAAAATTTTTAAAATTACAACAAAATTGTTTAAATTTGTTACCTTTTTAGGTGTTAACTGAAAATATTTACAGGTTTAACAAAATCCCACACGAGGTGATATGCATATGAAAACAGTTAACCGGTTCAATAATGTTGGCATCGACTATTGCTTTATTGACCTAATATGTAGTCAGTAAGGTTAACCATTTCAACTTTAATTAGAAAAGTGATTTAGAAAATGGAAAATGTGGTGGAATTGGTTACATTACATTAGCCTTCAGTCAATTTAACTTTGTAAGTGGCAAAAATTATGACCCTCTTGAATCGAGCCTGTTTGACCATGTTATAGCTCTTTTAGACATTGAACCCTGTAAGTGGCAAAAATTATGACCCTCTTCAATCGAGCCTGTTTGACCATGTTATAGCTCTTTTAGACATTGAACCCTGTCAGACTATGACCTGTTTGACTTTGATATCAAGTGCGTTATAATTTGCAGAAATGGTCAACCACTCAACCTTTTGACCTTATTTTAGGCATGAGATACAGGCAGTGGATCACGTCATGACCTCAAAGTCCTTCTCGGCTGCCATCAGCCGGTTTGCAGGGATCATGTTGAATTACTCACTCATTGTTACCATGGTGATCTTTAACCCCTGGAACTTGACCTCTGACGTGGTTTTTCCTGCCATTGGAATGTTGACTGCTGTCAAGTCTTCGTGTGTTGCAAGAATCCGTCAGGTGATTCAGGATTTTAGCGAGGGTGTCACTACAACAGAGAGATTGCAGGTATTGCAGAAAAGAACACCATGGATGATTTTTGAATGCAGATTTTGTATCCTGGATATTACAGTCTCTACAAATTTGCAACAGTTGATTGGTTGCAGGGTTTTGAGAAGGGGGTTACGGGGGTATGGTAAAGTTTTCTTTGTTGAACTGAGCTAACCCTTGAGGAAAACTTAGACATGATTTCATTAATTTGTACTTAAATGAAAAACACCTCCCCGCATGATGATTTTTATTGCAGTATTTATACCCTTGATATTGCCACCTTTGGAAATTTGTGATGACTGCCAATTTCATGTAATTACATATTCCCCACCCTGTGTTCAGCTTTACTTTTCCTTGACATTGATCTATTGTCGAGTAGTATCGATATATCTCTGAAATTTGCAGAAATTGATTTTCCTCATGGTGTGAGAGTAGTACCCTTGATTTAACCCTCTTGAATCATGCCTCAAGAGACATTAGAAAATACTTAAACGTAAGAGAGATTTCTTAACACTGGACAGAATTCTATGAAGAAGGAATATTTAGAGAATGCGTAGAAAATAACTGAGTCATATTTCATTAATTCACAAGCCTGAAGGTATTGTTTGTAGAAAAACTGTACAAAAACACTATTATTAAATTAAATGACATGTGTTTAAATTTCTAATTTTGAAATTTTTCTTCTCAGATTTTTTCTTAAAATATCTTTATTTCCTACTTAAATTCTTAGGATAAATTATTCAAAGAATGAAAATGTCAGTGAATATAGTTCCAGATATAAGTTTTGTAAACCTTATGTATTTTTATAGCTTCATATAGTGAGTGGAATCACCTCCACCTTTCATGGTTGATTATTCATCCATTTTCCAACTGATAATCGAGCCATAATCGACCTTTCACCTTGCCGTAGTGACCTTTATCAGTAGAATTGTGTCTGGGCCATGTCACAGACAGTCTAAGATGTAAGAAGTTGATTCTTGGATAGGTCATTGGTTGGGGAGTGTAGGTATACTAAATCATGGTTTGATCTTTAACCTTGGCTCTGCCAAAGTGTTTTCATCTGCCATATTTGAGGCATATTTCCCTTATCAGAAATATATATTGATTGCTGCAACTGATTGTTAATTTATTATATGTACTTTTACTTAATTATGTAGTATCCATTGACAGCTATGCTTCAGTTAATATATTTTACAGGTTCTAATTAAATTGATGCTGTCATCTTGCGATTGAAGTAACCTGTTTTAATATTTCATCTTTACATACATTTCATCCTTATTTACATCTTTTTTTTTTTTAAAGTTTAAGTCATTATTTCGACCGTAACTTAACCAGCACTGTTTACTCTGAAAGTCTCGTAATCTTTGTGCTGTTTCACTTCTATATCTCATGATATCAAAAAATTTTCCTCGGGTTATGGGGTACGGAGATCCCCAATGCTTTGCATGAAATCTGTTTTCTTGTTTTTTAACCATTCATGATAAAATTGTATTAAATCGTTTCACTGATCTATACCCTATACGGTCACAATCTTGGTGGCATATATATTCTTGAGAACTTGCTATTTAGTCACTTTATACACCTTAGAATTTGCTAGTGATGAGATTAGGCACTTTTAACAATAGTCTGATTAGATTAATAGATGAGAGTTATACAGAATCTTAAGAATAGTGAGCAGATGTGGATTGAAAAAAATCAACAAAATAATAATAAAAAATTACCACTAAATGAACAAAAGAACATTGGAAGAAAGCAGGAAATGTAATCATGAAAGATAAAGTGGTGAGGATGTGTTATGGTAGACATTTTGCTTTCATTTTGATTGATGGATTGATTGGTTGGTTGATTGATAGATTGATTCAAGTATCTAGTTGTTTTGTATTATTTCTGAACCATGACTTAAAATGGCGGTCCTCTGTCATTGGGTCCTATCCCCAGTGGCAGGCTAAAGAACCTCAAGGACGTTGATAAATGGTCATCCTTGAGCCTCTATCTTCCAGTTAGGGGAATGTCAGTTACTTGTGAGTTGGGGCTGTATCTGTGCAGTCGGATTGGTTAAATAGCACTTTGAGTCCTGTAGTATATGGAGCCATATTGCGCTGAGTATTATAAAATACACAATACAATACAATACAATGACCTTGTTTTTAACATATCTGAGAGACTTTGGGTAGGGTAGTTGAGTTTCTGTTTGCAAATGGATAGTCTTCCAGTGCAGTAGTTGTCTCAGGGACTGTGAGTCTTATTTGAACATTATAATGTCTGATTTCTGTGTGAATAAAAATGCATGCTTGGGATATGGAACAGTGATTCTCTTTTTGTTTTATGATGGTATAATTATCTCAGATTTTTAGGGCCTCTGAGTATTGACTTGGTACAATCTCTTTTTCATGTATCTTCTACCTCCTGCAGTTGAAAGACTGGGGTTGGGAGATTATAAAACACCTTCCATGTGTAGAGTAAGAAATCTAAAATTCGCCACATATCTGAAATTTGCCACATGTGAAAATACTAATAAAATAAATGAATTGTGGTAAGATTTGTTTACTTTTTGAACTGAAAAATACCAATTTTTAGACAAAATCATCATTTTCTTCATAAAATTAACTAAGGTTTTAGAGGTGGCGAATTTTAGATTCCTGGCAAATTTTAGATTTCTTACTCTACATGCTTGTGCATGTCTGTTCATCACACTTTTACAAAGACCTTTATATCTTCACCAAATTGCAGAGAATGTTTATGACTGTGACGACTTGTCTGTTAAAATTTTGGCCTGATTTTGTAAAACAAAATGTTCTAAAACTTAAAATAGTTCATCGGATTTGTATAAAATGTACATTGCTGGGAAAGCTTGCCCAATAGTAGTTTTTCATCATTTTGAAAATACCTCCCTTATCATTGCTCCTAGGGGTTCAGAATGTGAAAACAGTTTACAGGAAATCATGGCTTGCGTATGTTTTTCAAATGTTGAAATTGACCTTTGACCCCTGCTTCAAGTTTAAGTGTTGTCATCATACTGAAAATGCCTTATATCTCCTTTATTATTGGTTCTCGGGCTTGGAAATGTGAAAACAACTTATAGGAAATCATGGCCCGGGAATCTTTTCCCAGTCCCTCTGTCTACATCCTTTAGGAAACACCTGAAAACTCCAGTTTCCCCACCTAGTCTCCTTCCCTTTGGTCACACCCATAACTCTCAATTACTGACCTTCACCACCCCTCAATTATCCTTATGATTAATGTATTTGTTACTATAGAGCTTTGAGTACCCCTTTAAGGGGAAGATATTGTGCCTGCAAAGCAGTAGATTAGAATAGATTATATTTCCAAGGGTCACAAACTGTTTCTCTTATGGACAACTTGTTGGTTCAGATTTTTACCATTTTTGGCTACTGTTATTTTGTTATTAAACTATTACAGTATTGCTGTACTATAACAGTTTACTAGAACAACTTATAATAATGGATTTGAATCACTCAAGACAACAATACAATGCTATAAATCTGTTGTCTCCTCAGGGAAAAAAATACTTCAAACTTACCTGTTTGCAAAAGCCTTATCCACCTTAGCTTAACCCTGCCTCCCTGACAACAGTGTCTCCTCTGCTATGATATCAGGCCAGTGTTGATGAACCAACTCTTATTCAATATACTTGTGTATAGTTGCACCTTAGAATATGCCAGATGATGGAGATTAAGTGCTATGGAAGTCTTTATTACATTATGTGGGTGTTCCACCACATGACTAAGGCTCCCGATTAAGGGTTTTGGGGGGTCGGTTGCAAAAATTTGCTTAGTCCCAGGCATCCTGTAAGGGTCGGTTGTGGTCGGTTGAGGCCGTGTGAAAAATCAAACATGTTTGATATTTCTCCCGACCCCAACCGATTATTTTTTCCCGCCATAAACAAAATTTCCAGTCCCAGGCTTTCTCAGGCCTCCTCAGACCAAATTTATACAGTCCTATGTTGTCCCAGGCCGCCTGCAACCCTTAGTCCTCGACTCTTAGTCCCAGACCCTCTATTCCTTAGTCCCAGGCTTCCTGCGACCCTTAGTCCCATTGCAAAACAAAAATCGGCTATCTTGTTCTGGGGATGCCTGAGGATGCCGGGACTTAGTCGGGGGTTAGTCGGGGCTTAGTCCCAGGAGGCCTGAGACGTCCTGGGACCCAGTCGGTATGTCTACGACTAGAAAAATGGCTTAATCGGTTCTTAGTCCCAGACCAGTCTGGGACTCTGTGGGACAGTCTGGGGCCTCCTCAGGCCGATCTGAACTTAATCCCAGACTTTCAGTAGTCCCGCCCATTTTACCTTTTTTGTCACAGACTGTCGATGATTAAGGGTCGGGGACAGGGTGGGGGCTCAGTCCTTTGGTGGAACAGGGGCATTAGATTACATCATGCCTTGTATAAGCATGATAACCTATCTCATTAAAATTCTTGACTGTTTTTTTTTTTTTTTTTTGGTTTCCCTGGTATAGAGATTAAGCACTGTGAAATTATAACTACATCAGGTTGGTTTCCTTTGCTTTTGTCTCCTTTAAGCTTGGAAGTGAGAGTGTTAGACCGTGTCCTGGCATTGAAAGCATTCGCAGCCACCATCAGCCAGATCGCGTCTCGACTAATGATTTACACACTAATCATTGCCATGGTGATCTATTCGCCCAATAGTTTGCGAACGGACCAAATATTCCAAGCCTTTAACCTGCTGCTGGCAATAAGGAGTGCTCTGTTTGGCAAGTTTTATAACATGATAGAAGATGCAAGTGAAACAGTCACCACATTAAGGCGACTTAAGGTAATTGATACACTTGAAAAGATATGGCTGGTAAAGCATATTTGGGTGCTCATTAAAAAGAACAAATTAGAAAGACTAAACTCTTGAGTGATGAATTATCTGGGAAAATAGTTAATCTAAAGTCGATGATAAATGAGTTTCCAGAAAAATGCTTTTCATCACAGCATAAATTTTGATGCAGCTTAAATGAGAGCAACTATCAGTTCAGTGGCCTTTTGAATGTTCTGTACACTCTATCACAGGTGATTAATTTAACCTTTTGGGAAAATAAACTTAAATTTGGATAAAGCTGGTAAATTATGAAGTTAACCATCATGGAAAGTGTTATTAGATGTATGGGTATATACCAATTACACAAAGCACTTCCCAGCCCAGACAAAGTTAGATTGTTTACATGATACTGGTCATGCTGTACTCAGTAGGTGACTTGCCATAGTTATATTTTCATATTACTTTTCTGATTTCTTCTTAACACACTAAGTGACATTGTTGTGTGTTTCAAGTGTTGTATCTACTACAATGTGGAAATTAATTTCTATCTTCTTTAAGTTATAATTAGTTAATTTTTGTGTTCAAGTCTACAGGTTTCATTAGATTTCCATTTTACTTGTTCTTTGTCTCTTTCTAAATTTCATGCTGAACAATAAAAATGTTTTATAAATGTACACACTAAACTAATCAATCTGAATGAAATTTGTGAAACCAATTCAGCATTAAAATGCATTGTGTGGAAAATGACTTCAACACCCTTTTGTCCTTAGACCATATTAGAACATACACCATATTACATCTATAGAAATTAATGTCAAGCTGCCAACTGATCTGTTATGGACCAAATTTTATTGATAGAAATTAATGTAGTGTTAGCTCTCCATTTTACAACAATAATGGAGAGTTGACCCATCAGAAGGGTCACCTGTCTGGGTTTTATTGGGTAATGAAGTCTGTGGGCCTGGTCTGAAAGGTGAACCTTATTTGAAACATTGACAATACTTAAATTTAGGATTTGGGCTTTGTGGCTTGGGTGCTGGATTTCAAAACAGAAGCTGTATGGTTCAGTACTTGCCCGGGTCGTGAAGATAATGTACCTGTGGGTAAAGTATTGTACACAATAAATTGTGTCCCTCTTTACCCAAGAGATTCAATAGGCACCCACACTAGGTGGGAGTTATCAGATTCATTGTCAATCATCGACACTATTGTGTTATTTTAGAACCTATTTTCTTTTGTGATTTAAAGATGTTTTTTTTTAACTGTTCATAGTTTAGTGGCCCTTCAGGGACGCTTATTTGTTTTCACCCAAGTTCAGCTGATCGCTGCCGCTGCTGGCGCCGGATTATGGTGTCCCTTGAATAACGGTTCTTTCTTGAATACTAAAGGGGCGGGAAAAATTTATGCAAGACTACTATTTCTAGACCTTAAACTTCATATAAGGTCACCATAAGAATTTTTCAAAAAATACCCTGTCATCGCATTTCAGAAAAAACTGCTTGAACCAGCTTGAAACTGACTCAACCGACCTCAGTTAAACTTTGATTACTTATTAAGGATGACAAAAGGGACAGTATTAATTTATGGTAACCTTAAAGTCCCAATACGAATGAAGTTATGGACACCTTACAGTGAAATAAGTGAGTTTTCAGCTTCCAGCTATCTTATTGTTCAACTGACCTCAGTTAAACTTTGCACATTTATTAAAGATAAAAAAGGGGGGCCTTCTTATTTTCTGGCCACCTTGAAGTTTCAATACGAATGAAGTAATGTTCATCTTACAGTAAAAATGGGACATTTTTTTCATCAGGTACATAACACTATAAAACTTACATTCTGCTTACAGTCTGATACCGCAACTACTACAGGCTTTTTAACCTACATCTCCATCAGGGCCACTTCGTTTTTGTTTGCAAAAACCTTTTTCTAGTTGAAATAGTATTAAATCAATTGATCGATCTATACCCAGTATGGGAATATTTTGGGTTGTCTATATATTCTTGTCTTATCTGTAAGAACTTGCTCAAGTTTGTCACTTTATGCACCTTACAGTTTGCTTAAGTGTTAAGATTAAGCCCTTATAGAAATGGTCTGATTAGATTATTTAAGTGAATGGCAGATATATTCTAAAAATACCACAGCAGAAGTGCATTAATTTGAAAAAAAGGAAAACCTAACTTTGACCTTAGACCTTACTTAATGATACTATGTGTACTTTTATTCATTTATGAAACTATTGCAATACCCAATCTTTCCCTGTACAAGAACTGTTCTTAAATATTTTGTCCAACCCGACCGGATCTAAATTCAAGAAAATCACAATTTAGTCAACAGTTTTCTAACAACGTGTAGTGATGGCTTTTGAATCACTGAAGACACCTGTATCGTGCTATTATCTGGTGCGTGGTATTTTGGTCTTGCATAAGCGTGGTAACCCTTAGGGGTGTTGCGGTAGTACCGGTATCATCGGTACAGTAAATAAATTATTGAAAACCGTGATAAGTTCAGCTACCGGTTTTCCGCTTATACTTCAATGTAAAGAAACTTTCCTAGCCTTACATACAAAATAAGTGTCATAATCCACTTTTATTTGCTTTTTACTGTAATACCACAGCCAGAATAATTTGCAGAAACCATATATTCCGTTGTTTAGCCAATCAGAATCGAGGATACATCCCTGCCATGTTAGAATTCCTGTTTTACAGTATGGAAAGTATTTGGTTCTCATGTTTTGTTAAATAAGAGACGGTTAACCGATAGCCGACTGGGAAGTGAAAGACAGGAAACCAGCAGGAAAAAATTGCTACCGCAACACCCCTAGTAACCCTTGGGGAAAATCCCTCTCATCAGCTTTCTTGTTCTGGGTTTTTTGTGTCATGGCAGAGAGATTAAGCACTGTTAAAGTATATTTACATTTGGTCAGCTTCTGTTGCTTTTGTCTCCTTTAAGCTTGGAAGTGAGAGTGTTAGACCGTGTCCTCACATTGAAGGCGTTCTCACTCACTCTCGGCCAGATCGCATCTCGACTGATGATTTACACACTGGTCATCGGCATGGCGGTCTACTCGCCCGACAGCTTGCAAACAGACCAAGTATTCCAAGCCATTAGCCAGCTCATGGCGATTAGAAGTGCTCTCTTTGGCAAGTTTTATTACATGATACAAGACTGGAGTGAGGCAGTAACAACAGTTAGGCGACTTAAGGTAATATATACAAGTGAGAATACATGGGCACTTGGGTTCACATGAAAAACAACAAGTTGCAATGAGGATATTTTCTGGGAATAAATTGTTTTTGAGAAAAGAGTTTGAACAGTGTTAAGTGGAAGATGAATGATTTTTATGCAACAGAAACAAGCAGAAGTGCTGTGAGAAGACCTTTCTAATGAATCAAATATATTATACATATTTCAATGTAGGTTACATTAAATATTTTGTTCCCCGAAAGTCCTTACACCTTGTAATACTGCGAGAATATCATCATTTTTTCAGGCATGGTCAGATTATTGATATCAGTCTGACAATTTTGTGACATTAAAATGTTACTGTCATGATGACCTCTACTTATAGGGGAGTTTTACTTAACAGAGCTTCGCTCTATCTGAAATTATGTATCAGTGAAAAAATTGGCGCCAACAGAGTGTATCTTAGATCGCTTAAAGATAATCCCACGGAATCATTGATCACATGGTTCTTAAAATAATAATCTATGAAAGTGGAGTTGATGGAAATTACTGTGTGATTTTTGTGCACAGAAATATATGAATATTATTATAAACAAAGATAAAATTAATCAGCACAATCAATTGCACTTTTTAAAAATTGGCTGAATAATGAGAGAGTGTGCTCGTTGGTAATAAAATCTAGAGGTCTGAAAAGTGCACCTGATAAATTTGATTATTGTGATATGTAAACTTACGATTTGGTCTTTTCTGTTCTAGTTGCCTGTAGTGTTAGAATTTCGAGTGAAAGCTGTGAGGTTTGAGCCTACTCTGGGTCATAGGCATTGTACCTGTGGGCAAGGTGCTTTACACATGTGTCTTTTACCTAGGAGTATTAATGAGTACAAAGTTGGGAAGTTATAAATCTGCAATAGGCTGGCATTCTGTTTAGGGAAGTAAGAAATACTGTGAGTCCTTTCATGCCAAATTACCAAACCAGATAAAATCCCTGTAATATGGGAATCTAGGTTTAAAGGATAACTTCACTGCACAAGAATGTAAGAAACCACTAAATATGTAAGGTTTATTAATCAGATTGTTCATAATTAACAGTTCTTATTTGATTTTATTCTCGCAAGTCTGGTATAGACTCCAGAATTGCTAAGGCTACTAGGGTACTTAGTGAGGTATTAATATTGTCCTTTAATTGTTTAAAGTTAATAAGACAGTATAATTGATGAGATTATATTTTATAAAAACTAAGTGACAAAGTTACTTATATTACATGAAGGAAAACCTTCAAGATGGTGTGAATTTATAAGCCTCTTTGTCTAATTAACCGTTTGCCATGGAAATGTAGCACACAAATGTATTTATTTCATATAATCAATGTCAATCATAAATTAAAAAATAAATTATCCCTGATAACTACAGAGGAGTATGACGGTCAAAGTTAACTTTTTTTTTTCAGTTGTCGACTTCAGTTGTCTATGCAACTAAACTGCAATATATTCATTTTAAACTTGATTAGAGTAAGAAATCTAAAATTCGCCACATATCTGAAATTCGCCACATGTGAAAATACTAATGAAATAAATGAATTGAGGTGAGATTTGTTGACTGTATAGTAAATTAAGGCTTTTTGAACTGAAAAATACCAATTTTTGGACAAAAACATCATTTTCTTCATAAAATTAACTAAAGTTTTAGAGGTGGCGAATTTTAGATTCCTGGCGAATTTTAGATTTCTTACTCTAATCAACTTTAGTACATAGTAAATTCACTTTTGAATCAAGATCTGAGAGTCAGCAAATCTAGAAAGAAACCTAATCTGGCCCTTGTACTCTGCTGTAGATTAACCCCCGGCCTGATGATGTTTTTTGTATGAATCTTGTCTTGCCAATCCTTTATCAGAATGAATTGCACATTTCATTGAATAATCATGATATTAAATCAATTGTAAGCCTCAGGCTAGTTCCACAATTACAATAAAACAGAGCTTTTCCATCTTTAAATCCTTACTATTTTTGCAATTAACAACCCCATTGCCTGTTCTTCATACAGCAATTTCTAATGCCAATGAAATGTGAAGAAAATGACAGTAAAACAAATTGTAAGTTGTGAATGTGTCACCGATGAGGAACTTTAGGGTAATTTGTACAGATACAAATAATATGATATTCTGCTTAACAATATATGACCAATTTTTATATTGAACATTTAGTTGTCATAGTCTAATTTTTGTGTGTGATTACCGCATATGTTATTTTAAAAAAAATTCCCACAAATCCTGATACACACTTTTGCAAGACTGGTACATATCAATTATGCACTTGTTATTAAAGTCTATTATGAATGGAATTAGTGTAGAAAATTTTGGAGTACTGGGGGGAGGTTAGTCCTGTAAATATTCGATTACATGTAGAAGGATAGAGTGATAAACTAATCAGAAATTGGATAATGACGGTACTCTTTTCTTGTTTGATGTGAGCAGTGGTTGTCAAATATATTTTATGAATTTAACCCAAAGTAAGTCATTTGACTCGTTAGATCTTTGCAAATAAAGTCTTGTATATTTTGGTTATGTTTACAGTTGTACTTAGTATTAAAGAGGAGAGTAAAAAAGCCTGAATGGTTTTATTTCTGTTTTAAAATTTTGTTAGTTTCTTAGCGCTTAATCTGATACCCAGTCACATTGTTGCGCCTTTAATGATAGCCCAGTCACACTGCAGTTGCTATTGGCTACGTTTTTAGGCGTCCAAAAAAACTGAAAATCATCTAACGGAAATTGTGAACATTTCAAAACTTCTATGTGTATTGGGCAAGTGAAGCTGGGAAAGAGTTTCCCAAGTGAACAGACATGTGTATCAGTAATTACAGAAATGTCAGTGTTTAACAAAATGCCTTTAATCGTAGGCAATACCACCTGTAGTGAGACAGCGTTATAAGGCGCAGCACGAGAAACTAATTCAGTTATCATTCTGTAGACATAGCAGGATCAATACCTCAAGGAAAGGACACCGAAATAATTTTTAATCTAATATTGGGGGAATGCCTTACTGAAGAGATAAGATATTAGCTTTTTTCTTAACAAAAAAAAGAAAGAAAAATAGTTCTCAATAGGAAAAATTACTACTCGATCAACTTGGGCTATTAGTAATTTACTTTGCCCCACTTTTGTCTTGTGGTATCCAGTGTTAGAGTGACTAGTGATTTTTGTACTGGAACAGTCTGTCATTGTCACGCTGCTATTGAACACATAGTGGTACCAGTGTTAGAGTGACTAGTGATTTTTGTACTGGAACAGTCTGTCATTGTCACGCTGCTATTGAACACATAGTGGTCCTGCATGTGCTTAAAATTAGCCCAGTTTGGTTTATATTACTTGTTCAGAATTTGGCAAAACAATTATTTGAGCTATCTATCCTGAAAAATTTATTAATGAGGATATTTATCTATTGACACCAAACAAAACAGGAATTAAGTCCTCTGCTAAGTTTGTACTCCAGGTACTTTGTTACTCTATTCCACAACAAATACTTGAGTACCCAATGACAGTCCATTTTGATATTCTCGTGGGATACCCGAGGTACCCTTGTCACCACAAATCTAACACAAATAGTCTGTCTAATATGTTCATTATGTTGTATTAATGTGTTGCACTAATATGTAAAATTGCTTCACTACACCTTCACATTTTGCATGTATAATGTAGTCAGTTTACTATTAGTTCTGTAGTTTAGTTTTTGCACTACCTGTTGTTTTAACCTCTATACCTTGCCTGTAATGTACTGCTGAATTAAAATGCACTCCCCTAACTAGACAAGAATTAGTATTTTTTGTTGATCTTGTGTGATATCTATATAAGTGTGTGTGTGTTATGTATTTAATTTTGTATATGAGAGCAGTGTCAGACTACTTTCAAAACTGTTTCCTCTGTATTAGATTTGTAAATGAGTGATAATCTGATTTGGAAGGTTATTTAATAAAAAATTATTGTATTTTAGTGTTGGTATTGAATAAGAATATTTATATCGATATCAAACCATATTTTGCCTCCTGTATCGATCGATATTCAAATATCAGGGCATGAGATGTTTTCCTAGAGACACCTTCCAAACTCTTTTGCATGTTTTAGTTCCCGAAAATGTAAACAAATATGGCGTTTCCGCTTTAACGGTAAGTAAAAGTGGACAAAAATAACATGAAAACCAATATATTCTTCAAATTTTGTACTTTATTTGAATTAAAAACACGATTGTTGTACCTATTAAGTGGTATGTTTCGATATTGATATTGTACCCTACATTATCGATATTGGCAAACTTAGCTTGAATTGATAAATATTTCAATATCGATAAACAATACCAGCACTATTGTATTTCACATCAAACTCTTTGTTTTACCTATTTCTAAACCATAGCTTATGCTAGATCTGATTTGCTGTTCTTTAGTTAATGTGTAATGTAAATGTGTTTATAAATTGATTAATCACAATGACATAATTTATCTGTCATAACAGTAGAATTTTGTTGTATGTAACCACTAGTCATTTAGTTAACAATGGACTTAGTAATTTATATGATCTTAAATATCAGTGTATATTTAAATTTCAGTTCTGACTTCAAGTTTAAATGGAATCAAAATATTAGCTAAACTGATGTAAATACATGTATATGCATTATGCAGCAGTGAAATATCAAAAGATTTTATAGAACAGACCAATATATTTCTTGATTTTATAAATTTAATTTCTTATTAGGGAAAATTTACTGCACATGATATAGAATAAATGTCCCAATATTTTTTTACAAAAGTTTGGGAGTATATATAAATTTATACATTGTGAAAATTTAGATTCAAATGCAAATGAATGTCATAAATCCTAGTGGTTTGTAAGATTTATAGTGGATCACTTGACTGTCAGCTGTTTGGTTGTGGGTTCAAATCTAACTCAAAAGAACAAATGGAAAATATCAATCACTTGTTGCTTGTTGGCCCAGCTGCTAAAAGGATATAAGGCTATTTTTTGCACAAAATTTATTTTCAACAAGTATAAAATTGTGTTGTAACTGGAATGTGTTCCTAAAGTGATAATGATTAAAATATGCATAAATATTCACCAGACTCATGCATATTCATGGGGCTCATGAATATTCACCTTTTGTAGGCATTTCTTTTACTGGAGGAGCTTGAGGAAAATACTTCTGTGGTACGACCTTCAGAACGACCTGACCCCAGTGAATGCAAGGTCACTGCTCTCAACATAACTGCTACCTGGGATGAGGTATGCATACCAATTCATTGGCTCATTAATATTTATAGTTTTTATTGATATTGAGTACTAATATTTCTCTTTTTGTGTGGTTAAACTCAGCAAAAAAAAACCTACTTTGCATTATGGAGAGCTGGTTCTTAAATTATATGCATCATAATTTCTCCCTAGGATTAAGCTACCCTAATTAGGTAAACTTATCACTTGTATTTTTACAGAATTTATTAATTAAGCGTCGCTGAAAGGGCGCTTATTTGTTTTCGCCGCAGTTTCCTTGCCGCCGCTGCCACCGCCGCCGCCGCATTATGGTCTCCCTTGAGAATCTAAATAGCCGGTCAGTTTGGGATTTTGAGTTTTTGCCTTATATCTCCTTTATTGTTGCTTTTATAGCTTCAGAATGTATTAAGAGGTATTGGGAAAGCACATGTGGAGAGTCTAAATAGCCGGTCAGTTTTACCCCCCGACCCCCCCTTATGGGCCAAACTGGGGTCATAAATAGCTGCTTTGGAGTTTTGCCTTATATCTCCTTTATCGTTGCTTTTAAAGCTTCAGAATGTATTAAGAGGTATTAGGAAAGCATATGTGGAGAATCTAAATAGCCAGTCAGTTTTATCCCCCGACCCCCCCTTATGGGTCAAACTGGGGTCATAAAATAGTTGCTTTGGAGCTTTGCCTTATATCTCCTTTATTGTTGCTTTTATACCTTCAGAATGTATTAAGAGGTATCGGGAAAGCATATGTGGAGAGTCTAAATAGCCGGTTAGTTTTACCCCCCGACTCCCCCTTATGGGCCAAACTGGGGTCATAAATAGCTGCTTTGGAGTTTTTGCCTTATATCTCCTTTATCGTTGCTTTTATAGCTTCAGAATGTATTAAGAGGTATTGGGAAAGCATATGGCGCAGCTTTGTGCATTCTTAGCTTTACAGCATGCTTATTAAAACCACAAAGCATTTTAAACTTTCAGGGATGCTACGCTTTTGTTAGCAAAAGCATTCCTCTAGTTTGATGAATATATGCAACCCAGGACAAGTTAAGTACACAAATGGGATTTTGAAATATTTGTACTCAAGTGTCATATTCAAAGGGGACACTTGAAGGGTTTGCCTCCTGCTTTCAGCCAGCCTACGCTGCTGCTGTCACAATATTTTCTAATTGTGATGAAATTGAGAATTGTGTTACAACTATTTTTCGAGTCAGATTCAATTTGTTGATGACATTAGGGCCCATATTTGCTAGCACACTTGACTTGCCATCATTGTGTTTGTACCTGTTTCAGGGCTGGACTTAAGCCATTTCATGACTTCAGTTTCAACATTATATCCTTGTGTTTATAGCTGTTCTAGAGCTATACTCAAATGGTTATATAGTAATAGAATTTCAAACACTCTTTAAATTATTGTCTGTACACCTGTAGTAGGAGCCAGGTGCCATATTGTACTGCAGAAGTTCTAAAACTCCTTTATTATGGCATTTTTACCCGTTTCACCAGCATACTCATCTTGTCATATTGTATGGCAAAGGTTTGATAGTCTGTGGCCCAGTAGGTAATACACTCGTTTTGGAACATAAATAACCAGGCCCATTCTAGGTACAGGCAGATAGTGGCTCAGATGACCACTTAGATTGGGGTCATTGGGTCCTAGTACCAGTGGCAAACTAAACAACCTCCAGGGCATTGATAAATGGTCCTCCATCTCAGCCTCTGTTTTCAGCTAGGTGAATGTCAGACTCTAGAGCCTGGGCTGTATTTTTACAGTCTTGATGGGTAAAATAGCATATTGAGTCCTGTAGCTTAAAAGGATGTATTATGCTGAGTATACATGTGATACAAAAGTCTTTATGTGATTGGAAACTAGATTTTGGACTGCATAATTTATAGCAGGTTAATTAATCACCTGATCTGATTGTTTTAATCTGATCAAACTTAATATGTCTACTACCAGATTCTAAGTGACAGGGCCCAGTTTCACAAAGGCCTACTAAATATAGAAGATAGTATGCTATTGAAGTTAGATCTTAATAGGCCCTAAGTAGCCACTAGAAAAGTGTTCCACTGAGCTGATATAGTGGATGATCGTAAAGTCGATCACTTAAGGGAGACTTGTAAAGAGCGATTGTTGTCACTTAATAAAATTAAATTCAACCCCAAAATATTAAAGTATATTGAAAAATATGACTTCATAAAGCAAATAAACTAACAAACTGTTGCAAGACTTTTAAGATTTTTTTTTTCAACAGAAAGTTCAAACTTGGCTTTAAAAATGTACAAAAAGATTGCCATTTGTAAGATTGATCATTAATTCGATCACCTAGTACCACCACTTTCATTGGATCAACTAGATGAAAGATTTGTTACTAGATGATCAAATATATCTATTGAACAAAAATTTGTACACAGATTTTATATCAGTTGTATTATGATAAACTGGATGGTTTGTTTCTGTGATGAGGTATCATTTTAGTGTTTATTTAAGAAAATGTAAAAATAAATCTGCAGGGAACACATTGCAGGAGTATTTTTGTAGAATATATCCAAGAAACGGGTGCTTGTTTAAATGCAAATTTAAATCAAGTTTTAATGTCCGATAAAGCTGTCAATGCAGACCGATCGACTTAATGAGCATATCGACATTACGATCATCTACTGTACTTGGGACCTATCAAGTGCCTGAGACAGCAGGGCTTCTTGTGAGGAAAGCCTATCAATTACCGCAGTAAAAAACCAACAGATAGTATAGGCTTAGTAGACTACTAGGACTTAGCAGCCTACTAAGGAGATAGTAGGCCTTTGTGAAACTGGGCCCAAGGGAATAATGTCTGGGGCTGATGATCAAGTCAGAATTGATAATTCACCGATTTTACTATATTTATAAATGTACAGTAACAGTGGTTGTGTTTCTACCTCTTTACAGAGCCAGTCACAGAGTGTGACTCTGGAAGACATTAGTTTTCAGGTGAGACCGGGGGAACTACTGGCTGTCATTGGACCAGTGGGAGCTGGGAAGGTGAGTGAGGACTAGTGCAGGAATTGAAGAATGATTTCATAGTGTTGTATTCTGGTATACATTATAACGTTTCGTTTTGGTAAAAACAACGAAATCTGCAAAGAATATTTGGGAACAGGTTATTGAAAACGTCATTATTTTAGGCTTTCTAATGGTTGACACTTCTTCAAAACAACAAAAAGTGTAATTATTTGGTGAAATATGTCACATTTTTACCTTATACAGTGCAAAAATATTAATGTCTCACAAAAGACATTTCCATTTGTAAATTATGGCTCAACTGGTAGATGGAAGTTTATTATTAAGAAATAGAAGAGAGTATTGAAATTCTTTATGTAATCTGTTGCATTTTGTCAGTCCTCCCTTCTGATGGCATTACTCGGAGAGTTAGCTCTCAGTAAAGGAAGTATCAAACTACACGGTAAAGTGGCCTACGTGTCTCAGGAACCCTGGGTATTCTCCGCCTCCATACGACAGAACATCCTGTTTGGTGCCGATTATGAGGAAAAGAAGTACCTCAAGGTCATACAGTCAGCTGCTCTCACTCGGGTAGGTGAAAAACAAAAAAACTACAGCTGTACCAGTAACTAGGTTTTCAGCTCATAATTAGTGGGTGGACAATTAGACCAACGACCAATTAATTGTCGATGTCACGGTACAATCCTGTTCGGTCACTGACAACTTCTAGAAATCGATTAAATCTTACCCTTATTTATCTATCTCAATAGCCACATATTTTATTTTTACATTTTAGGCAATTTCCTTTAATGGGTTCTTTTGGTAGATTCTTAATGTCGGAAATACCATTATTCTTACAGTATTGAAATATACTTTATCCCAGAAAGTGTTTCATGATATATTGACCAACAGTGGAGTAAAAAAGTTGATTATAACTTGATTATCAATCGGAAAACTGGACGAATAAAGCACCATTAAAATCGAGGCGATTCCCACTCACTACTGAAAACTCAATTTTTTATTGAGTATGGTTAAAATAGTTGAAGAATTTTTCTTCAGTTTAAAGGAAATCAACTTTTCAGATTTATTCTATCCTATCCTATGCTAATGTGTTCTAGACTTTATAGCACTTAATCTCTCCCAAAGTAGACTTGAAGGCGCAACAATAGAAACCAATTCCACAAACATTATTCCGTAGACATAGCCAGGTTGATACCATGGAGACCACAGGTAGTTTTTGCGCTAAGGTGTCTTAACCCTACACTAACAATGGAGAGAATGTGAGTGGTGTTCTTTCATATTAATGCTTAATTATCTTAGTGTTGAAGATGGTAAACCGGAAATCTATTTGCCGACCGAAGGACACTTATCCGGTTACGTTCCGGTTTCTTCTAATCAAAACCAGTTTCCTCACATATTCATTATTTTGGCATAATTTTACCAAAATATTCAACAGCAACAAATATTTCACAGTATTTTATAATATTCTATTAATATATCAGATGTTTTGTCAAAAGTCTTCAAAAATCACATCGCAGTTCATATATTTATATGAGTTACAGTTCATGTACTCATTTGAAAACTTATGTCGTGGCGTTTACTAAATCCAACCTACCAGTTTCTCGCCAAATTTCCGCTTTCGCTAACCGGTTCTAAAATTCGTATTCAGCCACAACACCAAGTCATGTTTCTTATTGGTTTACATTACACAGGACTTGGAAATCATGACAGATGGGGACCGTACACTTGTGGGAGAGCGTGGAGTTAGTTTGAGTGGTGGTCAAAAAGCACGTATCAGTCTGGCACGTGCACTGTACTTTGATGCAGATATCTACCTACTGGACGACCCTCTCAGTGCTGTGGATACCGCGGTGGGCAGACATCTCTTTGAAAAGTAAGAGAGCATGTGGAAACTAGGGATTTGCTGACACAAAAAAAAAATATGGTGGTTTGAACAGGTTCAAAGTGGGAAGTGAAATTAGTGAAAAATAAAACATGCTCATCAAAAAGTATCATAAAATTTCAAAAAAAAAAAAATAATTAAATAAAAAAAATGAAAAATAAATGTGATAAATGGTCACATTTTTGTCAGATTTTTCGTCAATTTGTTGACTGTAGGTAAAATAAACAGGGCCAGGTATCTGAATACAATCAGGTTGAAATTTTTCTTTGAATAATAGTGTGATTCACCTATGTTTTTAATGGAAATTAACAATGATATAAAATAGATTTCTAGTTTGCTAGTTTTCATTAAGTCTGCCAATACTGACCACCTGTTTTGAACTTCCCAGGTAACTTGGCACACACCTACTAGTTTAAGTAGTTTTTCCCTGATTTGTCTAGTTTGTTTGTGTGTTTACAGGTGTATTTGTGGAACTCTGAAAGACAAGCCCAAAATCCTGGTCACCCATCAAGTACAGTACCTCAAAGATGCCACCAAAATACTTGTCTTAAAAGAGGTATGGTAAAACCTGTGAAAACCCACTCATTTTACTCTGAATTGTGGGGACTTTTTTTTTTCTCTGAAAATGCTGATTCTTCTGATAAATGTTAGGTGTTGTGCAATTTCACTGAATTTTGTTACTTGCTGTTTAATTTTCAGGATGTTACAAAGATATTTCTCTTGAAAGAAGACTTCTTTCAGAAGTACAATGAGATGCATGGGAAAAAAATCTGTGTTGTTACTGGCTCGTTTTACTGTGAATTGTGGGAATAATTTTGTGAAATTCCTGATTTTTTTGTGACAAATTTTGGATACATGTGTAATTTCACTGAATTTGGTTACTTGCTGCTTGGGTTTGAGGCTATCACAAAGATATGTGTCTGTAAAGAAGTACAGTTAGATGCATGGAAAAAACTCTATAGAGTGCTAGGTATGTGTAAAATGTTTAGAGACATGGACCAGTGATGTATCTAGAGCGTGGGATACGCGATATCTCGCGAGTTTTAGTAGTAGCCCGCAATTCAGTATATTCGGCGCATTCGGTAGAAGACGCGATCCTGCATGTTTACAAAATAGAAGGGCACCGATTTTTCGTGAGAATCTTTTAATTTTATCATCATGAAGGCTATATTTAGTCGTTTTTTCAATAAAAAATGTTATTTCATATGAAAAAAAAATGGATACTACAGTTTGAATGTGGATGATGCAAACGTCAGATACTAACAACAATACTGTTGAACGAGTTCATACAGCATGTCTGTTACCTCATCATCTGATGAATAATAATGAGTTGGGTGCTATGGCTGTGAGGTCTTGATTTTTAAGTGTCAGATCTTTGTTGAGGCTTATATGTTATAAAATATTGCTAGAAAACCCCAGTGGAAATCTGTGACCTCATATCTTCTCATGAATATTAATGGCTTGGGTGCTATGGCCATGAGTTCCCCAGTTTAAAGCATTTGGTCTCTCATCCAGGCGCTTCTGTTTTAAAAAACATTGCTAGAAAAGTATTGTGATAGAATACGGCCCCAGGTCTTTGATAATTTTTATCCAAGCAGTGATCCAGATAAGTTACAAAATTTTTTGGGATCTAAGTCGAATCAGGTTCCAGCTTCTGTTTTTTTTTTCCACGAAGATCCATACAGTAGCATTCTTGTAATCCTATCAACAAAAATACGGACAGACAAATGCTTCTGAAATTAATCCCTTTTTGGCGGAGGTACAAGTTCCCATTTTTATTGACCAAGCACAAACATTTTTTGGACATGGGGGGGAACTGCCCCCACATTTCAAAATTTCTAGAATCAACACTGATGGACTAATGTCAGAGGTTGGAAAGTTCTGAAAACGTCTGTTGCTACTCGTACATCCTTTTTTCCGATTGCTTCATTTCTCCAATATATGAGAGACCACATTTCTTTGCCAGTTATGGTAATTAGCAGTGAGGTAACTTGGAGCCATATTTTGATAAAAAAATTGAGGCATTAGTATTCATGCACCAGGGATTAAGCATGAAGAAAGTTTCATAAGATTAGATTATATTAATAACCTTTTTCACCTATGACTCTTCTCCTGTTGTAGGGTCAAGCAATTGGAATGGGTTCTTTTAACGAACTTGCAGAAAGTGGCATCGATTTCACATCCTTGTTAAAAACTGAAAAAGAGGAAGAAGAATTAGAGAGGGAAGTGAATTCAGTTCTTGCCATGAGCAGCTCACCGAGAAGTTTTGTGACTCCACCCACTTCCCCAGCATCTGTCAATCAAATGTCTCCAAAAGAACTTTTCAAACAGAAGCTTAGTCCATCTGTGTACTCTGAAGTGGAACAAGCTGATGAGGTGAAGAGACAACACTCAATGGTGAGTCAAGTAGTAAATGTGAATTTTGCTGTGATATGTTCTCCCAGGCTAAAAAATCTCTGAGACATTGATAAATGGTCATCCATGAGCCTCGGTCTTCAGTTAGCCAGTCACTAGAGAGCTTAGACTGTACTTGTTTAGTCAGGATGAGTCAAAATATTGCTTTGAACCCTATAGTACAAAGGAGATATTGTGTGGAGTATAAATATACAATAGAATCTAGTAAATTACATGTGAAATTCTCCATGTTATGTGAAACTTGTAGCTAAATGTGAATTTGCCTTTGTATAGTATAAGAAATTCAATACAGTATGTGAAATTTCGTAGTGCATCTGCAATTTCATAAATTGTTTGAAATTCACTACAGGCTATGGAGTTTTAATCTGAAGATTTTCACTTCTGAACCAATCAGATTTGCAGACACACACATGTCATATTAGAACTGTATTTATTAAACATCTGGTGGAGTATACAATCTTAAAAATTGTCACATGACCAACAGGAAGAGGAAGAAGAGACCAGCCCGTCCACACGCTTATTGCGGCATAGTTCAGACTTGTACCTTTCTAAGTCACTGGGACATAAGGAAGGCTCGCACTTAGCGGGAGATGTCCACTTCCTGCAGCCGGGTAAAGCGGGGAAGACATCGTTACTGGCAGGAAACTCTAAATCTGTCAGCACATTGGACACGTTGAATAAAAGGTGAGAAGAAGGAAAGCTATAAGCAATTTAATAGTTCTTACCTCCAGGCTTCTGTAGGTGGCTTTCAGTCTAACATGAAACTGATTGTCCTTTGGGAATGGTCCTCAACCAATTGTTGCTCCAGGATATTTTTTTCAAGTACTTTGTATGAATATAGTCACATCTAATAGATAATAGTGGAGGGTATTGGGCCCAGGCACCTCAGAGTGTTCTTACTCCTTATGCAAATTCTAGAAACATATTCTGTGATGAATTAGATGAGGTACAGCAAAGGATTACACATAAAATTCAAATACAGTGTAACCTCTATAATATAAACTCCACTTGGACTTGCTACTTCTGGAATTTGAAATTCCACCTGATTGGACTTTCTAGCATGACAATCATATAGATTGTCACATACATGTTGTTTGCCATGTGTCAGAATGTATTGATTTACAAATGTTTTGATGTCTTAAATTTCTGAATTAGTCTGATTCCAATATAATAGAAAGTAATCCCATTGATAAGTATATTACCATAAATGTAAGTGAAATAGCACAAGTGGTGATTCTTTAGAAATACAACAAAAATTGTTTTTTCTCAGACTTGAAGTTTTTATTGCAGAAATAAGTCTGGGGTGAACAAGAAGCTACTCGCGTTTCAGAATGGGTCGGTGGCGAGATCTGTGGAACGCATGTCGGGACTGATGGCTGGATCTGTGATGTCACTAGCTGATGAGATACAGGTAACAGTTGCTATACACATGTTTTGTCGCATTAAGTACACAGTAGATTTAAAATTATACACCAATATTAGGGAAGGGTCAGTATCCAAAATGTTTAGATCAAGAAGCTGCCAATGCAAAACCATTCTCTTTCCGGGATTCAGAAAAAGATATCCTTTAGTATATCCCAAATCAAATAGGCAACTGACAGGAAGTGAAATTCATGATATCAAAACATGTTCGTTTCCTCTCAACAAAATCACAGTAAAAGTCCCACAATGTATAAAAAAAAAAAATATGGGACAAAAGTGTGAAGTTTCTTACGATTTAGGGTTTGCTTCCAGTATTTCAAGTTTTCCTTTAACTATGTGTTGACAAGCAAGATGGCAGGTCTAAAATATCATCACAGTATTTCAGTAAAGTGTGTCGATAACAAGGTACCAGAAACACTGACACATCCCTAACTAATATATAGTGACAGTTTAAGTTTGAATACAAATTTAATGACACATCAGACAAACGATCACTCGTCTCAGACCTCTGTGGACTTTCATGTTAAATCCAGCTGATGACATTATGTGGAATATATTAATGGTCTGTGGTGTTAAAAGGGGTGTAAAAAATAACTTGCTTTAAACTGTCTGTTGGATTCCATAATGTTACTAGCTGATAAAATAAAGAAACAATGGATTTTATATACAGGTGTGTACATTATGGTCAGAATTGTGGAAAGGTCATAATAAAGGTCTGCTGCTTAGCAAGCAATTGTAGTCAGTTATTTCTACTTTACCTTAAGCCATAAAAAGTAAAAACATGTATCTCGGTTAAGATGAAATAATGCTGACTTTTGCCAAAATTATATGAGACAACTATGTACCAGTCTTAAGTATGAGACCGAATCTGAGACTAAAGTTGGTCTCAACTATTTTGTGACTAGCTAACAAGTTTGAGACCAAAAGATTTGAGACCAAAACATAAGACTAGAGACAAAATTTGGTCTCAGTAGGTTTATGATTACTGGCCCAGGTATTCTAAGGAGGCACCATCATGGCATTTTAATGTGAAATACTGGGGAAATCAGGCGAGTAAAAATGGGTCAATAAATTTAATATTTTGGTAATTTAAAGTCAAATAATGAAGGTTTTACTGCACCTTTTGGTACTTATACTGCATATGCTTAAGCTATATGTATATATTGTGTCCACAGCCAGATTATGTGGCTCCAGTGCAGGAAGAAGAGAAGAGAGCTGCTGGGACGATCTCCATCAAGTACTACCTGCGGTACTTCCTGTCAGGGGGCGGAGTGTTTGGTCTCATCATGCTCATCCTGGCTAATCTACTGGCCCAGATGGCCTTCATCATGTCAGACTGGTGGCTTGCCTATTGGTGAGTACTAAAGCTAAAACAGTATGGGTTAGTACTCAAAGTAAAACAAGGCTGGGGAGGACCATAACTACAGGACACACTCACCGACCACCTCTGAGGTCTTCAGTTCAAGCTCTGGACGGTATATGGGAAAGTTGGTACTTGCAGACTGATTCCTGGTAGTTTGCAGTGCAGAATCTTGACCATCTCCTATGTGCTGGTTTCCTCTGCCCATAAAACTACCCGACATGATATCTATAACCTATACAATGTGTTGAAACCCACATTAAACACAAATGAATCAAACCAAAGCCACAGTTAGGCATTATTGGTGAATACTAAAGCTAAAATTGTAATAGTAAGTGTCTAACCTTAAGTGTTACTATGGCTGAAGGAATAGTGGTAAGTGGTAAAGCAGTACTGGATAGTGCTAAAAACAAAAGGGATATTGGCGAATACTTAGACTAAAGCAGAAATACTAAGTACTCCAGTTAAAGCACTACTTTAGACTAATGGGGTATAGGAATGGTTGTGAATACTCAAGCTAAAGTAATATTGGTAAGTAATAAGATTGTGCTGGGAATCGCCCTCGATATCCAGTTTTCAGAATCAATTATTTTAATGCATTTTGGTCATTTTACCTTGGCACACTTACCAGATCAATTAAATGGGTATTTAGGTATATATGTCGTGTACAAGTTGGGATTTTGTACAAGTTATAACTTGTACAAAATCCTGTACAAGTTATAACTTGTATGGCTGAGTTGTACAAGTTATAACTTGTACAAAATGCCAACTTGTACACGACATATATATAGAAAGGTAAAATGTAAGCTGAATAATCGATTATGAGATATTGTGAATGACCAATGCTGACAAAATTCAAAAGAAAAATAATCTGTGGTTATACTTAAGGTCAAACAAGGAAGAGCTGCGATATGCACAGGAGTTAAAGCGAGAAGAATACTTTGAGAACCAGACTATGGTGAACACAACAGTCCCACCCAATGTAACAACAACTGTGGATCCAGATGCTCCCACAGTGGATGAGATAGACAGAAAGCTCTACATCATCATCTATTCAGGTAGGTCAAAGTGCAAGTGTTACATTTCCTTTAAACAACTAAGGTAATATTAAGTCCAGGTGCCATATTCTACATCAATACTTAAACCATTTCTAACTTAGATTTGAAGTGTTTCTTAGATTTCAAGTAAGAAATTTTGAAGGCGAACATTCCTAACTTTTGTTTCATGAATAAAAAAAGTCCCAAGAAAAACTTTCCCTAACTTAGATCTAAGGTCACCTGATCTAAGTATTATAAAATATAGCCCTACATCTTCAGTGAGTCCCTCATGTTGCCACAAGCTAGATATGAGTCCATGGCTACAGAGGGGGGGCAGGGAGAGAAAATATTTAAGTACCGAACAGCATCTTTTATGAGGCAGGGAACAAGATTGTTTTGTATTAATAGTCCTCAAATAATTTGATGGTAACACCCCCACAGGTGATCAGTTAAAAAACTGTACATAATCTATATTGGCAGGTCAAAGTTCAAGTACTGCATTCCATTCAACAGCTGTTGTAAATAGGTTGAGACCCTATGTGAGGCCCCTTTATCTTCGATACCAGAGATGTGTCTCTACATAATCCCAGAATTCAGCGGGAACTTCAGACTCATCTGATATCATCAGTTTGGGGGAAGGGATAGAATTTCCTAGAGAATTTCGTACTACCCAACTGGAGTTTTTATTCCAAGCTAATTGAACTTTAGGAGAAACTGTTAATGATATGCATACATAAATCAACATGATATTTGTGTTGTTGATTGGTTCTGCAAGAGGGAAATGTAACAACTATGATTTGATATTTGTTATATTTAATAATTAATCGTAAATCAACATGATATTTGTGTTGTTGATTGGTTCTGCAAGAGGGAAATGTAACAACTATGATTTGATATTTGTTATATTTAATAATTAATATTTGTTTAAATCAATGTACTTAAATAGTGAACGGGGGTGGTGAGGGATGATTTTCTAGCCCGGCAGAGAAAATATGTAATTATATTTCTTCCTCAGACCCATGAGATTTTCAAGGAGGGGTTCCCTGCTGCGTGTGATTTCATGCAATAATATCCTGCTCAGGTTTTACTTTGCATACATTAGCTTGTTTGCATTGTGTTTCAGCCATCACTGTCAGTGTATTTGTGTTTGGCCTGGTTCGAGCGCTGCTCATCTTCAAGATCCTGATCCGGGCAGGACGGCGACTTCATAACCTCATGTTTGCGGCCGTGGTCAGAAGTCCTGTGTTATTCTTTGATACCAATCCAGTGGGTAAGTTCTGCTTCAAACCGATGTTAGTAAAAGTAAGTTTATTATGTCCACCCACTGGGGGGTGGACATATTATTTTTGCTTTTTCCGCCGTCTCACTTGGTTTCCAGACATTTTAGGCAACAGTTCTTATCCTATCTTTACCAAATTTGGCATGCAGGTTTATTGGGTTAATAGCTTGTATGGGATTGCTTTTGGTGATGATAGCTCTATAGCTAACTGAGTAATAGCTACTTTGCTACTTTTGAGTATCTCTTTGGTTTCCAGACATTTTAAGGAATGCTATTAAGCCTATCTTTCTGAAATTTGGTATGGAGGTTCACTGGGTTAATAGCTTGTATGGGATTGCTTTTGGGGATAATTGCTTCATAGATGAGTGAGTAATTAATTAAATAAATGAGTAATTGGCTATTTTGAATACTGAAAAAGGCAAATGTGCTCATATCTCCTTAACCGTGCGAGATAGAGCAATTTCGTCAAAATTTTTGACCCACAGGGTATCTAAGGAATGTAATCTTTGCAATTTTCAAAAAAATTTTCCCCTCCGCAAAAATGGCGGCCATTTTGAATTTTCAAATTTTTGCCAAAAATGGCAAAACACGAATTTGCTTCTATCTCCTTAACCGTGCGAGATAGAGCAATTTCGTCGAAATTTTTGACCCACAGGGTGTCTAAGGAAAGTAATCTTTGCAATTTTCAAAAAAAAATTTTGCCCTCCCCAAAAATGGCGGCCATTTTGAATTTTTGCCAAAAATGGCAAAACACAAATTTGCTTCTATCTCCTTAACCGTGCGAGATAGAGCGATTTCGTCGAAATTTTCGACCCACAGGACATCTAAAGAATGTACTCTTTGCAATTTTCAAAAAATTTTCCCCTCCCCAAAAATGGCAGCCATTTTGAATTTTCGAATTTTTGCCAAAAATGGCAAAACAAGAATTTGCTTCTGTCTCCTTAACCGTGCGAGATAGAGCGATTTCGTCGAAATTTTCGACCCACAGGGTATCTAAGGAATGTAATCTTTGCAATTTTCAAAAAAATTTCCCCTCCCCAAAAATGGCGGCCATTTTGAATTTTCGAATTTTTGCCAAAAATGGCAAAACACGAATTTGCTTCTATCTCCTTAACCGTGCCAGATAGAGTGATTTCGTCGAAATTTTTGACCCATAGGGTATCTAAGGAATGTACTCTTTGCAATTTTCAAAAATATTTTCCCTTCTCAAAAATGGCGGCCATTTTGAATTTTCGAATTTTGGCCCAAAATGGAAAAACACAAATTTGCCTTAACCGTGCAAAATAGAGTTATTTCGGTGAAATTTTCGACCCACAGGGTATCAAAGAAATGTACTCTTGGCAATTTTCAAAAAATTTTCCTCTTCCCAAAAATGGCGGCCATTTTGAATTTTCAAATTTTTGCCCAAAATAGAAAAACAGAAATTTGCTTCTCGGAACATGTCTAATGTCTTATGACTTATGCCTTATGAATTGGATGGTGTGCCTTAGAATCCGTTGATACGGAGATTAAGCACGTGGACAACTGATTGATTAATTGATCTTCTTAACCATGCAAGATAGAGTGATTTCGTCAAAATTTTCGACCCAACCAATGCAAAAAGGCATGAAGCTGAAATAATTTACATGTACACTAATAAATATTTAACCATCATTGATATATTTCACAAATGAAACAGGGTCTTGTCAGACTACTGTACAATTCTGGCAAAAGGTTCATGGGGTGGACATTACACATGATAACGTGTGTTCTTCTATGCTATCCTGTTTCTATTCATATGTCGCAGCTACTATCAACAGGACGTCCTATTTCTAGTTGGAATTTCAGAAATGAATGAAGGTAGAAGTGAATGGAAGGTGTTTACTGGCCCCGTTCTAATGAAATTTACACACTTATATCATGGACTGTATTCATTGAAAGTAGAAATGAATGGTCAGGTGTGTTCAACCTTTTACCACAAATAGCAAGTCAAACACCTATAAAGGTTAACTATAACCACAAATAACATGCAAGATGCCAATGATGACAAGTAACAAGTCATCTGTCTATAATCAATCATTTGACTGTTTACATGACTGGTGACTGTGCTTGTTTAATGGCCATGCTATTATTGGGACCAATAATATCGGTTTGTGTGCCTTAGAATTTGCTGGTAAAGAGATTAAGTTCTATAAAGATCTTGCTTAAATTATGTTAAGTAACAGAGTACTGATATATAAAACATCCAAACACAGAGGATCATTAATCATTGGAATCTATGCAAAACATGAAACACATCTTAATTGTAAAGTAGTTGAGATGAATAAGATTTTTATGGAATAAGTAATATCTCTTGTTGTGTTTTCAGGGCGCATTTTGAACAGATTTTCCAAAGACATGGGTCTGCTGGATGAAAACCTGCCACTGACTATGTTTGACTTTATACAGGTGGGTTGCATGGAGAGTATCGCATGTCTCCAGGAGAGCAGGAATAAGTGGCATTTTTTGTACTCACGAGAGGAGTTTGGCAAACCCCCTCATTTTGAATAAATATTAAACAGACATTGACAAAAGTCATTTAATAAATTTGCCTCTTTCCAATTTGAATGTGTGTATGTAAATGTGTGTCTTTGTTATGGTTTTTTATTTTGACAATTATTCCAGAACAGCATCGTGGATATCTTTTATATTTGGTATTTGCGAGTCTCTAGACCCTAGGAGATGTTTACTCTGTATTTACTTCAGCCAAGGAGGTAATATATATTGATGACATGCATTGTTTGTTAGCAAAATAACTGGAAAAGTTCTGAATGGATTTGGATGAAATTTTCAGAAAGTGTCGTCAATGGCATGAGGAACAGATGATTTGGAATAGAATCGAAACATTTATATAGCACAAAATTGACACAACATCCTCTTATGTGATTTGAGGCCAAAAAGGGAAAGTCGAGGGATGTGCCGGGTCTAATCCAAAACTAGCACCCACTAGGGGATATGTACTATGGTGGAGGGTATGCATTTTGGTTGTGATCTGGATCACAGGAATGTTTATCATTGCATTCATAAGCCATATTGGAGATATTAGGCCCTGGCTGAGGCCTGCGCTCTCTGAGTGCTCTTATTTAAATATTTCAGAATTTTCAAACTAATGTTCACTTTATTTATTTCTTCTATTTTCAGTGTGGTCTGATGATACTGGGCTATGTGTTTGTAGCTGGTATAGTCAACCCCTGGGTGTTTATACCCACAGTTCCTCTAATCGTCGTGTTTCTATGGGTACGGCACTATTACCTCGCCACATCGCGTGACATCAAGAGGCTGGAAGGCACGAGTAAGTCCATTTTAGACTTAGTTATAAACTCTGCTGTTATCTTTCAGTAAGCCAACTGTAAGAGGTGAGGAGTTGATACTACTATACTAGCTAAGGGTAACTAAAACTAATATTTCAAAATCCAACAAGTTGAAAATTACGTCATCACAAGATAAGTGAATCATCCAGTTAAGTAATCCAGTAAGGTATTCTTTGAGAGGACCATGTACATGACTTCCGACTTCCATGTATGTAATCCAAAATCGTTGTTATTGAAGTGAATAAATTGTGCTAATTCAGTAATAATACTTGCAAAATATCACAAGGGTTAAATGATACAGAGTTCCCACATCCTTGAAAATCCTTGAAAAAAATTGCTTCATTTTCATGGCCTTGAAAGTCCTTGAATTTGGCCAAAATTGAATAAAAGCCTTGAAAAGTCCTTGAATTTGTTATTGCCCAACTTCTGCATCATCTAGTTTTACGGCTATGGAAGACTCCAACTGTCTAGTCTGAACAAAGTTTATGTTAAAATATTATTAGATGTGTTAACTAGCATTGTTGTAATGAGTTTATAAAATGTTAAAATCATGTGACAATACAGAATTTTGTGGGAGGAATGGACGGCTAGAAGGGGAGGTAAAGGAGCCTGTGCCTTAAAATATATCCTTGAGAATTGTTGTTGTTGACCGTGAAAATCCTTGAAAAGACCTTGAATCCAGTTATCAAAAGTCTGTGGGAACCCTGAGATATCATGACACACAATATTCTCCTGTATCTTTTCAGCCTAAAATACTGGTGCAAAATTATAAACAAATTCAGTGGAATGACCATAATTTGAGACCATGTTTTGTTATATCTTTTCAGCCCGGAGCCCAGTATACAGTCACTTAAGTGCCAGTATTAATGGGTTACAAACAATACGAGCTTATCAAGTCCAGGACAAGTTTATCTCCGAATATAACCAGCACCAGGATCTGCATAACGAGGCCTGGTTCCTGTTCCTGGCAGGAAGTAGATGGTTAGCCGTGTGGCTGGACTGGTTGTGTGTTGGGTTTGTGACTGCGGTGGCTATGTGTAGTGTGTTAGCTGCAGACAGTAAGTTTTTCATTCCTTAGTAAGTAAGAGCACCTGTCAGCTTACTTTAAATAAATTATTATTATTATTATTATGTGTTTATACTCAGCGTAACATCTCCATATACTACAGGACTCAAAGCGCTATTTAACCAATCCGACTGTACAGGTACAGCCCCAGCTCACAAGTAACTGACATTCCCTTAACTTGAAGATAGAGGCTCAAGGATGACCATTTATCAACGTCCTTGAGGTTCTTTAACCTGCCACTGGGGATAGGACCCAATGACAGAGGACCGCCATTTTAAGTGGTCATCTGAGCCACTATGTATTTTCCTGTTCCTGGGATTGAACCCACGTCCTCTGAGTTCCTAGACAAGTGTGTTACCCGCCAGGCCACAGTGGCAAATTAAGGGATATTGTTAAAATTTTTTTTGCTTTTCTATATGTTTTTGCGATATCAGTGCTAGGCAAACACCATACCAGACTGTGTTCCTTTCAAGACCTCACAAAAACTGTTTTTAATTTTCTATTAACAATTACACCACTATTAAATACCTTTACAATTTCTCCGCAAAACTATGAAATGTTGCCATCCAAGTAAAGCTGTGACTTTGTACAAAAAACAATGACAATCGGAATTCGTCTGGAAAGAACCGATCTGAATTAGCGTAACCAACTGGAAGTGCCGGAGAAGCAAATATGGCGGATGATTTGAACAAAACCTTATGAAAATTAATAAATATCTGTATAGATAAGAAAAATTACATGAAAAACTGGTACCAGATAGAGAAACCTCATTGAATACTAAGGTTTACCAGAGTCTGATTTGACTATATTTAATGTTTTTTTGGTTAACCTTTTCATCACCTGTTTTTGTCCCTGGACTTTGAATTTGCATATTGCTATTGTCTTGTTGCGCCTTAGTGTCCACTACTCAGTGGAGATTAAGCACTATAAAAGTTAAATTAGAATTAGAATCACTTTGAACATTATATCGCACCCTTTTAGAGTGACTGGGAAAGCTATCATAGCCTTACTTGTAAGCCAACTGTACATAACTGTGAGATTTGCAAGAAAAGATTTGTGTAGATTTAATGTGTATATTTACACCAGTCACCAGTTGACAGAATGTGAGAACCAACTAACCTCTGGTTTGTTTTATAGGTCTGAATGGTGGCTTAGTGGGTTTGACCTTGACCTATGCCATGGCCTTGATGGGACTGTTTCAGTGGGGTGTCAGACAGAGTGCAGAGGTCGAAAACCAGGTCAAGTTCTACAAATGTTTTTTTTTTTTTTTTATGTGGAGTAACAAGTATAATGTTTTAAAAGTAACTAAGTAAGTAAGAAACATTTATAAAGCACCAAAATTGATGTAAACATCCTCTAAGGCGCTGATGTCCAAAAAGGGATAGTCCAGTTCCAAAAAGAGGTCAGTGTCCATATTAGCGTCCAATAGGGGAGAGAGGCTATGGTGGAGGATAGGCTAATCTGAAAAGATATGTTTTCAACTGTTTTCTGAATCCAGAAAATACTTCCCATGGTTCTAATGGCTTGAGGAAACTTGTTCCACTCTGTGGGAGCTACTGTGTGAAGCTGCTCAACCCTGAGCATTTATTCGGTTTAGATGAGGAAATTGATAGGCGATTGCCCCGTGTGAGATCACTAGTAGTGAATATACATAGTCCTGTTATCTGGCCATGCCAGGGAAGCACAACTGTGTTTGGATAATAGAAATTTCTGATATGAAAATACTTGGATATTGGAGGTTCAGATAATAGAGGTTCATATGTATTTGTGTTTACACATTGTTTACTCAAATGATTTTATAAATCTAAAAATCATAGCTTTTGATTCAGGTGCAGGTGCACTATAAAAAAATGCTTGGAATTTCTGTAATACAACATAACCATTTTATTGCGTTAATACTTCCTATCCAATGGACAATTGCTAATCCGGTCGGCGCAGACCGGCCCGCCAAACGCCAGAAAAAGACGTCCTGTGTTTCCACCAGCTGGCCGGTCCCAGTACTGTGCATTCGCTAGGTGGCGCATGGTACTTCCTTCCTGTCTAGACAACATGACGTCATATCATCTTTTTCTTTTGGCGCGTGTACTGTGCAGACGTGTTTTCAACATCTCCAGATATTTTAAGCTTAAGTGTGCATTATGATGGATTTTCACCCTTATTGGTGGATATTTTCAGTGTAGAAGTGTTTTCTACTGATCAAGCACGGATATATATTTGTAATCTGCTGGAAACGCTCCCTAGCTGACTCAATTTAGTGTTGATGATAGGGCAGTTACGACGAGAAACATGGCAGCCATTTTTCTAGTTTCCTCCCATTCAACCATTGTGTTGTTAGGGGCAGATCGACAATATAGAGGAATTATGGATATACTACTTACAGGTAATTTTATCCGTGTTTTTTGTTTGAGGATACCTTCTGTAACTTCCAGCTACAATCACCATAGAAAACGTCTTTTCTAGTACTACAGTAAGAATCACGGAAAACTTCCGTCTACGGTAGTTTTGAACACTGTAAATAGAAGGGATTCCCCATGCATATAAAAGTTGCATTCTTCATCAGAGCGCACTGGTAAAGACACACCACGAGTATTTAGTGTTTTTTCATCAGAAGCATGAGATGAATTCTTCAGATTTCTTCAGAGCGCACTGGTACCGACTTCTCTGCTGTAAAGCATCAGTCACACCAGCCTAGCTCGAGTATTAGTGTTTTCATCAGAACTTCATATCTACGACATAGAAGGAATTTCACTCTCAGTCCCACCCTTGTGGACCCGGCACGTGTGTCGGTAGTAAGGGCAGTGGATGGCCAGGACACTGGTTTGAGTGCACAGCCGGCTGAGAAGAACTGACATTAGTCGACCGGCAAGCTCCAGTTCAACAGACTTCACAATAGAAGGTGATATCAGTCCCTCCCTTGCAGACCCGGCTTTGTTGTCGGTAGTGGGGGTTGTGGATGGCCAGTTCGCTGGTTTTATCACGAAGGAAAGAATAGATTTCATCTACACATCTACAGAGCGCACTGGTCCAGGCTTCTCTGCTTTTATAGCATTAGCCGACCGGCCAGTTCAAAGAACGCGACCTCTGACGTCATATCCAGTCAGCCAATCGCGTGTCCTTCCGACCAATCACGAAGCAGGTCTGTGTTTTCACCGACCAGGAAGGTCGGAAGTGCGTTCTTCAGAACTCACGTCTACTGTGACTACAGTCCCTGCTTTGCAGACCCGGCCTGGTTGTCGGTAGTGGGGTTTTGTGGACTGTAAAGTTGCCGGTAAAGCATCACACAAAGAACGCGAATACTGACGTCATCTCCAGTCAGCCAATCGCGTGTCTTTCCGACCAATCACGAAGCAGGTCATGTGTTTTCACCGACCAGGAAGGTCGGAGGTGCGTTCTTCAGAACTCACGTCTACTGTGATTCCAGTCCCTGCCTTGCAGACCCGGCTTCGTTGTCGGTAGTGGGGTTTGTGGATGAGTAGGATACTGCGCATTTGCATGTTTAAGTATCACAAAAGAACGCCACAACTGACGAGCTCCAATCAGCCAATCGCGTGTCTTTCCGACCAGCAAGCTGGTCACGTGACACACCGAACACCAAGTGTTTCTAAATATAGCTCACAAGGGCTTTCCCAGCAACTGTCAAATCTACAAATAAGACGTGCGATTAAAGAAAAACTTTAATTAATGGAGGAAACCTACAGCAAGCTGAATTCAACACAAAAGGTAGTTGTAAAATTGCTCTAGCAATTGGTTACAGAGTGTACCCACCAGTATACCGGCTACACAGCCTTGTATACTTGCTTCAACAACTGTTTACAGAGTGTACCGGCTGGTACTAGCTACACAGCCTTGTACACTTGCGTCAACAACTGGTTACAGAGTGTACCGGCTGGTACTGGGCTACACAGCCTTGTACACTTGCTTCAACAACTGGTTACAGAGTGTACCGGCTGGTACTAGCTACACAGCCTTGTACACTTGCTTCAACAACTGGTTACAGTGTGTACCGGCTGGTACTGGGCTACACAGCCTTGTACACTTGCTTCAACAACTGGTTACAGAGTGTACCGGCTGGTACTAGCTACACAGCCTTGTACACTTGCTTCAACAACTGGTTACAGAGTGTACCGGCTGGTACTGGGCTACACAGCCTTGTACACTTGCTTCAACAACTGGTTACAGAGTGTACCGGCTGGTACTGGTTACACAGCCTTGTACACTTGCTTCAACCTACCGGTTACAAAGTCTACTAACAGGGTGCTGGCTACACAGTCCTTACTGTACAGGGCTTCACCCCAACTGGTTACATTAAAAAAAAAAAAAAAAAAACTGGCTAAATATAGACCAGTAGCTGTCTAAATTCATTGGTGACCCCAGCCTCCCAGTTTTTTGCCGGTTACAGAAAATTACTGGTTACAGTAAAGTACCGGGTATGGAGTCCTGGTACTGGACAGAGTTGCCTAAAGTACATTTGGTTACAGAGAATTCTTAGACCAGTCAGTGGTCTTGGGGATATGGCAGTGATATGACAGTGTCCCAAGCTACTGCCAGGCAACCTTCCCTTATCACACCTCTCAACAACCTGTTATCGGTGCTGGACTTGACTGGAGAGATAATAAAGTTTGTCATCATGTCCAGCCAGGGGTCAGACATCTCACAAATGACAATTGCTCTGGTAAATGCTGCACCTTGCAGGCTGCTGGCCCGGGGCAAAGAGTCTATTGATGTGAAAAGTTGTGTCAACCCCACCGGACCACAATAAGAACAGAGAGACTGTTAACTTGGATCATTGTCACCAGACCGGACCAGTGTCCGGAGGGACAGGAAATATTGTCAAGATACCAAATGTCCCAAATGTGGCACACAATCTGCCTGTAGGGTCCAGACTAAGCCCTTTTTGGGAACTTAGGAAGCCTTGGGGGCTGGACCCTAGGTAGTACAATTGTGGAAGGAGGGATACCTATGTCCATATACCTATACAAGAACAATCCAGGAAATGCCTGAGATTTCACATCCAAGGTCGGGCATACCAGTTCAAGGCCCTGCCTTTCGGTTTGTCCACAGCACCTTTAGAGTTCATCGTGATACCAAAGGAGGTGAATTGATGGCCATACACAAGGATTTAAGGAACCACCAGTACCTAGACGACTGGTTGGTGAGAGCCAGATCCCACCAGGCTTGTCTCCAACATACACAGGAGCTAGTAAATAATGTGTCAGCAACTAGGTTGGCTGGTGAACTTAGAGAAATCAGAGCTGGAGCCCAAACAAGACTTCAATTTTGTAGGCTACCAGTTCGACCTCAGGTCTGATCCAGTCCGACTGACTCCAGACCGGTAGCAGAACCTTCAAGAGAAAATGCTGAAATTGCTATCCCTACCGGCTTGCCCGGTCCGGGAATTCAGGTCCGTGATAGGCTTACTAACAGCTACAGAAAAGCAAGTTCATGTAGGCCAACTTCATATGAGACTCATTCAGTGGCATCACAAACACAACTGGAGGGTCCCAGAATCACTGGAAAAGGTGATCCCAACCCCCAGGTCCTTGCACCCCCTTTACAATGATGGCTGAAGGAAGACAATGTACTTACAGTCCAACCATTACACCAATAAAACATGCTCTGCAAATAATTACAGACGCATCAATAGAAGGGTGGGGCGCTCGCTTAGACGAGCACTTGCAAGAGCAACCTGGTCCCCTCCGGGAAGCAAGCTGCATATAAACTATCTAGAACTTAAAGCAGTTCTTTCTGGCCTTAAAAGAGTTCCAAGACCTTTGCTCAACAAGATAGTACCTGTAGCAACTGACAACACCACAGTAGTGTCATACATAAACAAGGAAGGAGGCATGAGGTCGTGCCCACTTTGTGCCCTACTATGGAGAATCTTGACCTGGTGTACCAGGAAACAAGTGACTCTAAAGCCCGACACATTCCAGGCCGGCCGAATGTGGTAGCAGACAAGCTATCCAGGCTAGGCCAGACCATCCAAACAGTGGTTTCTCCTTCCAGAGGTCTTCCACTCTATGCAGCAGGTGGCACCGGCCCAAATAGACTTATTTGCCACGAGGTTCAACAACAGGTTGCCTGTGTTTGTGTCACCGGTACCGGATCCCCTGGCCACAGCAGTGGATGCGCTCTGTCGGCCGTGGTAGGATCTGAAAGCATACACCTTCCCACCATCAGCCATATTGGGCAAAGTGGTGGAGAAGTTGCAAGACTCCCCATGCAAGAGAATCATTCTGATTGCTCCGGGGTGGCCCAACATGCCTTAGTTTTGGGATCTAGTGGCTACGTCCAGCCAAATCCCACTGAGCCTGCCCAATATGCCCAACCTGTTGACAGCCATTCAATCAGATCCCTCACAGAAATCTGACAAACCTTAATATCCATGCAGGGCTCCTAGAGCCTCAGCAATCGAGGAGCAAGGCTTATCTGAGGCAGTGGCAGCAAGAGTTGAGGCTCCTCAAAGGGGATCAATCTGATTAGTCTATGAGGCAAGTGGGCCATTTTTACAAGTGGTGTATCATTCATCAGGTGGACTTCGGGGCACCCCCTGTTAAGTTAGTTGCTGACTTCCTTATGTACCTATTTTGGGACAGGAAGTTGCAGCCCAGCACCATTGATGGTTACAGGTCAGGCATTGCTGATAGACTGGGAAATTCGCCCATCAATATCAGTAAGGATGAAAATCTCACTCGTCTCCTGGATAGTTTCCACTGAGACACACCCAAAGGCCGGAAGGGAATCCTCTCCTGGAACCTCTCCCTGGTTTTTGCACCAGCTGACAAGGGTCATTTTGAACCAATTAAAGAGGCCTCCTTGAAGCATTTGACCTTCAAGACAGTTTTCCTCTTTGCCCTGGGGTCAGGCAAGAGTAGAAGTGAGATACATGCTTGGCAAAACAGAAATATTAGACACCAGTCCGACTGGTCAAGGTGTCCCTGTACCCGTCACCCAGCTTTCTCCCCAAGAATCAGCTGGCCAAAGAGGGTCCAGACAGTGTGGCCCCAGGGATATAACAGCCCTGGCCCCAACTCTGGATAGATCCCTCAAGTCTGACAGGTCCCTCTGTCCAGTCAGAGCATTGCGCTACTATTTGGACAGGACCTCGGGCAGAATAAGGAGGTGGTTTTTGTCTCCTTTAAGAAAGGTTTTGACAAAGACATCTCACCTGCCACTATCTCCTCTTCGATCAAGCAGACTGTGATCCTATGTTATGAGCTCTCTGACCAGGAGGCCCACACTTTACATCAGGTTAAAGCCCATGATGTCAGGGCCTTTGATGCTTCTAAGGTCTTCCAGTCGGGAGTTTTCCTTGGATACAGTCTTGTCAGCCTGCCACTGAAGTCACATAATACCTTCACATAGTTCTATCTGAAAGGCGGGGCTTGGGCTGATTCAGAGCTTTACCAATTGGGCTCGGTAGTGGCTGCTCAGCAGATCCACTAGTGGCCCTTAGATTGAGGAGATTTGTATATATGTATAAACATTTTCTTCATGTACATAAGAATTAAGTGTGGCGTGCTTCCTTTGGGAGGTTTACTTGCATTCTGGGACTGAACTCATCCCTCTCTTCCCCTACTTCAGAGCAGGTCTGCAAAAAGGAGGGGGGGGTGGGGCAACGGGGGTATAGCCCCGGGTAACCGGCTGCTGGCAACCGACCATGGCCTTACAGGGTTTCCTGACCTTAAGGTCAACCCAGGCCTGGGCCTATAGGTCTCCTGACGAAGTCAGCCTAGACCGTAGGTTAAAATTTGCTATTACTTGTGAGTTCACATAAGTCCCTAGTAACTTACCCGCCAGCCAAGCGGTAGTTATTCAGCAATTGTCCATTGGATAGGAAGTATTAATGCAATAAAATTGCAAATTTAATAAGTAAATTAAATTTTTATAAGTTAATACCCTATCCAATGGACACACAAGACCTTCCCACCGACCCCGCTATCAGCTTACTAGGGGTCTAATAGGTTTAGACAACGAAAAAGATGATATGACGTCATGTTGTCTAGACAGGAAGGAAGTACCATGCGCCACCTAGCGAATGCACAGTACTGGGACCGGCCAGCTGGTGGAAACACAGGACGTCTTTTTCTGGCGTTTGGCGGGCCGGTCTGCGCCGACTGGATTAGCAATTGTCCATTGGATAGGGTATTAACTTATAAAAATTTAATTTACTTATTAAATTTGCAATACTGTTAGAGTGTCAGAATGTTTTTTTCAGTAAAAATTGACTTCTTTATATTTTCATCAATAGTCCCTTCTAATGAATAATCTTAATGGAAAAGTAAATAGAAAAATAAATACTATACTGTCCTGTGATGTTCATTTAAATAATATATAATTAGACTTTTGTTATTAAAAATCACCATGGCCAATAATGGTGAATATTCATTCTTTCTAGATGACATCTGTGGAACGTGTGTTTGAGTACACAGAACTGCCACCAGAGGCACCACTGGAGTCTGTAAAAGACAAAAAACCTGCTACCAACTGGCCGGAACATGGAGTGATTAGTACAGAAAATGCCAGTTTTAAATACACAGAGAATGGGAGTACAGTGCTAAGAAACCTGAGATTCTGTATACAGGGACAGGAAAAGGTGAGAAAGAAAATAAGAAGAGGGGTCTTGGAACAACTTAGATCCCATTTAATTGTGAGAATTATCGGGATCACCGTCTGGATACAAAAACCTAATCTGGATTTTCTAATATACTCTATATGATATTATTACGTGCTTTGACAGAGGTTTGCACTTCTCAAGTGCTCCTGTTGTAAATATAATCTTTTACAGCAAAATTATTTAATGACACTGTTTAAGATTTCTATGGTGACATAAATTTTGTAAAATTTCTCTAGTCGTGTCAATCGTGTACCGTTTCTATGGTGATTTGTTGATTGACAGGTGGGGATCTGTGGGCGTACCGGTGCAGGGAAGAGCTCGCTGATCGCCATGTTGTTTAGACTCGCAGAACCTGATGGTCTGATACGAATAGATGGGCTCGACATCAAAGAACTGGGTTTACATGACCTCCGCATGGTCATCTCCATCATTCCACAGGTGAGTAGAGATCACTGGTCATTTATATCTTTGCTATAGAAAGAGGTGACCACTGGTCATTTTTATCATTCCTCAGATGAGTAGGACTAGTGGTTGTATTATATCATCTCTCAGGCAAGAAGTAACCCCAGGTCTTTTTAATCCTTTCTCAGGTGAGTAGAGACCACTGGGCCCTTTAATAATTAATCAGTAAGAAGTGACCACTGGTCATTTTAGTCACTGGTGACATGTAACCACTAGTAATCTAAATAACTAATTTGGTAAAAAGTGACCACTGGTCATTGTAACCATTCTTCAGGTGAGAAGTGAATACTGATTATTTTAATAGTTACTCAGCTAAGATATGACCAGTGATCATCTTAATCATTACTTGGGTATGAAGAGACCCTAACCTATTGTAATCATAACTGGGTTTACACTGCCTCCGTATAGTAATCTCCGTCACCCACTGGTCAGCTACATAATTCCTTCAGTTGAAAAGTAACCCCTGGTCATGATTCTAAACAGCATCTCCATGATTTTAATTCGCTAGTGAGCATTTCTATAAATTCTCAGGTATTTAAGTATTCCACATTAGCCTTTCCCCCATTTTCTTTCCTGTGATTAAAAACTCAGCAAGGATTGTTCTCACTTCTTGGTAGCTGTCTGAAATAAATGATACAGAGAAACTAACAAAAGAATACAGGCAAACCACTAACAAAGAATATATATAATAGATAATATCCATAATGAGAACAGTCTTTACACCTAATTAGGAATATCTGAATCCATCAAGTTACAGGTAAACTAACAGAACAGCACAACTGACCAAATAAGTAAAATATACTGACAAAGTATGCAAGACTGACCATCTTTATTATGTCTTTAATTCAGACTAATGGATTGTACATATATTTTGCAGGATCCAATGCTGTTTAACAGTACAGTCCGTAAGAACCTAGATCCATTCAGCCAGCATTCAGACCAGGACATATGGGCAGCTCTAGAGGAGGTGGGTGCTTCTTAACCCAAAATTCTTCTGCATCACAGTTTTTGCTAACCCTTTACCACTAAATTCAAAGTGCTTACTTTAACTTGCCAATGTTACATAAATTTGAACTGTATGTTACTGAATGAAATACTATAATTTAGGGACATGACTTGGGACTAAATCTATAGTTGTGTATCTGTATTGTAAGGGTACTCACATTTTGGTGTCTTCCAACTGAAAGTACACAATATACCAGTGAAGCACATATTATGGTGGTTAACCAAGAAAACTCATCAAAAATAAAGTGTCACGTAATCTGTGAAAATAAGCAAATTAAGTTAAGCAGGAGCTGAAATAGAAGTTGTAACACCATGAGAATTACTCCTAGCACCCCGCAAAATTAGTCTTAATTGCTTTGTGACCCGTAAGATTGACTTTGCCTTTTGCTTGGGACCAATCAGTTGTTTTGCAAATTTTTGGGGGGAAGGTCTTATGATAAGTCTTGGCAGTGTGACTTGGGTGTAACTGGTGTTATTTGACTTTGATGTTAGGTGCAACTCAAACCTGCAATAGAAGACCTGATAGGTGGCTTGGAATCCAAGATCTCAGAACGAGGCTCGAACTTCAGCGTGGGTCAGAGACAGCTGCTGTGTCTAGCTAGAGCCTTGTTAAAGAAAAACAAGATCTTGATGATTGATGAGGCAACAGCCAATGTGGACCCAAGGTAGTGTATGAAATCTATTTTATGATAATCTAGTGTTTGGTAGTGTTTAAGACGGCAAATCGTATAATTGGTGTTGGTGTATAATCGTATAACCTGCAAAGAAACACTCAAGAATGTGTACTTGAGTTATAGTTTGTCAATATACATTGAATTAATGTCCAAAACTTCAAAATTTTTGTAACAAATAAACTGCATTTTAGTTGTGATGATGTAAAGATTTCTCACATAAACTTAAAGTTATGTTATTAAATTTTGACCTTGTTAACTTATGCATGTTGCTCGAGACCGATATTGTCATAAATATGGTCTTCAATTATTTTTGACAAATATTGTTATATATAGTTTGTGTAAGGCAACAATTATTGGGCACCCAGTCCAGTGTATCACTTACATGTGGTGATCCTGAACTGTGATTTCAGTGAATATATATATTATATTTTTGAAAGTTACATTCTGCATTAAGTTCAACATCACAGTCACCTCAATCAATACGTTGTCTAGTGACCAGCAAAATTTTACTGCCTATAAACCAGTGACATTCAAATCACTTGAGCACAGTCAGGCATTAAGTGCAGGTGTGCAGGGGAGTAAGATTTTAGACCTTGCCACGTTTCAATAATAAGTTCAAGAATCAAGAAGAGTTTCATAACTTTTATAAATTATTTATTTCACTATCTCTATTCAGGGCTGATGTTTTGATTCAGGACACATTGTGTTTCAAATTCAAGCATTGCAATGTATTTTCAGTATGTTTAACTCAATTTTTAAAGCAAAACTATCCTTACTATTGCCTAAAAGTAGCTTTTAATTGCTGGAGCCATCAGAGATGCAAAGTTAAAATTAGTTTTCAACTTTAACTAGGCCATTGAGATACAGTAGTATGTTTATCTGCTTTTAGGACTGATGCACTCATTCAGGACACCATCCGTATCAAGTTCAAGCATTGCACTGTGCTGACTATTGCACACAGACTACACACCATTATGGACTCAGACAGGGTTTTAGTATGTACCATTTCTTTGTATTACCTCTGCTAAGGAGGTACTATTTTCATGACTGTTTGTCTGTTTGTACTTTCTGAATGTTCTACTCTCAAAGACTTAATATCCTTTTCTTAGTAATTTATCTTTGAAAAATAATAGGTGTAATATGATGAAAGTGTTGTAGATTATTGCACACAAGTTAACTAATTGACATATTCTAGTTATATTTTTGTAATGTCCTTTCACATTTGTTGTTATAATGTCTACATAAACTTGTTTGGATGGGATATTTAACAATTGGTTAAAGATATTGAAATGTCTTTGTAGGTCCTGGATGAGGGTGAAATCGTGGAATTTGATGAACCTTTTCTCTTGTTACAAGACAAGCAGGGATTTCTCTCCAAAATGGTGGAGCAGACTGGACCTGTGGAATCAGAGAACTTGTTACAAATAGCCAATCAGACGTTCCAAGAGAAACATGGAGACAGTGTGGACATCAGCCAATATAGAAAACAGAAAACCAATGGTGCTTCTAAACCCAAAATGAGCTAGGATTGACAGATTATTTAACAAATTAGGGCATTCATAAATTTGTTATTGAGACACATTTGGTTAATAGTTTGTATGGGATTACTTTTCATCCAAATACAAATATCTTTCAGAGATGGCAATTAAGTTTTCTGAGTATTCATTTACTCTATGTTTTCTATTGAGAAGCAAAAATTCAAGCTTATTTTAGATATTCTTAAAGACTTTAAATGGCAAGGACTCTGAAATTTGTGTGTTATATGCTGTTGATACACAGATGGAGTTCTGGGGACTCTGTATATTTTGAGCCCATCACTGACACTGTCTTTACTGTTGCCTAAATCTCTAATAAAGTAATGGTTACTTTGTTTTTGCTCATCTAAAGGAACAATTATGTGGATGTCACATCCAAATTTGGCATGGAGACATGGTCATCTAAAGGTAGAATTATTTGGATGTCATATCCAAATTTGGCATGGAGACTTGGTTATACATTGTACTAGCTCTACTCTTGTACAGCATTCACAGAGTAGACATTACACATGATAGTAAGGTTGTGAATGGAAAATGATTGATCTAGTTTCTGGTTGGTTTTGTCATGATGGAATATGAAGGAATACCATGTTATTTGAAACCTTCGTAGCTTTTATTAGTGAAACTTATAAAGTAGACTTATCAAATTGATGAAGTTCCGTGCTTCATTTTTATGTCGTCACTCTGCGGCGTCCGCGTGAACAACTTCTCCTCCAAAACTACAAGGCCTAGAGACATGCTGTTTTTTTTAAAAGATACCTTATCTATCAAGGATGAAAAAGTGTTCAAGGCATGCAAATCTGTCTGTTCGTCTGTTTGCTAGAGACATTATAAGGGAGGTACCCCCACCAAAAGTGTGAAAATTTCAACACTTTATCACAATTTTCTCAGTGACTATTGCAGGGATTTCTCTCATATCTTGCATACATGTACTAGGCCAGAGGTAGATTCTCTTGTGTGAGTGTGAGACCTGGATCTGTCTTATTTTTTTTTAATAAATTTTTTTAATACTTTTTAATGCATTAAAATTTATGAAATCATGCACTAATTAAAATCACTTATAACTTGAAAAGTGTTGCATTTAGAGCATTTTGTTAAAATATGTTATTCAGCTACTTTTTTCAGAGCCACAACATGGTAACTTGGGTGTCTGTCTCAATAGCAAAGTGAGTAATAGCTACTTTTGGGCTTTTCAGTAACTTCCATCATGAGTAAAATCACTTGTAACTTGAAAACTGTTGCATTTAGAGAATTTTGTATAAATATGTTATTCTTATACTTTTGGGTCAGCTATAACATAATAAAATTTCAGACCTGTAGCTCATGGTATAGCTGTGTAATAGCTACTTTTAGGTTATCACTGTTGAGTAAATCACTTATAACTTGAAAACTCTTGCATTTAGAGTATTTTGTTTCATATATTATTCACCTATTTTGGGGTCAGCTATAACATAGTGAAGTTCCAGACCTGTGGCTCATTGCATAGCTGAGTAATAGCTACTTTGAAGTTCTCACTGTTGAGTAAATCAGTTGTAATTGGAAAACTATTGCATTTACAGAAATTTGTGCAAATATGTTATTCAGCTACTTTTGGGTCAGCTATAACATAGTGAAATTACAGACCTGTAGCTCATGGCACAACTGAGCAATAGCTATTTTCAGGTACTGACTGTTGAGTAAATCAGTTGTAACTTGAAAAATATTGCATTTGGAGTATTTTGTTAAAATATGTTGTTCACCTACTTTTGGGTCAGCTATAACATAGTGAAATTACAGACCTATAACTCATGGCATAGCTGAGCAATAGTATTTTGTAACTTGAAAACTATTGCATTTAGAGTATTTTGTTTAAATATGTTATTCACGTAATTTTTAGTTAGCTATAACATAGTGAAATTGCAGACCTGTATGTCATGGCATAGCTGAGCAATAGCTACTTTCAGGTTCTCACTGTTGAGTAAATCATTGTATCCACTGGATAGCCGCAGTGTGTAGAGAGATTTCACCATTACCGCTCTAACGAAAAAAATATTATAGCTAGCCTTCTCAAGTTTGCAGGATATATTAATAACCATAAAATCATGGTAGGAAATCATGGGCTGTGAATCTTTTGGTGTGGTCAGATTTGACCTTTGACCCCTCCTTCAAGGTCAAACAAGGATAGCCAAACATAAAAGTGCTTATAACTCGCTTATTATTGGTCCTAGAGGTTTGGGATGGTAAACAGACATATAGGAAATCATGGGCTGGAAATCTGTTGATGTGGTCCAATTTGACCTTGGACCCCTCCTTCAAGGTCAAACGAGGATACCCAAACTAAAAAGTGCTTATAACTCACTTATTATTGGTCCTAGAGGTTTGGAATGGAAAACCAACCTATATAAAATCATGGGCTGGGAATCTTTTGGTGTGGTCGGATTTGACCTTGGACCCTGCCTTCAAGGTCAAACGAGGATAGCCAAACTTAAAAGTGCTTATAACTCGTTTATTAATGGTCCTAGAAGTTTGGGATGGTAAACCAACATATAGGAAATCATGGGCTGGGATTCTTTTGGTGTGGTCAGATTTGACCTTGGACTCCTCCTTCAAGGTCAATTGAGGATAACCAAACTTAAAATTGCTTATAACTCGCTTATTATTGGTCCTAGAGGTTTGGGATGGTAAACCAACCTACAGGAAATCATGGACTGGGAATCTTTTGGTGTGGTCGGATTAGCCCTTGGACCCCTCCTTCAAGGTCAAACAAGGATAGCGAAACTTAAAAGTGCCTATAACTCACTTATTATAGGTCCTAGAGGTTTGGGATGGTAAACCATCCTATAGGAAATCATGGGCTGGGAATCTTTTGGTGTGGTTGGATTTGACCTTGGACCCTGCCTTCAAGGTCAAACGAGGATAGCCAAACTTAAAAGTGCTTATAACTCGCTTATTAATGGTCCTAGAAGTTTGGGATGGTAAACCAACATATAGGAAATCATGGGCTGGGATTCTTTTGGTGTGGTCGGATTTGACCTTTGGACACCCCACCCCCCCTTCTGGGTCAAATGAGGGTTTGGGATGGTAAACCAACCTATAGGAAATCATGGGCTGGGAATGTTTTTGTGTGGTTGGATTTGACCTTGGACCCCTTCTTCAAGGTGGAACGAGGATATTGCATTTGCAATATTTCTTTAAATATGTTTTAACCTACTTTTTACATTTTAAACAGTTACCTTGGTACTTTCCTTCATAATACCATTTGCAGGGCACAACTTTTTTCTCCTTTTCTTCTGTCAGCTTCGGAATTTCTTTCGAACATGCTGTTCAATTACCATTTATTGTACTTCTGTACAGCACTTTCCCTGATAATTATGCTTTCCTCTCATTATCACCTTCACAAATCAAAAACACTCAGTCAACTGACACAGTGCCCGTTCACGGGCACTCTCCTCTTGTTAGTTTAAGCAGAGATTTTTCACTACATTGTTAAACATGGTTAACAATGTATTGCTTTTGAAAATAAACCAAACTGTAACTCTACATTATAATGTGCTATGTTTTGTTTCTGGACCTTGTGTTTGTTTTCCATTGTTCAAGATACTGTTAAGATTGCGTCTTATTTCTAATTGTAAGCCACCAGTGAGTTTATAAATTTTGTGATTCTTCCTCGTGATTATTATATCCCCAGACGAAAGTCGGGGATATATTGGATTCAGGTCCGTCGCGCCGCCGCCGCCGCCGCCGTAGAAATTTCCTTGTGGACGCGATAACTCAAAAACAAATTAATATTTTTTTTTCAAACTTGGTACACATGTTAAGGGTGTCCAAAGGAAGATCCCTATTTTAAGGTGACCTTAAACTCCCAATAAAAGAGAACTTATGGCCACCTTAAGGTCAGAAATTGCACTTTTGGCCACTAAGAGCCCTCTAGGTCACAAACTATGATGCTCAGCTGGCTGAAATTTCACCTGAGAACACATTAATATGTTCTTAGTACATGTGCCGAAAATCACGACTTTAAGTTGAGGAGAAAATTGTGTTTGAGGCCCATAAAGACCCCCACTTAGGGATTTTTTGCTATATTTTTCACATATTTTGCCCTATAATTTGGAAGTGGTAACTCTGATGAGTCTCAAACTGCACTAGGTATAACTTTGATATGTAATCCTTGTCTGTAGAAAATTTTAGGGCTGTAGGTTTACCCAAAGGGGTCGACTTAAGGTCTCAAAAGTGCCCACAGAGACCCAATTTATGCACTTTTTGCCACTTTCGAGCACTGTAGCTTTCAAACTATGTCTCTCATCTAAGTTAAATATCATCTGAGAATATATCTATGTGTTTTCTTATATCTGCCCCAAAATTTAGGCCTTTAATAGACATTTAACCTGTGTGTGAGGACCATAAACACCCACCCGAGTGACCCTTATAAGACATTTTTCACATATTTTTCCCTGTAACTTGGAAATGGTAAGTCTGAGAAGTTTCAAACTGTATTAGATATACATTCTATGTGTAACCTTTGAATGTGAAAGATTTTTAGTCTGAAGCTTTGATTTGAAGGTCACATTGAGGTCTCTAAAAGGCCCACAGAGACCCGATATTTTGCCTTTTTGCCACTTTTAAGCCCTGTGACTGTTAAACTATGTTACTGATAGAGCTGAAATCTCACCTGGGAATATATCATTATGTCATTTTTACATGTGCCAGAAATAAAGGCTTTAAGTAGACATTTAACCTGTGTGTGAGGACCATAACACCCACCCGAGTGACCCTTTTTAGACATTTTTCACATATTTTTCCCTGTAACTTGGAAATGGTAAGTCTTGAGAAGTTTCAAACTGTATTAGATATACATTCTATGTGTAACCTTTGATTGTGAAAGATTTTAAATCTGAAGCTTTGATTTAAAGTTCACATTGAGGTCTCTAAAAGGCCCACAGAGACCCAATATTTGGACTTTTTGCCACTTTTAAGCCCTGTGACTGTTAAACTATGTGACTGATAGAGCTGAAATCTCATCTGGGAATATATTATTATGTTCTTTTTACATGTGCTGAACATCAAGGCCTTTAGTAGATATTTAACCTGTGTATGACGACCATAGATACTCACCCGAGTGACCCTTTTTAGACATTTTTTACATATTTTGCCTTGTAACTTGGAATGGTAAGTCTGAGAAGTTTCAAACTATATTAGATATACATTCTATGTATAATCTCTGATTGTGAAAGATTTTAAGTCTGAAGCTTCAATTTGAAGGTCACATTGAGGTCTCTAAAAGGCCCACAGAGACCCAATATTTGGACTTTTTGCCACTTTTCAGCCCTGTGACTGTTAAACTATGTGACTGACAGGGCTGAAATCTCAACTAGGAATACATTATTAAGCGTCTTCTTTTTCCATGTACCGAACATCAAGGCCTGTAGTAGACATTGAACCTGTGTATGACGACCATAGACACTCATCCAAGTGACCTTTTTTGACATTTTCTACTGTATTTTGCCCTGTAATTTGGAAATGCTTAGTGTGACAAGTCTTAAACTGTATTATATCTAATTTTTGTTTGTTATGTATGTCCCCCAAAAAGTTTCAGATCTGTAGTTTAATTGCTAAGGTCTCTTTAACAATTGTAAAATGCCCACAGAAACCCAATTTATGGACATTATGCCACTTTAAAGCCCTGTAACTGTCAAACTATGTGGGTCATAGAGCTGAAATCTTTGAATTTTTAAAAGGAAGTGCCTGTCTCTTTAAATTTTGAATATTACTGATGTTATGGCTATCTTAGTCTTTTAAGAACTTATTTTTGTGTGTTGTACCTCTGCTTGCTGAGTTTTTAACTCTTTAAAATGAAACTGGTTAAACATATTCAAGTAGGCAAAATGGACACTGTTATTTTCTGGTGAGCTTTAAGTCCCAATATTAATAAAAGTATATCCTTATGTAGTAAAACTAGGGGATTTTTAACCCTCAACTAGCCCAGTTTTATTCAACTTGCCTCAGTTAATTTTGACACAGCTCCTACAGTTATGAACTCATTTCAGTTGATAATCGCATACTTAAAATTCTCAATTCTTTTTGTATTTGATTACCCCTTTGATATATATCAGATTGTTTGTTTACCATTTATGCTGTAGTCCCAACCCACATCCCCCACCCACCTCTGGGACCTCCAGCTATATTGAGTGACACTAAATAAACAAAGGTATTTAGTGATATCAAATGAGAAACAAAGAACTCAATGGGGTTGCAGATCTTGTGTAATAGTGAGAGAGGTGTGGAGAAGGGGAGAGGGGTGGGGTAGGAGGTGGTGGGCTTCATCATATAACACAAAGGGGAGTCAGAACTGAGATTGTGTCACATATTTAGGTTGCATATATATGGACCACATATATAGGAATAGAGGAAATGAATAACTGAAAACAATTTACAAATTCTATAAATAATATAATAAAATAATAATATAAATAATTTTTTTTAAAATAATATTTTATTTGTGAACAAATATAGAAACAGATATGCGCTTTTGGGATTATGAATTTTAGAATGGACATTCAATCATCAATCATTTAAATACTTTGAAATTAGGTTAAGAGTTATCATTGCAGGAAGATTGAAAAGTATGATGTTGAGTTAAAAATAATATTTTATTTGTCAACAAATATAGAAAGAGATATGCTCTTTTGGGATTATTATTTTAGAATGGACATTCAATCATCAATCATTTATTAATAAATACTTTGAAAATAGGTTTAGAGTTATCATTGCAGGAAGATTGAAAATATAATTTGAGTTATGTATTCGGCGTCTGGGGATACACATCTTCTTGGGAAGATACAAACAGAGTAGATTGATGTGCTGAAGTTCATATAATAATGGGTAATTATGCTTTAAAAAATTCCCGATCAAAACCTGTGGCGTGAGTGATGACCTGTCTGGGGATATGTTGGCGCCGAGTTGGCCCAATCTAGTTTACATATCCATTTCTGAGTTTCCGTTTTCCTTTCACACTCTTTGTATTTTGGTTGGAGCAGGGTAGCTGATAACTGCATGAATTTGTATAAATGACATATTGCTGGACATAAATAAGCTGAACTTGTATACTCCTCACATTTCCAATATTTTCAGTATTCTGAGATTGGATACAAGTATACACATAACCAATCCAAAAGGGAGAACCAAATCAGTCTTGGGAAAAATATGGGGGAAACATTAACACTGCACGATTTTGCTTAATTTATGGCATTCACAGGTCAAAGGTCCATTGTGATAAAAGTTTTGCATGCAATGCTTCAACCATGTGAAATGGCCATCTTGAATATATTAGAACTGCTCCTTCTTTAGACTTCCTTTTACACCCCTTTTTCAAACAGGCATGTCTACTGTAGCTCTCTTTTGTTATTAGTGCATTTTTTCCTTGTTCTGTTCATGATTTATGACTCCAAAAGACAACAGTGACATTGCTTTGGTACCTTACAATTTAATCTTAAGAAAAGAGTCTCTGCAAAGTTTGACAATAAATATGAAAATTTTAAGGTGTATCTTGTACAGAAAGTTGTCCATGTCGTATGTGTCTTACTTTATATATTATTGTGAAATATTATGTTTGAAAGAATATTATTTAAGTTTAGTGTATCGTCTCTAGTTATTGTGCCTTAGACTCAATTAGTACCAAATTGCGTCCAAACAAAGGCCTTGGTTTTAATTACGTTCCAAGCCTAGAAGAGAGGGTTTTTCTGAGAACCATGCATATACTTGAAATATGCATTTTAAATCTTCTTTCTATATCAATAATATCTCAAGTAGAAACTAGCTACTAGTGAGAAGTAATTCTGGTAAATTTATTAAAACTGAAGCATTAGTGAAATATACTTCTAGCTGAAATGCCTGCTTATAGTTTGTTTACAATTTTAATTACCACCATTGAGTTGTCATAGTTACAGAAGTTATATTTCTTTTATGCTGAACTCGTAAGTAATAACAAAGAAACATATTTCAATACCCATCAGAGTTCATTGCCCTAAAAATGTAAAGTTTACAGTTTAATGTTTTAAATGTGATTGCCATAGAAATAGAAAACTATAACAAACGGGTCAGAGCTTCTTTACAACTAAAGTTTATACTTCTGCTTAAAAATAATATTTATTTAACAGAGTTCTACAGCAGTATATTAGTATATCTGTATATTAATGTCACTAGAAAACTTGCAGAATTTGTGATTTTGGTAAAACTTGAATTACACATCGTCTTTTTGAGTAAGAAATGTGCCTTTTCACCACAGTATGTGAAATTCTCAGATCAGGAAATTTTACTGTGAAGTAAAATCTTAACAAATTGGTGATGTTTTCTGAGAATTTTAGGCAATGAATGTAATCTGTGTAATAATGTTAGTTGAGGCAGGGTTGTTAACACTGGTATCTTGGTGTCGTGACCATTGTGTATCAATACCGTAACAACACTTTACACCCAGCATCTCAAATGTCATCACATATAACTGTAGGAAAACATAAAGTATTAGAAAACAAACCCTAAATTCGTAGAATTTATAAACTTTTATCTCATACCTTGGCAGATTTTAACATTTGTATAGAAATTTATTTGAGAAAAAGTGCTATGTCATATTTACATAACTTCAATTCCTGTAAGTGATCCTATTCGGGGATATGCTAGAACACAATTTATTTTTGGTATCCCGGAATCGTTACGGTTTAACACTAGCGGGATACCGAAATGGAAGACCAACCCTACCCTAACGTTATTAAATTTTTTTATTTTTTTTTTGTTACTTCATTCAAGGTAGTGACCCCTCCAGCTCCCACTGGTGATGAGTTTTTGAATTTCATGCACTGTGGTTATAGTGTCACACATTTCTTACCCATTATAGAATACACAGTGTTTTCTCAGGGTCATTCTGTGTGCATTTCTTGTCCTCTTTGTCTGCTTCATGTTGATTTTTCACTTGTAAATGTCTTGTTATCACAGGTTTTCAATGCATTTGATTTATTGTACCTTTTGTGGTTGAATCTTTATTGTAAAAAAATTTTCCTTGTGATGCATCATTTATTGTGCTACAATAACTTACCATACAGGACTCATTGTTAATTGTGTGAGGCAGCTCCTGACGTGAGTTCTTAATAACCGAGTCTGCTGCTAGATGGCACTAGCAGTTCAGGGTGACCTAGATAGTGACATATAAGTTAATACCTTACGTAATGAAAAGAGACGCCCTCCCAACCAATCCCCGCTATCAGCTTACTAGGATTTATCTGGGTTCAGCCAACAAAAAACATGCTATGACGTCCAGTTGTCTAGACATGAAGTAAGTAGGGTGCACCACCTTCCAAATACACACTATGACTGGTCCTGCTGGTGCATGCACAGGACACCTTTTTCTGGCATTTAGTGAGACTAGTCGCGCCAACCAGTATAGCCAATTGTCCATTAGGTAGGTTATTAACATGTAAAAAAATTAGTTTACTTATTAAATTTGCAATATGCGTTCTTGGGACTCAGATTATATAAATGTTTTTTGTGGCAAGATATTATACTGCATTCTTTGACAGGCCATGATGTGGTGTATACCACTGGTGAGTTTGTAACTACCAATGGAAATCTTTGTGTGTTCTTTATTTATTCACGACCTCTATGTGTACATGTGTATACAAACAAACAAGCAACAAAGATGAAGAAATAAATAAAAGCAATCTTTGATAATTTGTTATCCACTAAGTGAAACATAATTATATAGTTCATTAGTTATATGTTATCTGAGGTTATTTACAAAATCAAAAGTATTAAAACAATATTTATCAAAGGTTTTTTTAAAACTAAAGGAGAGTTTATTCTGCATCTTTGTTGTCATCATAGGTGAAGGTCACAAAATAGAAAGCCATGTGAGTATGAATCGTGAATGCCCGAAAGAATTCAACATTACAAATAGATGTCACTTGAGTGATTTTCCTATTGTATTACGACAAATATGGAGCCCTGTACAACTTGATTGTGTAAAGATGGGGTAAATTGGTTAAAATGGTCACAATATGTCACCATATGAGCTCGAGTACATGCTCTAAAGCAAGTATTAATTAGATTTGCGGCCTACTGGGGAAAACAAAACAGAACACTGGAATAGATGAATAATTAGTCTAAATCATTCTGATTTCGTAATTAAACAAAATGAATGTCACAGATTAAAAAAAATAAATAAATAAAATGTTTCACTTTTTCAGCTCAACTGATCCCTGCTTTGTGAAATCCTATTTGATCCATTTAGACATTTGTAACTTGTTTCTCAAACTTTAACTGATTGTAATCCATGCTAGTGAACAGTGATCCTGGTGCTGAAATGAGACATTAAGTAGGGTTATTATATTGTATATACAGTAGGGTCACATTTTTCTTTCAAAATAGAGTAGGAACGTAGTTAAACCAGAAAAGCACTCGGAGAGTGCAGACCTCCACCAAGAAGCTGATTTCTATCCCATTTTTTTTCAGTTTATGGATCACAGTATCTGAAATTTTTACCATAACTAGGATCACATTTAGGTATATTATGACACCTTGTGGAAGTTTGTCCTATATCAAGCAGTCTGATGATAAATTCTCGGGTATATTTACATATATGCGAAAAATGGACCGTTGTCATCACAATGATAAATGATCATTAAAAAAATATCATGGATCCAGACAGTTAACTGGATCACTACCAAAGCCAAATGATTTATTCCTTGCACCATTGCCAGCATTCTCTTCAAGATTCCTCCAAATCTGTCCATAAATTTTGAGCTATTTCACAGACAAACAAAATATGCCTTCGAAAACATGCTTCTTGGCGGATGTTATTATGTCATAAACAGCATTATGATACATTTTTATATTTATCTAGGGTATTACAAACATATCTAATCGCAGACCTACCTTTTTAAAGTCAGGAGTATATTTTATCACATATATCTGTATTATGTTATGTACATATAACGGATGCTTGAATGTGTCCAGTCAACAGAATGTTGGTACAATTATGTAGATTGTATATTGCCATAGATGACAGAGTTTGTTGTGTTATATATTATAAATATCTGACTTGAGATATTTAGCTCTTTTTATACAGTTTCCATCAGACTTTGTGCAAAGCATTTTTTGAAATTAATGTTATTTTTTTCTTTTCGCAAACACTGAATTCTGTTATGTAGGTAGAAATCACAGCTTGGTAAAACTCATTTCTATTTATGTATTGCTGTTGTCATTGAAAAAAAAATTTATTTTTATTTATTTATTTTTTTTTTAAATGGTATTAGTATATAAGTTTTAATTTACTGTTGATTTTTGAATCAACCAGAAATTTCACAAAACAAGTTAAATTTTAATGGAAAATTCCAACTTAAGACCTGGGTCTATATTCACTGAAATTCTTTTATAAGAAGTATTCTCTTTTTTTTGGAGGAAATTAAAATAAAAAAATTTTCTAAGAAAAAATTGTAAGAACATTTTTCAGTTCTTAGAATTCCAAAATAAATAATGAAAAATTTGAGAAAAAAATGGACACAAAAGCTGTCTAGAAGACAGATAACATTAATATATTGATTGGTGAAAGTCATACTTTTGGTAGAAATACTTTACAGAATTCTTCAATGACAGTTTTGAAAAATTCTTGCTCTGAGGAGATTCCTCGAGTAAGAATATTATTTTATGAGTAAGAAAATCTTTATATAGGAGCTACAATGTACATGTGGTTGAAGGGAATATTATACAAAACAAAGCTCTAAGGCAAGGGTTGAACAGTAGAACAAGTTTATGTATTTCAGAAATTTCTTTCTTGTTTCACTTAAAAACTAACCCACTTTGTGAGAAAATATAATTGGTAATTATTCTATGTTCATAATTTTTTTGGAACACAGGACAAATTGTATATGTGTGCTTTTATGCATAGAATATGTGAAACTAATTTAAAAGTCTTTCAGTTTGAAAAAGTATGTGATATTATTCGTAGAAATTGGTATTGAATAGATCACAATTATGTTTCTTCAGTATAAGCTGATATTATGTGTTTTTCAGATGTGTTGATTTTTTTTTTGTTTGTCATTCTTGCATAATTTGCGTCGGATGAAGCTTGACTGATGGAGCAAGTTTGGAGTAATTTAACTTGAGTAAGCTTGACAAGTTTAACAGATTGGGGCAGGTCAAATATATTGTTCTATACTGTAAGAGAAGTAATTATATGTTGGGGAAATTGGTGCTATTTAACATTATAATATTTGATGCATAGTATTAATACAATAAATGTGAAATTCAGTAAATTAAGTAAAACCCAAAAAATTTAACAAATTATGAATAAGTGGTAATTTGATCATTTTAACCATTGTATTAGTAAGTAGCATTCATTATCTTGTGCAAAATTTCACGTGTCACAGTGGGTGTCAAAATCACTCTGCCACAGTGTTATTTTAGTACTAATTGGCTGTATAACTGTTAATCTGTGAAGTGTCCCTTGTAATTTTGAAGTTGCTATTTTGAAATGAGTGAAAGCACCAATCATTAATTGTCATATTCCTAGAATAAATTCTGCTTTGTTTTTCTTTTCAAGCTGAGAACTGCCATGTTAATTTTGAGCTTTTATTTAATGGTGGCCATAAATTAGTTTCACATAGTAGTATTGAAGGTAATAATTTGAACCATTTGTGAAGAAAAAATAATTTGCAGAAATTTGGCTAGAAACTACTTTTGAGGTATTTTATTCTATGGGGGTTTGTGAATCAGACATTAATATTGCCTCTGTGGCCCAGTTGGTAACTCGTATAGGTCTTGGGTTGGTTCCTGTCCTATGCCGTGGGTATTTTGACGTTTGAACAAGGTGTTTTACATACATGTAGCCCTTTTTCTCAAGAGTATAAATAGACACAAGCACTAGTCCACTGGTTATAGTCTGGCATCTTGTTCATTGAAGTAAATATACTTCACGACTTCTTGCTTTGGGAATCAGAAAATTTGGCTCAAGCTTAAAGAGTAAGTGTAGCTTTTCTTGTCTTGGTGTTATATTTTTGCAAACTTACTAAAACTTGAGGTTATCTTTCTCAATACACCAGTTACTTCCATGATTTGGGTTCTCCCCATGTTTGAGCTTTTCAGTGACCCATTCCTACCTTCTCAACATTTCAAGCATAAAATGGGGCTCAAGTTTAATTTGGTGCTGTTCAAACTTAAAAATAATAATAATGTTACTTGTTACATGTACTGCATATAGTTATCAAAATTTCCTTCAGTCCTGTATTGTATCTCATCGTAGACTGTATATAACCAGTACTAATATCCAAGATATTTAGCTATACTTAAAACAGTACAGCATTTATCCTTCAGGCTCACTGTATGTTTTAGGGGCCACGGTGGCAGAGTGGTAACACTCTCGCCTCCCACCTCTGCGGCCGGGGTTCGATCCCCGTCATGGCCGTAAGTGGGAAAGCTGGTAGTTGCTTGCCGTTGGTCGGCAGTTTACAGTACAGAACCCTAGCGAACTATATGTACTGGTTTCCTCTGCCCTTCCAACTACCCGTCGTGATATGACCTGTACAGTGTTGAAAGCGACGTAAAACCCCAAATAAACAAAATCCACACAATCTACTGTAGGCAGTAGACATCTTGTGATATGTTAGAGATATCAATAAAGTGTCAGTCTCTTATGGTTTTTGGAGAGCATTTCTTTGAGTTGGTGATATTTTAATGGTTAGTGACATTAAATGTGTTCTTGTTGAGTGCTTGATGTCAGAGAGTCTCATTTAGAATGTTAGAACTATCTATTCAGAGTATTTTCTGTTTGTTGTGGTAAATATATTGTGTGATTCTTATGTTGAGTCTTAGGTAATGTACAAAACAAATAAGAATAAAGTTCTTGCTTCTATGATTGTGTTTTGTCCTGTGTGTAGCGTGATTATATCTGGGTCCTTGGTGCCTTGGTCAGCAAGTTTTGTGTCTAATCACAGGTTGTCACTCTGTGTGGGTTGGATTTCCACAGTAGCAAAACATAGAGTCTGTCTCAACATGAACCTTAACATAAAACAGTAAACCCTGAACTTTGGCTTGACCAGTTTCTACTGCTCCATGAAGAGTTTTTATGTCAGCTGACTTGTCAGTCAGTTGACATCATGGCATCACTCTGCGGTGTATGCGTGAAAATCTTCTCCAAAAGTACAAGGCCCAGAGACATGCTGTTAATTTTAAAAGATACCTTATCTATCCAGGATGATAAATCATGAAATGCATGCAGATCTGTATGTTTGTCTGTTCCCCAGAGCCGTTAGAAGTGAGGTACCCCCACCCAAAGTGTGAAAATTTCGATACTTTATCACAATTTTCTGACTATTGAAGGGATTTCTCTCTTATCTAGCATTTATGTACCTACAGGTAGATTTCCTTGTGTGAGTATAAAACTTGGCTCTTTCTTAATTATTCATGAAATCGTTTACTAAATCACTTATAACTTGAAAAGTATTGCATTTAGATCATTTTATTAAAATATGTTATTCAGCTAGTTTTCCCATAACTACAACATGGCGAGTAACTTTGGCGTCTATCCCCATAGTTAAGTGAGTAATAGCTACTTTCTGACTTTTCAGTAAGTTCCATAAGGAGTAAAATCACTTGTAACTTAAAAACTATTGCTTTTATTGCGCTACAATAGCTTATCATGTGGAACTGAATGCTGATCTTGGGAGGCCGCAGACCCCGGCCAACATCCAAGAAAAATAGACATTTAGTGTTGGTCGTAGCCTCAGGTTGTACTCTCGTGGCACTCTTCTCAATTCTTCCTCCTTTTCTTGTTGGCCGCGTGATTTGGAAGCGTTTGCTTTTTGCATTCATAAATCTTCTTTTTCTCAGTATATATGTCATGTACAAGTTGGGATTTTGTACAAGTTATAACTTGTACAAAATCTTGTACAAGTTATAACTTGTACGGCTGAGTTGTACAAGTTATAACTTGTACAAAATCTTTTTCAAATTTTGTACAAGTTATAACTTGTACAAAAATTATGCCTGTTAAAACTTGTACAGCACTATTCTTTATTGATGTTTGGTAATATGTTTTACTTTTAACTATTACGTATTGTTGGATGTTTTTATTTATCCTGTTTTTGTAATTAATGTTATAGTATATTCTGTGAAACTATTACGTATTGTTGGATGTTTTTATTTATCCTGTTTTTGTAATTAATGTTATAGTATATTCTGTGAAAGTCTGACTTCGACAGGATAAGTATTAACTTTTCTGACTTGTGAGTTTTACAGTTCGGCTTGCACAGATTTTATTGCTGTCCCACCAAGCAAGCAAAGACAAGCCCAGATCCAGCAAATGTCATTTCTGTTTACCCTTTGATTCTCACAATTACTGTCCTGCCTGTAGAGAAGCAAACAAGGGAGATGATACCTGTGTTACTTTAGAAAGCCATGTGAAATCTGTTCGGTTTTCTCCGAAGAGCAAATTCTTAAGATTAAAAACAGGCGTAGGTATGTTAGAAAACAGAAGGTAACAGACGCATCCAAAGAAGATGATTTGGATCTTTTGGGAGATGAGGACGCGGCGTCTTTTTCTGGCTCACAGGGTGCTGCTGACAATTTATTTTATTCACCTCCACGTCCCCAACCCCTGCGTTTTGAGGCTTTGTCATTAAAAACTCCAGCTAAAACTGTCCCACCAACCCCTGGTACGGCTTTACAACAGAAGATCGAGTCTAAACTTGAGAAATCCCTGGGTACTCAATTTAAAATCCAACTTCAGCAACAAATGGGGGTTTTCCAGGCTTCTATGCTTGCAGCAATGAGGACGCGGCGTCTTTTTCTGGCTTCAGGGTGCTGACAATTTATTTTATTCACCTCCACGTCCCCAACCCCTGCGTTTTGAGGCTTTGTCATTAAAAACTCCAGCTAAAACTGTCCCACCAACCCCTGGTACTGCTTTACAACAGAAGATCGAGTCTAAACTTGAGAAATCCCTGGGTACTCAATTTAAAATCCAACTTCAGCAACAAATGGGGGTTTTCCAGGCTTCTATGCTTGCAGCAATGAAGTCTCTCAGAGACGAAATGCAGTCTATCAAAAAGTCTGCTAAAAAGTGGAGTTGGATCAGAGCTCCACTTCTGCTTTAAAGCCTGGCCCCAGTAAACAGTCCCCCGAACTCTGCTCCAAACACCCATTCCGAACGTACTGATGAAGCCATGGAGTTGGATGTGTATGGTCCTTTTCTGCCTCCACGGTTCGGAGATGCTCAGTCTGAACATGGCTCAGAACACCAATCAGATCTATCCGAACAACCCAAACAGGTCTGTTCAGCCAGAGCCAAAAAACATTTGGACAAACGCAAACAAGGTTCGGGCCAAAGATCTTTCTCAGTCATCATCCTCAGAGGAGGATCAGTCCTCTGCTCACAAGAAAAGGTCTACTTCTGAACAAGACCAACCTCAACATGACCCAGATCCCCTCTTTTATAGGGAAGTAGTCATGGCTGAATTACCCTCTCAATATGCTGAAGAAGTGGAGACCTTCAGGCATATTTTAGATCTCCCTGACCCCAGGGAAATATGCCTAGGTCTTCCACTTCGGTTCTGGGCCTGGATGACCAAAAAGACCGACAGGAGCTTAGGCCAAGAGGCCCCTCAGCTATGCTCCCTCTCAGCTCTCATATCAAAGATGCTTTTGATAAATTTGAGGGACTTCCTGGCCTCTAATTTAACTGAAGGAAAGTACATAAAACCCCCTTCCTCCACTGCAAACTGGTAAAAGGTGGGACAGCCTTACTTTGAAGATAAAATGCAAGAATTAAACACAGATTTTTTTTTAAATTCTGTACCTCTCCCAAGCCCTCTGCAGCCCCTATGGGCAAAGTTCCCCTACCAGTTCTTAAGGAACTAGAACAGCAGGCTAGGCAGAATCTCTCTACTATCAATTTCACAGCTGCTTTTGCTAAAACTTCTTCTACTTGTAACACCACTATGGAGAAGTGTCACCACAGTTTGAAATCGACCTTTAAAAAGGTCAAAACTCAGATTTAAAAAGGTGCCAATCCTGAGAAAGCAGCCAGGCGTGGTTATGACAATGCCTGTGACAATTTTGAGATTCTGAATAAGACCATTCTTATTCAACAAAGAGCTCTTGCCTGCCTAAGTAAATCTCTGGCCCATATACTCTAGAGGGAACTCTATACTATGGGCAACACTGGCCTGCTCAGGCGCGAGGCTGAAATGACCCTCTTACAACCATACTTAGGCTATACGAGACCTCAAGAACTGAGGAATTTGCCATTTTGGCCTTCCTCATTGTTCAAGTCTCAGCTAATAAAGGAGGGAGAAGACTTCCTCCTCAAAAAGGCACCTGTAAAGGATCACAGGGTTTTGCACCCTATCAAAACAAGCCCTTGTTGTGGTCCCCACAACATGAAAAGAGGCTCCTACAGGCCCTATGGGGGCAACTCCTCCCAAAGCAGTATTACTAATCAACCGTTTTCCTCAGTCAGGGGGAAACCAAACAACAGAGGCTCCAGGGGTCATTTTTGACCTCACCCCAGGGGACGAGGGTGTGGAAACCCCTCCCCCCCCAATGACTCCTCAATAGCCTCCCTCCGTCCACCAGTAGGAGGTCACCTCCGTTCTTTCAGAAGAGACTGGCATATAAACAAATGTTCAGACAGCATATGAAACATCACCAACGGCTACGTTCTGCCGTTCATCTCAAAACCAAATTTGGTCAGAGCTCCCCTGATTCGATCAGGCTAGAAGGCCCTTCACAAAAAACAAGCTCTGGCCTCTTGCATCCAGTCTCTTCTGTCAAAGAACGCAATAGAAAGGGTGGAAAATGTAAAATCTCTTGGCTTTTACAGTCCCCTGTTTCAAGTCCCCAAGCTTCACCAAAAGTGAAGGCCAGTGATAGACCTAAGCAGGCTCAACACCTTCCTACTTCTAGAAAGGTTCAAGATGGAAACACCAGAGTCCATCAGGGCCTCTATGATTCCAGGGGAATGGGTGTCGCCGTTAGACTTATCAGATGCTTACCTTCACATCCCCATCCACCCAAACTCAAGGAAGTACCTACAGTTTTGCCACAGATCACAGGTGTTTCAGTTCATCTCCCTTCCTTTTGGACTGGCCACAGCCCCACAGGTCTTTATAATGATTGTAAAGGAAGTGAAGCCGATGACCCTTACAAGGGCAATCAGGTTTCACCAGTACCTGGATGACTGGCTGATCAGGGCCCAGTCTCAGGAAGAAGCACAAGTGAACACTCAGACAGTGGTAGAGCTGACTCAGTCCTTAGGCTGGGCTACGAATACCATCTAGATTCAGCCCTTGTAAAGCCCACTTAAGAGAGATGGCTCAAACTTCATGATTTGATCCTACATCTCAAGTCAAAACATGTTTTGACTGCAAGATGTTTGATGTCGCTAATTGGGATGCTTGCCTCAATGGAGAAGATGGTCCTGGAGGGATGCCTTCACATGAGGCCCTTTCAGTTTCACCTCAAGGAGCACTGGAGATGGACAACCTCCTTCCTTGGACAGAAACCATTTCAGCACACCTAGAGTGGTGGCAAAATCCCACAAACATGATGAAAGGTGCAGACCTTCATCCCAAAGACCACAGTATCCAATTCTTTACAGACGCCTCAAACAAAGACTGGGGTGCCCATTTAGAACAAACCTCCACAAAGGGTGTGTGGTCAGACAGGAAAAAAGTGTACACATAAATGTTCTAGGGCTGAAGGCAGTTTCTCTAGCCCTTCAAAGGTTCAACGACCAGTATCAAAACCAAACAGTCCTGGTGCTACGGACAAATCAACAGTAGTAGCCTACATAAACCAACAAGGAGGAACCCACTCGGCAGAGATGTGTGCTCTCCTGTGAAAAACCATGACCTGGTGCCATCATAACAAGATAACATTTAAAGCCAGTCCAGTCAACAGAATGGTCACTGCATCCGCAGGTGTTCAAACAGATCTGTCACAAGTGGTTCACCGCTCATGTGGTTGCCACGGTGGCAGAGTGGTAACACTCTCGCCTCCCACCTCTGAGGCCGGGGTTTGATTCCCGGCACGGCCTCAAGTGGGAAAGCTGGTAGTTGCTTGCCACTGGTCGGCAGTTTACAGTACAAAACCCTAACAAACTGTATGTACTGGATTCTTCTGCCCTTCCAACTACCCGTTGTGATATGACCTGTACAGTGTCGAAAGCGACGTAAAACCCCAAATAAATAAATTCACCCCTCATGTAGATCTATTTGCCACTCGTCTGAACCACAACCTGCCACTGTACGTGTCTCCAGTCCCAGACCCAAATGCTTGGGACATAGATGCTCTAAACATAAACTGGTCGGGTCTCACAGCTTATGCTTACCCTCCAAGGCTCTCCTTCTCAGAGTGATCCAAAAATCTGACAATGCAATTGCTTGATCATTGTAATAGTCCCAGGCTGGCCAGAGATGCCCTGGTTTTGGGACCTAGTGCAGCTCTCAACAGAGATCTCACTCCAGCTAGCAGTGTCAACAACCGTTCTCAAACAGTCCCACAACTATGTGTTTCACAGAAAGCCACAACATCTCAGGCTCCATGCCTGGTGTCTAGGAGTGGACAACACCAAGAACAAGGCTTCTCTGTGGAGGTGGCAGAGAGAATTGCTGCCCCTCAGAGGTCATCAACAAGGACCATCTATAAATCAAAGTGGGCCCTATTTAAAAATGGTGCAGAGAAAATTTGATGGATTTCTTCACTTCCTCTGTGAAACAAGTCTTAGACTTTTTCATGTATCTGTACCAAGACCTAAACAGGCACCCTTCAACCACTGATGGTTATAGGACTGCCATTGTTGACACCCTGGGTCCAGCTGGGAACCATATCTCCCCAAGCTCAGACCTTAACAGGTTACTCTCTAGTTTTCACAGGCATCGTCCCAAAAGTTCCAGGAATCTTCCAAAATGGAACCTCTCTGTTTTACTTAATGAGCTCACCAAAGCACCCTTTGAGCCTATGAAAGAAACAGACCTCAAACATCTTACTCTCAAAACTGCTTTCTTGCTACAGGGTTTATCCAGTCCTGGAAAACCTGGAAAAGGTTTTGGAAAATTCATAAAAAGTCATGGAAATTAAAAGGCAACCTCTCACAAAACGGTGTTGTTCCTTTCTTTCATTCAGCATTTCAACACAAGGATATCTTTATGTGGTCAAGTCAAATTTTGGTGTCTTCCACATCTTCCTGTACTGTGCGTGGTTGTCAAAAGGTAAAACCGGCGGGTGCTCGTGGCCTTGGTACATAGCTCTTTCATGCCACAAAGCATGTAAAAGGTCCTTGATTTTAAAGCTTTGGTAAAGCTTTTGGTTGGAGAAGTCATGGAAAAATATTGAAATTTAGTGGATACACCCTGTTGCTAGCTTTGGCCTTCGGCAAGTGCCACAGCAAAATCCATGCCTGGGTTGTAAACAAAGTATTGAATCTAGGCCAATGGGAAAAGGTTACCTTGTTCCCCTCCTCAGATTTCATAGCTAAAAACCAACTAGGAAGAGAAGGTTCTCAAAGTATGTCTCCGGTGACTATTCCTGCTCTAACTACCATTGTAGATAGACAATTCAAAGAAGACAGGACCTTGTGTCCGGTACCGGCCCTGAGGTACTATTTGGATCGAACCAAAGACCCGAGAGGGTCTCGGTCCCTCCTTTTCATCTCCTTCAAGAAAGGACACACCTCAGCATCAGACCCCCTACTCTTTCTTGGCTTAAACAAACTATCCTACTTTGTTACAAACAAGCAGATCAACAAGCCTTGCCTTCTTGGCCTCTAAGGCCTTTTACGGTGGGGTATCGGTGGCCCAAATCATGCAAGCCTGTCATTGGAAAGCTCAGAACACATTTACAAATTTTTACCTAAAAGACCTTACTTGGTCAGACAACGACAACAATATGTTTCTGGGACCAGTAGTAGCAGCACAAGTCCTAGAGCCTTACCCTCAGACCAGTTATCCTCGGAAAGAAAAGAAGAGGGGGGGGGAGGGGCACATCTGCTACAACCAAGTCTTCAGGAGTCTAATCCCAGGGTCTAGGTATATGTTTACCTCCTCAGGATGTTGGGTAAGGTCTTTATCCTTGTTAACATGTATTTGTATAATGTTAAAGGACGTATTAAGGTTGTCATTTAATCTCATGTTAGGGTGGCTTAGATTTATGAGATTCTCGGGCCTTGGGCTTGTTTTCACTGTGGCTAAGCCCTAGGCTTTTTTTAGTTCTCAAAGTGAGCGTAGGCTGCACTTCTGTCCTCCATTCAAAACATCCTGATAGTTTTTAGCACTGTCATTTATTCTTTCTGGCTTTTGGCTTATTACAGACTCTGTTTGCGGGACTGGGCTCTGTAAACGGGACTCAGACTGGCTTTTTCAAAACATTCATTCTATCTATTACTTCAAATCCAAGAAAAATTGACTACTTTTTCCAGTCTCCGCTGTAATCCCTCCACCGGACGGTTGGATTCAGCATTCAGTTCCACATGGTAAACTATTGTAGTGCAATAAAATTGAAAATTTTAATTACTTAAATGTAGCTTTTAAAAGCTACAAGCTTACCATGTGGAACTGAAGAGAGTCCCATCCTGCCTCCCCGTTGTATTACAGCTGAGGGGATATGGTTCAAAATTGCAGTGAGAAAAGGAGGAAGAATTGAGAAGAGTTCCACGAGAGTACAACCTGAGGCCAACTGTAAATGTCTATTTTTCTTGGACGTTGGCTGGGGCCTGTGGCCTCCCGAGATCAGCATTTAGAGTATTTTGTTTGAATATGTTATTCACCTACTTTTGGGTCAGCTATAACATAGTAAATTTGCAGACCTGTAGCTCATTGCATAGCAGAGTAAAAGCAACTTTGAGGTTATCACTGTTGAGTAAATCAGTTGTATCTTGCAAACTACTGCATTTAGAGTATTTTGTTTAAATATGTTATTCACATACTTTTGGGTCAGCTATAACATAGTAAAATTGCAGACCTGTAGCTCATGACATAGCTGAGCAAAATATCAGGCATTTTTAGGCCCCCGTCACTATAATTTCCTATAATTGTACTTTTTTTTACTTTGGGAGGGCTGTTGTTCCATAAGAACCGTATCAATATTTTGTCAATTTCTTTCAAAATCTGACTAGGGCAGTATATATTTGACAAAACATAATTTAACTGTGGTAAAAGTAGTGATTTTATAATTTGGATTTTCCCTTTCAAAGATAAATTCCTGCATAGCCAAATATTTATTAATGAGTTTATTTTATTTATCTTGCTTTGGTAATTTAATCTGATCATTTCATTACAGTCATGGGAAAACCAAATGCCTAGAGTTTTGAAAGGACCCTTGTTGATTACACTTGAGCTTAGGCTTTTTGGGAGGTTTATGTCTTTTCGTTTACTAACACCAATAGGTATTACTTCTGTTTTCTCTAGGTTTATTTTCAAACCTGAGCATGACTGGAAATTTTTTAGTTGTAATATTGTTTCCCCCAGAGATTCAATGTCTTGCAAAAATAATGTTGTATCATCTGCTAGCTGACAAATCTTATGAACACTTTTTCCTTCCTTAATACCTCTTATTTTATCATTGTTTCGTATATGAATTGCCATAACTTCAGCCACTAAAATAAATAGCATTGCTGATATTGGGCACCCTTGTCGTACTACTTAGTTGAAAATACTCTGAAAAATACCCATTATTGCTCACACATGATTGAATATCAGTATAAAGAATCTTAATCCAATGAAGAAAATTATTCCCAAAATTAAAAGCTTTCAAGGTTTTCAATAAAAAAGGCCATTCCACACTATCAAAAGCTTTTTCAAAGTCAATGAGAGCAATGAAACCTGAAATATGTTTCAAATCAGTATAGGACATGATATTGCTTATAATTCGAATATTTTCTGTGATTTGCCGCCCTTTAATATATCTGACCTGATCAGAAGTAATAATTTTTTCGAGCAAAGGTTGCAATCTATTTGCAAGAACTTTAGTTAATATTTTGTAGTCTGTGTTTAAAATTGTCACCGGTCTCCAATTCTTTAAATGACGAAGATCCTTGTTGGCTTTTGGAATTAAATTTAGTATTCCCCTACGTTGATCATTTGACAATATATAATTTTCAAAAGAATATCTAAAGCTGTCAAACAGGAACAGTCTTATATCAGACCAAAAAATTTTATAAAAATTGGAAGTTAACCCATCGTTTCCTGGAGTTTTATCATTTTTTAGTTCTTTTACAGCCTTCATTAACTCTTCCAGTTTTAATGGTGCATCGCATATCTGTTTATCTATATCGTTAATTTTGGGAATGATTTCAGGTTTCGAGAAAGAGTTGCTGGCATCAGCATCACATTGATCAATTTTGGATGTATAAAGATCTTCATAAAACTTTAACTTTTACTTTAACTTTTCATTTTAGCAAAATTTTTAATAAAATGGACCCATGACTAACGGGACATGTGATTTCTAATATTTACACTCCACATGGTGGCTTCAAGGGATTTATTTCTGTCATTAAACAGATCCTGCTGTAAATAATGTGTGCATATTTGTAAATGCTTTCTAGTATTTTTGCATTATGTAGTATTAATTATATGCAGGCGGCATAATATTCAACTATTCTCTCTGTCAAAGGTAAATCAAGCAACATTTGTAGAGTTATATGTCAACTACTAGGTGTAAATATAGAGTGTGTAATATGACAATGTCCATTGGTTCTGTTTTGATTTGTTTATAAAAATCTACAAGAAAAAATTATTTCTAACTAATATGAGGCCAACTGTAAATGTCTATTTTTCTTGGACGTTGGCTGGGGCCTGTGGCCTCCCGAGATCAGCATTTAGAGTATTTTGTTTGAATATGTTATTCACCTACTTTTGGGTCAGCTATAACATAGTAAATTTGCAGACCTGTAGCTCATTGCATAGCAGAGTAAAAGCAACTTTGAGGTTATCACTGTTGAGTAAATCAGTTGTATCTTGCAAACTACTGCATTTAGAGTATTTTGTTTAAATATGTTATTCACCTACTTTTGGGTCAGCTATAACATAGTAAAATTGCAGACCTGTAGCTCATGACATAGCTGAGCAATAGCTACTTAAAGGTTCTCACTGCTGAGTAAATTGCTTATAACCTATAACTATTGCATTTACAGTAGATCTGAATCAGCCCATTTTTTCTTTTTTTTTTGTTTAAATATGTTATTCATCTACTTTTCAGTCCTCTTATAACATAAAGAAATTGCAGACCTGTAACTCATTGCATAGCTGAGCAATATATACTTTGAAGTTCTCACTGTTGAGTATTGTATTTATAGTATTATGTATAAATATGTTATTCACCTACTTTTGGGTCAGCTATGACATAGTGAAATTGCAGACCTTTAGCTCATTGCATAGCAGAGCAATAGCTACTTTCAGGTTCTCACTGCTGAGTGGATCAGTTGTAACCTGAAAACTATTGTATCCTGTCTGATTACTAATTTAAGTAGCACATTGGCGAATGTCTTAGTTGTGGGTCAAGGTATGGGCAGATACATTGTGACTTGGATGATCAATTAAAACGATGGTCCTCTGATCATTGGGCCCTATCCCCTGTGGCAGGGTGAAGAACCTTGGGAGACATTTATAAATGGTATCCTTGAGCCTCTGTCTTTCACTAGGGGGCTTGGGCTGTACTTGTACAGTCCTGATGGATCAGTAGCACTACTGTTCTAGAAGGAGATATTGTGCATACACTCATATACTCATTAAGCCAAGTTATATTGATGAAATTGTTAATAATTTTCGGTATTTTTACATCTTAGTGTTTTAGTAACAAACTTGATTCCCATCTCTTGAGTCACAGCTTTGAGTATCGGTTTGGATTATTAGCTGGGAAATATAAGAACCTCTGTTATCCAACCCTCTTTTATTCAAATTTTTTCAATTATCTGACCTCAAACCCACTCACCCAAATCATTTAAACCTGTAATTTTAGGCTTTATATTATCTAACCTAATTGTTACTCCCGAAAAGGGTCGAATAATAGAGGTTCTAATGTACTTTACTATTACTTATTGAACCGAAATGTGGTTTTGCAAAGCTGGAAACAAAATTTATTTTATCCAGAATCTTCCAGAATGTGAAGTTAATCCCAATAATTGCATGTTTCCACCGGCTAGCCGGTCCCACTGTGCATTCGTCAGGGGGTGCATCGTACTTCCTGTCTAGACAGCATGACGTCATAGCATCTTTTTCATTGTCTAAACTTATTAAGACCCCTAGTAAACTGATAGCAGGGCCAGCTGGGAGGGCCTTGTCTGTCCATTGGATAGGGTATTAACTTATAAAAATTTAATTATTAAATTTGCAATTTTATTGCGATAATACATCCTATTCAATGGACAATTGCTGAATAACCACCTCTTGGTTGGTGGGTAAGTTACTAGGGACTTACGTGAACTCATAAATGATAGCAAATTTTTTAAAAAACATGGTTTAGGCTGACTTTGTCAGGAGACCTATAGGCCCAGGCCTGGGTGGACCTTAATATCAGGAAACCCTGTAAGGCCATGGTCGGTTACCAGCAGCCGGTTACCTGGGGCTATACTGACGTTGCCCCCACCTCCCACCCCCGTTTTTTAGCAGACCTGCTCTGAGGTAGGGGAAGAGAGGGATGAGTTCAGTCCCGGAGGGCAAATAAACCTCCCGAAGGAAGCATGTCACATTTTTTATTTTTTTAACACTGTACATGTAGAACTATTTACACTATGTAATATATAAATCTCAATCTAAGGGCCAATTGTGAATTTGCTGGGCAGCCACTACTGGGCCCAAGTGGTAAAGATCTGAATCAGCCCAAGCCACACCCTTCAGATAGAACTGTATGAAGGTATTATATGACTTCCAGTGGCAGGCTGGTAAGATCTGCTCCAAGGAGACACCCGACTGGAAGGCCTTAGAATCAGCAAAGACCCTGACATCATGGGCTTAACCTGATTAAGGTGAGAGCCTCCTGATCAGAGAGTTTATAACATAGGATCACAGCCTGTTTGATCCCCGAGGAGATAGTGGCAGATGAGAAGTCCTTGTCAAAGCCTTATTCAAAGGAGACAAGGACTAACTCCTTGTTCTGCCTAATGTCTGAGGTCCTGTCCAAACAGTAGCGCAATGCTCTGACCAGACAAAGGGACCTATCCAGAGTTGGGGCCAGAGCTGGTATAACCACTGGGGTCCCCCTATCCGGACCTTTTTTGGCCAGCTGGTTCTTGGAAAGAAGGCTGGGTGAGGGGTACAGGGGTACTTTAGACCAGTCTGATTAATGTCTGATGTTTTCGTTCTGCCAAGCATGGATCTCACTCCTGCATTCAACTGAACCCAGGACCAAACAGTCTTGAAGGCCAAATGCTTCAAAGAGGCCTCTTAAAGGGTTCAAATGGAGCCTTTGTAAGCTAGTGCAACACCAGGGAGAGGTTCTAGGAGGGGATCGTCCTCCGACCTTTAGGTCTGTCTCTGTGGAAACTATCCAGGAGACGAGTGAAATTCTCATTTTTGCTGACATTTATGGGTGAATTTTCTAGTTTGTCAAAAATGGTTGATCTGTAGCCATCAATGGTACTTAGCTGTAACTTCCTGTCCTGGAACAGGTACAGTAGGAAGTCACTATTGACTTTAAAGTGGGGTGTCCTGAAGTCGACCTGATTACTGAGGAACCACTTTGTAAAATGGTCCATTTTGCCTCATAGACTGATCTGATTGATCCTCTTTGAGGAGTCTTAATTCGTACTGCCACTGCATCATAAAAGCCCTGTTCTTTGATGGCTGGCTCTAGTAGCCATGCATGTAGGCTTAGATTTGTCAGATTCCTGTCAGGAGTCTGATTGAAGGGCTGTGTAAGCAGGTTTGGCTGATTGGGATCTGCCTTGACATGGCCACTATGTCCCAGAACCAAGGCATGATGGGCCACCCTGGAGCAATCGTGATTCTCTTGCATGGGTAGTCCTGAAGCTTTATCACTACTTGCCCAAAATGGCTGCTGGTGGGAAGGCATTTGCATCCAGACTCTCCCATAGCAGCCGAGTCCATCCATTGCTCGGGCCAGGGGGTCTGGTACTGGTGACACAAACTGAGCTAACTTGTTGAACCCCATGGCAAACAGGTCTCTTAAGGCCGGTGCCACCTGCTGCATACTGATTGGAAAACCTCTGGAAGGAGAGACCACTCTTTTTGGATGGTCTGGCCTAGGCTGAATAGTTTGTTTGCTACCATATTCAGTCGGCCTAGAAAGTGTCGGGCTTGGAGTCACCTGTTTGCTGGAAAACCAGATCAGGATTCCCCACAGAAGGGCACCCATTGAGTCAGATCTTCTGACTCCTTCCTGTTTATGTATGACACCACTTTGGTGTTGTCGGCCGAAGAGAATTATCTTGTCTGAGCAGAAGTCTTGGAACACTCTCAGGGCCAAGAAAACGGCTTTCCATTCCATGTAATTGATATGCAGCTTGCTTTCTGGAAGGGAGCAGGATCCCTTGCTGTATTCTCGTTTAAGTGAGCTTCCCATCCTTCTTTATACGCCTGTAAAGATTTGCAGAGCAAGTTTTAGTTAGCGTAATGGTTGACCTTGAAGTACATTGTCTTCCTCCAGCCACCAATTAGATGGGGATGTAGAGACTTGGGGATAGAGATCACCTTCCTAGTGATTCTGGTACCCTCCACCTGATTGACCTCCGGTAGGTGAGATGCCATTGAATGGGCCACATATGGTGAGGCCAAGGTGAACTTGCTTTTCTGTGGCTGTTAACAGACCTATTAAGGACATGAACTGCTGGACCGGACAGGCTGGTCGGGAGAGTATTTCAGTATTCTCTGTTAGAGTTTGCTACCAATCCAGTGTGAAGCAGACCTGGTGAGATTGAACTGGTAATCTATGAAATCGGGGACCTGTTTGGGGCCCAGTTCTGATTTCTCCAAGTTCAATAGCCAACCTTAGGAGAAATGTTGGTGTGTCATTATATCCTTGTGTAAGACCAACAAATTCATTTCCTTGGTTAGCACCGCAACATCCATCCAAGGGTGCTGTGGATAGACTAGTTGTTGGGTTTGGTACCAAGAAAGTGGACTGAAGAAGCCTATAAGTTCTGTGGTCTGACCAGTGCTACTGCATTCCTGGGGAATGCACGCCATGCTATCAAGTATCTGTTCGTGAGAGGAAGTACATGGCCACTTATGAAGGTCAATGATCTGATCAATTTGGTCAGATCTGGAAGGGAAGAGTGTGGTCTTCCATGAGGATTCTTCTGACCTTGGGGCTGGCCCCCTAGGGCCTCTCATATCTCCCAACTGGTGCAATCTGGTCTGTCTAGGCAGATCTGGAGCAGCCACTGGGACATTGGTGATCCTGGGCAGAAAATCAATTGGTCTAATAATTAAAGTCTGAAAACTATTCTACAATGTCTTTGCTCCCCAGTCCATTGTATCCCACACACTGGGCTACAAAGTAATTGTCATTCTAAAAACGACAAAATGACCCTTTCCTCTGGTCACCTTAATGAGTATCACAGTGTTGATTCTAGGAATTTCAAAAAGTGGGGGCGATCCCCCACCACTACACAAAATGTGGGGGAGGGGCTAAAAATTCTGGGGGACGACTTTATGATAAGTTTAAACTAATAAAAAATACATTTTCAGTTTATTTAGGCATTTTTAACAGTGGACTTCTATTAATTAGTGGTCAATTTTTATCGTCTTGCCCAATAAAAATAAACTTCAAGGCTAGTGATAAAATTTAAAAAAAATACTGAAAATGGTTATTTACATCAAAGTGGCTCCTGTCATGGCATTATGGTTTTAAGTTTTCATCTGAAGTCATGGCATCACAAATTCAGTCATTACACCATCAATTCATACAAATATGTTGGAAAACCCCACAGAATACCATGACCTCATGAATAGTAATGAGTAGTCCACAAATTCTTCAAGTAAAATATTGCTTTAAAAATCCAATGGAATCGTCAAATATTTTTTACGCATACATGAGCTCTGTAGTCCTTCTAGTATTTGATCTTAAATATGAAAATATTAAGAATTAAAACCACCACGAAAATCTGTGACCTCATTAATATTAATGAGTTGTCCGTGAATTTTGATCCAGTAAAATATTTTTCTAGGGAATTCCGACAGATACGTAGTACTACGCCAATAGGGTCACCACCGGCTTCACTGTCATGGCCTGTTGTGGTAACAATCCAGTCTACTGTAAGTTTCGTTTTTCTTGCAGCCATTTTTTATATAATCATCCACTTTCAGCTTAATTTTATATTTTTGGGTATAATATGTCCAAATACTGTCTGTACCTCATAATATATTTGAGTTTGTAAACGATCACGAAACCAAAATCGTCTACAGGCATTATTCGCCGAACGTTTTGACGGAAAAATCAAAACCTCGACAAACTCTCGCTCCACGCATCGTTTCGATTTCTTTGATCTCTCGTCTTTTCGCTTCGTATATATATCCCGCATTGCCTTGTGCTGAATGCGTTCTTTTACAATCTTGTCCCCGCATACTTCGATGAAATCCGCGAGCAAAAGCAAATTAATGCGAGATATCGCAGAAAACGCATCCTAGAAGCAACTCTGTATCAGCTGTCATACTAGGACCGGTTGCCTGGTGTTTCTCTGTAAACCAAGTATTCAAAGGTTAATGGGCCAGGCTGATAGATTACATTATTGTTGATCATCTGCCAGCCCAGTGGGCTTGTTATCTGTAACCAAAAACTTTTCAGGGAGCAAGGGTAACCCATTATCGCTACTCTGCCAGTCCGGTACACTGTTGTTTCTCTGTAACCAATGAAGTCAGCAGTTGGTCTATAGAATTGCTACTCAACCCCATAATAAACCTGCCAGCCATAAGCCTGGTGTCTCTGTAGCTTTTTTTGACATAGGTTGATCCAAGTGGTTGGTTTAGCCACCTTGTGGATCTCGTGCAGTCGGTCCAGTAAATTTCCTGTAATCAAGAAGCCACCTAACGGCAATTGCCAGTCAATCGTGTAGCTGATACCGGGATGGCCAGCTCTGGCACCCTTGAGGACCTGGAGTTCTTGTGACCAGTGTGTAGCTGGTACAAGGTCAGTAGTTTCTGTAGATGGTTGGAGCCACCTGTCGAAGGGAATTTGTAGATACTTCCTGCCCTACCCTAGAATCAACCAGAGTTGAATGGATTAGGTCGGTAGGCTCTGTATCCAGCTTGGGTGAAGTAAGCTGTTCAATGAAAGCTGACATCCGGTCAGTAGACTCTGTAATTGGTTGAAGCAATTTCTTTGTAAATGCTTCCCATTTACCTGCCTCAGGATTAATACATAGTTGAAAGAAGTAGTTGGTAGACTCTGTAACCAGTTTGGGTGAAGCAACGTACAGTAAGAGCTTTATAGCCAGCATCTGGACAGTAGACTGTAACCGGTTGGTTGAAGCAAATTCTTGTTACTTCATGTCTACTTGCTCCAGAATCAACCCATAGTTGGACTGTAGCCAGTTTGAGTGAAGCAATGTGCAGTAAGGGCTGTGTAGCCAGCACCTGGTCAGTACGTGGTAACCGGTTGGTTGAAGCAATTTCTTTCTAGACACTTCCACATCTTCTTGCCCCAAAATCAACACAGTGTTGAATTAGGTGGGTAACCGGTTTTGGTGAAGCAAGGCTGTATAGCTGGTAGCTGGTTTGTAGGCTCTGTAACCAGTCGGCAGGCTCTATAACCAGTTGTTGAAGTAATCGGTTTGGGTGAAAACAAGACTGTATAGCTGGTAAACTGGTCTGGTGAAGAATTGTACAGTAAACACTGTGCAGCCGGCACCTGGTCGGTAGACTCTGTGACTGGTCGTTTGAAGCCATATCTTGTAGATACTTGATGTCTGCCTGTCCCAGAGTCAACATACAGTTGACTGGACTAGGTCGGTAGAAACTCTGTAATCAGTTGGGTGGGGTAAACTATACAAGGCTGTGTAGTTGGCATTCTCTGTAACCAATGGTTGAAGCAATTATACAACTATCTTTGTGTTGAATCCAGCTTGCAGCAGGTTTCCTGTGTTAATTAAAGGATTTCTTGTAAGTGCATATCTTATTGTGTAGATTTGACAGTTGCTGGGAAAGCCCTTGTGAGCTATTTTCAGAACGGCAATCATAGAAATTGCTGGTCGGTGTGTTACGTGACCAGCTTGCTGGAGAAGATGACGTCAGTGGTTGCGTTCTTTCGAGATACTTCCCACTACTGAACAAGGAGGGTCCGAGGGAGGGACTGGTATCACATTAGACACGAGTAGTAAAGAATGCAGTTCTTGAGATGTCAGTGGTCGCATTATTTCGAGCTGGCTGGTCGACCGATGCTTTGCAGCAGAGAAGTCTGTACCAGTGCGCTCTGAAGAGTAGAAATTCTAAAGAAATAGATCCTGGGGGTCTGAGTTTTACTGGTCGACTGATGCTATACAGCAGAGAAGTCGGGTCCAGGAAACTCTGGTATCACAATAGACGTGACTCCAAAAGAATGCACTTCTATTGGAATTCCCTGAAACGACTGACGTTTCTATGGTGATTTGTGGCTGGAAGGTTACAGAAGGTATATTCTCACAAAAAAGCACGGAAAATATTACCTTTTAAAGCTGTATATCCAGTATTTCTTTTATACTGTCGTTCTGCCCCTAACATCATAACTGTTGAAGAATTAGGGAGGAAACTAGCAACATGGCCGCCTGCATATTTTGTCGCTTACTGCCCTGTCATCAACACTAAATTGAGTCAGCTAGGGAGTGTTTCCAGCAGATTTCTTGATGTATATCCATGCTTGATAATAGACACTTCTACACTAAAAAGTACACAAATAAGGTTGAAAATCCGTCATAATCCACACTTTTTCTTCAAAACTTCTGGAGATTGTTGAAAACACGTCTGCACAGTACACATGCCAAAAGAAAAGATGCTATGACGTCACGCTGTCTAGCCATGGTGGAAGTACGATGCGCCCCCTGGTGAATGCACATGGGACCAGCCAGCCAGTGGAAACACAGGACGTCATTGTTTACCTATCCCTCGCCAACTACACTCCCTGAACCTGCACTTTGGGCTACATATGTATTTCTGAGGAAACACACTACTGAAATTCATTTCAGTGACGACTCCGTCCCAACATTGGCCCAACGTCGGCAAAATATACAGACATCTAACCTGAGTAGTGGTTGGCAAGCCAACATTGGCCCATCGTTGGCAAAATCTGCCGACCATGCGACCAACAGCCGTCGGTCTGACATCGGAATGCTATCTGGGGTTGTCTCTTTGTTAGCATGGTTATGTAAATGTTACTAGCTGGATATTCATGAAGATAATGAGATTAGTTTTGGTCCAACTGAGATCCCATTAAATTTAAAGACTGATCTGGATCACCATCTGGAAATAATACATATCAAAGATCTGCATTTTCCCATTTACTTATTATTATGTCTCTTGTTGTGGTTTGCACTCAGTGAGTGCTCCTGTTATTTTATATTTCAAGCACATTACAAATGATGGAGCAGAACTTTGCTAATATAAAAAGTACGATTATGAACTAGTCTGTTGTTATTGCATGTACATGTTCTAAATTTAAAGTCATGGAAGATTAATTTTATTATGTTAATACATCCTACCCAAGTGAAAATTGCTAATCCGGCCCTGCCAATCTACAGAAGGTACTGGAAATGTGCATTCACCAGGTGGCACATCGTACTTCCTTCCTGTCTAGACAGCATGATGTCACAGCATCTTTTTCATTTGGCACGTGTATTGTGCAGATGGATTTTTGGCAAGCTCTCAGAAGTTGAAGAATTTGTGGATTTATTGCAGAATTGAACTTTATTTTCTTATTTGCTATATATTGTGAGTATTATCAAACATCATGAAAGGACAGAAAGATGGAGTGTGCAGCCAATAAATGGCAGCATTTTATAAGCATTCTCACTGACCCCTGTATTTCGAACAAGAGGACTATCCACATTGCAACATTCTGACCACTGAGAAGAGACAGCAATTGGCCACTCCTTCATATAAGATGAAGAAAGAATATCGAGATTTTAAGTTTGGCAATTCTGACAAACAAGAAGATGGCTGTAGTAGCACCTTTGTAGATCCAACACTAGTTTCAGTTGTTGGGGAGGAGAATGAGCAGAAGAAGCAGAAATCTCCTGAGAAAGCTGGGAAAAAAGGGCAAGAAGAAACACTCTACCCCCTTCCAAGCCTGCCAAGAGTTCTACAGACTCCAAATTAGAGCCCTTAGATCAAAAATGGTCAGAACGATTCTTGAGGCAATGTTGGTGTCTAGGGCTTTTGAGAAGTCCGAGTAAGAACCTACCTTCCGGACTGCTAAGGTGACACCGACAAAGACTCCACCAACTGGTGCAGTGAAGATGTTGGAACCCTTCTTATCACTGAACCAGCCTGTTGACCGACCTCAGCTTGACTGATGTCAGTCTGTTGAACGACCTCAGCCTGTTGACTGAATAGAGTGCAGCAACCAATCCAGCTATGGCCAGGTCCCTGCCTTGCAGAAACAGGGCTCAGTATGTTGGTTACAGAAGCAGCCGTGATTTGTATGTCAACCATACTGACAAACCTTACACTACTGGCCCAGCAGAAGAGGTGAGCTCTCCGACCTCAAACAGGATACAACTACTACCGACGTTGACCAAGCTCTGTCAGAAGAGCAAATGTACAGAGAGACAATGGGAGGCATTAGATCCTTCATGGGTTGGAAGCACATCCCCGAAGTTGACACACATACTTTTGTTTATTTATTTATTTATTTGGGGTTTTATGTCACTTTCAACACTGTATAGGTCATATCACGACGGCAGTTGAAAGGGCAGAGGAAACCAGTACATACAGTTCGTTAGGGTTTTGTACTGTAAACTGCCGACCAAAAGCAAGCAACTACCCAGATACTTTTGATGCTAGTGACAACCCCCTTTGCCAGGCTTAAACAACAGCCAGTGGGAAAGGTTTCTGTGAACTTACCAACCCATGACTGGCTGTGTAAGAATTTGGATAAGCTCAATCTTACTCTGGTGAAGGCTACCCTTCAAGGTGTTCAGAGGGTGGTGGGTTGCAGAGAGATCAGTATGTCAAGACTGCCAAATCTTAGGGAAAGTCGTACAGTCTACACCCCAGTAAGGACATGGACTAATGCCACAAATTGTCATTCTGGTACGAGTTTGCAAAACCGAACAGTAGCTATAGCTGGATTGCCAGATCCTCCGGACTGTTACCTCTGCACCCAGGCCACAGGGTTTAGCAGATGTCAGAATAAGGTACAGCAGAACATGGAGACCCAGTTGAGAGTTATACAAACTAAGCAAGGTAACGGAAAGTCGGCCATTAAGATGTCCACAGCTACTGATGAACTGTAGTACTTGCTCAACTTCAACCAGATCAGTGTATGACCAATACAAGGGAACACTTATCTGACTTTGTCTTTATCAGCATGTCGAATATAACATAGCTAGAAGGGACTCTTTTCTGGCTAACATGAAATCTGACATCAAACCTAACACAATCTCTACACTCCAACAGGCTCCTCTCTACATGGTCACTCTATTTCCGGAAAGTTCGTTGAAGAAGGCGGATATTGCTCATTATGACAAGGGCCAGTCTAGTTCTTCCAGCCACAAGAAGGGTTGGTATCACTCCTATCAAAGGTCAGCCAGATCATCACCTCAGAGCAGTAAATTGGACCAGCCTGCCTGGCAAAACTATTGGATCCCATGGTCATTGGAAGAAAAACAATAGAAATTTAAGCAAGTTAAATGTAAACTCACTTGTTGTAGATCATGTACCTTTTGTAGGAGGGCAGCTTCAAAGAAAGACCCAAGTCTAGATATTGTTCAAGAAAAGTCATTAAAATATGTGAAAGGTGTTTCCTGTGGAGATCACTTGAGTTTTGTCCATAATGTTACAAATGTCCCAGTTGTTGCTCCAGAGTCAGTCATACTAGTTCACTTCTTTTTGGTCTGTCCATGGAGTCTATGGTAGTGGCGAAGGAGGTCAAACTGAGGGCTTTACACAAGGGTATAAGAATCCACGAGTATCTACAACGACTGGTTGGTCAGAGCCAGATCCCACCAAAGCTGTCTCCAGCATACACAAACTCTAATAGCTTTGTGTCAGGAACTGGGTTGGTTGGTAAACATGGAAAAATCAGAGCTGGATCCCAAACAAGTCTTCGACTTCGTAGGTTACCAGTTTGACCTCAAACATGGCTGGGTCTGGCCCACCCTGGACCGGTGGCAGACCCTCCAAGAAAATATCCAGGAACTGCTCTCCAAGCTGGCCCTTCTGGTCCAGCAACTGATAACCTTAATAGGACTGAAAAAATACTGAAAAATAGGTCCATCTAGGTAGACTCCATATGAGACGAATACGGTGGCACTTCAAAAATAATTGGAGGGTCCCAGAATCACTGGAAAAGGTGATCCCTATCTCAAGATTACTCCACCCTCACAGTGGTGACTTCAGGGAAAAAACGTTCTTCAAGGCAAGTCACCTCACCCTCTCAAGTATGCTCTGCAAATTTTTACAGATGCATCAAAAGAAGATAGTGGTGTTCACTTAGGAGAACACACTTCAAGGGGAACCTGGTCCCTTTCAGAAAGGAAGTTGCAAATAAACTACCTGGAACATAGTAGTATTTTCGGCCCTAAAGGAATTGCAAATATCTGCTTGAACCAAAATTGTACTCATAGCTACAGAAAATACCACAGTGGTTGCCTACATAAACAAGGAAGGATGCATGAAGGCAGATCCTCTGTGTGCCCTACTGTGGAGAATACTGACCTGTGCTCCAAGAAACAAGTGACTCAAGGCCTGACACATTTTAGGCTAGCTGCATGTGGTAGTAGCCAAGCTATCAAGGTGGTCTCTCCTTGCAAAGGTCTTCCAACTGATATGCAACATGTGGCACCAACCTCAAACAGATCTATGTGAGATTCAACAACAAACTGGGTCTTTTTGTGTTACCAGTTCCAGACCCCCCTGCCTGGGCAGTCGATGCACTCAGCCATCTTGGGAAAAGTGGTGGCAAAGTTGTAGGACTACCTGTGCAGGAGAATCATCCTGATTGCGAAGGGGTGGCCCAACATGCCCTGGTTCTGGGATCTAGTGGCCAAATCAAGCTAGATCCCTCTGTACCTGACCAACCTGCCCAATCGTCTAGTACAGCCTTTGAATCAGACTCTTCACAGGAATCTGTTAAACCTAGATTTACATGCTTGGTTCCTAGAGCCTCAGCTATAAAAGAGCAAGGCTTCTCTGAGGCAGCATGAATTGAGGCTCCTCAAAAGGCTCAACCAGATCAGACTATGAGGCAAAGTGGACCATTTTTACAAAGAGGTGCCAGAGTAATCACAAATCAGGAGGACCTCATTGCAACACCTATATTAATGTCAGAAAAGATGAGAATCTCACTTGGTGTTGTACCAGGCCCCATTGAAGCACTTGACCTTCAAGACTGTCTTCATCTTAGCTTTGGGTTCAGGTAAACGCAGAAATGAGATACATGCTTGGCTAAGTAAAAATATCAAACACGAGTCAGATTGGTCCAAGGTGTCTCTTTACTGCTCACCCAGCTTTCTTTCCAAGAACCACCTGGTGAAGGAGGGTTTGACAGTGTGGCCCCAGTAGTCATTCCGGCCCTGGCCCCAACTCTGGACAAATCATTCAAGGCTGATAGGTTCCTATATCTAGTCAGAGCTCTGCGCTACTACTTAGATAGGACCTCAGACTTCAGGCAGAACAATGAGCTGGTCTTTGTCTAAGGTTTCAACAAAGATATCTCCAATGCCACTGTCTGCTCATGGATTACACAGCCAGTGATCCTATGCTATGAGCTCTATCATCAAGAGGCCCTCACCCTACATCAGGTTAAAGCCCATTATGTTAGGGCCTTTGCTGCCTCTAAGGCCTTCCAGTCGGGTCTGTTTAAAAGGGGGCAACCTGGACACCAGTAACCAAACTATAGGTCCTGCTTAAGGCCACCATTGCAGTCCTTGATAACTGACCCGCCTACCAAGCAGTACTTATTCTAGCAATTGTCCATTGGGTAGGATGTATTAAAAAAGGCGACAGGTGAGGCTCTCCCAACCAACCCCGCTATCAGATTATTAGGGGTCTAAATCGGTTTAGACAACGAAAAAGGTGCTATGACGTGACACTGTCTATACAGGAAGGTTGGGCACCTAGTGAATGCACACTACCAGGCTGGTACCAGTACCATTTTAAATGGTGGATAACAAAGGATGGCTTTTTCTGTCATTTGGTGGGGCCGGTGGTGCCGCCTGGATTAGCAATTGTCCATCGGGTAGGGTATTAACTTAAACAAATTTAATTTACTCATTAAATTTTTAATTTTGTTAGTAGATTGTTGATAATTAATCAAGGTTAAATAATAATAAGTATATTTAAACCATTTTATTGGTCAACAGACATTGCTCCTCAATCCCCATTAAATGTTTTACTATTGATGTGACCCCATCAAGGGTAAAAACGTTATTTAAATGTAATTTTATACACTACTTTGTACATCATATGTGATAGTTTATTCTTATTGCCAATTATTCTTCAGTTATTTTCACTTCAAGGGGGAATTTACTGTGCTGTTCATATACACTCAGAGAGTATATTTCTTCAACATATTTATCAGGAATTTTAAATGAAAAGATTCAAGTTTTGATGATTTGAACCCGATTGTCACGCTGGAGTATTTGCTATATAGTTGACTCAAGTAATTAAGCAGCCCCTCACGGGTGCTTATTTGTTTTCATGTAAGTTTGACTGGTGGCCGCCGCCGGATTATGGTCTCCCTTGAATAACTTCTTGGGCTTTCAAATTTTTCTTTCCTTCTTATCTTTTTTGATACTATAGAGGTGGGAAAATTTTTTTTGATACTTTGAGGAGACCTTAAACTTTACTTAAGGTAACCTTAAGCATTATTTCAAAAACACCCCGTACAAAACTATACACACCAGTGCTATAAAATTTATCCGATACATTCTAGACCTACATTCGCAGGTCGGAAAGGATTTTCTGATCAATCGGACCATAGATGCCTGAATGGGAGGTGTTTGATTTTCATAAATTTTAAAAAATTCGTACTTTGTCCGTATCTCAAAAATGATCAGGTTTTGGCGTTTTGTTTGCGTGAGTTATTCAGCTACTATTGATAATCTTTCACATGCCAAAGTTTCAGTCCTGTATCTGCAACCTTAAGGTCATCTAAGTGGTCAAAAAAGAGGGTTCTAACCCTCCAATTCACTTAGTTTTTCACTTTTTTCAACCAAACTTATATTAAGATTTGCCAAAGGAATATCCTGACTTTATGGTGACCTTAAACTCGAAATGTTAATGGACCTATGGCCTGCTTAAAGTCATCAAATTGGAATAAAATCCTCTGGCTCCTTTGTTTTTCCACTTTTTTATATCTAAATTATCACTGGTATTAAGATAGATAAAAAGAATACTTATTGTCACCTTAAACTCAATTTGAATGAAGTTGTAGCCACCGTAAAGTGATCTCAGTTAAACTTTGCACACCTATAAAAGATGGCAAAAGGGACACTGTTATTTTATGGTCAACTTAATGCCCCAAGATGAATGAAGTTATGGCCACCTGACAGTAATAGAAGGGGGGTTTTCCGCCTCCAACTATCTTATTGATCAACTGATCTCAGTTAAATTTGCACACTTATAAAGGATGCCAAAAGGGACATTCTTATTTTCTGTCCACCTTGAAGTCCACCTATGGCCATCTTACAGTAAAAATGGGTTTTCAGCCCCCAACTGACTTACTGTTCAACTAACATCATTTAAACTTGGCACAATGATTAGGCTTACTCACAGGAAAATTTATTTAGAATTAATTTTCACTAATTACCATTCATACAATTATAAGCATTAGCAACATATTATTCTCTATATTGGCGACACTATAACAAAATACCAAAACATAAATTTTACTTACATGAAGAATGTATACTTTATCTTTAAGCCAAAAACAAGCCTTTACCAAAACTTTGCAAGCTTTAATGTATTGCTCATACAAAAGCACAAAAATATCACTGTTTAAAACAGATACACAGCAGCAAAGTCAAAGTTGGGGTTTTACGTCCCGTTCAACAGCCAGGGTCATATTGGGACAGGTGTTCAGAATTGCCACTTGTGGGACTCGAACCCACAGAGGTGATAGCCTATGGTTAGATGCCAAACTTGCTAACCACTAGGCCACTGAGGACCTGATACACAGCAGCAGTACAGAAATAGGAGATTTGTTTTAAACAGTAAGTATCAGTTACTTGTAAAATAACAAACACCTCACAAGATTATGAAAATCAAACTGACAATACTTTTCTCCCCGGGGAACAGACATAAGCCCCCCTGACAAAAGCCCCCCTGACTCAGCCCCCTTTTTTCAAATGTAGGGCATAAGCCCCCCTTCAAATATGAGGAGGTAGGGTAAAAGCCCCCCCATTTTTAGAGGACTCGGGCAAAGCCCCCCCCCTGCATTGTAATTGCTCCTCTTTTACATTTGAGATTAACTTCTCTTTTAAGTCCTCTCTTAAAGTGACCAAAGTCTTTATGTATCATAAAAAGGTGTACTCTCTTAGGTTATGTTAAGGCAACTTAATCTGGTCTAATTATATTTCATGGTGCCTCTAATGAACAGGTATCAGCACATTTAAACAGACCTGTGAGAATGTGATTAAATAATGTTTAGGTAATATTTATTTTGCTTGAAGGATTTTGTATAATTGCAACTGTTTCCAGATTACTAATTTCTTCGTAATATAATTTAGTCCTATGGGTGCGGGGGCTTTGGTCGGGGGGCTTATGCCCTATCCAGGTAGACGGGGGGGGGGGGGGGGGGGGGGGGGGGGGGGGGGCTTGTGTCCTATGCTCTTTTTTCCTCCACTGTTCCAGTCTTCATCTGCACACCAATAATCCTCTTAACCAAAAACGAATTTGTTAAATAGAAAATAAAGATATAATATCCCCACTCAGTAAATAATTTAAAGCAAATGCCTTTATTTAAAAAGCAATATGAAACAGTGGCTATAAAGAGGTCTGAAATTTAGTGACTGAATTGTTCTAAGTACCCTGTGTGTAGTGGCCCTAAAAGACATAAGAGATTCATATGTAAGTTTTGTTTGAAGGATTGTAGTCGCACAAGAAAAAACAATGTCCTTCAACACAATTTCCAATTAAAGGTGTATAAAAACACAAAAGCTTTTCATGATAAGAATGCTTGGATTGAACAGCCTACATATGGTCATATGGTCTTCATTATAAAGAATCTTAATCCCCTGTTTCAAGTAAGTCTAATCAGAGTGGGACCTTGTCTGCCATGTAAGGTAATCTTATAGTCACACAGAAGCCATCAAACACCCCAAACTATCATAATCTCCTACTAAACATATAAAATGTGAAAACGAAGACTGATTTCCTTTAAAAACTTCCCAAATACTTTCAGATCTTTTAGATGAATTTTATCTGTCTGGATCAGATGACAAGGCTAGCTAAACCAGCAATTGATATAAAAGGGTTAATGTTCTTGGCTAATGTTCAAGTGTGAGCCTTGTGTGTATGTATGGCTGAATCTACTACTCTACATGTACTATTGTGTGAGTGAGGGGGGGGACCTTGTCAGTTGAGTTAGGATGGCATTCTACACAGGGCTTCTTTGATGTGGGGAGATAAAAAAGTGGTTGCAGGTCGCATTCCACAGGGGTTCATTAATTACAGGGTTAATATACAATATGTATAAAATATTGTACAAATCATGGTTTAATTAGCATTATTGAATCTTAATTTGGTCTTGGTTTTGTGCATTATTGAACCGCATGGATCATGATCTTCTAATGTTATTCCTAAGCCTACACTTTTAATTTCAATTGCTAAGTCATTCATAAATATTCCAATATGTAAACTCATACTTTTCTTTCCCAATAAATCCAGTAACATTTTAGATTGACTTGTTGTTTCTTAAGACATATTTAAGAAGCATATATTTAGGTCTATAAAATACAAATATGCAAGATACATACGTTCTAGGTGGAATTTCTGCATAAGGATTTTTTTTAGTAGGTAGCTACAATTTGTCTTCTGCCAACTAATAGTAAAAATGATCTATTCTTTTCGTAAAATATACTACTTTACAAAACACAATAAAGCTTACATTCTGCTTACAGTCTAATAATGCAACTGGTGCAGTTTGTAAATAATCTGCTTTTCCATCAGATACAATACACAGTAGAGCTTACATTCTGCTTACAGACTGATACCACAACTAATACAGCTTTAATAACCCCACATCTCCATCCGGGCCGCTCATTTTTGTTAGGAAAAACCTTTTTCTAGTTTTTATTGGTCACAATATAAACTTTTATTGCGTTAATACATCCTATCCAATGGACAATTGCTTTTCAGGTTGGCGAGACCGGTCCCACCGAATGACAGAAAAAGCCGTCCTGTGTTTCCACAGGACCAGTGGGTGTGCATTCGCTAGTGTGCATTGTTCTTCCTTCCTGTCTAGACAAGCTGACCATAGAAATCGTTTTTTTCGATTTCTATGAAGCTGACATCATCGCATCTTTTCGTTTGGCATGTGGAGTGTGGAGATGTGTTTTCTAGTGTTTTTTTTCTAGAGACCTTTACAAACTTTGAACTATGAATTTCATTGTAAAGTTATAAATTTGGTGGTCTGGATGATTATTGCACCCTCTGGACAGAAAAGAGGAACTTGTGGCCACATTATGGCGCTTTTGGATTCACATTATAAATGCACGTAGTGTGCGAGAAAGGTGCGGGCACAGACCTATGTGCGGAGAGGAAGAACTGTGAGATCAGTGATAGTTTTACTAATAAACAGAGGAAACAGCTAGCTACACCACTTTACAGAACGTGTAGAGAGCACCAAAAGAAGGTAAGCTCTCTCTCTTTCCCCCTTGTAGATTCGTATCATGTAACTGTGTTGTTGCAGGTAGAGAACAAGGTTGACAGTAGTCATAGAGACGAAACCCCATCTAAGAAGCCTAAAAAGTCTTCTCACAAGTCTCCTTCTAGGAAGATTTCCAAAGCCAGCAAAACTACAGACATTCAAACTGACTTAAAATACCTGGCGATAAGTGGTCAGAGCGTTTTGCTTGGCTAGAAGTTGTTCCTGTTCCATGTTCCTGGCCAAGATCTTCTCAGTACCGGTGGAGCCGGTCCAGAAAGGTGAAATGGTGGTGACTGACAGATCCTTCATCCCACCAGTGCAGCAGACTACCGGTGTTACTAGTCAGAAGCAGCCTACCAGTGCTACCAGTCAGAAGGAGATGAACACAGTCACCCAGCCTGTTGAGGCTCCCAGGTGCAGCCGAGGCCACCCAGCCTATTGAGGGTCCCAGTGCTTCCACTGAGATGCAGCCCACCGGCCAGGATGCTACCTACATGGGTTAGGCCCCAGGTCCAGCTAGCCACACTCTTCCCAGTTCCAGTGGTTGATCCGAGGTCCAGACCCCAGATCCCACTGGCCGGCCAGTTCCTGCTTTGAAGAAACGTGATACATATTTCACCAGTACTACTGCCTTCTCAGATGAACCAGTTTCTGATGGTGATGAACAGTATAGTGACCAAGCTGCCCCAGTCTAGTGAGGAAAGTGATGAATTATTAGATGTGGACCAGGAACTTTCTGCTGAGCAGACTTACAGAGAAACTCTATGTGGTGTGAGGTCCTTTATGGGATAGAGTCAGTTCCCAGAGTTTAACTCGGCCTCATCATCTCAAGACAACAATCCTTTTGCCGGTGCTAGAACCCAACAGACTGGGAAGTTGTCAGTGAAAGTCCCGGTTGATGATTGGTTGTGTAGAAAGTTTGAAAAGCTTAATGTGACTGTGCAGGAGGGTTACCCTTGCCGTTCTTCAGAAACTGCCGGTTTATGCAGAGACCAGTTTGTCAAGCCTCCCAAGACTTTGAGATGGTACAACATGTTTAGTAAGAAGAGGGACTTTTCATGTTCCAAAGTGTATACCTAGACTAACAAACCGGCAAGAATCAACTGTAGCTTCCCAAGGATTACCAACTGTTCTCTCCCTACTGCACCCGCCTCCCGACCTGTATCACAGGACACTCTGAGGAAGTGGGAGGGGGCTGCATGTGACCAGAGCTACATGTGTAATCAGGCTGTAGGTGTGAGCACGTGTCACACCAAAGTTCATGACTCAATGGTGACACAGTTTAAGATTATCCAAGGGGACAAAGGCAAAGGGAAGTCTTCAAACAAACTACACAAAGCAACCGAAGAATTGGAATACCTGGTCACATTTAACTGGAGCATCACACAGGCCATGGCCCATACCATGTAGGATCTCTTAGAGGGGGTTTGAGATCTAAAGTTCATCAAGGCTGGTATCAGACAGGATATGTTAACGTACCTAAGAACTGCATCCCTCCATCTGAGTGCCTTGTTCCCAGACCACTTGATCTCCAAGACAGGGGAGGAGATACACCACCATGAGGACAAACGTACTTCCAGTCCGGCACGCAGAAAGAATCAACGTTATCACTCTTATAGCCAAGCTAGCAGACAACAGCAACAAGACTCTGACCGGAAGTCCGGTTCACCTGCTTGGAAGCAGATTAGAAGGCATGGATCTAGTAGAGGAAAGATCTAGTAGAGGAAAGGCTTCATCATACACTCAGTGACTGCCAAGGGTCAGAAAAATTGTAAATGATAATTGCTGTGTAGATTGTGTAGCTGGCAAGACAGTGTGTGTACATGTAACCAGCAAAGTGAGTTGTTCTGTGAATTGTGTGACCGGCAACAGAGCCTGTGCTTTTGTAACCGGAAAGAGGGACAGTTTAGTTACAGAGATGGCCGGACAGAAGGACTGTTTGTTTGTGACAGGCAAGAAAGAGACAGTAAATACTTTGACTGTAAATTATTGTTCTGTTGTAACTCATGTTCATTTTGCAAACAGGTATCTGCAAAAGAAAGGTGTAAATCCTGACAATGGTCACTGCCAAGAAATTAAGCATGTGAACGATGTTTCCTGGGTGGATCACTCGAGTTCTGTAAAAATGTCACAAGTGATGTTCCAGATCTGCCTATAGGGGCCAGATTACACCAGTTTTGGAAAAAAAATGGGCAGCTCTAGGCGTCACCCCCAAAGTTTTATCAGTCCTCAGAGAAGGCTACACTCTCCCCTTCTGCTTCCGGCCAAACTTGAACAGGTCACCTGCCATGAAAATCCCGACAGGAACCTCTATCTGTTGGAGGCATTGCATCAGCTTTTAAACGAAAATGCAGTAGAATTGGTCAAAAATCAAGAATCTCTAGGCTTTTACAACCGGCTATTTTTGGTTCCCAAACCCAATAACCAGTGGTGACCTTTCTTGGACCTCAGTACCCTGAACAAATTTTAAAGACAGAATCATTAAAAATGGAGACACCAGAGACAATAAGGACCTCCCTGCAACCAGGGGAGTGGGTAACTTCCATAGATTTCAAAGACATATACATACCAATACACAGTCCAGGAAGTACATGTATTTTTACGTCCAAGGTATGTCCTACCAATTCAAAGCACTACCCTTTAGTCTGTCCACAGCTCCCATGGAGTTCACAGAGTGACCAAAGAGGTCAAGTTTCTTGCACTGCATAAGGGTATAAGAATCCACCAGTACCTAGATGACTGCATGTGGTTGGTCAGAGCCATATCCCACCAAACCTGTCTCCAGCACACACAGACTCTGGCAGCTCTCTGTCAGGAAATTGGTTGGCTTGGTGAACAGGAAAAAATTGGAACTGGATCCAAAACAGGTTTTCAACTTCGTAGGTTACCAGTTCGATCTGAGAGAGGGAAGGGTCAGACCCACTCAAGAGCGATGACAGACCCTACACACCAAATAAAAATAAAAGATCTCATGACCAGTCTGGTATGTCTGGTTCAGAAACTAATGTCCCTGATATGTTTGCTAACTGCTACAGAAAAACAAGTGCATCTAGGCCGGTTACACATGAGACCTATACAATGGCATCACTAGAGAAGGTGATCCCCATCCCCAAGTCACTCAACCCACATCTGAAATGGTGGCTGGAGGAAGACAATGTACTAAAAGGTCAACTATTACACCCACTAAAATACGCTCTGCAAATCTTTACAGACGCATCAAAAGAAGGGTGGGGCACTCGTTTAAACAAATGCACTGAAAGGACCGCACCATCAGCAAACGTCCCTTCCAGAAACTACACACAAATTATCTGGAACTAAAGGTGGTCCTTTTGGCCCTAAAAGAGTTCCAAGACATCTGCTTGAACAAGATAGTTCTCATGGCTACAGACAAGACCACAGTGGTTACTACATAAAGAGGGAGGGTTTGCCACCAGCATGGGCAGTGGATGCACTCAGCTTGCCTTGGGAGGATCTGGATCCATATGCCTTCCCACCGGTAGACATCTGGGGCAAAGTGGTAGATAAGTTGCAGGACTACCCATGCAGCAGAATCATACTGATTGCACCAGGGTGGTCCAACATGCCTTGGTCTGGGATCTAGGGGCCATGACCAGCCAGATCCCTTTGTACCTGCCCAGTCTGCCCAATCTGTTGACTCAGCTGTTCAACCAGACCCTACACAGGAATCTGTCAAACCTGAATATGCATGCCTAGCTCCTAGAGCCTCAGTTATCAAGGAGCAGGGCTTCTGTGAGGCAGTGGCAGCATGAATTGATGCTCCTCAAAGAGGATCAACCAGATCCGTCGATAAGGCAAAGTAGACTATTTCTGGGTGCCTCAGTAATCAGGTGGACTTCAGGGTACCACATTTAAAAGCCATTGTCGACTTCCTTCTGTACTTCTTTCAAGACAAGAAGTTAAAACCAGGCACCATTGATGGCTATAGATCAGCCATTGCTGACAAACTGGGGAATTCCCCTATTAATGTCGGCAAAGATGAGAATCTCACCCGTCTCCTGGATAGCTTCCAGAGACAGACCCAAGGGTCTCTCCTGGAACCTTTCCCTGGTATTGCACCAGCTGACAAAGGCTCCTTTTGAACCCCTTAAAGAGGCCTCCATGAAGCACTTGACTTTCAAGGCTGTCTTCCTTTTGGCTTTGGGTTAAGGCAAACGGAGGAGTGAGATCCATGCTTGGCTGAATAAGAACATCAGTCAGACTGGTCCAAGGTGTCTCTTTACCCATCACCCAGCTTTTTTTCCAAGAACCAAGAAAGAGGATGAAGACAGTGTGGCCCCGGTGGTTATTCCAGCCCTGGCCCCCACTCTGGATAAGTCGCTTAAGGGTGAAAGGTCCTGTCAGAGCCCTGCGTTATTACTTGCAGACCTCAGATCTCAGGCAGAACAAGGAGATGGTCTTTGTCTCCTTCAAGAAAGGTTTTTGACAAGGATATCTCTCCTGCCTCCATCTCCTCACGGATCAAGCATACTGTGATCCTATGCTACGAGTTGCCTGATCAGCAGGCCCTCACCTTACATCAAATCAAAGCCAACGAGGCCAGGGCCTTTGCTGCTTCTAAGGCCTTCTAGTTTCCTTAGATCAAATCCTATCAGCCTGCCACTGGAAGTCCCATATCACCTTCACACAATTCTATTTGAAGGATGTGGCTTGGGTTGATTCAGAGCTTTTTCATTTTGGGTCAGTGGTGGCTGCTCAGCAGATCCACCACCAAGCCCAAAAATAAGGAGATGTGTACATATAAAAATAAATAAATAAAAAAAACAAAAAAAAAACTGTGACGTGCTTCCTTTGGGACTGAACTCATCACTCAATTCCCCTACCTCAGAACAGGTCTGTAAAAGGGGGAGAACAGTGTTGGTGTATCCCCGGGGAACCGGATGCTGGTAACTGACCATGGCCTCATAGGATTTCCTGACCTTGGGTCAACCCAGGCCTGGGAAATTTGTTGTTTATGATGTTCATTTGGCGGGACCGGTCGTGCCAACCAGTAGAGCAATAGTCCTTTGGATAGGTACTAACTTATACAAATTTAATTTACTTATTAAATTTGCAAAATGTTACATATGACAAAAGCAAAACATTTAAAAAAAATTTGCAATGAACATTGTAAGCCTACTAACTTATGGTAGCTATTGCTACAACCTTGGTGACATTGTATATGGTGTGGGACGAATGGTCTCTTGGGGTGATTGCTTTTGATTAAATGTTTGTTGCCATTAATATCTCTGTGTTACATTGAGCTAATTTGAAAGTATTCTAAGAAATTTCTTATGGGAAAGCCAAATTTTGCCTACCCAATTACCGATATCCCTTTTTCACACCATGTTTTGCAACATATATTAAGATTTCCTAGTTTACTATTATACCCACAGGTTGAAAGTATGTTCTGTCCAAACCTCACATTAATTAATTGATCTATTATGTTCCAAGATATCTCTTTCCAGAAGTCGCCTACTCTTTTATGACTCTCTATCTCCCATTTTGACTCAGATAGTTAATTTTATTGTGTTATCACATCTTACCTAGTGGACAAATGCATTTGCCCGGCACACTGCAAGTCTTGCCAAATGCAAGAAAAAACTCTTGAACTGGGCTCTTGCTGGGACCGGTAGTGTTCTGGTCACTCATCAGGTGGCCATGTTACCTCTAGTTTATGTTGCCTCTAGGGTATTTAATTGATCATGGCATCTCCAGGGCAGGAAAGAGGTTGTTATGATCATATTAAGGCTGCATTTGATGGCCATGAAAAATCTGCGAGGTGTTGCAAGATTTGTGACTACCTCACTGACGGCCAGAAGGATATGCTTGCTGCCCCTACATATAAAATATGCAAGGACAACAAATCTGGGATTTTGTGGAAACCCCCAACATTGAAAGTGTGTCGTCTGTACAGGTTGCTGCGCAGACCAGCTGGTCCCCAGCTGGGTGCATTCAACTACATGTCTGTCAAAGACTTAACAAGATCTGGATGATAAATGTGCAGAACATATTCTCTCCATCCAAAGTTGCTGTTCAAGGAAACCCTTTTTGGAGCCTACTTCAGCCTTGGCCACCAGTTTGGTGATAATCCTAGTTGCTAGTGAGAACCAAACATCAGAGAAAAACAAAGCACAAGAAAGAAACACATGACAAGAAGAAAGACTCTAGGTGTTATAAAGCCACACTGGATCCCGGTCCAGTTAAGAAAGTAAAGCAGTATCCTAGGCATGACAGTCTGGTGAAGGACACTTACTATAAACAAGAGACCAGTAAAACTCACCCTGCTGGTACTACTGTCTCCTTTGTCGGATTCATGTTATTCCACTGATACTACCCAGTCAGTTTCTGCTGCCCAAGCTTTATCCACTGACTGATCACCAGTCCTTATCGGTTCACAGGCACTTTCTACAGTGGGTGATGTTGAGCCCTTATTTGCTACTGGTCAAGCTGCTGATACTGACTCCCAGTCTGGTGAGGAAAATTTATTTTTATTTGGGGTTTTACGTCGCTTTCAACACTGTACAGGTCATATCATGACGGGTAGTTGGAAGGGCAGAGGAAACCAGTTCATACAATGCATCAGGGTTCTGTACTGTAAACTGCCGACTAACGGCAAGCAACTACCAGCTTTCCCAATTGAGGCTGTGCTGGGAACCGAACCCCGGCCTCAGAGGTGGGAGGCAAGGGTGTTACCACTCTGCTACCGTGGCCCCCAGTCAGTCTGGTGAGGAAGGAGAATTGTCCCCCACCCCAGATGATAATGTTGAGGTCAATGAAGAGATGTCTTTTATAGAGACAGTTAGGTCTGTACATAGTTTTATGGGATGTTCACACATCCCTGACTTTGACCTGTCTTATGGCAAGGACTGGGCATGCTCCAATGATCCTGTGAAAGGGAAGAACCCGAAACCTCCCGGGAAGAATTCTGTTGCCCTACCACCAGACGACTGGTTGTGTAAGAAGATTGAATACTGATCCTCAGAGTTACAGAGGGCTATTCCTTTAGGTTACAGGAGTCTGGGGGCCTGAAGATGGATCAGTTTGTCAGAATCCCAAAATCCCAGAGTAAATAGTACAACAGCACCAGCAGAGGTCAGACTCTCCACTCTGTCCTGGCAGGACCATCTTTACTTGGGGCAAAGATGAGGCATAACTCAATACGGAATATTCTCGAGTGGCCAAGTTTGGTATTTGACTTCATTTGGCCCCTCATCCAATCAAATTTCACAGGATACCCTCAGGTGATGGTAACGTTATGCCAAGGAGGACTCTTGTATTGTTAACCAAGTGGCTGGGTTCAGTCGTTGCATGACCGAAGTTCAGGGACATATCTTTGACAGTGTTTGGAAAGGGTGATCATTTCAAAGGCTGCTGAGGCTCTGCATGATCTTAAGGACCTTAGCAGTTTCTGCCAGAGTACTTTGGTTGCTTTAGGCATGTCTCTCCAACACCTGGCTGATAGCCTTTTGTGCATCTGGAAGATTTGGTTCTGCTCCGGACTTATTCTTATAACAAGAACAAATAAAACATGTCAACTTGTACCTTCAAACAGTTACATTCAACATGGAAACCTCAGAGACAATAAGACTCTCCCTTCAGCAATGAGAGTGGTTCAGTTCCTTGGACTTCAGCAATACTTATTTTTAGATCCCAATAAGCCTATAAGGATCGAGGAAATATCTGAGGTTTCATCTAAATAGTCATACCTACCAGTTCACAGCCCTTTCCTTTGGCCTAGCGACAACTCCTCTGGAGTTCACAAAGGTTGTAAAGAAGTGAAGCTCATGGCTGAAGCCAGGGGTTCAAGAATCCACCAGTACCTAGATGACTGGTTGTGCAGAACTCAGTCTTGAGACATTTGGCACCAACAAAGCCAGACCCTTCTGGCCCTGTGCAAGATCTGGGCTGGGTAGTCAACTTGACAAAGTCAGAACTGATTCCCCAGCAAGTGTTCAACTTTGCATGATATCGGTTTGACCTCTCACAAGGTCTGGTGAAGCACATCCAAGAGAGATGGGAAGCCAAGACTTAGAAAATACAAACTCTCTTTAGATGGAAAATCCTGCTCAGTCAGGCAGTTCATGTACCTAATATATATAGGTCTGTTGACAGCAACAGAGAAGCAGGTTGTTTCAGGACATCTTCACATGAGGATCATTCAGGGCCACCTAAAGAATCATTGGCATGTTCCAGAATCCTTAGTGAAGATCATACCTCTGCCCAGATCTCTCCATCCTCACCTCGCCTGAATGTTATTACAGAAATGGGGCCGGTTTCACGAAGCCTCCTTAAGATAAAGGTCACCTTAAATTCTAGGATTTCCTTGACTTTCTCCCTCCTTTAAAAATCTCAGTTTCACAAAGCCTCCTTCCTTAAAGGAGTCCTTGAAAACTCCCTTGAATTTCAAGGAAGCTAAGGACCTACCTTAGATTTAAGGAAGTGTCCTTCAAGGAATGTTTATTAACTTTCAGAAACATTGTAAAAGCTTTTAATTGCAAATATACTTGCCTATTATCATGGCAGGAGTGATTTTTATAAACAATTTTTTGTGGAGAAGAAGTGTTAGAATAGAGAATTGTCATAAATAGGTATTCACAAAGCAAGTCTTAGCTGGGACAAATGTCATAAAGTCAAGACCAAGTTAAGACTGATTTTTCATATAACCACTTTGGTTTTCTGTGTCATGTGACACCTCATTTTGTACACCTTATGTAGGTACACATTAAATACACTGTTGGTGGCATATGAGACATCAAATTTTGGGACAGTAAAAATAACAATATAATGGAACATGGATTTTAAACAGCTTTGTCCTTGTTGACAAGGTACCGTAAATTTCTTGAAATTTAAAATTAATACTCACAAATTATCTTGTCTCCTTACAGGCACAAAATATGAATCTATCCATATTCATCACCAAATGCAAAGGTATTTTTAGCAAACATTTAAAATCAGATACACTTCAAAAGGAAAAGCAAATTACAGTGCTACGTACAATAATATTAAAAGCACTGAAATGTGGTTTCCCAATTTTGTGCAACAAATTTTTCTACAAGAGAAAAAAATAACAAACATATCCAGTTAAAACTGATGTATCCATATTGGCCATATTAAATTATAATTTGTTATTTACAAAAACATTGTACAAATATCCACATTGTTATTACAACTGTATCACAGAGTCATCATTCTTTTATATAATTATAAACGCTGAAAGGCATATGCACATTGTTTTCAGAACTGTTTTCAAAGATATCTATATAATATGCTATTTTGGAAAACATTGAAAATTAATTATGTACTATTAATATCTCCTTTGTGTATTTTGCACTATTACATAAACACTGACATGCTGTCCTTCATTGAGTTCGGTTAATATGATTGGTTTATGCCAGGGAATGTAAACACAAGTGAGCTGTTGGTTTCACCCTGCATGTGCCACTTTGACAAAAAAATCAATACACTGCAAATCATGTGATAATAATCTCTAGCTATGTCAAGGTCAGTAAACAAAACTTTTCTGGGGGAAAAAAGACATGTTTAAGTAATATTACATATTTTATGTAAGTTATATGACTTATAGCGTGGTGCAGTTTAGTAACTTTTATGAAGAATATTTTTTTACTCTTATTTATATTTTGAGTTATAAAAGAATATAAATAGTAGTGGAACCAAATAGATAAAAAACTTTTATAAAGTGACACATAAAACTTTAACAGTGGGATATGTGTACATTATTTAATGTGTTTATTGTGGATATATTTTTTTTCTGTGGATATGTGTTAAATATTTGTTATATACAACAAACTAGTGGACATGTATTTGTCTGAATATGTGTTGATGTACACTGTAAAACTTGTCCACTTACTGTTAATAAATGGACCAGAAAGGGATAAGCTTTGCAGTTTAAAACCTTCAAACCTTCAAACCACATTAAAACATAAAATAAAATGCTTTACAGAGATGTGGTAGTAAGTCTTTTAAACTCAATTTTAGTCGTATGAAGTTTTGAAGTGGGGAAAACATGACATGGCGGCCATATTTAAGACTGGTCTTAAATATTTAAGACCACCCCCATCCAGTCTTAGGGGCCATTTCCATACACGCTGATGCGTATTACGTATCCGCAATGCAGATCTGTGAATGCGTTTGCGTATTTTTGAAGCATGTACAAATGATAGAGACTGTTTCCATATGCACTGATCCTTATTGCGTTAAGCATGCGTATGCGCAATGCGTGAAGAAAATGCAGCATTGCTGCAAAAAAACGCATTCACGCAACGTAAAATAATGACAAGATCACTGATTTTGTTATTTTTTTTCTCTTTAAACAAGCATAAAATCGTCATTTTTTGCTCAATTTTATTAAATAAGGTATCATTTTGAAGCTTGTAACATGCAGAATACATTGGTTATGTGATTGGTTTAATAATATTTTAAGTAAATTTTACAACAACAATAAAATATAAATGGATAAATTGAAAAATCTGCATTTAAGAAATATTTAAGTCTTAATTATTCATAAAAATATATTCTGTCATGGATTTAATTATTAACCAATACTTTTCTACCAATTCAAATTGAAATCTATGCTGCTTACTATATTTATTCACAAATCTGCATTGTTTATGCACTTATTTTTAAGTGCATATGGAAACACATTTTATGCAATCTGCATACGCATTGCGGATCTGCATCGCAGATACGGATCGCGGATCAGTGCGTATGGAAATGTACACTTAGAGTTGTGACAAAAGACAAGACTAAGATAAGACTAAAAACTTTTGTGAATTGCACTAAGACAAATGTCATAACAAGTTTTTGTCCAAAGTTATGACAAAAGTCTCAGATTTAAGACTAAGATTAAGATAAGACCTTTCGTGAATACGGCCCCAGTATTTTCCCTTTGATGCAGACACTTTTTCAGCCATCTTTTTTTTCTGTGGCCAGCAACAAGTAACATTACACAGTTGAAATGGCTGTTTCAACCCATTTCCACAATACTTTGTAATATTTACTCCCAGTTCAAAAACAACTATCTCCTTCCTTAAACCTTAAGGAAGGACATTTGCTCCCTCCTTAAGATTCAAGGAAGACCTTTGGTAAGGAGAATTAAAGGAAGCTTTGTGAAACTGAATTTTAAGGTGGCCTTCCCAAAGGAAAAAAAACCACCTTCCTTTACTAAAGGAGGTCCTTTCCAAGGGAGGCTTCGTGAAACCGGCCCCTGGTGTCCAGATACAAACAGGTGAGGTTTTGGACCACAGGTATCACAGGATGTGTCTGAAGGACCAGGGGTTGCCACATTTGTTCTAGTTCTGGGATCTAGACAACTATCAATGCATGTTCCCCTGTCTGTGCCCAGGTCCAACAACCTTGCAGTGGGTGTCCACACAGGGACCTTTAGAACCTAAATCGTGATGCGTTTTTTCCTAGAGTGATAGCCATCTAGAATCAGCAGTTCTCTGACCAAGTGGCAGCAAGAATTGGGGCTCCTCAGAGCTGCTCAAGAAGAAGTGGCTTTGAATCAAAATGGTCCGGTCAGGTGGAATTCAGGTCACCCTCTATAAATCAGATTTCAGATTTTCTCCTGCATCTTTTTCAGGAGAAAAATCTACAACAAGCAATATAGATGGCTATAGAACAGCTATAGCAGACAAAAGTGGAAATGATAGCTTCAACATTAGTAAAGATGAAAACTTGAATAGACTCCTGGACACTTTCATTGGGACAAACATACAGAGATGCAGGGGTATCCCCAGTTGGAATCTATCCCTGGTCATTTACCAATTGACCAAGCTTCTTTTTGAACATCTCAGCAAAGCTTCTGTTAAGCACCTGACATTCAATTGATCGCTGCCGCTGGACTATGGGGTAGGAATGTTGTTTGAATGCCAAAGAAAGACATCCTGTATATACTACCGGCAGGACCGGTCACGGAGTGTGCATTCGCTAGGTGTCACCTTGTACTTCCTTCCTGTCCTGACAGTGTGACATCATAGCATCTTTTTTGTTGTCTGATCCTATGAAGAGCCCTAGTAGGCAGATAGCGGGGCTGGATGGGTGGGCCTTGGTGGTCCATTGGATAGGGTATCAACTTATAAAAATTGATTATTAAATTTGCAATTTTATTGTGTTAATACATCCTATCCAATGGACAATTGCTGAATAACTATCGCTTGGTAGGCGGGTGAGATACTAGGAACTCCAGTGAATTCATAAACAAACAAAACTGAGAAGGCCCGGTTTGACCAAAGGTCAGAGAACCCTGTAAGGCCATGATCGGTTACCACTCACTTGTTACCCGGAAGTATACTGACGTTATCCCCCTTTTTTCCCAGACCGGCTCTGAGAATAGGAAAAGAGGGTTGAGTTCAGTCCCATAAGAAATAAGCTTCCCAAAGGAAGCAAGTCACGTTTTTTTATTATTGTATCCACCGGAAGTATCCGGTGGATACTTTGGTTTAGAGTTCGCTACGCTGCCGCGCATAGAGAGATTTTCGGCGTTAATGCTCTTGAAGTAAAACTACACCAGCTAGGTTCACCAAATTTGCAGGATATCTTTATTAGAGGGTAAGCTTCTCTAGGAAGGAAATTAGCCTCATTCTGAAAAACAAGATGGCCGCCGCGGGCATTTCTTTGAAAATTATCTACATTTTTCTACTGGCTGTTTTTTCATAGGTATATGGTTGAATCTCTTCATAGGTGGTATGTTTAACAGATATATATCCTCTACAACCTTGCAGACATTTGACCTTGAAGCTCTTTATTCAAGGTCATCCATGGAGTGCCCAAGTACCCCACATAGCGGACTTTAAAAATGCCTATATCCCCCTTATTGTTGGTCGTAGAGGTTTGCAATGTCAAACCAACGTGTAGGAAATCATGTGTGGCAAATTTTCTGATGTGGTCAGATTTGACCTTGGACCCCTCCTTCAAGGTCAAATGATGATAGGCAAACTTAAACGTCCTTATAACTTGCTTATTGTTGGTCCTAGAGGTTTGGGATGGTAAAGCATCATATAGGAAATCATGGGCCGGGAATCTTTTGGTGTGGTCAGATTTCACCTTGGGCCCCTCCTTCAAGGTCAAATGAGGATAGCCAAACTTAAAGTGCTTATAACTCACTTATTATTGGTCATAGAGATTTGGATGATAAACCAACCTATAGGAAATCATGGGGTGGGAATCTTCTGGTGTCTTCCAATTTGACCTTGGGCCCTTCCTTCAAGGTCAAACGAGGACAGCTATATGTTAAAATGCTTATAACTAGCTTATGATTGATCCTAGAGGTTTGCAATGTGAAACCAACTTATAGGAAGTCAAGGGCTTCAAATCTTCTGTTGTGGTCAGGTTTGACCTCTGGCCTCTCCTTCAAGGTCAAACAATGGTTCACTGACTTTGGTGAGCTGTCTCTCCGGTGAATATAGTTTTGCATCGATTCTCCGATGTGTAGGTCTAGTTATTATTTTTTTTGTCATCATGCTTATGTACTATATACTTATTAAGCAGGCTGTTGGGAGCACTTATTTGTTTTCATGTTGGTTTGATTGATCGCTGCTGCTGAATTATGTGGTAAGGACGTTGGTTGGAGGTGTAGGTGTGCAACATAATATGACTAATTATTTGCTCTGAAAGTCTCCTGGGGCCATATTCACAAAGAGATCTTAAGTCTGAGACAGAAAATAGTCTCAGATTTGAGATTTGGTCTGAGACCAGTCTCAAGTCTCATTCAGCAAGAAAAGGCTTGTATGGGCTGTATCTCACAAACTGTGAGGTGTAGGAGGCTGACACTTGGTAGGGGCATTGTCTAGGGGATGTAGGTGTGTAGTGTCATGGAATGACCTAGATTTGACCTTTGGCCTTACTGCAGTGACCTTGACCTTTAAAATCTTGATATTTGATTTGTCATTACACACAGTTTCCTGTAATTTCTCCTTCACTAATTGTATTCACCGGAGGCTTTTAATTGAGGAATACTACATGACCTAGGTTTCACTACTTCTATATCTCATGGTGTTGAATAATATTTTCCCAGGCTGTGGGGTACTGGCATCTCTGATGCTATTTTCTTGTACTTCCTTTTCACCAGATTTTCTCACAAAAACCAATATACACTTCAACAAAATTTGGTGCCTGGTGGCAGCAGAAGTGGCCTGGACAAGATTTTCAAACTCATGGTCACTGCGAAAAGGTCAAATGAAGGTCACAACATAATGATGCACACCTACAACCCCTAAGCAATGTCCCTTCCTACACGTTACAGTTTCCAAGATATTGCCTGGGCAAGATTGCATAAAGGACAAGGTCACTACAGCAAGGTCACTTCCATAAGAAGTCATACCCATGAGTTAGCAACTTATTCCCACAAGTTAGCAATAGGTTCCCACAACATACTAAGTCGTTCCCACAAGTTAGCAAGTCGTTCCCACAACATAACAAATTGTTCTCAAAAGGTAGCAAGTTGTTCCCACAAGTTATTACATGGCTACCACAAGATAGCAAGTCATTACCACAATTTAGCAAGTCATTACCACAAGTTAACAAGTCATTCCCACAAGATACTAAGTTGTTCCCACAAGGTACTAAGCTGTTCGCACAAGATACTAAGTTGTTCCCACAAGATAGCAATTAAGTTGTTCCAACAAGTTAGCCAGTTGTTCCCACAAGTTGTTACATGGTTACCACAAGATAGCAAGTCATTACAACAAGTTAGTAAGTCTTTACAAAAGTTAGCAAGTTGTTCCCACGAGAAACTAAGTTGTTCCCACAAGTTACAAGTCGTCCCCATGAGACACTAAGTCATTCCCACAAGTTAGTAAGTCATTCCCACAAGTTAGAAAGTTGTTCCCACAAGATACTAAGTTGTTCCCACAAGTAACAAGTCATTCCCACAAGATAGCAAGTTGTTCCCACAAGTTAGCAAGTTGTTCTCACAAGTTACTAAGTGATTCCCACAAGAAAGTAAGTCATAACCACAAGTTAGTAAATGGTTAACACAAGTTAGCAAGTCATTAATACAAGATAGCAAGTCGTTCTCACAAGTTAGCAAATTATTCCCATAAGATACTAAGTTGTTCCCACAAGTTACTAAGTAGTAACCACAAAATAGCAAGTCATTCCCACAACTTAACAAGTTATTCCCACAAGATACTAAGTTGTTCCCACAAGAAACTAAGTTGTTCCCACAAGTTACAAGTCATTCCCACAAGATAGCAAGTTGTTCTAACAAGTTACTAAGTGGTTCCCACATGTAACAAGTTGTTCTCACAAGTTACTAAGTAGTAACCACAAGATAGCAAGTCATTCCCACAAGTTTACAAGTTGTTCCCACAAGATACTAAGTTGTTTCCACAACTTACTAAGTTGTTCCCACATGTAACAAGTTGTTCTCACAAGTTACTAAGTAGTAACCACAAGATAACAAGTCATTCGCACAAGTTAACAAGTCATTTCCACAAGATACTAAGTTGCTTCTACAAGTTACTAAGTTGTTCTCACAAGTTACTAAGTAGTAACCACAAGATAGCCAGTCATTCCCACAAGTTAACAAGTCATTCCCACAAGATACTAAGAACAAGTTAGTAAGTGGTGGGAATTAATGAGGAATAGTAAGTGGTGGGAAGGACTTAAAAGTGGTGAGAACGAATTAGTAAGTCATGAGTATGAGTTAGTAAGTGGTGGGATGACTAAATCAGGGATGGGTATGAATGAAAACAAGAATTAACTATCTTGTGATAACCACTAATTACTATCTTGTGCCCAAAAGTTAGTATCTTATTCCCATGGCTTAGTAGTATCTCATTACCATAACTTAGCATCTCATTACCACATCTTGGTATCTCATACCACAACTTAATTATTAACTTGTGGAAATGCCTTGCTAACTCGTGGGAATGAAGTATCTTGTGGTAACTTGTGGTAATAAGATAAAAAAAAATATACGAAAACAGTTCCATGTCCCTTCATGGGCACTGCAGATTTTAACAGTGTCTCTGTTAATTTTGTTTCATTACAATCCATTCATAAATAAACAATAGTTTGGTTTTACAAAATGTATAATTTCCTCTGGTGTATGCAATTAATACACAGCTAGTTAACTAAAACTAGAAAAAAAATTAAACTACAACAAAATTATTGTAAAATAATACAAAAAAAATCACATTTTGACTTCAATGATGTATGGATGGTTGGTGGCTGTTTTAGACGTCTGTACAGGGTTTGTGCATTTTCTGCGAATACTTTTATCCCGAATTTCTGGCAGATGAATTTTCCTCGCGAGACTACGAACCGGCTTATTTTTTGTATTTGCCTACGTATGTACTTTTGAATAAAGTCTAGTAATAATACTTACATTTCATGTCCATATTTATTGTGGATTATTGTTGATGCAGTAGTTTCATAGTCTAATTACCTGTGTTTATTTCATGCGTAAAATATAAATATGCCAAATTATATGTATTATCGCCCACCAGAATCGTGGCCAAAAAAGCCTGATTGTGCGGCAACCTGCTTTACAATCGAGAATGTGGAAAACAAGTGACCACGTGCGAACAAGAATAGTCACTAACTCGCCAGTTAATATAAAAAATAAATATTTGTGTTTTGTTTCATTTTAAAGTTTATAATACATGTAAATGCAATCTCTGCAGTGTTATATGCCATTGTGCTAAATTTTGTCCAAATTTTCAATGTCTTATACAAAACATTTATTTATTATAGGAATATAGCATGAAAAAGCCGTCCAAACGCAGAATTTTAGACGGGTTGGCAAGGTATAAGCACGAAGGCGAAGCCTGAGTGCTTAGATAATGCCAACCCGTCTAAAATTCTGCGTTTAGACGGCTTTTGAATGCTATATTCCTATTCTAACATGACTGTTAAAATAAAATATCTTAAATACTTGTAACATTACAAAATTATCCAATTATCGCCGGGTACCAATTATTGCCACCACAAAATAAAACATTCATATTTCAGTAATGGCCACACATTTTGAAAGCTTTTCATTGTGTTTCTGTTTTATTCACTGTTGAAATAGTTTTATCTTATTTGCCAGACTTGGGATGTACTTGTGGTCAGGTTATGTCAATTTGAATTTTGTCTGGCAATAATTGGTACCCGGCGATAATTGGTAACAAGGCAGTACCAATTATCGCCGGGTACTGATTATCGCCAGACAGAATTCAAATAGATACTGCTCAACCAGTGAAGTTCGTCACCTGCATTTTATGACTATTTTAAAGAGTTTTTACTGTCCAGTTATGACATATATGTATACCTTGCTGTTGAAAGAAGCTATTCCATTTATTTAAATGTGAATATTGCCCACACATGTCCTTGAGCGTTTTTACGGCAAGTGACGAAATTCACTGGCCGACCAGTAGAACTTCCCCAAAAGTAGCATCCCAAGTATAGCAAATATGGTAAACCTATTTTCAAAGTGAATGGAGCAAATACGTAACAAAATGCTTTCAAACTATGTGTCCATTACTGAAATATGAACGTTTTATTTTCTGGTGGCGATAATTGGTACCCGGTGATAATTGGTAGCAAGGCAGTACAGGTAATGACAAAAAATAGCATGTATATTTAGTTGTGAAAATAAAAATAAAAAAGGTCAGATTTTTATTTTAATATGTCTTAGGTTATAAAATATTTAAAATAAAGAGGGAATTAGATAAGTAGATTTTTAATGCCATATGATCATAAATCATTTTCTGATGCTCAGGATATCGTATGGCAGAATATTGCTCATCACAGTATTAATTTAAAATAGTAAATTAAATTGGCCATGCAGAATTAAAGAGAGAGATACAATGTTTTCATTTTCTAGTGAAGTATACCATTTACTTAATAAAAACATTTAATATCATTGTTTTGTATGTAAAGTTGTAGACACATTTTCGCCTAAATGGCAAATTTTAATAAAAAGATTAATGAAATCAAAATTTCAAAATGCCATAGTTTAACTAAGAGATAAACTCACAGTTCTAAAACAGGAACCATAAAAACACAATTGTCTCAAAAATGCCACAGATGACACATGGTTACACTTATAAAGACATACTTCTACAGTGGAGTGAATTTATAATTTACTAAAAAGTGTAAAGTGTTTTTTATTCTAAAATTTACTTTAAAAATAAAACTAATAGCAGCACTTAATGTAGGGTACCACCAAAATAGCCCATTAAAATAAGCATGAGAATCAAGAAATGTGAATACATTTTATTGAGTGGGAATATCAATATAACATAATTTGAACTCTAGTCACAAACAGCCTGCAGTGAATCTCAGTTACAGTTTTACTGGGGGCTATCATCCCCCACATCTTCTTAAAAAGGTAATTTATTTCTAGTGGCCACTTTTAAAATCAAAGGTAACTAGGAAAATATGGGGGCGGATAGTCGCCAGTCAAAATCTTTTAACAATTAGCCTCTGAATGGCTCTGATAAAGAAACATTCAACTGAATGCATGGCAGCTTAGGTGCGTAATTTTGGGTGCTTTGATAAAGTAGGGTACTTTGAAAATTTCTTTCATATTTGACCAGGGAAATTGTACCAGGGTCTTGAAAATACCAAAATTTTGGCAAATATATAACCAAACTGTTTCGATTTTAAACCATCAGAAACAATAATTGGTTTTTAAATATACAAAAAATTATTAAATATTACATCTGCAACTTTAATATAATAACTTTATTGGAAAAAATAGGTTTCACTCTTATCCTAGCTCATTTTTAAAAATATATTCCAAAAACTACCACATTTTATGGAACATGATTTTAACAATGCCTGTCCTCATTTTGTGGTATCAAAATCAAATAAAGAAAATAAAATAAATTAAAATATTAATTGGTTTTATAATGCCTTACTTTCCACAGGTGAAAACATTTAACATTTAACTACAAACAATAACACATTTCTGCAAAAATACACAGCTAATTTCCTTAAATAAAAAGTAAAATAAAACTACAACGAAATGTATGCAAATTTGTATGAATATGATATTTTACTTCACTATAATTATGAATGTTATTTCCTTGTAAAAAATCATTTTCAACACCTAATTTCTAGTTTTTTCAATACTTTTAAAATTTATCTGTCAACATCCTTTGGATTAAGTTTAAATAAAAAGCACTACTAACTACAAGTCTACAACAACTTCCTTTTAAAAGGGGTAAATAATTTTTTAAAAATTAAAAAAATCGAATCAAAATAGCTTGATGCAGATCCAATTATCCCTATTTTCACCCACCTTAGAAGACTTAAAACAATAGTTTTAAATATATTTTCCCATTGAAAAATCGAAGTTTTGTATATCTATTTGTAAGTTTTTTAAAAAATAAATCAAGTATGATGGGTTTTATGCAATAAAATGTGCATTATTTTTCATTTTTCATTTCATAAAAATCACTTCCTGGTTTAGATCTACGTTGTTTGTTTATCCATGAGCATTTTCCACGAATGGAACTCCAATAAGGCATATTCGGACCTATTTTGATGCAAACTCGGCCTCCTATAAAAACTCATACCCACTAAGTTGGTCCTGCTTTTGTATGTATAGTCAAGTATCCTTGATTCGAGGGTCTTGTTGATTCGAGTATCGCCATTTTTCTTGGATATAAGAGCATCTATTTTCACTTATCCAAATTGCAAATTGCTGCAAAATAAAATATTTAAACATGAAATAAGCTCACAACTAAACTGTTAAAACTCGTGAATCATCAAGAAGTAAGGCTAGTATTTATGTAGTGCTGGTGGACCAGTTCACACCCACCCCTAAATTAATTGAAGACAATTACTGTGACACAATTAATTAGCACTGTATATGATCAATTTTATAATTATCTATGATGTGGTAAACCTATTTTCTGTGAAAAAGTATAAATCTTTAAGCAAACTAAGGGTGGGCGTGAAAATAAGTACATGGGCGTGAATTGGTCCACCACCACTATGCATCATACATTTATAATGTTTTATGTGTTTTATGAGATAAATTTGCATTTGAACTGCACATGAATTAATAGAAATATATTCTGAATTAATTGATATCAATGGAAGGAAGACCTAGAGCACACAACCATGGCAACTCGCTACCACATCTCACTACCAATTAATGTGTATCCTTACTTTACCGGTTTCAATGACCGTACATATCTTAATGTACTTTTATTTGTTGTATCAGTCCTTTGTGTATTTAAACTTAAAATTAAACAAAATCTTTTATTTATGTCAAGAATAAATACGATATGATAAATGGTTTAAGTTATTTCATTTTTTTAATTCGATTGAAGTCATGGACTTGTACAACTGATTAATATTGATGTGATGCCATGGAATTCAATGGAGTTTCCTAGCAATATTCTAGTAATAAAATAAACATTTTCAAAATATTCTTTAAAATAAATGTTTTATTGTTTTATATGCAATGTATTGATATCTCTTAATATTTTCCACATCCACCACATTCATTTAGATGTATAATATACTAACTGATTGTTAGTGAGATGTGATAACGAATTAAACATAAATCCAATGGAAATAGTTTTTAGAAGGTAGTTTTAACAAATGGTGAACTTATTTGACGGGGGAACAAATTTCATGTGACATCAGTGTTTGTCCTTAAACCATTGCCAAAGTGCGTGTTTGTATGGTTTATTTCTATTATGAATCATCATATAATGTTGTACTCACTGTTTTCTGTTTATTGTTTAGTTGTAGTTTATGGACTGCTGAGTGTTTTTTTTTTCAATTTGTAGAGTTTGCTGAGGTGTTAATGTACAATACATATTTAGATGGGCATATTTAGTTTGTGGCATTTTAACTAATTTTGATATTTACATACCAAGAAATGTTTTTCCAGTTCTTTGTGTTACATTTTAGAACATGTCAGACAGTTCAGATGAGGAAATCCCTGACTTGGTTGAAGCAAACACTGCACAAGTGCCTGTGACCATTATCACAGGTAAAAAATATAGTTCATTATTTGACAACAGGTCGTTTCTCTCATGTACTGAGAGGCAATAATGTCATTTTATGTTTTTTTTTTAAATAGTAATTGGTTGATTTGTTTTTGAAACTGACCAATTTGAGGCAAATTTGATTAAAACTATTTGGTGTTTAGAATTATCGGTAGTCCCATCAAATAATAAAACCTGCTGAGTAAAACTCTTTCTAGGAAAACCCCTTTTGAGTATATGTCTCTTATATGTTGTTCACAGGGTCAATAGTTTAAGTACTAAGAATAAGACCAGTAATTTTGATGGATCAAACTGTTTCCAGCTTCAGCAGTAGACAACAGAGTGTCTTTCCCATTGCTATATCCCAGTATCCCAGCATGGTTATTTTACTGAATTAGTACTTTGTGTCACTGAACAACTCGTGATATATTGGAAATTGTTTGTTAGATATTCATGTATGAGGAAGAAGAGGGAGAAGAAAACTTATGCAAGTTTTCACAAGTTAAACTGTCAAAACTTTTTCCTGAAATTTCCTCTAGTACAGGTTAATGCTGCTACAATAGTGGCAAGGAGATCAGCGAAATGCTTCATGTCTGGGTGTTAATTTTTTCTAGGTTTTCTTGGTGCGGGGAAGACAACTCTGTTGGATTATATTCTGAATGAGGACCATGGCAAGAAAATTGCTGTCATTATGAATGAATTTGGGGAAGGCAGTTCAGTGGAAAAGTCCATTTCTGTGGGGCAGTCAGGTTAGCTCACTGGAGAAGTTTGTTAGGTATAAGAATCGGCTGACACACTGCTGATATGGGGTGGACATATTATTTTTGCTTTTTCCGCCATCCACCGTCTGTCGTCACACTTCGTTTCCGGTCATTTCAAGGAAAAGTATATATCCTATCTTTACCAAATTTGGTATGGGTGTTTATTGGGTTAATAGCTTGCATGGGATTGCTTTTGTTGAAGATAGCTCTATAGCTAACTGAGTAATAGCTACTTAGCTACTTTTGTATACTTCTTTTGTTTCCGGGCATTTTAAGGAAAAATATTTCACATATGTTTACCAAATTTTCGTATGAGGAATAGTTAGGTCAATAGCTTGCTTGGGATTGCATTTAGTTATAATAGCTATATAACTGACTGAGTAATAGCTACTTAGCTACTTTGAGTAACTTTTTTACTTTAAGCATTTTAAAAGAAAAGTATTTCACCTATGTTCATAAAATTTGGGATGGAGGATTATTGGATCAGTAGCTTGCTTGGGATTGCTTTTGGTGACAATACCTTTATAGCTAACTGAGTAATAGCTACTGTGCTATATAGCTATTGTGCTATTTTGAGTGGACTTTTTTCTGGACATTTAAATGAACCAATGCTTCTATCTTCACAAAAATTTATATGAAGGATAATTGGGTCAATAGTATGGCCTTGATAGCTTTTGGTCGATGATAGCTTTGTAGCTATAGCTAACTGAGTAATAGCTACTTAGCTATTTTTGTGTACTTCTTTCGTTTCCGGGCATTTTAAGGAAAAATATTTGACATATCTTTACCAAATTTGGTATGAGCAATAGTTAGGTCAATAGCTTGCTTGGGATTGCTTTTAGTGGTAATAACTATATAACTGAGTAATAGCTACTTAGCTACTTTGAGTAGTTTTTTACTTGAAGCATTTTAAAGGAAAAGTATTTCACCTATGTTCACAAAATTTGGGATGGAGGATTATTGGATCAGTAGCTTGCTTGGGATTGCTTTTGGTGATAATACCTTTATAGCTGAGTAATAGCTACTGTGCTATATAGCTATTATGCTATTTTGAGTGGACTTTTTTCTGGACATTTTAATGAAACAATGTTTTCTATCTTCACAAAAATTTATATGAAGGATAATTGGGTCAATAGTTTGGCCTTGATAGCTTATGGTCGATGATAGCTTTGTAGCTAATAGCTGCTTTGCTACTTTGAGCCTACTCTGAATTGCATTTCTCTTTTAAAGGAAACTTCAAACATATTTAACTCATCTTTTTAAAATTTGTTGTGAAGGTTTATAGCATCAGTTGCTTGCTTGGTATTGTTGATGGTAATAGCTTTAACCTCCTGAGTAATAGCTACATAGCAAAAAACATAAATATGTCTATATCCTAAACCGTGCGAGATTTCGTCGAAATTTTTGAACCACAGGGTATATAAGCAATGTACTCTTGGCAATTTTCAAAAAATTTTACTCTCTTCAAATATGGCGGCCATTTTGAATTTTCGAATTTTTGCCAAAAATGCAAAAGCACAAATTTGCTTCTATCTCCTTAACCGTGTGACATTGAGCGATTTCGTCGAAATGTTTGACCCACAGGGTAGCTAAAAAATGTACTATTGGCAATTTTCAAAAAATTTTCCTCTCCCCAAAAATGGCAGCCATATTCAATTTTCGAATTTTCCCCAAAAATGTAAAAACACAAATTTGCTTCTATCTCCTTAACCGTGCGAGATAGAGTGATTTCATCAAAATTTTCGACCCACAGGGTATCTCAGCAAACTACTCTGTGTAATTTTCCAAAAATTTTCATCCCCTTAAAAATGACGGCCATTTTGAATTTTCACATTTTTGCCAAAAATGTAAAAACACAAATTTACTTCTATCTCCTTAACCGTGTGAGATAGAGCGATTTTGTCGAAACTTTCGACCCACTGGGTATCTCAGCAAACTACTCTTCAATTTTCAAAAAAATTTCTTCTCCCAAAAATTTGGCGGCCATTTTGAATTTTTGCCAAAAATACAAAAACACAAATTTGCTTCTATCTCCTTAAACATGCCAGATAGAGCGATATCGTCAAACTTTTCGACCCTCAATCTCAGCAATCAACTCTTGCCAATTTTGTCCCAAGGTTTAGAGCAAAACTCATCCCTCCCTTTGGGTGGACATTACGCATGCCATTGCGTCCTATTTCTAGTTTATTTTAATACTTATACTTAAAATAATGTACTTTAATTCTTGTTTGAAAGTTTCCGAATTTGTACAGAATATGGTTACACTCATCTGTAGTTTGAATCTGATCAAGAGTCAACTTATACAAAAAGTGGAGTTCTTAAACAAAAAAAAAAAACATGCTCATCAAAATAACAAGGAAAGCTGGAACACAGAGAAAAAGAAATATATGATAAAATGCTATGATTTTATAATTTCTTTAAATATCTGATCAGTTTATAATTTTTTGGTTTCTCCACACTTTTTTTGGATTAACAATCAAGATGACAGTTATTATACTATTTTGTCATGGTATTTCAGTAAGGGATGTTAATTTCCAGACACCATTTCTATTCATACAATCCTAGTAGTGATAATATCTGGTAAATAAACTTCGCACACAGTTGAAGTAGTATAGGAATGGAGAATAAATATCTTTATCAACATAAAAACTAAAAAGTAAGTTAAAGGTAATAATAGTAAAAGTAATAATAGTAAATCTGATTATTCAATCCTTATTGTAGGAGAGTTGGTAGAGGAATGGTTAGAGTTACGAAATGGCTGCCTCTGCTGCTCTGTACGTGACAATGGGGTGAAAGCCATCGAAAACTTGATGCAGAAAAAAGGTCGCTTTGACTACATCCTGCTAGAGACCACTGGACTAGCCGACCCTGGACCCATAGCCTCTATATTCTGGCTGGATACCGAACTGTGCAGTGAGTTCACCTTGGTTTACCAGAGTAACATTTTGATCATTTTTAAATTACCAAACTTCTAAACTTCAAAAATAGCGTTTAAGATAGAAAATTGGACTCACAGCTGTTACATGCTGGTAGAATACAGAACCGTGTGGGGAGTGTATATTTTTTCTGTAACAATTTGAAGTTAATTGAATAATATGAAATTCTAGACAGCTGTTTCAGAAGTTACTTTATACAAACTAATCTGGGTTTTGCTCAGTTAATGCAAAAAATATGCTGAAAAAAACTAATCTTTATATTCTTGGTGTAAAAAGAAATCTATAGTGACTTGGCTAAAGCTGGAACAAAGAAATTATTGCATCCATAATTTCTGAGGTTGAAACTGACTATAAAATTGTAATAACAAGAATATAAATACCTAATTCTACTAGCCGAAAATGCAAATATATAAAGTAAACAAACAAACCTTGTGTTTTTATCGCTGTTGCCAAGGTGATTACAAAAATGGCCTGTCGTAGGTGAGAAGAAAGATATTCTGATTGGTAAAAAGCTTTAAAGTTTTGGTTTCTGTTGTTTTGGTTACATTTGTGTATATTTGTACATGTAATCACTTTTTAGTATAACATTTGATTTACATCTGTGTTGAATCTCAGTTCTTATAAATGCTTATGAAATGTTGGTATCAGTTTGAGTAACTATTTCACTCTTAATGTTTGCCTGGTTTCTGAGTTTGTAGTAAACTGTAATCCTCAAGTTCAGTCAAATTTTTAGGTCTACAAACTTCATCTTCGTTATCTTTCTTTGTTTACCAGGTGATCTATTCCTCGATGGAGTCATCACTCTAGTAGATGCCAAGTTTTGTCTCCGTCACTTGGATGAGAGAAAACCAGATGGCATAATTAATGAGGCAGTGAGGCAGGTGGCGCTAGCAGACATAGTTATCATCAACAAACTTGATCTCATCAACGAAGCGGAACTACAGGCACTTGAACAAAGGATTGTGGGTATCAACAGTATGGCCAAACTTATCAAAACCACACGTTCTAAAGTCGATTTGGATACAGTGCTAGATTTAAATGTATATAAGGATCAGACTGAGTTCAAACCTGGCCTTTTTCAGCCGAGTGGGGATTCAGTGGGAAATTCCCCGCAAAGCCACCATTTGGATGCCAGTGTTATCACGGTTACTGTGGAGCTACCAGGTAGCTGTAATGTAGAGAAAATTGATGGATTCTTACAGGAGTTACTTTGGGATAAATCGGTGAAAAATTGCAAAGATGTTGCCATGGAAATCTTGAGGATGAAAGCGTTTGTGTGTCCGATTGAGTCAAAGACTCCAGTGGTGTTTCAAGCAGTGCATGAAATATATGACAAACAGGAAGTAAAGGGAAAAGAAGGGGCGTCAGAAAATGTGGATTCAGGGAGCAGATTTATATTCATAGGCAGAAACTTGGATAAAGAAGTACTGGAAAAGCAGCTCAGGAAATGTCAGGGATAAGTAATTTTGAGATACTTTGTACATATACCTATACATTTGTACTTATACCTATAACGATGTGTGTGTCAGGAAAATTCTATGTGTTTGTGTTTTGACAAAGATTAAGGGATTATTATCGATATTTTAACATCGATCACCATGGCTTTCTGAATATCACTATCGGTTGATATAATAGCTTTTTGAAAATAACTATCAATACTAAAGTATCTATTTCAACATTGTTTCCTGCAACTCAGTGGGGAAAGTATTTCAGTTTTATAGCAACTTTCAACTTTATATTTTTGAACATTCACACTTTAAAAAAATGTTTTCATTTGATATTTTTGAATCAATAGGTGCTGTTGACACTGCAATGTTTGCATTTGTTGGGCATTTTATGCACAGTCAAAATTAGAGTTTGATATTAATATTAAATTTACAGTCCTTATACTATTTAGTTGGGATTGGTCGGTAGAATATTTTATATTTTGGTATCCCACCAATACAAAATATCCAATATTTTAAGTTTCCCTTCAATTATATATGTTGACAAGCACTAGAGCTGTTTTAAAATGTTATCCTGGTATTTCAGGAAAATGCTCTCGATTCTTAAGACACCGGGCACACTGAACCATTCCTACTATTTAGGTATTTAACAACAAAATTAACAGAATTCGAGTGAGACCAATGTTTTAATTGCATATTTTATTGTATTTTCACTAGGGCTGCAACGATTCTTCGGTTACTCGGAAACGAAACGATTCAATCTAATACTCGAGGCAAAAAAAGTGAACAGGGTATTCGAAAGCAACTAAACATAGACGTAAAATCTACTACAAAATTAAATTTTTTCTTTAAATATATTTATATATTTTACTAATATAAGGTGTTTCCGTTTCAGATTTATATATTTTAAGCATTTGTGTAACAATATTTTTATAAGAGGGCATTTTAATATAACGAATTTCAAAGACGCCTCAAATCTCACAATATAAAAGTGGCTAAAGTTTACTGTATTTTGCAGTATAAATGTGTCTTTTTACCAAAATTCAATGAATTATCGAAATTCTTTCCTGTTGTGTGCCATTTAACCATTTTATAAGGTTTAATATGTCCAAGTATGATGCAGTTTATTTCGTGGGCGATAATTAAGCGATTAACCGAGTCCGAGTCGGTTCTTCCAAAACAAGGAATCGAAGCACATTTTCGGGCTCGCTTGCAGCCCTAATTTTCACAGTAAACAGTTGTATCTTTGTCATTTTGTGCATTGTTTTTTCATGTTGATCTGACGGGCTCTACTTGTTAGCAATATAATTGTATTCATTATCACTTTTATTGACATACAAAGGGTACAAATTGTTTTGAAGCAATATAAAGTTAGTAAACCACTAAAACCAGCAGTGTTGATACTGCTTGCTAATATAATGCTGATAGTGGTTGGACTCATTTATGAAAATCAAAATAGGTTTCTGGATCTTTGGAATCAAACAAAATCCTGATCTGGTTTCACGAAGCCTCCTTAAGATAAAGGTCACCTTAAATTCAAGGATTTCCTTGAGTTTCTCCCTCCTTTAAAAAATCCCAGTTTCACAAAACCCTCCTTCCTTGAAGGGGACTTTGAAAAATTTCATTAAATTTCAAGGAAGCTAAGGATCTACCTTATATTTAAGGAAGTGTCCTTCAAGGAATGCTTAATATCTCTAAAGAACATTTGCTCCCTCCTTAAGTTTCAAGGAAGACCTTTGGGAAGGAGAGTTAAAGGAGACTTTGTGAAACTAAATTTTAAGGAGGCCTTCCCACATGAAAAAATAACCTTCCTTTACTAAAGGAGGTCCTTTCCAAAGGAGGCTTCACAAAACCGGCATCAGGTATTTTCTTATGCTTGTCACTAAATTGGTAAATCTTAACTGTGACCTTACATGTGTCCTCATTTAGAACAGGAATGTCTTCACAAGATATTTTAAAGTTAATGAAATTCATTTCCATCAACTGTGAAGTGAAAATGTCATATATTTCCCCCAATTTATATGTTTTATTTTTTTCATTATTTTGATGGAGTACAGGCTATTAGAAAACCTAAAGTAATGATGTTTTAAACAGATGGTTCTCAGATATTCATTACTACTACCGTTGACAACACTAAAAATGCTTGCTAACCAGCTGGTATATTAAATGTTTGCAACTCTATCATCTGTCAAAGTATCACCTCTCCTACTTTAGATACATTTTACATTGTGTAAATGGAAGGTTTCAGGTTTTCAGTTGGTTATGTTTTGAGTGAAGTAGAACAACAGAAGATTAACCTACCTTAAAATGACAAAATTAACATTTTATGCGGTTTCTTTTGGTTTTCAATAGAAATAAATATATATTTTGGTATAAGTACCAACATAACTTGTATGTTTATTTTTGTAATAAGGAAATAACTTTCATCAACCAATAAATGTTTGAAAAGCATAAATGTGACTGTGATATTTTTAATAAAAATTGTAAAACTTATGAATTTCAGGCTCTTGTTTGACTTGTATGTTACTTGTCCATAGTGTTATGCTTGGTAGAAAATATGGAAACCGGAACCCTAATCTATTTTTAAATATCTTTCAAATTTGAACCTGTTTTCATTGTGGCTCTAACCGACTGTTTTTCAAAATAAACCAATGTAGTATATGTTGGAGCCCAACTTAGGAGTCGGTCCATTTTAAGATGAGCTATAGCCCATGTTAGGATCCTAAGTTGGGTAGCCTATCTTATGCCAGTGTTCCACTGGACCGACCCTTCAGTGGACCCTACAACTCTAGGGTCGGCTGCAAAAGTCGGGGGTCAGGTCAAAAATCCACAAAAAAGGGCGGGGAAAATCTGGGTCCGTTTCACCTCCCCGACAGGACTTGATACATCCAGGCTTGTCTGTATCTAGAGGCCGACCTGTCTTGGGGTCGGGATGTTTTCTACAGGACTGCTCTGGAAACTACCAGGACAAGCCCTAAACCCCTAACAGACAAGCCGTAGCAGGTCCGGACAAGCCATACTGACAAACAAACAGGATTGGAGAAACATTCAGAACCCCACAACCAGACTTGCAATCAGTATTGTCATTACACTATTTGATGAATTTTTGGGAAAAAAAGAGGATCAAGTGTCGACCAATAAACTTATCTGAAACTAGGTCAAGGCTGAATATTTGGATCCCATCAGTTGACCTAAGCGTCCAACTTTACTTCTTGGTTATTTTAAATATAGTTTTCAGGTTTTTACTTTAATATTATATAAGAAATAAAATCAATGTATGTCTGCTTCAATTTATGAATGAAAAAGTCATTTAAAATATAAAATTGTCATTAAAAATGTTATATCCTGTGGAAAGAAGCAGAGAGATGTGCTTCTAACAATATTTCACGTGACAATGAAACCCTCTTGCTTGTATACTGCTTTTTACCCCACAGCCCTTAAGGGCTGTTGGGGTATTGTTTTCACCCATGGTGTCCGGATGGGCGGGCGGGCGTCCGGATGGGCGGGCGGGAGGGCGGGCGGCGGGAAATAGTTTGTCCGGGCTGTATCTCAGAAACCGTAAGGTGTAGGAAGTTGATACTTGGTAGGGACATTGGTTAGGGGGTGTAGGTGTGCAACGTCATGGTCTGACCTTGATTTGACCTTTGACCTTGCCGTAGTGACCTTGAGTTTGAAAATCTTGTCCGGGCTATATCTCGGAAACCGTAAGGTGTAGGAAGTTGATACTTAGTAGGGACATTGGTTAGGGGGTGTAGGTGTGCAACGTCATGGTCTGACCTTGATTTGACCTTGCCGTAGTGACCTTGAGTTTGAAAATCTTGTCCGGGCTATATCTCGGAAACCGTAAGGTGTAGGAAGTTGATACTTGGTAGGGACATTGGTTAGGGGGTGTAGTTGTGCAACGTCATGGTGTGACCTTGATTTGACCTTTGACCTTGCTGTAGTGACCTTGACCTATAAAATCTTGTCCGGGCTATATCTCAGAAACCGTAAGGTGTAGGAAGTTGATACTTGGTAGGGATATTGGTTAGGGGGTGTAGGTGTGCAACGTCATGGTCTGACCTTGATTTGACCTTGCCGTAGTGGTCTTGACCTACAAAATCTTGTCCGGGCTATATCTCGGAAACCGTAAGGTGTAGGAAGTTGATATTTGGTAGGGACATTTGCTAGGGGGTGTAGGTGTGCAGTGTCATGGTCTGACCTTGATTTGACCTTTGACCTTGTCATAGTGGCCTTGACCTATAAAATCTTGTCCGGGCTATATCTCAGAAACCGTAACGTGTAGGAAGTTGATACTTGGTGGGGATATTGGTTAGGGGGTGTAGATGTGCAATGTCATGGTCTGACCTTGATTTGACCTTTGACCTTGCCGTAGTGACCTTGACCTATAAAATGTTGTCCGGGCTATATCTCGGAAACCATAAGGTGTAGGAAGTTGGTACTTGGCAGGGACATTGGTTAGGATGTGTAGGTGTGCAACGTCATGGTCTGACCAGGATTTGACCTTGCCGTAGTGACCTTGAGTTCAAAAATCTTGTCCGGGCTATATCTCGGAAACCGTAAGGTGTAGGAAGTTGATACTTGGTAGCGACATTGGTTAGGGGATGTTGTTGTGCAACGTCATGATCTCACCTTGATTTGACCTTTGGCCTTGGCATAGTGACCTTGACCTATAAAATCTTGTCCGGGCTATATCTTGGAAAGCGAAAGGTTGAGGAAGTTGATACTTGCATTGTTAGGACATTGGGACATTGGTTAGGGGCTATAGGTGTGTATTATCATGGTGTCACCTTAATTTGACCTTTGACCTTGTCGTAGTGACCTTGAGCTATAAAATCTTGTTGCACCTTTGGGCCTTTCTTTTGATGCAGATTAAGCACTGTTAAAGTCATATTAGAATTTATTAAGAATATTACTTTCATAACTTCCCATTGTAAGAGATAGAATTTCATCAAGTGAGCCACAGATTTTGCTCCAACACCACACATAAGCATTCATTAAATGTATTACCACTTCTGTATGCATGTTAATATTCAAACCATCTAAACCATAATTCGGGCCTTGCAGATGTAGATAAACAGGGTTGAATTTTAGTTTGCTGATTGATGCTGTCATCTTGTTATTGAATTATCTTGTTTTAATACTTCATCTTTATATGCATGATCTTTCTTTTAAACATTATTTCTCCATTTAAACATTGTTTGGACCTTTATATAACTGACAGTGCTCTGAAAGTATCCTGAAGTTTGTACTGACACAGTACTTCTGTATCTCATGGTGTTGAAAATATTTCCCTAGGCTGTGGGGTACGGGCATCTCTGATGCTATTTTTATATTTGGAGCTTCTGGTAAAGACCCTGCTGTAGTTCTAGTTGTGTGATGGGATCCAAACATTTACTATTGACCTAGTTATATCTCCAGACGAAAGTGGGGGATATATTGGATTCAAGTCCATCGCTCTGCCGCCGCCGTAGAAATTTCCTTGTGTACGTGATAACTCAAAAATGGATCAGTATTTTTTTTTCAAACTTGGTACACATGTTAAGGGTGCCCAAAGGAAGATTCCTATTTTAAGGTGGCCTTAAACTCCCAATAATAAACAACTTATGGCTACCTTAAGGTCAGAAATTTGACTTTTGGCCACTTAGAGCTCACTAGGTCACAAACTATGAGGCTCATTTGGCTAAAATTTTACCTGAAAACACATTAATATATTCTTAGTACATGTGCCGAAAATTACGTTTGAGGATAAAATTGTTTGAGGCCCATAAAGACCCACTTAGGGATTTTTGCCTACATTTTTAGGCGGGTTGCATGTAACCAACCCGCCTATTAGATTGATATGTCCGATGTCCGTCTGTCTGTCCGTCCACATTTTCGTTTCCGGACTCTAACTCGAAAACGCTTTGTCCAATCGAAGTCAAACTTGACAGGGAGATAGATAACCAGTATAGCTAGGTTCCTTTCAAAATTGGTGTAATTCCGTCCGTTTGTTTGTCCGTCAACATTTCTGTTTCCGGACTCTAACTCGAAAACGGTTTGTCCAATCGAATTCAAACTTACATCACCATCATAGCTAAGTTGCTTTCAAAATTGGTGTAATTCCGTCCTTTTGTTTGTCCGTTTATAGCATAGATGCAATTATGTAACCTAGATTACAAGTTTTACATTTCTTAGCACATCTAACACATTCACCTTAACTGGGTGACCTAACATTTCTTTCCTTGTTTCTAAATGTAATTACAGCAGTCGCTAACCTTATTGCTGCCTGTGCAACCCACCTTTTGGAGCATCTTTGACCCACTTGTTCTCATATTTTGCCATATAATTTGGAAGTGGTAATTCTGATGAGTCTCAAAGTGCACTAGGTATAATTTTTATATGTAATCCTTGTTTCAGAAAAAATTAAGGGCTGTAGGTGTAACTATAAGGTTGAACTTAAGGTCTCAAAATTGACCACAGAGACCCAATTTATGGACTTTTTGCCACTTTCAGGCACTGTAGCTTTCAAACTATGTCTCTCATATAGGTGAAATATCATCTGGGAATATATTAATATGTTCTTTTAACATGTGCCACAAATCTAAGCCTTTAATAGAAATTTAACCTGTGTATGAGGACCATAAACACCCACCCAAGTGACCCTTTTTCGACATTTTCCATATATTTGTCCCCATAACTTGGAAGTAGTAAGCCCGAAAAGTATCAAACTGTATTAGATATAAGTTCTATGTGTAATATATGTGTGTGACAAATTTGAAGTCTGAAGCTTTAATTTTAAGGTCACACTTGGGTCTATAAAATGCCCACAGAGACCCAATATTTGGACTTTTTGCCATTTTTATCTAGGGTTGGCCATCTCGGGCCAACCCTAGATACTGTTATGGGATTTTGCGAGTCTTTTTTCGTGAATTTCGGGCGTTTCGAGTGGAAAATAATTGCCGTTTTCGGCTCGTTTTGAAAATTTCAACTAGTAAACGTTCTATAAATATTACAGTTTTTGATCTTGTGTTTTTAAGATTTGTGGAGGGATTTTTGTTATTGACCTCAGCGATCTAATTAAACTGTGCTGATAAGATCTATCTGGACCGGTTTCTCTTGAAAACATATGACGTGAATCTTTTCTTTCTGAAAAACGTCTTTTGATTAGTCTGGTACCCTGACCATTTTTCTTCTGAGACCCCTGGGAAATTGTAAGTTGTGTGAACCGAAAATATTTTCAGGAGACAATGATAACCTGATGACTGGGTTCTGGGGCTATATTCACAAAAGGAATCAAGCTCAGGTTGAGCCAAAAATCAGCTCAAGCTTATTATATATAAAACTAATATCTTGGATAATATTACACCAATCTTCCTCAAATCAAAAGGAACATAACCTATTGATGTTGCTGTTAAATTGGTATAGATATTATATTGCTAGCTTCAATAAAACAATAAAAAAAATATTTTGAACAGAGTTTGTGCAAGATTGTGGATCTGAACAGGTGTTCATCTTCTTCAGATATTTAAAAAAGTCAAACTTATTGTAATAAATATGATAGAAATAATATACTGTAACAATAAAATGATATAGAGTTAGAGATATTTAAATATGGACTTCTTTATTATGTGGATTTAATTTTGTCAAAGGTCAAAGTTGTGATTTTTATGTCTCATGCAACAGCAACAGCCAGGGTCATATTATGAAAGGTACTCTGCATTGTCATTTTGGGGAGTCATACCTACACAGAGGTGACAGCCTATCATCAGATGTCAAACTTGCTAACCCACAAGGACATTCTATTTTGTCAAGCATAAGAAATCATATCTGAAGCACTAAACTATTCCCACTAAAGGTAGCACAAGTGATAAAGCCTGCCTTTCCTCTCCGTTAATCATACATATTTAGTGTTTGATGTCATTTATATTGCATTAAATTTCATCCACAAGTCACAGAGAAGAATATTATTTATTATTATTTGCTGTGCATAGTAATTTTTAAAACAATTATCTTAATATTGGACCAATTTTCCTTAAATCAAAAGGAACATAACCTCTAGAAATTTACCTTTAAATTGGTATAGATATTATATTTCTAGCTTCAATAAAACAATCACAAAAACTATTTTAAACAGAGTTCCAGCAAGATTGTGGATCACACCATGTGTTTGTGTTCTTCAAATATTTAAAAAAAAGTCACGCCAGTTATTGCAATAAATATGATATAATTAATATACTATAACACAATAAAATGATATAGGGTTAGGGATATTTAAATATGGACTTCTTTATTATGTGGATTTAATTTTGTCAAAGGTCAAAGTTGTGATTTTTATGTCTCATGCAACAGCAACAGCCAGGGTCATATTATGACAGGTACTCTGCATTGTCATTTTGGGGAGTCATACCTACACAGAGGTGACAGCCTATATCATTAGATGCCAAACTTGTTAACACACAAGGACATTCTATTTTGTCAAGCAAAAGAAATCATATCTGAAGCACTAAACTATTCCCACTAAAGGTAGCACAAGTGATAAAGCCTGCCTTTCCTCTCAGTTAATCACACATATTTAGTGTTTGATGTCATTTTTATTGCATTAAATTTCATACACAAGTCACAGAGAAGAATATTATTTATTATTATTTGCTGTGCATAGTAATTTTTAAAACAATTATCTTAATATTGGACCAATTTTCCTCAAATCAAAAGGAACATAACCTCTAGAAATTTGCCTTTAAATTGGTATAGATATTATATTTCTTGCTTCAATAAAACAATCACAAAAATTACTTTAAACACAGTTCCAGCAAGATTGTGGATCACACCATGTGTTCGTGTTCTTCAAATATTTAAAAAAAAGTCACGCCAGTTATTGCAATAAATATGATATAATTAATATACTATAACACAATAAAATGATATAGGGTTAGGGATATTTAAATATGGACTTCTTTATTATGTGGATTTAATTTTGTCAAAGGTCAAAGTTGTGATTTTTATGTCTCATGCAACAGCAACAGCCAGGGTCATATTATGACAGGTACTCTGCATTGTCATTTTGGGGAGTCATACCTACACAGAGGTGACAGCCTATATCATTAGATGCCAAACTTGCTAACGCACAAGGATATTCTATTTTGTCAAGCATAAGAAATCATATCTGAAGCACTAAACTATTCCCACTAAAGGTAGCACAAGTGATAAAGCCTGCCTTTCCTCTCAGTTAATCACACATATTTAGTGTTTGATGTCATTTTTATTACATTAAATTCCATCCACAAGTCACAGAGAAGAATATTATTTATTATTTGCTGTGCATAGTAATTTTTAAAACAATTATCTTAATATTGGACCAATTTTCCTCAAATGAAAAGGAACATAACCTCTAGAAATTTGCCTTTAAATTGGTATAGATATTATATTTCTAGCTTCAATAAAACAATCACAAAAATGACTTTAAACAGAGTTCCAGCAAGATTGTGGATCACACCAGGCGTTCCGTGTTCTTCAAATATTTAAAAAAAAATCGCACCAGTTATTGCAAGAAATATGATATAATTAATATACTATAACACAATAAAATGAGATAGAGTTAGGGATATTTAAATATGGACTTCTTTATTATGTGGATTTAATTTTGTCAAAGGTCAAAGTTGTGATTTTTATATCGCATGCAACAGCAACAGCCAGGATCATATTATGACAGGTACTCTGCATTGTTATTTTGGGGAGTCATACCTACACAGAGGTGACAGCCTATATCATTAGATGTCAAACCTGCTAACCCACAGGGACATTCTATTTTGTGAAGCATAAGAAATCATATCTCAAGCAGTAAACTATTCCCACTAAATGTAGCAGAAGTGATAAAGCCTGCCTTTCCTCTCAGTTAATCACACATATTTAGTGTTTGATGTCATTTTTATTGCATTAAATTTCATACACAAGTCACAGAGAAGAATATTATTTATTATTATTTGCTGTGCATAGTAATTTTTAAAACATTTACCTTAATATTGGACCAATTTTCCTCAAATCAAAAGGAACATAACCTCTACAAATTTGCCATTAAATTGGTATAGATATTATATGGCTAGCTTCAATAAAACAATCACCAAAACTATTTTAAACACAGTTCCAGCAAGATTGTGGATCGCAACAGGTGTTCATGTTCTTCAAATATTTAAAAAAAAATCACACCAGTTATTGCAAGAAATATGATATAATTGATATACTATAACACAATAAAATGAGATAGAGTTAGGGACATTTAAATATGGACTTCTTTATTATGTGGATTTAATTTTATCAAAGGTCAAAGTTGTGATTTTTATGTCTCCAGCAACAGCCAGGGTCATATTATGACAGGTACTCTGCATTGTCATTTTGGGGAGTGATACCTACACAGAGGTGACAGCCTATCATCAGATGTTAAACTTGCTAACCCACAAGGACATTCTATTTTGTCAAGCATAAGAAATCATATCTGAAGCACTAAACTATTCCCACTAAAGGTAGCACAAGTGATAAAGCCTGCCTTTCCTCTCAGTTATTCACACATATTTAGTGTTTGATGTCATTTTTATTGCATTAAATTTCATCCACAAGTCACAGAGAAGAATATTATTTATTATTATTTGCTGTGCATAGTAATTTTTAAAACAATTATCTTAATATTGGACCAATTTTCTTCAAATGAAAAGGAACATAATCTCTAGAAATTAGCCTTTAAATTGGTATAGATATTATATTTCTAGCTTCAATAAAACAATCACAAAAATGACTTTAAACAGAGTTCCAGCAAGATTGTGGATCACAACAGGCGTTCGTGTTCTTCAAATATTTAAAAAAAAATCGCACCAGTTATTGCAAGAAATATGATATAATTAATATACTATAACACAATAAAATGAGATAGAGTTAGGGATATTTAAATATGGACTTCTTTATTATGTGGATTTAATTTTGTCAAAGGTCAAAGTTGTGATTTTTATGTCGCATGCAACAGCAACAGCCAGGGTCATATTATGACAGGTACTCTGCATTGTTATTTTGGGAGTCATACCTACACAGAGGTGACAGCCTATATCATTAGATGTCAAACCTGCTAACCCACAAGGACATTCTATTTTGTCAAGCATAAGAAATCATATCTCAAGCAGTAAACTATTCCCACTAAATGTAGCACAAGTGAAAAAGCCTGCCTTTCCTCTCAGTTAATCACACATATTTAGTGTTTGATGTCATTTTTATTGCATTAAATTTCATACACAAGTCACAGAGAAGAATATTATTTATTATTATTTGCTGTGCATAGTAATTTTTAAAACATTTACCTTAATATTGGACCAATTTTCCTCAAATCAAAAGGAACATAACCTCTACAAATTTGCCATTAAATTGGTATAGATATTATATGGCTAGCTTCAATAAAACAATCACCAAAACTATTTTAAACACAGTTCCAGCAAGATTGTGGATCGCAACAGGTGTTCATGTTCTTCAAATATTTAAAAAAAAATCACACCAGTTATTGCAAGAAATATGATATAATTAATATACTATAACACAATAAAATGAGATAGAGTTAGGGACATTTAAATATGGACTTCTTTATTATGTGGATTTAATTTTATCAAAGGTCAAAGTTGTGATTTTTATGTCTCATGCAACAGCCAGGGTCATGTTATGAAAGGTACTCTGCATTGTCATTTTGGGGAGTGATACCTACACAGAGGTGACAGCCTATCATCAGATGTTAAACTTGCTAACCCACAAGGACATTCTATTTTGTCAAGCATAAGAAATCATATCTGAAGCACTAAACTATTCCCACTAAAGGTAGCACAAGTGATAAAGCCTGCCTTTCCTCTCAGTTAATCACACATATTTAGTGTTTGATGTCATTAAGCGTCCCGCAAGGGACGCTTGTTTGTGTATGGGAGAGCTTCAGGCTCCGCCGGCTCCGGCGGCTCCGGCGGCTCCGCCGGCTCCGCATTTTGTTTTCCTTATAACTCTGTAACCGTTAGGCGGATTCTTTTCAAATTTGGCAGGTTTAGGCAGTAGCCTTGGGGAATTTTTTTGAATATGCTGCAGTGACATTTCAACTAATCAGAGAGGTCACATGACCAAAAATGTCTTTTTTCGATGGGGAAGCTTGTCCGGATGATAACTTGAAAGGAATTTTATCAATTCACCTGAAACTTGGCAAATACATTCATTCTATTAAAATCTGGAAATCATTAGATTTTGGCATTGATTGGTCAAGAAATGGCCGAGTAATTAATGATTAATTAATCATTACGAATTTTCCAAATAAGGAAAACACAAAAATGCTTATATCTCGAAAACCGTACTAGATAGAGCGATTTCGACGAAATTTTTGACCCACAGGGTATCTCTGCGGAGTAGTTTTCCCAATTTTCAAAAAATTTTTGTCTCGTCCAAAATGGCGGCCATTTTGAATTTTCGAAATTTTCGCAAAAATTGCAAAACACAAAAATGCTTATATCTCAAAAACCGTGCTAGATAGAGCAATTTCGACAAAATTTTTGACCCACAGGGTATCTCTGCGGAGTACTTTTCCCAATTTTCAAAAATTTTTTGTCTCGCCAAAAATGGCGGTCATTTTGAATTTTCGAAATTTTCGTAAAAATTGCAAAACACAAAAATGCTTATATCTCGAAAACCGTGCTAGATAGAGCGATTTCGACGAAATTTTTGACCCGCAGGGTATCTCTGCGGAGTAGTTTTCCCAATTTTCAAAAAAATTTTGTCTCGTCCAAAATGGCGGCCATTTTGAATTTTCGAAATTTTCGTAAAAATTGCAAAACACAAAAATGCTTATATCTCGAAAACCGTACTAGATAGAGCGATTTCGACGAAATTTTTGACCCGCAGGGTATCTCTGCGGAGTAGTTTTCCCAATTTTCAAAAAATTTTTGTCTCGTCCAAAATGGCGGCCATTTTGAATTTTCGAAATTTTCGCAAAAATTGCAAAACACAAAAATGCTTATATCTCAAAAACCGTGCTAGATAGAGCAATTTCGACAAAATTTTTGACCCACAGGGTATCTCTGGGGAGTACTTTTCCCAATTTTCAAAAAATTTTTGTCTCGCCAAAAATGGCGGCCATTTTGAATTTTCGAAATTTTCGTAAAAATTGCAAAACACAAAAATGCTTATATCTCGAAAACCGTGCTAGATAGAGCGATTTCGGCGAAATTTTTGACCCACAGGGTATCTCTGCAGAGTAGTTATCCCAATTTTGAAAAAATTTTTGTCTCGCCAAAAATGGCGGCCATTTTGAATTTTCGAATTTTTCGCAAAAATTGCAAAACATAAAAATGCTTATATCTCGAAAACCCTGCAAGATAGAGCGATTTCGACGAAATTTTTGATCCACAGGGTATATCTGCAGAGTAGCCATGCCAATTTTCAAACAAAAAATTTCTCGCCAAAAATGGCGGCCATTTTGAATTTTCGAATTTTTCGCAAAATTGCAAAACACAAAAATGCTTATATCTCGAAAACCGTGCTAGATAGAGTGATTTCGACGAAATTTTTGACCCACGGGGTATCTCTGCAGAGTAGCCATGCCAATTTTCAAAAAAATTTTATCTTGCCAAAAATGGCGGCCATTTTACTCACCTACTCAAAATGAGTAAATGCGAATTATCTCTTAAAAGTATTGCAGATAGCCAATTTTTCTCAAATAACTCATTCACCTACTTTTGGAAAAGCTTTCACATGGTGAAGTTTCAGACCCATAGCTAATTACTCACCTACTCAAAATGAGTAAATGCGAATTATCTCTAAAAGTATTGCAGATAGCCAATTTTTCTCAAATAACTCATTCACCTACTTTTGGGAGAGCTTTCACATGGTGAAGTTTCAGACCCATAGCTAATTATTTACCTACTCAAAATGAGTAAATGCTAATTATCTGTAAAAGTATTGCGGATACCCAATTTTTATCAAATAACTCATTCATCTACTTGTGGGAGAGCTTTCACATGGTGAAGTTTCAGACCCATAGCTAATTACTCACCTACTCAAAATGAGTAAATGCGAATTATCTCTAAAAGTATTGCAGATAGCCAATTTTTCTCAAATAAATCATTCACCTACTTTTGGGAGAGCTTTCACTTGGTGAAGTTTCAGACCCATAGCTAATTACTCACCTACTCAAAATGAGTAAATGCGAATTATCTCTAAAAGTATTGCAGCTAGCCAATTTTTCTCAAATAACTCATTCACCTACTTTTGGGAGAGCTTTCACTTGGTGAAGTTTCAGACCCATAGCTAATTACTCACCTACTCAAAATGAGTAAATGCGAATTATCTCTAAAAGTATTGCAGATAGCCAATTTTTCTCAAATAACTCATTCACCTACTTTTGGGAGAGCTTTCACTCTGTGAAGTTTCAGACCCATAGCTAATTACTCACCTACTCAAAATGAGTAAATGCGAATTATCTCTAAAAGTATTGCAGATAGCCAATTTTTCTCAAATAACTCATTCACCTACTTTTGGAAGAGCTTTCACATGGTGAAGTTTCAGACCCATAGCTAATTACTCACCTACTGAAAATGAGTAAATGCGAATTATCTCTAAAAGTATTGCAGATAGCCAATTTTTCTCAAATAACTCATTCACCTACTTTTGGAAGAGCTTTCACATGGTGAAGTTTCAGACCCATAGCTAATTACTCACCTACTGAAAATGAGTAAATGCGAATTATCTCTAAAAGTATTGCAGATAGCCAATTTTTCTCAAATAACTCATTCACCTACTTTTGGGATAGCTTTCACTTGGTCAAGTTTCAGACCCGTAGCTAATTACTCACCTACTCAAAATGAGTAAATGCGAATTATCTCTTAAAAGTATTGCAGATAGCCAATTTTTCTCAAATAACTCATTCACCTACTTTTGGAAGAGCTTTCACATGGTGAAGTTTCAGACCCATAGCTAATTACTCACCTACTCAAAATGAGTAAATGCGAATTATCTCTAAAAGTATTGCAGATAGCCAATTTTTCTCAAATAACTCATTCACCTACTTTTGGGAGAGCTTTCACATGGTGAAGTTTCAGACCCATAGCTAATTATTTACCTACTCAAAATGAGTAAATGCTAATTATCTGTAAAAGTATTGCGGATACCCAATTTTTATCAAATAACTCATTCATCTACTTGTGGGAGAGCTTTCACATGGTGAAGTTTCAGACCCATAGCTAATTACTCACCTACTCAAAATGAGTAAATGCAAATTATCTCTAAAAGTATTGCAGATAGCCAATTTTTCTCAAATAAATCATTCACCTACTTTTGGGAGAGCTTTCACTTGGTGAAGTTTCAGACCCATAGCTAATTACTCACCTACTCAAAATGAGTAAATGCGAATTATCTCTAAAAGTATTGCAGCTAGCCAATTTTTCTCAAATAACTCATTCACCTACTTTTGGGAGAGCTTTCACTTGGTGAAGTTTCAGACCCATAGCTAATTACTCACCTACTCAAAATGAGTAAATGCGAATTATCTCTAAAAGTATTGCAGATAGCCAATTTTTCTCAAATAACTCATTCACCTACTTTTGGGAGAGCTTTCACTCTGTGAAGTTTCAGACCCATAGCTAATTACTCACCTACTCAAAATGAGTAAATGCGAATTATCTCTAAAAGTATTGCAGATAGCCAATTTTTCTCAAATAACTCATTCACCTACTTTTGGAAGAGCTTTCACATGGTGAAGTTTCAGACCCATAGCTAATTACTCACCTACTGAAAATGAGTAAATGCGAATTATCTCTAAAAGTATTGCAGATAGCCAATTTTTCTCAAATAACTCATTCACCTACTTTTGGGATAGCTCTCACTTGGTGAAATTTCAGACCCATAGCTAATTACTCACCTACTCAAAATGAGTAAATGCGAATTATCTCTAAAAGTATTGCAGATAGCCAATTTTTCTCAAATAACTCATTCACCTACTTTTGGGAGAGCTTTCACTCTGTGAAGTTTCAGACCCATAGCTAATTACTCACCTACTCAAAATGAGTAAATGCGAATTATCTTTAAAAGTATTGCAGATAGCCAATTTTTCTCAAATTAATCATTCATCTACTTTTGGGAGAGCTTTCACTTGGTGAAGTTTCAGACCCATAGCTAATTACTCACCTACTCAAAATGAGTAAATGCGAATTATCTCTAAAAGTATTGCAGATAGCCAATTTTTCTCCAATAACTCATTCACCTACTTTTGGGAGAGCTTTCACTTGGTGAAGTTTCAGACCCATAGCTAATTACTCACCTACTCAAAATGAGTAAATGTGAATTATCTCTAAAAGTATTGCAGATAGCTAATTTTTCTCAAATAACTCATTCACCTACTTTTGGGAGAGCTTTCACTCTGTGAAGTTTCAGACCCATAGCTATTTATTCACCTACTCAAAATGAGTAAATGCTAATTATCTGTAAAAGTATTGCGGATACCCAATTTTTATCAAATACTCATTCATCTACTTGTGGGAGAGCTTTCACATGGTGAAGTTTCAGACCCATAGCTAATTACTCACCTACTCAAAATGAGTAAATGCGAATTATCTCTAAAAGTATTGCAGATAGCCAATTTTTCTCAAATAACTCATTCACCTACTTTTGGGAGAGCTTTCACTTGGTGAAGTTTCAGACCCATAGATAATTATTCACCTACTCAAAATGAGTAAATGTGAATTATCTCTTAATAGTATTGCAGATAGCCAATTTTTCTCAAATAACTCATTCACCTACTTTTGGAAGAGCTTTCACACACGAAAATGAAAAATTGTGAATATCTCGGAAAAGCTATTTCTTCTGCTTTAATGCTCGGCGGGAGATACACACCGCGGCAGTGTTCTTGACAAAAATTTTTGTCTCCCCAAAAATGGTGGCCATTTTGAATTTTCAAAGTTTTTGCAAAACACAAAAATGCTTATATCTCGAAAACTGTGCTATATGGAGCGAACTCAACAAAATTTTGGACCTGCTGGGTATCTCTGTAGAGTAGCCATGCCAATTTTCAAAATATTTTTGTCTCGCCAAATATAGCGGACATTTTTAATTTTTTTATTTTTTGCAAAACACAAAAATGCTTATATCTTGAAAACCGTGCTAGATAGAGCAGACTGCGCTGACTTTGGTTGCCACAACAGTATAAGGCTAGAAACGAAGCATTTTCTTAATACTTTAGCACTCGCCTTTATAGCCTTTTCGGGACGCTTTGTTTTTGCTATGCAAAAACATTATCTTTTTTTTTTGCGAGCGATCCTCTAGTTTTTATTGCATTAAATTTCACCCACATGTCACAGAGAAGAATATTATTTATTATTATTTGCTGTGCATAGTAATTTTTAAAACAATTATCTTAATATTGGACCAATTTTCCTCAAATCAAAAGGAACATAACCTCTAGAAATTTGCCTTTAAATTGGTATAGATATTATATTGCTAGCTTCAATAAAACAATCACAAAAATTATTTTAAACAGAGTTCCAGCAAGATTGTGGATCACAACAGGTGTTCATGTTCTTCAAATATTTTTTAAAAAGTCACACCAGTTATTGTAATAAATATGATATAATTAATATACTATAACACAATAAAATGATATAGAGTTAGGGATATTTAAATATGGACTTCTTTATTATGTGGATTTAATTTTGTCAAAGGTCAAAGTTGTGATTTTTATGTCTCATGCAACAGCAACAGCCAGGGTCATATTATGACAGGTACTCTGCATTGTCATTTTGGGGAGTCATACCTACACAGAGGTGACAACCTATCATTAGATGTCAAACCTGCTAACCCACAAGGACATTCCATTTTGTCAAGCATAAATCATATCTGAAGCACTGTGGTGTAACTTCTCTATGTGTGATATGAAAACTGATTCCATCACAGAATTGTGACAAAGCTGAATAACTGTTCAGGTCAATCCAAAAGTGCCTACTGATATTGCCCAATAAAGGCAGCACGAGTGATAAATTTATCTTTCATCTCAGTTTATCACACCTATTTAGTGTCATTTGTTTATTTCATAAAAATCCACACACAATTCACAGAGGAAAATTTTTTTAATTGAACATTATATTTTGCATTTCCTGTTCATTGCTGTGCATACTAATTTTTAAAAGTAGTATTTTGGCCAATATATTGCCAAACTATTTTCAAATCAAGGGAATATAACTTAGGGTACAAGTCTAAAATGCTTGTTAAAATTTCAATTTTATTTTGATTTTTATGATCAGGTTGCACACCCACTTCTTGGGGAGTCGTTTTCGTTGAAAAATATTATTCAGGGTACCAGTCTGAAAAGCTTGTTCCAGCCAACCTACCATCCACGCATGCGCATTCCTCTATTTTCCCGATCTGTCACTTCAAAACTTCAAATATTGCCAGAAGACGTAAGAAAAGGGGTAAATATGAAAAAAATAATAAAGTAAATATAAAATATGTCGCTTATTGATATCTAGGAACAAATCTATACGAAAATTGTCGAAAGCTACATATTTAGTTAAAATCTTGTATTATCGCCCACGGCTGAAGCGATGAACAAGAAATATGCTGGTAGTTTTCATCTTAAACCAGCCTTTCTATTTGTAAAATATTGTCAGGAAACACTCTCAAAGAACTGCCGTGTCTGCGCATATTTGCTCATTAATATTAATGAGGCAAGTCCGCGAACAGGAAATATGCTGGTAGTTTTCATCTTAAACCAGCGTATATTCCAGATACCCAGTACTACTGCTTCCCTGCATAAGTTGGCCACGGGTCGTAAGTTGGCCGCCATCATCATATTTCGAAATTTCTATAAATCTAAAGGCCTGTATCATTCTTGAATGGTCTATCATAATAAGATTTATTATAACTACCACTTTTAAAACCTGTGCAACCACACATTTGTCTGTTTGATACATTTAAATGAGTGGTGGCCAACTTACGACCCGCGGCCAACTTATGCAGGGAAGCAGTAGTATATTATAAATTTCAAAGAAAAGCTGGTTTAAGATTAAATACCAGTGAACTTCCTGTCCATGGATTTGCCTCATTAATATTAATGATGAAGTCTGAGGTCCAGAATTTCTCGAATAGATAGAAAAAACGGCTGGTTTATGATTAAATACCAGTGAACTTCCAGTGCACGGACCTGCCTCATTAATATTAATGAGGAAATATGGCCTAATAGAATTTCTTGTATGGGGTTTACTACTGTACTGTAAGTTGACACCAAGAGTTTTGTTTATCATAATCCAGCAGTATTTCATAAATTTTAAAGAAAACCTTTCTGTTATAAAATGTTGTCAGGAAACCCGCTCAAAGAACTGCCATGACCTAAAATTTGCTCATTAATATTAATTAGGCAGGTACTGGTAGTTTTCATCTTAAAGCAGCATGTCAATTTTTTAAATATTATTAACCACGAATCTATAATAATTTACCGTGAGTCTTTCAAATATTTACTGCGAATCTTCCAATATTGACCGCATATCTTCCTGACTGTGTATATTCCAGATACCCAGTACTAGCATATAAATTTCAAAGAAAAACTGGTTTAAGATTAAATACCAGTGAACTTCCTGTCCACGGACCTGCCTCATTAATATTAATGACGAAATATCCCTGATCAAATTTCTTGGATGAGGGTTTACTACTGTACTCTAAGTTCACGCCAAGACTTTTGTTTATCGGTATCCAGAAGTATTTTATAAATTTCAAAGAAAGCTGGTTTAACATTAAATACCAGTGCACTTCCTGTCCATGGACCTGCCTCATTAACATTAATGACGAAATATGAGATCACAGACTTTCTCGAATAAATAGAAAAAAAGCCTGGTTTATGATTAAATACCAGTGAACTTCCAGTGCACGGACCTGCCTCATTAATATTAATGAGGAAATATGACCAAACAAATTTCTTAGATGGGGGTTTACTACTGTACTGTAAGTTCACGCCAAGAGTTTTGTTTATCATAATCCAGCAGTATTTCATAGATTTTAAAGAAAAGCTGGTTTAAGATTAAATACCAGTGCACTTCCTGTCCATGTACCTGCCTCATTAATATTAATGACGAAATATGAGGTCCAGAATTTCTTGGATAAATAGAAGAAAAGGCTGGTTGATGATTACATACCAGTGAACTTCCTGTCCACGGACCTGCTTCATTAATATTAATGAGGGAATATGACCTGATCAAATTTCTTTGATTATATTTCTATAAATATGTTATTCATCTACTTTTGTGTGAGCTATATCGTATTAAAATAGCATCCCTATAACTGATTGCTTAGTTGAGCAAAAGCTACTTTGACCTGTGCCTCATTGCATCACTGAATAATAGTTACTTTGATGTTATTCCTGTTGAGTAAATCAGTTATAACTTGAAAACTATTGCATTTAGAATATTTTGTTTAAGTAAGTTATTCACCTACTTTTGAGTAAGCTACAACATAGAAAAATACCAAATCTGTAGCTTATTTCATAGCAGAGCAATAGCTAATTTGAGGTTCTCATTGTTGAGTAAATGAGTTGTAACTTGAAATTTATTGGTTTATAGTATTTTGTTTGAATATGTTGTACACCTACTTATAGGTCAACTATAACATAGCGAAGTTACAGACCGATAGCTCATGGCATAGCTGAGCAATTGCTACTTTCAGGGCTGTTGGGGTATTGTTTTCACCCATGGTGTCCGGATGGGCGGGCGGGTGGCGGGAAAAAGTTTGTCCGGGCTGTATCTGAGAAACCGCAAGGTGTAGGAAGTTGATACTTGGTAGGGACATTGGATGTGTAGGTGTGCAACATCATGGCCTGACCTTGATTTGACCTTTGACCTTACCGTAGTGACCTTGAGTTTGGAAATCTTGTCTGGGCTATATGTTGGAAAGCGTAAGGTGTAGGAAGTTGATACTTGGTAGGGACATTGGTTAGGGAGTGTAGGTGTGCAACGTCATGGTGTGATCTTAATTTGACCTTGCTGTAGTGACCTTGACCTATAAAATCTTGTCCGGACTATATCTCAGAAACTGTAAGGTGTAGGAAGTTCATACTTAGTAGGGACATTGGTTCGGGGGTGTAGGTGTGCAACGTCATGGTCTGACCTTGATTTGACCTTTGACCTTGCTGTAGTGACCTTTACCTATAAAATCTTGTCCAGGCTATATCTCAGAAACTGTAAGGTGTAGGAAGTTGATACTTGGTAGGGACATTGGTTCGGGGGTGTAGGTGTACAACGTCATGGTCTGACCTTGATTTGACCTTCGACCTTGCTGTAGTGATGCTGACCTATAAAATCTTGTCCGGGCTATATCTCAGAAACCGTAGCATGTAGGACGTTGCTACTTGGTAGGGATATTGGTTTTATACACAACCACACTCTGTAAACCTTTCACACATGAAACACACATTAAGCCATTCCACTCTGCCAAACCCTAGATATGTGACCAATTCATTCGGTCACTGATTGCTTGTTAAGCCCTGTGGCTGTTAAACTGTGTAACTGATAGAGCTAAAATCTGATCTTGGAATATATTGATATGTTCTTTTACAAAAATCAAGGCTTTAAGTAGACATTTAGCCTGTGCAGGATGCGCTTAAGTGCCCACCTGAGTGATCTTTACTTGTGTATTAGGCCCATAGGTTGACTTTTTGCTACAGTTTTTCCACATATTTTGCCTTCTAACTAGAAATGTATGTTTGTGGAAACTCCAAAAAAATACTGACAGGGACCCAATCTATGAACTTTTTGCCTATTTAAGCCCTGCAGCTGTCAAACTATGTCGCTATTTTATAGCGAAATACCCTTACCATTTCCTAACAGTAGCTATTTGTTGGAGCCATCCAACCCAATGGCCAACGCAGAGATGCGATTTTAAGGTTATGTAACAACCTTAACCAAGCCATTGGGTTACAGTAGTCCGTCCTCCCGCCAATTAGGTCACATGACCACCTTGTTTACTTCATTATTTTTGTTGGCCATCATCAGTAAGGACGTCTTTGGAAATTAGGAGAAGTTTTGTCAAGGGTTTATTTATTTTTTGAGATTTTACAGTCAATCTCACTTGTTATTTTATATGTATATCATACAGAACTTATACCTTTGTTAAATCTTCGAAGGTATGCATTATATTTTGCAAATAAAGGACTTTTGGATGGCGACTTCGAGGTTTCATCGTCTTCAACCTCGAGGAAATAGATCAACATAAAGAGGGTCATTATGCAACAATAATATCTTTATATAGCTTGCCAGTCGTTCGGTTCAGTTTGCTGGACGTTGGAAGCTATAATTTTGCAGCATACATGTTTAGAAAGAATGTACTCTTCAATAACAGAAGCGATCTGGAAGACGCCATCTTGGATGAGAATGACAATTCGAGTGGCCGTTATTGTTGTTCACGTCGGGTTCTAATAGCCAGGCGTTGAAAGCAATTTTTTGATCACATTATACATCCCAGTCGAATTGATTGTCGACGAGTCAGTAGAAGGAATCTCCCTTGGGGGCAGCCATTTACGTTGCCATGGACACGGCATCGTGGAGGAGTTTTGAATGCAGGAAATACTACTTCTTCGGAAAACACTTCCGTCGAGGTCCAGTCAAAACATTCACCAGAGGAAATACCTGTGTGAAGTCATCCATGTACAATCGAGTATTCTATACCTCTCAGAAGGTCAGAATTCGGGTTGTCAGATGTCCGGGAGTGTCATTCATATCTACAAGGAGAGGCTTTTGATTCAATGGTTTTGCACAATAATTTAGTACAATCGGGTTTCTATACCTCTCAAAAGGTTTAGAATTCAGGTTGTCAGGAGATGGTGATTATGATTCATCTCATTACAAGGAATCTATTCCTTATTTTACTTTTGGTTGACTGTTATTGAGTGGCTAGGGATTGATTTAACAGGCACAGTTTCTGTGAATGCTCCCTTGTTTGGTCACATTTACATTCCTTGGGTGAACAGTCAGCATTGAAATGTGTTTTTTATGTTGGGTTTCAAGGAGTTTGAAGCCTCTGATGTTTTAAAGAGCAGCTATACAGGAAGAAGTTTTGCTTGGACTTCTTTACATACATTACTTTCCTGGACAGCTCCTTAGTTACATCAGGTCTGTAGGAGGAACATGACCTTTCAGACACTTTGCAAACAAGGTCCCTGGTAGGGGACTGTAAGAGAGAAGAAGCGTGTATATTCTCACTCCTTCAGTTCAGGTCATATTTAGAGGATCCTAGGGATAACTATGATATGTTATAGACTTCAATATGCTTTGGACTGGGTGCAATGATGTTTGCATTTCTAGTCCAGTCAACCAGTTGGTGTCCAAATCTTCTTGTTGCAGTTTGCCCATGTCTAAGAACATGTGACTCAACAGGAGGGATGTAAATGTCTTTAGCAAACCTACAATGCATTTTTCACTCCTAATGATGTTCTCTTGCTGGACATATTAGATGTTCAGAGGATTTTCATCTAGTGTTTTCATGGAAATAACAAGGATTAGTAACTCTAGAAGTGAGCATGCTTCTAGTTCTGGTCTAATAAACCATGGAATAGAGTTACAAGTGCCTCCTACTCCTCAGCTAGTTAAAAGGGGAGTGGATCTTACTTATACAGGCCTATGGAAGCAGGGATGATAGCTGGCTTCCTGTCGTTTCAAGGAACCAGTTTGGTACTATACAAGTCCTGGGAAAGAAGAATATTCAGCCTGGCTTCCTGTGGTTTCAAGGAACCAGTTTGGTACTATACAAGTCCTGGGAAAGAAGAATATTCAGCCAGACTTTTTAGAAGTGAGGTTGGCAGAAGTTAAAAAAACCCCAAAAAAAACCGGGAGAAACAGCAATTTTGATAAAAGCTGTTTATGAAATGATTGACAAAAGGGCGATATCACCAGTCACATCGCTGGAAGTTTACAGTTACAGTCTATTTCTTGGGGTTAGTGAAGAAGAAATGACTGTCAGTATACTTAAGGTCAGGTAAACAAGCTTTGCATGTACCTTACTCAATATGAATTGTTTAATATTTGGAATTCGTCTATATAACGAGAGTGGATGACGTCACTCGACCCTTATGGGTACACACTCGTCACCGGTAGACTCAGCTAACAAAGTATCTTCGCCTCAGTGGAGGCTACAGATTCTACCAGTTCACTGCCTTACCCTGCAATATGGCTACAGTTCCTCTCCGGTTCACCAAGGTAACAAAAGAGGTGAAGCTGATGGCTCGTGCAGAAGGCATCAGTATTCGCCAGTATATAGACGGTTGGCTAATGAAAACAAACTCAAAGCAGCAATGCCAAGATATCACCCTCTGGTTGGTGCATCTTGTCGAAGCCTGGGTTGGATCACAAATTTCAAAAGATCAGATTTATTTCCAACTCTTGTAATCAATTTATTGTTACAATTCGACCTCAGGGTAGGTCTAGTCTTCTCAATTCAAAGAAAATTGATTGAAAGACGGTTACCATGTTGGAAGGTCTCACTTATCTCCAGGGAAGCTCAGGTCACTTTGAAAGCATGGTTTCAATGGAGAAGACTATACCATTGGGTGATCTGCACGTGAAGTCATTTCAATGGTATCTGGGAACACTGCTGATATCTTCAGTCTCTGGATATCCCAGTTCTTGGGTCTTTGGTTCAGGGATCATCTTCAGTGGTGGACCAATAGTTCAATTTTGAAGGAGGACTCACCACTCCTTCAGGAGCACAGTTTCACAGAAGCTTCCCTAATGGGTTGGGGTGCTTTCTTGAGTCACCCACAGCCATTGGTCTGTGGCATCAGGAAGAGTCAAGACTCCACATTACATAACATTCTAGTGGTTGCCTATATGAACAGCCAGGGAGGCATCCACTCTTAGGTAATATGTACCTTAATCTGCATAATCATGGTTTAATTGAATACCAGAATGATTCAGATTCAGGGAAGTACATCCCAGGGAATCTACATGTTCTGGCAAGTTCCTTGTCTAGGAAGATAAGTTATTTCAGACCAAAGGAGCTATGAATCGTCAGGTTTTCAATCAATTTAGACATTGCTGCCATCAATCAGTGGTTGATGTGTTTGGCAACAAGATGAATCACAAGCTTCCTATGTGGCTCTGCTGTCAGGCTCTGAAAACAGGTGCTTCAACATCTCTGGTGAAGGTCTGGAGAGACATGTGTTTTTGCCCAGGGTCTTGGTCCTGCAAGTGTTGTAACATGTATATGTCTCATGTCCCAGACAGTCAGTCTTGGGAAACAGATGCATTGAACGTCTCTGGGGAGGGTCTGGTCAGTTATGACCAGTGGCCCTCATCCCTCAGGTGATTCAATAGATGACCACCTACAGGTGCAGAGTCATCATGATTGGGTGGGCAGGAATATCTTGGTTTTGTATCTGGTGAATCTGTTCCACAAAACTCCTAAATGGGTGAATCTGTTAGTTCAATTTTTCAGCAACAGACTTCACAACAATCTAGCTTACTTGAATCTTCATGATTGGCATCTGGAGTCAGGCATGAATATTATGGAAGGTTCCCAGAGGAAGTGGTGAAACAATGAAGGAGCACTCCTCAAGGAGAATCTGAGAAGCAATTGTTCTATTTTGAGAAGTGGTGTGAAGAGAGCCAGGTTTATATCTCAGACTCCACTATTCCACATTGAGCAAATTTCCTGAAATTCTAGTTTAAGGAACATACTAATACCATCTGCTATTGTGGGCTATAGAACAGCAATTACGGATGGTTTGGCGCTTAAAGGGGCAAAAAGTATCTAAAAGTTGAGCTAAATATTAGTTTAGCAACTTTTAGAAAGAGACAAACCAATAGTTTTGGATTTTGTTATTGGTCCTTCATGCTCTTATCAAACAGCCTTTGAGCTTGTGAGGAAGGCTTTCTTGAAGTTACTACCTTTCAAGACAGTTTTTGGGTTTGGCTTCAGGTAAAGTAGTGACATTCATGCTTCCCTTAGTTATAGGGAGAATTGGTCACAAGTAACTTTGGCCCATTAACTGCCTTTTTGGCCATGAACCAGTTTGGCTTCAGATGGGCCTACTGCAATTGAGCCAGTGGTCTTTGTATCTGTGGATTACATTAATACTTGGGACATATTCTTCCTTTAGTTATAAGGAGAATTGGTCACAAGTAACTCTGGCCCCTTCAATTGCCAGAACCATTTGGCTTTGGATGGGCCTACTGCAAATAAGCCTGTGGTCATGCCAGCTCTTAGCCTCTTTGGACAACAGTTTGACTCAATATGGGTTTGTCTGTTTCTTGTTAGGGGTTTGATGATCAAAAGGTTTGGGGTAGAACAGATCCTTTGTTTTTACTGCCATTAAGAAAGGTTCTTAAAAGGACTTCTCTTTTGGCACCTATTTCATCTTGACTGAGTCAAGATTGAGTTACAGAAGCTATTGATGTATGTTTTGATTGCATCTTTAGTTTTATAGGTGATTTCCTTACATGAGTTTCTTGATACATGTTATTGGAAATTGCATTGTATGTATACCAATTTCTGTCTGAAAAACCTCTGTTGTCATAGGGTCAGATTTGAAATTGGGTCCTACAGTTGCAGTTACAGTTTTGTTACTTTATAAGTATGTGTTTCATACTTATATTGGTACATTTGCAGGTTGTGGCTGGTATGTCTGCAATGCTGGATGTATTTGTAGTTAGATATCAATGTTGCCTAAATCTGACTTGGGAAGGATTTGGCATTATGCTGATAACACTTACAGGTTGGTTTGACCTTGTTTTGGGGTCGGATGTTACAATGTAGATGGGCTATCTATTTATTACATCCTTTTGCAACACCAACATTGTCAGCAGTTGTGAGAACTACAACTACATACTGCCATTTTTTGGAAGTTGTATGTTGTGAATGTTTGGAAGTTATATGTTCATTAATGCATGTAATTCCATTATGAAGTTCTCATGATGTTTAGTTGTAGGTTAGGTAGTGGTTTTCTTAAAAAGAATTCCCTCCATCCTACAAGGCTGAATTCAGCTACTGTTAGGAAATGGTAAGGGTATTTCGCTATAAAATTGAAAAATTTAATAGTAATTTAAATTTTTATTAGAAATACTTACCATTTCCTAACACTCAAATTTCCCTCCCGCCTCCCCGCAAGTCATTCTTTTACTTGCAACAAAAATAATGAAGTAAACAAGGTGGTCATGTGACCTAATTGGCGGGAGGACGGACTACTGTAACCCAATGGCTTGGTTAAGGTTGTTACATAACCTTAAAATCGCATCTCTGCGTTGGCCATTGGGTTGGATGGCTCCAACAAATAGCTACTGTTAGGAAATGGTAAGTATTTCTAATAAAAATTTAAATTACTATTAAATTTTTCAAATTTACCTGAAATCTCATTTGAGAATATATTAATATGTTCTTTTTACATATGTCAAAAATCAAGGTTTTAAGTTCACTTTTAACTTGTGTATTAGGATCATAAATGTCCTCCGAAGGTGATTTTCTGTATAATTTTCATATATTTTGCCTTGTAAATTGAAATGTATGTCAACAAGATTATTTTTTGTTGATCTTTGAGTACCCAGTATTAGCAAACTTATTTTATTTGATAATCACAGTTTTTATAAAACCAATTTTTATGATATAGTATCTTTCTTGTGGCTTTAATAATTCATAAATCTGGAAATATAATTTTCCCTATGGACATTCCTTATTGATATGTTTGATTTTTTTTATTGCTCATGAGATTAACTGAACATTTGAAGGACTGGACCATTGATGATTTGTGAGTATTTTCTTGCCCCTTTTATATATATTTGATTTATTAATATTGAAGAGGCTGTTGTAAACAAAAGGTCCACCCATTCCCATCCCACTGGTTTGAAGTGTTGTTTGTTATGTCATACCATTTACATAATCAGTGGTTTATTGACACAGTGTCAGTGGCAGACTTCATTACCTAACAAGACAAAGGAGGGGAGGGGGAGGGGTGGAGAGGAGCAGTGATATTGTCATTCAGATTCAGATATGAATAAAACATACCTCCAATTTACACCCTACCTTTATCTTTTCTTTTACAGAAATATATGGAATTCATAAAGTACTCGTACTCTTTGTTTAAGCAGTATGGTGGTGTAAAACCCACAACATGTATGAGAAATTACATAAACTGAGGCTGATTATATAATGCTATGTTTATAGTATAGATGCAATTATTTAACCTAGATTACAAGTTTTACATTTCTTAGCACATCTAACACATTCACCTTAACTGGGTGACCTAACATAAAGGTCACTGCAAGGACTGAGAAGTTATATTGTCAGATCCTACATTTTCTTCTCATCATAAATTAAAACCATGAGACCAACTTTAATTTACTTTCTAAAAGGATTGCAAGGATAGATGTTAAATTATGAAGACAGAATAACAAAAATTGTAATAGTATTACTTAATCTGTTGAGATCTAATCATACATTTGTTTTATAATATTTTATCTGTCCACTAATAATTAAATTCATTCGGGACTACTAATTTAGAATGGACAGCCAAAACAGTTCTGTCCCCATCGAAGTATGGACCTTTGCCCATAGGAGCTTTGCCCACAAGGAACTTTGCCTACCACATTATTTTTTGATGGGAGGAACTTTGCCCACAATAATAATTTGTAAATTAAATAATATTCAGAAAATAACTTTTTAATATTTGATTGAAGTAATATCTACAATGTAAAGGAATTATAAGTATATGATGTCTACAAAATAACTGTTGGTCTGTATTCACAATGAATGTTCGACTTTCTTGAAACCATTTTAGTATACACGTGACCATCATTGCAATGTTTTGGCCACCATTTCGTTCTTTCATTATTTCCATCCTGCAATACTATGAAAATCTATCAACACTGAATTAACAACTAATGCAACCAACCTTATGTACTTTATATTGTGTAACTTAGGAAGTGCAATTAATGTTTGATGTCTTTCAAAACTGCATGTCCTGAATAGTTATCTAACAGGAATATTAACTGAAATAAAAAAAGCATAATGTCTTTGTAGTAAGCAAAAATTATATTGTGGGCAGAAATCCTACCTTCAAAAGATTGTGGGTAGAGTTCCTTGTGGACAAGGGTCCTGTGGGCAGAATTTTGCATTGGACAAAGTTCTTGGATTTGCACTTGTCGTCTGGGGATAATTTTGCTTCGCAAAATAAAAGTATTGAAGGTTGAATTGCTGAAGTTCTTACATAAGTGGTTATCTTTTGCTCAGAATTATGTTGTACAAAAGATGGGTCCTAAGGAAAATGCCCAGTCAAACCATGAGGTGTGAGTGATGACCTGTCTGGGGATATGTTGGCGCCGAGTTGGCCCAATCTAGTTTTCCGATTGGTTGATTGGTCGACAATTTTTTTCCCAAAAATTGCTTATAGGTTTTTACAGTGAGAAGAAATATCTTGTGATTGGATCCAAATAGTTGAACTTTTTTTAAAATTGCTCTGGTGAAATATGCCGAGAATTTGTTTATTATGTGACTAAATAAACCACTTTTTAAGGTTTCTCAACTATTTAAAGCATACATGTGGACCTTTACTATCTCTTAACTTCAAAATTATGATCATTTGCACTGGTTTTGTCATTCCTGACATTGTCATATTTTCACCTCCCATCATGCTGCAAATGGACTGAAAATGAGCAGTACTTGAGTTGCAAAAGACAAGCCGGCAACTAGTAAAGGACAAGCCTGGAAGGGTTACAGACAAGCCTGGAAGTAATGAGACAAGATGTGAAGTGACTAGGACAAGCCTGTTACCAGGGGGGTGGAGCCTAGGTCGAGGAAATATCAAACATATTTGATATTTTACCAACTCTCCCCGACAGGCCTGGAAACTACAACCGACCCTAACCGAATATGTAAACATTGTTCCCGACCCTCCAAAAATGCTTAGTTACCGACAGGTCGGCTCCAGTGGAACACCAGCATCAAAGATGGGCTAGAATTTTAAGCCCAACATAGGGTAATTAAATTCAAGAAAAGTTGTAAAGCTTAAATTTAATGTTAACCTTTTAGATAAAATGGGCATAGCTTATCCTAAGATGATTCAACAAATATTAGCCAAACTTATTATGTCATACCCTATGGGTGGTTTAATCACAAAATTGAATTTAACCAGCTAATTAAGCATCCCACAAATTTGTATTCAGGGGAGAAGGGAGAGAGAGGGTTCACCGGCTCCCGCACTTCTTTTGCTTATAGTTTGGCAACCACTGGGCTGATTCTCTTCAAATTTAGCACATGTATATGCAGTAGCCCTCGTAAAAAATCTGAATATGGTGTCATGACATTTCAACCAATCAGAGAATTCACATGATCAAAAACACGTTTTTCAAAGGGGTGTGCTTGTCTGGATGATAACTACTAATGGTTTCACATATTCACATGAAATTTGGCAAGAAGGTTTGTTATATAGATGTCTGGAAATTATTAACTTTTCCAGGCCTGGAAAAAATCATGGAAATTGACTCCAGGTTTTGGAAAATTCATAAAAAGTCATGGAAATTAAAAGGCAACCTCTCACAAAACGGCATTCCTTTCTTTCAGCATTTCAACACAAGGATATGTTTATGTGGTCAAATCAAATTTTGGTGTCTTCCACATCTTCCTGTACTGTGACTGGAACCTTGTGCATGGTTCTCAACAGTTAAAACCGGCGGGTGCTCGTAGCCTTGGTACATACCTCTTTCATGCCACAAAGCATGTAAAAGGTCCTTGATTTTAAAGCTTTGGTCATGGATAAGTCATGGAAAAAATATTGAAATTTAGTGGATACACCCTGGATTTCGACAAAATTTTGACCCCCGGGATATCTACAGAGTCTTCTGCCTATTTTTCCCAAAAAATGTTTTCCCACAATTTTTAGTGGCCTTCTTGAATTTCTGCGTAAAAAGCAAAAACACTTTTATTTTGAAAACATTGCCAGATATTTCAATTTCGACAAATTTTTCGACCCCCAGACTATCCACAGAGTCATCTGGTGATTTTCTTCAAAAATTGTTTTCCTGCCGTTTTTGGCAGCTATCTTGAATTTCTGTGTAAAACGCAAAAAAATGTATTTATCTTGGAATGGTGCAAGATATAACGATGCCAGGAAAATTTTTGACCTCCAGAGTATCTGCAGAGTTATCTGGCGACTTTTCTCAAAAATAATTTTCCCCACCATTTCTGGTGGCCATCTTCAATTTCTGCCTAAAATTCAAAAACACATTTATCTTGTAAATGTTCTTCCAAGTTGCCATGTTCTACCAGCTCTACTGGTGAAGAAACTAAGGCAATGGACACATCGTGGTCTGAGCAAAGACTTTCCAGTAACCTACTGGTCAACCAGTTTTTAAACAGATCACAGTGCCAGTTTCATCATTAAAGCAGCCAGCCAGTGTTTTCACTTCAGTGAGACTTTTTATTTAACATTTAGGTCCGGAAAGTTAGACCTCTTCTGCCTGCTACTAGTACCAGTGGGACGCCAGTGCTGCAGTCTACCAGTCAGGACCACACTGCTACCGGTGTCAGTGAGATACCAGTGTTGCAGTCTATGGGACTGGTCAGCCAGATTACTACCAGTCAGTCTCCTATTGCTTCAGTTTCCGGTACTGATGCTCAACAGGACCCTGACTGACTTTGAACAACAGACTGATGCCCCCTATGGTTGAAGATGGCGAGGTATTTGACCAAGAGACTGGTATACTGGCACAAGAACCAGATCAAGGTCATGAGAATTCTCAAGAAAGACTTCACACCCCTACTGAATCCGATGAACTTTGACCAGGTCTCAAATAATAATAAGTGGCCTCAGTATATCGCCTCAGGAACAGCTACCTCAGGAACCAACCCACTCTTAAATGGTGACTCCAAGAAGCAAATGTCCTTCAAGGTCAGCCCCTACACCTACTCAGCCACGCTCTTCAGAGCTTCACAGATGCCTCAAGAGAAGGCTGGGGTGCTCACTTAGGAGATCTCACGGTAAGAGGGATGTAGTCCTTGGCAGAAAGCAAGTTTCATATAAACTACCTGGAACTAAAAGCAGTCTTGCTGGCCCTAACAGGGTTCCAAGACCTTTGTTAAGACAAGAATGTACTCATAGCAACATACAACACCACAATTGTTGCCTATATAAACAAAGAAGTAGGCATGAGCTTGGTCCCACTCTGTGCCCTACTGTGGCAAATCCTGACCTGGTGCTCTAGGAATCAGGTGACTCTCAAGGCCTGACACATTCCAGGCCGGCTAATGTGGCAGCAGACAAGCTATCCAGTTTAGGCTAGATTATCCAAACATATTGGTCCCTTCTAGAGATTATAATTTGCACCATGTGTGTGTACGTGCATGCATGCATTTGTGCATGAGTGTGTCATGCAGTTTTCTCTGAAACTAATACAGTTACAAGGTGTCTCTCTACCCCTCAACAAGCTTTCTTTTGAAGAATCAGCTGACCAAGGAGGGTCCAAGCAGTGTGGCCCCAGTGTTTATTCCAGTCCTGACTCAAACTGGACAGATTTCTCAAAGCTTATCGGTCTCTATGTCCAGTTAGGGCCCTCTTCAGGACTTCAGGCCGAACAAAGAACTGGTCTTGGTCTCCCTCAACAAAGGCTTTGACAAAGATATATCGCCTGCCACTGTTTTATAACTAATCAAGCAGACTGTGATCCTATGCTATGGGCTCTCTGACTGAGAGGCCCTTACCCTAAATTAGGTTAAAGGCCATGGTGTTAGGGCCTTGCTGCTTCTAAGGCCTTCCAGTCAGGAGTCTCCTTAGAACAGATATTATCAGCCTGTCACTTGAAATCCCACAACACCTTCACACAGTTTTACTTGAAGGACGTGGCCTGGGCTGATTCAGAGCCTTTTCATCTGGGCCCGGTGGTGGCTGCCCAGTAGATCCACCACTAGCCCATACATAAGAAAGGAGGCTTCCACCTTATCCAGCAGGGTCGTCTAGGTGGCAGGGCCTGACCAAATACTACCAGCTAGATTCCTCTTTCTTCCAAGAGGGCCTCTCCATGGACTGAACTTATACCTCTCTTACCCACCTCAGAGGAGGTCTGAAAAAAAGGGGGGAGAGCAATTCGGTGGTTCTGGTAACCTGTTCATTTGCAACCAACCTATGGAACCAGCTGATGTCCCTCGGAGACTACTAATGTCTCATTTGAGTTTAATTTTTAGTACCTACTAAACTACCCACCTTCCAAGCAGTAGTTATTCTAGCTAATTGTCCATTAGATAAGATGTATTAACTTATAAAAAATTCAAATTTAATGAATAAAAATATTTCTTTCAATATTTTATTCAAACTTGATACACATGTTAAGGGTGATCAAAGGAGGATCCCTATTCTAAGATGACCTTAAACTCGTAATAATAAAAAACTTATGGCCACCTTCAGTCTGAAATGGGCCTATGCCCACTTAAAGCACTCCAGGTCACAAACTATGAGCCTCATCTGGCTAAAATTTTACCTGAGAACACATTAATGTATTCTCATGACATGAAAATCAGGACTTTATGTTGAGGATAAAATTGTGTTTGAAGCCCATGAAGACCCAACTTAGGATTTTTTCCTACATTTTTCACATATTTTGCCCTATAATTTGAAAGTGGTAATTCTGATGAGTCTCAAACTGTACTAGGTATAGCTTTAATATGTAATCTTTGTGAAAAATTTAAGGGCTGTAGGTGTAACTATAAGGTCACCTTAAGGTTTCATAATTGCCCACAGAGACCCAATTTATGGACTTTTTGCCACTTTCAAGCCCTGTAGCTTTCAAACTATATCTCACCTCGGTGAAATATCATCTTGGAATATATTAATATGTTTTTCTTACATCTGCCCAAAAAATCTAGGCCTTTAATAATCATTTAACCTCATCAGCACCCACCCAAGTGACCCTTTTTCAACATTTTTCACATATTTTGTCCTGTGACTTGGAAATGGTAAGTCTCAAACTGTATTACTTATAAATTCCACATGTAATCGTGTGTTGAAAATCTGAAGTCTGAAGCTTTAATTTTAGGGTCATGTTGAGCTCTTTAAAATGCTAACAGAGACCCAATTCATGGATTTTTTGCCAACTTTAAGGCCTAATGCTGTCAAACTTTGCGACTGATAGAGCTGAAATTTCATCTGGGAATATATTAATATGTACTTTTTACATGTGCCAGAAATAAAGGCTTTAAATAGACATTTAACCTATGTATGAGGACCATAAACACCCAGCCGAGTAGCCCTTTTCGACATTTTTCACATATTTTACCCTGTAACTTGCAAATGGTAAGTCTGAGAAGTCTCAAACTGTATTTGGTATACATTCTGAATGTAATCTTAATTTTTTGACAAGTTTGAAGTCTGAAACTTTAGTTTAAGGTCACATTGAGGTCTCGCAAAAAGGCTGACAGAGACCCAATATTTGGACTTTTTGCCACTTTTAAGCCCTGTGGCTGTCAAACTATGTGACTGATAGAGCTGAAATCTCATCTGAGAATATATTATTATATTCTATTTACATGTGCCAATAATCAAGGCTTTAAGTAGACATTTAACCTGTGTCTGACGACCATAGACACCCACCCAAGTGAACTTTTTAAACATTTTTCATATATTTTCCCCTGTAATTTGTAAATAGTGTGACAAGTTTCAAACTGTATTAAGTATAATTTCAATATGTTGTCAAACAGGGTACACATATTAAAGTAGGCAAAAGGGAGATTGGCTCATTTTATTGCACTACAATAGCTTACCATGTGGGACTCAATACTGTTCTCGGATGGCCGCAAGGCATCAGGCCAACATCTGAGAAAAATAGACATTTATAGTTGGCCGTAGCCTCCAGTTGTTGTCACATGATAACCTTTAACCTGTCGTCCTACTTTCTCATTGGCCGCCTGGATATGTAGCATTTGTTGTTTACACAGACATTTTCATCTATTTCTCAGCACATGTATTGTTGGATGTTGATTTTTGGTTATTTTATTTAATATATATCATAGTTTATTCTGTAAACTTTCCATTTTGACAGGAGAAGTATTTTTCTTTATATTTGCATGTTTTGAGTTTTCCTAAGTTCAGGCTTTTTGCATCTTTGTCTTTTATTGTGTTTAAAATGTCTACCCACCAAACGAATAAAGACAAACCGAGAGCTAGTAAATGTCGACATTTTTGTTGCTCATTTGATTCACACAACTATTACCCTACCTGTAGGGAATCTGGCAAGGGTGATGACCCCTGTGTCACTTTTGAGGCGCCCTGTGATATCTGTGCATCTTTCACAGATGAATAAATGAATAAAATTCAACACAGGAAATGCTATATAAAGAAACAAAAGAAGGACGCTTCTAGCTCTAAAGATGATGAACTTGATCTTTTGGGTGAGGGCGGCGGGGATTCTTTTACTGGTTATAATGCAGACCTTGAGAGTGATGCAGACAACTTAATTTACCTCACCCCCACGTCCCCAACCCCTACCCTTTAGTTCATTGTCTCTCAAGACACCAGCCAAAACTGTCCCACCCACCCCAGGTACTGCCTTACAGCAAAAAATTGAAACAAATCTAGAAAAATCCCTGGGTAATTCACTTAACATGCATTTACAGCAGCAAATGGGTTCCTTTCAGGCTTCAATGTTGGAAGCATTCAAGTCTCTCCGAGACAAATTAACTTCTAAAGAGCAAGTGGAGGTGGATCAGACCTCGGCTTCTAAGCTTGGAACCTCTCAAGCTGCTGTAAATCTGGACCTATCCCTTCTGAGACAACCTTGGACCATCTCAAATGTTGAACAGATGGAAGTGGACTATGGTCCTACCCTTCCAACTAACCTCGGTGCTGATCATCATATAGTATCGGATCAGCCTTCTAGTCCAACCGAGGAGCCTTCTTAGAAGGCTTCGGTTAGACCTAAAAAACTGTCACACTCTCATAGGAAGCATGATGTTGAGCCGAGGTCTGCCTTGGATCAATACAATGATGAGTCCGATGAACCTCGGATTGCATCTTCCAAATCCAAAAAACATGCTGACAAGAGTAAACATAAGGTGAGGTCCAGATATGTGTCATCTTCTTCAGAGGAGGATCAGTCCTCTGTAGCCAGACACAGGTCTTCTAAGCCCTTTGGGGCTCAGCCCTCAGGGGCTGCCTCTGATCAAGACCAACCTCAACATGATCCAGACCCCCCTATTATAGGGAAGTAGCTCTGTCTGACATTCCCTCCCAGTATGCTGAAGAGGTGGACACCTTCAGGCGCATTCTTTCTCTCCCTGACCCCAGGGAATCTATGCCTAAGTCCTCAACTTCAGTTATGGGTCTGGATGACGAAAAAGGCCATCAAGAGCTCAGACCTAGAGGTCGTTCCTCTATGTTACCTCTCAGCTCAGTTATCAAAGATGCCTTTGATAAATTTGAACATGATTTTCAGGCTGCTAACTTACCTGAGGGTAAATATATCAAACCTCCTCCTTCCACTACAAAGTGGTACAAGGTGGGACAGCCCTGTTATCGGGAGAAATTTCAGGAGTTGAATACAGATTTTGCAAAGATCTGTATTACTCCTAAACCACCTTGGGCTCCTATGGGCAAGGTTCCCCTACCAATTCTTAAGGAATTGGAACACCAAGCTAGGCAAAATATCTCCACGCTCAACTTTACTGCTGCCTTTGCCAAGACTTCATCTTCTTGCAATGCTTCTCTTGAAAAGTGTCAACATAGCATTAAGTCAACCTTCAAGAAGGTTAAGACTCAGATCCAGAAAGGTGCCAATCCTGAGAAAGCAGCAAAGCGTGGAAATGAACAAGCCTGTGAGTACTTAGATTTTTGGAATAAGATTGTTCTTATCCAACACAGGGCTCTCACATGCCTCAGCAAATCCCTAGCTCGTATACTCCAGAGGGAACTATATTCTATGGGTAACACTGGCTTGCTTAGGTGCGAAGCCGAAATGACCCTTTTGCAACCACATTTAGGGGAAACGAGACGCCAAGAACTCAGGAACTCGTCCTTTTGCGACCCCTCCTTGTTCCAGTCTCAACTTGTGAAGGAAGGTGAAGACTTCCTCCTCAAAAAAGGCACCTCTAAAGACTCTCAGGGTTTTGTATCCTATGTGCCCTTTTGTGGTCCCCACAACAAGAAAAGAGGCTCCTACAGGAAACGTCTCTATGGGGGCAACTCCTCACAAAGCAGTAACCAATTGTTTTCCTCAGGTAGGGGGAAACCGAACTTCAGAGGCTCCAGGGGTTGTTTTCGACCCCACCACAAAAGGCGAGGGCATGCAAACCCCTCTCCCCAATGACTCCTTAAAAGCCTCCCTCAGTCCACCAGTAGGAGGTCGCCTCCGTTCTTTCAGAAGAGATTTGCAAACAAACAAATGTTCTTCAAACGTGTTAAACATTATCACCAATGGCTACGTACGGCCATTCCTTTCAAAACCAAATTTGGCCAGATTCCCTCTGATTCTGTCAGAGTACAAGGCCCGTCAAAAAGCCAAGCTCTGGCCACTTGTATCCAGTCTCTTCTGTCAATGAACACAATCGAAAGGGTGGAAAATGTAAAATCTCTCGGGTTTTACAGTCGCCTGTTCCTAGTACCCAAGCCTTACCAAAGGTGGAGGCCAGTCATAGACCTAAGCAGGCTCAACACTTTTCTACACGTAGAAAAGTTCAAAATGGAAACTCCAGAGTCCATCAGGACCTCCCTGATTCCAGGGTAATGGGTATCGTTGATAGACCTATCAGACGCCTACCTTCACATCCTTATCCATCCAAACTCAAGGAAATACCTAAGGTTTTGCTACAGGTCCCAGTTGTTCCAGTTCACCTCCCTCCCATTCGGACTAGCCACAGCCCCCCAGGTCTTTACAATGATTGTAAAGGAAGTGAAACTAATGGCCCTCTCCAGAGGACTCAGACTTCATCAATACCTGGATGACTGGCTGATCAGGTCCCAGTCTCAGGAGGAAGCCCAAGTGAACACTCAGGCAGTGGTAGACCTAACCCAGTCCTTGGGTTGGATAATAAATCAGGAAAAATCAGAACTGAAACCTACTCAGGTGTTTTTGTTCTAGGGCTACGAATACCATCTAGATTCAGCCCTTGTAAAACCCACTCAAGAGAGATGGCTCAAACTTCAGGATTAGATCCTAAGACTCAAGTCAAGACATGTCTTGACTGCAAGATTTTTGATGTCGCTAATTGGGTTGCTTGCCTCAACGGAGAAAATGGTCCCAGATGGACGCCTTCAAATGAGGCCCTTTCAGTTTCACCTCAAGGAGCACTGGAGATATCCTCAGTTGCTGGACAGCCTCCTTCCTTGGACAGAAGCCATTGCAGCACACTTAGACTGGTGGCAAAATCCCTCAAATGTGATGAGAGGTGCAGACCTTTATTTCAAAGACCACAGTATCCAACTCTTTACAGACGCCTCAAATGAAGGTTGGGGCGCTCACTTAGATCAAAGTTCTACAAAGGGTCAAGTTGGTCCGACCGGGAAAAAAGGCTACACATAAACATTCTAGAATTGAAGGCGGTCTCCCTGGCCCTTCAAAGCTTCAAGGACCAGTGTGAGAACCAAACAGTGCTAGTTGCAACGGACAACAGTGGTAGCCTACATAAACAAACAAGGAGGAACTCACTCAGCAGAGATGTGTGCTCTCCTGTGGAAGATCATGACATGGTGCCATTGTTGGAGCCCAACTTAGGAGTCAGCCCATCTTAAGATGGGCTATAGCCCAACTTAGGATCCTAAGTTGGGTAGCCTATCTTAAGATGGGCTAAGCCCATCTTAAGATGGGCTAGAACATATTAGCCCAACTTAGGATAACTAAATTCAGGAATGTTTTAAGCTAAAATTTAATATTAACCAGCTAGTTTAATATTAATTTGTTATGTCACACTCCAGTGGTAGTTTAATTATGAAATTGAATATAACCGTGTTAGTTTATTTAAATAGTTAAATTTAAATTTTAGATTTTTTGTGCTTATCTCATCTTAAGATTTGGTTACAGTTATTAGCCCAACTTATAATTTGCACACATAGTCTTTATTTTTGAAATGAAATGATATTATTTACTTATTTTTTTACTTAAATGTTACTTCTTTTCTTTACATCATAATGCATTGATAGGATTAATCTTAATCCATTTTTGTTCCAAGACTCTGTCTCAGTTAATGTGACAATGGGAGGGTCATAAGTTTATAAGGTGTCTTTTGTTGAACCACTGCTTTCAACTTGATTTGTTTCATTTGTGGGGAGTGATTAGGCAACTGGATTATATTGTGATGTATCTTTTGTTTCAACATTCCTTTCAATTTGATTTGTTTGACCATGCCTATGACTTGGGAAACTGGATTAGTTTTAGGTTTGCCTTTTGTTCTAGCATTCTTTTGTACTTGATTTCTTTCACCTCTGGTTGAGTGACTAGCTAACAGGATTAATTGGGCATTGTTGTAAGACTCATTTAAGGTATTTGGGGTGATATTTTATATGTTTGTAAACAAACTGATTGATTTAATCATAATTTTCAAATGCTTAATGTTAATTCTTAAATGGATATTTACCCATATAACCTAACAGAAAAAAACACCAATTTTGTATACAATGTGTATTTTATCATTTTTATCAATTTTATGCATCAGTGTGTTGTTTGACTAAATTAATCAAATTCACTTGTTTGGATTTAATTACATTTTCCAATTAATTAATGTAATTGAGCTCCAAAGACAAAGCGCTTTATAAATGTTGTTTAAATGCTATTTAATAATATAAAAAAGTAATTTTATTAATTTGTTGTTAAACTTAAAATATATAATCAGGCTCACCCACTATATTTGGCTTCCCCCCTTATAGGTTTGATAGAATTAAGCCTCATTATATTGAGATTACTTTGATGTTGATTTGTTTCACTTTATGATTTGGGGTATTTCCTATTGTTTACTTCACCCACCCCAAGTGAAACAAATCAACATCAATAGAATGTTGAAACAATAGGCACAAATCCAATTGAGAAATCATTCTAATGAAAGACAATTGAATCAACATCAAAGGAATATTTTAATGCTTTCAAGGCTCAGCAAACAAAATTCATTTTAGTTTCTGCAATTAAACACTTTTTGTTGAGGTTAGATATGTTAAACATATTGATATAAAATAAAAAAGAAGTACAAAATACTTCTGTACAAGGGTCAGTTAAACTTATCAATGTTAATGTCATCTTTTTCATGAAAAATAATTCCCTTGAAAATAGTAAATATTATATTCCGCATAAAAATAATTCTTGAATTTTATTATCTCAAGTTGGGCTGATATGTTCTAGCCCATCTTAAGATGGGCTGACTCCTAAGTTGGGCTCCAACACCATCACTATCACATAACATTAAAAGCCAGACACATTCCAGGGTGTCTGAATGTGATGGCCGACCTTCTATCCAGGTCGAACCAAGTACAGTCGACAGAATGGTCATTGCATGCGCAGGTGTTCAAACAGATTTGTCAAAAGTGGTTTACTCCTCATGTAGATCTATTTGCCACTCACCTGAACCACAAACTTCCACTGTATGTATCTCCTGTCCCAGACCCAAAGGCTTGGGACATAGATGCTCTGAACATAAACTGGACAGGTCTCACTGCTTATGCTTACCCTCCGACGGCTCTCCTTTACAGGGTGATCCAAAAAATCAGACAATGCCATTGCCTGATCATCGTAATAGCCCCAGGCTGGCCAGGGATGCCCTGGTTTTGGGACCTAGTGCAGCTCTCAACAGAGATCCCACTACAACTTCCAGTGTCAACAACTCTCCTCAAACAGTCCCACATTTATGTGTTTTACAGCAATCCACAACATCTCAACTTCCATGCCTGGTGTCTAGGAGTGGACAGCTCCAAGAACAAGGCTTCTCTGTGGAGGTGGCAGAGAGAATTGCTGCCCCTCAGAGGTCATCAACAAGGACCATCTACAAGTCAAAGTGGGCCCTATTTGAGAAATGGTGCAGAGAAAATTCGGTGGATTTCTCCACTCCATCTGTGAAACATATCTCAGATTTTTTCATGTACCTGTACCAAGATCTAAACAGGTGCCCCTTGACCATTGATGGTTACAGGACAGCCATTGTTGACACTTTGGGCCCAGCGGGCCATCATATTGCACAAAGTTCAGACCTTCACAGGTTACTCTCCAGTTTTCACAGGGATCGTCCAAAAAGTTCCAGGAATCTTCCAAATTGGAACCTTTCTGTTGTTCTCAATGAGCTTGCAAAAGCTCCCTTTGAGCCTATGAAAGACACAGACCTCAAACATCTTACTCTCAAAACGGCTTTCTTGATAGCTTTGGCCTCCGGCAAGCACCGCAGCAAAATCCATGCCTGGGTTGCAAACAAAGTATCTAATCTAGGCCAATGGGAAAAGGTTGCCTTGTTCCCTTCTTCTGACTTCATAGCCAAAAACCAACTAGCAAGAGAAGGTTCTCAAAGTGTGTCTCCGGTGACTATTCCTGCTTTGACTACCATTGTAGATAGACAATTCAAAGAAGACAGGACCTTGTGTCCGGTGCGGGCCCTGAGGTACTATTTGGATCGAACCAAAGACCTGAGAGGGTCTCGATCCCTCCTTTTCATCTCCTTCAAGAAAGGACATACCTCAGACATAAGACCCGCTACTCTCTCTTCATGGTTGAAACAAACCATTCTACTTTGTTATAAACAAGCAGACCAACAAGCCTTGGACTTGGTCCAAGTAAAGCGCATGACATTTGGGCCTTCGTGGCCTCTAAGGCCTTTTACGGTGGGGTATCGATGGACCAAATCACTCAAGCCTGTCACTGGGAAGCTCACAACACATTTACAAATTTTTACCTAAAAGACCTTACTTGGTCAGACAACGACAACAATGTGTATCTGGGACCAGTGGTGGAGGCACAACAAGTCCTAGATCCTTCCCCTCAGACCAGGTATCCTCGGAAGGAAAAGAAGGGGGGGGGCACATCCGCTACAACCAAGTCTTCAGGAGTCTAATCCCAGGGTCTAGGTATAGGTTTACCTCTCAAGATGTTACGGGTAAGGTCATTTTTATTTTTAGTTTATCAAGCAAAATATGTATTAAAGACTTATCAAGTTGTCATTAATCTCATATGCGGTGGCAAAAAATTTATGAGAATTCCAACCATTGGACCGGTTTTTCACTCGTGATTGGTCCCTAAGGACCCTTACACCTCTAAAGTGAGCACGGCTGCACTTCTTTCCTACTATGAAAACATCTTGACAGATTTAGCACTGTCATCCATTTTATTCAGGTTTTTGGCTCTTTACAGGCCCGGTCTTCGGGATTGGGGCACTGTAAACGGGACTCAGTCTGGTATTTCTAACATTCATTCTAATATATTACTTCAAAATCTAAGAAAAATTGACATATCTTCCAGTCTCAGCTGTAATCCTGCCACTGGGCAGTTGGATTCAGCATTGAGTCCCACATGGTAAGCTATTGTAGCGCAATAAAATTGAAAATTTTAATTACTTAAATGTAGCTTTTATAAAGTACAAGCTTACCATGTGGGACTCAGAAGAGTACCACCCTGCCTCCCCACTGTATAACAGCTGAGGGGTAAGGTTTAAAAAATTTCAACGAGAAAGTAGGACGAGAGGTCAAACGTTATCACGTGACGACAACTGGAGGCTACAGCCAACTATAAATGTCTATTTTTCTTAGACGTTGGCCTGATGCCTTTCGGCCATCCAAGAACAGCATTGAGTCCCACATGGTAAGCTTGTAGCTTATAAAAGCTACATTTAAGTAATTAAAATTTTGTTGGACATTCCTTATTCATATATTTGATTTTTTATTGCAAATATAATTAACTGAATTTTTATGGGGCAAGTTTGTAAAATGGATAGACTGGACCATTGATGATTTCTGAGTATATTTATTACCTCTTTTATATATATTAGAGTGTTTGTTATCCGATACCATTTATATGTAGTATCAGTGGTTTTATATTGACACAAGTATTTATGGAGGACATCATTACCTCATTAGCTCATGCAGTTAACTATATATTGGATTTATTTACACTCCTAACCCTGCCTCCCCCTTTGTCTTATTATACCCTTTCACATCCCAGCTATCTTTGACACTAAAATGGAAGGATAGAAATGATACCAGATAAGAAAGAAAAGAACTAGGCTGCTCAGTGGGGTATAGTGTGGCATATTTAATTACATGTAGCTCAAAGCATACATCAGATTTATACCATATATTTTTTTCTGTACACAGACAAACGGAAAAAGCACTCATCCTCTTTGTTTAAGCAGTATGGTGGTGTAAAACCTGGCATATGTAGCACTATTTAAACTAAAACTTCATTTTGTTTGCAAAGTACTGAGAAATAATATTGTGTTGACTGATCAGATCTTACTGTTTCTTCTTATCATAAATGAAACCGTGAAATGAATTTTAATTTACTTTGTAAAGGGCTTGGAAGGATATATGTCAAATTATGAAGAAAAAAAAGGAAAAAGTATAACTTAGTCAGTTGGGATCAAATCAAAAATGTGTTTTATAATATCCTATCCACTAAAATTTTTAAAACATAGAAAGAGATAAACTTGTGTGTAGACCTTTGCTCACCACATTTTTACAGGGGAGGAACTTTGCACAAAATAATGATATAAAATAACATAACAAAATTAACTTTTTAATGTCTTATTGAAGTATAAGCGTACAATATCTACCATGTTAAAGGTAATCTCATTATGTTATTGAGTTATAAGTATGTAATGTTTACAATATAATAATATTCTCAATGAATGTTTGATTTGCTTGAAACCTTTTTAGTATACATGTATTCTTCATTGCAAAGGTTTTGGCCACCTCTGGTATTTTTTATTATATCCTTTTTGCAATACTATGTAAATCTATAAATGCTGAATTAAATACTACTGAAATCAACTTATGTACTTTTATAGCGTGACTTAGGAAGTACAGTTAATCTTTATCTCTTTCAAAACTGTATGTCTTGAGTAGTCATCAAAGGGAAGTATTGATTGATTAATAAATTGATTAATTGATTGATAGATTGAGTGATTGATTGATAAAAATGAAAATGTCAATGTAGTAAGAAAAATTGTATTGTGTGTGGACAGTCTACCCTGTAAAGATTGTTGTGGGCAAAGTTCCTTGTGGGCAAAGCTTGTGTGGGTAGAGTTCACATTGGGCAAAGTTCTTGTGTGCAAAGTTCCTGGATTTGCATCTTTCATCTGGGGATACTATTTTGCTATGCAAAATAAAAATATTTTAGATTGAAATACTTAAGTTCTTGGTTGATTATCTTTTCCTTAAAATTATGTCACACAGAGGATGTGTCCCATGGGAAATACCCAGTCAAAACATGTAGCATGAGTGATGACTTGTCTGGGGATATGTTGGCGCCGAGTTGGCCCAATCTAGTTAGGCATTGGTGTAAGATTATTTTAAAGTGTTTCTTACATGTTCACACGTTTATAGCAAAACAATTAATATAACCATAATTTTTAAAAGCTAGGTTCTGAAATAGATAACTACTTTTATAACCTAATAGAAAAGTTCCATTTTATGTTCATATCGAGCTGATTAACTTGCTTATTTTGGTTACACTTTAATTAGTGTAATTTAAAAGGTAATTTGCATTTATTTGTGAAAATTGCCAATTATAATAATTCTTGTTAAATTTTACAGTATTACTCAACCATGAAATTACCTATTACATATGGTATCTCCCCCTTAGTAGAAATTTTAGCTAAAGGAAAATTTCAATTATTTTTTATGTTTAAGAAATTTACAAGAATTAATTTTCATTAATAGCTGATTTTTGCTTGAGATATTAATACAGATTTTAAGTTTGACAAGGAATAAATTTTACCAGCTAAAATTAATATCAATTGAAAATATCAACTTATTCAGTTAGAATGAGTTAAGTTCATATAATATACATTTATACTTTCATTAAATCCATGTTTACCTTACCAACACAAGTCACCTACAAGTGATATTCAACAATACATCATATATATCTTTATGATTAGTGTCCATATAGTCCGATATCCTTAAGATTTTATAACAATGACTCTGCTTCATATGTCCCGGAGTTATGACTTAAATCACAGACAGAAAATTCTAAACCTTGAAGTTGATTTTAAATTTTTTTCAAACCGACGAGCAGGTTCTTATTCAATATAAAATACACGCAATGTGCACACATTAAATTAAAAAGATATCAAACTTTAAGGTGCTTGTTTTTAAGTTTTTGTTTGGCATGCAGACCAAATGTTGTAAGAAAAGCTATGTTTCAAGATGAAACAAAAATCTCCAGCTGGACTACCTTAAAACCTTAAATCTGACAATTTAATTTAACTGAAAGCTTGGAGCCATACATAAAGATCTAGATCATTGAGTCATTATTTTGAATATTTTCACTTAGTACTACATTTAACACTTTGTAAAGAGCTGCTACTTGGCATATAAATTTGACCTTTTCCATTTCTGACTGAATCATTTGAGTGATATTTGATAAGCAAGATTATAGAGCTCCTGATTTGGATGAAAGTGACATCTCCAATTGAATTAAAGTGAGCCCAAAATATTTAGAAAGAGTATGGTACAACACTACAGTTTCTTCAGAGAGGAAATAGTGATCAAATAGAGGCATTAATATCATGGAAACATGAACTATTGATTTGAGTAGATGTCACTTTCAACAAATTGTACAGGACTTCAGGAAGTGAGATACTTAAATTTTTTTATATATATATTTAAAAAAATAGTGTATGCCAGCACCAATAAGGGTAGTTCAGGGGATGGAGGAAATTGGCGCATACTTGTTGGTCAAGATGCGGTAGTGAAAAGAATCAGGGACCAGCACCACCACCCTGACTGTCCTTATGATAAATGTATTTGTTAACTAGCACACCGAGTTCCCTTTTGTGTGGAAGATATCGCACCTGCAAAGCAGTAGATTAGATTATCAACAACTCCCAACTTTCCTACTTCATGCGGGCGGGGGGGGGGAATTGTACTCGACACCTAGAAGGTGAGAGACGTGTGTTTTATCCACTGCAACAAAGTGCCCATCCTCTTCACCCAAAGAAAGCCTGAACAATTTTGTTTTCAATTGGAGTCCAGAACACATGTTGGGACAGTTTTGAAAGACTTCATGTTCAGCTAAATTCATTCATTGTTCATCATCCAAGTATCTGGGTGTACACCATGCAAAACAAGCAAACAACATAGCTCCTATTGTCCGGCATGTTTTATAGTATTGCTAAATGAGACACAACTATCACACATACATAAATTGAAAATCAATAAAGTATCAAAATTTACCTGATGGACTGACAGGTCAGCTACCACTTATTCCCTGCTTCAACTGCTACGAATGTGCCCCGGACTGCCCTGGAAATATAGTATAACCTTTTTAACCCCTGAGTATAACCTTATTAGTTAATCACAGCAATTGTAGATGGGTATTGTTAAGGATCATTCATATGTAGCCAATCTGATGAAGTACAATCTACTCAAATATTAGTCCTAGAATCGTAAAATCAAACTACAAATATGAAATTCCTTCTAATTTTAGCTAGAGCCCTATGGTATATTGGTCATGATATAGACTATCAGAGGATCCTCAGAGGACCAGTGGTTAACAAGTTGGCATCCAGTCAGAAGCTATGGATCCTAAAATTGGTCGACTGCTTTTTTTGGTTTTGTTGCACCTTAGAGTCTTCTTTCTATGGGGAGATTAAACGCTATAAAAGTCCAAGCAGGATTAGAATTAAAACTATCACGTCTGCGTGGGTTCTAGCACAACAAGTGGCAATGGTAGGGGTCTGTCCCAAGATGACTCTGGCTTTTAAACAAATCGTAAAGGTTTAAGTTGACCCTGACCTAACGATCTACTAAAAATTGAGGAATTCTCAAAATATATTAAAAACAGACTGCTGTATCAACCTATATTGTATCACTATTGGTGAGTAATGACAACATATGTGATACTAGTTCCAACTGTATAACCACATTGCTTTGTGTGCTTTGTGTCATGATGTATGTATACAGGTCTTTAGAATCAACTACTTGACCATCTCTGGTTTTGAAACGCATCTGACTGCATGTAGGAATTTCCACTTTGTTTTCTATTTTTTATTTGGATTTAAAGCCATGATTATAGGTTGCAAAATAGACCATACTAAATCTAAAATTCCCTAATGTGGAACATTAATTTTCCATGAATGTATGCAGTATCATATATTAAGTTGTGAACAGTGTGACCCCTGATTTATCCGTAAGGTCTTGGGTTCAATCCTTGGCAAAATTGTATCCTTGGGCATGTTAATTCGCAGACATGTATCCATTTACACCCTGTAATGTCCAATTCACATTTCAAGTGGTACGTCCTGCTGGTACAGGTTTTACTCGGAAACCGCCTCCCAAGGATGTATCATACCTTCCAAGATTTGGTGTATCATTCATACTACAGGTAATATAACCGGAGGTTGTAGACATTGGGTGAAATGCCCCTGAACTTTAACTACAGTGAAAAGTCTGAGGTTCATATGTGACCTTGTGACAGTTTACTGAAACACGACCGAGTCACAACCATATATACTACTTCCCTGCATAAGTTGGCCGCGGGTCGTAAGTTGGCCACCACTCATTTAAATGTATCAATCAGACAAATGTGTGGTTGCACAGGTTTTAAAAGTGGTAGTTATAATAAATCTTATTATAATAGACCATTCAAGAATGATACAGGCCTTTAGAATTATAGAAATTTCAAAATATGATGATGGCGGCCAACTTACGACCGGCGGCCAACTTATGCAGGGAAGCAGTACACTGTGGACTACATCTTCAGTTACTGAAGCAAGAAATTCATCTGTGCATGCTCGCATTCATCTGTGCATACTCACGGTGCCAAATTCAGAGGTGGGAATTTTTAACATTTTAAAACTTCCATAGGATGTGCGGTGTAATGGACGTTTTGCCACTGTGCATACGAATCTCGAAAGGTTGTTTGAAGACAGGCGTTTCGCCAAACACCTATAACCACCGGATGTACTACTAGTGTGAATGGGGTGTAAAGAATTACAAACCTTCAACAGAGTTGCATTCTGTTTAGTTCAGACAATTCTCCCAGTAACTGCAGGCTAAAAGATAATAATAATAATAAATAATAATAATAGAAGAAGAAACAGCATCAGCCATGTGGAGCGCCAGGCCTCTGTGACTACTCATTGTCATTGTGTTATTTTTACAGAAGGCATAATGGGTAACACAATCATCTACCACAACACAGGTATTAGGTTTGATTCCCATAGGATCAGGGGGAAATCTGGTAGTTATTTGGCGATACCCAATGATTTTCGGTGCAGGATATTGACCAGCTAATAGATATGCTGTGCTTTCTTGGATCCCTACCCAGTCGTTGTATTATAACCTTTACAAAGAGTTAAAATCTATCCATAAATAAATGTGTTTATGTACAAAGCCCTGGAAAGATTAGAATCTGTTTACACTTCCGTCACATGATACTCACATTAAAATAATAACAATTCCCATGTCAATTTATACACGTACCAGCAACTCCATTTGAAAGCCAAACAATGGAGTGAAATTGTAGATAACGAGCATGTAAGTGGGAGGTAATGACAAAATTGCAATTGGTATAACAACTTAATACAATCAATTTTAAGCTATTTAACATGTTTAGAAGCCTCTAAGTGCCACTCCTCTGCAATTTAATGAAGTTTTTTTTCAAAAGTTTACAATCAATTACAGTACTCTGCGAAGTAAAATTGTTCATGCAAACTGGTAAAAATGTCCCACCCAGATGCAATCTGTATTATTGGGCAAATGTTGGAAAATATTACATATAAATATATCCTGGTCTGTTCCCATCAGTTATTCATTTGTAGGAAATTGATGAAATACTACACAGAGTGTATCTTTCCTCACTATTCTTTGAATCTTTTTCAAACATTTGTTATGGGATGTAACTGACAGGGTTTACAGTACATGGGCTGTCACGTGGTTTAAAAATGGAGTAATGTCGACGTGATCATGTTTTATACCCCATTATGGGCAATCATCATAATGACTAGTTAAAATAACTGCATATCAAACAATAACTATTTTGTGAGAGGCACAAACACGTGTGTTTTAACACTGTAGTTTAGGAGGCAAGCTAATATTGTGGTTTCTGTTAAAGTGTGAATAAATATGTTTGAACTTGAGAACGGATGTTTCTTCAAAAAGATTTAATATTGGACAAGAATAAACATAATTATACCACGAATTTTCTAGCTTAGTTTGAACTTATGTAATTTAACAAAATAGACATTAGTCTAACAATTCCAAATCTATTGATCAAAATAAAAATTTTTATTTCTTGAAGATCAAAGCCTTAAATCACGTTTTCAAAGTGACGTGAAATAAACAAAAGTTGTAAAATATTTCTACATGAACACAAAGAAGAACAACTCAAGGTTTTTAACTTAACTACTGCTGGACTTCTATTTGGATATTGCTTTCTGTTGTGTACCCCCTTGTACATCCTTTTATGAAACTGAAATTGGATAAAATATGTGAGTTAAGAACCACACACGAAAATATAGCCTCATGGTTCTATTCTGAAAACTGTGTTGAGAAGAATCAAATCATTGACAAACATGACTTGAATCAATCATTGCTTGCTCCAAGGTATCCCGAAGATTGAGTGTTTTTATATATTTGGAAAGGACTAAAACGAGTGAATGAAATGTCTGGTAAGATCAAATACACTCATTATTCAGTGCTAAGCCTGTTCAGTTGGCACAACAGAGAATCTTGGTTTGTGCTTGCTTTCTGGGAAATTGTGTGGATTTCTTTAAGTTAAAATATGCATAGCAGTAGCAAAAGCTGTAACCATACTTAAACCAGCCTTACAACTTAAGTCTAAATTGGCACATAGTCAATCAAGATATCTAATCTAATCTACTGCTTTGCAGGTTCAACATCTTACCCACAAAGGGGAACTCAGTGCGCTATGGTTACAAATACAGTAGTCATAGGGATAGTCAAGGGGCGGTCAAGGTCAGTAATCCGGAGTTATGGGTGTGACTAAAGGGAAGGAGACTAGGTGGGGAAACTGGAGTTAAATAGATAAGCTTTCAGGTGTTTCCTGAAGGATGTGACAGGGGGACTATTTCTTATTTGGAAGGGGAAAAGAGTTCCAAAGAACAGGGGATAGATACTGAAAGAATTTGAAAAGTGTTGATTTTTGAACTGTGCAGTCAAAGGTGGGGATGTGAAGGAACTTAAGTTTGGGGCTGCTGCGTTTTGTGTTTCTGGAGGAGGTGTAGGGGTGAATTAATTCACTTAGGTAAGCTGGCTGGTCGTGGTTTAGAATTTTGTATTTATTTATTTTGGTTTTAACGTCGGTGTCAACACATTGTATAGGTCATATCACCGTGGGTAGTTTTGTGGGCAGAAGAAACTAATAAATACAGTTGGTCAAGGTTCTGTACTGTAACTACCGACCAATGGCAAGCAACTACCAGCTTTCCCACTTAAGGCCGGGCCTGGAACCAAACTCTGATCTCAGAGTTGGCAGGCGAGAGTGTTACCACTCTGCCACCGTGGCCCCTAATTTTGTATGTAATGAGGCTTTTTTTGAATTGTACCCTGGACCTGACTGGGAGCAAATGAAGTTTTTTTTTTCAATTCAGGGTTAATATTTAGAACTTAGAGGAGTAATTTGGTGCATGCCTAAAATCGACAGAAACATGAAATTAAACAACAAGATATCTCTTACAGTGCTTTAATTTGTATCTGAGGACCAAATTGACTGCAGATCAAATTTGTTACCACCACCAAAGCTAGCGTAACAAGGTGTGTGATCGTTGTTTTCTGAGATACTGGGTCTTGGCGGAGGGATATGCACACTCCATGTGCTCCTTCAATTTCATGTTTCTGCCAATTTTAGGCATGCGCCAAATTACTCAGCAAACCAGTGGAGAATTTAAGTTGAGTAGGGTTGATGTCAACATATTATAATGATGTGAAATTATGTTCTTCCAATACAGTGCTTATGTGTCATTGAAATATTAACAGCAATTAATTGCTCCTAATTGACATTGGCACAAGTCGACTATTGTCCACACAAAAGTTTTGTATAGTGATAAAAATCTTTGGTGAAATTAGGCAAGTTTTCTGCCGATGCCTGGTGCATATAAATTCATGAGTAACTCTTATCCACACACCCCCAATTACTAATTGTGAGACAAAACTTAATAACGACTGTGAAATTTAATTCAAAGACAGTGATGGACGAGTCTCATATTAAGTAAGCAAACTTGTGTTGGGCTAGCGCCAATCTAAAATTGGCGACATCTCAAATTTAGAATCAGCACTATCACATACATTATGTTTTCAAAGCAAATAGGGTCATTTGATTACTAATTAACAAAATCTGCACCTCACCACGACCTTGGTTCTGTTTTTTGTAAACTTTTAAAATAAAGTTAGTTCCATATGTGATTAAGTTTGTCAACTCCTAATCTGAGGGATTTTGTCCATTTCCACGGCTGAATACACACCAGGGCGTGCTCTCAGTGGATGACATATGTTGAATGATTTCACTTCATAAACCATATGCTAATTTTAATTCATATTTATCTTTTATAGCACTTAATCTCCCCTTTACCAAGGGTACTGTAAGGTGCAACATCCCCAAGACGGTCAGACAATTCCAGTATCCAGGGACAGAGAAGAAATGAAGCACCACAGAGAACGCCAGGGGAATCATTAAGACTAAGGCGGGTATTTCTTAGTGTACAGTTACATCTTAAGCTGCTTTTTAAAAAGAGGCCATAGAGGGGGACACACAAAACTCCCTAGGAAGAGCATTCCAAACAGTAGGTTCATTAAAAAAGCAAATCTATAATCAAACTATTTAGCAAACGTTTGAGTAGATGGGTAGAACTCTGGAGCAGCAAGGGTTTTACCAACACTCTGACTGTGCCTGGTGTTATAAGAACTACTGTAAGAAGAAATATATGGAGCAAAATACTTGAGAAAACCACTGTGAATAAACTTGTAAATTAGTGTGACTGTTTTAAAATACTGAGTGATGCTGAACAGGAAGTCAAAGCATGAGATAATAATATAGTCAATAATACTGTGGGTCTGTATTCGCAAAGAAGATTAGCAAAAGATGACCACAAAATATCAGCTTATGTTTACTTTAAGAAACTGTATACATAAGCTGACTTTTGGCTGGTATTTTTTCAGTGTTTTTATAATATGGCTCCTGGCATTAAGGTATACAAATATTAAAAAAAACCTGTGCAAAATTAAGGAATCAATGTGTTCTGTTTACGGTATAAATCTGAATGGGATGCAGCACAGACTCTATAATCATACCTGCTGCCCTTGACATATTTAAATTTGTGAACTCTTTTCCACTCTCCATTACACCTAGGTCACACTTTACCAAAGTCATAAGGTATAACTGAAAGGGGTTGTGGTTTGGTCCGCTTCATATTCTAGTGAGACACTTTCATTGGGATAAGATTTTTGGTAGGATATCGTTGTTGGCATTTAGTAAAACTTGGATGATATTTTGCATTCGGGAAATACAAACTAACCTCCCACAAGCCTACACAAGCTGTAGAGAAATATTCAAACTATAGACGTGAAAGGATAGGGGAGGGGTCTGCTCGGTGGCCTAGTGGTTGGCAAGTTTGGCATCTAATCACAGGGTGTCACCTCTATGTGGATTGGTCTCCAACAACTGACAATACTGAGGACCTGTCTCAATATGATCCTGGCTGCTGAACGGGACTTAAAACCCCAACTTTGACCTTTGAAAGGATGGGTGGTTATATATTCCGGACTGTCCATTCTTCAACACATGTTTTTCGAGCCATAAGGGCGAGGTTCTCAAATTGGAAATCAAATATGTATACAACTGTACGATAAGGTGTGACTGGGCCATAAGTAATAGAGTTTATATTGTAATTACAGAGAAACTATCAGTGTCTGGGTTGTTAACAAGTTTGATATTTGACCACTTGACTCTCACTTCTTTGGTTTTAGGTTTGAATTCAACTCATGGCATAATACAGGATTCATATCCTCCAAGTGATCTTTTCCTGGATCATGAGTTTCTACCATGATACTCTCAACAATGGATTCCTCCACTCTCAGACAGACCCATAGATCCTTGTTGACCAAGTGGTTAGCAAGTTTGGTATCTACTCACAGGTAGTCTCCTCTGTGTGGGCTCGACTTCCTCAAGTGGCAATGCTGAAGACCTGTCCGAATATAACCGTTGCTTGTGAATGGGACGTAAAATCCCAACTTTGACCTTTGATCTCAGAAACACCTGCTGCGATAATACTGTGTAGGGTGTACTGAAATACATCAATGTTGAGCTGTTGAATTATCTTATATAATACTATACTGCTGTTAATGTTTCAGACACAAACACCAGTCATCCATCAGACAACTACTTGAGGGGCTATAACCCCTCCCATTTGTATCCCACAGTATTACCCATACACCCACTGTCCCTCAGTACCAATTCTGCACACATACCCCTGAGTGCACTGACTACTAGTTCAACAAGCATAGCCAACTCACATACACAGGAAGCTGCCACGTCACATCACCATGGCAACAGTCAGCCACACGTCACAGAGGACACGCTTGCGCCGCTACCCACACAGGAAGTACATAGTGCATACCAGCATTCATCTGTCAGCAGAAAGAAACCAAGATTTAGGTGAGGAGACTGAAAGAATTGTACCAACAACTCACCTATCCACACTTAATGCTCAGTGAGCTAACATTTTTCCCCACCTCCAGATCTGTTTGTTTTTAACTTTGTTTGTACATGCGCTTAATTCAAAAACTCTACATCATATATGGTTTGCACTATTTTTCTCCACCCACAAGATCAGTAGACATATCTGTTTCTCACAACATGTGACACACTGTACAGGAAAACCCAGAGAGATCAAGTAAGGATCCTCAAATGACAGGAAGTATGGTTGTTACGTTAAATTACAACCTACTGATTAAAACTGGCCTGATATAACCATCATTGTGCCATTTCACGAGCCAGTACATAAGGCTTAAGTCTATCATACTAAGGTGAAAGCCTAACATATGGCCAAGTCCTTTTGTGATATAGACTCTGGATTTTTGGTGTATTTGCAACCAAAAGCTGCACATTACTTAACATCATTATGTGTGCTTGCTGAAGTAGTGGGATGACCTCATACTTTGAGAATTATATCACGTGAAAGGAAAACAATGTATTGTCATATTGTGCGTAAAGCAGGATTCACTTTGAATGTAATGATTATATATAAGACTTTGTCTATGTCTTGGAAAGTATTACTATTTGATATTTTCTTATTATCGCAGTTAAGTATTTTTATTTGCATTCGGCTGTGGTGTAAATATTAAACGTTATTATTCCTTTGTCTTTATACAGGACCACTTTTAATATCTACCAAGTTAGTCAGTTGGAGGCAGCTTTTGAACGAGCACCTTATCCAGGTAATTTCAGACAGATGTGCTTTATGATAGATATATTGATGCATTATCATTGCTACTAGGGGCTCGGAATGTGAAAAAAAACCGTTTAGCAAGTCATAGCCTGGGAATCTTCTCAAAATGTTGAATTTGACCTTTAACCCCGGCTTCAAAGCCAAATGGGGATAACATACTAAAATGTACTGATATATTCATTCTTATTGGTCCTACAGGTTTACAATATATAAAACAGGCCATGGGAAGTCCTGGCTTACAAATGTTTTGCCTGTGGAAAACTTTGCCATTATTTGAATAACATGATGGCCACCATAGCCAATGTGGCATGGTAGTAATTAGATTTAGTTTCGAAAATAAAATGGCCATCATATTACATGTTACAGATCACATGGGGTTATCTTATTTAAAAAGGCCTTATATCTCCCTTTTTATTGATCCATGAGGTTCCAAATGTGAAAAAAAAAATTCTAGGAAGTCACGGCCTGAGACTCCAATTGCTGACTTTAACCTCTGACCCCTTCTTCAATGTCAAGTGGGGTCATCTTAATACAAAGGCTTTAAGCTCCCTCAGTTCTCCATTATTATTGACCCTAAGGTAGGAGATGACCACTGCGGTAGACCGAGTTTCTGTCCCATCACCAATTGCTATTGATATACTGACAGTACCTGTTTTCTGTGTAAATCTCGAACTTTGGGGAATTATTGTATTCACTTTCAAAACTCCTTGTTATTTCTATTATAGCTGTATCCAGTTTACAATGCATATGCCATTAAATTAAACTGCTTTTGGAAGCCAGTAATTTATTTTGTAGATACCGTAACTATGTAATGTTGAAGGTTTGTTTACATTTTGAAAATTGGTTGAAATATATACATGCCAGTTTGATTGGCATAAAATATAAGTGAACGGCACATATACAGACCTTAAAGAAACCAAATAACACTTTATACTTGTTATAATATGTGTAGAAATATGCCGTTCAAAATTTACACAGAAAACAAGTACATGTGAGCTCTGTCCCTCGCAATTGTGTACCATTAGAAATATCAACAGCAATGCGCGACGGGACAGAAACTCGGTCTAACCACTGCGGATTTAGTCCTGCTTTATGTTAATTAGTTCAGTGGGTACATTTATAAAGTCTATTCAATTCTGCATGAAATTCAGAGTGTATGGATAAATACCCACTGGCAAAATATTACTTGGAAGAAATACCTCCCGACAAGTAAAAACGGAAAGCTGGATATTTTTAAATTCTTTGCATTTTCTTTACAATATGACTTTACAATAACCCTCCATGTATTTAATCACAAGAGCAGCTACCCTTTCAAACATACTCAGGATGAGATGTCAATTGAAATCATGTGTAGTGATCGATAAAAGAGAGTGGTTTTGATGGTTTACTGTGTTCATTGTCAAAATCTAACCCAAAGTACTAATTAAGAACAGTGTTTTAGTAACTTAGAATATACATTGTTAATGATTTACAATTCAAAGTATGCCACATAAAAAAGTTTTTACTCAGGTAAAATAAAAAACAAAACAAAAAACACACACACAAAAAACAACAACACAGTGCTATAATGCAGTGCTAAAATGCATAAAGGTTATATTTTAAACTCAACTTTAAATTTCTACATATCTTTAAGTTGCAAACATGGATTTTAATTTACCTTAGTACATTTTATAATATACTTTTGACATAACACACTATTTGTTGTAGAAATGTTGTTGGTATATTTTTCTTAGGAGGCATTTCTAGCATGCAAAATATGGAGTAGCCATTCTTTCTGTGAGGTGTTTTTTTCTAGGAGGCATTATTTCCTTGAGTCAAAATTTACTGTAGAGACAAAGAAAGACAAAAAAATGGAAGTCTTATGAAACCTGAAAACTTCAACACACACAGAAAACACATAAATACTTCTCCAGGTTTTGGTACATTCAATGCCAAAACACAAAACAATAACATCCTAGTGGTGGTGGACAAATTCAGGATCACCCCTAAATTAGTGGTGGTGGACCAATTCACGCCCGGGTACCAATTCACGCCCACCCTCAATTTTCTTGAAGATTAATTATTTTTCATTGAGAAGATGTTTACCACATCATAGATGATCATCTAATGGATCATTTGCATTTGTAATTTATTGTTTAACTGTGATTGTTTTGGATAAATTTAGGGGTGGGTGTGAATTGGTACCCGGGCGTGAATTGGTCCACCACCACTAATTGAAGACAATTACTGGTACACAATAAGTTTCCAATGTATATGATCAATTTTATAGTTATCTCTAGTGGTGGTGGACCAATTCACGCCCGGGTACCAATTCACGCCCACCCCTAAATTTATCCAAAACAATCACAGTTAAACAATGAATTACAAATGTAAATGATCCATTTGATGATTATCTATGATGTGGTAAACATCTTCTCTATGAAAAATTATAAATCTTCAAGAAAATTGGGGGTGGGCCTGAATTGGTACCCGGGCGTGAATTGGTCCACCATCACTAATTAATGTGGCAAATCTATTTTCTATCAAACAGTGTACTAAATCTTTCAGAAAACTGAGGGTGGGCGTGAATAGGTAAATGGGCGTGAATTGGTCCACCACCACTACTGTATTTGTAACGTAAAAAAACTCACCGCAACAAATTATCCACAGTATGAATATCATCGTATCAACAGTGCTTTCTGTCAGTGACAAATCCATATTCCATCCATTATCATTATCCATAATTAAACTTTGTGGCAGTCAGATTATATTCACAGTTTTCGAGCTTTATCCGGAATTCTACTTTCCCAAAAAGGAGAATCAGTGACAGACATGGTGAAACAATATTGGTTGTATATTGAAATTAAAAAGACCAGAAAACCAAATTAGTGAATGCAATGTACAATATTCACACCAAAGGAAACCTTGTTAAGATTGTGTAGGTTGACCATTCAGTAAAAGGTGTAAAAGTATTGAATTAATTAATTGGTTTCCTTTCACACTAAAGGTTCTCCTGTGCTAGACAAGAGGCTGTACAATATGGAAATGTTGCCTTATGCACCTCAGAAACGTGCTGGTGCAGACATTAATCTCTGTTAATGTAAAATTATGTTATACTACATTACTGTAATTCATCTCTATGCATAAAACATGGAGCATTAATTCGTTTTCTTTGTGTGTGTGTTTTTTGTATATTTATTTAATTAGTAAAATGAAAACTTGGTAAAAAAATTACAAAAAACCAAGGGACATAACTAAAACATATCCATGTCATCAATGTAAAATGAGAAAATAAAACCATGGACATTAACATATTCATGTCATAAACTGAAAGTGAAAACTACAAAGAACGGTTAAGAACCCCTAGATATAACTAAAACATATTTAATCAATCAATCAATCAAAACCAAGGCACCCACTGACCTAAACGTAGGCATATTGGTGTTATTAATAATAGAAAACTGTGGACATAACTGGAACATATTTATATATTTATGTCATAAATGTAAACTAGGAGCACAAACTACAAAGAACCAGTGGGCAGAAGTAGAATACATTGACATGGCATAATTGCATGTTTATATGTAAGTCATTGCGTGTGTATCACTTATTTTATTATCCACCACGCGACGTATTTGCCCTAAATACGGGGAAATACAGACCGGGATGTATTTTTTTTGTATACACCGGCGCCCCGGTACTATGGATATTGAGTGTGATTAACTTCCGGTTTTTCAACAATATCTCGGAAAGTATGTAACTTAAAAATATGTATAATATATCATTAGAAAGGTGTTATTCTAGCGCTTCTGCTCATGTATGTTGCATAAATATCCATGCAGAAATGACTGAGATATTGCAAGGTAAAGATTGAAGTTTTATATTCAGTGTTGCTCATTCTTTTTGACAGTCTGTTTCACGTTTTCTCATTAAATATTCATATTATTTGACCCATAAATCGCACAAAATGGTGGATAATAAAAGTAAAACATCCCTCATCAGACATATACAGAAAAAATATATCACTCATGAAGATTAACAATATAATACTCGTGCTACGCACTCGTATAATATTGTTATCTTCATTCGTGATATATTTTTTCTGTATATGTCATTCGGGACGTTTTCCTATTATCTAGCAGATACAATCTTGGACATAGATATAATCTAATTCATCAATATTGAGATTAGATAGTTTATCACTTTTAAGCACATATAAGGTCATAAATATTGCCTACGACCGCAGGGTCATTTTATCACCCATTTTGTTTACATACAGCTCAACTCCATTTGGTGTCATTGTAGATCTGTATAGCAGGAGTGAACTGGCTGCCAGACTCAACCTGACAGAGAGTAGGATCCAGGTGTGGTTTCAGAACAGACGTGCCAGGTGGCGCAAGCAGCAGAAACCCCTACATGTTGGGCCACGTCTCATGACAAGGGAGGATAAATTATTTGATCAAGAAACAGCAAAAGGTAAATAGATAATGTAGATATATATATTTTTATATTTTATTTGTTTTTCATTATAAACTTTCATTCATAAACTTTTTACAAAATGTAATTGTACAGTTAATATATTTTGAGCGACTTTGTCAGTGGTAAATCACTCTCCACCCACCTCGGAGATCAGAGTTCAAATTCCACATCCAAGAGGGAAAGCTGGTAGTTGCTTGCTGTTGGTTGGCAGTCCACAGGACAAAACCTTGACTATATTATGTATGTACTAATTTCTCCCACCCTTCTAACTTTCCGTCACAATTATAACCAATATAAAGGTACACGAATGGTCACTTGGATAGTCATAGAGATAAACAGTCTTCAATGCTTTTAAATCTAAGTAGTATAAATAACAAAATCACACAAACTAAATAACAAGATATACTTAAAAATGCTTACCATGACATTTGGTTTGTGTTGTATTGTTATTTAAACCCTTCAACCCTTTTTTGTGTGATAATTTCTGAAGACCGTTCATCCCTGTGACCGTGTATCTCAATGAGCACCCGTGTACTAAGCATAGTGTAAAACACCAAATAAATACATAAATTTGCACCATCATTTACAGATAGAGTAAGACATGGGGCATCTATAGAACCAGTGATCATTACTCCTGATCAACCCATGACGTCAGAAAACCGATGTGACGCAGATCACCACAACAGTGCTTGCTCAGACCAACCAGTGCTTGGCGGGGTTTCCAGGGAAACTCACCACAGGAGGCCATCTTTGCCTTTGAGCTTGTATCAACAACAGCAGCAGAGACATGACCTGGATCCTTGGTATAACCATCTCTCTGCACAGTCACACGGTCTATTTCCGTTCCCTGTGCCTCACTATTACCACCCCATGCTTCCTTATAGAGACTGTTTTGGCTGTTTGCGCATGCGCCTAATGAGCCCCATTCAGAGTAGTGTTTCTACCAGGGGAGATTTATAATGCATTCACCTGTATCAGGTAATATGTACATATAATGAACTGGGTGTTGTTGCATTGAAATATTATGTATAAATGGTTGCATATTATTTCATTGCAAATAAAATTAACCCTTTCGGTGACACAATAAAGTTTTACCCTGGAGCTAAGGTATCTGCCAATATTATAAGATAGTTCTTGTATAGAACACATCAATCCCATTACCTCATATCTGACTTAATGATGTATACTCTCGCTGCTGAAACTGTTTGGTAATCATAGTTAGTTTGGGAGATGCTTAAGATAATTCTTTTGAATGTACTGCTAAATTCTGTAAATTTGCATAAAAGCTTTTGGTCAACACCAAAATCATATATATTGTGCTCACCGATGGTATAATGTAAGTTTAACTGATACATATAAAATGTATATGATATCTTGTATATACTTATAAAAGCAATAAAATCTTATATAACAATTGTTATTTGTCTTGACAATTCCAACATCTGAAATTATTATGCTTTCTGCATATATGGATGTGGGATCCAGGTAACACTGGAGCCTTTCAAAAACATTCACACTTAGCTATAGAATATATCCCGTGTGATTTTTATTGCCAGACTAGATCTATCATCTGAATAATAATTCATTAACCTCTCTGCAATTTCTATAGGCATTGACTTTGTATATTTCTTTAACCCTTTTACAGCCAAAATAAAGTTTCACCACTGAGCCATGATAATGGGTGATATACAGCAGGCTAGATTTAAAAATAAAATCAATGTAATGTAATGTTGATTGCCAATGGTAAACTGTGTGCTAACAAACAACTAAAACTGTATCAGTAAATCTAGGGCAGAGATTTGAACTCAAAACTTCATAAGTTTGAGGTGGTTGATGTTACCATTAGACCACCAAGTTCTCAGGATCCACCGTAAGAACTGCATTGTATGTCAAAGGCAATATTCATTTAAACACAAGGTACATTTCTAACAAGTTAACTGTAGGTGGAAACATTAAAAAACTATAAATACAATAGTTTTCAATTACAACTGATTTGCTCAACAGTGAGAATCACAAAGTAGCTTTTCCTCAGCTGTGCAATGAGCTAAAGGGGCTGCAAATTTAGTATGTCATAGCTGACCGAAATGTAGGTGAATAACATATTTAAAGAAAATATTGTAAATGCAAACGTTTTCCAGTTACAACTGATTTACTCAACAGTGAAAACCTGAAAATAGCTATTGCTCATCTAAGCAATAGGTCTGTAATTTTACTATATTATAGCTCACCCAAAAGTAGCTGAATAACATATATGTTCAAAATTTACTAAACACAATAGTTTTCAAGTTACAAGTGATTTTACTCATGGAAAGTACAGAAAAGTCTTAAAGAAGCTATTACTCACTTAGCTTTTGGGATAGACACCCAAGTTACTCTCCATGTTGTAGCTATGGAAAATAGTAGCTGAATAACATATCTTAACACAATGCTCTAAATGCAATGCTTTTCGAGTTATAAGTGATTTAGTGCATGATTTCTTGAATTTCAATGCATTAAAATTATTTTAAAAATTCATAAAAAATAATTAAGAAATATACAGGCCTGATACGAACACAAGGGAATCTACTAGTGGCCTAGTATATACATGCAAGATAAGAGAGAAATCCCTGCAATAGTCAATGAGAAAATTGTAATAAAGTATTGAAATGTTCACACTTTGGGTGGGGGTACCTCACTTGTAATGGCTTTGGGGAAGAGATGAAAGAACAGATCTGCATGTCTTGACCAAGTTTTCATTCTTGATGGATAAGGTATCTTTTACAAAAACAGCATGCATCTGGGTATGGTAGTTTTGGAGAAGTTGTTCACGCCTACACATACACTGCAGAGTGATGCCATAATGTCAGCTGACTGACAAGTTGACATAAAACCTGGACACATTTTATGTGAGCATATAATCAAATAATCCTCATACGAGTCATTTATCATGCAACTAATTTCAAAATTGAACAAGATGCACTCAGAGAGAGCAAAATGCTCGACTCCATGTGAGCAGTCTCTCAAGTGACATAAAGTATTGTAAGGAAGACAATAAAATAAAACCAAACATGTAAATTAATCTTCATAGAAATATCAAGTAGAAAGCTAAAGTCATTAAAAATACATTGAAATGATACATATGTGATGAAGAGAAGCAGTTTCACTGTGTATTTCCAATTAAGAATAAGAAAAACTCTCTCCTGACTTCAATTTTTAAACAAATTACACCAAATTTGGAAGAATCCGTGTGTACCCCATGAAATTTGTGACCATGACCAGTTTTTCAGGGGAAGTAGAGTTTAATGCTTGGTAATGCTTAATAAAGAGACGTATATGAATTTGACGTTTTATTATTTTTTAAAGCAACAACAAAATAATGACAAGCATTCAAATACACTGTTGAACTTGCAGGCAGAGATAAAAATAGAACATTAAACTTTGCTGTTATTATTATGAAAATAGTAACACTCTTAGACACATACAAATATACTTGTCTTCATGTGGGCAGTACAAAAATAAACACTGTCATTTTTATGCAAATTAGCATTTAACTGATTATACAATAACTACATATCTAGCTTGTCATTATTTAAATATTATGACATACAGATAAATGATTGATTATAAGTGGTTTACATTTAATCTAACTGTTCTAGTTTTAATATATTTATTTAAAATACAAAAGTCACAAATTACTTGTGATTATGTTATTTCTCATCATAGTTGTTATTCACTTTCATTTTTTTGTGTATTAACTTGTACAAGAATTTTGATTGAGCATAAATTGCCAATAAATATTTTACTATTAATAATAATCCGTTTTATATCATCTTGCATTTGTCACAGACAAATTCTTTATTCTATTCAGTAAAAAAATACAAAATTGATGTAACATTAAATTACGTAGTTTATATTAATATGGGACATTGTGCAGGAAGTAAATTTAAAAACAATTTTAAAAGTTAACGGTGCATACTAATGCCCGTATCACACCACTATTGGTATCCCATTATTTATAGGCAGTTTAACTCTTAATTTCTCCATCTACTGTCAGACTTCTGTCAGTAAAGTTTGCATACTGTGACATTTCTTGCATTCTGTGGTACACCCTACAGAAGTTTTAAAATGTTTAAAATTTCCTCCTGCACGAAAAAAGTATAAAATTCACCTCTTATAACCACCCATAACTTCAGGGTGTCATATCATTTCTGTTGTTCTTCTGCCATCTCACCACCACATTTTGTGTTATTCTATCTGCTTCTGTGTATCCATTCATGTCATATGTTTGCCGTAAAGTTTCTGTATCCTTACAGTATCTTTACAGTTTGCTTTCTGTGTCAAACCGTACAGGGGTGGACAGTCTTACGGACATGGGCAGTACAGCGAACAGATGGTAAAACTAATCTTCTGTCAGTGTTCTGTCCTGTTCGTGAGGCTATCCAAAGTACAACCATTTACCTCCCTGATTCTTTTCAAAACTATAGCCACAGTTGTTTTAGCTTGGCTTAAGAGGCCAAGGTGGTGCAGTGGTAATACACTTGCCTCCCACCTCTGAGATCTGCGGTTTAAACCCTAGACCCTGTGAAAGTTGGTGGTTGCTTACCGATGCTTGGTAGTTTACTTACAGAACCTCAACCAACTGTATGTACTGCTTTGCTCTGGCCAAAAAACTACCTATCGTAATATGACCAGTACAGTGTTGAAAGCGATGCTAAAACCCAGTTAAATAAATTCAGCCTGGCTTCACAGTTTTATACTACTTCCTGCAGTCTATAACCAGCAATAAATACAGTCTGTAGTGTAGTAAGGGCATACATGACTAAACAAAGTTATAAAGTCTTGAAAGAATGAAATGAGCAAGTGGTACTGCTGACGTCACAAGGCTATAAAGGACGGAACACATTCATTTTGGCACACACAGAATATACTACAATGCATACTGGAGTTATTAGAATTATATTTCCAAACCTGATTGACTTGGCAATTTGGCATACAACTCAAATATACACCAAATAAAGCAAACAAAGAACACTCTGTGTCTTTTTTTAGCACGAGCTCTTTATTTATTTATTTATTTGGGGTTTTACGTTGCTTTCAACACTGTACAGGTCATATCACGACGGGTAGTTGGAAGGGCAGAGGAAACCAGTACATACAGTTCGTTCTGTACTGTAAACTGCTGACCAACGGCAAGCAACTACCAGCTTTCCCACTTCAGGCCGTGACGGGGATCGAACCCCGGCCTCAGAGGTGGGAGGCGAGAGTGTTACCACTCTGCCACCATGGCCCCCTTAAGCACGAGCTCTAGCAAGGCTTGCACTTTGAGGAATCACTTTTTTTTGTTTCCGGACATTCATGAATTGTGGCACAGTGTGATGAGTATCTGTCCCTTCACTGAAGGTTAAGCAGCAATGGGCTACGTTAGTACTGGGATGTGTGACCGCTTCAGTGCACTATTTGTGTCTCTGATGGCTTTGCGGCTCATGCTAGTAGAAACCCATTTTGGCCCTGTTTTAATTGTGAAGAATTTTTAAAGAAACATCTAATAACTAAATCTATCAGTAGGTGACCTTTATGCAGAATAATAGGCTGATTGGAAGTACTGCAAAGATAAAGCAAAAGTTTAATTCGGCTATAGTTTTATTGCTTGGCCAATCAGAATCACGGACACAAGTGTGTTGTATAAGAATGTGATTTCTAAGTTGTATGCTGATTGGCAAAATGCAAATTTGAGCTGCTGATTTAAAGAAAATATATCTACTGCTCAGCCAGTGAATTTCGTCACCCCAGTGAAGTTCGTCACTCGTATTTTATGACAGTATTAAAACTTCTTTACTGTGATCTTCCTGCAAACAATTTTACCTTGCCCTCCAAGGCAAGTATTCCACTTTTTAAAATGTGGATATTGCTAGTCCTTGAATGCTTTTATAGCAGGTGACGAACTTCACTGGGGTGACGAAATTCACTGGCTGAGCAGTATATTATCTCGGCTTATAGAAGTGACCCAAAGTTGAGCGACTGCATTTTATGTGAAGTATACTTGCAACCTAGTTGTACTGTTGATGCACACGCCAAAGAGGTACTATTTTCATGACTGTCTGTTAGCAGGATTAAGCAAATTTTACTGGATGGAACTTCTTAAAAATAGAAGGGTTTTGATGCAACTTATATCTAATTAAATTTTAAGAGTAGTCTTAGATACAAAAAAAAATAATCTGGATTTTCCCATCTAGTTACTATTATTTGTCCTGGTGAAGGTCTCTTAGTGCTCTTGTTCAAGTTATGCCAATTTACCAAGCCAATCAGTAATAAGCTACCATCCTACAATACCTAATAAATTACAAAATAAATTATAAACAAAACAATGCTAAAACGCATGTGGTTGAAGTATACTTACCCAATGTCAACATTCTCCATTTCTCTCACACCTCCAACCCCCCCCCCCCCCCCCACACACACACACAAAATTGAAGTCTTTTTCAAGTACTATTCACTCTAAATACAGATAACCTGCTTTGTCACCTTTAATATAACAACTAAATATTCTCTTGACAAATTAATACATAAATACGAGACTGAGGTTTAGTAAATTCAGGGCCCATATGTTCAGAGTAAGAATGTAATACCCCAGTCACACTATAGGCGGTATTGCCTACATTTATAGGCATTAAAAACTGTAAATCGTGGAGGCTGAAATTTTGAAAATTTAAAAACTCTGTGTGCATTGACAGATGAAGCAAGAAAAACTCGAGTTTTTCAAGTTCACAGAAGTGTATCAGTGATTACAGGAATGAGGTTTAAAACAAAACGCCTATAAACATAGGCAATACATTAGAAATAAGAAATTGGTACTTTTAGATTTGTCTTTTTTAACTGTGAAGAACTTTTAAAGGAAAATCTAATGATGAAAATGTAAATATGTGTAAATATGTTTTCAAGTGTGAAACAATTTTATATATTAGACAAATGTGGATCCAGAAAACAGACATATATATATATATATATATATATATATAATGTTTTACATGCAAAGATCAGTTCTATTTGTTTACTTTCTAGGGGCCAAATTCACCAAAGGAATTAACTAAGTCTTTGGCTTACATTTTGTACACAAATATACCCAACTTAAGCCTATGATTTAGCTAAGACCTTTGGTGAATACGATCAAAGGTATATATCATAAAAATTTGTGAAATGTTTATGCAATACATTTGATTAAGATGGTTGACTTACAATATCGAAACTTTGCTAAACCATGAGAAAAACCATCATAATACTTCCAATTATTCTCTCACATTTTTGGTAATATGAAAAAGTAAGGCTTAGAATTTCTGCATTTTGATATATATCTATATTCAGCAAGTATTGCCATTGCTACAGGACCCAAAGTGTTATTTGACCCATCGTGACTGCACAATTGATCCAATCACTAGAGAACTAACTGAAACATGGAGGTTCAGGGATGTCCATTTATCAACCTCACTGAGGTTCTTTAGCCTGCTGCTGGAGACATGACCAAATGACAGAGGACGGCCATTTTAAGTGATCATCCAAGCCACTATGTATCTGCCTGTACATCTTCTCTGTGTTCAAAGTAGAGTGTATTAGCCACTAGGCCACAGTGGCAGATAATTCTCTCATATGCTAAGCCACACATTATCCCGAGCTTAAGGTGTTGTACAGTTATATTTAGCTGTCTAATATAGTAGTAGTTGTAGTCTTAGGCGATTTCAGGCTAGACTGGTATCTTAGGTTTTGTTTTGACAGATGCAATCCTAAACTCATGTAAAATAGCAAGACTAATTGTGTTTGCTTGCTTGTAGCCAGCTAGTCTTTGATGTTCTGTCCCAATAAATTCCAAATGTGTTATACAATCTGAATATTCAATTCCATTGGCTTCTCCCTCATAAACTGTTGAATGGTTGTTCGATGGTTAAAAATACGGATTCTTGACCAACCAATATGCATCGCTTTAAAACACCATCACAACTGCCCATGGACAGGTGAAGGTAAGAGATGTCTATATAAAACATGCTACAACGCCCTTCTGTTTAATAATCAGATGATTCAAAAGAAATGAATACAATCCATAATAACTCCAAAATATTAGACAGAAACCAAAGTAATGTGTTACCTGAAGAATGTTTGTGAAAATAAATGAATATACATAAATTCACAATGAGAAAAAAAGCCCTAATGGAATCATTTAAATATATCAAACAACTGGTCAAGAATGATCATTCCCACAACAATCAGTAAAATTGCCAGGAATATTAACAGAGTGATCTTGCGTCTGCGTTTGCGTGTCTTCTTCTGGCTGTAGTATTTCTTGTACTCCCGTTCTTGTATCGTGTTCTGCAGGGCTGCAGTGAGGGAATATGGTAAGGGGGGCAGTTGCTGGGGATCTGGATCTGAGAAGTCCCCATCCAGATAGATTCTGAAAAAAAAATAAGAGGATAGATCAGATAATTTGAATAGCAGCATACCTCTTGTCAAGGTTCAACCCCTCCACTTTTGCTCATGTGTGCAATGATTAAAACTCCTTTAAAAATAACCTTGACCCAGAATACCTTGCAGACCATTCCCAAAATTAAATCAGTTCTATGTTCGACCAAGACCCACCTACTGTAAAGACTTTGATGTAAATCTGTGTTACTGTTTGTTTATAACCTCGCTAACACACATACATATAAACAGACAGACTACAACAATCATAACCTCCTTAACAGAGTTGATAATATGGATCAGAGAATTAAGCATTCAAATTTTGAAAGGAAATGAGAGAGAGAACTCTTTTATATAAATAGTATGAAATATGCAGAGGCAGGGATCACAGAAATAACCAAGATAGATCTTTAGAGAGCCAATGAAAATTGTATGATATCAGTTGTCTAGTTATAACATGAACTGAAATGATTTCCAGCAGTATCAAGCCCACATTTTCCTCTATTAGACGTATTTTGAGAATTTTTTTGCGTTACTGGATAACCTACAGCGATAAGCAATGGTCAAAGTTTTTGCCTCTTCACTTGTTATGCCTAAAACTGTTGGTGTACTAACCTAATATGCATGAGATACTTCTGCAGGTTTGAGCTGTTTGATGGCTTCAGCATGAATGGAGTCCATAGCGTCATTTCTGGCAGCGTGTGGTTGGCCGAGGAGGATGATACAGGAGTGATGAAAGTCTCCGCACTGCGGATAGTGGCTCCTGTAAAACAGTACAAAAACACAGTCTTCTACCCCTGTGTGTGTATTCATGAAACTCTCATTTACATTTTCCTGTAATTAGATTTAGCTCAACATGTTCATCTCTGGGATCACTTAACAGCAGTTGTAGATTACTTATGGCTGAGCTCCTTTGATTTCTGCGACTTGACCAAGCCGATGTGGAAAAAGTTATCTGCATGGTGGATTACCTAACGGCCCCGCCATAAGGCAAGTGGGGGGGGGGGGGGGATATGTTACATGGTTACATAAATTTGAGTAAGTATATAACAGCCCCCTCGTTTTTGGCACTACTGAAGTTTGAACTTCTGGTATACCTATAACCTGAACGCATTAAAGCACTGTATTTGTATTCATTTATGTGTGAAGTCAAAGTGGTCTAAATGAGTTAGCAGGTTTAAAATCTGATCACTGGTTGTCACCTCTATGTGGGTTTGACTCCCGCAAGTTGCAATGTTGGGGGTCTGTCCACATTTGACCTTGGCTGTTAAATGTTTCATAAAATACCAACTTTGACTTAACTTATGTGTGTGCAACTGTGAAAGACTGGGGAATGCAAGCTAGTTGATATGTTGTAAATGATCAACATGGTCAACATGGCGATCTTCCCCTTGTCAGGCAAATTCAAGTGTAACAATTTACAAATGTAGTGATATAAAGGAATGGACTTATATGCACATCCATACTGGTGTTACTAGAACTTGAAATTCCAGGTATCCTTTTTCTCAGATGAACCTTTTAAAAATGACAGACATTTACCCGTTTCATGTATGTAAATCCAAAGGGTCCAGACAAGTAAATTCTCAAGATACATTTTAAGCCTCTCTTATATCCCATCGTACGTGCACGTACGTCCTGGTTACAGAGAAAAATTGGCTGATTTGCAAGGGACACTTAAGCTACACTTGCGATTTTATAACAAAATATCAAGGTTACCCAGACCCTGCAATGAAAATTGGCATGCACATTTTCCCTGCGTGCACGCAGTATGTCCTTTGATGTTCAAGTACTGACACTCTTGTTAGAAGAATTTACATTGTTTGCTAGTGTAAATCTCTGCTACCCCACTACCAGTCCATGCTCGCATTTTTCAACAGTATTTGCAGCACACTCATCCCTCTCTGGGATGTAAGAGAGGCTTTAGCTTTGTATGCGTTCTTTTGCATAGATACACATTGAAAATATCAGTGCCACTAGAACAGCATATGGTGAATCTTGACATTTTACTCAAACACAGTTGTCAGTACACCAAGCACTTCCGTTTTGTAGGACTGCACAAAATCATAATGCCCTAAGGTATGGTAGTTACTGCTTCCCAAGGAATTGTGATCATAGCAAGAATTATGGCTTCCCCAATGTTTTTAACACTTATCTTTTAAGTTTCAAAATGTAGTTACTGTTTTACATTGGTAGATCAAATTTAAACAACAATAGAAATACATTTTGTCAAGGACATTAAACTTTAGAGAGTTAGATTTAGAAATATACTTAGAAACATGCTGGGTGACCACAATTGGTGTACTACCCATAACGGCTTGGTAAGCAGTAGAATAGAAAGATAATGCACCAGGCTGGGCGAGATTTGTAAAGTGTTCAAAAGGTTAACTAAATTACAAGGTCCTTAGAGTATAAACTGTATTGGAAGCAAATTTGTCTGGAAACAAGTGACCTTAATATGTACTCACCTGCTAGTTCTAACCAGGCTGAAATCCGTGACATTGTCTGGCGCATTCTTTCAAATTCAGCCTCAACGTTTGGTCCCAAGGTCGTCTGTACAGGAGTGAAGGTCATGCAGTTGATCACGTGATGCTCATGTTGGGACGATGTTGGTTGGTTAGTATCTGTGCGTCTGGCCACGTAATACAGACGTAAGAGCTGAAAACTCTGGTGGGCGGAGCAATCTCTCAGTGATTGACAACTCAATTCTGCACTCTCCTTTGCTGAATCTGTTTTGGAGAAAAGTAAACAAGAATATTTTTACAGAATACAGAAACATTGTAATTTTGGTAGTTTTATGGCATTTAATCGCTACACAAGCAGACACTGAGGCACAAAAGGGATGTTAAAAAAACCAGAATGTGCTAGATGCAGTGAAACAATCTGCTAATTAACTATACATAATTATCAAGTTCATTGGCTTAGTTTTTGTGTTCTTTTCAATATCAAATCTCCCTTCTTACTTTCAAATAACATACACTGTGTAATTAAAAACAATTTGAACAACAACAATGCCCTTACACATTGGACAATATCTTCAAGTTTTACATTGGGATAGAACAAATAAAACTTTCATTAGTAAACCGCCATCCATATATAACTCACCAACACGTCTTTTTATAAATAAAACTTACTCTGATAGACATTAAAATAAATATAAATACCCCTGTTAAAAGTTGAAGCAAAATGTATGAATTCTCCACTGACCCGTATGATGGTTGCGGGTTACATACATGGACTGCAGGTTGGCGATGTGAACCCCTGTCTCTCTGCGGATCCAGTTGGTAGCTTTTCTCATCAACTGACTAAAACTCTCCCAGTTGCCTTTATTGGGTTCAGGGATGATGTCTTTAATTCCTGGAAACATATATCGAGTATTTTATGCCTAAAACAAAGTCTGCTATAAAGGAGTTAAACGTCAACTGTTCTAATGCCCTAAATATATTTCAATGGTTTTAATGCCCAAAGAAATGTGTCAAAATTTTTTTCACTAATTGAACACATATTGTGTTAATGACTATTGTGTGTGTTTTGTCTAAAGTATATGAAAAGTGTGGAAATGTCTAATACATATGTCAGGGGCTTAATACTTAATACATATATCAAATCTGTGTATGCCTAAATCACATGTCAAGAAGTGAATATGTAAATATATGCCATGTGTGTTTATAACCTTAATCATATTTCAGGTGTGTTACTTTTAAGACCGACGTGAAGGGTGTTTAGTTCCAAGGATATGTTTCAGGTTAGGTATGTACAGCTGAGTTCATCATCATTGGTGACAAAGATGCCAGAGAGCCACTCATACCAAAATATCTTGTGTCATATCTTTAAACCTCTGTTTCTCCTGCAGAGGAAGCCAAAAAAAAAGAAAAGAAAAAATCCATCAATGCCGGTGAATGGGCTCGGTGTCAACTGTGTTTGTGTTTTGAATTTCAGAGTTCAAGTAAAAGTAATAAATTACACAAAAGTTGTGCGCTGAAAATGATAGACACAGGTAAAGTACAAAGTTATCTGTTAAGGTGCCTCCTAAGAAGCTACTGAGGACCTGATTGTTCAAGATATATGCAATTTACTCAACTATGACATAATAAAATTAATCGTTACACACTCCTTTATTGAACAACAAGTTTGAAACTTCAATATCCTATTGTTCATCAAAAAGTAGATGAACAACGCCTTCAAAAGAAATTGCGTAGCTGCAATACCTTTAGAAAATCCAAGCAATTTACTCATTTGGTAACTGCTGAAAAGTGTGAAGTAGATATTACTCACTTAGCTATGGAGATAGACTTCCAAACTTCTGACCATGTACAAGAAAGATTCCAACACATGCTCTAAATGCAACAGTTTTCAAGTTATAAGTGACTTTACCCGTTATGGAAGGTACTTAAAAGTCAGAAAGTAGCTATTACTCACTTAGCTATAAGGATAGACTCCCCGGTTATTCACCATGTTGTAGCTTTGGAAAAAGTAGCTGAACAGCATATTTTAACAAAATACTGCATATGCAGTACTTTTCAAGTTACATGCCATTCACTCAATAGTGAGAATCTCAAAATAACTATTGCTCAGCTATGCAATGAACTATCAGTGTACCATTTTACTATGTTATAACTGATTCAAAAATATGCGAATAACATATTTAACAAAATACTGTAAATGCAATAGTTTTCAAGTTACAAGTGATGCAAGTCATTTACTCAACAGTAAGAACCTTGAAGGAGCTTTTGCTCAGCTATCCAATGAGCTACGGGTCTGCAATTTTTTATATTTATTATATTTTCGCACTTTGGGTGGGCATACCTCGCTTGTAATGGCTCTGGGAAACAGACAAACAAACAGATAGACAATTTTCAGTTTCAGGTGCCAACTCAATGCTTACCTGTTCCGATTGGTACATCCAGTACCATAGCCACCCCTCCCTGTCAAGCATTTACATGGTCATGACCTCTGCCTGGTTTGGACTGTCCCTTTTTGATTCCAGCTCATTAGAGAATTTTTTAATCAATTTTGCAATATTTAAATGTTTATTATCAAATATCTAACTTATGTCTGAAATATGCTTGGCGTGTTAATATCTTAAAGATATGTCAAGTGTGTTCAGTGTGTAAAACATATGTTTATCATTATTATTTGCACTCAGTGGATGCTCAACAATTACCTAAAAGCTCTTTCTCTGTGTTTCCCCTTTTGTAGAAGATCCTTAGCAGTAAATTGTGTGTGCTGTGTTGAACCTGACTCTCTCTCCACACTAACTGTGACGTCACTCCGTCTGGACACACTGGGATGAACACACTGTTAACAGACAGGATGGAACCTAGAATATGAGAGATGAAACAAAGTCTGCATCTATTCTAGAATTCACCAAGTACTGTCACCCCAGTAAACATTACAAACGTTTTTAAATGGTTTAAACGTTTACAAAACGTTATTAAAACCTAATTAAACCCTATCTTTGGTTTTCTAAACGTTTCTAAGTAAACGTTTATGCTGTAATGTTTAAAAAACGTTTTATAAACATTCTCTTACAAACATTTTACTGAAAACGTTTATTAAACATTTATAAAATAACTCAAGAAGCTAGGTTTGACTGGAAACATTTTAAAAACATTTATAAAATAGCTGAAGAAAGTAAGGTTTTGCTGGAAATGTTTTTCAAACATTCATCATGAAATGTTTGATAAACAGTACACATAAAATGTTTAAACAACATTGCTTGTCAAATGTGTTAAAAACATTCTATCAAAAACGTTTTTTAAACCTATAATTTTAAACCTTCACCTCCAAACATGTCCAAACAAAGATGGCGGTGAGCAATAATAGGGGATTTTAGAGGACTTTGTCAAAAATTGCCCCACATGCAATCCCTAAAAGTAAGAATTGAATGGGGGCACAATTTCTAAGCCACTATCTTACAATTTTAGACATAACAATAATAATTTCAATAGTGAGCTACCATATAAAGATATTGAATTTGACCTCTGACCCCATTATTATTCAGACATTATTATGTTCATTTATAATGTTTTTCTAACATTTATTGTTAAACGTTTAATAAACGGTTGTCATAAAACGTTTTAAAAACATTCCATTACAAATGGTTTTCCTACCCATCATTTTTTAACCTTTGCCAAACGTTTCCTTTCAAACGTTTGCAAAACCAAAAAATGTTTACTGGGACAATGCACTCTAAAATTCATTGGGAGCTGCAACATTAGACCCTAGAATTAACTTGGGTCTATCTTGAATTCATGAATTTACTGCTGGGTGCTGTTGTATTGGATTCACAATCTTTATGAGAGGTTTCAAATTATTTTTTGAGGAGCTATTACACTGGATTTTAAAATAGACTGATGCCTTCCCTATTGGATTATGGAATTAACTGAGAGCTGTCATTTTGATTTTACATGTGACTGACGGCTGCCATATTTGATTCTAAAATTGACTGAGAGCTGCCATATTTGATTCTTCCTATGACTGGAAGCTGCCACATTTGATTCTAAAATTGACTAGGAGCAGCCATATTTGACATTAAAATTAAAGTGAAACAGAAGCATTGATATTCGATTCTATATTTGACTGAGGGCTACCACGTTTGATTTTACCTTGGATTTTTTAACTTGGCGAAAATTAGCAGAATGTCTCTTTTATATGCTGTAATTTTGAAATTTATATGGGGTACAATTTATATCGCCCATTTTATCCATATTACTAGAAGTAGTTGATTACGAAAATGAAGCATTGCTTCTTAAAAGTAAATCTGTTGCTTCTCTATAGCAGACACCTCCCCCGAGACAAAAAAAATAAATAAATAGGCTCTATAAATGATCAAACCTTTGTAGTGAATGGTAACAAACATACAATACTCCCCACATTACATGAGTATGGTTCACCTGTCACCAGCTGCTTCTGTTTGTAGATGAAATGTCAAGTTAAAACATCAATGAAAGGACAGTTTATAAATAACATGCCATGGGCAGGTAAATCGTGACAGTTCTGAAGTTCTGTGTTGTGATGGACACCAATGACACATTTGAAAGCTTAACCTATGCAGCTATTAAGGTAAAAAGTGGAAAAAAGAAGAGTTATTTGAAATAAAACATTCCATGGTTTAGAATGGATAAGATGACCAGTTGAACTTCACTTAAAGTTTATCTGTCAACAGAAAGAAGCTGAAATCCTACTTCTTCACAAAAGCATATACAGTTTAGTTTTCTTATATACTGGTTTCCTCTGTGATGCTGGCCCATTTTTAATGTCCGATGGTATTTGATTTGAATTTTCTGTTTTTCTCTCTGAGTCTGTTTTTGTGGAGATTAAATGTTAGAAGTTTATATTAGAAGTTTATTAGATATTAGATGTAACAAATCATTTGTATAATCAATCAACCAATCAATCAATCGATCAATCAATCAATCAATCAATCAATCAATCAATCAATCAATCAATCAATCAATCAATCAATCAATCAATCAATCAATCAATCAATCAATCAACTTAGTATTACACAGTTAAAGTATCAGTGACTCAATCAGTCTCACGATAGATAAACTAATCTTCAGATCACTCAAACATCCACATACCTTGTAGCCAGTTCTTGCCCAGCGCAAAATTGACTCTCTTTAGAAAGGTAGTGAGTGTCTCATCTTCCCTGGCCTCATAGTCCCTATACCCTATGGACTTGCTGTCAAATAATGGACCACTGTTGTTGTTGTGAACACTTGTTGGAGATCTGGAGCTATTGAACCAAAGCCTCAAGCCAGTCACATGATGACTGTCTGTCTCTGAACTGGGGCAGGAGCATCGGTCAAGGACGACTGTTTCTGAATCCCCAACCATTATTGGACTGGTTGCTGTCCATACGACTGTTTCACAGGACGTGACGTCAATGTGTGGATTTTGCTTCAACCAGGAGTTGGCCTTTTCCATGACATCACTAAAATATAGACACAAAATCTTGTAATAGTGTAATGTACATAAAAAACAATCACAGAAGTGTAATTATTCCTTAAGATAAGGTAAAGACAGGGTAATGAAATGTTGACCTCCTTTAATCAGCTAAGTTGGGACACAAAATCCTTTCCTGTATGCCATAATGTAGACTTGCTCCGAAGTCTTTGTATTTCTTATGCCATCAAATCTGAGATACATGGAATCATTATGAATCCATTAAGGTGGGTGGAGATCCCACTCTCTCATGAATTTCTGCACCAAATTCTTGGAAAAAAAAGTCATCCAGTCCTCATATAAAACAAGACAACATAAGACAAAAGGACCTGAGGAAAGTTGAGCCATAATGAGGAGACTTTGAACCCAAGGGCACAGAGGTGAAAGACAACTGGTGTTTTACCAAACTTGAACTCCATCATATTTACAGGACTAGAAGCACTCATAGATTGCAGACCTCCACCCACACACGTTTCCCAAAATTTCAGATTATTTTTGTTTCCAGAATATGATCCAGATCTTTCCTAAAATTGTGTCACTTATTCCTCCGGCCAGACCCCACCTACAGGAAAATCCTATAAAGATTGATTGATTCTTTAGGAGAAATTTTGAACACAAATACCTTGAAAATTCAGTGAAAATAGGACTTTTTTTGCACATTTGGGATTCTTTTGTATCCAGAGGTATGATCCGGATCTTTTCCAAAATTTAGTCACTTCTTCCTTTGGTCAGGGCAACTCACGTAAACATTTAATAAAGATGTGATAATTAGTTTTGGAGTAATCGTGAACATGAAACAACCAAACAGACAAACAGACAAATCAACACACCCCAAGACATAACCTCCTTGGCAAAGGTAACAAAAACCTATGCAAAAGGAATATGGAAAATAGCCGTACAGTTGCCAGTTTTTAGAATTCAACAACAGCTTGTGAATCTGACAGCAAAATTGCCTCTTGGATAAAAGTGATGCATTTCTTGTGCTCCTGATACTTTGCTGGAGTGGAAAGATTTCATCTTAGGGGTGATTTATTGTGAGCACTGACAGGTAATCGAAGGGTACAGACACATTACTGCATAAATTGTAACCACTAAAGTAATGTGGTTAGTTGTAAGAGTAGCTTACTGAAGAAGCATTTTTGTTTAGTTTTCTTGTATTAGACAATCAGTCATTATGATATTCTTGCCAAACAAAATGGTTGTGTAAAAATATTATCAAATGAATCAGATGATGGCATCACTGAGCTACCGTGCATACAAAAGGACTAGGGACCGTATTCACGAAAGGTCTTAGACTTAGCTAGGTCTTAGGCTTAAATCCAGTCTTAAAGTTAAGACATTTGTCTCAGCTAAGTTTTGTCTTAAAACCGTATTCACAAAGGGTGACTTAGCTAAGTCCAAGATTATCAAATAACCACAGTGGTTTTCTGTGTCATGTGACCTTTCCTTTGTATTTAAACTATACTATTAGTGACATATATCCTTCATTTAATGCATTTAATCTAACAAAAAGTGCTGTTTTGAAATGGAAAACCTTGTGTTCTGTATAATTATACTTTATTTACAGCCAGAAGGAGAGAAAAGTTTATGGCAGCCATATTTAAGTCCTCTTTACAAAATTTAAGCCCACTACTAACCAGCCTTAAAGTTGAACCCATGGCTAAGCCTAAGACCAGTGTTAAATTCTTTGTGAATATCACTAAGCCTAAGACAAAAGTTTTAGCAGTTTTTGGACAAAAGTCTCAATTTAAGCCTAAGCCACATTTGGATAGGATGTATTTGGTGGTGTTCGACACAGCTTGGAAAACATTTTGTGTTCAACACCATTTTTCAAAAAAAAAGCTTGAAAAACCTCCGCTGAACCTCCCTGAAGACTTGCTCCATGTCTTTATATTTCTCATTCCACCAAATCCAACATACATGGAATCATTATGAATCCACCTGATTGGTGGGGGATCTTATGTCTGATGAAATATACACTTTTGTCAGCCCCAAATTCTGATTAAAAAGTCATTCAGTCCTCATATATACCAAGCAGATAACAAATACGTGCAGATAAGACTGTAAGGAAAGGTGTAACTGGGCCATTATGGGTACATGTATTTTTATTTTGATAGGAAAGCTTGAAAAAGTGACCTTCTATGGACTACACCAAACATCTCCAAAACTGTGGTAGAGCCATTTTTTTTATTTTTTATTTATTTTTTTTTTTATTGTTTCCCATAACAACAGTGTATATACAAAAACGATAATTTTTACAGAAGTATTTAAAGTTACACATTAAATACATGAAAAAATTGATATAATTCATTAAACTCCTAGCACTTATGACATTCTTTCAGTTTTCACATTTTGCACTTTTTAACATTATGAAAAAGTGTTGAAAAAGTATCTGGTGATAATGCTTGGATAGAGGGAACTATGTTTCAACCAGAGGAAGCCATTTTTGCCATGTTTTCTTAAATTTTGCCTCTTGTTCGCCAAATTTTGAAACAAATGATTGTTCAGTGTATATATCTGAGAATTTGTGCCTGAAAGCCATTATATGCAATCGACTTTTTGATGTAACAGAATCAAATATATACTTTTTTGCAGTAATTATTAATGTATTCAACGGAATATTATTTTGATCTATAGATAGATAGCCAGGTATTATGTTGGAATCATTGAATTTAATTCTAAATTTTATCTTTTTATAAATAAGGTTTTCCAATGAAATCCAAAAATTCCTTGATTCATTACACTGAGACAATAGATGTAAAATACTTTCGGATGTAGTATTACATCTAGAACAAAGTGGGCTATCTGACAACCCTATTTTATGCAAATATTGGTTAGTGCCCAAGATTCTATAAAGGATTTTTAGCTGAAACCATATCAAAGAATTGTTTTGCAGTGTTTTAAAACACACCCTGAAAATAAGATTCCATTGTCCTTCATTTATAAATGTATTAAGATCTTTATTCCAGCTTTGCTTCATAATATGATTATTTTTCTGGTCAGCTTGTAGTGATTCATAAAAGTCACGAGCCCCTTTCTTGGATTTAAAGATTACATTAATATGATGAGGGATAAAAGGGCAAGCTAGAGTTTCAGTATCATCTATTTTACATTCCTTGAGAAATTTCTGGACACTTTGTTTGACTCTTAGATAAGACAGAAAGTCTATATTGTCAAAATTATACTTAATTCGGAGCTGTTCACGGCTCATAAAGGAGCCAGTGTCATCTAATAAGTCAGAAATTATAGTGATTGCTTTCGCATACCAACTTGGAAGATATAGTACTTCACTTGAAATTTTGCTATTATACCATAACGGTGTTCTGTGCAAGTGTTCAGAAGTTACAATTTTTTGGACACTCAGAACATGATGCCAAGCATCAAAGGTATGTAACCAAAATTTATTGCCAGTCTTTCGCTTTAAGGATAGGATATATTCAGGTCCAAGACTACAAATTTTTTCAATTTCAAAATTTATTGTACACTGAAATAATGTTCTCCAAGGAGTGTTTTCTTCTTGGACTATTTTTCGAAGCCAGTTTGTTTTGAGGGACCTTTGAAATAGTTCCAGATTAATCATATTCAGCCCTCCAGAACGATTCTTCAGAGTTATAGTTTTCCTATTTATCTTGTCTGGCTTATTAGACCAGATAAATTTATGAAAAAGGTCATTCAGTTCACCAATGAATGCTTTACCTGGGTTTGGTAAAGTGAGGAACAGATGGTTCAATTTAGCCAATAAAAAGGTTTTGATAACAGTTATTTTCCCCAATGGTGTCAGATATCTCTTATTCCATATTTTTATAAGCTCTTTGATTTCAAGTATTTTTGCTTTGAAGTTTAAATCTATCATTTCGGAAAGGTTCACTGAAAAGGTTAATCCTAAAAGATCGAATTGTGTACAGCCCCACTGGAACCCACTTTTCTTCAATTTATCTTTACAATGTTTCTTCTTCCCTATCCACACCAACTTAGTTTTATCTTTATTGACATTTAAACCAGAAATAGAGCCGAAAATTTCCAATATATTAAGTGCAGCGTCAAAGGAAGAACATGAACCATCTAAGAATAGAGTGGTGTCATCAGCGTATTGGATAATTTTAAATTCTTGTCCTTTTATATTGATTCCTTTTATCTCATCACATTGTGAAATTAAGATAGATTGTACCTGACCTGCTAGAATATACAAATAAGGAGAAATGGGGTCACCCTGTCTACAACCTCGTTCTATGTTAATTACATCAGACATGAAACCACATTGGAGTACTCTGGCTGTTATGTCCTGATTAAATAGTTGAACCCACCTCACCAGATTGTTTCCGAATCCAAAAAATTTTAGGGTTTTGTAGATGAAGTTCCCAGAAATCGAATCGAAAGCTTTCTCAAAGTCGATTAACATGGTAGAGCCATTTTTGAACAACCCAGTCAAAAACTGACATTTAGGAATTCAGATAGACCACTTAATGCATATATTCATTCACCTGCTATCGAAAGACTGTCTCTGTAAACATTTTCTAGACACCTTGGAAAGTAACAGACCAACATAAACTGCTGGGGGGGGGGGGGGGGGGGGGGGGGGGGGGGAAGTATACGCAGAAAAACAGCCCCTTTCTTTTTCCTGTGAAGATTTGTGAAAGCCAACAACTTCTGCCAGTATGTCACGTCATGGTGTTTAGAGTCAATTCAGAAAGCTCCTTGGTTTAGTTAAATGTTAATGGCTGCCCCCTACCCTGTTACAAAGCAACCCTCTCTTAAATGGCAGGGCTTTCACTTTTTTCCCTAATTTTAGTGCTGAAGTCACAAAAGAGGGGACTTATGAAGCCGGGTGTTAGCTTAGATCGGGGAAATAAGTAGGTGTGATTTAAAGGCACAGTTCACTCAGGAAACTGAGGCTTCTAAAAGCTGTAACTTAGTCTTAAATTACAGACTTATGTATAAAATGTTGTCTCAAACCATAAAAGGTAATCAATAACAAAAATCAATAAAACACAAAATATATCTATATGTTTATCTATGGCTATTCTTTTCTAACATAGCATTTACATCCAATTCAAATCTGTGGTTAGATTTTAGTTAAGTAATGCATTAAAAGTAGTTTTACAGATGTTTACAGGGTGACTTTGACTGATAGAGAAGGCTTACAGTATATTGGTCCACAGTTGTCTTCAAAGGTCACTCACAATCTGAGCTGAAAGAAGGGATTCTAAGAATAATCTGTGTTAAGCTATAATTTTTCTTCCACTCTTTCTCTCTCTTCTCTGATGTCCTTAAATTGGTGGTTGTATCTTGTAAATCAGTTTGAATTGCAGTAATGATAAGAAGAATGTAAGTGTTTGGTAGTGGTATACAACAGGAAAATGAACCAAGTGATGTATGTTTTTAAACTATTATCACAAGAGAAATGCATGAAAAATTTATTGGAATGTAACTTTTAGTAAGTTAATTACTTACATTATACTCATAAGTACGAAATATTGGCGAGTGCAACATCCACAACTATGCTCAATATTTAATATTCTTGTCAGTGACACTGGACATGTCTGGACTGTGCATGTGCTGTATCACTGGTTTCTTCACTACTTCATATCTTAATACAACTTTGTAGGTCAAGGAATTGTGTATTTTGTTTTCTTGAAATTTTAAAAAATAATAATATTTATAATTAGAAAGCGCTCCTAGAACGCAAACCTCCGCCAAGGCAGTCGAGCATCCTCATATTGTTATTTCACCCTAAGACTGCAGTTTTTACTGCAATAATGAAAGAGATATAATCCAAAAACTAAAAGTCTGTGATTTTATGAGTCCAGTTTGATCCATAGGAGGAGGCGGGACAGGGGGTAATCTGAGAGAATTTTTAGACTCTCTGCATATGGTTTCCATTTACCTCCCAATACACTGTAAGGCTCTAAATGAAGCAGATAAGGAAATAATGGGGGGTGGGGGTGGTTCTGATGAATTTAATCTTTCTGACTACTACCGGGTATACAACTGAATTGTATTTCCTAGGTTCTTTTTAAAATTGAGGGAATATTTCTATATAAGTTCTTAACTTCATGATATTCCCTTTCAGCACTATTTAGTTTTCTGTAACCACATATTTTGCTGAATAAACTTATTTATTATTATTATTAAGTTTTAGTTGTTTCAGTCCCAAAATCTAATCAGCTTGAGATTTTGATAGTATTGACATAAATTTAAAATAGCACTCTCCTAAAGTAAGTGGTTTTGGCTGAGTGGAGATGACAAGCGGATGTACCCATAAAATCTTATTTTTGACCATGTGACCTTGACAAAGGTCATAAATCAAAAATAAGTACGTGGAAATTTTTTCCCACACCTAAGGTATATAACTGCCAAAATGGTTAGAAAGAGTCCACTTATAAGGGAGATATTCAAGGGAGATGATAATGCTGTGGCCATGGCAAAACTCAACCCAAATAATCTCCCTTTTCAAGGATGCTTAATTATCAACCAGCCAGGCTGATATCAACTCATGGGCAAAAAACCCCAAACAATATGAATTAACTGATCCTTATCATTCCATAGCACAGATCCCCATTTGTTGGTAAAATATCTATTGTTTTTATATCTCTCCATGTGCAAAGAGTACCTGTTGATTTTGTCTGAAGTTCAGTACAACAATAAAACATCTCTAATCACACAGCAAGGCAGTAGCAAACTTGAGAAATAAATGGAAAAAACCTCAGTAAGATAGAGCCAGCTAGCATGTAAATGTGAATGGATATGCTTTACATTGATTGTTTCCTGTGTAGAGAGCTAAATGTAATAGTCATTATCTCTATTCATATCTTTTTATTTAGTTATTGTAACATTCTATGCAATCCATTACACTGCAATATAAGCCTAGCCTTTGCAATTTATTTCAGAAAATCTGTGGGATTTCTTCGGGGGTGGGGGGTGGGTGGGTCATAACTTGGCACAAATTGAAGACAATATCCATATTTGCAGTTGTTATATGATAATAAGAGTTAATTTCACCTGATAGAATTTTACATTAATACAATTAAGCTAAAAATGTGCTCTGCACCAAAATTATATTGCCATTTAATCTTTTACACTGATTTCTGAGGGTGATTGTAAAGTTTATACTTATAATCAGCACCCAAACTTGGCACAACACCTGGAATTCGTGGTAGAAAAACTCTGGAGGTTCAAATGGCTAGTTTTCTATTGATTTGAGCACCGACCAGCTGTTATCTTGAAAAATATAAGTTTTTCATTAAGTCGAACTCAAGCAGTGTCATGACTTTCCCTGCAAAATGCTCCTTTACATGCTGTCTTTAAAAGAAAATCTCCCAACCCATTTGTTTGATACAACTTGTCTGCCTGAGAATTTGAGTAACAGGATACAGACATTTTTTATTACTCACACGTTTTGATTTTTGATCAAGAGCCTGATGCAATGGATTCCAGTCTACTAGAGTCTTGATAGTTCGCACTTGGACTGTTGGTTACTTTACTGAGTGAGTGATTTACTAATTCTAAGGAAACTAATATGGTTTAGAATTTGGTATCATAAAAATGTATTCAGTGATAAGAACCACTAAATGTCAATGTTTCTATTTTCATAGAAAAATAAGCATCACAAATTATGGACTCAATTTATGCAAATTGTGGATAATTAGATAATCTCTATGGAGAAATATTTCATTAAAATGACTATTCCTAAAAAAACCTCCTTACGGTATACTTCATAAAGTAATATCCTAGTTCCATTGTGCTGTTGGGGTTCTAGTCCCAACTGCCTTGATTTGCCCTGATTTATTTGGGTTTAACATCAATTTTAACACATTGCACCACGACGAGTAGTTTTAAGGCCAGAGGAATTTTAGGGACAAAGGAAACAAATACATACAATTTGGTAAAGATTTTACACTGTAAACTGTCGGATGTCAGTAAGCAACTACCAACTTTCTAGAATAGGGTTCAGGGTTTGAAGCATTGACCTTAGAGGTGGGGGACAAGTGTGCTAACCACTACATCCCAGACTACCGACTACCCTGATAATATTATCCTAATTAAATTATGATCTTAGTGATTCTACAGCTTCTCTTTTCATTCCAGAAGGTTAGGGTCATAATCATGGTGATCATGGACACTCGTGCAGGATATTAAACTTGCTTATACCTAGGTCACACTTCTCTGTGATGGGGTCACAAGATACTAACAAACGGGCTCGTCTATTTTTGGATATGGTTCGGTCTGCCCTGTATTTGGGTAGGATGCATTTGGGGCAATTCGACACAGATCGGAAAGTGATTTGCCTATTTGGGGTCACTTTTTAAAAATGTTTGAAACAGCCATAACATCCTCTCATGGGCTGTATTAAAATATACACACTAGAGAGGTGAAGTGGGGGAGTCATTCTTTAATATGCACTAGCCAAATACAAGGTCTATGTTTGGAGAAACAAGGACTGAACGCATGAAAGGGACATCAAATACGTACAGATACGACCAATCGGAAAGGTGTGACCTTGGCATTAAAAAACCTTTTGTTAGTGAGCAGAAATTACGCAATACAGAAATTGGCCAAATTTCTTTTCACTTTTGTTAATGTCCTGTTTTTTGATACAGTGAAATGACCCAATAACTCATAGTTTTATCTCTCTTTGCTCCCACAACTTGCAGTAATCTTTTTTATATCTTTTTAGAGCCTCTATATTAGCTATCTCTTTTGTAGGCTAGATTTATGGACCATATTTTTTTATCTACTGAGGCCCTTTCTTGTAGTTATTGTGATGTCTTTGGTACTCTGACATTTGCTGAAGAAAGCCTGGATTTTTATGCCAAACAAACAACAGGTTTCTATAGATAATATTACTTCCAGTTCTTTCTACAGAGAGAGTATCACAGGGTAGATGAAACCATGGTCATTTCTATGTTTTAGCTTTTAAAAGCAGTTAAGAATAAAATCTCGATTAAGGATGTTACATAATGTAATATGGTTCACTCTAACATTGACAATAAGCTCAAATACATGAAAATAATTGCATGTAGTTTGAAAGCAATATGCTTTAAACTAATTCTATAATGTAACATGTTTAAAAGTTTTGGACCTGTATTTATATATCACCTAATACATGACGAAATATAACTTTGAATAAACATATTGGAAAAAAACCCGGTTATTGATAACATTCAGTTATTATTACAGCCTATAAAATATTAAGTTTTTTTGTGTTAGTTTAATGTGTAAGGTAAACAAATATATTATTATTGTTATTATTATTATTATAAAAGAAGAAGTAGTGTTTGCGAGATCACATACCCTTGATCCAGAAACAGATATTGATCAAGCAATCAATAAAAAAAAAATGAGCCCCAATACGGATCATGTTTGAAGACTGAGCTAAAGGTAGACTCAACCTTATTTTTAAATAAGACCGCAATGCATTTTTTTAATATGGATGGGGGAGATCTCGTCAAAAAATCCTGTAAAATATTATGGAGTCTTGTTCCACATCTGAACCATCTTTGTGGAGGACTGCACCATAGACACAAATCCGATGTTTAGCTTTTGAGCTATGCACAAACGGGCGGACATATGATCGCAGTTACAACATGCTTGCTCCTTCAGGAGGTGATGGTTATAATCAGTAGTATAGTTTGTTTGGGTTGCTGTGATGTTATGCAAATAAGTTGTACTTGTCCCAGTGTCTGGTTTGGTCAAGTAAAATATAATCTGAATTACATAAACAAAAATAAAGATCTTATGTAATGGAAAAAGTGTATCAATGAATGAAACATTCAACCACTTTCTATGCCTAGATATTTTTTTTGTCTTTTTATTTCCCCCTTCTCAGCAAATTGGGGGACTATAAAAGTGTAGCAATACACCCCACAAACACACAAAGCTGGTGCCTGTTTTACTGCGGAAAATAAATCAGCTTTAGTATATGCCCAGACACCTTTCCCTTTCAAGTCACTCCACTCCCCACAGTTTCTCCTCTTTGTCCTTTTTTTGGCAAAAGATAAAAGGACAAAAACCTTCATGTAACTGATGTTCTAGCCTCTCCTAGGTGTGTTAAATATCTTTATTCTCTGCAAGATTAATCTTCCTTGGTTTTAAAGGATGATATTCTCTCTGATGACAAGGTCAAAGAAATGTCAAATATTATTAGTTATACAGAAGTTTTGTCAAAATTTTGAATCAACTTTGTGTGTTACTTATATCTTATTTCACATCACTGAATGGAGCAAAGTTGGTATCAGCAACACTGACTTGAATTTTGATCTAGTTTACTACTTTGCAGGTACTATATTTTCCTCACAGAGGAGATTTAGTGAGACTTAACTAATGGAAGAATTAAAAGCTATAGTTAAGGGACATTCTAGTTCAGTAATTCCGGGTTGTAGGTGTGAAACGGGAGGTGATCTGACTGGGGAAGCCTAAGTTGTAGAGGTGGGTCTTGAGACCCTCCTAAAGGATATTATGTGAAAAGACTCAGATAAATGTTTATGAGATTTATAAATTTCATAACCAAATGAGAGGACTTGGAGAAACTTTAACTTTGGTCAACTACATCTGGTATCTCTAACCAAGGTGTATGGATTGTGTTTTTCACTGAGTAATAAAGGTTGGCCATTTTTTTAGAATTTTGTATGTGATAAGCACGATTTTGAACTGCACCCTGTATTTTACAGGATGACAATCAAGTTTTGACGCCAACATAAAGGCCTGGGTGAACTACAATTCAAACTACAAAAATGTTTTTGCTAACAAAAACAAACTGTCCCCAAAGGTTAGATGCAATATAGTATAAAGTAGAAAAAGCTTTTTGGAAAGAAACACATGCAGCGCTGAGAGAAGAAGTGAAAGTTAAGAAGACAGTGTGGAGGTTTATGCATTAACATGAAAGAAAAATGTAAGCTTTATTTTGCTTTCTTTTTCATAAATTGTGAAAAGTTAAAATAATATAGTTTATAGTTTGTAAGAAGAGTAGTTTTAAAGCAGATATAAGACAAAACTAGAAAAAGGTTTTTTGCTGACAAAATCAAAGCGGCCCTGATGAAAAAGTGCGAAGTAATCTGTAAAAGATGTCAAGATATGCATGATAAGGAATAGAAAATGTAAAGTTTATTGCATTGTGTATGTTACTATATTTAACAAATGAAAGAACAACCACAGCTTGGCAGAAGAGAAAGAGCTACAGATCTGAAACTTTACTACGGCTAAACCCCCCTTTTTGACATAAAGGTGACCTTAAGATTGGAGATACAGGGCTGAAACTTCAGCATGTGAAAGATTATCCAGAAGTAGCTGAATAAGTTATTGCAACAAAACGCTGAAATCCTGACCATTTCTGAGATACGGACCAAGTACCCATTTTTACAAAATTTACGAAAACAAAACACCTACCATTCAGATGTCTATGGTCCGATTGATGAGAAAATCCTTTCCGACCTTCTAAATTTGGTGTAGAATGTACGTGATAAATTTTATAGCACAGGTGTGTGCGCTTTTTCCCAAAACGTGATGACCGGTTTTTATGAAAAATGCTTAAGGTTATGGAAAAATAACATATTTGAACAAAATGCTCTAAGCACAAGACTTTTCAAGTTATAAGTGATTTAGTGCATGATCTGAGGAATATTAATGCATTAAAATTTACAAAATTCATTTCCAACTCGAGCTTAATTTTATTAAATGTACACGTGTAACACAAAATGGAAGAAAGTAAAAGAAAAGAATACACATTCTAAAGAACAGCATAAACAGCTTGACTTTATTGTTTCCATGAAGTGCACACACACATATATTTATATCTCTATCTATCATCTAAACCGCACTAATACCCACTCTCCCTCCATCCACCCCCCACCCCCACATTTAGAGGCAAATATTTTTATCACCTGCATGTTATTGCACTAAAGGAGAATTTCCAAAATTCATTTCCAACTTGAGCTTAATTTTATTAAATGTACAAGTGTCACACAAAATGGAAGAAAGTAAAAGAAAACAATACACATTCTAAAGAACAGCATAAACAGCTAGACTTTTTTGTTTCCATGAAGTGCACATACACATATATATATAACTCTGTCTATCATCTAAACCACACTAATACCCACTCTCCCTCCATCCACCCCCACCCCCACATATAGAGGCAAATCTTTTTTCACCTGCATGTTAGTGCACTAAAGGAGAGTTTTGGGTTCTTTCTGGTTAGAAATACTTTCCATGAATGTAACTCTAGATAGATATCACACCAAAGCAAATACAGAGTTTGAGGAGGAAGCAGAAAGAGACAACTCATTCATTTCCACTTAGTTGGAGCTACATAAAATACTGTACAAGAAAAACTGTTTATGAGAGAGTGCTTTTTTACAGTCATCTTATATTCTGAAAGAAGTCAAGTCTATAAATTTGACCAATTTACATAGTCTATGTGAACAAGTGAATTTCGAACAAGTGCCTATATCCTCAACTTCTTCTGCAAAAGAAAAGTTGAATAAATTAAAGCTTTTTTCCAAAATGAAAAAGTTATATCCCCACAATTCCAACACTGATCAGTTGCAATATGTCAATAACAACATCAGTGCATTATAAATACCTCATTTTTGTCTTTGAAGATGCCATAACAACATAAACACTAAGAGATTAGGTTTGCCAGATAGTATAAATATTTTTTAAGTATACATATGCCAGGAGAGGTTTTAAAAAGTGTTAAAATAAGTGAGGAGGCAGCAAGAAGTATGTATTTATCATGTAAAGATGGCCAAAGGCTCTTAAGTACAGGAATTTTAAGTGAAACGTTATACAAAATCTTACTTAAGTATAATCAATGTCAAGTTAAAGTGAGCATAAATATTTTTGAAGTATACATATGCCAGGTGTGGTTTTAAAAAGTGCTAAAATAAATGAGGAGGGAGCAAGAAGTATATATTTATCATGTTAAGACGGCCAAAGCCTCTTAAGTACAGGAATTGTTATACAAAGTGTTACTTAAGTATAATCAATGTCAAGTTAAACTGATGTTACTGAACAGTTAATCAGTTAGGGGCGGAAAACCCTCATTTTCATGTCAAGATGGCCATGACTGGACTTATATTGGAACTCCAAGGTGGAAAGCAAATAAGAATGGCCCTATTGTCATCTTTAAAAGTGTAGAAAATTTAACCGAGCATAAAGTTTAGCTCAGGTCAGTTGAACAATAAGATAGCTGGAGGCTGAAACTTCCTTTTTCACTGTAAGGTGACCATAACTTCATTTATATTGCAACTTTAAGGTGACCATAATATGAGAACGTCCCTTCAATATCAATGTATGTTAGATATGGAAAAAGAAAGGAGCCAGACGGCTTTACTCAAATTTTATGACTTTAGGGGGGTCAAAATTATATTAACGGTTTAAGGTCACCATAAAGTCAGGATAACCCTTTGGTTTGCCATCCTTTATAGGTGTGCAAAGTTTAACTGAGGTCAGTCGAACAATAAGATACTTGGAGGCTGAAAACCTCCTTATTTCAGTTTAAGGTGGCTACAACTCCATTCATACTGAGAGTTTAAGGTGACCATAAGTATTATTTTTATCTAGTTTAATACCAGTGATAATTTCGATATAAAAAAATGGAAAAAAAGGAGCCAGAGGATTTTATTCCAATTTGATAACTTTAAGCAGGCCATATGTCCATTAACATTTTGAGTTTAAGGTCACCATAAAGTCAGGATATTCCTTTTGCAAATCTTAATATATGTTGGCTGAAAAAAGTGAAAAACTAAGTGAACTGGAGGGCTAAAACCCCCTTTTTTGACATTAAGGCGACCTAGGCGACCTTAAGATTGCAGATACAGGGCTAAAACTTCGGCATGTGAAAGATTATCAAAAAGTAGCTGAATAAGTTATTCCAACAAAACGCCGAAATCCTCACCGTTTTTGAGATACAGACCAAGTACCCATTTAAAAAAAATTTACAAAAATAAAACGCCTCCCATTCAGGCATCTATGGCCCAATTGATGAGAAAATCCTTTCTGACCTTGGAAATTTGGTCTAGAATGTACGTGATAAATTTTATAGCACAGGTGTGTGTGCTTTTTTCCGAAACACGATGACAGGGTGTTTTGGAGTTATGCTTAAGGTTACCTTAAGTAAAGCTTAAGGTCTGTGCAAAGTATCCCAAAAATTTTTCCCGCCCCTATAGTTTTAAAGAAAGGTAACAAGGAAAGAAAAATATGAAAGGCTGAGAAGTTATTCAACGAAGACCATAATCCTGCGGCGGCGGTGATCAGTCGAACTTTGGTGAAAACAAATAAGCGTCCCTGACGGGCCGCTTAAATAGAAAATCTGCTATTTTATGACTGCAGTTTGACCCATAAGAGGGGGTCAAGGCGTAAATCTGACCAGCTAACTTGACTTTCTAAATATGGTTTCCCAATACTTCTTAATACATTCTAAAGCTGCAAAACCAACAATAAAGTAGATATAAATCAAAAAACATTAAATCGGCTATTTTATTACCCTAGTATTGGCTCAGGGGGTAAATCTGACCAGCTATATAAATTCTGCACATGTGGTTTCCCAATACCTATTAATACATTCTAAAGCTGTAAAAACATATAAGGCAAAAACACAAAATCGGCCATTTTATAACGCCAGTTTGACCCATGGGGGGGGGGGGGGGGGGGGGGGGGGGTAAATCTGAGTGGCTATCTAGAGTCTCCACATATGGTTTCCTCCTACTTCCAAAAACATTTTATGGTTCCAAATGCAATACTTATGAGAATAATAGGGGGTTCACGTGAATTTTAAGCTTCTGGTTGGTAGCTGTGAGAAAATCGCTCATAAATCAGTCAATTTTCATCAGATCGCTCCCAAAATCTAATGAGCTCGTGTTTGTGATAGTAGAAACACGTGTATGAAATTGGAGCAGTTTGTTGAAATATGCTACTCACTTACTGTAGAGTAACTTGAAAACAACTGCATTTAGAGTATTTCGTTGAAATATGTTACTCACCTGGTTTAGAGTCAGCTGAGCTATTTTGATACTCTCACTTGTGAGAAAAAACACAATTTATTTTATTTATTTATTTGGGGTTTTACATCGCTTTCAACACTGTACGGGTCATATCACAATGGGTTGTTGGAAGGGCAGAGGAAACCAGTACATACAGTTCATCAGGGTTCTGTATTGTAAACTGCTGATCAACGGCAAAATGGGTTGAAGAAGAGAAAACTAGCAAATATTTCCTAAATTTAGAAAAAAATTATAATATTAAACACATTAAAAAGTTAATATGCAATAATGGTGTGGTTTTAACCAATCAGAAATCTATCATTGATGAAGCAAAACGGTATTATAAAAAATTATATAGCTCAAACAATGAAAACAATCTGAATCTATCCAGTACAGAATTACGTTTTTGGACAATCCTGAAATACCCAAATTAAGTGTAAAAGATAAATTTTTTTGTGATATGACCCTTCAGAAAAAGTATTATGCACTAGCCCTAACTAATCTGGCAAATGACAAATCTCCAGGCAGCGATGGCTTATCAACAAACTTTTAGAAATTTTTCTGGCTGGACATAAGTGACTTATTAATAAATAGCTATAAAAATACTTTTGAAAGTAAAGGTCTTTCACAGGAACAAAAGCTAGCTGTCATCAACTTAATTCCAAAGAAAGATAAAGATCTTCGATACCTAAAAAACTGGAGACTATAAGATTTTTGCAAAAGCTCTAGCTAATAGATTGCAAAAAGTTAATGGACACCTAATATATGAAGATCAAGTTGGCTATTTTAAAGGAAGATACATAGGAGAACAAAAGAACAAAACACACCCAGGTTTATCACATTAATAGATTTTGAAAAAGTGTTCGATAGCATAGAATGGCCATTTCTTTTTAAATGCCTAGAATAATTTAATTTTGGCCCTGTTTTCACATCGTGGATTCGTATCTTACATACAAACATAAAGGTCAAAGTTGGGGTTTTACGTCCTGTTCAACAGCCAGGGTCATATTAGGACAGGTCCTCAGAATTTCCACTTGTGGGACTCGAATGATTAGATGCCAAACTTGCTAACCACTAGGCCACTGAGGACCTCCATACAAACATAAAATCTTGTGTCGAAAATAATGGACATTGCTCAAAAATGTTTGAAAATTCCAGATCTATTAGACAAGTCTGTCCCCTCTCGGCTTTAGTGTTTATTTTAGTTGTAACAATCCTAGCTGTTTCAATACGGAAAACAAAGAAAATCAAAGGTATAACATTCCAAAATTATGAATTCAAAATTGCTCAACTTGCAGATGACACTACTTTGTTCTTGTAAGATTTAAAGTCTTTGTCACAAAATATTTCCCTATTTAAAGATTTTGCAACTATTTCAGGATTACGGTTAAATTTGGAAAAGACTGAAATTATGCCAATAGGTTTCAATCTTCAAAAAAAATTAAACTGCCAAATGAGTTAAATAAACTGAAATATAACAAAGGTCCATTTAAAACACTGGCCATATGGTTTTCAAATGACCCACAAAAATGTAAGCTTTTAAATTTTGAAGAGAAAATAAAAAAGATCGAACAACTTGTGAACATATGGTCAACACTAAATTTGTCTCTTAAAGGAAAAGTAACAATTTTGAAATCCTTAATAGTCTCAAAGTTTTCTTTCTTATTTAGTACTATATATACTCCAGTGGAAATTCTACATAAAATGATATTTTTTCTTTTTATGGAATAAGGAAACAACCAAAATTAAAAGAAGTATTATAGTAAGTAGCATACAAAATGGTGGCTTAAAAATGCCAGATATATATTCAATAAATAAAGCAAGCAAAATTTTGTGGATTAAAAAAAAATATCAAACAATTTAAATTGTAAATGGGCAAATCTTATGCTGAATCTACTTAACCTGAATCCTATAAGAGTTAAACATAAATTAAACTACAGTTTTATTGAAGAGGGTAAAAGTAGCTTTCATAAACAGATATTGGAGAGTTGGATAAAGTTCAACCATTTCACTCCGATTAATGATATAGAGGTATTAAATGAATATATTTTCAATTCAAATTTGTTTCTCTGTGAAAATAAAGTACTAAAACCAAGCTCATTTGGTCTGGCTAATACTAATGATAACTATGATGTCAAACTAATTGACTTGTTAGACTCAACCACAAGTAAGATTTTAGATGTTGCAACCTTGAATCAGAAAATGAACTGGAATCTAAACTTTCTCCAATACATTAGGATTTAAAGCTTAAAAACCGTTCCATGGATAGAAAATTTATTAATACCTCCAATAGTTACAGGAAAAAAATTGCCAAATGAAGTTTATACAAAAGTTAATCACAGGTTGAAAGCAAATAAAGAACAGTATCACTTGAAAAATTGGAGGCCTATCTCACTCCTGTGAACTACATATAAATTAGCATCTGGTGTAATAGCCAGCAGAATTAAAACTGTTCTTGACAAAATTATATCTGTTACTCAAAAAGGTTTCATAGCTGGTAGACAAATTAGTGACTGTACAAGACTAGTTTATGATGTCATGCAAGCTGCAGAAACAAATAACCTAACAGGACTTCTTTTAATTGACTTTCAAAAGGCTTTTGACTCAATTTCGTGGAACTTTCTCTATAAGACCCTTGATCTATTTGGTTTCTGCCCAATGTTCATTGACTGGATTAAGCTATTCAACAATAACATTGAAATGTGTGTACTACAAAGTGGCTATCTTTCTAAAAAAAATTAAGGTCGGGAAAGGCTGCCGGCAAGGTGACCCTATAGCTCCTTATTTATTCCTTAAAGGAGCAGAGATTCTGGCACTCCTTATTAAACTGAATCATGATATCGTGGGTCTTAAACTTTTTTCGCATTGTTATAAGATTACGCAGTTTGCAGATGACACAACATTGATCTTGGATGGCTCACAACAATCACTACAGGCTGCTTTAAACACACTTGAAATATTTGGTAATTTTGTAGGACTAAAAATTAATAAAGAAAAAACAAAGGTCCTTTGGATAGGCAGGAAAAAACATTCCAAAGATAAATTGCAAATTTCTGAAAAACTTGATTCAGGCAAAACAGATATTAAATTGCTTGGGATAACTTTCAACGTTGATTTAAATGAAATGCCGGTGATAAATTTAAATCCTATTTTGGAAAAAATTCTCACTGATATTATTAATTGGCAATCAAGGCAACTTACACCAATGGGCAAAATTACTGTTCTGAAGACTATGACAATGTCAAAATTTATCCACATATTCTCAGTACTACCAATATCGGAATCATTTGTTCATAAGCTACACACTATATTTTTTAAATTCCTCTGGAATAATAAACCAGGTAAGTTAAAAGAGAAACTGTTTGTTGTGACTATTTAATGGGTGGTTTAAAAATGATTAATGTCCATGCATTTACTAGTATTTGGTATAACCCCAAAATATCAAGAGAACCTCTATACTAATTGGTTTAATGCAGGAGTGTCACTATTAGGTGATGTTTTAAATGACAAAGGTAAAATTGAATCATTCGAAACACTTCAAAAAGATATAGCATTAAGTGCAATATACTAGTAGATTTATTACAGGATAAAACTCTCTGTTCAAAACTTTGTTAAAAAGTTCAGTTTTGAAGAATCCTTTAATTACTCTAGACCATCCTGCCCTTTCCATCTGCGGATTCTCTTTAAATCAAGTAAAGGAGTCAAAGATTTTTACCATATATTCTTCAGTAATCCTGGTTGTAGCCCCGTAACACAAATAAAATGGCAATCGCTTGTTGATGTGAAGATCTCAAATTTTTGGTCATTAATTTACAAAATCTGTTTTAAATCTTCACACAACAACAGCTATGTCTGGTTTCAACATAAAACAATATCAGATACAAATTATTATCTGTACAAGGTTAAAATGCCGGAATCAAATCAATGCCGGTTATGTAATGCTAACCCAGAAACCATTACCCATCTCTTTTCAGAATGCAGGAGAAACTCTTGAATTATGGACCAATGTAGAATATTAACTTGAACCGGCACAAACATCAAATTTGATACAACAATGAAAATACTTTGCTATCATATATATGATTCAAACTTTTGGCCTGTCAATTTTATACTTATTACAGTTAGATACTATATTTTAAAGTGATATAAACAAAAAAAATATTTAAATATACTTCAAGTGCAAAAATTAATAAAAAAACATGATGAACAGAAACTTCTGAGTGAAATAAATGGTTGCAGTGAGATATTTGAAAAAAAGATGGCACAATTGGAAAAATTTGTTTACTAATATTTGACTTTTGTGCAATGCAATACAATGAAGAATTGTTAGTAACATATAGTGAAAACAAATAGTAAGCAGTTTGTGATATGTGTGATGTTTCTGTTTAGTTAAACATCCTAGTTATACTTGGTTTTGTATTTATATGTTACATGTACCATGTTCTTGTAATTTAAATGTATCTTACATATAATAATGTACCTATAAAAATAAAAAAAAGTTGAAAGCAGTTATAAAAGTGAAAACTGTTGAAATCTATCAAGAACTTGTTACAAGAGTATCAAAGCCACCAACATCAACAGCGATATGGGTAAAACAGCATGAGTGGTCTGTCACTAAATTTTTAAGAGAACCTTATTTCCAGAGTTTTCAGTATAAAATCCTTCATCGAATTGTTACTTGTGGGGATAATCTATTTCAGTGGAATATAATAGATAGTCCAAAATGTCATTAATGTACCTTTATTGATCCAATAGAACACCACTTCTTTTATTGTAAAATAAGTCAGGCTTTTTGGGAAAATTTAGAAATGAGACTTAAAACATATATGATAGAGAATTACAGCTCTCAATTGTTAGGTTTAAATTTAGAAAAATCCTCATCGTCACACAAAAACACACACAAAACAAAAGTTTACGTAAGGCAGTTCTCATAAATGATTTTTTAAAAATAATCAAATCCAAATTAGAAATTCTAGAAAAAATATACAGTAAAGTATAGAAAATTAATAAATTTAACAAAGTTTTTGAACATTGTGTGATAGTTTATAGTGTTAATAGCATTTTTCTGAGGCAACAAGGGTTGATTCATGTCTTTCGTTATTTTAGTGTAAAAAAAATATTTTATTTTTTTTCCAAAAGAGCTGCAACAGTTGACTTATTATAATTTTATTGTAGTGTTATCAATTTACATACTGTAACATTTGTTTTTTGTAAGCCTTTTTTGTATATATCACATTTATGTCATAGTATGTACATATATATCATACTGTGTTTGATGGGCACTGTTTAGTTTTGATGGTGGGTTTGGTATCCTCGCCCACCCAAAACATTAGCACACTTGTAAAAAAAGCTAAATAAAATTACAAAAAAAAAATGTGTATGAAATTACAAGCCTCTGCGGTCAGTAGATTTCGTTGAGCGGCAATGATGGGCGGGTGTACCCCCAAAAACTATTTTTTGATCATGTGACCTTGATAAAGCTCAAAGGTCAAATTTAAGCATGTGGAAAAATGTTCCCACGCCTAAGGTATATAACTGCCAAATATGGTTTAAAAGCTTCCAAAAATAAGGGAGATATTCAAGGGAGACCATAATGCAGCGGCAGAGGCGGTGGTGGCGGCGGCGTCAAGGAAACTGAAGCAAAAGCAATAAACGCCCTCTCTCGGATGCTTACTTACTACTGTTTTGGTGCAATTTCACTGGTAATAAAATATCTTGTTTTCATGGATTGCACTAATGATAATAAATAATAATATATAGATTTTAGGCAAAGAGAAATATCACCATTTTTGCAGTTGACTCTGTGACATACAGCATTGTGTTCACCATTCCTGACCTGTTAGCATTTAATATCAGGATGACATAAGTGAAAGCAAATGATTTATTCATAGCAGGACCTCTTTTGATTGCAATAAATTAGTACTCTGTGAATAAATAAGGGGGAGGGGACATATTTCAGGGAGTCATATTTTTGCAAATGATGTAGTTTTGGCTATTTTCATTTTAATATTTATTGGACAAAAAATTTCCTTTTTTTGGTAAATACTTTATAATGGAAAAGACAAAGAAATCAAAATCTCTCTTTGAATTAAACAGTTTAAGTAATTTATTAAACAATTTCAAGAGAAACAAAAATTAATCACTTTTATCTTTCAACCTTAGTGGAATAAGTGAAGCCACCGTAAAAGCCACACAACATTTCATTTAAAATGTAAGAGCAACTATTAAAATTTAAATACACTCCAGTGTATATTTTGGACAAATTCTGTTGTGATGAGGTAGGTTCAACGATCATATTTATTCATAGTTTGTATAGAATCTAATCTCTTGAAAATTATGGAAGGATAGAGAATGTGACAAATTATATAATCTTAACTTTCAATCAAGATTTGTTTATTACACAACAAAAGAATTAAAAAAATGTGTTTTTGTTTCTCGAAAACAGTTAAAATGAAATACATAAATGGTCTAAAAAAGTACTATTCCAATGAATTTACCAATCAAACAAAAATCTTTTCAAATCACAAATATTCTAAAAGGACGACTGTTGCTAAATATGGGCCCAGGATAGATTATCACTATGGAGTTGTGGTCCATATCACTTCTCTGACAGCAAAATACGAGGGTATCAAAATTACAGTGAAAATAACACTATTTATCATATTATGTGATCATTGAAAAAGGGACCAGTTTATTTCATGTAAACTAGCCTGGAGAAACAGATGCAAAGCAAATTTAATTATAAATTGGTTTTATGTCCACGTAACTCATAGATGACACACCTTGGGTAACTTTGGGTAACTTCAAATAGAAGAACGTGTATGAATATGATTTTTTGACATTTGCAGTGTCTCCATCAACACATTTATGAGGTATTCATAAACTAGTTTTAAGTTCCTCGACGGAATGAGATCTATTGTCCGAGGCTCATAACGCAATATTTACAGTACTGTCAGTAGGTTGAAGTAAGGGCCTGTGCAACAGAAAGAGGAACTACAAGCAGTGCATATGGTAGCACAAACCACCGCCTATGGATCTGGAAAAACTCCTAAGTAAATTCTTAAGTATGTCCTTATGGACATCAAGATCATCCCTGAGAAAGATCAAGCCAGAGATAGGCCCCACTTTATGAGTAAAAAGGCACTATTGTAATTAACAGCTTCCAAGTTATGGAACTGATATTGTTGGGTAGATCACACCTTATGATAAATTATGGCATGTGTATGGTTATGAATATGGAGGTTCTTGCTAAGATGTAGTGAAAATTAATAACCATAGTGTAGCTCTAGTGTACAATATATATCAGTTTCAATACTTTGTAGGTATCATAACAAGGGTTGGTGCATTTTTTTGTAGAATCTAAACAATATGCTTAGAGATTACTTTATAAGTTTTATTGCAATGTTGTCATTTTTGTATCATATATTACTAAGTACTTTATTTATTTGGGGTTTTACATCCCTTTCAACACTGCACAGGTCATATCACGACAGGTAGTTGGAAGGGCAAAAGAAACCAGTACATACAGTTGGTCAAGGTCCTGTACTGTAAACTTCCGACCAACGGCAAGCAACTACCAGCTTTCCCACTTGAGGTAGAGCCGTGAACTGAACCCCGGCCTCAGAGATGGGAGACGAGAGTGTTACCACTCTGCCACCATGGCCCCCACTAAGTACTTCGGAATCAAAAAAATATAATAAGAACTAGAAAAAATTAGAATGGTTCCTGACCATGATAATATATACTCTTTATGTTAAACATTTTAACACAAATGAAACATCAATTCTATGCATACAAGTTCATTTCTGTTCCTTTAAGTTTTCTGTCAGCCAGAATGTAGTGAGATAACGGGTGACCAAGATAAACATAACATGTAGATGTATTACTCATATTAATGGAGAAATACAACCAGACTCGTGTGGATTTAAAGCATAGACATAAAATCATCAAGACCAAAAATGAGGTCTAAACCTCCTTAGCCTGACTGGTTAGCACTTAAAATCTTACAGATAAGCTGTTCTTGTGCTAATGCCTTCCTTTTTTTAAAAGAAATCTGAGCCATATTACACAGTCAGCTGTCGAAGTATCTTACTGGGGCAAAATCAGAAGTCTGTACAAGTAAAGCTAAGTTTTAAAATAAAACTGAAAAAATATGTTAATCAAATGTCTGCTGTTGATGCTTTGGTAAAGTGTGGCAGCACAGATCTGTTTGATATTTGTGACTCTAAGTGTACCAAGTTGGAGCTGAATAAAATTAACTACATCGTTCAAGTTCTTTGTACAGGCATTTCTAATTCTATAAATCCTTTCTGTTCCTGCTGCCCCCGAATTTCCTCCTATTCCGAAGTGAAGATTTTATAACAATAGTACTTGTTCTTTTTCCCCATATATATAGTTCTGTGTTTTACCTTTGCCGTTGTATTTCAGTTAAGTTTTTGTGTTCCTGAATAACAAGGCTGAGAAGTCTTTTAATCTGCGGGTCTGAGCCCTAAAGCAATCAGTAGGGTACTACTGTAGTAGCCAATTGATGAAAGTCCGGAGACAAAAAGGAGAAAAAAAACAAGGCCGAAAGGTGTTTTGGTCAATAGCGTGAGCCGCAAAGCAATCAGAGATATGAGTAGTGCACTGAATCGGTCACCCATCCAAGTACTAATGTAGCCCATTGCTGCTTAACTTCAGTGAAGAGACAGGTACTCATCACAGTACACCACAATTCAAGAAAGTCTGGAGGGAAAAAACTGAAAAAAGTGATCCCTTAGAAGCGCAAGCCCTTGAAGAGTCTTGCACTTAAAATACATATGAATAAAATATAATAATAATGGTTCAATTATGTGCATCTATTGACATAATACCTATCACATAAAATATCAATTGAATGACACGTTTCAACAAGTTATCTCTGCTGTCCAGCAAATTGGGTGAGATACACAAAAAAACTTTGAAAAACCACCAAATGAGCACACATGAAGCTTTGCCCATTTTATTGTGGAAAGTAAATCAACTTTATTATGTGGCCGGACACCTTTCCTGTTCCCGACATGCCCTACACTGTGTTTACTTTGTCATCTTCTAGGAAAGATAAAAAGGCCAAAAACTGTCATTTAACTGATGTCCTAGCCTGTCATATGGATTTCCAGTCAACTTCGCCCCTAATTTAAACACTCGATTCATCCCCGCTTTTCAAGGTGATTCACTCCTATTTAGGAAAGGTGATTCACCAATGTTTTTTCTTGAAACAGTCATCAATTAGACCACAGTTACACATCCATGGATGGTCCGCCAGGATCGTGCCAGGTTTCCTAATATGGAAAATGTTGAGTGATTTACGGATCATATTTTACATCCGTGAACTCGTCTGTAATGTCCTTGAGAGATCTGTAGTGGCATGCTGAGGTCCGTAGTGAAATGCCAAGGATCAGATAAGATCCCTGTGTTACTGAAAAATTAAAAATGTTGAATTTTTCCATAAAGTCCGTAGGGACCTTATCAGGGTCTGATTAGGGGATCCATAGCTCTTCCATATCTCATCCGTAGCTCATCCATGAATGTCGTTATTGTCCCTAAACCCATCCTGGATGTTGTTGTGGCATCCTTTTCATCCTTGACCCTTCTGCACCAACAAATATCCTCACAAACATTGCCGGATCTAACCAGATCTGCAAAGGACTGACACGGAAAGTGTTTGCGGTTTAAAAAAAACAGTCAGAAGACCAATGCTTTGTGCAGTCTTTTCATCTGCAAACCTGTCTATGGCGGTCCATAGCAGATCCGTGACAGTTCCATAAATCTTTTACATGACCCACCCTCATCCCTTGTCAGTTACCATATATGGAACTGTGGAATATGTCTGTGGGGGATCCTTGGATGTGTAACTGGCTTCTAATTATGAAGAATTTTTTAAGAACCTAGACAACACTCCTAGAGGGCCGACCTCCTCCAAGGAGCTGGGTATGCAGAATGTGATCCAGATCTTTCCAGAAATGTAATGAATGCTTTCTTTAGTCAGGTCATATGCAAATAACAATGTCAGAAGGAATCCATTCATTACTTTCGTAGTAACCTGAACCACAAATTCCAAATCATTAAAAATGGGATTGTTGAAAATTTTTTTTTTGCTGTATCTAGATTATGAGCCACAGTTTTCCTAAAATGTAAGCCACAAACACATAAAAATTATGTTGTGCCTCAGATACAAGTGTATTTTATTAAACACTTTGTTTAAGAATCTGTACGTTGAAAGGCTATTGTAATGGCTTTTAACCAGGCCATTTAGATTCAGCACGAGCTTCCTTCAATTGAAGGGTTTATTTATAACTTAAATATGACAACTCATTTGTTTCCCTGGTTTTGTGAGGTTGTTGGTTGATAGTCTTATATGGTCATACCGGATGTTTATTTCCACTCATAATTACGTTGATTTGTTAACAATTTTTTTTTCTAAGCATGTTAGTGTACCTTTACACAGCCATTCACAACCTAGGTTTAAAATAGACCATCAATTGTTAAGAAAGACTAGTTATTTTTAGAATAAGTAGACTGGCAAAACATGGCCAAAAGATTCAGTATTTCTTCTATACATAAAAAGTACAAGGGGATAATCTACCTGGGACTGGAAGTATAAGCTTCTTTCCTTCTTCTTAAATTCATAGATATTGTAAGTTCTTATGTAACTGTAATGGCAATCTCTGATTGATTTACTCGAGTATTTGCTTCTCAGAAACTGGCTCGTATGTCACTCAGCTACTGGGTTCAGACTAAGTGTTATTATGGAAACAATCCCTGTACAGATCACTTTCTATTGTTTCATTTTTATAGCCTTCAGGACACTGCTTCATGCCAATTACATTTGTTTCCTTACATCTAACAAGGCATGCCATATTTCATTAATATAGTCTCACAATTTTGAACGTCTTTGTTGATAAGAGTTTGAATTTGACAGGAAAATAGTGCCACTGATTTATATATAATTTATTAACTAGTATTTTCAATATTTTTTTTGAAATTTTGCCAATATTACAATATATTATTTGTTTTGATTAACTTCATGCAGTAATTTGGGGAACAAATCTAGTGATCGAAATCTAGACAAAATGTCTTTTCATATTATATGCTGTGACAGAAAGATATATTTGTGATAACTTTTCAATGAAAAGCAACGTTCAGATGCTTTTATATGAAAATATAATTTTATTTTAAGGTTATTTTAGTGTTCTTGCTTGCCATAGTATGATGTATTGGTCATTTTGATTGGTTTTAATGACTCCCACAATTTGTTTAATGCTGACTTAGTACATGGCTACTTTTTGCAAAGCACCAGATGTACTTTGAAACTTTGAAAAATTTAGAAATGTTTCCCCAAAAGCAAAATAGCATATATTATTTCATGTTTATTTGATTTTAACGTCACGTTCAACACTGTATAGGTCATATCACGAGGGGTAGTTTTATGGGCAGAGAAACCAGTACATACACTTGGTCAAGGTTTTGTACTGTAAACTGCCGACCATTGGTAAGAAATTACACATAGGATTTTGGGATTTGAACCGCTGACCTCAGAGATGGGAGGTGTGGGAGTGTGTTACCACTGTGATACCGCAGTCCCCCCACACAATAACATACAATATAGTCTCAGGACCTGCAATACAACTTAACTGTAACCATGAAAAAGAGCTTTAAGGAATAGTCAATGAACTTTGAACCCTAACGTAGATTACGTAAGTTAAGTTGATCGTTTTTCCAGTAATGTCTAAGCAGTCAAAAGTATTATCACTCAGTGGCAGTTATAACAAAAAGTAGGCATAGTTTGTAGTTATGTAACCGTTTAATGTAATTTAACCATTTGATGTCGATAATAACATATATATATATACTTTTATATAATAACAAATTTCTTAAATACATGTGCAATCATTGAGTATTTCAATGCTGTATAAGTGAAGAAATAAAGTAACATTTAAAATGAAGGAGCAGTTTACTTTTGAAAGTATTTAAATGTCAATTTATATATACAGGGAGGTATCTAAAGATTCCATAGGTGTACCTTTTGTGACTGATTACTTTTTCAAGTAAGAGATCTAATCATCTAAGCTACACGGACTTCTATGTGGTGCTTCTTCCCTGATAAGGCAACTGGTTTCCTTGCAACACATTGCCCAGGTTCAAACCAATGTTACCCACTTGGAAATGCCCTCTTCCCGATCTCATTCTCAATAATTTGTGCAGGACCACACAAGCTGTGACAATCTGCATGACCACACAAGGATCTTGCTGCATTGTTGCTGGCCAAAATCCAAAAGACGTTCTCCATAACCCTTCTCCTGCTGCTGAGTCGGTGATTGAATACCCGCTCATTCAGGTCCAGGTTTCTGCAAAGAAAGGGTTTCATCAGCCAGGTTTGGAGAGGGAAGATGTCGTCACAAATGAAGTACTCTTCTTTTGGGCCCGTGGTCTACAAGTGATTCTGATGGAGGGACGCCAATGGTGTTATTTTCTATCTTTTGACTTATATCACTGCACAGGGAAATCTGGCTGTCAGATGTGAATCCACAGACGGCAATGTGAAACCAAAAAACTTATTGCTGGCATCCATGAGGGCCAGCAGGACAAGGAAGGGAAATGCAAATACTTTTGTCAGCACCAAGAAGACCAAATTCTTGAAAAACGTCATACAGTCCTTATGTAATACCTCAGACAAAAGGACTTGAGGAAAGTCTACAGGCAAATAGGACAAGCGACAACCTCATCATGGTAGTATCTGATTATGGTGTCACACACCTCAGGGATGTAGCAATTAATGGCTGACCTCCCCACCCTGAAGGCGAAGTCAAAGGATACATGGCTTGCCCCTGTGGCCAGATGTCTCAATGATAGCTCATCTCAGGCCTCTGAGAAAAGCTGTCTGCCTCTGGAGGTCTGGTGTTAAATCTTCGCTCACTTTCAGTGAATATTTCAGGTGACATCTGCATAAAATTGGTGAAAATTAGGCTAATCTTCTTCATAGAGCTCTGTAATGAGGTTATGGTATTGACCCCTGTCCTCACATCTCCTTAGCCACTGCCTAACCCAAGTGTCTGGGGCCTTCCCCCTTCTCTATTGTGGAACAACTCTTTGTTTGAAACTCCATCTAAATCCAATATTTCCCCAAACAGTTGCAGTAATATAACCATGATATGTAGCACTTCAATTATATACTCGATCCATGTTGTTCAATGTCCGAATGGGCAATGAATTTGACATGTACAGTGACTGTATATAGGTATTGAGACTGGATATGAAGACAATTGGTAAAATAACCAGGGAGCATTGTCCTGATGTCATTAAGTGATCTTTTCAGTTTTTTTGCATCGTATACCCAATCTTTTACATTGTATACCCCATTGGGACTATCTTAAACCCAACTGGGCCTGTCTTATTCCTATCATAGAGATCCTAAAGCTATCAAATACATTTTTTTGCCAGATCAGGATCCTATAGCAAGCCATATCAGGGAGCAATCGTAGAGATTGTAAACCCCTGAAATCAGATCAGCGAGTGAATCACAAACCCATCACAAACAAGTTAACCTCTCACCCAGTCACACCCTGCAATCACAGAAAATTTTCCTGATTCCCAAATTTTCACAATGCAAGGTTTATGATATGCTTCAGAAATGGAACAGCCCCATTACAATAACTTACACACACAAAAAAAAAAATGAGAGTTTTGCTATTTAAGCCGAAATATATTGGTACCTTTATCTTCGGAATAGTTAGTCCTATCACCAGTGTTTGGTGTGGTCAAAGCTACATGTATTTCAATTTCGGTTCACAACCTTGCCCTTGTGTTCCATATATGGATCTTATACGTAGGTGTACTGTATGTTTAAAAACCAGATGCCTCATATAGCCATTCTGTCCCCTTCATTTTACTAATGTGTATGTTTTAGTTTAGTACATGAAAGCACTTTGGAGGTAATTAAGACATTTAAACAAATCCATTACATATTAAGATGACTGTCCATGTTGTGTCAAACACATCCAACCCAAACTACAAATCCTAACTTATCATATCTTATGAATACTACTAAAACACAAAACACATTGAGCCAGAAATCGGCCAAGACTAGTTAAACATTTTATTTGCGAATCTAATCTAATCTACTGCCTTGCAGGCACATCTTCCCCATATTTATGACCTCAGTGTGCTAGGTTAACAAAAATATTATTTAAATGGATAGTCAAGGGACAATCTGGTTAGTAATCCAAGGCTGTGGGTGTGAGCAGCGGGAGGGGTACTAAGTAAGAACCCTTGAGTTAAAAAGGTGAGTCTTAAGATGTTTCCTAAACATGTAACAGAGGAGCTATTTCTCATGTGGAAAGGAAGAGAGTTCCAGAGGGTTGGGGCATAATCACTGAATGAGTCAGAAAAATGTTTGTGTGATTGGAGAACTTTACAGTCAAAAGAGGGAATAAAGGAACTTAAATTCTGGGCTGCTACGTTTAGTATTCCTAAATGAGGTGTACTGATGGATTGTTCCACTGAGGTATGCTGGTTGGCCATGTTTTAGAATATTCTATGTGATAAGGCCTTATTAAATTGTGTCCTTTACTTAACTGGAGGTTAATAGTATTACAATTATGTAATGAAGCAAATTATGTCTGCAAGTAGTTCGTTCTGATCTAGGTATAAGCTGAATGCTTGTATAAGTATATATTTATTTGAAGATAGAAGGAATATATCACCACCTCATATATTTTTCAGTAACACATCACCGAGTAACTACACTGTGTGAATACCCACAAAAATAACACATTTACCATGATATGTGGTCAGAGCTTAATGGACCAGCTCATTGCATCGAATTGAGCCTACTGGAGCGTGTACAAGTTACCGATAAAGTGGTGTGTGTATATATTTGAGTTACTCATTGTTGATATATGTATGGGGTAGCTTATCAACCGGAACAACATGAAGTAATATGATTTGCTTGATATTCATTGAGCCCTTATCATGACACATTTATGAGATATTCTCTCCTAGTTCTTTCTCAGAATGACATTTATTGAGGGAGGCTGTTATGTCATACTTCCAGCAATTTTAGTAGCAGTGGGTTCAACATGGAATGCAATAAGACAAAAAAGTCCCATAAACTTCTTACATCAGCAATTTTCTCCCTAAGTAGATCTTTATGCTTGCTTTGTACATTTTTACAGTAAACCTACCTGCTTCACATCTCAACCATTTCTTTTTTTCTGGAAAATGTGTGTGGTAAATATGGGTGTAAGCTTACTAAAGGTTATCAATTTTTTTAGTAACACATAACAATGTATACCAGCTTACACATAAGAAGTGTTAAGAAGTAGTTTTACTGATGGGAAAATGCAGTGAAGGTTAGCAGGACAAGATTCTAAACTGTGATCCCAAGGTCATCGGCAAAAATTATTTCAAATTCTGAGTGGGCGTCCTGCAGAAACATATGAATTTTGAATAAACCATGAAGTGTAATTATTGAGGGGAAACCCTTTCTTATAAGTTTTCTAATTTACAGAACTTATATGAAATCAGGACCACCATAAAAATATTCAGTCTTTTTCATTTCAAAGCATTCCTAAGCAGCAACGTGTGAGTATCACAAGGCGATCCCTGAGTAATATTACCACCCTGCACCACTCAATAACAGGCTATTACATAGCAATGGGATGCTGACTAGGTGTATTGGCACATTCAAGGCCACTTGTTATGATTCAGTAGAGGCACTGTGTGACATGTGACCTTCCTCTAAGTGCCTGTCTGAATCTCTATGCATTATGAGTTATGAATCCCCCCAAAAGACTTAAGTTGCTGTGATATCCAAAAATTAGACACAATTAAAGTAACATAGCAGTATTATTAACTGAAAATAGTGTGGTTAGGCTTTGTAGTACTGAAGTGGTTAATGGTGCCAACTCTTCAGTCGGCATCCATTTTCAAAAGAGAGATTTGGTATTATTTTATCCATTGAGGAGTCAATTGTTTTAATTTAAATAAATTAAATCTAATTCAAATAAATACTGTTTATTTAATGAATGATTAATTCAGTAATGTAAGTGACGTGTTGGATGAATCAAAAATTAAAAAAAAAATTGATATCATTAAAGCTGGATGTTAACATTTTTATATGAATGTGTTGAAACTGTTCTTAAATTACTTGAGCATTAGATAATATCTGCTGTGTCTTCATTATCATGTCAGTATAAACTTTGAGGTGCTGGTCTTTTGGTGTTTTTCTTTTAATTACAGATGTGTACTTATTCCACTGGCTTGAAATAAGTAAGCAGCAGTAATATATTAGTTTCTTTTGTGTGTTCAAATTAAATTCTAGTTTGAAACATTTAACTGTCGTAGATGGCCTAATGCTTTGTATACACCTCAAATCAAGCAAAAACCGGAACTTAGAAAGAAAAATTTCTAACACTTCATTGCCATGGGCATTGCTTGTGTATTTCTGCATACCATATGTTTATTTATGGCTTTACGTCACTTTCAACACTGTACAGGTCATATCACGACAGTTTTGTGGGAAAAGGAAACCAGTACATACAGTTGGTCAGGGTTCGGTAATGTAAATTGCCGACCATCGGTAAGCAACTACCAACTTTCCCACATTAGGTCTGGGGTTTGAACCATTGACCTCAGAGGTAGGAGGCGAGTGTGTTGCCACTTTGCCACTGTGGCCCCACATACCATATGAGGTAGCTGAAGTGATTACACATATAAAATGAATGGGTTTCTGGAACTTCCACATGGAAAAATTTGGGGCACTAGTTTCAAGCAGAAATTATATTATCGCCCATTAAAAATATTCTAAAAGGACACGCTTGTGTCATTAATTATTTAATTGAAAAAAAAATCCATGTAAAAATACTTAAACAAGTCAGTAACAAGGTTTCTTTGTAAAAGTTGTGCAAAACTACAGTGGGAAGTTGAAGATGTAAATACAGACTAGAAAAGCACTAGGAGAACGCAAAACATCCTTCAATGTCCAATATGACTTATGAATGTATTGATGAAATATCCTTTCAAATGTTCTTGGATCCAGACTGTGATCTTAATCACCACCAAACTATATTCATCTCTTAATTGTGCCATTGTCAACATATCCTGAAAAAATGTCATCAAATCTATTCAAAAAATACTATGGCTCAGATCTTCATGAAAACTATAAGAAGAAGGGCCTTGTTTCAACTTTAGATCTCATTAAATTATGAGAGTGATCTAGATCACTGCCTGGATAGAAAAAACATCAAAGATCTGGGCTTTTTCCATTTACTTATTATCCAGCCGTTTTTAATGCCGTCTGAGTGCTCTTGTTATTTACCTTTCCAAGGATTCACTCCATTGAGTGATAAATTTATCAATATTTTTTGTTAGAGAATATTACTAAATCTTAAGCCCTGAGGTATGAGCCCAGTAAGTGTACCAATTGTTAAGCAAGTGTCTCGGTACTCCATTAACTTAGTATGTTGTATTGTGATACACATGTTTAAATTTGTATCTATGAGAAGCTTGTCATTTACATGCAAATGCATTTGTATTTTGGCACCTGAGTCATAATTTTGCTTTTCTCAAATAAAAGAGGGTTGTCCCTCAAAAGTGTCATGGTGCAGTTGGGCGATAAAAGGGTTTCATCCCCATTAACAATCATATGGCATGGTCACATATATATATATGTGAACTGTTGGTATCCGTTCATTTGCCGAGGGTCTGTTAAATGTATAAGAGGCAGACTAATATATATTTGGAAAGGATTAAAAGACTCACAAAACTCTTTTTCGTTTCATACATGTTTTTAATTTGAGTTCTGTTTATCTATAGATTTCCATTACTTTAATAAACTCCCAACAAGATGGCATTTCTGAACCACGTGACATTGTTTATTTTTTCTTTCATTGTTGCAAATGTACACGCATTAATACTGGATCAGGAGTGTTTCATTTTCCATTTAAATTTAATACTTAGTGATTTCTTTTGTGCAAAACCTCTATAAATGGTCATGTGCGATGCTTGTTTTTATACACATCTGGATGGCCACACTTTAGGACTCAACGACGTTATTTATTCTTGTTTACAAAAAAAAAAAAATAAAAATGTAGAAGTGACAGTGCACGATTCACACTTTATGTGTGTGCCTGAAACCTACTGATCAAAACTAATGAAAAGCAACAGAACCGTGTGACCCAGTGGTGAACAAGGCGTTTCAGTCTACTAGTGTGAGCTGCAAAGCCATCAGAGACAGCAGTAATGCACTGAAGCAGTCACCCATCCCAGTACTAACGTAGCCCATTGCCACTTAACTTCAGTGGAGGGACAGATACTCATCACACTGTGCCACAATTCATGAAAGTCTGGAGACAAAAAAAAGGTAAAAATGAAAACAACAACAACAACAAAAAAAGTGATCCCTAAAAGTGCAAGCCTCATTATAGCTCGCACTTAAAAAGGCTGGGATCTACAAGGACATCTTTTCGAATAAGTGTGCATGGAGTTTTAAATTATTAATTACCTCTGAAAAGCACGTATTATATTTATGACTGTTTATTTGCCTGTTTGTTTGTCAGCAGGATTATGCAAACACTATTGACAGGATCTTCATGAAAAATAAGAAGATGGGTATTGGTTCAACGTAGGATCTCGGTAAATTTTGAGAGTGATCAAGATCAAGACCTGGATAAAAAAATCAAAGATCAAGATTGTTTCATTTATTATTTATTGAGCCATTTTTAAAGCATGATACATGCATTGGCAGAGTTGTGCACTCTCTGAATGCTCTTGTTTATTCATGCACTTATTTTGTATGTATGTTTTTATGTACTAAATGAGGCGCCTACCCTTCTGATTGTAATTTGTTCCAGTGGCAAAATTCTGGCCTTGTTAATACTACCACAAAAAGGTTTGCGGAATTTTGCCATTGACTGCCAGTTGAATTTCTCCTCACAAAGGCACTTTGGTTCATAAGTTTCTTTCTTCACAGTGGTCATCCCAGCTATTTTGGCTGTCTTTTGTCTATTCATTTTGGAAGATAAGTCAAGAGATATAACTGTCCAGATACAAGATAAAATATCTGTAAAATATCTGTACTCATGCTTTTGAATCTAGCTGGTGGAAATATGTGAGGTACAGTAATGGCCTTCCATGATACTTCTCCTGGCCACACTTTGGCACAACGTGGACTCAAAAACCTTATTTTTAAATTTGCTTGCACAGTGGTAACGTGGATTGTATTTTGATTAAAGTATGCATTGACAAAAGCATAGCTTATAGATGCATTTTACTAACATAACATGAAAATAAGCTTTTACAGTGCTTCATGTGGGACGATATAATTTCTACTAGAAACTAGACCTATGCATCAGAGAACCGATGCAAATTTGTATCCACCGGAAAGACAACTCACCAAAGCCAGTGAACCATCATTTGACCTTGAAGGATCAGAAGATTCCCAGCCCATGATTTCCAATGAGTTGGTTTCACATTGCAAACATCTAGGATCAATACTAAGCAAGTTATTAGCACTTTTAGATTTGACCGTCCTCGTTTGATGTTGAAGGAGAGGCTCAAGGTCAAATCTGACCACATCAAAAGATTCCCAGCCCATACTTTCCTATGAGTTGGTTTCACATTGCAAACCTCTAGGACCAATAATAAGCGAGTTATAAGCACTAGTTTGGCTATCCTCGTTTGACCTTAAATGAGGGGCCCAAGGTCAAATCCGACCAAACCAAAAGCCCATGATTTCCTATAAGTTGGTTTACCATCTCAAGCCTCTACAACCAATGAAAAGCGAGTTATAAGCACTTTTAAGTTTGGCTATCCTCATTTGACCTTGAAGGAGGGGCCCAAGGTCAAATCTGACCACACCATAGATTCTCAGCCCATGATTTCCTATAGGTTGGTTTACCATCCCAAACCTCTAGGACCAATAATAAGCGAGTTATAAGCACTTTTAAGTTTGGCTATTCTCGTTTGACCTTGAAGGAGGGGCCCAAGGTCAAATCTGACCACACCAGAAGATTCCCAGCCCATGATTTCCTATAGGTTGGTATACCTTTTCTTGAGTAAGATTAAATGAAAAGTCATTCTTATACAGGATAAGATAGGATATTACTATGGCCTCTGTTGACACCAATTAAATGTAAAAGTATCTCAATTATTTGTTTACAGTTTGTTGTTGTTCGTTATTAATAATACCTAGGTCATACATTTCCAACTAGCTACAAATGAATAGTCTTGTTTATCTTTGTGGTTTGGTTAAGCTTGCAGTTGGCCAGTATTCGGTGGATTTTGGTGGGATTTGCATTTTGTTCGGACATGTTTAGAGCAATTTGACCCAGCTGGGAAAGAATTTTTTTTGTTTCATTCACCGGTATTAAAATGTACAACACCTGTATTAAAATATACGCCACCTGTATTAAACTAGAAAAATGTTTTTGCTAACAAAAACAAAGCGTCCCAAAAGGTCAGATGCTTTATAGTATAAAGTAGAAAAAGGTTTTTGAAAAGAAAAACATGCAGCGCTGAGAGAAGACGTTAAAGTTAAACAGACAGTGTGGAAGTTTATGCATTAACATGAAAGAAAAATGTAAGCTTTATTTTCTTATGGTCATAAATTGTGTAAAGTTAATTTAATAAATGTTATAAGGCAGTAGTTTTAAAGCAGATATAAGGCAAAACAAGAAAATCTGCTATTTTATGACCCCAGTTTGACCCGTAAGAAGGGGTCAGTGGATAAACCTGACTGACTATATAGACTCTACATATATGGGGAAGCGTGACCACAAAACTGGGTTGAAAGCCCAAGAAGCAATAATGAGAGGGATAAAAGAACTCTTCCATATGATAAGCTCAACTTTGAAGTAACTTTATTAAGCAGCAGATGTAAAATTTGCTAAAATCACTGTATGTTTTACAGTTAAATAAATGACATTTTCCATTGCCACAAAAATTCAAGACCCCTGTCAGAATATTGAAAATTCAAATTTATTTCCACAAGAGTCCTTACTACTGGGGGTGCAAGGAATCATAAAATTGTGAACTGAATCAATTTGCAAATCAAGTTTTGCAAAACAAGTCAATTCATGAATCGACTTGGTTTAAAAAAACTTTTACAATCTTGACGCTAAATATTATGTCACTACGAATATCAAAGTCTTACTAATATATCAAGTATGGAAGTCATAAGAAGTGATAATGAGCTGAAAATGGAAATTTATAAATGTGTCATTATCAAACTGCTGCACCGAAATAAGTTTGTAAATATTTGGACCCAGGTTTTTACAATAAAACAAGCACAATTTGATGCATATCATAATTTTAGATGATGACAACAAAATAGGAATGTATTTTGCCTGCTTTAATAGTATGTATAAGTCGTGAGTGCAATTTCAAAAAGCTACACCCTTTGCACGAAGATATGAAAATAAAATTAAAATAATGACATCATTAATGTTGAAATATTAAAGTAGAAATTGCATTCCATGATCCCACTGTGACCAGCTCTTAAGACTCTCCATATATGGTTTCCCACTACCTAATTTGACCAGCTACCTAGACTTTCCACGAATTCCAACTACCTGTTAATACATTCTAAAGCTGTAGAAGCAAAAATGCAAAGGACATATAAGGCAACAACAGAAAATCGGCTATTTTATGACCCCAGTTTGACCCATAAGGGGGGAGGTCGGGGGTAAACGTTGCCGGCTATCTAGACTCTTCACAGAAAGTGTCCCAATACCTCTTAATACATTGTAAAGGTCTAACAGCAAGAATAAAGTAAATATAAGACAAAAACACAAAATCGGCTATTTTATGACCCCAGTTTGACCCTAAAGAGGAGTCAGGGGGTCAATCTGACCGGCTATTTCGACTCCTCACATATGGTGTCCCAATACCTCTTAATACATTCTAACGCTGTAAAAGCAAAAACACAAAATCAGCTATTTTATGACCCCAGTTTGACCCATAAGTGGGGTCGGGGGTAAATCTGACCAGCTGTATAGACTCTTCACATATGGTTTCCCAATACCTCTTAATATATTCTAAAGCTCTAAAAGCAAGAATAAGGAGATATAAGGCAAAATCACAAAATCAGCTATTTTACGACACCAGTTTAACCCATAAGGGGTACTACTCTTCTTACACATTCTAAAGCTCTTCAACCAATAATAAAGGAGATATAAGGAAAAATGTCAAAATTGGCTATTTTACGACCCCAGGTTGACCCCTACAGGGGGGTCGGGGGGGGGGGGGGATTGACTTGCTTTCTAGACTCTCCACATATGGTTTCCTACTACCTCCCAATACATTTTATGGCTCTAAATGCAATACTTAAGAAGATAATAGGGGGATTCACATGAATTTTAAGCTATCTGGCTGGTAGGTGTGAGTAAATCGCTCATAAATCAGTTATTTTTCATCAGATCGCTCCCCAAATCTAATCATCTCACGTTTTTGATAGTATGAACATGTGTGTATAATTACAAGCCTCTGCGGTCAACAGATTTTGCTGAGCGGCGATGACGGGTGGGTGTACCCCAAAAAATTATTTTTTTTGATCACATGACCTTGATAAAGATCAAAGGTCAAATTTAAACATGTGGAAAAATTTCCCACGCCTAAGGTATATAACTGTTAAATATGGTTTAAAAGCTTCCAATAATAAGGGAGAAATTCAAAGGAGACCATAATGCAGCAGGGGTGGCGGTGGCGGCAAGGAAACTGACGCGAAACCAAATAAGCGCCCTTTTCAGGGACGCTTAAATATATATTAAAATGTAGATACGAGATCTCTGTTCAGAGGCATAAGGACAAGGTCATTCATCTGAAGTCAAATACATCTGATCTGACCACATAGAAAGCTGTGACCTACTAATAAATGGCCTCTCAGACTGCATAAATGGAAATATACACCAAGTATTGTGAATACCTTCTCAGGGAAAACATCCTCTTACAACAATAACTTGCTGTTTTCTACTTTTCTCTCTCTCTCTCTTTCCCCCCAATCTCTCTCTACACTGACAGGTAATTTAATTAAGTCACTCAATCTTCTTCCGAGTGTTTTCATCCCATCACATGATAATCAGCCAAAGTGCATGATGTTAGGTTAAGTGTGCTGCCATTACAGAAAATTGAAAAACAAACTCCATTTTTTTTTCTCTTCCTGTGCAAATTGATTAATTTCATTTGACTGAAAGCCTTATGTTACATCTCCATAAACTTTCTGAAAGCATATCATACAACAGTCGGATCTGATTAAATACACACAGTAATATCACTAGCCCAAATGTGGCCTTGTGGGTAACAGACTTACTTAGGTACACAGAGGATATGGGTTCAATCCCAGGTACAGGCAGATACCTAGACTTTCATCAAGTCCTTTTGTCTAAGGTATTATATGAGGACTGTATGACTTTTGTACCAGAATGTGGGGATGGAACTTTGTATTTCTCTAGACAGAAGCTTTTTTTTACTCATCAAGTGGGTTCATAATGATTTAATGTATGTCAGATTTGCTGGAATGAGAAATACAAAGACTTGGAGCAAGTCTAGCAGATACCTTGTGGCTCTGATAATCACTTATTAAATGGCAGTCTTCTGTCAGTAGATCCTATTTCCAGTGGCAGGCTAAAGTACCTGAAGGACGTTGATAAGTGGTCATCCCTGCTACTCTATCTTTCCATTTGGGAAATGTCAGACACTAGAGAGCTTGGACTGTACTTGTGAAGTTGGGATGAGTCAAATAACGCAAATAGTACCGTAGTAGAGGAGATATTGCACTGAGACTAAATAACAACAATAACAATTGCCATATTACTTGATTTAGTTATACTTGGAGTTGCAAAGTTTTCAATATAAACACTTAACTGGAAACACGACTTATTTGATTGGAAATAAGCAGTATTAGCTCAGTGTGAATACTTAACAAAGTGGAAACTCAAACAACAGAACATGGCTCTGTCAATACATTTCTCCGGGGTATAAGTTTAACATATATATTGTTTCATATGTCCTGTAGCTTTGACTCAATCCTTATGTCAAACACTTTCATAATATTACTGGGAAAATGACATTTAAGAGCGAGAAACTTTAACTTAAACCTTTTACTTTTACATATTAAGAGTATGTTAGTCTGTTAAAACATAAGCTTGAAGCAATCTGACGTCTACATATTTATTGACAATATTGGAGCTATTCAGAAATACTTTCTGGTTAATTTATGATGTTATTCCTGAATAAAGATTATTTAAAATTATTATTATTATTTTTTTCAATCTAAGTAATAATCTTAGATTTTCTGTCAGGTAATCTGTGAACTTTTGTACTGAAAAAAGCTTCTAATGTAATAATGTAACCAGAAAATCATATTTTCCCTTCCGTTTTAAAAACCCTGCAAATTTTATGAACCCATTTTCTCTAAGGTGCTATTATTGAGTGGCAGTTACAAATTACCTTCTTAGTGGAAATGTCATGTCATTTTTTTGGCTTCTGTAGAGAGATGAATAAAGCTCTCAGGATTTTGTAGTCAAAATATGCTGTGGAATTTCTTTTACAAACTGTAAGGATTTGCAAAGTCAAATTTGTGACTTTACAGCCCTTTGAATAGCTAGTGACATATTTTCAAAGGCCCTCAGTATTTAGATCTTGTTGCAATAAGCTGGATGTAATCAAGTGTTCACAGAGGTGAAAGGGAAATGATTTACTTTCCAAAAAAAACCCCGAAAAAAATGAGGCCGTTAAGGTCTCATTAAACCATTGTAATACGTACAAACAACATTTTCAGAGTATTTATATATTTTACAGTGAAATATGGTTTCTGTTTTTAATTAGAATCTGCCTATGTGGTGTAGCTTAACCAGCTTCCGCCTGATCATAGAAGTTAACAGCCCTGGTCTTGGTCTGTACTTGGATGGGTGACTGAGTTCTGGGTCAGGTATGGGCAGGTACATAATGACTTGGACGATCATTTAAATGGAGGTCCCATCGGAATATAACCAAAACAAGATGCTAGGGGCAACATTAAACAAATCATCCAGAAATCAATCAAATATAATAAAATGACTGATTTGGGTTGTATTAAACTGATTGATTTTGGGTTTCAAAGCATTACAAGGGTCATGTCACTACAGGAAGTTGCAGAGATGGAGTAGGGGGGGGGGGGGGGAGAGTGTGTATTGGTTGGTCAAGATGCTGAACTAAAAACTGTTGGAAAATTGACTAGCAGCTACCAACTTTTCCCAATAAGATCAGGGCAGGGTTATTATTCTGATTTTGGGCTATGTTGACAGACTCTGATGGAATTTAAGGGATCTGTGTAACTATACAATGTTTGACATATTCTTTATGATACATGGAATATAAGAACTACAATGATCTCTCTGTTCCATTCCAGAATAACATAGAACATGACAGACCCATAAAGTGTAGTTCCCCTTCACTTTCAAAATTAAATTTACTGCAATTCAAACAAAATCATTGTTTCCAAATTAGAAAAAAGTTAGTGTACACCTATTCATGTGCTTCCATGCCCCTGATTACCATCATCTCACCCTGTTAAGGCAAGGTCATCACACAGCGATCAAACAATTTACAATCAAATATGAGCCCTGTTTTAACAGAACAAATATTTAAAAAGATATTACAAATCATACCATGGAATAAGGATGTTATTGTCATAACAACTAGATATATCCAATAACAAAATAAAATTTTGTTTTTGATCAAATTTTATTGTTTCAGATGCATTGAGAAAAAGTACATCCATCTATTACATCCGGATTGGATCAGTTAGAGATGGCTAAAGGGCCCCTCACACCAAGTATGATCTGAAACGATCCTATACAACCCGAAAAATAGAATTGAAATTGATTTTGTATACCTTGTCAATGCACACTAAAATGAAAGGATGCCAGCCAATAAGAAAGTATTTTTTTAGTTTATTTTCAAGAATTCTTAATTTTATCTGAATCAGGAGCTATCGCTAGCATAGAACTAAAACAACTTCCTTAATTTTCTGGTCTGCTATTAAAAAACAAACATATTATTCAGTTTGAAGAGAGCTTGTATCTCAGTGTGTAGAACTGTGTCACGTCACTTTGGCGTGTGATGGCGTTTGGACCTGGCCAAAGGTACATCTGAGGTAATCGAAAAAGTGTGAATCTCCCTTTCTTCAAAAAATTCTCACTACAACGGGAAACTGTCTGTAGGGTTGCTATGGTGGAGAAATGGAAGCCTTTCCACGAATCCATTTACTCTGAAAATAGTTTTAAATTTTCACAAATTGCCTTGAAATATGTGGCAACACCTACACACATTCAAAATGAATTCTGAACTTTTCTTATTTCATGTAATCTATAAAGTGATTTGTATAATGGAGCAAATGGATCACCATAAGTGAGAGCTACAAACGTGGGCGGTGGATCAATTCAATTAGACTCTCATCTTTGTTGCTGCTGTGATGGAAAACGTCTAAGTTCAATCATTTGTCCCATAAAAATGATACTGGGCTCACAGTTATTAGCAATAAAATATAAGACAAGCTTTTTAATAATACAAATGTTTAAATTCCTTGGAATATATAAGACTTATAATAATTCAAATGTATAAATTCCTGAGAATTTGTAATGTATCATTCATTTATAATGATATCTGCACCAAAATTGCATTGAATTTTTATGGTTACAAAAATATGTCTGTGCTAAATTTTGGCATCAATTTCAAAAACAAAATGGCCGCCACAGCTGAATGTTTTAAAAACATACAGATGCTCTAAATCTTGAAATATTGTAGCTAGCTTCATCAAATTTGCACAATTGATAGACTGATGATAATTTTGTCCTAGTTTCAAAAAACAAATGGCCACCACATCACATGTTTAATAACAGGCTTATCCTATTTAAAAGGCCTTACTCCTAAGGGTTGGGAATGTGAGAATAACTTATAGGAAGTCATGGCCTGAGAATCTGCTCCAATATGTTGAATTTGACAATTGGCACCTGCATTAAGGTCAAAACTTGTCATCATACTAAAACGTCCTTATATCTCCCTTATCATAAGCCCAGGGCTTCAGAATGTAAAGACCACCCATGGGAAGTCCTTGTCTGTGAATGTTTTGCCTGTGAAAAATTTTGGCCTCATTTTAAAAAATGGATGGCCGCCATAGTTGATTGTTTCAACATCATTAGCATACTCAAAATCTTGAAATAATACAGATAGCATCATCAAATTGGCACAAAAGCTACATGGCTAAGAAAGCTAGGGTGGCAGTAACTTGACCTTGTTTCAAAACAAAATGGCCACCAAAACACATGTTTAATGTCAAATCTCCTTAAACTTGGAAGATTTTAATAAAACTCTCTAATGGTTATTTAAATGCCATTAACAGTATAAAGACTGGTATATACTACTACTTAGTGAATTTAATAAGAATTGTCAAAAAGATTATATATGTCTTCTAATTATTAACCATTATAACATTTAACTGTTACATATTAAGTATGATATGGAAGTGAACTGTAGCCTGTCCATTTAAGATAAAGTCATGGTTCAGAGAAATATTACCATTAAGATTAAGCAGTATACATATCTTATTACATTTACATAAAGTGGTTCATATTTTAAATGAATCTTTCCAGGTGATAACATTTCTGGCTGTATGCTATTTTTACCTGTGAAAACATTCATCAATCATATCTACACTATTTCTGTGTGTATATTTTGGACAGTTCAGCAATATATCATTCACCACTTGTAACAGCCAGTAATGTAATAAATCACTCATTTACACTCAGATCTGCTATAACTATATAACTCAGTTATGTGTTGCAGTAATGGGCTGCTTATTATTTCTTGGTTCCGCACCATTTATTGCCAGTTATCCAAGCATTATTTGAGTTGCAAGGATTATTACCTCTGCCAAGGAGGTATTATTATTTCCCGCCTGCAGCCAAAGGCCGTGGTCGGGAGATTATAAAACGCCTTCCGTACGTGTGTGCATGTGTAAGTCCGTTCGTCAAATTTTTACATAAACCTTAATATCTCATTCATTTATAAGGATATCTTCACCAAATGCGCAGGGAATGTTTATGGCTATGAAAACATGTCTGCGCAAAATTTTAGCTTCATTTTGAAAAACAAAATGGCCGCTATAGCGAATTGTTTGAAAATCATAAAGGTGCTCTAAATCTTGAAATATTCCAGCTAGTTTCATCAAATTTGCACAAAAGCTATATGGCTAGAAAAACTAGCCTGATAGTAATTTTGGCCTATTTCAAAACACTAAATGGCCGCCATATCGCATGTTTTATGTCAAACAGGGTTATCCTATTACAAAGGCCTTATATCTCCCCTAAAATTGCTCCTAGAGGTTCGGAGTGTGAAACAACTTGTAGGAAGTCATTGCCTGGGAATCTTTTCCAGGTGTTGAATTTGACCTTTGACCCCTGCTTCAAGGTTAAATCGGGTCATCACACTAAAACGACCTTATTTCTCCCGTTTTATTGGTGCTATGGCTTTAGAATGTAAAGACAGACCATGAAAAGTGCTGGTCTGCAAATGTTTTGTCTGAGAAAAATTTTGGCCTTATTTTGAAAAACAAAATGGCCACCATAGCGAATTATTTCAAAATCATGAAGATGCTCTAAAAGCAGCTAGGTTAATCAAATTTGCACAAAAGATATAAGGCTAGGAAAGTTAGCCTAATAGTAATTTGGCCTAGTTTCGAATACAAAATGGCCGTCATATCACATGTTTAATGTTAAATGGGATTATCCCATTAAAAAGGCCTTATATCTTTCTTATCATTGCTATTAGGGGTTCCAAATGTGAAAACAACTAAAAGAAAGTCATAGCCTGTGACTTATTCAACTGCTGACTTTTACCTTTGACCCCTTTTTCAGTGTCAAGGGGTTATCTTACTACAAAGACCTTATATTTCCTTTAGTTCTCCATTATTACTGATTCTAAGGCGGGGAAAACTGCTGCGGCAGTGGCCTTGTTTTCACTACTGTCTGTTTGTTGGCACTTCATAACAAAAATCAGAAGATGGCTCTTGGTACAACTTAGATCCCATTAAATTTTGAGACTATTCTGGATCCCAGTCTTGGTACAAAAATCCAGGTTTCTCCATTTACTTGTTATTACATGTCTTGGTGAAGGTCTGCACTCTCCAAGAGCTCTTGAGTCAATTATTCTTCTGTGTCATCACGTTGCTCATTAATGTAGTCGCTGTTGTAAATTAGCACCAATAGAAAGAATATACTAGTATAGATCATGCACAAAAGATAGCTAATACAAAATATAACTTTGTAAGCTGTTTGTTGATTATTTGATTGCCAATTATGTGCCACCAGTGTCATGCCAGATTGTATTATCGCCCCCTTTAAAGGCTGCTCTAAAGACTTACTTAGTTGGCTGTTTTTGGAACAAATGTCTATTTATAAATATAAATTTTCTGTCATTGTACTATATTTCACCAAAGAAATTTAGATCCAGTTGCACAAAAGAGGGCAAATAAGCAATTTGTGCTACAATTGGGGCTGAAACACAACATGCATGTTCGAGCATAACATTCAATCTGACCAATCTTTGAACTAGCTCTAACCAAACTTAGAAAAACCAAAGTTTGAGTCCCAGTCATAGGAAGTAGTATAGGGGAGACCTATACTACTATAGGCCAGCCCATCTAAAGATGGTACATTTATACAAAAACCTTTGCATTAAATTTGACAGACATTATTGAGTGCTGAAATTAAAAGTCAATACATTCAAGATACTGTCAGTAAGTTTTCACGTGATAAGTTTAAAAACCTTTAATCGCTATAAAGGGACTAGTACAGATACCGTCAGTACGTTTTTAAATGATAAGTTTTAAAACCTTTAAAATCGCTATAAAGGGACTAGTACCAGCTTAATTGTTATTATTGTAATACTCTATAGCACAAAATGTTTCTACGTAGAGTTTTTCTCAAGGATGATATTTACCTGTACCAAGGAGGTTATACAAATTGTGGTATGTGTTTATTTGTATGCAAAATAACTTTAAAATTATTGATAAATATTGATCAATGTCGATAGTGACACAAGAAACTGACGATTAAAATTTATTGCTGATCTGGATCACCCTTTGTATCCAGGAATTTTTTGAAGGATTTTTTTTATCATTACACTCATAAGCAATATTAGAGCTGTTTGCTCTTGTCAGAAGTACGTACTCTCCAATTGGTCTTGTAACTTAATATGACCACAATCTATTTAAACAATTTACTGATGTTTTAAAATACCTTGCTTTATTTAATGCTATCATTTCAAAAAGCTTTTTTATTCTTCATCAGCATATTTCCTGAATTAAGATTTAGCATTTAAATATATTTTTGCCCCAAATAACACTGATGGGTGTAACTCAAGCTTTTTTTGCCAAAGGGTAGATACACCTATGACTTGAAGTGTTGATAATTGCAGCTTTAAGAGGTGTACAGGTGTGGCGAAGTGTAAAGAAAACAAACAGGGAACTTCTCACAGTAAAACACAAATGTAAAACTCACAAGGAAAATACAGCTAGGAGTCAAATAGCAAATCAAAATTAACAGCTTGTAACTGGCTCCATTGTTGAAGAAAGGTGAAGCTTAAAATATGCTTAATTCATCAATTTAAGTAAAAAAGGAGTCAACAACTAGTCTCTTTACATCACTCTAAACAGCTTGGGGGCACTTCTTGCCATTTCTCACATGTTGGCAATGAGCTGCCCCAAATCATCAGGTCAAAAGGCACAGTATTTAGAAATCATCTGAAATCTATCTCTTCAGAAAATTTTATTCCCCCTTTCTAGTCTCTTTACACCAAACTTAACAGCTTGGGGCATTTCTTGCTATTTCTCACATGTTGGTAATGAGCTGCCCCAAATCATCGGGTCAGTCTTATTCCCCTTTCTAGTCTCTCCCCTGCACTAATGCTATTTTGTTCATGTCATTTTATGGATTAAAGACTTTCTCATCTTGGTCATAAGTTCTGTAGAATATGTTTATCATCAATCTAGCACTTTAAAAATGCTTGTGTTTTGCTATTTACCAAAGTCATACCCGGTAGCACATTCTGGGCAATGAGTCAGGATGGGCATTTGTCTGAGATGTAGCATGGGTGATAATGTAAGTATGAACGATAATGTCTGAAATATATAAATACATCAACATACCTAACATTATTACCATATAAACCTTATTTACCTTCATAAAATAAATACGTGATATCATGAACAAACTCCCAATCAAATGTTTTGTATCTGCCACATTCCTGTCTAGCCAATCAAATCCCTTGAAACTTCAGATTGTGGAGAATTTCCAGTTTAGTACGTAGGTCAAAACCTATCTCTTTGCAAAATCATACCTACCCTAATTTCTGCTGTTCCCGTTCTCTCTCAGTGGCACTGACCACTGCTATGTCTCAGGTTAATGATTATGGATTTCTGCTTTTTTCCGTTTGGTGTGCCTAGAGTCTCTCTTTCGATGGAAATTAAGCGCTATAAAAATACTATTAGAATTAGTTATATTTACGTCTTTGAAACATGGCTAAAATCATGCACTTTTTGTGAAAATATAATTAGAGGAAACCTAAGTAAAATAAAATATGTTAAGAATTCATTAAACATTTTAGATTCTGCATATTGCTGGAAAGGGTGAGCATTTATGCATAATTTAGGTGTTTTGGGGGTGATGATATTACAGACATGTGCAATATCACCGATGACTTTGGTATATTATTATGAGGTTGAAAATTTAACTACAGAAATGGGAGATGAGTGATTCAACTGAGTCTCCTAGGCACTAACACCAATAAACAGCAATTTCCATGATGCTTGTCATGATGATTATTTAAATAAAATTAAGGTTGCCTCTAAACTATGTGCAAGAACAATAACAAGAAATTCTGGATTACGAGTTTGGGCTCAACATGTGCACTAAAACTTGTGTTAATATTGAATTGCAAAGGTATTGGATTTAGTGTATATGAAAATACATGTTTCAATACAATTTCTATAACTACGAGCTGCAATAGAAACACAATACATGTAAGCCTCCGATTGTTTTTAAGCAGGAGATCTAGTGAGGCTTGCGCTTAAAGGAGTCACCTTTTTTTTTTTTTTTTTTAAATCTCTGGACATTCATGAATTGTGGCATAGTGTGATGAGTATCTGTCTCTTCACTGAAGTTAAGTGGCACTATGTTAGTACTGGGACAGGTGTCTCAGTTGGAATTTCTTTGTGTCGCCAGATTTTCATAAATTCTAGTGCACCTACTCGGATCTCTGTTGGCTGTGCAGTACGTGCATTTATACCAAAATACTTTTCAACCTTGTCAAAGTAGGATTCACTATTATGATGACAAAGTTTACAGTGTATCAGGTTATTTTAATGCTGGTAATATAAAGGCTCTACTTAGTATTAAAGATAGCAACTGTTCTTAGTTTAAATATTTTGAACTGAAGTGTTTATTGGAATACCTTTAAAATTAATACAATTGAAGAGGTATGTTCTGGTGTTCCTTGGTATGTTACTTGTTCAGAGGTCTCCTGTTTCTCATTATACAGTTGGTTGTGTTTTGGTAGCCATTTGTCTGCCTGTCTGTGTTGAGATTACTCAAAACTAAGAAGAAATGGTTATATCTTGGGAAAGCTTCTGATCATACTCTGGACACAAAAAAAAATTAATAATTTTGAACAGTACCATTTTCAATGATATCCCTAACTGATTATGAGGGTTAAAATAAAAAGCAGTATTTGATTGAAATTACAATATGGGGATACTCGCCTGCATTGGCCAAGGTTGAGTGGTTTCTAAATAGTATATAAATCATTTGAATTATATCAACTTTCTAATGATACCACAGGCTACGCATGTTTCATTTTCTGAAAGAAACTTCTCAGAATGCCAAAAGTGGTTGGATAACAAACACTTCAGAGGACCAATGAAATAATATTGAGGTGAATTAACACATCTCCAAATGAATAATCCTTTTGCTCAATAATACACTTGGTATTCTCCTACTTTGTATTCTCATTGAGAGCAAAAATTGATTCTTCAGTCAATGTTGGCATACATGTACGTGGTTAGATCACTTCTTGTGAGAACAGGTATTATGTTCTACCATAATAAAACCTCTAAATATTTAGTTACACATATAAATAAATGTCGAGCAATGTTACATGCATACGCCTTCAGGTTTTGGATAAAGCAGCTTGTAAATAAGATATTCTTTAATAAGATTAAAGGTTTGTTTTATATTTTACAGAATTATCCATAAGTTAAAGAGTGGTACTATACATTTACAATAATTCTAAAGGACTCAATATACATTGAATCCTTTGATCAATATGCATTGAATCCTTTGATTTTGAAGCTTTATCAAACAAAGGAATTTCAAATTGGTTTGATAATATATTTAATAGTTGGCTTCACCTGAATGTTAGCTCACAATTATCAGTTTTAAGCTTTAAAACTCAAGATTCTTAAAGGAATTAAAATCTGAAAGGATGGACACAGACAGACAGGTGTAAGAGGGGTTTAAATAGCAGCTGTATGATGAAAAACAACCACAGCCATTGGTTGCCTTAATGAGGAAATCCTGGAACTTAATTGAGACTATAAAACATTCACATACGGTTTAACTGTAGATCTGTTGAGATTGTTTCAAATTAGATGTGATTGTGACCAGTTGAATAAATGACCCAAATAGAAGAAGGATGTGCTTAAGTGCCTAGTAAAGCCACATGGTTTTCTTAACAAAGCCCCCATCATGAATATCTTAGAAACCCTACAATAATATATTTTTATTTCCACACAATATACTGTATGTGATGCCACCAAATTATGGCAACTTTTGTGCCGGTACAAACATAGGATAATGATGTGGCTTCTGTTGTATTGACGAAAGAAAATCTGAAGCTAATTTACTTATGCTTTTTTGTTGTAACTGAATCAGTGTGCATAACCAATTCAGGTAAAAATAGCTGTATTGAAAGAATCTTTTGGTGTTCTCTGATTGGCTTGTTAATTTGGCACATTCCTCTAATCAGCACAAAAATTATATACACATATTCACTTAATATGTAACCTATTGAGTTAGATGATACAAATCTTAAAGAAACTGTATGCAAGTAGGTTATGTCTTGATTTTGGGAGGAAATTTCGAGTAGAAATTTTATTGTTGCCATTAGCTCATACCAATAGCTCTCAAAAATTTGAATTGGTGGGTGGTCATTTTGGTATAATACGGTATACAGTCTTCATTGCATACGAAAGGCTGTCATGTGCTTGAAACCGACATTCCACATGTCGAGAGTATGTCAATTAAATGTGTCACTTGTTACCCACTGTGCTAACGAAGCACTGGAAACATGGGTGGTATTTTTGAGCAAAACCTATTATTCTCTTTGTATCATACAACATCATGCATCATGCTTCAAAAACAATCTTGTGCTTCGGAACTAGGTCAGAGTAATCTCATGAAACTTTACATTTAGATACACGAATGGGTATGGAATGTTATATATGTGACTAAATAGGGGTGGGTCGGTTGGCCCGGTATCTCGGTATCAAGACCATTTTACTGGAATACCGTGACGAGATTTTAAAACCGCCACTTCGCTTGACAAAACATATAATGGAAGTAAGAGTTAAAATATTGGAAAAATACATATACTCTGAAGAAATTATAAGCTTTTGTCCCATATTTTTGTGTAGTTGCAGACCTTTATAATAAAAATAGTGATTACGCGAGCTGAAATACCTGGGTTTTGGTTACGACACTTTATAATCTCAATCTCACTCGTCAACACATAAAAATGAAAGGAAACCTAAAATATTGGAAACAAACCACAAATCTGAAGAAATGACACACTTTCATCCCATATTTTGTGTGTTTGGGGACTTTTATTGCGATGTCGTTAAGAGGAAACGTCCATGTTTAGTTGGGATGTACTAAAACGCAGAGAGTCCCAACGTGGAGAGTCGGTATGGTTTTGCATTGGCAACCTCCCGATGTACATTTTTTTCATACCAACCCATCCCTACTTAGTACACTTTAGTTGCTGATTTAATTGAGAAACAGCTGTGCCTGAGAATGCAAAAAACCCTTGCCTGGGAGTACTGAAGTAACAAAAAACAAAACAAAACTGGATTTTATTAACATTTCAGTAGGACCAATCCATGGTTTGACCCCATCTGTATTCGAAGAATATTTTAGGAGTTGAGCATGCAGGTACTGGTGAAAATCAGAAAAAAAATTTCGGGATTTGCAATCAGGATATGGAATCCGGATGTACATGTAGGAAGACCGAGCCATGAATAGATCCCACATTATTGTGAGAAATATGAACCTGATCTGATCTATAGTTTAGAGTTATGTGCATGGACAAAGTAACAAAATGATGAGATTACCCTACTCTTCAGGGGGCGAGGGTACAAAGGTCAAAGAGATTTTACATACACATCAATAGCTAACGTGTTGCCAGTGGTGTAAGTATTTTTTCTTTTTTTTCAATTTTTTATTTACTTGTTCTTTTGTCCTTTTTGTGACTCTGTGTGACAAATAAATAATGTTACATTATTATAGTTAAAAATTAAAAAGAATATATATATCATGAACATTCATTTTATTGTTATTCTGTAACACTCTGATACTAATCAAAAGGAGGGGTAGATTCTGGAAGTAGGGTGGATTTTGGGAGAATTCAGAATCTACCCCAGGGTACACTTTTGAAGAAAAAAAACCCGGAAGTAGATTCTGGGCCCTTCAAGAATCCACCCAGGTATAAAACTGAGGGGTTATAATCTGGGGGCTTACACAGGCGCTGGATCTAGATTATGTTGGCTTTGAACACTCCAGGATAAAATTTATTTAAAAGGACAATAAAATGTAAAACTGACAAAATAATATTTTTTAAAACTTAAATTATTTTTAAGATCTATTCAGAAGCTATTTGGACATGATTTAACCAATCATTCAAATCCACCACCATCCAGATTCAATACTCGGTGTGCACCACTTGGTCTGGTAACTCTGCATGGATTGATTAATTTAGGATTTTAATGTCTCTATAAACACATTGTATTGGTCATATCATGCCAGTAGTTGTGGGATAAAGTAAAGCAGTGCCTGCTAGTTGGCCAAGATTTTGCACTCAACACTGTTGGGCACTGACAACCAATGACAAACTTTCCCTTTTATGCTGATGATGGGAATCTAACCAAGCAACTGAGCAATTGGCTGGATTGGGAGGGTGGGGGTGTTACTCACCACTGTGTTCAGGTTTACAACCTGAACCCCAAATCGCTATTTGTCTTTGGTTATTTTATAGATCAACACAGGTTAACTTCAATTATCACATGAAGTGGCCCAAGTGACTTGACGTAAATGAAACATGACAAACTGATATTGCACATGACATTTTAAAGGAAGAAAAAAAGACAAAGTCTACATGAACTAGGAATATTAAACTGATACACAACCAATCAGTGGGCAGCTTGATACTTTATATATATTTAATATTTTTTAGTGCAAGCTCTATCGAGCCTCACAATTCTAAGGATCAATTTTTTGCAGTTTCTTTTGTCTTCGGACATTCATTAATTGTGACATAGCGTGATGACTACCTATTTCATCACTGAAGTTATGCTGCAATGGGCTACGTTAGTACTTGGATGGGTGACCGAACTACTCATGTCTCTGATGGCTTTGCGGCTTGTGCTAGTAGACCGAAACCCCTTTCAGCCTTTTTTTTTACAATACTGCCTTTCCTGATAGGTTACAAATGTAATTTATAGAATTCATTCACTATCTGTGTCTCACTTTAAGGAATATATTGATTTACCAAGACTATCACAACTAACTAAACTGGCCAATTCTGAGGATATACAATAACTAGATATGACAATAATTACAGGCTTACCTAAATGTTTGATTGCACACCAAAACATCCCCTTCATATCTGTTTAAATCCGGAAGGAAATCATGATAATTCAAACGCCAGTCATTAGTCTGGGTTCTCTGTAAAAAGTACCGGTGTCTGTCTATATTAGAGCCTCCACAATCTGGATCACTGGCTTGATTTTCCTCATCTGCGGACTCCCCTCCAGAACTATATGGATTTGGGCTACGGGATCTTATTGGTGAACCTTTTGGCAGTTCTACAGTATAGTTAGCCCCGTGATAAGGGTCATAGTGCATCCACATGGGAGCGGGGGACTGTTCTACCGGAAGTATACCCCCTCTACTTCCTGGAAAGTGCAGCTGTACTTCTCCTGTGGGGCTATGTGAACGGCGGGGGTCACCAAGCAGTCTGGACCCTTCCATTGCATGGTGAGTCATGGTCTGATGAAGTATGCTAGGCTAAGCATATGTTAGACATTATCTCCTGTGTGTCAGGATAGTACATGTGTACATGTATCATATGGCTGTCACATATTCATAGTTCCAGTTTGTTTCAGAAGCACGTGCAAGAACTCATCATTGGAATATTTGATTAATCTCAATAAAATACCTTAATTTATGAGGTTATGTAATCTGCCTTCACATTTAAGCTAGTATTGTGGCAGTTTGTTTTGGATCTACAAAATAATTATAGATATAGTAAGAGGGGTACATAGCTTATCTGTGTATTGTTAAAAATGATGATACTGTTTCAAGATATCTTTTAGTTCAACATAGATAGTGCCTTTACCGACCACTTTACTTATTATGTCATATAACACAGATATTACATAAGCTTTAGAAAATGAATATACAGGTGAGCTAGACACTCATTCAAATTGTATTTTGGTATCCATATAATGGGTGATTTTACTCACAGATTTCCTTCTTAGAAAGAAATACACAAAACATAAACTGCACAAGCCACAAATAAATTATTCTATCCCCACATCCCCAACAGACATTTATAACCATTTGTATGCATTAATGGACTCTGTATTCCCATAAGATATGTCTACTTTGGCACAGTTGTATCCATATGAAATATGACTGAGTATTGCAACCACTCTACTCTGCAGATGTACACACAGATAGTAAGATGATTGAGCTGAAGTATCATAATTACTAAGAGCACATGGAATATCCTGAGGGATCCTTAATGATCTCTTCTTGATAATAACCCCAAATGACTGCCCTCAAAAGAGGCAAATAAAACGTACATATATATGTCTGGTAACACTGACACATATACACTGGTAAAGTATTCCTTTTACGTAGTCTAATGGTCATTCCTCTTGTGGCATAATTTAATATTTATTGCCGACATTCCAAGTATGGGGTAATTAGTACACAAACTGATCCCAGATACAGTACATGCAGCCCCCACTGCTTTTCAAGTATTAATAAATAGGCGACTAAATATCGGAGAGATTTTATTTATGCCACACACACATATACACACACATCTAGGGATACTCTAACACATTGGCAGTTTACTCAATACACACACACACATAGCATAACCACAATAACAACATTGAGCAAATATCCCCACACTCTCCTACACAAGCAAATGGAAAGCTGGCTGGGTGATAGGCTGGATGATAGTGTGAGTTTTCCAATGTTCACTGGGTTTGTATTTCCTCTGAATGATTGTATCGATCCGTCAGAGGTGAAAAATTCAATGTTCCACTTTTTTTCAAGGCAGTTGTGGTGATCTTGACGGAGATTTCAGGGAATCAAAAGTGTGACTTAATCTGGAATAATGAATGAGGGAATACAACTCTTGTTACCATTGGCTTGTTGTTTTGGTCCTTCAGGAATCAGGAAGATTACTATATGTATTTATAATCACTTTAAGTTAATCATGTTTATAAATAAGAAAAAATATATATATGTCAATAGGAGGTTGGTTTTAACTGTATTTTCTTAGTTCAGTGTCGTGTAAAAGGATCTTATGTTTTTTTGAAGTGTTGTATTTTTTTCATTTCTGTCCCAGACTTCAAATCCAATTCCCGTTGTCCCTTTAGCTAAACAGGTCCCCTAACCAAATAAAAGATTGTTCTCTTGTCTGATCATGCCATGGAAAGAAAATGAGAGGAACAAAGAACAATAAAAATATGAGACAGTCTAATTTGATTGGCTCCAAAACAATTATGTAAAATTCTTGCTCAATGAACAAAGACAATATAATTTATATTTTTTTTCACAGCAATTCTTTTCACTGCTTGTGTTTTTGTTGTGGTAAAAATGAAAGTAGATATTCTGACCAACTTGTTGGGGTAGTACTAGCTGTAGCTTATACAGGTCAGACATAAATACAGTTGATTTCAAGCGCTCGATTTGATGCTGCATGCATAGCTGCCTGATGGTTAAGTAAGTCAGTTTTGGTTGAGGTATTGAACCCAGGTCTTTTTTTTCAAAAAATGGCCAGGGTGGACTAACCCAAGGTTGTAATAATATTACTGGGATGATTCTCCAGAATAAAACAAAATGAACAAAAATAGGTTTTGGAATTGAGTTTAAATGAGGGATTTTGCGATACCTGTATGGGTGATTAAGTTTTTTGTCACCATAATGGATCATCGGAAATGGCTAAGGTGTACCATCCGAGGTTATAGAATAAAACAGAGTAGTGTTATCTCGTAGTGCTAATTCAGAATTACTAGGTAGCTCATTATTGTTATTACAAGATAAGTGTTGTATGGCTAAATTGAAACTACACGATAATTAAGTGTCCCTTGACAAGGGGACCTATTTGATTTCAGGTCAAGTTTCCCCACCACCACCCATGCTGCCGCATTATCATCTCCCTTAAATATCTCTTAAATATTTGTGGCAACTTTCTAACCATTTTTGGCACTTGTATACCTTAGGCATGGGAAAAATTCACATATGTATATTTGATGTTTGACCTTTATCAAGGTACATGATCAAAACTAAGCTTTTTTTCTGGTACACCCGATTCCCATCACCACTCAGCTAAACTATATACTGTTGGAGGGTATTATTTTACATATGGGTCAGCACTATCAAAAATCTCGAGATTTACCCCCCCCCCCCTCCACCCCCAAACTGGAGTCACAAAATCACCGATTTGGAATTTTTGGGTTGTACCTCTTTCATTACTGCTTTTCGAGCTTTCGAATGTATTGGGAGATAAGAGAAAACCATATGCTGGGAGCCTGGAAAAGTCAATCAGATTTATCCCCCTAGTCCCACCCCTTGTGGGTCAAACTGGGGTCATAAAATTGCAGACTTGGTGTTTTTTTATTTTATGGCCTTTATTATTCTTTTTAAAGCTTTGAATGTATTTGGAGGTAAGGGGAAACCCTTTGCTCGGGAATCTAGAAAGTCAGATGCTGTGACACTTCTCACAATGAATAAAATGTTTGCATACTTTTCCTTTTTTTCCCCTTCCTTAAGATTTAACAGGTTTTAATTTTTCAACTGAATTATTTGCCATGTTTTTGCTTTAAAAAATCTTTTTTCTAGTTCTGTCTTGTTTTTCTATTGTTTACTTATACTCAATATAATATCTCCTTGTGCTGCAAGACTGAAATCACTATTTGACCCATCCTGACTGCACGAGTACTAGCCAAGCTCTCAAGATACTGCCATTCCCCTAACTGAAGCTGAGAGGCTCAAGAAAGGCTATTTATCAACATCCCTGAGATTCTTTAGCCAGCCACTGGGGACAGGGCCCAATGACAGAAGACCACCAGTTTAAGTGATCTTCCAAACCACACAGAACCTGCCTGTAACTGGGTTCAAACTTCATCCTCTATGTGGGCAGGTGAGTGTGTTACCCACAAGATCAAACTAGCTGATGATCATTTGCCATTACCACACAGTCCAATCTTATAATTACAAAATAGTATTTCTCATCGTAATTACAATAAAAATCTATTTTACAATAACAATAAGACTATACCAAAGGGTTTGTGATATAAGATAATTTTTTAATACTTAAAATAGTTGCTTTTTCCCATCCCAAAAAATATTTTTGTTCCCTCACTAAATGGAATTGTCACCAGAGTTATACTGTGTTATATGTAATTATTGTAATGTTGTCTAATTATTATAATAAAACTTATTTAAAAAGATCATTTTTATGTGTCTGTCTAGGATTCCATATGATAAAAATAAACTCTGAGGATGGGAGGTATTGTATCACACTGTATTTCCCTTGTGTGTAATTTCAGTTTTTTTTGTTATATTTGGTGTGCAATCTTTCCCTGTGACTCATTTGCTATATCTTTTTTTCTGCATGAGAAATGGGCACCTTTTCTCAAGCCAGTAGCAGACAAATATATTCTTTAATTGAAGATTATAGAGAATTAGCTGAATTTACTGAATGTTCTTTAACCATTCATGATGAATATGAAAACACTTTCACTTCTGGTGAAATGAGTTGCTTCTTGGCTTCTACATAGACATTTGATCATAAGTCTGTCGAATGACATGGGTTCTAATCTGTCAATTTCTATGCAAGAATATGGCTGATTGCTCCAATATTTGGAGACAAGTGGGTCAAGTAAATCACAAGGAATCTCTGAAAAATCTAAAAATATAATTGTTGAATAGAAATAGAACTGTCACTGACTTAATTCATACCCTTTACAGCAATGTTTGTCAGACAATTCCATCCCAAGATAGATAATAAAAACAACCCTACTTTTCCCTTGTTAATGTTCTGTTCAAAATTGTGTATTGCCTCAAATAGACTTAGTTTTGTTGAGAAACGAGGACATTCAATGTTTCAATTGTCTCTTGGCTTTGTGGCACTGTATCATGGCACTCTTATCTCTCTGTGTCCAACTGGAGACTAATGAAGTCTGACACTGGTTGTTGTTGACATTATAGCTTTGCAGGTATAACAGAAAAGAGCAGCCCTCTTACTAATATGTACAGGTTGCAATTCAATTTGTTACAAAAGTATCCCTGGCAAAATCATGGTATGTATGCAAGTTGATATTTATTGAAATTACAATTAATCAAATATCTTCTTTACTGCGGTCTGTTTGCTGCATTTATTCGTCCTTACTGGAAAACAAAGTCTTAATCTGTGCTTGTTTTGCTCAACATAGTGGGGAAATTAAGTGAGTGATGTACAATTTAAAACTTCATCAAGAGATAAGAGAAACTCCTTTAGGACCTTGTGGATTGATTGATGGATTTATTTAATGCCACACCTAGTACATTGTTTTGGTTATATTGTAACTCGACCACCATTTAAGTGATCATCTGAGTCACTAGTGATCTTTCCATACTTGGCCCAGAACTTGGATGGTCACCAATCGAAGTACTAACCCAGCTCAGTGTCACTTAACTTCATTGATCAGATGTGAACTAGTCAAGCTACACTATATAGGCAGATGTGGGACACCGCATTTGAACATTTTATTGTCCATCACACGCTGTATTTGTCATAAATGGGGGGGGGGGGGGGGGGGGGCGGGGGACACTTACAGGGTAATAATTTTTGTATGTACTGACACCCATGTCATTACATGGTAGTGACTGGGATTTTTGTAAGTGACCACTTTAACCCCTTAAAGCATGGGCAATCAACTGGTCACGGATACACCTAAAGCCAGGACACACATTTGAACTCATGATCTCAGGTGTTAGAATGAGTCACAAGTTTAAAAGGCATGGATCAATGATTTGCTGGTGTGCAGCCCTTGTTTCTCCACTCTGGCTGAACTATTCATGCTATATATTGCTGTACTAAATTGAAATGAAAGCAATGTTGTCGATTATTCAGTAAACTGTTTTCAGGATGATTTAGATGCTTGCAATAACTAAAATAAAATACTTTTTTTGTGAAAATGGCTTGTTGTTGAATTCCAGTCACAATTTATCACAAATTTACTTTAACTGTTTATTGGTGAGAGACGTACTATTAAGTGATTAGTTAGCACAATTTCAATGGCTGAAAAGTGGCTGGAACAAGGCTTGGATGTAAGCAATTAAAACATCTCAAAACATTTAGGTTTACCAATAGAAAACAAGTGTTTACAGTTGAAACAAGTAGAGGGGTTCCCTTTAAATGGCAGGTGAATACAGAGTGTGTGGATTTTTTTCATTACATTTCAGAATACTATGTAAATATATACAACAAACTAAAGACTTTATATCACACTTATAGCATTTAAGCCACCACAGTAGATGACAGACATTCTGTGAGCATAGTATGTTTACTCAGGCTATTGTAATTCAATTCACACACCCCAAATTTATCACAGTAATGCTATAATTAATCAGACTTAAGTACGGTAACTGTGTAAAACAATAGAGACAAAAACAGGTTATGACTGTGTTCACTGAAGGGGTTGGGTGTGATCTGATAGATGTCCTAGTCTGCTCTGAAACTCCTTTCTAGCTTCACCGTTCTAGCGAGTCTTATCTGTTTCTATCTTCTCTAAATCCCCTGTTTCATTATTTCATTCAGTTAAATATGAACCATTGGATGTTTCTTTCATTTTTCAATCCCCTGTCTCTATTTAAGAACGAGCCCCAGTAGATCACGTGCTTCAAGAGATCACTTTTTTGTCTCCAGACTTTCATGAATTGTGGCAATGGCTGTGTTTTACAGAAGTTAAGCGCCAATGGGCTACATTGGTATTAAATTAGTAATATTAATATTAGTACTTAGCACTAGGGGACCGAAATAGCTTTCACCCTTGTTTATTCAGGCGAGTGTTATCAGCTGGATATTTGTATTTCTCTTACTTCCTCTTTCAACTGTTCAGTTCTGCTGAATTGATCTGTTGGGTGTCTTTCCCCCTTTCTAACTGAGCTGTTCTGTTTAGTGTGATCCAGTATTTCTAAGAAAGACGACAATTCCAAGAAAAATTCTAAGAATAAGAATCTTCGCGAATACAGGCCCAGGTATGGGATGTATCTGACTTTTTTTGGTTGCCAGACTTTTAAAAAGTTTAGTGTACTACTCATATCTCGGATGGCTTTGCAGTCTTAGCATGGAGACTAAAACACTTCTCAGCCTTGTTCCCTAGCCTAACTGAAGAGGTGGCTTCCTTAATTATTTTTGTTGTATTGCTGCATAAATGCAGATAATTAATTAAAATCAACATAAAATGTATGTGAAATGAAATAAAAATACAAATTATTATGATAAAAATGTATAGCATAATAATATGAAAAAATATGTTGTTTCACTGTCATTGTATTTCAAATTAGGTTGCACAGTCGTGCAGAAAATCATACAACAATAAAAATTTGTTATGATCAATTACAGAAAAGTGGTCATTGATTCTTTTGTTAAACATCAAAGCAGATAATAAAAACATAACATTTTTATCATAGTAATACCTTCCCTAATTAAGAACAATCCCTAATTGTATTGATGATGTGCTTCTATATTTATTACTATTATGTTTATTTGTACATGTGGCAATGTAATAATACAATTATTGTGGGGAAAATGTTTAGAGAATTTAACAAAAAAATGGGGAAATCAATGATTCTGAAAAACTATGGCAGAATAAAGTGTGGTAAAATCAGACCCTCATGTTGCCATGGATAGGATTCAATCTTATTATTTCTTATGTGTTTTACGTCACACCTAGTACCTCTATCAGTTATATTGTGGCCGGTAGTTAGAAAGGCAGAGGAAACCAGTCCATGCAGTTGGTCAAGGTTTTTTACTGTAAACTGCTGACCAACAGCAAGCAACTACTAGCTTTCCAATATGAGGTCAGGCTGGGATTTGAACTCCAATCTCAGAGGTGGGAGGCGAGGGTGTTACCACTGTGCCAACATTGCCAGTAGACCGGATTCAAATCCAACAACCACAGACTTGTTAAGCCTCTCTTACATCCCATCATATGTGCATGTACGAAAAACCAACTGATTTGCAAGGGACACTTAAGCTACACTTGTGATTTTATAACAGAATATCAAGGTTGCACAGACCCCGCAATTAAAATTGGCATGCACATTTTCTCTGCGTGCACGCAGGATGGCTCTAAATGCATCCATGTCTCAAGGGTAACTTACGAGAGACTTGGGCACATGCATTTTCCTTGCAAGTGTTGTAGGTTCTCCCCATTCATTTATATTGTTTGCACATGCTGTATGATACACTCACGTGTACCTTGCATGTATATAAACCCACTGGACAACCTGTAGCTATTCGCAGACTGTTCTTTGATCTTCAAGTTGTGACACTCTTGCTGGTAGAATTTACCTGTTTGCACGTGCAAATCTCTACTACCCTGCTCCCAGGCTATGTTTATATTTTTCATCAATATTTGCAGCACACTTACATGTCTATACACGTACGATGGGATGTAAGAGAAGCTTTAACTTTGTCATTGGTGTGCCTTGACCACTTGGTCAGGTTTCACTTCAACTTTAAGTTGCACATGTTTTAGCCTTCATTGATTTGAGATGGCGTGTGGTCTCTCAACTCAACCTATGTACATCAGTTTCTCGTAGAGCACACACGTCCGCCAATTGCCAACACCTCCCCTCTTGCTTAACTGTGTGATGATAAAAATTTCTTTAAAAATTCCTTGATGCAGAATTGGTTGCAGATCATTACCCAAAATTAAAATAAAATCAGTTCTATGTTTTAAAAAAAAACGACTGTAAAATATGATGTAAATCTGTGCTGTAGTCTTTTTTACATAATTTTGCTAACAAACAAAGAAATTAATACCATCATATCACCTCCTTGGATAAGTTAAATATGTGTAAGCAAGTCTGAAACAGATGTAACATAGATGGGCCACCCAATATGCTTGTTGTCAAAGGTCACATTTTCTCGCCATGTGGCAAAATACAGAGTTATACAGAACTATATATCAAATATATATGAATGTGTCTTTAATGAATAGTAATATGTTTAGTATCAAAACAATCATCTTACTTATACTGTGATATTCCCAAACGTAGATGTTTATTTTTCTTTAATTCAAACTTTAGATGTGATTCACAAAATGTTCACAAAAATTTCTATGGAGCGTTAGAATACAAAATTCAGAGTAAGAATGAGAAATAGTTTCAGTCAGAATTTTGTAATCCTCCCCAGGATCTTGTATTTCTGGAATTTCTGTGAAATACCATCTCACTGGTTGTATGTTAAAACCAGCCTAACTTTAGAAAACATGTGATATACTTTGGTCTAGCTGGAACAGGAATGCGCCTACTCTAGTTAGAATGCTATTCTTAAATCACCCAATGGTCATACAGGCAGTATGGTATCACAATACTGAAGAGATAAAGGAGATAGAATGGACGAAAAATGTTGGATGTTTGAAATATTTTGCACGTCCATAGATGCTGGGATGTCTCACAAAAAAGTGAGTGATCCGCAATAAGGATTAGGACAGAGTGAATCAAATACTCATGGATATCCAAGTTCATGATAGAACCGGTAATAAATAATTTATTTGTTGGGGGCATCTGAGTGACACATGGGATTTTAGAAACCATCTTTTTTTTCCCCTCAGAAACTCTTGACAATACAGCTTGCTAATGGCTGAGCACCTGACATGACAACATACACTAAAGATACCATCTTTCTCCCTGCATTGGTATCATTGCACAGGGACTCTGTGATATATAGCAGAACATTTCTCTGGTAAATAATTGATTGACACATCTCACAAACACACCTGAGGCTATGGCTTGTTTTTGTATGTACGTGCAAAATCAAATTTGAATTTTCACCTCCCTCCTCGACAACTAGACTATTGACTATGATTGGTACAGAGGCTGTAGTAAATTCCACAAGTTACCAGCCCCCCCCCCCCCCCCCCCCCCTACGAGATGACAAGTAACTAGAAAGCACTCATAGAGAGCAAACCTTCACTTGGTGGTGTCTCAGAAAATTGTAGGGGGAGGGGTTCAATCATGAAGATCCACTTCTTACTTTTGGAGTAATGTCAACCATAAAACCAAGTCATTGACAATACATTGAAAATGGGACTGTTTGAAAATTCAGAATCTCTTTATCCAGAATATACGATAGCCTGAAACCACCATCCAAATTCAAAATTCTAAATATGGTATGTGGAATTCCAAATACGTATTCAGAATTCTAATGTTGCAAATTTAATAATTAAATTTTTGCAAGTTTATACCTTACCCGATGGACAATTTGCTCTACTAGTCTGAAAGACCCGCCTAGTACTGTGTCTTCGCTAGGTGGCGCATGGGACTTCCTTCCTGTCTAGACAGCGTGATGTCATGGCATCTTTTTTTTGTTGTATATTCCTATTTAAACCCACAGTAAGCTGATAGCCAGGTAGGTTGGGAGGCCCTCACCTGTCCATAAGGTAAGGTATTAGCTTATAGAAAGTTTAATTTAGTTATTATATTTGCAATTTTATTGTGTTAGTGCATCCTACCTAATGGACAATTTGCTAGAATAACTACTGCTTGGTAAGCGGGTGAGTTACTAGGGACTACAAGTGAACTCAAAAATTAAGGCAAAGGTGGCCTTGAACAAGACTTTAGTCGATCCTATAGGTCGGTTGCCGGTGTCCAAGTTGCCAGCAGAATACTGAGGTTGAACCCCCTCTTTCGAAAGACCTGCTCTGAAGTAGGGGAAGAGGGGAATGGGTCCAGTCCTTAGAAATAAATCTCCCAGAAGGAAGCATGTCACTGATTTGATGATTGTTGTTTATATAACTATATAAAATATACATGTTACAGGCAGACTGTGTAACCAGGCATTTTGTAAAATGCCTGGAATTTTTAGGCATTTCGCGAAATCCTTGATTCACTTAGGCATAAACTTTTGCGAAATGCCTGAATGTGATGCTCCAAACATTTAAGTTTGTCTCTTGTTTTATGTATTTAGTTTAGCAAGGCAAATTTAGTGCACAAACAGTTAATTCTGAAAGATACAAAATCAATTATTTTAAAAACATCAATATATGTAGATTGACCATTTACAAATCCAGCAACAACTACATTCAATGACAGAAAAATATTGCTAACTCATATATCTCATAAAGGTTCACACCTATGATATGTGATCAGCTTAAAATGATAGTTCAGTCAATACATTTATAGTTCTTTGAACAATGTTAATGTTTTCTTCCAATCAATACAATATTTTTATAGTAAATAACTCGTATCATTCGGTTTCACAAACTCCTAAATAGTAGACATGTTGATAATCACATTAGACTGCATAGTCAAGTAGATCCAAGTCTGCTTACCATTTATAGCCTCTTCAATGCTGAGCTTAATTCTTCATATCTTAAGCTACTTTCGATTTAGATGAAGCTTAGTGGCTTCCCTACTTTTTCAATTGATTATTATTTTAAAGAGAAACTCTATTTGTGTTTTCATCTTCAATTGATTAAGTTAAAGCAGACATGGCTTCCCTAATTCAAGGGATTATTTCATTAAGTACCCATGCATTGATGAACACCAAGGCCCAGGTAATTCAATTCAAAGGTTATAGGGCTTCTCTAGTTCAAGAGATTATGTTTCATGATAAACCCTGCTTTTATATCCACCAAAGCCCAGTTAAGTCAGTTAAAACTCACATAGTTACACTACTTCAAGGGATTGTTCACTGGTTTGATTTACATCAACGCCCAATTAATTAAGATCAAGACTCAAATGGCTTCTCTATGTCAAGAAAATATTAGAATCAGAATCCCTGCTTTAATTAAAGGAATGATCCTGACTACAAATCTGATGCTCTATGATAATTCAAACCGAAACTTAAAATATATGCCTTGGTCATTTGAAATATTTCTTCTGTGAGCTTAAAATGACACCCAAGATCAAACTCCTACAACAAAAATAATTTGAACCGATTTATGATTCTTCTCATTTATCTAAAAACTGATGGATAAAACACCAAAACAACGGCTATAACATAGAAATATTGTATTACACAATTTGCCTAAAATGCATCAGGCAAGTTGTGTATTAAAGATCGCTACATTTAAGGCATTTCATGAAATGCCTGGAAATTTTAGGCATTTTGTGAAATGCTAAAGTGAATCAGGGATTTCGCAAAATGCCTAAAGGTTCCAGGCATTTCGCAAAATGCATTATTGCACAGTTTGCCTGTAACATATACATATATGAACAAAATCTCCCCAGCTAAAGGGCTATTGGTGGATCTGCTGAGCAGCCGCCACTAGACCAAAATGGAAGAGCTCTGAACCAGCAAAGGCCTCGTCCTTCAGATTAAGTTGTGTGTGAAGGTGTTATGTGACTTCCAATGGCAAGCTGATAAAAGCTGTTCTAAGGAGACTCCTGACTGGAAGGCCTTCGAGGCAGCAAAGGCCCTCACGCATGGGCTTTAACCTGATGTAAGGTGAGGGCCTCAGGATCAGAGAGTTAATAGCATAAGATCACAGCCTGCTTGATGCATGATTAAATAGTGGCAGGGAGATATCTTTGTCGAGGCATTTTTTGTAGCTGACAAAGAGAGCTCGTTGAAGTGCCTGAGGTTTGAGGTCCTATTCAAATAGTAGTGCAGGGCTCTGACTGGACATAGGGATCTAGCCTTAACTTATTTTTCCAGAGTTGGGGCCAGGGCTGGGATAACCACCGGGGCCAGCTGGTTTTTGGAAAGAAAGCTGGGTGAGGGGTAAAGAGACACCTTGGATCAGTCTGACTGGTGTCTGATATTTTTATGTAGCCAAGCCTGGACCTAAATCTAAGAGGAAGGTAGTTTTGAAGGTCAAATGCTTCAAAGAGGCCTCTTTAATGGGTTCAAATAGAGCCTATGTGAACTGGTGAAGCCCCGGGGAAAGGTCCCAGGAGGGAATGTCCCTCCAACCATTGGGTCTGTCTCTGTGGAAACTATCTAAGAGACGAATGAGATTCTCATCTTTGCTGACGTTAATGGGCGAATTTCCCAGTTTGTCTGCAATGGCTGATCTGTAGCTGTCAATAGTGCTTGGCTGTTACTTCTTTCCTCTTTGACAGCTGAGGCTCTAGAAGCCAAACATAAAGATTTAGGTTTGACAGATTCCTGCAGGGAGCCTGATTCAAATGCTGTGCTAGTAGGTTAGGCAGGTTGTGCAGGCATAAAGTGATCGAGTTTGACATGGTCACTAGAGCAATCAGCATGATTCTCCTGCATGGGTAGCTCTGTAACTTCGTCACCACTTTGCCCAATATGGCAACTGGTGGGAAGGCACATGGGACCAGATTCTCCATAGACAGGCTAAATAATCGACTGCCCAGGAAAGGGGGTCCAGTACTGGTGGCACAAACTGATGTGGTTTGTTGTTGAACCTCGTAGCAAACAGGGTGTGTATCTGAGGTTGATGCCAGCTGGTGCATATTGGCTGAAAAACCTCTGTTTAAATGGTCTGACCTATCCTGGATACCTTTGTCTGCTACCAGATTCAGCCTGAAATGTGTCAGTCCATGAGAGTCACCTGGACCACCAGGTCAAGATTCTCCACAGAAGGGCACACAGTAGACCCGACCTCATGCCCCCTTCCTGGTTTATATAAGCAACCACTGTGGTGCTCTCTGTTATTACAAGAATGATCTTGTCTGAGCACAGGTCTTTGTTTTGGGGCCAGGAAGACTTTACTCCTTTACTTCCATTAGTAAAGCGATTGAGATGAGCTAATAATAGACAATTGGATATATATTTTTTTACTTTTAGAGTAATTAAGTATAATATTATATTTTTTGACATTTAGATTGTATGGGGAAAGACTTCGGAGAGTGCCAATTATGTTTTCGGTAATTGTTGAAAACTACACCTTGGAAGTAAAAGAAAATAAAATATATAAAAGAGAAATAAAAGAATCGTTCAGTTTACTTTAAATGGCATATCAGAAAAAAGAAACACTTTGTGATATTGTTTTAGGTGTTTACCTCCATCTGGCTATCTCTGCTCCCTGTCAAACATAAAAAGTGACATGTTCCTGCATGACTGTTTCACAAGTCGGACTTTTTCAAAATGGCCAAGTATGTTATCTGGCCGTTTCAAAACCTGATTTGGTTTTGAAATAGACAGGCCATTTCATAACCCATCTCAAGAGAGTAAATGAAGCTATCTTATGTTGACTGGTTTGCTATTCATTTTGATAATTTCTCAGATTTTCGTGCCTCTTCATTAGATTTGTGCCTATTGTTCCAACATGCCTAAAACATTAACTAGTTTATGATCGACTAGTCTACAACAGAAGTTAAATGTACATTTCCACTGGCACTGATCTGTAATGCTTATCTGCATCGCAGATCCCGAATGCTTATGCAAATTGCATAAAATGTGTTTCCATATGTGCTTAAACATTAGTGCATAAACAATGCAGATTTGCGATAGCAAGCATAGATTTCCATTTGAATTGGTAGAAAAGTATTGGTTAATAGACATTTTTGGGGGGGTTGCATGAATGCGTTTTTTTTTGTTTTTTTTTTGCAAAAAGCATACAGGACACAAGGACACATTTACAAATGCAGGGACAAAATCATTTATCATAAGGAGGGTCGAGGGACGTTCAAGGAGAGTAACTTGAAAGGCTTTTGAACAATTTGAAGTACGGTAATGTGATTCTTAATCAGTAACCTGTTTAAATTTCATGTATTGCTACACTGAATACAGTAGCATACGATATTCTATTTGTAAAATATGGCTAGAAACCCCATCGTGGCCTCATGTATCCTTGTACTCATAAAGATAACATTTTAGAACAAGGTCACAATCATCTTTTTAACACCACCAATGTGATTTTTGGTGCTCTAGCGTACTAAGCACCTTATCAGGTACATATAAAAAGGTGCATAAATATTACATAAAATGGAACTACATATTTACACCTTATGTCTTCCCACATATATTTTATCAGATCTTTAATTTAATGATGCTATGTTTATTACAAGCCACAAAAATAAAGTCATTGCTGTCACATATAAACACTACTAAAACTACATTAAAAGCCAAGAAAGTTCAAGTATAATTGCATGTACAACTACAGCTTGTATTCTTTGTCTCTGTAGTTTATTTCATGATCAAATCAGACAATGTTACTGTTCTGCATGTAGCATTAGTTCATGTTACCAATCCCTGTTTTACAATACCACATGAAGAGATTTTCAAGGAGGAAATTGTCTCAGAATACAAAGGTTCTATACAAGCCATGTGTAGTATGTGGATTTGTTTGTGCAGACCGTAGCCATAGTTAGCATATGTTTTCATCTTACACTCTGGATAATGTGAGTCCTTTATGGTGAGGTATTGTGCACCACTATTCCATTAGATTGAGAACCAGTCCACTTTAGCAAAAAAGTCATTAATATCACCTCCAGTGACCTTCACCAAGTCCATCTAAACTGCAAAGCATTGTGGAACTGATTGTCTTGAATCAGGAATTTATGTTAATTCTATTTTAAATTTTTTCTCAGCTTTCTTTAATTACTTCTCACTCAATATTTAAGTTAACGTTTTTCGGTAAGTTGATAATTAGAACATTTTAAATTGTTTATCAGCTTTCTTTAATTACTTCTTACTCAACATTTAAGTTAAAGTTTTTATGTAAGTTGATAATTAGAACCAGAAATATTGATAATGAAATAAAGGAATCATTTAATTTCACAGACAAAAGATAAATTTCAGCTGAGACCTGTGAATGAAAATATTGGGGAATTTCTGTGTATACTTTTTTGAAGTTCCTGAGCATTTTAAAAATGTTCTAAACAATATGGATACAACAGCAGTGTAAAAAACTATTAGCACTAGTTGTTGCCAGTCATTACAATAGCATTTGTGGAAAACTGCAAAGAAAATACTCTTTTATTGGGTTCTGAAAAAAAAAATGTTTTTATTGCCATGTTTTTCTTGTGTTTAATAATTTTTTCCAGCAAATCCCTGTTTTCTACGAAACGTCTTAGAATAAATGTATCCTAAGAAAAAGAATATCAGCCAGTATGGGTCCTGTACATGGTATGTATGCATTGAGAGATTGTCATTATATGATCCCTATTCCACCCGGGCTTTGTCCAAAGCCCGAGACTTTTGAGCCAGCTTTCAGTGTCACTAAAACTTTGATTTTTGTAATTTAAGTAACTGCCAACAGAAACACATCCTTCTCTGATATCTATAGTTTTAAATTTTTAGAAAACACTGTGATAATAGACAAGTTATGTGATGGTATGAGATCAGATCTGCTTGTATTTGGAGGTTAATAGGTCAGTATCCATCTCTATTTCACACATTTCTGACAATAGAGTCTGGGACTCTGTGTTTATTAGTATGTATGTATTTAATAATCAGGGACAATTAGACATTTTTTATGGCTCTTATGATTTTCATATCAGCTAGGTAAACACCACATGTACAGCGTGAGATATTATGTACAAGTATATGTTTTCATTTTTAAAAATTGAATTAGATAAATTTTTATTTGTACACAAAATTAGGTGCACTTTTAACACCGTTTTTTTTTTCAAAAATCCCATACAGATTTTAAAATATATCAATAGAATTGCATTGGCTGGCATTATATTTATAATTCTAACATGATTAGGCAGTGTCCAAGGCTGAACAATAATTCAATTATCACAACCTTTGGCTGTTGAAATCCCTCATGTTCAATTGATGGAATTTATGTTTTTATTTTTGGTGTGATAAATTTTTACTTGTGCATAAAAATATGTGCACTGTTGACTCCGTTTAAAAAATAATAAAAAAAATTATATGTACAAGTGTAAGTTTTTTTTTTGTTTTTTTTGGTGGTGATAATTTTTTTGTACACATAAATATGTGCAATTTTGATACCGGTTTTTTTCAATTCTCACAACCTTTGGCTGACAGACAGATGTTTGCCAATAGACATTACATCATGAAAGACATAAATTGGCATTTAATGTAACATATAAACTACAAAGAAAACAAAAATATCCAAAACTTATTCAGTATAGCTGTAAAAACATGGGGTATAGTCTGTGATAGCAGCACCCACAAGGGGAGAAACAGTTATGCTGGTGGAACTTCAAGTCTGAGAAGAAAAATGATTTTTAATTTGTTTCTAATCTATTCCATTCGAATTGTGCCACTACTGCACAACTCTTAGTCTGGTTTCCGCCGACCCTACTCTGCAATGTAGGGTCAGGTATCACCCACCATCTTGGGTACAACGCTTCCGTAGTTAGTTTAAGTCACTGTCGATCTTCTATTATCACCCAAAACATGTTTTGCTTCTAAAGATTATTGTCATTCCAAAACACTTTTAAGTTTAATTCACAATATTTGATGTTATAAGTTCAATAATAAATGTTTAAAATGTTTTAAATACATACAAAAAGCATATAAGTAATTAAAATAATGAGCGAGATATCCCGATAATGACAGCTGGCAATGATATATTCAAGGTCATCCTGGCCGATACCAGTCCCTTTTATTGTTAAAGGATGGCTGGTTCCCGTCTACACAACTCTTTACAGTCAGAATGGTAATACTAAACCACCAACTTGTTTTGGGTATGGACAAAGGAATCTGACACACTGTAGCCACGACTCACATTGCTAAAATTTATCACTACAGACAAATAAGTGAGATGACTAAAAATTATGAACCTTAAATACTATGTGGCTGAACTTAAAGTTATTTCTCCTAATCTCAAAAGACTCCATTTGTCGCCAGTTGAATTATGTTGCATCTTCAAAACTGCCACTTTGTTTTGTAAGTTTTCTTCACAGCGGTAAGCCAGTTATTATGGTTTTCTTTGTATTCTAATTGTAGATAAAGCACAAAATACAATCATCCAGATAAACGGTTCTTGGATTTTCCTCAATTTTACCCATCCGTACATTAATTGAAAAAAAAAACACTTTGGCCACTATTTTGCTTTTGATTTGCATACAGTTGAGAGTGATTTAACTGATGATGTTCATTCTGTCCCAACTCTTGCCTGTTTCGGAAGAAAAAAGGCTCTCTGTTAAAAAAGACTATTCTACCTTAGCGTATAAACCACCCAGTGTTTCCATGATATCTACATGGCCATGTCTATAGAAGACTGATTACTGAATATTTTTTCTGATATTGCACCTTAGTGTCTGTCTTACCCGAGATTAGGTGTTAGAAAAGTCTAGAATAGAATACATTTAAATAGAACTTCAAAATGATTGTCTGTGCATACATTATTGCGCTGATCTGGTGGATCACTGTCTAGATCAAGGAATTTTATTAACAGTTTTTATCATTGCATCCTGATGCAACAATAGTGGTTTTGGGCCTTGACAAAGGTATGCACTCTCTGAGTGTTTGTGTTTTAAATGGAGTGCTCTGTTGTGTGCTGGTAATACCTACTAATATGATCAAATTTGCAGAAATCTGTAAAATAAAATGCATTTTATATTGACTTATATCTTTTGTTCTTAAGGTGTATTGATAAGTTGTTGTCATACCACTTTCACCTTTATTAAAATCTTTTGTATTGTATTGCACATTGGCGATACACAGGCATTTAGTCATTGCTCAGTACTTCAGCCTTTTATTATCTTTGATCTGGTGCCAGAAAAATAGTCGTTATAGATAGCATATACCATATAACTGTCTAAGGATATTCCATATAATCTGGATCTTTTCCCAAATGTTATTGCTTATACTTTTGACCAGGCCTTACTCATCAAAATTTTCATGAGTAATTAACTTCACTTTAGAGTTATGTCCACCAGAAAGCAAAAGTCATTGGAAATACATTGAAAATGGGACCTCTGAAATTTGAGGATACTTTTGTATCCAGAATATAAAATCAATCTCTTTCCAATTTAATCGCTTCCTAGTTTGATCAGCTTTACACACATAAAATTTTAGAGAAATCTGGTATATACTTCTGTAGTCATCATGAACACAGATAAACAAATTGACAAACTAACATGACAGAAACATAACCTCCTGATGAAGGTCATTGTAAGAGGATTGTACAAACCCCAATGATAGATTAGTATATATGTAACATTATTGTTTGTGCAAATATGTCATCACTTTCCAAAAACTGAGTGCGTCATAATAGATATCAGAGTTGAATAAACAAAAGAGGTTAAAAATCTCATTCTAAACACACACCAGCATAGAAGGACTGTAGCTGATACAACAAAGCTCAAAAAAGAATAATTGTAAAATAAAGTATTTCAACTGATCTAGCGAATTTATATGTTGTAAAGCAAGTGGGTTTCAGGGCATAATGTCAGATAATATAAAATTCATATGTTTCTGAGCTGAGGCACAATACTTCTGCAGGGACAGATAGAAAAGAAGAAATGACTGAAATGGTTGAACTTTTGTTATTGGACAGAATTATTATATTAAGGGTAAAGTAATACTATCGTAGACACATTTATGTAGTGCAAATTTAATAAAGATTCTCCAAAAAGGTAGAGTCCAAAGGCAGGCAGAGGTCATTCTATTCTATTTTAGACTTTTATAGTGCTTAATCTCTGCCAAGGCAGACTCTAAGGTGCAACACCAGAAATCAGTTGAATAACCATTATTGCATATGTACTAGTAGTATATAGTTGGGGAGTTTATGTACTAAGGTGAAAAGCCTTTTTTCAAGAAATGTGATTTTGGCTTCCTCATAAAACAGGAGTTGGGGCAGAACAAACATCATCAGATAAATCATTCCAAATTTCCAGTGGGACAAAAGAAAAGCTATGATTATAGTGTTTTTTATTTATGTACAGATGGCCAGAATTCAGGAACCTCCAAGAACCTTTCTTCTGGATGGTTACATCTTGTGCCATATCTGCCACAACGAATTTTCAAGAGATCAAAAATAGCTGGGATGACCACTGTGAAGAAACTTATAAACCAAAGTGGCCATTTTGAAAATGCAACAAAATTTCAATTGGTTACCAATGGAATCTTTTGAGAATAGGAGGTGAATGCTATTACAATTTGTGACAATCCTAGCAAGTGTGTTCTGGATACACTGGAGTTTAGCATGCTGTAAATGGGCAGACATCTGAAGGCAGAGTTGCAGCAGTCAGGATCACTACTCACAAAGAGATTAGCAGCAAGGATAGTAGCCTCATCTGTCTAATTCTGTCTAACCCACCTGAGGTTGTGTATTTGAATGAAACAAGTCTTACAGATATTGTGGACATGATCAGCAAAGGAATAATTAGGATCCAATCGAACAACAAGGTACATGTACTTTACAAAAATTTCTGCTTGCATGAGATTTCCAAATATTCTGATATGGGTAGGAATGTATTTTTTTGAGCCGAGCAAAAGACCCAGAGATAATAAACGCTGTTTTATCTAATCTAATCTAATCTACTGCTTTGCCGGTGGAACTCAGTGCGCTGACTTATCAAAATCATTATCATAAAGAAAGTCAAGGGGCATTCATGGTCAGTAATCCAGAGTTGTGGGTGTGACCAAGAGGGAAGGAAACTAAGTTGGAAAACTAGAATTAAAGAGGTGGGTTTTGAGGTGTTTCCTGAAAGATGTGACAGAGGGGCTATTTCTTATTTGGAAGGGGAATGAGTTCCAGAGAACTGGGGCATAGTGACTGAAAGAATTGGAGAAATGTTTGACTGATTTATGAACCTTGCGGTCGAAAGTGGGTGTGTGAAGGAATTTGAGTTTGGGGGTACTTCGCCTTGTGTTCCTGGAAGAAGTGTAGGGATGAATTAATTCTCTAAGGTAAACTGTTTCACCCTGGTTGAGAGTTTTGTATGTGATGAGACCAATTTTAAATTGTATCCTGTATTTGATAGGGAGCCAATGCAGTTTTTTTAATTGAGGGGTAATGTGACAGTATTTGGAGGACCGGGTGACAACCCTACAGAGTGAGTTTTGGACTAACTGCAATCTTCTTAACTCAAAATCTGTAAGTGATAAGAATAAGGAATTGCAGTAGTCCAGTCTGCTGCTCACCAAAGCATTTGCTAGAAGAACTGATGTGTTAAGGTCTAAGAGGGGACGGATTCTATAGAGGTCTCTCACATGAACTCTGGTGGACTTTATGACCTGTGACACATGGTCTGAGAATGAAAAATTGGAGTCGAACACCACTCCGAGGTTCCTAACACTATGTGCTGGTGAGACCTGATTGCCGAGAATATTGATCGGAAAGTGAGGAAGGAGTTGTTTATGGTTGTTTTTGGAGCCTATCAGGATAAACTCAGTTTTCTCAGGATTGAGTTTTAATTTGTTTGCAGACATGAAATTTTGAATGTCTCTTAGACAGTTTTTTATTTTTTGTATAGAGTGAGAGAAGTTTGTTGGTGTTAGTGTTATGTATAGCTGAGTGTCATCGGCGTAGAAATGATTATTTATACTACTGTGAGAGTGAATGAATGTTTTATCAGCTTTAATTTAATTATACTTGATGGCATCTATTCTTGAACAAAAAGAAGACAAGAATTCTAAAGTTGTATTTTTGTGAGACAAATAAACATCTGGTGTCATCAGCATAAAAGTGAAATAAGATGTCACAGTGCTTCTCAATAACCTTACTAAAGGATATGTATATAGAGAGAACAGCAGTGGACCAACGACTGGGCCTTGTAGAACACCAAACACAAGTTCCCACAATTCAGACAGGGTTGGCCCGATTTTATTTGCATGAAATCTATTTCTATGACAGGAAGTGAACAACTTATTATTTTTGGCATTTCAAACATTTTATTTTAGTTAGTAGTCTACCTAGTATTCCGTCTCTACAATGGCGACAGCCAGGATCGGATTTCCTTTGATACTTTTTCAAGGTTGAGTTTATAATCGTTATAGACACGTTACCAGGCCAGTCAACCACAAAACTTAGGCTGGAAACCAAGTCTTTGAAGAAAACGGGAAAAGGCAGGAACCAGATATCGACCATAACAAACTGCGTGACAACAAAAACAAGGAAGTAAAATTTTTAGGTAATCATTTTCTTTTTATTTTCTCCACTTAGATGGTTAAATCGAATTAATTATCATGTCTAGAGAATTGTATCTTTAACATTATAAATTTGTGGTGGATAGCCCTGCGACAAAACAATGCTAGTATGTCCACCACTATGGTTCTGAAAGTGAGGAAAGGCTTGGATCAGACGTTTCGACCCTCTGGACGTTCCGGATACTTTTGCAAATCTGCATGTATGATATCTTGTAACAGATGTTACCATTGAACTGCATAACTATTGTTTGTGATACTTTGTATTTTAAGAAACCTTGTATTTTTGACTACACGGGTGCCATTAATGTTAGACAATGCTATAAAAAAGGTAGCTAAACACATTTAATGTGATACATATACACTGATACATATAAACAATTAAGGGCTTACTTATTCAATTTCTTAATAATTTAGGGAAGTAACATAAAATCGAATTACCTTCAAGTCGCTGACAAGACAACTCGCTGACAGCAACTCGCCGACAGATTATTTACTTAAACAAATGACACATGTATAGCATTTGTAACACTAAAATATTGCCATAAACTGTTCTATAATGTATTAAATATCTGTAATCATTCATTTCCCTCCATTAAAACATGTTATATTACGAAAATGTGATGAAACTTCTCAAGTTTAAGTATGTGTGCAATTTAATGGACCATTCATAACATAATTAATGACAGCTGAATCCATCTTTCTGACAATAAAAGCATGTTTTATCTTTAGGCAAACACGCATAGATTATTATTTAAACATTGCAACATATTTTCAGCAAAAGAATGACAAAAAATGTGGTAATAATGTGAAAAATGTTAAATTAATTTACTTAAAATTTGTCGGTGAGTTGCTGTCTGTGAGTTGTCTTGTCGGCGATTTGCTCATATACCCATAAAATCAGACAATATAATAACAATTGCTTAGTCAATTTCTTAATAATTTGGACACGCTTACAGATTCGATGTCAGAACTGCAACATTTTTGTTAGAAATCCAATGTCAGTAAATCACCGCACTCGAGAAGAAATTCTACAAGCTGGTAACCTATGAGGCCACAATGGGGGTTTCTATATTTTAGAAATTGAAAGTGTAGCAGTATTTTACAAATAAAACATCAAAACGTTGTACTTCAGTCTTGTACACATGATCGAAGATCCAGGAAACCAGTCTACTTTTCGTCTGCAAACGTGATTGATTTCATTAACAAATGAAATAATTTGTTACAAAATTAGTACTTGTACATGTAGACTTAAGCAAATATGAGGCCACGATGGGTTTCTAGTCATATTTTACAAACAGAAGATCCGGTCTACTTTTTGTCTGCAAACGTGATTAATTTTATTAACTAATGAAATAATTTGTTACTGAAACCTCACTCAAGACCAAGTATAACAAAGTTCGTATATTTTTCTACAAAATAGCTTCAAAACTAAAGATCTTCAAAAATGTCATGTTAGAATAGAAATTTTGCGGTTCTGATTTTGTTATCAAAACACCACACGGATTTCTAGTCAATAAGTTGCAGTTCCGAGAAAAATCGGATCTGTAACCACTTGGTAATAATTTAAGGAAGTAACATAGAATCAGACAATATAATAACAACTAATCTAACATTAATGACGTCTAACATTAATGACACCCGTGTACTATATCTGCAGTCTTTTTGTGAATTTTCATAAGTAGTACTGTATGTAAATATAACAAATAAAAAGTTTTAAAGTGAAAAGAACTGAAATAACTTGTCACTTTTGAAGTTGTCAAGATCTCAAGTGTGTTTTCTTCTTGTGTTAGGGAGCTTAAACATTAGGAATGTGGAAATTATCTTGATCCAATTTATTATAGATAAATAATTATAAAATTGTATCCAGGCAACCATTTCTCACTCATAATTGATCCCCAACTTACGCTTTGTTATGGGACTTTTTGATCCCACCCATCCAAAAGGTCTGCAAAGATTTGCACACATCACCAAATTCTCAACCCCTTGGAAAGGACCCTCTCAGCCTTCACACTAATATTTGAGAGAAGTAGATCCAATCAACCACTGCTCCACTTCTATCACATTCTCCCATTATAAAAGTTAATTGTGTGCAATGTGAAGTTATAGAGTTTTTGAAGACAGTAAAAGACCAATAAAGGTTTTGTTCATGTAAAATAAAATAGTGAGCGGGCGGGGCCTATGGAATGGTCCATTTGTGTTAGGTGGCACAGACTGCAGTGCAACAAATGTAAAAAATTTTCACCAATACTTTGAATAGGGACGGTCAAAACAGAGAGGGCGGCAATCTAAATGTAAAAAAGCCCTCCAAGTGAAGAGTTTCAGAACTATATGTTCACCCTACTCGGTACAGTAGTTCTGAAACTCCTCACTGTGAGAATTTTTATTTATCTGCTCTGTGTCTACCCAGTACCCATGTGTAGTGTTGATCAATGTTAGGGATGGGTCGGTAGGTCCGGTATCTCGGTATCGAGAGCATTTTACTGAAATACCGTGATGAGATTTTACAACCGCCACTTCGCTTGCCAACATATATAATGGAAGGAATAGTTAAAATATTAGAAACATACCCAAAATCTGAAGAAATTATAAGCTTTTATCCCCATATTTTCGTCCATTTGCAGACTTTTATACACGTTGAGCAGAACTGCCATGTTTTGGTTACGAGAATTTATAACCTAAATTTCGCTTGACAACACATAAGATGGAAGGAAAACTTAAAATATTGTGAACAAACAAGAAATCTGAAGAAATTATACAGGTTTCTCTCATATTTTGTCTATTTGGGGACTTTAATTGCGATGTTGTTAAGAGGAAACGTCCATGTTTGATTGGGGTGTACTAAAACGCGGAGTCCCGGAATCGGTACGGTTTTGCATTGGCGACCTCCCGATGTACACATTTTTGATACCGACCCATCCCTAATCAATGTCAACTTTAATGTGTTTAAATGCATCATATATTTTGCATTTGGTTAAAAAAGATTTTCAATATTTAAACTTTCATTTAAGTTATCAACTTACTTTCATGAAAATATGTAACTACTCACTTTACTTTCATTCATTACTAATTAGGTGGCAGTAAATTGCAAAATATCACCCCCTTCCCCGAAAATAGAATATATACTTTAATTACCAAGGTTTTCCAACAATTTAAAAGTGCCATTTATTGTGATGGTTAAAACTGGCTTATCTTACGCATACATTTATTCTTGTTTTATGTAGGATTATAGCTGTGATATCCAACTTCAAGAAAACATGTCTCAGAGTGTACAGCAACCTGGAGCATATCCATATGTTACTCAGCCTGAGCCTTGTGAGTTGTTATCCCTGAACTGTGTTAAAAATATTATCAATGTTTAGCAAAGAGATGACATGTACATAGCTTTACTTTCTTTACTTGCAGATTCTATTGTAGAATCTTAATTAACTAGTGTGGCACTAGTACGTCCATAAGCTCACCGAATTATCTTGATGTAATGACCTTAAGCATCAACAGGTGCCACTTCATTATGATGGATAGAAAACAGTACAAATTTGTAAGGAAAGTAATTTCCAGGGATAAGCTATATTAAAGGGTATCCTGCAATTCAAAGTTAACACTTAAGGATTTAATTGTTATGCCGAATATCATTAAAATGTAAAACTTATATTTGAAGGGTTTTCACTATGCGTAAAGGTTTGAAATTTTTCCATGTATCTGAGTACCAGTGTAGGAATTGATTGCAAAGTCAGCAGCAATATCAAACTGTTGTTAGCTTTGCATATCGAACAGTATTGAAATGTTGTTTAAACATAAAATATACTGTTAAACAACTTCCAGTGTCTTCTTTTCTTAAAAAGTTTATTAAGCATACATAAAGCATTTAAAATGATCATCATCAATGCTTGTAAAATTACAAAACACAATTTGTATTATAACTCCACCCCCCCCCCCCACCCAGAAAAAAGAAAAAAAAAAGGAAAGAAAAAAAAATCAGATTGCAACAACACATTTTTGTTGTGCTTTTATCCATGTTTTAAAACTCAAACTTATGTTTCAAAATCCATGCATGAAAATGAAAAATTAACAGTATCAGTGGAATATAAATATGGGGCACACAAAAGAGGTATGTATATTTTTTACATAAGTATAGGTATATAATGCTTATTTTATTGTTTTAGATTCAGCATGTGGTGGAGTGATTGATCGACTAATGGCAAAGCCACTAATTGGATTGGGGGTGACACAAATAGTGATTGGGGTACTGTGTATCATTTTCAACATCGTAGGATTGGTTCTGCATTTGAATGCTTCGTTTATTGGACATGGCATATGGTGCAGCTGCTTTGTAAGTAACTATAGCTTAAAAATCTCTTGTAAAATAGTAAGACTATACTTGTATACTTTTATCACTGCTAATCAACAGCTCACTATGAGTAAAGATCACAAGGTAATACCAGTAGACATATATATTGGTGATTCAATAAATTTAAAGATATTTGCATGTATTAAGCCCTTTTGTGTCTTGGGTGCATTTGGTTGAATTTCACTTCTTGTGAGTGGGGGAGTTTGTTAAAAAAAACCTGTATTTTTAGGAAAGTTGTTATGTTTGTGGTATAAGTTCCATTTTATTTTCAGTTTATCCTTGCTGGTGCATTTGGGATTGCTTCTGGTGTGCACAAGAAAAGTGGATTTGTAAGTATTGGGGCTGTTTGGTGAAGTCTAGCAAGTAAAGTGGTTAGGCAGTTAGATCTGTTGTGGTCTTATTGTCAGTGAAACAGTATGCCATTGCAGTCACTTATTGATAGTTCTGTGAAACTGTTTAGAATTCTGGGTTCAAAATTTGGTGTCTTGATAGACACAGAATTTTAAATTTTCTTTGACTAATGCTTTCAAAACTAAAAAAAGTACAGAAAGCTACAGTGTTTGTACACAAATCAAGAAACAAACTTCACCCAGCTTTGTGCATCAGGCTCAAATGTTGTAGAATGACCTCCCTGATATATGAACTGTGGGTTTAGGGTAGAAGATGGTAAATTAGTAACCTATTTGTCGTCCAAAAGACACTGGTCCGCTTACCTTCTGAATTCTCGTGATCGAAACCGGTTTCCTCATAAATTCACTATTTTATAATAAGTTTAGCAAATATTCAACTGCAAAAACTATTTCACAGTATTTTATCATAGTCTATATATGAAGCATTTTGTTCTCTCAGAGGTATAGCTGATGTGCATACTGGAAAATTTTTGTCATGGCATATACTAATTTAAATCAAACTACTGCTTTTTGGTCAAATTTTTGCTTTCGGAAACCGGTTCTAAAATTTGTATTCAACCACAACACCACTGCGGGTTCACTGTAAAGCTTGCCCGCAATACAAATATCATCTTCCCTGGCATTTTTGGTATTGGCCCGATACATCTTTGGATTCTGAATTTTTTTCTTCTCTCATTTTGGCTCTAGCACCTTAGAGTCTAGAGTAAGAAATCTAAAATTCACCACATATCTGAAATTCGCCACATGTGAAAATACTTATAAAATAAATGAATTATAGTGAGATTTGTTGAATGTATAGTAAATTAAGGCTTTTTTAACTGAAAAATACTAATTTTTAGACAAAAACTTCATTGTCTTCATAAAATTAACTAAGGTTTTAGACGTGGCGAATTTTAGATTCCTGGTGAATTTTCGATTTCTTACTCTATTATATGATGGAGATTAATCATTTTAAAAGTACTCATTACATTGAAAATATGTTTTATGATTGGACAAAAAATACCATCTTTTGTGCCATGTTGGGGATTTTAATACCTTTTGTGAGTTCAGTAGTTGAAGCGTTTAAACCCAACTTCATTTTTGGGGCACTTACTGAGCAAACTATCAAATTACTAAATATTGTTACAGATCTACTAATCAGTACTCAGGAAAACTCTTAATTATTCAATAGAAACCTGTCTATAAACAGCAAAATATCCATGTAAGTTCCATGCATTTTAAACAGTTTAACTGTAACTAATTGACAGATTTATCACCAGCTTTTTACCCCACAGCCCTTAAGGGCTGTTAGGGTATTGTTTTCACCCAACACTAGTGACACTAAACTCCCAACAATGCCCGATATACATATACATACATTATATCAATATTATGTTCACAAAGATATACATATACACTAGGTACTCAAAGCAATCCCTCTTGTTTACATTTGTAAGTAAAACCTGATCTGAATGTTAAATATGAATGATACGATGGCTTTATATCATAGTTATATAGGTTAAAGAATGAATGAAAAAATACATTAATTTGTACTTCTGAATACTGAAGATTACATTCAGAATGCTCAGTAAAATATCTAGTGTAATTAAGCGTCCCTTGCGGGACGCTTGTTTGTATATGGGAGACCTTCAGGCTCTGCTTTTTTGTTTTCCTTATAACTCTGTAACCGTTTGGCGGATTCTTTTCAAATTTGGCAGGTTTAGGCAGTAGCCTTGGGGAATTTTTTTGAATATGCTGCAGTGACATTTCAACCAATCAGAGAGGTCACATGACCAAAAATGTCTTTTTTCGATGGGGAAGCTTGTCCAGATGATAACTTGAAAGGAATTTTATCAATTCACCTGAAACTTCGCAAATACGTTCATTCTATTAAAATCTGGAAATCATTAGATTTTGGCATTGATTGGTTAAGAAATGGCCGAGTAATTAATGATTAATTAATCATTATGAATTTTCCAAATAAGGAAAACACAAAAATGCTTATATCTCGAAAACCGTGCTAGATAGAGCGATTTCGACGAATTTTTTGACCCCCAGGGTATCTCTGGAGGGTAGTTATCCCAATTTTCAAAAAAAGTTTTTCTCGCCAAAAATGGCGGCCATTTTGAATTTTCGAATTTTTCGCAAAAATTGTAAAACATAAAAATGCTTATATCTCGAAAACCGTACTAGATAGAGCGATTTCGACGAAATTTTTTACCCACAGGGTATCTCTGCAGAGTAGCCATGCCTATTTTCAAAAAAAATTTGTCTCACCAAAAATGGCGGCCATTTTGAATATTCGAATTTTTCGCAAAAATTGCAAAAGATAAAAATGCTTATATCTCGAAAACCCTGCTAGATAGAGCGATTTCAATGAAATTTTTGACCTACAGGGTATCTCTGCAGAGTAGCCATGCCAATTTTCAAAAAAATTTTGTCTCGCAAAAAATGGCGGCCATTTTGAATTTTCGAATTTTTCGCAAAAATTGCAAAACATAAAAATGCTTATATCTTGAAAACCGTGCTAGATAGAGCGATTTCGACAAAATTTTTGACCCACAGGGTATCTCTGCAGAGTAGCCATGCCAATTTTCAAAAAAATTTTGTCTCGCCAAAAATGGCGGCCATTTTGAATTTTCGAATTTTTCGCAAAAATTGCAAAACATAAAAATGCTTACATCTCGAAAACCCTGCTAGATAGAGCGATTTCGATGAAATTTTTGACCCACAGGGTATCTCTGTAGAGTAGCCATGCCAATTTAAAACAAAAATTTTCTCGCAAAAAGTGGCGGCCATTTTGAATTTTCGAATTTTTCACTAAATTGCAAAACATAAAAATGCTTATATCTCGAAAACTGTGCTAGATAGAGCGATTTCGACGAAATTTTTGACCCACAGGGTATCTCTGCAGAGTAGCCATGCCAATTTTCAAAAAAAATTTTGTCTTGCCAAAAATGGCGGCCATTTTGAATTTTCGAATTTTTCGCAAAAATTGCAAAACATAAAAATGCTTATATCTCGAAAACCCTGCTAGATAGAGCGATTTCAACGAAATTTTTGACCCACAGGGTATCTCTGTAGAGTAGCCATGCCAATTTTCAAAAAAAAATTTTCTTGCAAAAAATGGCGGCCATTTTGAATTTTCGAATTTTTCGCTAAATTGCAAAACATAAAAATGCTTATATCTCGAAAACTGTGCTAGATAGAGCGATTTCGACGAAATTTTTGACCCACAGAGTATCTCTGCAGAGTAGCCATGCCAATTTTCAAAAAAAATTTTATCTTGCCAAAAATGGCGGCCATTTTGAATTTTCGAATTTTTGCGCAAAAATTGCAAAACACAAAAATGCTAATATCTCGAAAACCGTGCTACATAGAGCGATTTCGATGAAATTTTTGATCTTCAGGTTATCTCTGCAGAGCAGCTATCCCAAAGACCTTTCACTCGGTGAAGTTTCAGACCCATAGCTAATTACTCACCTACTCAAAATGAGTAAATGCGAATTATCTCTAAAACTATTGCGGATACCCAATTTTTATCAAATAACTCATTCATCTACTTTTGGGAGAGCTTTCACATGGTGAAGTTTCAGACCTGTAGATAATTACTCACCTACTCAAAATGAGTAAATGCAAATTATCTCTTAAAAGTATTGCAGATAGCCAATTTTTCTCAAATAACTCATTCATCTACTTTTGGAAGAGCTTTAACATGGTGAAGTTTCAGACCCATAGCTAATTACTCACCTACTCAAAATGAGTAAATGCGAATTAACTGTAAAAGTATTGCCGATAGCCAATTTTTCTCAAATAACTCATTCACCTACTTTTGGGAGAGCTTTCACTCCGTGAAGTTTCAGACCCATAGCTAATTATTCACCTACTCAAAATGAGTAAATGCTAATTATCTGTAAAAGTATTGCGGATACCCAATTTTTATCAAATACTCATTCATCTACTTGTGGGAGAGCTTTCATATGGTGAAGTTTCAGACCCATAGCTAATTACTCACCTACTCAAAATGAGTAAATGCAAATTAACTGTAAAAGTATTGCCGATAGCCAATTTTTCTCAAATAACTCATTCACCTACTTTTGGGAGAGCTTTCACTCCGTGAAGTTTCAGACCCATAGCTAATTATTCACCTACTCAAAATGAGTAAATGCTAATTATCTGTAAAAGTATTGCGGATACCCAATTTTTATCAAATAACTCATTCATCTACATGTGGGAGAGCTTTCACATGGTGAAGTTTCAGACCCATAGCTAATTACTCACCTACTCAAAATGAGTAAATGCGAATTATCTCTAAAAGTATTGCAGATAGCCATTTTTTCTCAAATAAATCATTCACCTACTTTTGGGAGAGCTTTCACTGGGTGAAGTTTCAGACCCATAGCTAATTACTCACCTACTCAAAATGAGTAAATGCGAATTATCTCTAAAACTATTGCAGATAGCCAATTTTTCTCAAATAACTCATTCACCTACTTTTGGGAGAGCTTTCACTTGGTGAAGTTTCAGACCCATAGCTAATTATTCACCTACTCAAAATGAGTAAATGCGAATTATCTCTAAAAGTATTGCGGATACCCAATTTTTATCAAATTACTCATTCATCTACATGTGGGAGAACTTTAACTTGGTGAAGTTCCAGACTGGTAGGTAATTACTCGCCTACTCAAAAGGAGTAAATGTGAATTATCTCTTAATAGTATTGCAGATAGCCAATTTTTCTCAAATAACTCATTCACCTACTTTTGGAAGAGCTTTCACACACGAAAATGAAAAATTGTGAATATCTCGGAAAAGCTATTTCTTCTCCTTTAATGCTCGGCGGGAGATACACACCGCGGCAGTGGTCTTGTCAAAAATTTTTGTCTCCCCAAAAATGGTGGCCATTTTGAATTTTCGAAGTTTTTGCAAAACACAAAAATGCTTATATCTCTAAAACCGTGCTAGATGGAGCGAACTCAACAAAATTTTTGACCTGCTGGGTATCTCTGCAGAGTAGCCATGCCAATTTTCAAAATATTTTTGTCTCGCCAAATATAGCGGACATTTTGAATTTTCGAATTTTTTGCAAAACACAAAAATGCTTATATCTTGAAAACCGTGCTAGATAGAGCAGACTGCGCTGACTTTGGTTGCAACAACAGTATAAGGCTAGAAACGAAGCATTTTCTTAATACTTTAGCACTCACCTTTATATCCTTTTCGGGACGCTTTGTTTTTGCTATGCAAAAACATTATCTTTTTTTTTTGCGAGCGATCCTCTAGTTGAAATTCAAAATATTCAATTACAATTATAATTATATCCCCAGACAAATGTCGGGGATATACTGGATTCAGGTCCGTTGCGCCGCCGCCGCCGTAGAAATTTCCTTGTGTACGCGATAACTCAAAAACGGATTAATATTTTTTTTTCAAACTTGGTACACATGTTAAGGATGCCCAAAGGAAGATCCCTATTTTAAGGTGACCTTAAACTCCCAATAATAAAGAACTTATGGCCACCTTAAGGTCAGAAATTGCACTTTTGGCCACTTAGAGCCCTCTAGGTCACAAACTATGAGGCTTATCTGCCTCAAATTTTACCTGAGAACACATTAATATATTCTTAGTACATGTGCCGAAAATCAAGACTTTAAGTTGAGGAGAAAATTGTCTTTGAGGCCCATAAAGACCCCACTTAGGACTTTTTTCCTATATTTTTAACTTATTTTGCCCTATAATTTGGAAGTGGTAATTCTGATGAGTCTCAAACTGCACTAGATGTAACTCTTATATGTAATCCTTGTCTGTGAAAAATTTAAAGGCTGTAGGCTTACCTGTTAGGCCGACTTAAGATCTCAAAATTGCCCACAGAGACCCAATTTATGGACTTTTTGCCATCTTCAAGCACTGTAGCTTTCAAACTATGTCTCTCATCTAAGTGAAATATCATCTGAGAATATATCAATATGTTTTTCTTGTATGTACTCCACAATTTAGGCCTTTAATAGACATTCCTTATTTATATATTTGATTTTATTTTAGTGATAAGATTAACTGAGCTTTTTGTATTTGATTACCCCTTTTATATTATAAGTGTTTGTTTACCATTTGTGCTGCAGCACTCCATCTCTTTGTAGTTCCACCCCCCACCCCCCACCCACCTCTGGGACCTCCAGCTATTGAGTGACACTAAATAAACAAAGGTATACAGATCTTCTGTAATAGTGAGAGAGGTGTGGAGAAGGGGAGAGAGGTGGGGTGGGGGTGGGAGGTGGTGTTTGCTTCATTATCTAATTATCTAAGACAAAGGGAGTCAGAACTGAGATTGTGTCACATATTTAGGTTGCATGTATATGGACCACATATATAGGAATTGAGGAAATGAATAACTGAAAAACAATGCAAATTCTAAAAATAATATAATAAAATAATAGTATAAATAATATATGATTTTTAAATAATATTTTATTTGTGAACAAATATAGAAACAGAGATACGCTTTTGGAATTATGAATTTAGAATGGACATTCAATCATCAATCATTTAAATACTTTGAAAATAGGTTCAGAGTTACCCTTTGCAGGAAGATTGAAAAGTATGATGAGCAGGCCTGGGCAAAATGTAATCGTAATTATAATCGTAGGTAATCAATTACATTTTTCAAAGTATTCATAATCATAATCGAATACTTTTGTAAAATATGCAAAGTAATCGCAATCGTATTCGAATACATTCCAAAAGTATTCGTAATCATGAATACTTTTACGAATACTTTTGAAATTTTTGTCAATTTACTCAGAATTTTACTCTTTTAAACTTATAGTTAGAAGCTTTTAATGACAACTTTGAAGTGTGAATTCATTGTGTGAGTTTTGACATTAAATAAACATGGGACTGTGTATCTTTCATTTAATATTAATTTAATATAAGCTGTATGAATTTATTAGATAGTTGCGAAGTATATTTGTTAGTATTCTTCATTAGTTGACTTGTGTGACTTTTATGATCAGGCTAGCGAAATTAAAAATAGTAGTTTTGTTACATAGTATTGCATTTTTAATTTACTTACTGTATTATGTTATAAATCTACTACAGTGGACTCTGTATAATTCGAATGTGTAAAATCCTGCTGAAATGGTTCGAATTACACCAAGTTCGAATAATAATTTCTGCTAGCAGCTTGCAGTATTGACTCCGTTCATGTGTGGGCGATAATAGGCTATACATTGCAAAACACTCAAATCAACTCGTAAGAAAATTAAATTTATTACCTTTTGTAGTTTTTTATCTTTTTCTAACATACACACACAAAAGAACTCATAAATTCTATATAAAAACAATTTAAGTGGATTTTTACAACTGAAACGTTTCAAAACTGGGATTACGTAGATACACAGTAGGGTTAGTACTAAACATTTTTTTCTTAGTTTATAAAGTCCGAAATTTTGATTTGTTTCTTGGATGCATCTGAGGTCTTGTTCACCAGAAGTTCTATATTGGTAAGGCTCTCCAGTTCCCCTTGTGTGTTTTTCAATGCTTCTATGTATCTTCTCATCTTTCTGCACATTTCTTTCATTTCTCTATTGCTGGGTATTGGGTCATCCTCGATTTCTCCTTCTCCTTCTTCCTGGTCACTTTCCTCCTCATTTTGTATCCCCCTAACTTCCTGAACAATATCCTCATCTGAGGGGATCTCGGATGTGATTAGCTCATCATCAACATGAACAAATTCTTCAAACTCATCAGTGGAGAGGCCTAGTTGATCATTCTCAGGAGCTATGAACTCCTTAGGAGACCCATACTCCCTGAAAGCCATATGTAGCCAACAGTTTGAAATGGTCTCTGGTGTTACCTTGTCCCAAGCACGCTGGGCCTCTCTTAGGGCTTCCAGTAATGACAAGCTGAACTTTGTGCCATTGTCCAAGGCCTCTATGTTCTTCTTGTTGATGGCAGTCTTGTAGTGATGTTTAAAGCATCTTATTATCCCCTGGTCCATGGGCGGAAGAACACTGGTACAATTTGGGGGCAGAAAAAACATCCTCACAGACTTAAGACCACTCACAGTCTTGGGGTGGGCTGAGCAGTTGTCAAGGAGAAGGGCAATCTTTCTCCTCTGGAGGGACATCTTACTGTCTAACTTTCTCAGCCATTCCATGAAAATTTCACTGGTCATCCAGGCCTTGGAATTGGCCTTATGTTCAGTGGGTAGAGTCAGGTGACCTCGGAAAGACCTTGGCTTCTGAGACTTCCCAATGCATAGGAGTGGCACCTTGTCAGACCCATCCATGTTAGCACAATACATGATGGATATCCTCTCCTTGGACATCTTGCCCCCTGCACATTTCTGGCCCTTGAAGGCGAGAGTCCTGTTTGGCAGGATCCTATAGAAGAGGCCAGACTCATCACAGTTGTAGATGTCCTTAGCCTCATACTCCTGAAGGATCTCTGTCCGCACTGTCTGATGCCAGGCATCCACATCTTCTGTCTCCACATCCCTCTCTTCTCCTTGGATGGACCTCAGCTTGATCTTTCCTTGAAGGTGGTCAGCCAGCCCTGGGAGCACTTAAAGTCATCATAGCCCATATCTGTGGCAAATTTTTGGGCCTTCTCCATCAGCAGTGGCCCACTGATTGAAGCCCCTTGGTCCATCTTACTGGTGAACCATTTAATAAGAGCAGCATTCACTTCCTCATATTTTCCTACTTTCAGTCTTTTCCTAGCAAGGTTCTGGTCACCACTTTGAAAAGTCTGCTTAATTTTGTTTGCATTTTTAATCCATGTGCTCAAGGTATTGAGAGGGACTCCATATTTTTCGGCTATGTCCTTCTTTTTTCCACCACTCTCAACCTCAAGCAGAGCTTGATACTTTTCATGCACTGGCTTTGAAGAATGTTTCCTTTTAGTTGCCATAATGTTCACAGAATAATCACATGTATTAAACTGAATGATGTGAAGGAGATTTAGACCTGTTTATATAGACACAGGCCATGTCTAATTGAAATTGAGGATTATGGTGATTAGTCACTTGAAAGGTCATTGATCTGCTTTATTCTTAACTTTGGTGGCCTATGATCTCCAGATGAAACGTTTTTCTCGGGAAGCTTAATTGCAATCGGGGAGAATTCTTGTTTACAGTTTAGATCTCGCCAAGCACATCAAAGATGGCGGCGTCCATGTAATCGTGAAAACAATGGATAAAACTCCCTTTTCTAAAGCTAGATGTTATCTTTGATGTGTCAAAAGGTACTCAGGTAAGTAGATCTGACATCTTATGAATGCTGTGTAATCCCTTTGTTTACTGTTTAATGTTTACCGCTAGTAACAGAATACGGTCCTGTGGTCAAATTAATCCCCTAACTAAACAAATATTTATCTGTCTTGTATGTAGTTCGAATTACCCTTAAAAACTATAATTATAAATATGGCTTTATTGCCAATAAATAGGTTCGAAATATACTGAAATTCGGATTGTAATTTTCGAAATATCCCTTGACTTTAAACAGAAAATTGTCCGTGCATGACTGACGGTTCGAGTAATACCGAAATTCGAATAATGCTGAATCGAATTATACAGAGTCTACTGTACTAGTGATAAATGTATGAATTCATTTACCTCAAGGATTAATGTCTACATTATGAAACAATTTTCAAGGGCGTGAGGATTTGAATCATAATTGATAAAATAAGTATATGACCATTGTTTTTATTTTCCATTGACTTAGATTAATCAAAACCTAACACTATACAGGCCCCTGGTTCTTAAAAACTGAAAATCCAGCAATTTTAATGGGTAACTTTAGATAATGACTTGAAAGAAAGTATAACAATTGTCACACTAGGTAAGGGGATTATGAGGCCTGTGTATAAATATGTGTGTCACTTGTCAAGTTGTCATATTGGATTAATTCTCAGATTGGTAAATGTGGCAGGTATTGTGACAAGTGACATTTTAGACATAAAGGAATGATGGCTAGCTTTAAGCCAAAGTCTGTTGTGTTTGATTACTTTGAAATGCCAGATGACACATCTGGGAAATACAGAGCAAAATGTAAACAGTGTACAGCTACTGTAGCAGCTATAGGAATGACAACTTCCAATCTATTGATTCATTTGAAGGTAAACTCTTTTGTTTTAATATACATATGATAATGTTTATTCAATGATAGGCTTGATGTTTCTTATTTTGTAATGGGGTTAATTCTGGTAATTCTTCACTGAAAAACATATCAACAACAAACAATCCTCTAAAATGATGGAATTAGTTTTGATAACTTACTGTATAATATGGGATATATAATATGCAATTAGATTATCTGGTTTTATATAAGAATAAAAACCCTTTCATTTAATGCTAAATTTAATTTTGGAATTTAACATAGGTTCATTTAACACAGTTTTCAATGTGACTCATAAGCACAAATTAGATATGATTTTTTCAAAAGTAATCGTAGTGTATTCGTAAATGTAATCGAATACTTTTCAAAAAAGTAATCATAATCGTAATCGAATACTTTTGAAAAAGGTGTAATCATAATCGTATTCATAATCATGCAAATTGAAAGTATTCGTAATCGTATTCGAATACTTTTCAAAGTAATCGCCCCAGGTCTGATGATGAGTTGAGTTAAAACTAATATTTTATTTGTCAACAAATATAGAAACAGATATGCTCTTTTGAGATTATTTATTTAGAATGGACATTCAATCATCAATCATTTAAATACTTTGAAAATAGGTTCAGAGTTATCATTGCAGGAAGATTGAAAATATGATCTGTTGAGTTATGTATTCGACGTCTGGGGATACACCATCTTCCTTGGGAAGATATAAACTTAGTAGATTGATGTGCTGAAGTTCATATAACTTTTCCCAATATTTATGGCATACAACAAATGGATTAAATAAAAAATTCCCGATCAAAACCTGTGGCGTGAGTGATGACCTGTCTGGGGTTATGTTGGCGCCGAGTTGGCCCAATCTAGTTACAGTATGAATTTTTCAAATAAAATTACAATTACACAGGTTTACAATCACAATTACACAAAGATTGTGATTTATTGCTCAATTACTTGTAATTGACCCTAACCTGGTTGTTGGCATTGAGTCGGCGCAATCTAATTAGAAAGGTATTTTTATAGAGTTCCTGCTTGTCTTTGTTGCATTAAAAATCCATTCAAAAATGGCAGAGAAATTGCAAGTTAAAAATTGAAGTTTTAACATTCACTGGTGCTTCTATATATATATATGACAACCATTTTTGCATTCTTTATTTGTGGATGTATTTTACTTATTTTTCATGTCTTCTCTCATTAGTCATTTATGAACAAAAATATCACCCATAAAGATGGACTATATAACTGTATAATATTTTCATCTTCTTCCATGAAATTTTTTTTACATATATGTCAGTCAGGTAGTTAAAATGTATCTTTTTTTATTCAGGTGGTGACGTGCATGGTTCTGTCCATTTTTGCAGCTATATTTACTGTGCCCTTGTTTTCAATCGCAAGTATTGCATGGGCTTTGGAAGGGGACTACAACAGCTACAGCACAGCTGATGTAAGTAGTAACTATTTTAAACCCTTCAAAACTTGTTGTTCATAGTCAGTACTAAAGCCTAACAATAATAAGTTGTTTTGAAGGCTTTTTATGTCTGCTTCCAGGTTTTCTGATGTCATAAGTTGAAATTATGTCTTGCATAATGGATTTGTATATTTCTATGGACAAGTTTGTGGTATTTTATTGATAGGGACATAGAAGCCTCAAAAATGTTAAGTTTACACAAATTTATGTGTCTGCGAGGTCAGCAATAGTCTAACCTTTTCTTTGGTGTAGCATAGAGCAGCCTGAGTGGTGTTGAGTAATCATAATTGCAGACGAAAGTCGGGATATACTGGATTCAGCTCTGTTGTGCCACCACTGCTATAGAAATTTCCTTGAGTATGCGATAACTCAAAAATGGATTAACATTTTTTTTCAAACTCAATACACATGTTAAGGGTGGCCAAAGGAAGATCCCTGTTTTAAGGTGACCATAAACTCTCAATAATAAAGGACCTATGGCCACCTTAAGTCTGAAATGGACCTATGCCCACTTGAAGCCCTCTAGGTCACAAACCATGAGGCTGATCTGGCTAAAGTTTTAACCAAAGGACACATTAATATGTTCTTCATACATATGCCAAAGATCAACACTTTACATTAAAAATACAATTGTGTTTGAGGCCCATAAAGTTGCCACTTAGGGACTTTTTCAATATTTTTCATATATTTTGCCCTGTAATTTGAGAGTGGTAAATCGGATGAATTTCAAAATGTACTGGTTATAACTTCTATATGTAATATTTGTCTGTGAAAAATTTGAAGCCTGTAGCTTTCTTCTTAAGGTCACCTTAAGATATCAAAATTACCCACAGTGACCCAATTTATTGACTTTTTGTATAAATGTGTAAGTATTTATATTCTGTATAAAACTATCACACTGAATTAAAAGCTATTGAAATCAACTTATATACTTCATATAATGCGACTGAGGAAGTACAATTAATGTATATCTCTTTGAACACTATGTGTTGTTAGTAGTTATCTAAGGGGAGTATTGACTGATTGATTGATAAAAAATGAAAATGTGTATGTAGTAATAAAATTTTATTTTGTTGGTAGACATCCTACCCTGTAAAGATTGTTGTGGGCAAAGGCATTGTGGGTAAAGTTCGCATTAGGCAAAGTTCTTGTAGGCAAAGTTCCTGGATTCGCAACTGTCATCTGGGGATACAATTTTGCCTTGCAAAATAGAAATATTGTAGATTGAATTACTCAGATTCTTATATAAGTGGTTGATTATGTTTTCCTCAAAATTATGTCACACAGAAGATGGGTCACATGGAAAATACCCAGTCAAAACATGTTGCATGAGTGATGATCTGTCTCGGGATATGTGGGTGCCAAGTTGGCCCAATCTAGTTGTATCCCCGACTTGTATCCCCGACGCGAAGCGGGGATACTATGGATTCATCATCGTCGTCGTCCGCGCCCTCGTCCGCGTCCGCGTCCGCAGAGATTTCTTGTTAGCGACCTACAGTCCACATTTCTTTCCGGATTTCTTTCATATTTGGCAGGTGGCTTGATATGGTAGAGGACTCGCCACCCTATCTTTTTGGTAGGCTTTATGTCTAAATTAGGCCTGTGGTAGACAAAAATGTCTAAAATGTGGAATATTGCTTGTTAGCGACCTACAGTCCACATTTCTTTCCAGATTTCTTTCATATTTGGCAGGTGGCTTGGTATGCTAGAGGACTCGCCACCCTATCTTTTTGGTAGGCTTTATGTCTAAATTAGGCCTCTGGTAGACAAAAATGTCTAAAATGCATTAAAATTCATGAAATCATGCACTAAATCACTTATAACTTGAAAAGTGTTGCATTTAGAGCATTTTGTTAAAATATGTTATTCAGATACTTTTTTCATAGCTACAACATGGTGAGTAACTTGGGTGTCTGTCTCAATAGCTAAGTGAGTAATAGCTACTTTTGGGCTTTTCAGTAACTTCCATCATGAGTAAAATCACTTGTAACTTGAAAACTATTGCATTTAGAGTATTTTGTTTCAATATGTTATTCAGCTATTTTTGGTTCAGCTATAACATAGTAAAATTTCAGACCTGTAGCTCATGGCATAGCTGAGTAATAGCTACTTTTAGGTTATCACTGTTGAGTAAATTACTTATAACTTCAAAAGTATTACATTTAGAGTATTTTGTTTCAATATGTTATTCACCTATTTCAGAGTCCGCTATAACATAGTGAAGTTCCAGACCTGTGGCTCATTGCATAGCTGAGTAATAGCTACTTTGAAGTTCACACTGTTGAGTAAATCAGTTGTAATTGGAAAACTATTGCATTTACAAAAATTTGTGTAAATATGTTATTCAGCTACTTTTGGGTCAGCTATAACATAGTGAAATTACAGACCTGTAGCTCATGGCACAACTGAGCAATAGCTATTTTCAGGTACTGACTGTTGAGTAAATGACTTGTAACTTGAAAAATATTGCATTTGGAGTATTTTGTTAAAATATGTTGTTCACCTACTTTTGGGTCAGCTATAACATTGTGAAATTACAGACTTATAGCTCATGGCATAGCTGAGCAATAGCTATTTTCAGGTTCTCACTATTGAGTAAATCAGTTGTAACTTGAAAACTATTGCATTTACAGTATTTTGCTTAAATATGTTGTTCACCTAATTTTGGGTCAGCTATAACATAGAAAAAATTCAGACATGTAGCTCATTGCATAGCTGAGTAATAGCTACTTTGAGGTTATCACTGTTAAGTAAATCAGTTATAACGTGAAAACTATTACATTTACAGTATTTTGTTTAAATATGTTATTCACATAATTTTTGGTCAGCTATAACAGAGTGAAATTGCAGACCTCTATGTCATGGCATAGCTTACCAATATCTACTTTCAGGTTCTCACTGTTGAGTAAATCATTGTATCCACTGGATAGCCGCAGTGTGTAGAGAGATTTCACCATTACCGCTCTAACGAAAAAAATATTATAGCTAGCCTTCTCAAGTTTGCAAGGTATATTAGAGGGTGCACCACAGTATTCTATTGGTAGGCTTTATGTCTAAATTAGGCCTGTGGCTAAATTACTTGCCTACTAAAAATGAGTAATTCTGCATTTTCTCTAAAGGTATTGCAGATAGCAAATTTTTCTTAAATAACTCATTCACCTACTTTTGGGAGAGCTTTCACATGCTGAAGTTCCAGACCTGTAGGTAATTACTCACCTACTCAAAATGAGTAAATGCGAATTATCTCTAAAAGTATTGCAGATAGCCAATTTTTCTCAAATAACTCATTCACCTACTTTTGGGAGAGCTTTCACTTGGTGAAGTTTCAGACCTGTAGGTAATTACTCACCCACTGAAAATGAGTAAATGCAAATTAGCTCTAAAAGTATTCCAGATAGCCAATTTTTGTCAAATAACTCCTTCACCTACTTTTGGGAGACCTTTCACTTGGTGAAGTTTCAGACCTGTAGCTAATTATTCACCTACTCAAAATGAGTAAATGCTAATTATCTCTAAAAGTATTGCAGATATCCAATTTTTATCAAATAACTCATTCATCTACTTTTGAGAGCTTTCACATGGTGAAGTTTCAGACCCATAGCTAATTATTCACCTACTCAAAATGAGTAAATGCAAATTATCTCTAAAAGTATTCCAGATAGCCAATTTTTGTCAAATAACTCCTTCACCTACTTTTGGGAGACCTTTCACTTGGTGAAGTTTCAGACCTGTAGCTAATTATTCACCTACTCAAAATGAGTAAATGCTAATTATCTCTAAAAGTATTGCAGATATCCAATTTTTATCAAATAACTCATTCATCTACTTTTGGGAGAGCTTTCACATGGTGAAGTTTCAGACCCATAGCTAATTACTCACCTACTGAAAATGAGTAAATGCAAATTATCTCTAAAAGTATTCCAGATAGCCAATTTTTGTCAAATAACTCCTTCACCTACTTTTGGGAGACCTTTCACTGAAGTTTCAGACCTGTAGCTAATTATTCACCTACTCAAAATGAGTAAATACTAATTATCTCTAAAATATTGCAGATATCCAATTTTTATCAAATAACTCATTCATCTACTTTTGGGACAGCTTTCACATGGTGAAGTTCCAGACCCGTAGGTAATTACTCACCTACTGAAAATGAGTAAATTCGAATTATCTCTAAAAGTATTGTAGGTAGCTAATTTTTCTCAAATAACTCATTCGTCTACTTTTGAGAGAGCTTTCACTTGGTGAAGTTTCAGACCCGTAGCTAATTATTCACCTACTCAAAATGAGTAAATGCGAATTATCTCTAGAAGTATTGCAGATAGCCAGTATTTCTCAAATAACTCATTAATGTAAAAACAACTTATAGGAAGTCATGGGCTGCAAATCTTTTCATGTGGTCAGATTTGACCTTGGGCCCCTCCTGCTTATTATTGGTCCTAGAGGTTTGCAATGTGAAAACGACTTATAGGAAATCATGGGCTGCAAATCTTTTGATCAGGTCAGACTTCACCTTGGGCCCCTGCTACAGGGTCAAATAAGGGTAACCAAACTTAAAAGTGCTTTCAGCTCGCTTATTAACGAAAAATGCTGTTTATCTTCTAAACTATGTTAGTTGGCCTTTGTCGGTGGATACATCCAGCATCTGGCCACAGATGCGTCCTTAGTCTAGTTATAACATGCCTTGGCATAAGTCTCTGCTATCTGAGTGCTATTGTTTTTTTGTTGTAACTTTATTAAAAAGACAGTCATTTGTAATATGTTGCATCATTTTTTGCTAATTTTGCTTTTCAAAAGTGAATTTGGAGACAATACATTAGACAGAGGAAGAATGAATAATTTGAATGTATAATTTTCAATTCTCAGCCCACAGAGAAATTGACTTTATTATTATATATGCAGCTGCCGACCAGAGAAGCAATGCATGCTATTGTGGTTATCCTTGGACTGGTGGAAACAGTAATATCCATAGTGACAGCATCTCTGTGTTGCCATGGCATTTGCTGCTGCGGTCAACAGGTAAGGAGAGAAAAACAAACAAATGGAGTTTTGGTTTGTTTCAGTGCAAAATCTAATAATTTCTAAACAGACTACATTAGGCTCTGTCTAACTCCTCATTATTTCAATTTTGGTATTTTTTTGCACTACCTTTTGCACCAAAAGTTTACTGTTAAAGGTTGTGGAATTTCAGCAAAAAAGTTTGAATTGAATTACATTCTTGCATTGTTAGTGAAGCTTCTCAGTGTATATTTCATCATGCAAGAAGGCTTTGCGTCATGAATTATTTCCTGATTATGAATGAATAAATGAGTTGAACCAATACATGTTTGATTTGTAGGGCCGTGTACTTGGTCGTGCATCAAACTATGCACATGTGACTACAGGAATGCACACAGTTGTGATCCAGGGGCCACCTGCACCGGGCTTCATCAGCAGCCCCCAGAGCTATGGTAAGTACACTGGTAGATCTTTCCTGTCTCTCCAGATGAATGGTCTAAAGTGGTCTTAAGAATAAATGCTGATTTCATCATCAGTTTAACTTAATCCTTATTACCCTTTTTGTTACCCCACAGCCCTTAAGGGCTGTTGGGGTATGGTTTTCAACCATGCTGTCCGGATGGGAATTTGGGCGGCTGGGCAGTGGGAAAAGTTTGTCCGGTCTGTATCTCAGAAACCGTAAGGTGTAGGAAGTGGATACTTAGTGGGGACATTGGTTGGGGGTAGTAGGTGTGCAACGTCATGGTGTGACCTTGATTTGACCTTTGACCTTGCCATAGTGACCTTGATCTATAATATCTTGTCTGGGCTGTGCATCAAAAACTCTAAGGTGTAGAAAGTTGATACTTAGAAGGGACATAGGTTGCGGGTTGTAGGTGTGCAATGCCATGGTGTGACCTTGATTTGACCTAGTGAGCTTGACCTATAAAATCTTGTCTTGGCTATATCTTGGAAACTGTACGGTGTTAGAAGTTGATACTTTGTGGGGACATAGGATGGGAGTTGTAGGTGTGCAATGTCATGGTGTGAACTTGATTTCACCTTTGCCCTTACTGTAGTGACCTTTACCTATAAAATCTTGTCCTGGGTATATCTCGGAAACTGTAAGGTGTAGGAAGTTGTTACGTGGTCAGGACATTAGTTTGTGGTTGTAGGTGTGCAACTTTATGGTGTGACCTTGATTTGACCTTTGATCTTGCTGTAGTGACCTAGACCTTTAAAATATTTTTTGGGCAATATCTCTGACACCGTAAAGTATAGGAAGTTGATACTTGGTAGGGACTTTACTAAGGGGTATAAGTGTGCAACATCATGGTGTCATCTTTATTTGGCCTTGAGTTTTAAAATCTGGGCTATTTCTTGGATTCCATAAGGTGTAGAAGTTTGACACTTTGTAGAGCTATTGGTTAGGGGGTGTAGGTGTACAATCATGGTGTCTGCCAAAGTGTGTTCACCAGCCATATTTGAGACATGTTTCTCATATGACAAAGATATATGAATTGCTGCAACTGATTATTTGGAGCTTTATATAACTTACAACTGACACTCTCTGAAAGTATTCAGATCGTTATACTGTAGAAGTATCTATCATAGAAGTAGTATAACTTGCATTAAGTAAAACACAACAATAAAAATAGTGAAAGCATCTTATGACAAATCCAATTTCACTGAAATGTTTATAAATAGAGATATATTGAGAAAAAACAACAGTTAGCCAATGTAAAAAAGTAATAGATTTTTTGCAAAAAAGTTAATCATTTATTCATTTGGCCACCTGCCACACAAAACATTTCATCTGTTCATTAGATTTTTAAAAAACAAGAACACAGCAAACAAACTGACACCAAGACAAACACCTCCCAGAGTGTAACCTCGGGTAGAGGTAATATTCAACAATTGTGTTAATGATGCATTTAAGGGAGATTAGAGGCTCATTATAGTTTCAAAAATCACAAATGTATCAAAAATTTCCACAAATGTCAGAGAAATAGAATGAAATGTAATGAATGAATTTTTATTTATTTGGGGTTTTACATCGCATTCAACACTGTACAGGTTATATCACGATGGGTAGTTGGAAGGGCAGAGAAAACCAGTACATACAGTTCATCAGGGTTGTGTACTGTAAACTGCCGACCAGTGGCAAGCAACTACCAGCTTTCCCACTTGAGGCTGTGCCGGGAATCGAACCCTGGGCTCAGAGGTGGGAGACGAGAGTGTTACCACTCTGCCACCATGGCCCCCATAATGAATGAATCAGAAATGATTATAATGACTTTTACATACTGTGGCAAGTGTTTTTATGTGGTATATTTATACTCTTGCAATATTTTCTGGTACGACAGGACAGTATTTGACCCAATATGGCTGCCCAGATATAACCCAAGCTTTCCTCTATCTGAAAGACAGAAGCTCAGGAGGTCCGCCTTGTAAGTGGTCATCTGAGCCACTATGTCTGCCGATATCTGGGTTTGAACCTATGTCCTGTGTGTCCCTGGGTGATTGTGTTACCCATTAGTCCACAGTGGCAGAATTTTATATCTATATACAACTTCTATGTCTATATGTTTTAAACTAGGTCAGCCAATTCAACCGGTTGCTTACCAGCAGCAACCACTGCAGGCCATGGGCCCACCGGCATACACTGGACAGCCAGGGTTTCAGAGCCAGCAGCCACCGGCCTACCAACCACAGTTCTCATCTGGGGATTATGGCGTCAAAGCTTAAGGGCCATAAATTTCCCAAAGTATCACCCATGGGCCAGATTTGACGGAATGTTGTAATTTTTATTCAAAATTTAGTTGGTCTCAAATCTCAGTTTGTCTCAAGTCAAGACTCACAAAGCAGCTCTTAGGTGAGACAACAAGGCTTGCCCGAGATATTTTATCTGCCAAGTGATTGTAAAATATTTACTATGACCAATGTCACCCTCTTTGCATTTTTATATATTAGCAAAAATTTAAATGATGTTAAAACTTATTCTCAGACCTTTATTAATTACTGTCTGAGAGAAAAAAAGTTAAGATATCTAATCTTTAGTTTTGTTTAGAACAAAAGTTAAAACAGGACTTGAAACTTGAGACTATTTGTTAATCTTACTAAATATCGATTGTTACATTGTTAATTTTTTTTGGCTAAAAAGTCTGAATTCTGGCTCTACAAAAGACATTGATATGAACCTGGGTGATATTTGGGAAGTTAAGTGGGTGTTTCCATATTACTGAGCACAGAAGACCAATGCTAATATTATGCCTTTAATAATTCTAGAAGAAGTGTTTTCTTTTACCCAATCTTTGGCTAGGGCAGTGGTTCATAGACAGTGTCAATCCTGGCTTTACCTCTGTGTTGCAAAAATATTGGCAAGAAAATAATGGAAAACTGTAAAGTGAGGCCAATGAGTGTTTCAATGTACACATATTTCAGTAAAGTTATATTTATAATATACATTATACAGGTATTTCAATTAGCAGAACACAGGTGAAAGGATTATCAAATTATGTAAGGATAAAGAAAGTTATGGCTTGTAAATCAACTGAACCATAAATTTATTAATAGCACCCTGAAAATACTAAGCCTTTAGGGATAAACAGATAAGCATGTGTTTCCACAATATATTGTTGGTAATTAGGATTTTGGTAACAAAGGCTCACACTCCTTGTTTAAGGGGTGCATCAATATGTTACAACAAACTTGATTGGACAGTAACTCAGATTTGGAAATAATGAATATATAGCATGTTTGATGAGATAAAGACCTGTAAAATCTCCAATATCCATTCCATGGTATATATTTTTATAATATTGCGTATTTTGTAAATAATCTTTATTTTAGTGGTATATTTTTTCTGTTATAAAACATTGGATGTTGATGTTATATTTTATTAAATTTATTACTTGAAAGTGATGACTTTTTCTGTAATTTACATTAACTTAATATGTCAAATCAATTTTAATAATTATTTTTTATCATTCAAACTGAATCTCATTATGTTAACTTGTTCAAACCCTATGAAATTATAATTGGTTGGCATTAAATATCACAATATCAGAAGAAAATACTCAATGTATCTCTGTTTAGTGTATATTACTCCAGCTTTGTGGTGTGTGTTATTATATATTGTTATATTGTAGTATTAATATGGGCTACTGAATTTCAATATGAACAACAGACCAGACATATTAAATTCAATATTGTTTCTGTCAAGTCTCTATGCATTGTTACAGTTTATTTGTACTTGTTATCCTAATCATGAATATTCATCAAAAGATAAAGTTTGCTGTTTTGCAGGATCAGTTTAAATAATGAATATTATATTAACATAACCTGTCAAATTTAATTACAACTGTCAAATTATGCATTTGCCATTTTTTGCCTCTCTGGTTGTTATGTATTTTATGAAAAATACAAAAAAACAATGAATAAATTAAATTTAGAAGTAAAACCTCCCAAAATGACATTGACGGAAAGAGTACAATCCAGTGTTGTCAGACTGACAGAAGAAAATTGTATATCCTGTAGATAATGCTAAATATGTTCAGTTTTTGAGATTTTCTGGTTTGAATTTTCATGATGAGGTTGCTTTGTGCCTGTGATTAAAAATCTTGTATTTGATTTTAATAAGGTATCATGATACCACATTAACAATGGTACAGTTTATCTGTATTTGGTTTAATAAGGTGTCACAATACCACATTAACAGTGGTACAGTTTCTCTGTATATGGTTTAATAAGGTGTCATGATACCACATTAACAATGGTACAGTTTATCTGTATTTGGTTTAATAAGGTGTCATGATACCACATTAACAGTAGTACAGTTTATCTGTATTTGGTTTAATAAGGTGTCATATTACCACATTGATGATGCTTTTTGCTTCAGGTTTTGTTTGGTTTAGTAAGGTGTTAAGATACAACAGTAGTGATGCTTTCTTGTAAAGTTTGCTTCGTTGAGGTTTGATAACATTTTAAAATGCTACATTACTGATGCTTTTCTTGCAGTGCTAGATATTGTTTGCTTCAATAGGATGCTATAATATTACATCAAAGAAGGTTTGGGTTTTTGCCACAATAAAAATTATCAAGCATCAAAATTGAATATATACATGGAAAACAACATCAAAGGTGAAATAATTATCAGTTAATTTATTATGGTTTCTTGGTTTGTGCAGTCAATCTCAAAAGGAAAACTCAGACATTAGATTGGATTCGTCACACCTAGATACAGTGTTAGCATTGATTAAATTATTCACTGTTTTTGTTTAAACTTATTTTGAAAATTGTTCTGCATTTACTTTTCCAGATGTATTAACCTTAAACTGTTATTAAGTCAGCTTTTGTTGTCTGTTTTGACTTTTTTATAATGAGTGTATTTGAATCTCGGTTTTATGCTTATGAATATGTATAATTATGTACTATTAACCCATATATATTGTCTATGTAATTTTTATTTGGTTGGGTTAGTTTTTGAGTTTCCGTTGACCATATGCGGAAAGGAATTAGAAATACTCTCTTGTTTTTCAAGATTTTAAAGTTTGTGTTGTAATTTAGCATTTACAACATTTCAATAAATATTGGTGAAAAAAGTAAGCAACATCCTTTAGTGATGAGTCTTATTTTTGTTGGATCAGTTGTATTAACTGTTTATGTTTAAAAAAATCAACAGATTGATATTGCAAGAAAATTTGCAATAACGCAATAGTTACTAAATGTTATGTGACTCTTGTTTACTACACCTGTAATAACTGTGATCCAATTTACTGTTTGAGTAATTTATTATTTATATATCATCAAATATATACACTGTTTTTTATTTGGTTGAAATATTTTACGTTACATGTGGTTTCAATATGAATGGATCTGAAGGCTAATACAAAATAGCTTCAACAAAGTAATATTGTTTTTCTTTCAGTAAAGACTAGTCTTTTATATAATTTGTCCATTCAGTCAATTCCCAATTACTGAATTGCCAATTCCTTGTTACTTCCAACACATCAGACAGGCTATGGTTTCACCTACCAGATATCTCTCTATTTTTTATATTTCTGATGCTGATGACCAATAGGTTTATTTGGCTTCAGTTTATAACCAATTTTACGCCGATGACACCCAGTAATACATAACACTCTCACCAGCAAATTTCTCTCTCAATACAAAAACTAAAGAACTGCCTAAACGAGATTCAAATTTCATGTTTACAAATAAATTAAAACTTAACCCAGATGAAACCGAGTTGATTCTCATAGGCTCCCAAAAAATTGTAAACAACTCTTCCCTCACTTTCCTATCAATATTCTGGGAAATCAGATCTTACCAGCACAAAGTGTCAGGAACCTTGGAGTGGTTTTCGACTCTTATTTCAATTTCTCAAATCACGTGTCACAGGTAATAAAGTCCACTAGAGTTCATGCGAGAGACCTCTACAGAATTTGTCTCCTTCTAGACATTAATACATCAGTTCTGTTGGCTAATGCTTTGGTGAGCAGCAGATTGGATTATTGCAATTCACTGTTCTTATCGCTCACTGATTTTGAGTTAAGGAGATTGCAGCTAGGCCAAAACTCACTCTGCAGGGTTGTCACCCGTTCCTCTAAATTCTCTCACATTACCCCTCTACTAAAAATACTCCATTGGCTCCCAGTATGGTACAGGGTACAATTTAAAATTGGTCTCATTACATACAAAATTCTCAACAAAAGGTCAACCAGTTTACCTAAGAGAATTAATCCACCCCTTCACCTCTTCCAGAAATACAAGACGAAGCACCCCCAATCTCAAGTTCCTTCAAAGCCCCCACTTACGACCGTAGAGTTCACAAAGCAATCAAACATTTCTCTAATTCCTTCAGTCACTATGCCCCAGTCCTTTGGAACTCTTTCCCCTTTCATGTAAGAAGCAGTCCTGTTGCATCTTTTAGGAAGCACATTGAAACCCACCTCTTCAACTCTAGTTTCCCAACTGAGTCTTCTTCCCTCCTGGCCACACCCAAAATTCTGGGTCACTGACCTTGAATACCCCTTGACTCTCCCTATGATAATGATTTTGTGTAATTAGCGCACTGAGTTCCCCTTTTTGGGGAAGATATTGCACCTGCAAAGCAGTAGATTAGATTAGATTAATTTTTTTTTGTTTTAATGACAATTTTCTTGATGTCATATCAGAAATACCAGTTGCAGGGATGAAGAAACAATGTGTATACTAGTGGGTGAAGATTCTTTACTGAAAATTACAAGGCATTGTCAAGCAACTGCCTAATTTCAAGATAAAACCCAGCTCCAAAATCTGAATCTCCCACCCCCTGACAAGGGAGGCAGGTGTATAACAAAATTTCAGCAGAAATTTACACAATCTTGGTGTGTCACATATTTAGCTGTAAGTAAACTAGACTGCAATATTTAATCAAGGCAGTCATTGCTATATACAAGAATAAGACTGTCAACAAAAGATAGGTAATATTCTGTAGTAACATGCACCGAAACTTAGCAGTATGATCATCCCATTGATACCAGTAAATATACTTGAACGACACACAGTTTAATATCAAACTGGAACATAAGTCACAAAAAGGAAACGATGGGTGGAGGCATACTGAAAAGGAAGTCTCCACTTTGCCACAGATGAAACACCTCTTATTTCACTATGGAACATACATAACAGATATCTCTTAACAGATTATTTCTCCAACTAAATAGGGTATGAAATTAGCACTTGTGTTTGTCTATTTGCAAATTAACGAAAGAAGTTATTGACAGAATTTTAATGAAATTTTGAGTATTTTTTTCTTTGCACTCATATGGGCCTTGGAAAAGGTAGGCACTCTCTGAATGTTCTTTCGTAATATTTTTTTGGGGTGGGAGAAAGATATTAACAGTTAAATGTAATGTTGAACACAGACAAAATATTGTTTGATCTGAAGGCTTCTATTAAATAGTTAAATCAAAATGATGGAGTTTTCCCGTCAAAAAAGACAGAGTAATAATTTGTTAGTTGCCAAATTCCAAAGTTGCCACTTTAAACAATGACAACAACAGATTATAGTGTCACTTCTATATCTGTTTTGGGGCCAGTCAGTTATAAACAGTTACATCTGCTAGTAACACTTATACACAGCATTGTTGAATCTAAAAGGTTTCTATAAAAGTCTCGGATAGAATTTTCTAGTTTATCTTCTGGATCTTCTCGTGTAATCGTCATCATGCTTTTATAGCACCTAATCTCTGTCCAGACAGATGCTGAGGCACATAAGACAAAATTATTGTTTTAGATCCATTCCTCCATTCTACATTCATTGGTCATTAACCGAACAGGCATGAGGCCTAGTGGGTAACACTCACTAGGGAAACAGAGGACATGGGTTCAATCCCAGGTACAGGCAGATCCATAGTGGTTTGGGTGACTACTTTAAATGGCGGTCCTCTGTCATTGGGTCCTATCCCCAGTGGCAGGTTAAAGAACCTCAAGGGTGGGGATAAATGGCCATCCTTGAAACTCTGTCTTTCAGTTAGGGGAGTGTCAGTAATTAAGCGACCCATCATGGGCACTTATTTGTTTTCACATACGTTCGACTGATCACCGCTGCCGGCGGATTATGGTCTCCCAAATTTTTCTTTCCTTCTTATATTTCTTTAAAACTATAGAGGCGAGAAAACTTTTGGAAAGGGATACTATGCTGAGACCTTAAGTTTTACTTTAGGTAACCTTAAGCATTTTTCAAAAACACCCTGTTATCGCATTTCGGAAAAAACACATGCACCTGTGCTATAAAATTTATCAGATACATTCTAGACCTAAATCTGCGGGTCGGAAAGGATTTTCTGATCAGTCGGACCATAGATGTCTGAATGGGAGGTGTTTTATTTTTGTAGATTTTTTAAAAATGGGTACTTGATCTGTATCTCAAAAACGGTGAAAAAAGGAAGTTTTCAGCCTCCACATATTTTATTGTTCAATTGACCTTTAGCTAAACTGTATGCACTTATAAAGGATGACAAATGGACATTCTTATTTTATGGTCACCTTAAAGTCCCAATATGAATGAATATATGGCCATCTAGCATTGAAATTATGGAGTTTTTAATCTCCAGCTATTGTATTGTTCAGCTGACCTCAGTTAGATTTTGCAGACTTATTAAAGATAACAATAGGGACATTCTTATTTTCTTTCCACCACCTTGGAGTTCCAATACAAATACAATCATGGCCATCTTGAAGTAAAAATGAGGGTTTTCGGCTCCCAACTGACTTACAGTTCAATGATATCAGTTCAACTTGACACTTTGATTAAGCTCAAGGAAGATTTTTAATACTTAAAACAAAATTTCTGTTATCTGGCAGAGCTGACCTAGTGTTTTTCAAGTTATGCCATCTTCAAAAAAAAAAAATGAGGTATTTAGCATGCAGTGATGGTGTTATTAATATATTGCTGCTGATCAGTGTTCATATAATATAAATTCCCAATTTTAGGCACATTAAAAAATCCCACATTCTTCTGATTCCATTCTTGTGGAATTGTATGGATATGACTTTTCCTTTTTGGGTACAAAAACTTTAATTAATTCAGCATTTGTTTAGCAGCAGGAATTGTTGATCTAGCTACTTATTCACATACACCATGTAAATTGGTCAAATGTATAGACTTGACTTCTTTCAGAAGATAAGATGACTGAAAAAAACACTTTCTCATAAATAGCTTTTCTTGTACAGTATTTTATGTATCTCCAGCTAATTGAAAATGAATGAGTTGTCTCTTTTTTATCATCCAACTTTGAATTTGCTTTTGTGTGATATCTATCTGGAAGCAGATTCATGGCAAGTCCCACTCACTCACTGATGCCCCACTGTGCTTTGTGTGTTAACATCTGTGTGTTGCATAATGTGTCTGCACACTGAGTGAAAAAGTTTGATAAGGGATATCAAGATGTATTCATTTCTTTTCATTAAAGGATATGCTTACAGTAAATCTTTTTGGGGGTAAACAATTCAAACAAGGACATTTATCTTTAGGTTCGTGGAAGTAGAGCCTTGTGGAAAGAATGCCTTGTCTGTTTTGAGAGAATGGAAAAAGTCTTAATAATATGTGAAAACGTTGGGCTTTAATGATATTCAGATATAGAGTCATTTGTGAATTAAAAATGTTAACAATAACATCTGACAACATGACTGTGTATTATTACAATGGAACAGTAAAGGATTTTACAAATATGATTATCTTAAGCATATTTATCTTATAAAAATATTAAATAGCAATGAATTTTCAGAGGCATAAAATGCTTCAAAGATATACAACATAGGAATGTCCCTATCCATAGCCAATCATAGTTTACTGCAGTGTATCTTTATCATTATAAATCTAGGATTAAATATCTCCAAGAAAAAGTTTACGACCCCAAATTTCAGCAAAAATGATATATCCTTTTCATAAAATATACCACTCTACGAAACACAACAAAGCTCACATTCTGCTTTCAGTCTAATACCACAACTGCTACAGCTTTATTAACTTAAGTCTCCATCTGGGTCGCTCATTTATGTTAGCAAAAACCGTTTTCTAGTTTGAGAGTTGGACTGTACTTGTACAGTCAGAAGTGTCATATAGCTCTGTGAGTTCTGTATTACACGGAGATATTGCGCAGAGTATAAATACAAATACAATATAATACAGGCAGATTCATGATGTGCTGGTTGCTTATTACTAAAGTTGACAGTTTTTTTCTTTCTATTACCAGTGTGCTGCCATCAGATGATGACTTCAATGAAGTATCTGTTTTCGTATTATGTCTCTCAAAACCGATTTAGGCCAGCATCAATAAATACCAATGGGACGCTTTTTACAAGTACCTAAATATATACTTTGACTTACTTTTTTCGATCATATGACTCCTGATGTGGTACATACAATGACTGCTAAGGTGGGAAAACTTTTCTCCTCTTTAAAGAAATATACTTTTGTTAAGAATAATGCTGACTGGTATTGCTTGATTAGTAAGCAAAGAGCTATATATCACTGTTTTGAAAATTCATTTTTAAACAATTAACTAGTTTGGGGTAGGTATTTTCCATTTTATATAGTAATGATTCTTTATATAATTGCTTTTCTTAAATATACAGAGAAAATTCTTGATAAATAAAGAAAAACCAAATCAGCTGAGGCCAAGAATAATATTTTTGTGAATAAGCTCCCTAGTGTGCTTAAAAGTTCCTTTTTTCCATCTTTTCTAATATTGTAAGGGTATCTGTCCAGCTGTTCAGTTTAAGGTCAATTGGGTCATGATTGATTAAAGAATAGGCTGTATTTGTCAATATATAATTTTTGCCACATGTCAAATCTTTTTGCAGTCTTTTTTTTGAAAACAGAACTGTAATTAAATGTATCTTTCCGTGTTTTAATGTTTTGTATATTGAATCATTGGTAAATTAGGATTTAACATTTGAAATACAAATGCCAAGAGGACTTTTACATCAATCACTCTATATTTGAGTTATTGCATCAATATCACGTTACTGTGTGTATGATGCAGAAACAGATGCAAGTTGCATGTTTCCTGGCTATAACTTTAGAAAGCAAAAATGACTTTTGTTGGTATGAATACTTACATTTCTTGCAATTTCTAAGAAGAAGTGTGCCTGATAATGCCATGCATAAAATTGACCTATAAATTGCTGATGAAGTACTCTTTGACATACTCCTTTGAATCAAAATAAACTTACATGCAAAATATAAAAAATACAAAATAAAAGAGACAAGCTCTTGAATCAAGTACTAACATTGTATTGAACAGGCATAAAATGAGACAAATCCTAAGTAGTCACTAATGCTAGAAGAGCGTATTGCACTTAAGACAAATCCTAAGATAAGACAAATCCTTAGGAGTCAAGTCAAAGTAAAGCAGTGTATATTGCATGTGGAAAAGATATGAGACAAATCCTAAATAGACAGGTTAAAGTAACAGCAAGGTATTTTACACAAAGAAGTCAGACAAATCCTAGCAAAAGAGATGAGGCAAATTCTGTAGTTGTCAGCCTTAAAGTACAACCGGTTTACTGCACATGCACAAGATATCACTCAATTCCTTATAAATAAGACTTAAAGTAACTTAAGTGCTCTGTACACATATAACACACACGACAAAACTTTATACAATATATTAGGCAAGTCCTTAGTAGTCAGGGTTAAAGCACTACCAGTATACTGAACATATAGAAGGCAAAACTTTGCACAATATAAATTTCTTCATAGTGCTGCTTAAAGTATCACCAGCATTGTGATCGTAACATTATTTCGTCTCTGACAACATGCCATCACCTACATTAAACTGTCAAGTGTCGGTGGTATCTACAATAGAAACTATCTTATCGGACCCTCATGGCGAGTGACAATTAGGTCGGCTATAAGAAGAGCTAGAATAACTGATGTAAATGGTGTTGGCAAACTGTGGTTTGAGGTCGGATAATTAAAAATGCAGATATCAGAGGGTTGGATAACACATGGGGGTTGGATTTTGTATATTCAAAAGATGAATAAAATTTCAATTTTTAGTTTTCTGTTTATGACAATACTGATCTGTGGTTTTGAATACACAGATACCATTTGCTCTATACCTTTGTATATCTTCTTTGTTGTTGAAATCATAAAAGGACATGTTTCAGTTGGGTAAATGGTAAATTAGGTTTGTATTTTATTCACCTCTGTGGTTGTGGTTTTGAATCCAGGCCACAACAACATGTAGGAATCTGTTCAATCCTGTTCTGGTGTGGCTGTAGTTGTTAACAGCATATTTAAACACTTACAGCCTGTTTTACTGGGAATATGTGTTACTAGGTTACAGTGCATGATTTGTATCAATGCATAGCAATATTTAAAGAGATTCCAATTTAGTTTCAAGTTGTACAAAGGCACTTACTCAGTCAAGGAGTAGTGTTCACAGACTTTGTTTCACCAACTGTTAAAGGATAAGACAGCTATGATTTTGTATTAAATATGCTCTTAATAAGCCAATCTATATGCTGCCTTTGTGTATCTCAAATGCTTCTATATATCAATGTCCTACTGATATGCAAATTTACTGTATTTACCATTGACATAAAGATCAATTAAAAGGTGCATATGAAAGCATCACTATCTCAACATTTCTGCAAATTTGCATATAAATATATTCAATGCTTGAATTGCTGATTTCGTGTAGCTAAATGATGAACTATTTGAAGTGAACGTTACAAATACCCTTATTACTACCATGAAATGGAAATTGTTTTTAAGAAACAAATACGTTTACCAAAGGTTCAATATTGGATAGCAATGTGCCTCAAGGCACTGTGTTTTTCTGTGATATTGTTATCCCTCATCTGCTGCCTGAGAGAAAGGGGTATGGAATATGTATTATGCATGCATAACAATATAAATCATTTTAAAATTCCCTAAATAAGTCTCAGAGTAACATTGGTCAAATATGTGGCTTTAAAGTTCGACCAAATAATTGGCAATAAATTATAAAGATAATTATTGAAGGAATATAAGAAGAGAAAGACACGTTTGCTATCTCTGGCAACAGCTTTCTTCCCATAGCTTTTTGACATAGCTGATGATGCTAAACAATGAGGAGCTATTTGAAATGAAATTAGGTATAGATACCTGTTGGCACTTTCATGACATGGAAACTGGTAACAAACCAGTGTATTTACCGAAGACACTTTATTTATTATTTATTAATAATTTACGTCATACCTAGGACCTTATTGGTTATATTGTGACGGGTAGTTGGAAGGGCAGAGGAAACCAGTACATACAGTTGGTCAAGCTTCTGTGTTGTAAACTGCCGGTCAATGGTAAACAACTATACCAGCTTTCCCGCTTGAGGTCAGGCTGGGATTTGAACTCTGATCCTAGAGGTGGGAGTTGAGTGTGCCACCACTGCATAAACATGGGCCCCTGTGGGAAGACACTGTTCTCTTGTGATTGTTTCATTCTGCATAACTTACAGGTGACTTAGCAATGGTGTGAGCAGTATTAATCATGTAAAGTATTTTGAAACGTCATGTGAACCACTGCCTTAATTATAACCGTTCCATGAAGTAGATACTGCATTCGATACTAAAACAAGTTCTAAAACTTTAGAGTATTAGTTATGAAGAGAATACTTATGCCAATAAGAAAAATTAAGAAGGCAAAGAAAGCAAACAACAATAATGGTAAAATACAGATTACCCAAAAACTTATAGTTAATATTAAAACAGTATTTGCTTACTTTTTGCTAAGGTAGCATATTACCATCACTATGTCACATATTCTGTCTTTCATTTTCCATGACTACTGATGTGGAAGGAAATCTCGCCACACAGGGAATTTATTTAGAAAATAAAACTATTGTTGCTAGCCAATGTGTTGATGATATTAACGTTATATTAAAGGCAATTATACTGTCAACAACCTGTTTGAAGATACAGAACACACGGCAGAAAAACAACTGCTCACTTGGTATCAAGGGGATTGTTTTCTGCATTCATATTCTCAAAGGTAAGGCTGGTTTTGTATGTATTGATAAACTGGTATTTACACAGTGGTGTAATATTAAATAAAGAACACAAAAATATGTGTATTATGTCCACAGAGAATATGTTCCATTCTGCCTATAGAGAACATAGTTATGAGGCCCAAGTGAAGACAGAGGGGCACTACGTGACAAAGGATTTGGAACTGATAGTCTTCTTAGACCAACAACAATAGATATACAAATTCTAGTAGCATGATCAGCCAATCTGATTTTGAAATATGGACAATTTGTTTATTTGGGGTTTTACGTCGCTTTCAACACTGTACAGGTCATATCACGACGGGTAGTTGGAAGGGCAGAGGAAACCAGTACATATAGTTCGCTAGGGTTCTGTACTGTAAACTGCCGACCAACGGCCAGCAACTACCAGCTTTCCCACTTACGGCCATGGCGGGGATCGAACCCCGGCTGCAGAGGTGGGAGGCGAGACTGTTACCACTCTGCCACCGTGGACAAAGTCTGATCCCATGAAAGATGGTATGCCAAAAAAGATTGTATGCCAAAAACCTTTTTTTCAAAGTGCTTTTAACTTCCACATATCTCCCAGACGAAAAATATAGGAGATTAATGTTTTTAGATGTAGTTAACCTTTTGTCCTTGATAAGTTTGTCATAGATCAGATATGTCCCCATACCGATTATAATTGCTTTTAAGTCTATAATTTGAGTCACCCTATCACGCTTTGTAACCAACGATGAACAACACAAGGCCTTTCACCAGTTGTAACCATGTTTGACCTTAAAGAACGAATCAAAGGTGAAATCTGACCCTCACAGAAAAAAACCCACAGCCCACGTGTGTGCTATGAGGAGGACATGCTCTTGACCTTGAAACTCCAATTTGAAGACATCCATAGAGAATTGCTGGAACTACGTGCCTAAAACTCACCAAAATGTGACCAAAAAGGCGTTGGTGTTGTGGCCGGGTATCCTACTTTTAGTCAGAGAGGATATAATAACAATATTGATGAATTAAGCTTTGCTTCTCTCAGGTCTGTTTCATTCATCTTATGATATATATATTGTATGCTTTGCTCAATAAAGCTCACCAGTTAATCCAAGCCAAATGCATGTATGTTGTTTACACAGGGAAACTCATGTATGCTTCTGGAACAAGTCGTCTGTTTTTACCCGACCAGTCAGTATATCTTTTGTGGGAGACTCCTGTAACAGGCAGCTGTTTCTAGCATTGAGGGATCATATGACTGGGGAGGTCACCCCATTTAAGAAAATTCACCATTCTATGATGTACAAGAACAATAGCTTGAAGATTGTTATGGTGAGGAATTATTTAACTTTTAGCTGTTTTAGTTTAGCATGGCATCTTACATCATTGTCCAGGTCATATGATGGCAAGCCTATTTATATAGATGGATAAACCTATAGCCTCAGAAGGTTCATTACCCAAAGGTTCAAGTTGGAGTTTTACATCATTTTCAGCAGCTTATATCATAACACAATCAGCCTTCAAGGTTCCATTTTGTCATAGCTATAATAAAGCAGTTTGTTGTCTGTATGAGTATAACTGCACTATGAAGCTTTAAAATGTCAGAATCTACAAATCTATTTTTTTTGCAAGTTACTCAATAATATTCTTCCCAAAAGGTTCAACAGGAGTGAACAGGAATGAAATTGCATGCAAATGTATCAGTTTACGTCATTTCATTGTGAAATATATTGTGAAGCTTAAGATGTGTCCAATGTGTTTCCATCCATTCACAACCAGCATTTTTAAATGTATCAGAAGGCTATAAAATACACAGTTTTAAGGTGTTTCTTTTGGATAAAAAGTTATTGCTTTTAAACTTAAAGTTTTCACCATTACCACTGACATAATAAAAAAAAACTAGTAAAAGATTATTTGTAGGTCAGCAGAATCAAATAAATTCATTTTAAGTGTTAAATAAATAAACTGATTAATACCGGTCGGATTTTTTGACCAGTAGTCCAATCCACCATTTCTCTTGTGTGTGTCTATTTTTAGATTTGGCTGTGTATTTTAGGTATCACCATTCCAAAAAATAGAAAACTGTATGTCTCCTTGTGACCATAGTCCCTGAAACATTTAAATGTTCAGCCAGTTTGTATAATATTTCCCACAATCAATCAATCAATCAATCAATCAATCAATCAATCAATCAATCAATCAATTTCACACAGTTTCTGTTTATGTCAAGGACTTCCAGTGGAGACCCCTGCCAGAATATGTGATCAAGTACTTACTGACTCAGACTACCATAAGGAAAACACAAGGTCCTGGAACAGCCTTGGTAATAATAAGTCTGGGTCTGGTAAGTGACTAAATGTTACAACTGTGTTATGATCAGTAAATGTGTCTGAGTTGTACATTGAAAGATCATGTGTGGAGGTGTTATTGTGATATTTTCTTTGACGGCAACAGGCCCACGAATGTAGAGGTATTGAAACACAACTTCCAAGCAGATAAATGTAAGTAAAAACCATCCCATATCTGAACTTGTAGGAAGAGAACTGTCTCATTTGGCTTGTGGTTAAGAAGAATGGGATTATATCACTTTGCTCTCCTCTACGTGATCGCAGGCTTAATCCAACTTATGGTTGCATGTGGGATGTACTTATGGACAATAAAGATATGTCCTTATCTATTAAATCGGAGAAATGTACTAGAACTTTGACCTTTACTTAGTATTAAGGGACTTTCACACTTATCCGGATAGATGGGTGCTATTTTAAAACATCTTTGGTTAGACAATAGAGATAATGCAAATTTATAACTTTCTGTGATGTCACAATTCAAATTTCATTCTGTTTATGTTTAATATTATTTCATAAAGAAACAATCCAGCAATCACATGACGGACAGGTATCAGATTTATGCAGGTCTGTAGTGACAGCTGTAGTCCAAATAAGGCTATGTTTAGATGCAGAGTCACTCGTCCATGCCTCTTAATTACAATACAGAGACTAGAAACACAAGCATGAAGAGTTTCTGGTAAATTGGTAGATGCACACTGAGCTTCTGTTTTCGATGCAAATAAGCACACTAGCACCAGTTATATGAAGGTTTTATAACTGTGTAAACACCATTGCCTTTTCTTTGCCCTGCAAAACTTACTCAATTCTACAAATTGAAAAGCTAATTTTCAACATTTGAATAAAAAGAATACCACAACTCCAAGCAAGGATGCTATATTTAATTCAACTCTACGATATGCAAAATAAACTTATTATTCAAATATTCAATTGACACCCTTTATTTTAGTGACATTGTTAATAGTGCTCATAAGCAAGAAATTTCAAACATATATGTTTTCAATTTTTTATTATACTTCATAACCAAATTAGATATTGCTACTGTATGCATTGTATCATGAAAATACTCTGTTTTACAGCACCATATGAAGAGATTTTCAAGAAGAAAGGACAAATCATCCATTATTTCAGAATTTAAAAGTATGTACACAAACCATATATGTAATATATACAGTAGTTGGTAAAGATTATTGGCCATAGTTTGTATGCTTTTATTTTACCGACTTAATACTGTAAAGCTTTGCTGTGGTGTAATGTGTACCATCACTCCAAATGGTGTAACCTGACGCCCTGAAGTCCAAAGTTTTTATTAGATCAGGAGCCAGTCCACTTTAGTCAAACAATGATTGGTATGTCACCTATTTTGTTTGAACTGCAGTACATTGTGGAAGTGATGGTCTTGAATCAGGAACTTTATGTTTACAGATTTCCCCTGATACGACAATCCCTCTAAAGTTATGTCTAAAACCCCAGGCTTGTGAGTCAGCTTCTAGTGACATTACAACTTTGAGTTTTATCATTTGAGTATCTGCCAACAGAGAGAACATATACATCCTTATTTGGTGTCTCTGTGGTTTTATATTTCCAGAATACACAGTGATAGTAGGCAAGCTATGCGATGGTATGAGACCAGACCTGCTTTGCATTTGGAGGTTAATAGGTAAGGACATATCTTTATTTTGTACCATTCTTACAATATAGTCTAGGATTGTGTGTGTACTTAGTGTGTATTTAATAGACAGGGTACTCCAGAGTGTTTTCAAAGCTATTGTGATTGTTCATGTCTATTGGTAGCTCCATTGATACAGTGTGATTTATTGAGCATGGTTTTACTTGTTGCCACTGAAGTGGCAAATGTTTATTAAGACACAGAATTATGTGTACTTCTGACATAATTTTATTCTGAATATCCCATAATGATTTTTTAAAAATATATCCAAATAGAATTGCATTGGCTGGAAATCTATTTGTATTTCTAACATGACAGGGAAGTGTCGGTGAATTTGATAGGCTGAAAAAATATGGTATAAATTCTCCCAAACTTTGGTTAGTGAAATTCCTCATGTTCAATTAATGGAACAGTCATTTTATGTTAAACAGCTATAAACAGTAAACTTTTTTACAGATAAAGATGAGGTCATTATATATAATTTTCGTCATGTTAAAATAGGGATATAAGAATCTATGATCTGATGTATGATCTGAATACGTGAACCAGGTCAGGTTACAACTGCCCCATCTTTGTGATGTAAATCTCTATTTTATGACCTGATTTTGTACAGATTCTGTTGTTTAATGGTCGTCTGGGGACCAAACAAAATGGCTGTTCCATCAGTCGAACCAAAGCACCCGAGCATCCAAACTATGTGATAATTTAATCCATTGCTTTCAGCCAATCATATTCTAGGACATTACCTTGTCATGTTAGAATGTGACATGACCTACTAAAATGAGTGTGAACCCTCAGAGAAAACTTTGGGAATATAAAATTATTTGCCTGACTGAGATATTTTCAAAGTTTACAAGTTTTGTTGAAGGTCACATCAATGAAACAGTCCACAACAGAAGACAGCAGTGTTTGGACCACAGTCCAGGTTTTCTGAGCAACAAGTTGATCGACAGATACAATCAGGCTGCCTCAGAAGTTCTGTGAGTATTTAGAATTTCTCAGACTAGATCAAGATAATAAAATTGCTTGAAATTGTACAAAACATATAACTGTTAAGTTCAATGTCATTTGTGATCTGGTGACACTGATTTCCTAAACAAACTAACACAAATTTGGATGAAAAAATATATATGGAGCTACTGTATACCATTGCATACTAGTTGGTCAAATTTACTACAACTTATGTCCATACCTTTGAACTTCCGGTACTCATAACTGTGCATTGTCTTCCCAATAATGCACACTTACATGACACTCAAGTGCCATACTTGTTATTGGTTTATGATTTGGTTCATTTGCACTACGTTTCATATTCCTTTCTTTTAACTGATTAAACGAATAAGCCTGTTTATTCTCTTTCAATCTGCTACTGTTATTGGTCAAAGTTAAGCCATACCATAATATGCATGTTGTGTTTTACATTTCAGTAAAAATACATCAGTAATTGTGTGGAAGAATAGTGTTGCAATCTCAAAGAGGTTCCTCTCTGATACACAAAACAACGATGGCGTCCATCTGGGAAAAACAGCAATGAACCTGGTATGTTCAATTATGTATTTTGTTTTGCCTTGGTTTGGCGTAAAGTCTGCTGTGAAAAGGGATAAAGGTACAATTTATTTTCATAAAAATGGACTTAGGGGCTTTAACATTTTAACGTTGATGTACTATGTCTATGGATGAATGTTTTAGAGTTGCTTTGATTGCTTTACAATTTAGCAAATCTATAATGGTATAAACATGAAACAGGACAGTTTTTGGTTCAGCATGGTTTATTATCAAAATAACTTAAACAATTTTTTCACTCTATGGTCAGTGTACTGCCAATATTGATATACATCAACGAATCTGATAATTTAAATTTTTCTGTATGGTATTTGATCTTTTTGTCAGAGATGATTCTTTGCTAGGTAAAATAATACAATATTTACAAGCCTTCATTTGATGTACCAGAACTCTCATTATGTAGTCCCTGTGCAATGTTAGTTAAAGTTATTGTTTCAAGTCAAATTCAACAACATTCAGTCACATTGGAACAGACCCTCAGCATTGTTACTTGTGGGTGTCAGACCCAAACAGAAGTGGCAGCCTGTGAGAATACGCCAAACTAGCAGATCTATATAGTCTTATGGTTAGGGTGTTGGAAGTACAATCCTAGGCTAGGTTATATGCATTGTAGCCTTGGTAAGGACTTTACTCATGTGTTTCCTTGTTCACCAGTATTACAAATGGGTACCAACTCAAGTATGGGAGATTAACCTGCACCATATTGGCATCCCTATCAGGGGAATGGGACTACTCTATCTCTCTTATCCTTGCATAAGGCTCAGATTTGTACCATATCTTTTCAAGCACATACACAGATATTTGGTATTCATGAAGCACTCACACATGTTAGGAGATATAAGCTCTCTCTGTGTAAAAGCCAGTCTATGTATGTATATCGGGGTTGGGGTCAAATCCTTTAGGATTTGGATTTGATGGAATTAAACCCTTTTTTTCAAAGGATCTGAAAGGATTTGAAATCCTTTTGTAAAATAAGGGATTTTGGATTTGGAATTGATTTAAATCCTTTTGTTTTGGGGCAAAATCCTTTTGCTTTTTAAAATCCTTTAAATTTTAACAGTGTAATATGTGTCTATTTTTAACATATAATGTATTAATGTTTCTTTGCCATTTTCATAAAATAAGTAACCAAATTCTTGTAATCTTGTACAGGGTGTAAGTGTCCAAACAAAATATAATTGTTGCTTTAGATGTGCTCTAGATCTTTGTAGCATGTTTAATCGCGTGATCTTCTAAAGGATTTGAATTCCTTTTTCAATAAGAATTTCGATTTGGATTTAAATCCTTTTGAAAAAGAAAGGATTTGGATTTGATTTGGATTTGCAAAATTTCAAAAGATTTGGATTTAAATTCTTTTTCACGACTCTGTACTTTATGAAAATTAAAACTTCGTTATCTGAGCTGAAACTTTTCCGTAGTTGCAAATAAATTTGAACCTTTAAGGCCATATCTCGCTGTCTGCCAAAGAAACCAAAAATAGGCACTTGCCATATGGGTCATTAAGCCAGAAGAATTACGCTAGCTTTACTCAGGATGCTATAATTTTGTTTTGAAAATTGAGAAATGGTTGCTTTTAGTGCTCATGATGAGGAGTAAATGTTTATTTATTTATTTATTTTTGGAAGTGTCGAGGAAACCACTACATACAGTTGGTCAAGGTTCTGTACTGTAAACTGCCGTCCAATGGCAATTAACTACCACCTTTCCCATATGAGGTCAAGCCAGGATTCGAACTGTGATCTCAGATATGTTAGGCGAGTATGTCACTAATGAGCTACCGTGGCTCACTAATGTGCAATTGTTCTCCCCAATCTTGTTTTTTTTTCAGAATCTTCAAATCCTGCTGAATCTTTTATGCAATCCTCCAACAGAGGGAGATATTTATGACACAGAGAAGTTACATTGTCACCCAATGGCTAGTAAATATTGAATTAATAGATTTTATGTCAGTCCACAAAGAGTATTATGGAGACATATTAGTGCCAAGTAATTTATTTTTCAATTTAGTAATATAGTATCGTAATGTTTACCTTTATTAAGAGCGTAAGTGTAGCTAGTGAGAAATTTTGTTCTTATATCAGTTCAAAACATATTGAAAAGTGTAAAGTCTAATTTTGGTCTTTTGTTTATAGCTTGTAATTTATATTATATATTTGTACACTTTTACTACTGTTTTTTGAGTGTTGTGTTTTTCCTTCATACTTCTGTATAATGATACAATGTTTATCCAAAAGTGTGTTAGTTAAAGCCGCTGTTAGTAATAGCTTTCCTTACTTCTTCGGATTTTCACATATTGATTTTGGTTCTTCAAAAAAAAAGAGGTTGAAAGGTTGAAATAAGAGAAACTGAGAACTGGTGTTTACAATAGGAATACCTACAATACTCTAAAGTACGGAGGATCCCTGGTCTGTGATATCCTCATTTATACCCACATGTACACTATTTCTATATGTCACCTAGTAAATACATATCACAATATGTATGCTTCCTAATGCCCAGATCACACAACAGGAGATTTTCAGCGGCAGCAGACGGGAGAAAAAAGGGAGATAGAAACAAGAATCTGTTGTGAATCCCAGCTCCATACAGCTATAGTTTGCTGCAGAAAAGAGTTGAAAATGGCGAGGACAAAGGCCACCATTGGACACAGAAAAATGATACAGTAACATGATGGGAAACATATAACTTCAGTAGGGACACAGACAGAATAACACAGAATTGGGAGGGAAGGCAGAGGAAGAGCAACGCAAACTAAGGGCAATCCGATAGTTGATTCCCAGGGCCTGATGGCCTTCAGTCAGAACCTTGACTAACTTGCTTTCCTCTGTCCTGTAAACTACTCAGTGCTATATGACCCATGTTATATGTTGAAAGTGATGATTAATCAATAGTTGAAAACAACTGCACAGTACAGCCCTCCGTTATGGTATGTGTTGTAGTAAAAAAAATTGGGAGTTTTTGTGTCCAGAATATGATCCGGATTCTTGATTCATTCTTGATTCTTCCATTGACCAAGACCTTTGCACATGAAACATGAAGATCCATTTTGTTCACTACTTTCGGAATAATGACAACCAGAAAGTCAAACTCACTAAATCTACATTGAGAATGGGACTTTTGAAAATTCAGGAGTTGTTTTTTGTGTTGTATCTAGAATATGGTTCAGATCTTTCTAAAAATATAATTATGTATTTATTTTGGCGAGGCCTTAATTGTATAAAATATTCAGACAAATCCATTCATTACTTTTAGAGGTGTCACCAACACAAAGGGACAAACAAGCAGACAGAAAGACAAACATCCTAAAACATAATCTCATAATATAATTATAACATAACATATTTTTAATGTTAGGGTAAAACCCTGATATTATACAACCACTGATAACTGTCACTTGTATTTTTTATACACTAAGACTGTGGTTATAAGAAATGGTGTAGAACCTTTTCATGGCAAGCTATAATCTACATATCGGATGACGTCTGAGTATTTATCATGTTGTTTGATTTTGAAAATACATTTCAGGCACACCTAAGTTCTGGACAAAAAATACAACTGTGCACCAAATTTATGATCACTGAAAAATCAATGTGCATACTTCCAACCATCAGTCATAGAAGGAATCAATGTAAATACTGCCAAATATCATTCATTTGTACACATATTGGATGATACATATTCAGTCAGTGTGTAACTGAGAGATAAATGAAACTGAAACATTACATTTTGTCTTCAATGGATCAGGTTAAGTGATTCTTTGTGATTTCCGTGAGGCATTGGCATGGCTTCAAGTGTATTGTATTCATTGGCGTGGATGTTTTTACTCGAGTTCCTAGGCAAAGAACTTGTTTTGTAAGTATTATTAAATCATATATTTTTTATAGCATAACACTGTTGGTGAAATGAAGATAACCAGATTTATATATATTTTGATTGGCAGTTGGTCCTATCAAAACTAAAAAAAGTAGCTGAACCACTGAAAACTCGAGAGTTAGGGTGTTATATCCCTTCAACAACTTACGTTCAATCAAAAAAAAGTAGTATTACTAGTGCCTTGGTCATACTGCAACCATTATTGCCCACATTTATAATACAAAAGCCAATTATCCAATACCTTATTTCAAAATGTGCTGTCAGAGTTTTGCATAATGTTGCAATCTCTGCTTTCTGTGGCTAACCCACACAGAAATGTTTTAATGTCTATAAATATGGCCGTTAGCGCCTGTAGTATGAACGGGCATAAGGCTATGTCCGGGCAAATTCTCAGTTCGTTCCAGGGTTTGTCATGAGCTGGGGGTCTGACTCAGACCTCATTCACATTACAACCAGTATTGAGGATATTTATTGGTATTTTACATAGTGTCTAATTTATGAAAACCTATAAGTTTATTCAATGTGGTGTTCACTGTGCCCAAACTCAAAACTGAAACTTTTCAAAATGTCCATCCGTATTTCATCCCAATTCTTTGTTTTCTGTACCTTTTCTGTGTCAAACTGCCAATTATCTTTCTGTGGCAAAAAAGAACTACAAGTGTACTGGTGAAGCTTGATTTCACAACAGGTCAATGCCTATAACCTGAGGAAATACCTGTAGAGTGACTAGGCCATTACTGATCATGGTGCAATATGCCCTGTCCTATCTTATCTGTTAAAGAAAAAGTTTGAAGCCTATTTAAACCCCTTAGAAATTAAGAACAAAAGACCTGAAGTAAACAATGGAAGAATCTGCAAAACCTATATCATATTTAATGCAGTTTTAAAACGAAGCACTGAAACAATATATTGAAAGGATAGCTTGCAACAATGAAACAATATATCTCAATAGAATCAAAATGTAAAACCTAGATGTAGATGTTAAAGCCTGTTTAGTGGGTTTTTTAACCATTCAAGCTAACTAACAAAAAAAAGAATACCCCATCTTGGAAGAGTTAGGGTTAAAGTGACCAGAACGGTAACTTCTTGCTTTTCACATTTAGGGGACACACTGATTGTCTTGAAAGATATGTTGTAAAATCAATCTTCATTTTCTTGAGAACATATTACCAAACATGGAAACCACAACAAGTCTGCTTGAAGAAAATCCTACAATGTCCTGAATATATATTCTCATATGATATCATCCTCAATTGTGATGTATGTTTTGACACACACAGTTCCGAAAGGTTTCCTACTAACATATAAACCGTTCACATGAACTTTTCCAATTGACACCTTCTTGTTCTGAGCTTTGCAAGTTGTATGTTTTTTTATCATGTGCCAACCTAGGGTACCAATTTTAGACATAAAATACATCATTGTCCACTGAAAATATTCTGAAGGATTTATTTGGCAGCATTTTTTTTTGTAACATACATTCTATACAGTGTGCTTGCGTTAATGAATAATTCGATGACACATATTCACAAAGTAAAACTGGACGTTTTTTACTTCCCAGAATATTTTTGTTTTACATCCAGAGTATGATCTGAATCTTTCCAAAAAAAAAAAATAACTCCTTTCCTTTGGTCAGGCCCTATCCACTAAAAATATTTTAGAAAGATCCGTCAATTAGTTGTGGAGTAATCCTGGATACAGACAGGCAAATGCACACAAAACATTACCTACTTGGTAGAGGTAGCAGGCGAAAATAGACAATTTGAGTTGTATCAGTTTATGACACCAAGAACATGTTTGGTATCATTTTTCTGACTGTCAGTTACTCTAAAAAACACTAGTATTTAAACAAGATTACCATATTGGTAGGCATGTTAATTAAGTGGGCCCTGTCATTTATAACTATGAAATAAATATGGTACGAAATTATACCAGAAGATTACATAACCTATAACACAAATGCTTTGAGCTAACAACTAACATAACTTCAATAAAACTCCTAATGATCTTACTATGCTTAAAAAGTCTTCAAATTGTGATAAAGCCATTGTAAAAAACATTGTAAAAAATATTCAAAGCAAAACTTCTATATAAAAACTTGAATTGAACAGAACAAACTTCGAAAGAAAAAGTGATAAAATTGATTTTGTAACTTAAAAGTAGATAATTATTTGGCAATTCATGAAACACATTCATCATCTTTGTCTTATGCTACTGCTCCACGGTTATAAGTGTACTGTTATTAAGCTGTGTTGTGCTTATACTTAATGGTTGTACAAGTTATTGTTTCAGTTTCAAGTATTGGGAGCATTAATTGTTGCATTTATTTATCTATTCATTTATTGTTTTATATCATGCCCATTTCCTTTGTATTGGTTATATTGTAACAGGTAGTTCGAAGACCAGAGGAAACCAGTACATATAGTTGGTCAAGGTTCTGTACCGCAAACCCCCAACCATCAGCAAGCAGTTACCAGTTTTCCCACAAGTGATCGTTCCGGGATTTGAACTCTAATCTTAGAGGTTGTAGGCGAGTGTGTTACCACTGCACAATCTTGGATCCAAACTAATCGCCCCAACCGTAGAAACTTGACAAAACTTTTGCACACATTCAAAAACCACTGTGATTGAGCAATATTGCGCCGTAGAGTCTGTCTGGCAGAGATTATAAGCACCATAAAAATACAGAATAGAATTTATCTCCTAAATACACACTGCTAACAATTCAAGCCGTAGGATATCAATGACAAATCCTTTTTCAGTGCTCTGGATAGTCACAAAATTTATTTTGTTTTAGCTTTTACCATCTCAGGAATGGGGTCATATGACATTTTTTTCTCTCAAGATTAGTTGTTGGAGTTCCACAGTTACTCTACAATAGTAATTTGTTAAGCTTTTGCTTGTGGATTTTCTTTAGAAATCACGGCAGTCAGACATAGGTCAAAATCGAAGAATTTTGGCTATATGACTTCCATTCTTTACTGAAAAAAAATCATGTGATTTGTTAGGATTCCCAGTGTTTTGAGAGAGGATCAGTTAACAGTTGTGGCAGCGTTCTGTAGGTTCTCAGGGGACTAGTGGGTTGGTAGGTTTGGCACCTGACCACAGGCAGTCATCACCTCTGTGTGGGTTTTGACTCCCACAAGTGGCTTATCTGAGGGTCCGTTCAAATTTGTCCCCGTTGAATGGGACGCGAAACCCCCAAGTTTGACTTTATAGCAGCTCCCTGAGTTTAAAATTGTCCAGGTCTTACGACAAGTCACAAAGTGGAAAAATGGTATTTACACATTTATTTCACAAGCGAAAAAAAGAGACTTACATTACTCTGACAGTTGAATTTTATTGAACTACAGATCTGTTCAAGTCAATTCAATTTACTAAAAATACTAGACAAAATACTGGCTTCTGTCAGTGTGATATGGGATATTCATTTATTACTTGTCTCAGCTTGGGAGAGTTTTTCTTTACCTGTGATGTAATATGAATACTTTTTCTTGTTAAAGTAACTGAAATTGTTTTCATCAATCATGCCCAAGGGACAACAACCTAGTAAATCTCTAAACTGGCTTAAATATACTGTCTATTTTAAATAAAATTATTTTATTAGTGGATCATGTGATGTTTTAATGTGTACAACTCATTGCCGTGGCTTATGTATAAGCCAGTATGCCCAGGCGTGAAAGTTTGCTACTAGAATCATTTATAAGATATACAATACCCTATCCTCTGACAAATATTGCATATAACCACAACTTTCTGAAAAAATTCCGGCCTACCAAATCAAAAATCCTAGCTTCTCGCCTGTCACTAAGCCAATAATTTAACAGTCGATTTTTAAAGCAAAGTTACCATTCATGACTGGTTTTGTTTTTGTGCATAGCGTATTATTTCTGTTTTATTGTGATGGGACCGTCATCTGAGTGATCGTCCAAGTCAATATTCATCTGCCCATAACTGTCAAGAACTCAGGCATTCACCCATCCAAGTACTAACCAAGCCCAGTGCTGCTTACAGTCAGTGATAAGCTGGGAGCTGGTCAAACCACACCATGTAGGCATATTCAAATTGTTGTACATATTTGGCTTTTGTGAATAGCATACTCCACTCAGTTCAGTGATAAAAAAGACGGAATTTCAGAAGCACAAACTCTCATTAATAAAGACCTGCCTTGCAGCCCAAGCAAAAACCATGGCAGTTGCTCTGGACAGGGGCTAAATGGCAACTCTGATCGTGTGATACTGGTTATTATATGTTGTTTTCCATTCTCAGGGCAGGGAAATGTTCAGAGAAGCATCAACTGACTCATGAAGTAGAGGGACCATGTCTTTTGAATGCTTCCTATATTGACGTGGGATACAAAATAGTCAGAAGTTACAATGGAAGTGATCATCTGTCACCGATATGTGTGTTCAAAATGTATGCCTTTTATTTTGATCTTTGATGGAAATGTTTCTGTACACCTTATTATTTCATTTATTTTATTATCTAAATATTTAAATAGTCTAAAAATATTGTTATGAAAACATTGTGTATAATTAATATGGAACGGCTTCTTTCAATATGATCTGTCTATATGAACAACCATATTCAACAATTTATGAACTACAAACACTCGTAGAGCACAAACCTCCACTAGAAGGCATTTCAGAAAATTAAGGATTTTTTTGTTGAATCCAGAATAGGACCTTCATCTTTCTAAATTGTATTCCCTTTGACAAGCTCTACCCACATAAATACTTGGTAAAAAACTGACTTATTACTTCAATGACCTTACTGACTAGCGGATATGGGGGGCGGGGGGGGGGGGGGGGGGTTCAGGTGGTTTGAACCCCCCCCCCCCTTGAAAAATAAAGGGGTTTAACCCAAAGTACAAAATTATTTCTTGAGAGTGGTGTTAAATTTACTGGAAATGCACTATATTTTTACCAAAAATTAATTTTTTTCCCGGGGGACATGCCCCCCGACCACCTTAGTTATGGTATGTCTGATGTGAACCCGCACCTTACTCTTTCTTATGTGAACCCCCACCCCCCACCCCCCCACCCCCTTACTTAAAAGCTGGATCCGCCACTGTTACTTAATAGTTTGCTATTTCTTTTTCTAGGGAACATATAAAAGCTGTGGAGATGTGTTGCCCAAATTTCTTTGGTGATGATTGCAATCAATGTAAGGTTTCTCATCAAATAAAAAGATCATTGCAAACATATTAACATTGTATTTCGACAGTAAAAATACCACTATTGATATTTATGTGGAATTCTTAGAGAAATTTCAATCCGTACTGAAACAAAATAAAAACTGAAGTAATATGTATTATTCATATTTCAAGCAGGCCTTATGGGGGAATGGTTTGTATGTTTATGTTGTATTTCGTCACTTGGTACTTTAACCCTGGAAACTTGGGTTTGAACCCAACTGTTGGTAATATGAGGGATATATTGAGGCCTATTAGGATATAACCTTACATATTGACAAAACGTACAACCTCCACAATTACTTTGATCTTCAAAAATATTTTTTTCTGTCCATCAGGAGATTATTGAGGGATGGAACAAAGTACTGAATTCTGATTAGTCAAGATTCTGCAATGAAAGGAATTGGAAACTGTCAGGCAACTGTCAACATTTCCACCACAGGCCTGACCAACCAACAAAACCCGGCCTATGAACAGCCCTCAGAATTATTATACAATAAAATTATTATGATATAAAATGCAAAGATTAAGCTATTATATGTGTCAATTATCAATGATATGTTATTGAATTAAGTGACTATCTGATATAATTACAATATCAATTAAATACTTTTTAGCCTGCGTGGAGTATCCACCCACTTATATTATATCGACAGAAGGGGAGGATTTTTTCATATACATTGATGGTCTGGAGGTATTTGGTGATTTACTAGAAGATTTGCTTGGTGACAAGGGTGCAGGGATAGAGTGCAGAAACAGTCTTGTAATAGATGATCATAGCATTCCATTTAACTTGCTGAACCTTAGCTTAGAAGTAAGCAAGTCCGTCAAAGTGGATGTCACGTTAGAGTATTCAAATGGAAGCAGTGAGGAAATCAAGGCAAGTGAAAAGGAAAACTTCCTGAATGACATATGGAGAACAAATATGTCATGAATTAATATAACAATATGGGTGTATAGCTCGAGTATTATATTGTTCTCTTAGTGAGTGATATATGTAATATATATGTCATGTCAGAGAGTCTAATCCATCAGATTTTACAAGTTCTGACATCACAAACTCCCGTTGGAAGTTCTGAGGTCAAAAAGCCCAGTTGGAGTTTCTGATGGATATTATAATGTAGTTTTGAAGTCAATTTTTTATTTACTTTTTAGAATAATTTATGTTTATGTTTTATTCTGAGTATCAAAACCCTTTTTGATAGGCCTGAGTATCTACTCACTATTATTCTAGTAATCAAGTCAATTAGACCAAGCTACATTCTATGAACCTTTTACCCTTTCTCATAGGCTTAACTACCTGCTCACTATTTTATTTTAATCAACCCAATTAGCCCTTGTTACCTTTTATGTTTTTGTTTTTCTTGAGTAGTAAAATCACTGATAGGCTTAACTAACTACTCACTATTTTCTTTTTTACAAGGCATATTAAGCCAATTCAGCCTTTGTAGGGTTCCCACTAACCAATATCATATATAAGTTGAAGATGCAAACTTCAGCTTTAAGTACAGTCTGCAGCTAATTTGGTCACTGTTACAATGGAGTAAAAGGATACATTTTACAAGTTACTAGATGACCATATTCACAGTCTCAGTGAAAAATACCAGGATAAACTCTGTATAAACACAACAGGTCTGTGATGAAATCAACGATGTATTATCCTTAAACTAAGGTAAAAAAGTATGATTCTGGAGAAATCACACAATAAAAGAAGAACAGAATTGGACTTTCTGATGGACTAGACTTGCTGATACAGAAGAATCAGAAAGTCCAATCCATCTTGATATCAGAGCTTCAAATTTCGTACCTCAGAGCAATCTCACAAACAAGAAGAACGGAGTTGGACTTTCTGATGGATTATAGTTTCGGCTACAGGAGAATCAGAAGGTCCAATCCATCCGAATTTGAATATTGGAAATTCTGATGTCAGAACTCCTATTTCGTACCTCAGAGCAATTATTCTAATTAAACAATAAGATTGGACTTTCTGACATCACTACTTCCGATTGGTCAAAGGTCAAAGTTGGGGTTTTACGTCCCGTTCAACAGCCAGGGTCATATTGGGACAGGTCCTCAGAATTGCCACTTGTGGGACTCGAACCCACAGAGGTGACAGCCTATGATTAGATGCCAAACTTGCTAACCACTAGGCCACTGAGGACCTCTACTTCCGATTGGAGTTTGTGATGTTAGGATTGGGAATTCTGATGGATTGGCCTTTCTGACACAACATATATATATGTTACAGGCAAACTTTTTCATTAGGCATTTCTGGAAATGCCTATAGATTCCAGGTATTTCCAGAAATCCCTGACCACCTTTTTTTACACAACTTGCCAGATGTATTTTAGGCAGAATTGTGAAACATGATATGTCTATGTTAGGGACACTGTTTTGGCGTTTTGTCCAGCTATATTCAGAGAAATGAGCATACATGTAATTGTAAACCTGTTTAGACCATTCTTGGTGGAAGAGGTTTACCCTGGGTGGCATTTTAAGCTCTGTGATATATAACAAGATGGGCTAATACAGAAGAAATATTCCAAATGAGTAGGGCATATAAGTTTTGGTCAGAATTAATACAGAGATTTGTATGAAAGTCAGGATCCTTTCTGTAACTGAAGGTATTCTGGTTGAAATAATCCCTTGCTATAGACATGATGTTTGAGCCTTTATCTTGTCTGACTGGGCTTCAATGCTAATAAAGCAGAGTTTCTCATGTAAATATTCTCTTAAACTAGAGAAGCCATATAATCTTTGATTTCAATCAACTGAGTTTTTTATGTTAAAGCAAGGTTACTCATTGAAATAATCCCTCGAAATGGGGAAACCTTATGAGCTTGAACTGAATAAATTGAACTTTAATGGGTACAAAATAGGTTTTCTCAATAACATAATCTCCCCATAATAGGGAAGACATTAAGCTTTGATCTACATTGCAATCAGCTACAAATATAGAGAAGAGGCTTTAAATGTAAGCAGACCTGGATTTCTTCAGTATGCATTTTAATCTTATTATCAACTAAACAGTTTGTTAAAAATGACTGGTCTCTTGGACTTCAATTTGTCCAAAATCTTCAGAACATTGGTTCCCACACCCTGTTTCTCTTTATGCTGCTATGTTCGGATAGAAGGTTGGATTAATAAATTTAAAACAAGACATTATTAAATGTCAGTGGACAGACGAAGAGACATCTTGTCTGCAATGGAGCAGTGTTTCACTCACACAGAAGAGCGACAAGTAAAAATGGGCCAGAGTCAGCTGAATAAAATGACACACCCACTCGGATATCTGTGCTGTCATCTGAGGATAAACCTACACCACTCACTGCCAGGGATGGATCAGTAGGCCTGGTGTTTCAGTATCGGGAGCATTTTAATTAAATATACGGGTGACCCTTCAATTGTGTCAACTCTCCATTATTTTTGCATAATGGAGAATCAACACTGCATTATTTTCTTACAGTGGGTGTGGTTTAGTTCAATGGGTAGTCTGCCAAGAACAAAAAAGGATATTAATACAGCTAAATTCTGAAAAGGGGCCAATACCAGAAAATCTGGAGAGCGAGGAGCGATTTTTTTATAGTATTGGCCACTTTTAAGTAGTTTGGCTGTTGTAAACCCCACTCTATATCTTATTGTCTTATTTGATGCCTGGTCCCAAGATATATGATATTCTGTCCCCATATTCTGTAATTTCTCTTTTTACAAGAATAAAGTAATCCCCCCCAAAAACTGGTCGCTTAGAGAAAATGTTCAGTACTGATTAGCATTGGACATATCAATCAATAATGAAAATCTGTAAGTGGGGTTTACTTGACAGTCATCCTCGGCACAATGCATTTAATATTAAAATGTTTTCACAATTTCTTTCATATTAATTAGTTCAGTAGGTACATTTCATCAAAATCTTTTGAGTTCTGTATGGCATTCACGGTGCATAGAAAAATGCCTCATGCAACAACACTGCCTTGAAAAATACCTCCTGACAATTTATTTATTTATTTGTGGTTTTACGTCGCTTTCAACACTGTACAGGTCATATCACGACGGGTAGTTGGAAGGGCAGAGGAAACCAGTACATAGAGTTCGTCAGGGATTTGTACTGTAAACTGCCGACCAACGGCAAGCAACTACCAGCTTTCCCACTTGAGGCCGTGACGGGGATTGAACCCCGGCCTCAGAGGTGGGAGGCGAGAGTGTTACCACTCTGCCACCGTGGCCCCTACCTCCTGACAAATACAAAACAAGCAATTTAATTTATGAAGTTAAATATTTTTTAATTCTTTGCATCTTCTTTGCAATCTGACTTCGCAATAATCTTCTGTGTACTTAATCAAAGGAGCAGCTACCTTTCAAACAAACTTATTGTTAAAATCTAACCCAGCATACTACATTAAAAGGAATATTTTTAGTATCTGAGAATGTACGTTGTTATGACACATAAAAGTAGTTTTTTTTTATTCAAGTGAGAAAAAAAAACTTAGTGCTATAATGCAGTACTGAAATGCATTCCTGCTGGATTTAAGTTTGATTTAAATTTTCAGTGTTTTTAAGTTCAAAACATAGATTTTAGTTTACCCTTTTACAGTTGTTATGTACTTCTAACATGATAGTGGCAATCAACCAGTAAATGCCCGCCTACCACTAAACCCCCGCTTTATATTGCTGTGTTAGAGATCAAGGACAAATGCTTCTATATATCTACAAAATGGGTGTTCACAGGTATTTCCAGTTTGTGGTAAAACGGCCAATAATAGAGATAAATTATTAAAATATAATGAACAAATATAATGGATGAAAATATAATTTAAATTGAAAATATTAACTTCAGCATGGGCGTTCGCAGGTAGAATGCCACTACACTGTTTGTGGTTGAAATGAATTTTGTTCTTACATGTTGTGGATTAATTTTCATAGGAGGTATTTCTGGGCCGGTATTCACAAAGGGTCTTAGCCAGGGCTTAGACTAAAAGTTGAGACTTTTGTCTCAAGTTTGTGCCCCAAAACTGCTAAGATTTTTGTCTTAGGCTTAGTGATATTTACAAAGAATTTAAGACTGGTCTTAGGCTTAGTCAATGGCTCAACTTTAAGACTGGCAAGTGGATGGCTTAAATATTACCATGATATGTCTTTGTTTACATAGCATTGACCTTACACAAAATCACACACTGCATTGTTAATGAAGATTTGATAGGATGGCAGGCGTGACTTTAATATTGGTGGTATTAAGGAGTTAAGACAAAAGTCTCAGCTAAGTTGCCTTTTGTGAATACGGATTTAAGACAAAACTTAGCTGAGACAAAAGTCTCAACTTTAAGACCACATTTAAGTCTAAGACCTGGCTAAGCCTAAGACCCTTCGTGAATACTGGCCCAGGAATATAAAATGTGAAATAGGTATTCTTTCTATAAGGCTTTTTCCAGGAGACAATCATTCTAGCAGGCATTTTTCTTGGATTCAAAATTTAGAGACAAAGAAGCACAAAAAAATATGTTAATAAATAAAAATCTTAAAAACCCAATAACTTCAACACAAAATAAAACAAGTAAGTGATTCTCCAGTCTCTAGTATTTTCAAAGCCTGAAACACAAAAATAAAAGCTTACTGTCTTAATATAAGCACAGATCAATATAGTAACATGAAACACTCACCACAACAAACTATCCATATCATGAACATTGTTATATGACCAATCTAATTGATTTGAGAAAATACTCTCTGTAAGTCACAGATCCATAGTTTATAGATTGTCATTATCCATGGTTAGACTTTGTGGCAGTCAGATTATATTCAAACTTTTCAAGCTTTATCCAAAATTATATTTTCCCATAAAGGAAAACCAGTGATACACACGGTGAAACAATCTTGATTGTGTATTGAAATAACAAACCATAGAACTAATTTAGTGAAGGCCACACATGGTATGCACACCAAAGGGAACATTGCAAAGATTGTCTGGGTTGATCATTTGGTAAAAGGTGTTAAATTGTTGGATTAATAAATTGGTTTCAATTTACAGGGTTTTAGAATAGATAATTGTGTTGTGGTGCTTCCATTATGTAAACTTAATGGCTCTTCAATCGATTGGGCATCAGAGGCCATTAAGTTTACATTATGGAGCGCCACTTGGCCATTATCTATATAATCTTGACGAGATTTCAAAGCGGGCACTTTACTTGCCAAAACAGATAGTAGAAAGGAAAACATAAAAGTTAGACATCTGAAGAAATTATAAGCTTTTATCCCATATTTGCGTGCATTTGCAGACATTTATGGCTATTACTTTGAGCAGAACTGCAATGTTTTGGTTGTGATACTTTATGACCTCAATCTCACCTTTCAACATATAAAATGGAAGGAAAACTTGTAATATTGGGCAAAACACCCCCAGAAATCTGAAGAAATTATGCACATTTAATATGTGTTATTTTTTTGAGGTTGGGGACTTCAATTGCGAATTTGTTAAAAAGAAACGTCTGTGCTTGGTTTGGGTGTACTAAAATGCGGAGTCCCGGAATCGGTATAATTTTGCATTGGCGATCTTCTGAAGTACACATTTTTGGTATCAATCTATCCCTACACAGGCTGATCAAGAGTAGCCTGTAGTAACAGGAGACAGGCTAAATCTGTTTGGAGTCTCTGACTTAGTCATTTCATGAAATACCTGGAGCTCAAAACCAGGCATTACAAGAAATTCCGGAAATTTTAGGCATTTCACGAAATGCCTGGTTCACTTAGGCATTTCGTGAAATGCCTAAGTGAACCAGGGATTTCTTGAAATGCCTGGAATCTTTAGGTATTTTGTGAAATTCCTGATTACACAGTGTGTCTGTAACATGTATAAGTCATCTGGTCCTTGTGGCCCATTAAAATATTCAGCACTGAAATAATAACCGATCCCTCCATTTATCATGGTGTTATATATTGTGTTTACAGCGTTTTGTTAAAAGGAATGGTGTGTTGCACCTTGGACCTAAATTTCCCAAGTGCAGTTTAGAAGATATACTGAGAATCAAGATTGAGTTTGGATGTAAAGGCCATCTTTACTTGAAACATCTTAACGTGACAGGAGTCACACAAGGTAAGGTTGTTGTGTTTAATTACTGCGTTGTATTATTTTGAATAAATCAATACTGATGTTAGTTCACATTCATAGATTACTACTCACTAGAATAACCACATTTTATATCAACTATATTCACTTTAAGTAGACCATTTACTAAGAGAAATTTCAAAGTGTAAATACAGCTTCAGTGTATGACAATTTACAATCACATTTGACTCTAGAAATGAGTAGAGTATTGTGAGGGGATGTGACAATGGCCCCATAGTCGAGTTTCCCAACCCTTTGGAACCTACAAAGCATAGTATACAGTAGCTTATCTTGTATGTTATGGACGGGTTCATTAACATTTGATGTATGTATCATGCTGGCCTTTGTGGGGTTTGAGTGAAAATGTGAGTTTCTGCATTATGACCCCTGGGGTGGGTTTCATGAAACCTCCTTTGGAAAGGAACTCCTTTAGTAAAGGAAGGTCATTTGTATTCCTTTCGGAAGGCCACTTTTAAATTCAGTTTCACAAAGCCTCCTTTAACTATCCTAACTAAAGGTCTTCCTTGAAACGTAAGGAGGGAGCAAATGTTCATTAAAGTTATTAAACATTCCTTGAAGGAGACTTCCTTAAAATTAAGGTAGGTCCTTAGCTTCCGTGAAATTTAAGGGGGTTTTCAAGGTCTCCTTTAAGGAAGGAGGCTATATGAAACAGATTTTTCAAAGGAGGGAGAAATTTAAGGAAACTCTTAAATTTAACGCGATCTTTAGCTTAAGGAGGCTTTGTGAAACCGGTCCCTGTAGCCTGACATGACCTCTTTCATCATAAACTATGGTTGGGTATGATGGAAGGTTCAGACAAGATGTTTCACCTCGTTTCATCCTTTTACTGCCAGTATCTGAATTGTTTTGGATATTTCTTGCATAAGTGGCCCCATATACCCTGTCTTGCTTATGTTGGGAATAATTGCTTATGCTGGAAATAATTACTTATGCTGGGAGCTTTAATTGTGGAATGGCTTATATTTTTGTCCTGACAGGGAAATGAGTTGTTCGTTTTTAAGTAATTGATTTAATTTTCAGTTCTATTGACAGGGTTTACATTGTCTGAAGTAACTTTGCCCCTTTCCATTTCACAAAGTAGCACAGCATGGACTGCCCTTGCGTTATTCTAGGGGGAAAAATCAGCTTCATCTTCTGTCATTTCAGTAGGGCAAGTTTGACAACAGTTTTTATTTTTCGGTTTTATCTTTCGAATGTAGAAATGTTCCACAACAACACAAAAAGAAGTGCCTGCTGTAGAATCCTGACTATTGTGACAACGATAGTCAAAGCTGATGACAAATAACACATATATAGATACATATAATCTGGGTAGACCACCCCTTTCTGCATGGCTCTGTCAATCTGTAATAAACCCCATTCCAAGTTTTTAAATTCACAACAAGTCAAGATTTCCATCATCCAATGTTCACAGTCCGGCGATGAAATTGCAACTGAGGAATTTCCCACATGCTTTCTAAGAAAAAACAAAGAGTGGGGGAATCAACTTGTGACGTTGGCTGTTAAGGGTTGGGGGAATTTGACCTGCCAACATGCCATGATCTTGGGGAGGATCACAAGTGATATTGACAACAATAATTATTCAAGGTTGAGGTGACCGACCAAAGCTACCTGGTGTGGAAGCTGACACTCTTGATACCTGGATATCACTATGGAATAGCTCCCATTCTAACCTTAACTTTAGGGGCTAAGGTGGTGCAGTGGTAACACACGCACCTCCCACCTTTGTAGTTGGTAGTTCGAACCCCCTGAATCCTATGTGGGAAAGATGGTAGTTTCTTACCGATGGTCGGCAGTTTACAGGACAGAACCTTGACCAACTATATGTACTGGTTTCCTCTGCCCATAAAACCACCTGTCGTGATATGACCTGTACAGTGCTGAAAGCAATGTTAAAACCCAAACACATAAATAAATAACTTTAACTTTACATTTCTTCAACCAGTTTGCTAGTATCTGAAACACCCTTGATTTATTTTTAGAGACATGCCATGACACCGAGGAACTTGTACAAGCACGCTTCCACCATTCAGATTTTGACATACATTATTCAAATGGACAACGTGTAGATGAACATATTTTAAGAGGATCAAGACATATAGTCTCCCTAGACAGACTTGATATAATAGCCAGAAGGAAGCCCCACTTATATGACAAAAATGTTGATCTGAGGTTCAGAATGCTCCAGTTGTACTTACTGACAAAAGGGATAAAATATTGTTTGATGACAACACATCGTCCACGGGGTATTGGTTGCAGACTACTTTGTGTAAGTGATGATTAGAACGTTTAAACTCAAATTGTTAAGAAAAAATATAAATAAATAAAAATTAAAAACTTACCTAAATTGTTTGCGTTTGAATTTTTCCTTTACACAAAGTAGACTTTATGATGAAGTCTATTTGACTGAACTGCAAATTTTAAGCTTAAGAACAATATTTTATTACTTTTCTTCTGAAGTGTACAATGTAAAACTCTGACAGATGTTTGATAGTTGCTTTTATTTTAAAAAGGTGGTATTTTTTGTAGAAATGATGTTTTAAATACACTTTTGTACATGCAGCCTGACCTTACACGATTCTGTAGAAAACCTTGCCGTCCTTCCATTACACAATATAGTGAATATACCAGATTAAGATTCAATTTCACAGATCATACACCGACGGCTAGGGGTCTATTTATTAGAGCATGCAGACAAAAAGGTAGGTTTTGGTATTTACTTTTTGTAAAAAGAGACGTTTTAGACAGATATTATGAAATCATGCCCCAATACAAAATTATAATGATAATAGTACATTTGGTAGTTGAAATTGTAATTTTAACACAAAACTTAATATGTACTTGTATATGTTGGCTTACTCTTAGCTGTAACTATTTTTTATTATTTTTTTAAGATACAGATAGGCCCATTGGAGCTGGGTATTACTAATAGGAATGTTATTGTTACTTCATGTGCCCTGCCTCCACAGTAAATGAATAATATAATAACATGATTGTGTAGGGCGTTATAGATTTTCAGTAACACAATAAATAATCACTAACAGCCCAAGAGACCTGAGCAGAAGAAAGTGCAGCTAAAATGTAATTATGTAATTACAGTCCAACTGGCAGTTTAGTCCCCTGAAAGCGAAGCCGGAGCGGTTCTAAACTTCCAATCCGACTACAATGTTATTGCTACACAATTAAATCAGCTGAAAGGAAAGTGTTCACTAGAACTTACCCTTTTTGCACCTGACCTTGAGATTTTTTTCAGTGACTTTAAATTGTGAACACCAACACCTTATTTGTGTACGCCAAGATACCTCCTGACTGTTGTTAAGAAAAGTCCTGCCATTCATAAAGACTATACTTGTAGAAATGTCAATGTCTTAATGGATGTTGGTTAGCAATGAAAAAAATATTACACTAGGTGTAAGATAGAACAGTGCGAATCCTGTAAAGGTTTTTTAAAATTTATCAAGTCATTTAAGGAATAAATCAAATCTAAATTATATATTTAGATTATCTTCAATTACAGTTACATCTACTCCTACTCCTACACCAACTCCCACTCCTACACCGACTCCCACTCCTACACCCACTCTCACTCCTACACCTACTCTGCCCACTCCTACATCTACATTCATGCCAACTCCTACTCCGACTCATACATCCAATCCTATATCCACTCCTCTGCCTACTCCTACATCTTTCCCAACACCTACTCCTACACTAATTCCTACACCCATACCTACTCCTTTAGTAACATCTCCATTTTATCACACAACAGACCCTGTACCATCTCCAACTCCAACACATTATTTTGCTCCAACACCAACTTTTTTTCTGCCCACCACAACCCCAAATCCTGGAGCAGCTACAGAGACTACCTCTAGTTTGATCACCCCAATTACTGCAGGTACAGTGTGTTTCTTATTTCTAGTAACATAATAGACTATTACATGTGAATGATGGAGTCTGTTTCTGAAATATGTCTCCATCAAGCTCTTTAGGGTATCAAGAAATGCTATAAACTAGACTGAATCTAGCCACAACTGACCAGTTTTATTAATCAAATCTAATCAGAACTTTTTCAGTACTTAATTTTAGTCATTTGACAGACCCTAAGGCGCAGTTGTAAATATACATATTGAATAAGTCAGATAGGCCAATGTAAACAGATAAGATTTGAGCTTTCTCCTGAAGGAGACCCTAGAGGTTGCATTACACGCATTGTTGGGTAGGTCATTCCAAATGTTTGACTTGTGAAGTAAAGAGTGGAAAGGTGGAACTGACAGGAACTCCCTTTCAGTGTGAAAGGTGGTCCTATATTTGCTCGGGAACCACTATGGAGAAATCTGTAGACCATGTATCAGATTTAACATAACATCTTACTCAACAGACTGCCAGTGGACTCTCTTAAGGATGAATGTTACATGAGCAAACTTTCTACTATTTGTGACTATGCTGGCCAGACTATTCAGAATGTACTGCAGTTTATCCCGGCTGTAAGTCAACAAACCTCTGAACAGAGAAATACTATGACTCGAAGCAACTTCTAACCATGGCACTTGCCGCAAGAACAGGCACTTTATAGGTAAGATGCTGTCTGATTCGATGGAGTTCATGCACTTAGAGGAGGCTTTATAAGTCTTGTGAATATTTTCTGAGGAGAAGTCTGCATTGAACGAGACACCTAGAACATTGACAGGAATGTTAGAGACAGTTTTTTGATGGAGAGTCATAGAGCCTTAGAACTAAAAACAATGAATTCAGTTTTGTCTGGGTTTAGTTTAATTTTACTGAAAGACATCCATATTTGTACATTTAGTCAGAGCAAAGGACACATCCTTGTGGGATGTATGAACTTAAAAAAATTAGGGAACCTTCATCATAAGGATGAAATCTAATGCCAGGATGAGAGGAAATAATTATGTTTAATGAAATTTTATAAAGTGAGCAAAACACTGCACCCAACACTGATCCCTGCGGGACTCCATAGATTAGTTTAAGGAAGTCAGATAGTGTTGATCCTTGTTAAAAGGTTCTTTTCCCAATGCCTGTCGGATTACTGTCCATTGTCTGGTCTCTGCATCATGTTGACTGTGTGATAGCTAAGCAGTTAATGATCCATATCAATAGTAATAAGCTGAACAATCCTCACCAGTCTGCTTACAGACAGTGTCATTGTCACAAATTAGAGAAAGTATGCTCATGTTACAACCACCCCTAAGCGACTCCACTGTCTACCTACAAACTCCCACTGTATGTTCATAACTGCAACACTGGTTTATAAATTTTTACACATTGGTTCACCTAGTTATTTTCGACCATCCTTGTCTATTACTGCTCCTACAATAGCAAGTGTAGTCACCATGATCGTAAACATCTTATAGTTCCTCCTTCCCACTCCTCACTCCATAAGTCAGTCAAGTATTGTGGCCATAGTTTTGCTTTTAATGCTCCTGAGTTGTAGAATGATTTTTCCTAATGATGTACACAGTACAACATTCATTGGCTCCTTCAGGAAAAAGTTCAAAACCCACTAGTTTGCAAAACTCTGTCTGCCATAGTCTCCATGTCAACTCAGTGTCTTCTTGGTATGACCTGGCTATGTTATTGGACTTATGATTATGCACACTACTTTTGTTCAGCAGTGCCTTAAGATCTGGCAATTGACAGGGATTAAGCATTATAAACGTCTACATAAGATCATACATTAATGTCAGACAATGATCACTCAGGTAGGAGATAAACCACTTAAAGGTTCAAAGTTTGGGTTTTACGTCCTGTTCAACAGCCAGGGTCATACTGCTACAGATCCTCAGTATTACCGTTTGTGGGTGTTGAACCCCATACAGAGGTGGCAGACTGTGATTAGATGGCAAACTTGCTAGCCACTAGGCCCCTGAGTACCTCTCAAACCACTAGGGAGCAAATTCCACTGAGATCAAACCAGGAGCTTAGATAGCCAAGGAGGGTAAGATGGTCAATAGTATCAAATGCGGCTGACAAGTCAACCAACACTCAGGGTCATGGGTTCAACCCATGCTAGAGAAAGATGGACATCATTTTTTCATTGACAGCAGAGTCATTTTAGTCAGATGACTTATAAGTGGACCAATGGGGACTGTCAAACTTATTGCTATATTAATATGGTTCGTTAATTGTTTGGCAACTACCCGTTCAACTACCAGATATATGAAATAATAGTTTGAAGGAATGATAGCTTAAAAGAATGTACACCATTCCATATTTGGCATTTAATTACTTACCTCTTATAGCTGGGGTCCTGGGTTTGAATGCAATTTGTGGAAACATATAAAATTTATTTAAGATCTGTCATCTGTCATTATATGACCTTAGCTGTCCAACCATAGGTTTAATTTGCATTTACAAATGCTTAAAAGCAAATTCCATACAATGTCAAGTTATAGTTTATTAAGTAGTGAAGATCAGATAATCGTTTAATCATTTTTTCAGTTTAACAAGAGTTTAAAGTTTATTGAATTGAGTCTTGTTATATGTTTGAACTCACATTAAAATAATTTCAGTTTGCATCGAATATCCACCCAGCTATATTATATCAACGAAAAAGGGGGATTTCTACATGTACATTAATGACACTGAAGTATATGGGGATTCCCAAGAGGATTTGTTTGGTGACACAGGGAAGGAGATCATGTGTGGTAGCATTCTTGTGATAGATGATTATGGCATTCCATTTAACTTGTTGAATGTTTCCTTTGAAGTAAGCAGACCAATCCGTGTGAATATCACATTGGAGTATTTGAACGCAAGTGCTCAGGAGATAAAGGTAAGTAAATGTCAGGGTAAAATGTACACTTACAAAGATAGAGGGCTCTGATGCCAAGTTTGGTGAACAAGGATTGTAATTAGTCTTCATCTTGGCCCCCATTTCTTAAGGTTGTACTCCAAGACATAGCAATATATATATAAAGCACTAAGGCCCTATTGTGGTATTGCCCTTGAATGGGTCGTAAAAACTCAACTCAACTTTAGCCTAAAATAAGGGTTGACAAGGGCAGGACACCTTGTCCAAGGGACCAGCAAATCTGGTTTTCAATGATTTTACTCTCACCTCCTTGGTTGTGGGTTTAAATCCAGCATATTTGCAATATGTGTGAATCAGCTTGGGTCTCTGTCAACAAGTGGTTATAACCTTTGTTGCTGCCTTGAAACCTATCACTCAACTTTTCAAATTCTCTTTTTTTCCCTTATGAATGAGTGTTAATTTCAAATCATGTTAGTTCAATAGCAGTACTATAGACCATGTTATAAAGTGTTAATCACTTTGTCCTTAAGACCCTCTCAGATATTCTGTAATAAACTAATCAATGGTGCTTCTATTTTTTATGGATGTTTTTATTATTACAACAGATTGTTCCAAACAATGGTGTGTTCCACTTGCTGCCGAAACCCCCTCAGTGCAGTTTTGAAGGTGTACTGAAAATCAAGATTGAATTAGTATGTGAAGGTCATCTTTACTTACAACATCTTATCGCCACTGCAGTTACATCATGTAAGAGTATGAGACTTTAACAACTGAGTTGTGCTATTGTGTGGTATATACTAAAACAAAAGAGTCAGTAGATTTCATCTGTTTCTTCACACAATGTGTTAACTTGGTATCTAGGATACCTTAACTTATCTAAATGTTCAGTTAAGCTTGAAAGTAAAAAATAGGTTATTAGGTTGATGTAAATCTTAGGAACTTAATTGGGGGAAAAGTGGGTAAATAAACTTGAAATTGTTTTGTTAATGTATGATATTGAACAACCTATTGAACATACACATGACTTCACTAACACTGGCTATCAATACCTTCAGATTCTTTGTGCCAAGATGCTGTTACTTTGAGAGTTTGTAGTATAAGTGTTCATTGACTAGTACACCCTGCTGTACGTTGGTTCTGTTACAGACACTGATTTCTGGTTTAATGAATCAGTTGAGAGGAACTGGTGTATCAAAGCTAATGAATTTTTATTATATATAAATATCTTTGTGCACCTAATAATTGGTCTAAATGGATGTAAGTAGACACTGTTAATATTGCAGCTACTGTAGGGCCAGTTGAAACCTAGCAGATGTAAATAACAAAAGGTTAAAACATTTAACATCCATACATGCCATAATAATGTTTTTGAAAAAAAAACTACTAATGTGTGATCAATATTTTTAGTGTCATGTAATTCTACCGAGGAACTCGTAGAAGTAATTGCTGGTCAGTTGGCATTTGTTTTACACTATGATGATGAAAGACCAGTTAGCGAAAGTATTTTAAGAGGTTCACGCAGTGAAGCCATTCTAATTGCAAATAAAATGATCATAAGACTCAAACCCCTCCAAAACTACACTGACAACAGCTTACTGAAGTTCAGAGTGCTCAGGTTGGAGATTTTAATCAAAGGGATAGAAGACCTTACAGCTAGTTTACATGTTCCTAGGAGCCCCAGCTGCAAGCAATCTTGTGTATGTGTTGATATGGTTTTAGTAAACCGAAATAGTTACTTGAAGCTAAATATTATTTCCAATAATTTAATTTTGATGTCATTTAAGTGAAACTGAACATCCAGAATCACATTTTTTATAAGCCCTAATATATGTTTATTACAAATTTCTGTTTGTTTTGAGCCTTTTGACTGTGAATATTTCAACTGTAAAGTGTTTTTAAAGTTTTTTTTAAAGTTTGGATTATAGTTCACATCAAAATGTATAATAGATTTTTCTTGTTATATTATTTTGTTATAAAAGCCTTGGTGTAAATTATAGACATGATGTTTAAATTACACATTTGTCTTTGCAGATTGTACCAACCTAAACATTTAGCATAGGTGAAGCTTGCTTTTTGTAATAAACCCTTATTATAGATTTATAGAGATGATACTGAAAGTGCATATTCGTATTTGTAGCCAGTACCGACCAAAAGGTTTTGCAGACTAAGATGCATGTTCCATGACAGACCAACCTTCCACACCTTTATGCAATTAAGGTTCACATTCACACGTGATACACCTGTAGCCAGAGGTTTATATGTCAGAGCCTGTAAACAAGGTGGGTATTCATATGAATCCTCTAAATGTCTATGGTAACATGATGTTGAAAAAAAACTAACTGTCTCGGCTAATTACAGTGCTTCTAAAGGGCATGTCCCATTGGAGGAAGATCTAGAACCGGTTGTGCCAGGTTGAACCACTTCCTGAACCTTCATGGGGCAATTATATAGAATCCTGAATCCCCGATGAGATATTCTAGTCCGTTGGATCAAAATATTTAAAATGTTAAGTTTTAAATATAAATAAAGCAGCAGTGGGGACCACACTTACAACAACTTTTATTTCATAAGCCTGTGGGTTCAAATCTAAGGGCGAGCCAAACTAGCCATGACAAGCTGCATTGCACTACCCAAGCTGAGTTTGCATCCTCTGCAACAGTTTGCCGATAGCCTTGATTGGATTTATTGGTTCTGAAATATGTATCAGTCTATGCTTTGTTGATATCAATATTATAGGGTAGATTTATTTATTTGGGGTTTTATGTCGCTTTCAACACTGTACAGGTCATATCACGACGGGTAGTTGGAAGGGCAAAGGAAATGAGTACATACAGTTTGTCAGGGCTCTGTACTGTAAACTGCTGACCAACGGAAAAGCAACTACCAGCTTTCCCACTTAAGGCCGTGCCGGGAACTGAATCCCGGCCTCAGAGGTGGGAGTGTTACCACTCTGCTACCGTGCCCCTATTATGTTCTAAACTTCTAATCCAACTACAATATTATTGCTACACAATTAAATCAGCTGAAAAAAAAGTGTTCACTAAAACTTACCCTTTTTGCACCTGACCTTGAGATGGATGTTAGTTAGCAATGAAAAAACATTACACAAGGTGTAAGATAGAACAGAGCAAATCCTTAAAAGGTTTTTTAAACTTATGAAGTCATTTGAGGAATAAATCAAATCTAAATTATATATTTAGATTATCTTCAATTACAGTTACACCTACTCCTATGCCCACTCCTACTGCTACACCGACTCCTACTCCTACACCCACTCCCACTCCTACACCTACTCTGCCCACTCCTACATCTATATTCATGCCCACTCCTACTTTGAATCCTACACCCACTCCTCTGCCTACTCCTACATCTTTCCCAACACCTACTCCTTCACTAATTCCTACACCCATACCTACTCCTTTAGTAACATCTCCATTTTATCCCACAACAGAGCCTGTACCATCTCCAACTCCAACACATTATTTTGCTCCAACACCAACTTTTTTTCTGCCCACCACAACCCCAAATCCTGGAGCAGCTACAGAGACTACCTCTAGTTTGATCACCCCAATTACTGCAGGTACAGTGTGTTTCTTATTTCTAGTAACATAATAGACTATTACATGTGAATGATTGAGTCTGTTTCTGAAATATGTCTCCATCAAGCTCTTTAGGGTATCAAGAAATGCTATAAACTAGACTGAATCTAGCCACAACTGACCAGTTTTATTAATCAAATCTAATCAGAACTTTTTCAGTACTTAATTTTAGTCATTTGACAGACCCTAAGGCGCAGTTGTAAATATACATATTGAATAAGTCAGATAGGCCAATGCAAACAGATAAGATTTGAGCTTTCTCCTGAAGGAGACCCTAGAGGTTGCATTACACGCATTGTTGGGTAGGTCATTCCAAATGTTTGACTTGTGAAGTAAAGAGTGGAAAGGTGGAACTGACAGGAACTCCCTTTCAGTGTGAAAGGTGGTCCTATATTTGCTCGGGAACCACTATGGAGAAATCTGTAGACCATGTATCAGATTTAACATAACATCTTACTCAACAGACTGCCAGTGGACTCTCTTAAGGATGAATGTTACATGAGCAAACTTTCTACTATTTGTGACTATGCTGGCCAGAGTATTCAGAATGTATTGCAGTTTATCCCGGCTGTAAGTCAACAAACCTCTGAACAGAGAAATACTATGACTCGAAGCAACTTCTAACCATGGCACTTGCCGCAAGAACAGGCACTTTATAGGTAAGATGCTGTCTGATTCGATGGAGTTCATGCACTTAGAGGAGGCTTTATAAGTCTTGTGAATATTTTCTGAGGAGAAGTCTGCATTGAACGAGACACCTAGAACATTGACAGGAATGTTAGAGACAGTTTTTTGATGGAGAGTCATAGAGCCTTAGAACTAAAAACAATGAATTCAGTTTTGTCTGGGTTTAGTTTAATTTTACTGAAAGACATCCATATTTGTACATTTAGTCAGAGCAAAGGACACATCCTTGTGGGATGTATGAACTTAAAAAATTGGGTATCATCAGCATAAGAATGAAATCTAATGCCAGGATGAGAGGAAATAATTATGTTTAATGAAGTTTTGTAAAGTGAGCAAAACACTGCACCCAACACTGATCCCTGCGGGACTTCATAGATTAGTTTAAGGAAGTCAGATAGTGCTGATCCTTGTTAAAAGGTTCTTTTCCGGATGCCTTTGAAAATAATTACTGTCCATTGTCTGGTCTCTGCATCATGTTGACTGTGTGATAGCTAAGCAGTTAATGATCCATATCAATAGTAATAAGCTGAACAATCCTCACCAGTCTGCTTACAGACAGTGTCATTGTCACAAATTAGAGAAAGTATGCTCATGTTACAACCACCCTTAAGCGACTCCACTGTCTACCTACAAACTCCCACTGTATGTTCATAACTGCAGCACTGGTTTATAAATTTTTACACAGTGGTTCACCTAGTTATTTTCGACCATCCTTGTCTATTACTGCTCCTACAATAGCAGGTATTAGTCACCATGATCATAAATATCTTATAGTTCCTCCTTCCCACTCCTCACTCCATAAGTCAGTCAAGCATTGTGGCCATAGTTTTACTTTTATTGCTCCTGAGTTGTGGAATGATTTTTCCTAATGATGTACACAGTACAACATTTATTTGGCTCCTTCAGGAAAAAGTTCAAAACCCACTAGTTTGCAAAACTCTGTCTGCCATAGCCTCCATGTCAACTCAGTATTTTCTTGGTATGACCTGGCTATGTTATTGGACTTATGATTATGCACACTAGTTTTGTTCAGTAGTGCCTTAAGATCTGGCAAATGTCAGACAATGATCACTCAGGTAGGAGATAAACCACTTAAAGGTTCAAAGTTTGGGTTTTACGTCCCGTTCAACAGCCAGGGTCATACTGCTACAGATCCTCAGTATTACCGTTTGTGGGTGTTGAACCCCACACAGAGGTGGCAGACTGTGATTAGATGGCAAACTTGGTAGCCACTGGGCCCCTGAGTACCTCTCAAACCACTAGAGAGGAAATTCCACTGAGATCAAACCAGGAGCTTAGATAGCCAAGGAGGGTAAGATGGTCAATAGTATCATATGCGGCTGACAAGTCAACCAACACCCAGGGTCATGGCTTCAACCCATGCTAGAGAAAGATGGACATCATTTTTTCATTGACAGCAGAGTCATTTTAGTCGGATGACTTATACACAGACCAATGGGGACTGTCAAACTTATTGCTATATTAATATGGTCCGGTAATTGTTTGGCAACTACCCGTTCAACTACCGGATATATGAAATGATAGTTTGAAGGAATGATAGTTTAAAAGAATGTGCACCATTCCATATTTGGCATATAATTACTTAACTCTTATAGCTGGGGCCCTGGGTTCGAATGCAATTTGTGGAAACATATAAGATTTATTTAAGATCTGTCATCTGTCATTATATGACCTTAGCTGTCCAACCATAGGTTTAATTTGCATTTACAAATGCTTAAAAACAAATTCCGTACAATGTCAAGTTATAGTCTATTAAGTAGTGAAGATTAGGTAATCCTTTAATCAATTTTTTCAATTTAACAAGAGTTTAAAGTTTTTTGAATTGAGTCTTGTTATATGTTTGAACTCGCATTAAAATAATTTCAGTTTGCATTGAATATCCACCCAGCTATATTATATCGACAAAAAAGGGGGATTTCTACATATACATTAATGACACTGAAGTGTATGAGGATTTGCGAGAAGATTTGTTTGGTGACACAGGGAAGGAGATCATGTGTGGTAGCATTCTTGTGATAGATGATTATGGCATTCCATTTAACTTGTTGAATGTTTCCTTTGAAGTAAGCAGACCAATCCGTGTGAACATCACATTGGAGTATTTGAACGCAAGTGCTCAGGAGATAAAGGTAAGTAAATGTCAGGGTAAAATGTGCACTGACAAAGATAGCGGGCTCTGATGCCATTTTGGTGAACAAGGATTGTAATTAGTCTTCATCTTGGCCCCCATTTCTTAGGCTTGAGCTCCAAGACATAGCAGTATATATATGAAGCACTAAGGGCCTGTCATGGTGTGACGACTCTTGAATGGGCCATAATAACTCAACTTTAGCCTAAAATAAGGGTTGACCAGGGCAGGGACACATTGTCCAAGGGACCAGCAAATCTGGTGTTCAATGATTTTACTCTAACCTCCTTTGTTGTGGGTATAAATGCAGCATATTTGCAACAAGTGTGAATCAACTTTTGGTCTCTGTCAACAAGTGGTTATAACCTTTCGTGCTGTCTTGAAACCCATCACTCAACTTTGACCATTCTCGTCACTCCCTTATGAATGAGTGTTAATTTCAAATCATGTTCGTTTAATAGCAGTACTATAGACCATGTTATTAGTGTTAATCATTTTGTCTTTAAGACCTTCTGAGATATTCTGTAATAAAATAATGAATGGTGCTTCTATTTTTATGGATGTTGTTATTATTACAACAGATTGTTCCAAACAATGATGTGTTCCACTTGCTGCCGAAACCCCCTCAGTGCAGTTTTGAAGGTGTACTGAAAATCAAGATTGAATTAGTATGTGAAGGTCATCTTTACTTACAACATCTTATCGCCACTGCAGTTACATCATGTAAGAGTATGAGACTTCAATAACTGAGTTAGGCTATTTTGTGTTGATTGCTGCTAATTATTAATTCACACTCATTGATCATTAAATAATACTGGTATATGTTAAAACTGAACAATTAGTAGATTTCATCTGTGTCTTTACATTATGTATTAACTTGGTATCGGAGAGACCCTTAACTTATCTAATTGTTCAAGGTAAGCTTGAAAGTAAAAAAGGTGGGTAGGTTGACGTAAATCTTAGAAACTTAACTTGGGGGAAAAGTGGCTAAATACTCATGAAATTGTTTTGTTAATGTATGATATTGAACAACCTATTGAACATACACATGACTGAACTAACACTGGCTATCAATACCTTCAGATTATTTGTGCCAAGATTCTGTTACTTTGAGAGTTTGTAGTATAAGTGTTCATTGACTAGTACACCCTGCTGTACGTTGGTTCTGTTACAGACACTGATTTCTGTTTAATGAATCAGTTGAGCGGAACTGGTGTATCAAAGCTAATGAATTTTTATTATAGATAAATATCTTTGTGCAACTAATAATTTGTCTAAATGGATGCAAGTAGACACTGTTAATATTGCAGCTACTGTCGGGCCAGTTGAAACCTAGCAGATGTATATAACAAAAGGTTAAACATTTAACATCCATACATGCCATAATAATGTTTTTGAAAAAAAAAACTACCAATGTGTGATCAATATTTTTAGTGTCATGTAATTCTACCGAGGAACTCGTAGAAGTGATTGCTGGTCAGTTGGCATTTGTTTTACACTATGATGATGAAAGACCAGTTAGCGAAAGTATTTTAAGAGGTTCAAGCAGTGAAGCCATTCTAATTGCAAATAAAGTGATCATAAGACTCAAACCCCTCCAAAACTACACTGCCAATAGCTTACTGAAGTTCAGAGTGCTCAGGTTGGAGATTTTAATCAAAGGGATAGAAGACCTTACAGCTAGTTTACATGTTCCTAGGAGCCCCAGTTGCAAGCAATCTTGTGTATGTGTTGATATGATTTTAGTAAACCCAAATACTCACTTCAAACTAAAAATTATTTCCAATAATTTAATTTTGATGTCATTTAAATGAAACTCAACATCCAGAATCACATCTTTTATAAGCCCTAATATATGTTTATTACAAATTTCTGTGTTTGTTTTGAGCCTTTTGACTGTGAATATTTCAATTGTAAAGTGTTTTTAAAGGTTTTTTTTAAGTTTGGAGGATAGTTCACATCAAAATGTATAATAGATTTTTCTTGTTATATCATTTTGTTATAAAAGCCTTGGTGTAAATTATAGACATGATGTTTAAATTACACATTTGTCTATGCAGATTGTAGCAACCTAAACATTTAGCATGGGTGAAGCTTGCTTTTTGTAATAAACCCTTATTATAGATTTATAGAGATGATACTGAAAGTGCATATTCGTATTTGTAGCCAGTACCGACCAAAAGGTTTTGCAGACTAAGATGCATGTTCCATGACAGACCAACCTTCCACACCTTTATGCAATTAAGGTTTATATTCACACGTGATACACCTGTAGCCAGAGGTTTATATGTCAGAGCCTGTAAACGAGGTGGGTATTCATATGAATCCTCTGAATAGGCAAATGTCTATGGTAACATGATGTTCAAAAAAAAACTAACTGGCCCGGCTAATTGCAGTGCTTCTAAAGGGCATGTCCCATCGGAGAAAGATCTAGAACCGGTTGTGCCAGGTTGAACCACTTCCTGAACCTTCATGGGGCAATTATATAGAATCCTGAACCCCCGATGAGTCCATTGGATCAAAATATATAAAATGTTAAATATAAATAAAGCAGCAGTGGGGACCACACTTACAACAACTTTTATTTCATAAGCCTGTGGGCGAGCCAAACTAGCCATGACAAGCTGCATTGCACTACCCAAGCGGAGTTTGCATCCTCTGCAACAGTTTGGCGATAGCCTTGGCTGGATTTATTGATTCTGAAATATGTATCAGTCTATGCTTTGTTGATATCTATATTATAGGGTAGATTTATTTATTTGGGGTTTTACGTCGCTTTCAACACTATACAGGTCATATCACGACAGGTAGTTGGAAGGGCAGAGGAAGCCAGTACATACAGTTAGTCAGGGTTCTGTACTATAAACTGCTGATCAACAGCAAGCAACTACCAGCTTCCCACTTAAGGCTGTGCCGGGAAATGAACCCCAGCCTCAGAGGTGGGAGGTGAGAGTGTTACCACTCTGCTACCGTGCCCCTATTTTGTTCTAAACTTCCAATCCAGCTACAATATTATTGCTACACAATTAAATCAGCTGACAGGAAAGTGTTCACTAGAACTTACCCTTTTTGCACCTGACCTTGAGATGTATGTTAGTTAGCAATGAAAAAACATTACAGAAGGTGTAAGATAGAACAGAGCAAACCCTTAAAAGGTTTTTTTAAATTTATGAAGTCATTTAAGGGATAAATCAAATCTAAATTATATATTTAGATTATCTTCAATTACAGTTACACCTACTCCTACTCCTATGCCCACTCCTACACCAACTCCTACTCCTACACCCACTCCTACACCCACTCCTACACCTACGCTGCCCGCTCCTACATCTACATTCATGCCCACTCCTACTCTGACTCCTACACCCACTCCTCTGCCTACTCCTACATCTTTCCCAACACCTACTCCTACACTAATTCCTACACCCATACCTACTCCTTTAGTAACGTCTCCATTTTATCCCACAACAGAGCCTGTATCATCTTCCACTCCAACACATTATTTTGCTCCAACACTAACTTTTTTTCTGCCCACCACAACCCCAAATCCTGGAGCAGCTACAGAGACTACCTCTAGTTTGATCACCCCAATTACTGCAGGTACAGTGTGTTTCTTATTTCTAGTAACATAATAGACTATTACATGTGAATGATTAAGTCTGTTTCTGAAATATGTCTCCATCAAGCTCTTTAGGGTATCGAGAAATGCTATAAACTAGACTGAATCTAGCCACAACTGACCAGTTTTATTAATCAAATCTAATCAGAACTTTTTCAGAGATTCATGTTAGTCATTTGACAGACCCTAAGGTGCAGTTGTAAATACACATGTTGAATAAGTCAGATAGGCCAATACAAACAGATAAGATTTGAGCTTTCTCCTGACGGAGACCCTAGAGGTTGCATTACATGCATTGTTGGGTAGGTCATTCCAAATGTTTGACTTGTGAAGTAAAGAGTGGAAAGGTGGAACTGACAGGAACTCCCTTTCAGTGTGAAAGGTTGTCCTAAAATTGCTCGGGAACCACTATGGAGAAATCTGTAGACCATGTATCAGATTTAACATAACATCTTACTCAACAGACTGCCAGTGGACTCTCTTAAGGATGAATGTTACATGAGCAAACTTTCTACTATTTGTGACTATGCTGGCCAGAGTATTCAGAATGTACTGCAGTTTATCCCGGCTGTAAGTCAACAAACATCTGAACAGAGAAATACTATGACTCCAAGCAACTTCTGACCTTGGCACTTGCTGCAAGAACAGGCACTTTATAGGTAAGATGCTGCCTGATTCGACGGAGGTCATGCATTTAGAGGAAACAGGCTTTATAAGTCTTGTGAATATTTTCTGAGGAGAAGTCTGCATTGAACGAGACACCTAGAACATTGACAGGAATGTTAGAGACAGTTTTTTGATGGAGTCATAGAGCCTTAGAACTAAAAACAATGAATTCGGTTTTGTCTGGGTTTAGTTTAATTTTACTGAAAGACATCCATATTTGTACATTTAGTCAGAGCAAAGGACACATCTTTGTGGGATGTATGAACTTAAAAAATTGGGTATCATCAGCATAAGAATGAAATCTAATGCCAGGATGAGAGGAAATAATTATGTTTAATGAAGTTTTATAAAGTGAGCAAAACACTGCACCCAACACTGATCCCTGCAGAACTCCACAGATTATTTAAGGAAGTCAGATAGTGTTGATCCTTGTTAAAAGGTTCTTTTCCGGATGCCTTTGAAAAGAATTACTGTCCATTGTCTGGTCTCTGCATCATGTCGACTGTGTGATAGCTAAGCAGTTAATGATCCATATCAATAGTAATAAGCTCAACAATCCTCACCAGTCTGCTTACAGACAGTGTCATTGTCACAAATCAGAGAAAGTATGCTCATGTTACAACCACCCTTAAGTGACTCCACTGTCTACCTACAAACTCCCACTGTATGTTCATAAGAACAAACTGGTCTATAAATTTTTACACATTGGTTCACCTAGTTATTTTCGACCATCCTTGTCTATTACTGCTCCTACAATAGCAAGTGTAGTCACCATGATCATCAATATCTTATAGTTCCTCCTTCCCACTCCTCACTCTATAAGTCAGTCAAGCATTGTGGCCATAGTTTTGCTTTTAATGCTCCTGAGTTGTGAAATGATTTTTCCTAATGATGTACACAGTACAACATTTATTTGGCTCCTTCAGGAAAAAGTTCAAAACCCACTAGTTTGCAAAACTCTGTCTGCCATAGTCTCCATGTCAACTCAGTGTTTTCTTGGTATGACCTGGCTATGTTATTGGACTTATGATTATGCACACTAGTTTTGTTCAGTATTGCCTTAAGATCTGGCAATTGACAGGGATTAAGCATTATAAATGTCTACATAAGATCATACATTAATGTCAGACAATGATCACTCAGGTAGGAGATAAACCACTTAAAGGTTCAAAGTTTGGATTTTACGTCCTGTTCAACAGCCAGGGTCATACTGCTACAGATCCTCAGTATTACCATTTGTGGGTATTGAACCCCATACAGAGGTGGCAGACTGTGATTAGATGGCAAACTTGCTAGCCACTAGGCCCCTGAGTACCTCTCAAACCACTAGAGAGGAAATTCCACTGAGATCAAACCAGGAGCTTAGATAGCCAAGGAGGGTAAGATGGTCAATAGTATCAAATGCGGCTGACAAGTCAACCGACACCAGAGCCATGTGTTCAACCCATGCTAGAGAAAGGTGGACATCATTTTTTCATTGACAGCAGAGTCATTTTAGTCGGATGACTTATACACAGACCAATGGGGACTGTCAAACTTATTGCTATATTAATATGGTTCGTTAATTGTTTGGCAACTACCTGTTCAACTACCAAATATGTGAAATGATAGTTTGAAGGAATGATAGTTTAAAAGTATGTGAACCATTCCATATTTGGCATTTAATTACTTTCCTCTTATAGCTGGGGCCCTGGGTTCGAATGCAATTTGTGGAAACATATAAGATTTATTTAAGATCTGTCATCTGTCATTATATGACCTTAGCTGTCCAACCATAGGTTTAATTTGCATTTACAAATGCTTAAAAACAAATTCCGTACAATGTCAAGTTATAGTCTATTAAGTAGTGAAGATCAGGTAATCGTTTAATCAATTTTTTAATTTAACAAGAGTTTCAAGTTTATTGAATTGAGTCTTGTTATATGTTTGAACTCGCATTAAAATAATTTCAGTCTGCATTGAATATCCACCCAGCTATATTATATCGACAAAAAAGGGGGATTTCTACATATACATTAATGATACTGAAGTGTATGAGGATTTGCGAGAAGATTTGTTTGGTGACACAGGGAAGGAGATCATGTGTGGTAGCATTCTTGTGATAGATGATTATGGCATTCCATTTAACTTGTTGAATGTTTCCTTTGAAGTAAGCAGACCAATCCGTGTGAACATCACATTGGAGTATTTGAACGCAAGTGCTCAGGAGATAAAGGTAAGTAAATGTCAGGGTAAAATGTGCACTGACAAAGATAGCGGGCTCTGATGCCATTTTGGTGAACAAGGATTGTAATTAGTCTTCATCTTGGCCCCCATTTCTTAGGCTTGAGCTCCAAGACATAGCAGTATATATATGAAGCACTAAGGGCCTGTCATGGTGTGATGACTCTTGAATGGGCCATAATAACTCAACTTTAGCCTAAAATAAGGGTTGACAAGGGCAGGGACACATTGTCCAAGGGACCAGCAAATCTGGTATTCAATGATTTTACTCTAACCTCCTTTGTTGTGGGTATAAATGCAGCATATTTGCAACAAGTGTGAATCAACTTTTGGTCTCTGTCAACAAGTGGTTATAACCTTTCGTGCTGTCTTGAAACCCATCACTCAACTTTGACCATTCTCGTCACTCCCTTATGAATGAGTGTTAATTTCAAATCATGTTCGTTTAATAGCAGTACTATAGACCATGTTATTAGTGTTAATCATTTTGTCTTTAAGACCTTCTGAGATATTCTGTAATAAAATAATGAATGGTGCTTCTATTTTTATGGATGTTGTTATTATTACAACAGATTGTTCCAAACAATGATGTGTTCCACTTGCTGCCGAAACCCCCTCAGTGCAGTTTTGAAGGTGTACTGAAAATCAAGATTGAATTAGTATGTGAAGGTCATCTTTACTTACAACATCTTATCGCCACTGCAGTTACATCATGTAAGAGTATGAGACTTCAATAACTGAGTTAGGCTATTTTGTGTTGATTGGTGCTAATTATTAATTCACACTCATTGATCATTAAATAATACTAGTATATGTTAAAACTGAAGAATTAGTAGATTTCATCTGTGTCTTCACATAATGTGTTAACTTGGTATCTGAAAGACCCTTAACTTATCTAATTGTTCAAGGTAAGCTTGAAAGTAAAAAAGGTGGGTAGGTTGACGTAAATCTTAGAAACTTAACTTGGGGGAAAAGTGGCTAAATACTCATGAAATTGTTTTGTTAATGTATGATATTGAACAACCTATTGAACATACACATGACTTCACTAAAACTGGCTATCAATACCTTCAGATTCTTTGTGCCAAGATGCTGTTACTTTGAGAGTTTGTAATAAACCTTTAGCTTGACGAGTACATGACTAGCCCATTGACTAGTACACACTACTAATGTGTGATCAATATTTTTAGTGTCATGTAATTCTACCGAGGAACTCGTAGAAGTGATTGCTGGTCAGTTGGCATTTGTTTTACACTATGACGATGACAGACCGGTTAGCGAAAGTATTTTAAGAGGTTCACGCAGTGAAGCCATTCTAATTGCAAATAAAATGATCATAAGACTCAAACCCCTCCAAAACTACACTGACAACAGCTTACTGAAGTTCAGAGTGCTCAGGTTGGAGATTTTAATCAAAGGGATAGAAGGCCTTACAGCTAGTTTACATGTTCCTAGGAGCCCCAGCTGCAAGCAATCTTGTGTATGTGTTGATATGATTTTAGTAAACCCAAATACTCACTTCAAACTAAAAATTATTTCCAATAATTTAATTTTGATGTCATTTAAATGAAACTCAACATCCAGAATCACATTTTTTATAAGCCCTAACATATATTTATCACAAATTTTTGTGTTTGTTTTGAGCCTTTTGACTGTGAATATTTCAACTGTAAAGTGTTTTTAAAGTTTTTTTCTTAAAGTTTGGAGGAAAGTTCACATCAAAATGTATGATAGATTTTTCTTGTTATATTGTTTTGTTATAAAAGCCTTGGTTGAAATTATAGACATGATATTTAAATTACACATTTGTCTATGCAGATTGTACCAACCAGAACATTTAGCACGGATGAAGCTTGCTTATTGTAATAAACCCTTATTATAGATTTATAGAGATGATACTGAAAGTGCATATTCGTATTTGTAGCCAGTACCGACCAAAAGGTTTTGCAGACTAAGATGCATGTTCCATGACAGACCAACCTTCCACACCTTTATGCAATTAAGGTTCACATTCACACGTGATACACCTGTAGCCAAAGGTTTATATGTCAGAGCCTGTAAGCGAGGTGGGTATTCACATGAATCCTCTAAATAGGCAAATGTATATGGTAACATGATGTTCAAAAAAAAAACTAACTGGCCTGGCTAATTGCAGTGCTTCTAAAGGGCATGTCCCATTGGAGGAAGATCTAGAACCGGTTGTGCCAGGTTGAACCACTTTCTGAACCTTCATGGGGCAATTATAATTAGAATCCTGAACCCCCGATGAGATATTCTAGTCTGTTGGATCAAAATATTTAAAAATGTTAAGTTTTAAATATAAATAAAGCAGAAGTGGCGACCACACTTACAAATTTCAAAATTACTTATTTCAAAAGTCTGTCTGTTCAAATCTAAGGGTGAGCCAAACTAGCCATGATAAGCTGTATTGCACTATCTAAGAGGAGTTTGCATCCTCTGCAACAGTTTGGCGATAGCCTTGGTTGGATTTATTGGTTCTGAAATATGTATCAGTCTATGCTTTGCTGATATCTTTATTATTGGGTAGATTTATTCATTTGGGGTTTTACGTCGCTTTCAACACTGTACAGGTCATATCACGACGGGTAGTTGGAAGGGCAGAGGAAACCAGTATACAGTTCGTCAGGGTTCTGTACTGTAAATTGCTGACCAATGGCAAGCAACTACCAACTACCGAACCCCAGCCTCAGAGGTGGGAGACGAGAGTGTTACCACTCTGCTACCGTGCCCCTATTATAGGGTAGAATAGTTTTTTACAAATACAACTCTGCTGTTTAAGTTTATTTCGGTTTTTAACGTCGCTTTTAACCCTGTATAGGTCATTTCATGACAGGTAGTTTTATGGGGAGAGGGAACCGGTATGTATGGATTGTCAGTGTTGTATACTGTACACTGTCAATCATCAGTATAAAACTAGCAACATTCCAACATAGGGTTCGGGGTTTGAACCTCCGACCTCAGAGGTGGGAGTCGAGTGTTGTACCACTGCACCACCCTCTGAGGTTTTACATTAATATAAAGTACAAAACTGGACAACTCTGTTAGTTTTCACAATGTGCTTTGTGTTTAATACATGTGAAAGAATTTGGAAAATTTCTGTAGGAATACTATCAAGCTGTGATATTTCAACATTGATTGTTTATAGAAAGCGAAAAAAGTCTGATTTGGGTATATACATGTATAGTTATTCAATACCTGGCAAGCAAACAAAGTTGTTCCCAGGTGTATTTTTTTCCCTGTTTTCAAATAACATTTGGTTATCACAATAAACAACAGTTGTTATGGAAGATTTGAGAGCTAAATACATGCGTGGCCCGAATATGATTGTTTTCTGGACAGAGCAGATATAGGTTACTGTTATTGGCGAGTGAGCATTTGACCAATATTAAGCCAAATATATCTGCTGACATCATAATGGGGCTTGTGATAAATCTTGAAAAACATAGGATGGTGATTTCATTACCGAACTTGTTATTTCAAAACTTGATGAAACATCTTTCTGCTTAATTCTTCATAAAAATTCGATTTGAAATGAACCCTCATTAAATAAAGTTCCTACTTTAATCATTTCATGTAGCCTGTGCTTTTAAAATAACTGTAGATAGTTATATGCCACAAATCCATTGGACAAATTATTAAACGATGACTTTGAAAAGGCCTTTGTGACAAGCTGGTTTAGTATATCCCAAATGGATGATTGGATTTTTAATTATGTTCAAGATACACCTCACATAAAGGAATGGTTTAACACCCCTGTGAATTAGCCCGAAAATCCATACATGTTCATATAGGTTTATCAGTTTATATATTTCAAAGTATAAAGTATATTTTTCAAGTTATTGAAACATCATGTTAAAACACGTATTTTATGTACATACTTTTGAGGCATGGTTACAATGACTTTGTCAATACTGTCATCAATGCATATTTCTTTCTCATCATGTATATAATCTTGCATTATGGTGGGTAAGCAATCACCGGTCATTACTAGTGACTGCACTTATTGATGGCATAATGTCCTGTGAATTATCGGTTAACAAGAGAGGGTATTGCACAAGTCCTGACAGCTAGTAGAGTCAAGCTTCAAAAGCAGTTTGAAGTTTTCAAGTAATTTACATACTGAGACAATTTACAATTTTATTATTTTCTCACCATCTTGTAATCTACACTCACTGCTGCACCTACTCGTTCAGTTACTGCTATACCAACTGGTATCATTCCTACACCCACTACTGTACATATATCAATTCCCTCACCAACACATCCTAATTTATCCTACACCGGTAACCATTTCCTCATTCAACATATTCAACAGCTATATTTTACATCTTCAATTACAGTTCCTACACCTACACCAACTCCTATAAGCACTCCTACACCAACTCCTACGCCCATTTCTACGCTCACATTTATGCCAACTCCTACACCTACTCCCATCCCTACCCCTACTCCTACTCCTACACCAATTCCTACATTCACTCCTACACCTACTCCTGCAGCCACTGCTACACCCACTCCTACTGCTGCAATTACTCCTACACCTACTCCTACATTGTCCTTTACAACTTCAATCTTTACTGGAACAACGACTACAAGGTTTATCACACCTGTTACTTCAGGTAAACTGTCATTATTTTATAGCTTTGTAATTCATCAATATGTTGGGGCTGATCACATACTCAATATGTGCTGTTGAACCTGTTAACAGGTAGTTACTATTATAAATAAATTAATGGTAAACGAATATAACAAAATATTCATTTATTAAATATTCAGAAATTTATAAATATTACTAAATAATAAAGAAAACAAACAGCAACAAAAACAATAAAAGTTAAAAAAAATTAAAACCAGCAAACATTCTATCAAGGATTCATTTGAGTTATTTAAATTTTAAAATATGTAATACCCAGAGAATAAGAAAGTTGTTTTTGCATAGAGTTTAATTCTGACAGAATGGTTTTCTATTCGTTTCACAATATCTCAAGAACAACATTAATTCAAACTGGTTGTGTCGTTTAATTTTGTGGCCAATTAATGCTCAACGTATAAAACTGTTTACCCAATGTAAAGTCATTTATTTGAAACAACGATGTCTTTAGAATAACCTCCTGTTTGATTTACTAGTTACTCATAAACTTGGAAGTTGGGAAGCCAGAATACATTCAGTAATGTAGTTCATGACATTGTGGGTATTGCTCTCATACTGCAAAACCAAATACATAAAAACTTTTGGACTTTGATTGTGACATATTTTAGGACTAGAATTCCCTTGCCCAGATGAAAATGTCTTGGTCATACGTCTTCGAGAAGATGATCACCACAGATTGAATATTTCAACCAGTTTTGATACAGCTGATCCAATGCTGAGTTTATCTGCAACCGGACTTCATATAGGTGGAGGAGATGAAATAACGATATCTGCAGCTGAAAAGGGTTCAAGGTTCAATGTAATTGATATCCGTTTTACAGTCTATGGTGTATCCAGAGTTGAAATGTGGTTTCACAAATCAGAGGATGAGACAAGGTCTATTCAGGTATGGCATGGCAGAATCTGCAGCTACAGAGATAAAACATTCCATCAGCATGACATGAACATTTTAAGTGTATTACTACAGCAAACTCAATGGTCAGTGAGAAGTCAATTCACATAAAAATGCATCAGTAAAATGTATTAACCATCATTCTTGGTTGCAAGTTGACAATTAAACCTAATCCAATTTTTGATAACACTCCTATTCTTATAGTTTTGAGTTTTTTTCTTAGTTTTTTTTTCAGATAAATAGTTTTTTTAATAATACAAATGTTATCCAGTTAACTTACGACACCTTTATGATCAAAGGTGTGGATTCTCAAAAGTGGAGGTCATATCTGGAAAGGCTCTACTAGATGTTTATTTTGGGAAGCCCTGAAACAGTTTATTTTATGGTTTCATGTTATTTTGATCATGGCAGTAAACTGCTGTATGTGAATTAAAAATTGAGTGTAGAAAAAAACCCTAGTACAAAAAGCAGAAAAATCCACAGTAGAAGACTAGGGAATCAACAAATAATCCTAGTAGAAAAATTACTGGGGGTGTTTTAAAATACCCAGATCTATGTAACATGATGCATACTACTTGGCAGTGCTTGTGTGAATATGTAGTGAGAGGGCTTTTATACAAAGTATGTTCTACTGCAGGTTTTTACAGAAGCTATTTTCTGCTAGAGGCTTTTTCATTTTGTCAGGCATTTTGTCCCCCCCCCGTCCCATAAAATGGCCCACATTTTGTCCTCTCTTACAATTTTGACCAGTGTTTTGTCCACTGCACCACATGTCATGTCCGAAATGTCCAATTATGAAATATCCATACCGGCGACAACCCACGCCCCTCCTCATTTTGGAAAATCCTGTATCTGCCTCTGTGTAGGTACAGCCCACATGGCACTTCAATCTCACACGTTCAACTTTCTACTGAATCTGCTCTTTATATTTGCCATTGAAAGATACCTGTTGAAAACCCTGAGGTTCAGACATCCATATGGCTAAATGTAGAACAAAATACAACACTTATATCAGCAGAAGCCATGGAAGATGTGACAGAGCTTATACTAGCATTTCATACTCCAGATTCTGAGAATGCCAGCATCAGTCTTTTGGAAGTGATAGCCACACAAGATCCAGGTATGTGGTAATCTTTTAAAATTTTGCACTTTTCATAATAAAATATTTATGGTTTATAATAACTTTTATAACACAACAAAGAAACACTGCCTTGCAATCCCTAATTTTTTGTTAATTAAAACAGTGTCTTTATTCCAATGAAATATAAGATAACTAACATTTATTTATGGGTTGGAAAAAGTGTTTGTAGACACACAAGTAAAAGTCAACGTCTTGTTAAAATAATGAATGCATCACAGTGAGTAAATCAGCATATTGTAGATTGGTCGGTTGAGCCATTTGTGATCAATGGAAAAGCATTCAACTTCACAAAGGGAGATTCAATGATTAAATAGTTGATTGACTGTCCAGGTGGCTAAACTCACACTTTTAGAGTCCCTCCTATCATCATTCTACAACTAGTCCCTATCATCATTATACAACTAGTCCCTGTCGTCATTATACAGCTAGTCATTATCATCATTATACAACTAGTCCCTGTCATCATTATACAACTAGTTCCTTTCATCGTCCCTACCATCATTATACAACTAGTCCCTGTCATCATTATACAACTAGTCCCTTTCCTGTCATCATTATACAACTAGTCCCTACCATCATTATACAACTAGTCCCTGTCGTCATTATACAACTAGTCCCTGTCATCATTATACAACTAGTCCCTGTCATCATTATACAACTAGTCCCTGTCGTCATTATACAACTAGTCATTATCATCATTATACAACTAGTCCCTGTCGTCATTATACAACTAGTCCCTGTCATCATTATACAACTAGTCCCTGTCATCATTATACAACTAGTCCCTGTCGTCATTATACAACTAGTCCCTACCATCATTATACAACTAGTCCCTGTCATCATTATACAACTAGTCCCTGTCGTCATTATACAACTAGTCCCTGTCATCATTATACAACTAGTCCCTGTCATCATTATACAACTAGTCATTATCATCATTATACAACTAGTCCCTGTCGTCATTATACAACTAGTCATTATCATCATTATACAACTAGTCCCTATCATCATTATGCAACTAGTCATTATCATCATTATACAACTAGTCCCTATCATCATTACGCAACTAGTCCCTGTCATCATTATACAACTAGTCCCTTTCATCGTCCCTACCATCATTATACAACTAGTCCCTGTCATCATTATACAACTAGTTCTCACAACATATCCAAAACTAGTAAAAAGAGTGGCTTGCACAGTGCTCAATGTAGGAAATTAGAATAACCATACAGGAGTTTCAAGTGCCAGTTCAAAGACATGCCACTGGACTGTATATGAGCCTACAATAGACATTTCTCAGGTTTGGAGGTTTCCCCCACCTTGGTAGTTAGTTTTGTCTCATTTGCATACACTGTTTGCAATTTGGTGTCGACTAACATTATGCTAATTTACTTCACCATATAAACCAATAGAATTTTGATGTTAATTAAAAAACACAAGGCCAAATATAACAGTGTTGGTAACCCAAATGATGAACAGATTAATCAAGGTAAACTCTAATAAACATGTGGAATACCCCTGTTCCACTTTTATGATTGACCATAAGACACAACCAATGTTACAATTGGGGGTATTGGTAAAGTGAAATTCATTTAATTTTCCTTACATAAAAAGATTGGCTTTACCAGTCAAAATATAGAACTTTTGGCCTGCTCTCTGACTACCACAATTGATAAAAATAACTCCAATAAGACTAGGGCTGCAACGATTGTTCGGTTACTTGGAAACAAAATGATTCAGTTCAGTACTTGAGGCAAGAAAAGTGAACCGGTTATTCAAAAACAACTAAACATAGATTCAAAATATATTTCAAAATTGAATTTTTTTCTTTAAATATATGAATATATTTATATATTTTACTAATATAAGGTGTTTCCGTTTCAGTTTTTTTATATTTTAAGCATTTGCAAACTTTAATTGTTTGTGTAATAATGGTTTGATTGATGGCATTATAATTTTACATATTTCAAAAATGCCTCAAATCTTGCAATATAAAAATGGTTAAAATTTCCTGAATTTTGCATTATAAATGCATCTTCTTCGCCAAATTCAATAAATTATCAAAAAGTTTTCCTGCTGTGTGCCTTTTAACTATTTTATAAGGCATGATATGTCAAAATATGATACAGTTTATTTCATGGGTGATAATCAAGCGAGTCCAAGTCGGTTCTTCCAAAACGAGGAATCAGGCTCGCTTGCAGCCCTAAATAGGACTGAGTTGCAGTCACTCTTGAGAAAGATTTGATGTATCATGGAAAATGTGGACAACATGGGCTTTACCATATAACAGATTAGTCCTAATGAATCACAGACAAATTGACCTTTTGACAAAACACCCAACAAGTTGACTCCAAGATAAAATACTCAATAATTATATAGGTCCCCAGAGAAAAAACTGGTTAAATTGGCATTCAGGAAAAATGACCTTTTGTCAAATCTACTCCCAGAAAAATATTGCGCTTTCAAAGAGACTATGTTAAACAAAGGGAAATGACTATAAGTTTTTATGTCTGTAAACAGAAATTATGGGCGTAAACTAATATATGATCCAATAATCCTTTTATAGCACTTAATCTTCATCAAACCTATTGCATTTTCATAAGTCTAACTAAACAAGTGATTGAGCATAAATGGCAATGATTACAGCATCCAAAATCATGATGAAATGATATGATGGAGGTTAAAAAGTGCTCTTTTATTACATTTTATTGATTGTTTCTAACTGGGGACCAAGTTTACATGGTCAAGATTTCAGGGGGTCGATTTGGCAGAGAGCTGATTTGTCCTGTTCCCAGCCATAACACCAAAAATAACAGTTTTAAAAATGGGGAAATGAATGCTTACTGGAATATGCTTGATATATTTGATTGTCCCCAATGATCATAGCCAATATCTGCCACTGTGGCTGAGTGGGTAACATACATGTCTAGGAACTCAGAGGACACGGGTTCAAAACCAGGTACAGGCAGATACATAGTGGCTTGGATGACCACTTAAAATGGCAGTCCTCTGTCATTGTGTCCTATTCCCAGTAACAGGCTAAAGAACCTCAAGGACAATGTTAAATGGCCATCCTTGAGACTCTATCTCTCAGATAGGGGAATGTGATTTACTTGTGAGTACCTGTGCCTGTCTGATGGGTTAAATAGTGCAGTAGTATATGGAGATATTGTGCTGAGTATAAAAATAAATAAACAATACACACAAATATGACCAGGACAGTTAGGAAGAAAACTTGCTACAGTGGAACAGGGGTATTACTTTGACAACAAAAAGATAGTCTCAGAGAAGACCAATACCTTTCTGTAAATTTCATTTCATATATTATTTTACAATAATATTATAATTTGATATTATTTCACAATAATATCTCAAGTATTCAAATACTTTTATCCAAATTGTTTCTCTGCATTTGGAATTATGTTTCCTGGGTAAACTGCATGACATACTATTATATTGGCCTAACATTGACATCATTGACACAAAGTCATGTTTCGCTCTCCGATATGGCTGTATATCTTTCAGTTTTCAATACAACATTTACACCATATAGTACAATAATTCAAAAAGCATCACTGCTCCATGAATGTAAATTGTATTTTATTTAAAGCATAAATATTGTTTTAACATTCCCTGCTTAAATGAAAACTTAAATTTCTGTTTGATTGTTTATTTACAAATGATACTGGCAACACTATCAATATTAGATTTTATGGGTTTTGTACTCTGTGATTTTCTGCAGGGAAAATGTGTCAAAGAGAGTGTTTGCACTGGCAACTTTATTAAAAAAATGATTACCTTTTTGTCCAAACTATCAAATTAACATTACAAAAGTAATTGTCTTTTAATAATAACAATACAGTGGAATTAAGGAAACTCATTTATTTTATCATAAAACAAGAAAACACATAAAAATTTAGGATAGTGGGTGTTGCCTTTTGGCTTATTCATTTTATGTGCAGAAGGTTGTAACAGGTAAAGTCAAGCAATATAATTTGGATGTAGACAGATTTTGCATTCCCCTCCTGCATAAATAGAAAATGTCACTTTAATTTTACTTGCATATGGTCTAGTCAATTAGCATAATTTGTCTAATGTCTAATAAGATTGGGGTGTTAACATAGAAGAGTATCAGTTATAAAGCATTGGGAATATTGAATTTACAGTTAAAATAGTTCTAATTATTTTAGTGGAAAATTGAATTGAAAAAGATCATCATGGACATTAACTGGTCTAAAACCACTATATTTTCAGAGCAGTGCCCATATCTAGAGGGGACTAGGATGGAGCCTGTAACATCTTTAACCAATTTTGATATCAGCATCAGCCCAGACTCTTGTAAAGACTACAGAAATGGTTCCGACCTATCTTCATTGTCGACCCTATTCCTGGATGAATTCGATGTTTTAACCATCAGACCAAAATTCAATGAAAATGCAATATCTGTTCGCCAGATAAGCTTTAAAATATCTGGGACACTTTGTTTTAAAGTGACAGTTTGGTATAAAGATGTGCAGGATGGACAGTTAACAACAGTTCAATACGAAAAACAGGTAGGTATTCAGTGTACACTCAAATATGAGTAATCAAGGAATGCTCAGTGGGTTTATACTGTAGTTAAACCTCATACATAAATATTTCTTACAAAATATATTGAAGACACATTGAAAGCATAGCTGATGAATAATAGTATCAAAGTCTCAAAGCGTGCAAGAGAACTATCCACTGACAACTCTCCAGACTGAAATTTAAAATTGTCTATGTCACCTTTGCATCTTTTTATGCTGTCATATTGGCACCCAACACTTGCCTCGTACCTACCATGTGGTGGGTTCGATTCCTGCTCTTAAGCTGGATCATTGGTAGTTGCTTGCTGGTGCTGAGGTCATCAGTGGCCTAGTGGGTTAGCAGGTTTGGCATCTCATCACAGGCCGTCACCTCTGTGCAGGTTTGACTCCCACAAGTGGCAATGCTTGCAGACCTGTACTAAACCCTCTACTACATCCCATCATACATGCACGTACGTCCTGGTTACAGAGAAAAATGTCCTGATTTGCAAGGGACACTCAAGCTACACTTGCAATTTTATAACAGAATATTAAGGTCTCAGAGAGCCTGCAATGAAAATTGTCATGCTCATTATTCTCTGCATGCTTGCAGTATGGCTACAAACGCATCCATATCTCAATGGGTAATGTACGAGAGGCCTGTGCACATGTGTTCTCCTTGTTAGTGTTGCAAGTGCTCCATCTTCACTTGCAGGGTTTGCATGTGCCGTATAATACACTCACAAGTACCTTGCATGTATATTAACCCATTATGCATCCAGTAGCTAGTCGCAGACTGTTCTTTGATATTCAAGTAGTGACACTCTTGTTTGTTAGAATACACCTTGTTTGCACCTGCAAATCTCTACTACCCCACTGACAGGCTATGCTCGTATTTTTCAAAAATATTTGTAGTACACTTACATGTGTATACTCATTCAATGGGATGTAAGAGAAGCTTAATATGACCCGGGCTGTTGAACAGGATGTAAAACCCGAACTTCGACTATGCTTTCTAGTGCCTGATTAAGAAACATAATATACATTGCGTTCCTTCATCCCTTCAGTTGTCAATCTCGGTATGGCTCCCACAATGTGCTAGGTTTATGTCAAACCCAAACAAATCAAACGATGAAATGTTGTCATCTTGTGTTATACAATAGCATTAATCTCCATGGTGTGTTGTTGTTTAACTTACAGGTGCCATACAAATCTCAAGATATATGCCGCAAGTACAAGTTTTTTCTTCAAAGATTTGAAATCGATCCAACTAAAGCGCTGAGTGCCGTTGAGATCCGGTTTGTAAAGTCACCCGACTGTACAGAGAAATGTGGTGTGAAACTCATGAACACAGCTATATATGGATGTCAAGCAGTTGGTAGGTCCTCTCCTCTTTTGGATTAAATGTGAGCATAAATTGCCCAAAAATGGTAAATGTTTGTTTATTTTGATTAAGTAAGTGTTATATGCTGCTTTTAAGATATTATTTTAATCTTTACTGAACACCTTGTGAAGATTTGTAGGCAAATCAACCATCCTTGTCGTGGCACCAAGGTGATCCTTGCTTTACTCAAATTTTGAATTAACCTATCAAATTTCTAATTGACCTATCTTGACCTACTTATTGCTTTATATTATTTTGTAACCAAAAAACTCTGTCTACTTACGTGTTGGTAAACCTTATGTGAAGTTATCAAATCCATTTGGCAAATGAAGCGTTCTGAGTGTTTTTCTCAACATAACAGCTTATTCTCTCATGTATATGTTTTATATTCCTTTAGAACAGTTTTATATTCCATTATTATTATTATACTTGTTACCAAACATTTAATGCAGTCTCTTCAGGGTTAAAAAGTACATATTTTTTCAAAATTACATTTTGCTTGAATTATTTTGAAATTATACTTTTTGGAATTCAAATCTTGAATAAAATTTTAGTGCTTCATATGCGCTTTTAAGATTGTGGTTCTAATCCATCTTATGTCTTAGCATTGAATTGGGATAAATGATAATTCTTTTTAGGTGTATCAGTGATGACCACACCACCTCAGCAAACCACAGTTGATCCCATAAGTAATTAAGTAACTATACCTATGTCACATTAAACTTCATTGGTTTCAATTAAAATTCTGGTCTTTAAAGCAAACAGGACATATATTTCTAGTTAAATTTTTGCCATAGTTTCAGGGGGAATGTAATTGAAAAAAACTGTTATGTGTGTATCCTTAACTGTTTAATTTAGTACCAAATGTACACTTTATTCTCAGTTCACACTTGGCAGGGGTACCATTTCATGCTGACACGTTTAAACATGTGAAAATCTGCAAAACATCCCTTTTGTGGATAAATAGGTCCATGTTTTTCTGGACACAGACTAGTCATTAACAGTTAGAAAATTAAATACTCGTGGAGAGCAAGTATCTTACTTGCCAGTGGTAGCACATCCTTAGAATACCAGGAAAGTGTATTAGCATGAGCTCTAGTGAGGCTCACGCTTCCAGAGATCACTTTTTAATTTTTTTTGTCTCCGGACTTTCATAAATTCTGGAGTTGTGTGATGAGTGTCTGTCTTTTACAGAAGTTAAGCGGCAAAGGCTACATTAGTACTGGGATGGGTGACCACTTCAGTATACTTCATGTGTCTCTGATGGCTTTGCAGTTTACGCTAGTAGACCGAAACCGCTTTCGGCCTTGTTTATGAGACTTTCGCTGGGCTGAAAAGAGTAATATTTAGCCAGAATTAAGATTTGCATCACAATGGCTTCCGACAGTGTAAACCATCCAGAGTAACAATTATTACACTACTGAAAAAAACAAGTTTTATATTTTGGAAAACACTATGACCCAGTCTCAGACAGAGACGTGGTTGAATACCCTTGCGAATCTATCGAATGCACACAATTATTACCAAAAAAGTTCTATATTTTGGAAAGCACTATGACCCAGTCTCAGACTGAGACGTGGTTAAATACCTTTGTGAATCTATCAAATACACACATTTATTACCAAAACTCTCATCTTTACCCTCATTTCCCTCAGGGAAGGGGTGAGGGTAATGGTCTCAAAAACTGTCCATCTCATCTGGGTCTGTTTTCATACAAGGTGGGGTCTTCCAGTGACTCAGTCCCTCTCAAACATGATCCAGATCCAGATCATCTGTCCAGTAAGTTTTTGCTTATTTGGAGAAATAGTTTGTCACATCCCAGGAATGTACAAGTGTAGCTATGACAACCATCTGTTTACTATGTGTTTCCGGGTTGTGCCAGGTTGAGATAGGTGTAAAGTTATTCTAACATGACACAGATGTGTCTATCATTCTCACTGGCCCGAGAGCGATTTCTAAACCATCTAAAATTCTGCATCAACATCATGGCTGTTCCATCAACTTCCCCATGCATAATTGCTGGCTGAAACACAATAGTCTATAAGTATGTTTTCATCATTATATTGAAAATACTATGCCACAGCGAATTAAATTTGTACATTTTTGAATTGTTTGCTTGTATCTTAATTCAGAAAAAATTACAGGATATCTTTGGAGGAAAAAAATCATCCCTGTTCAATTGATGTAACAGCCAACATGGCGGCACCCTATTGCATTCACTTGGATAATTCTTTTTAATCTTACAAGCATTTTAGGTATTTTATTTTAAATAGTTGTGTTAGAATAAGAATATAGCACTAAAAATATCTAAATGCAGAATTAGACTAGGCTGGTTGGTATTGTCAAAGCACTCAGGCTTTGCCTTCGTGCTCTGACCACGCCAACCAGTCTAAAATTCTGCGTTTAGACGTTTTTTCATGCTATATTCTTATAGTAAAGCAATAAAGATCTGAAGAGGTCAGTTTTAGCATCTTCAAACACATTCCACTTTTTTGCAGAAGAGTGTCCTGTGCCTAAAGGAAAGCTTCGCACAAATAAAGATAGTATGTTCTTGTACAGAGTAGAACCCAATAAAGGTTCTGTGGATTTACGACGAGCTGTACTGAATAAAGAGCCAGTTACACTGAATGGTGAAGATGTCATCACCATAACGTCTACTGTATATGGACTATTCCAATTGATGAATTTGTCTCTTGTCATTAGCGGGACATCGTATGTCCACATGTCTCTTCTAGACGTTGATGGAAATGTCATTTATTCTGAACGAGTGAGTAAATCTTACTGGAGTTCTTATTTACATGAGCCGTTGGAAATGTCATTCATTCTAGACATCTAAGAAAACACCTATATTCTGCTATTAATTAAGAAAATGAGGAAACAGTTTCCAAGAATAGGAATTTCTCAATTAATGATTTTGTTTTCTTAGATTTCTCTAGAATATGACAAATTTGATGCAATGAGATCAAGAGGCATTGATATTTTTTTAAGTATTTTTTCCTGCAATCTTTTATTTGACATTTTTGTTTTCATATATTGCCATTGCAAACACCTTGTTATAAAACACCCTGAGAAGGACATGACCCAGTATTAAATTCACATATATGTTTTTTTATTATTTTTTTTAAAAAGTTAATAATTTCATCAAACAGATTTACAAAATGTTTCCAGTTGTCATTAAACACATCTTCTTTAAACTTATATTTAGTAACTAATTTTTGTTCTACAAATTACATTTTTAACATCCTCCTGTAAGTTTTTAAAATACAAATAGAATTCCTTTTCTAAAACTTTAAAATAAAAATGTCTTTGTAACCATAATGTGTATGTTGATTGGAAAGAATTACTGATCCTTCTTAAAATATCCTAACATGATATCCTCTGGTTATATATTCAAAGTAAAGTTAATCGCATTTTGAATCAATGTTTTGAGTTCATTCCAAATTATTTGAGATTTATTACAGTAGTAGAATAAATGTCGAAGAGTTTCAGGAAAGTTATTGCATTGCAGACACAAAGATGATTCGGCTTTGCCTATTTTATGAAGTGTGTATTGAGTACCCAGTATTCTATGTAAAACCCTGTACTGAAGCCATATTATATCATTGTCTTGGAGAGTTTTAAAACATATTTGAAATATAAGTCCCCAGTTTTTTCCTCTATATTTGTTGGGCGTAAAGTACTGATCCGCGCCATCTTGAGATGGTACTTGCGTGATCTCATCATCAAACGAATGTGCGCCCATCTCGAGATTGCTCAAACAATCTCGAGATGGAGCTGCCGCAACTAAGGGTGAGCTTTACTTATTGATTACAAAAAGGTTTTTGATTTGGTAAAGTTTTGCTACAATAAGTATCAGGTATACTTATTATATAATTACATTATATAGTGGGTGGTTGTATGTGCAATTTACTAATCCATGATAATTATAACTAGTAGTGGCTTTGAGGGACTATGCAGTGAATCAATATGGTCCTGGCTAGGAAGAAGCAGCCTGTTATTGCAGTTATAATAACCTGTAAACACTTTGCCACCACCTAGCTGTGGAGTTTAGTTTAACTAGAGCCCAAGGACAGGAGAGGGCCCACAACATAAGGCCGTAGAAATTGTAATTAACTAATCAGTAACTAATCATAGTAAACCTTGTGTCCCCAGTCCCATGTAGGAAGCCATTCCTTTCATGTTGATTTGTTACTGTCTTAACAGTGATAAGTTGATTGCAATCAATTCTTGTTGGCCTCTGATCAGTCAGTATTAGGCAGAACAATAGCTTAAACTGTAAGACCTTAACATGGGCTGGGATCTTAAGATCCTTCCTTAGATGTCCTAATAAAGTGTGTTATAATAGTGGCCAGTCAGGGACCACCCTCAAAAATAAATACCGCCAGTCATATCAACATTCTGTGACAGAAATCATTGGGAGTTGGAGCAGCTCCATCTCAAGATTGTTTGAGCAATCTCGAGATGGGCACAGGTTCTTTTGATGACGAGATCCAGCAAGTTCCATCTCGAGATGATATGGATCGATACTTTGCGCCCAACATATTCATTCCTAATTCTTTATCCCATTTATATTTAAACTTAGCATCAATGGTTGTATCATTCAAAAAATGCAAAAGGTTTTTGTTACATTTTTAGAGCGGTGAGGGACGCAAGACTCCTCAAATCAATATTATTTTTAATGGGCCTGGATATTTTTATCCATGCTAAAACACATCTTTCTAAAATTGATAATTTTCTTATTGGCCTGAGGAAAGGCATTGCTTCAGAAAAAAAACTATATTCATAAATTGAAAAAAATTTTTAAGAAAGTTTTCTTATATTTTCTTTTCTTATGAAAATAGAATGTCTTGTTTATTAATAACTTTCACATTTATTGTTTACATGTGGAGAATAGTCCGTCGCCATTGAAACATGTTTGAAAGAATCCTCTTGATAGCCATAACTTATGACTGTTTATCAATACATGTACGAAAACTATAGAGATTAGATGGATTTTGCTTGAAATCTATCATTACTTCAACCAAGGAAATTTAAGTAAACAAAGAGTTATTACATTTTTTGAAACATTAGGATCATACTCTGGACAAAAAAGACCCGAATTTTCAACAGTTCCATTTTTAACGTTTTTTATGGTTATGCTATCCTATTATGAATGTTAAGATAAAAAAAACAGTATATGGGAGTTGTGACAATCGCCTCTCGCGATGTTTATGAGTTAACGTTTGATAGTCTGTGAAATGAACTCGTCCATACTGCCATTTGTCCAATCACATGCCTTCTTTCTTCTGACCAATCACAGTTCATTTCACGTAATACGAGTCGGTGTCTTCTCCTGTTCTGCACATTCTGCACATTATACTTGAAATACCACCCAACACTAGTTTCTTAGATTGTTGGTGGGTTACCCTGCTACTTTTAAATCGTACACAATTGTATCTTATTGCATTACATTGATAGGCATATTTTCCATCCAGTATTTTTAATTATATAAGTGTTTAAAATATCATGTGGTAGAACTTAATAAACATAGTTTGTCCCAACTCTCGTTTGTCATTCTCGTTCACGAGATTTCTTTTTCTCACCCATGGCCCCACCTGGACTGAAGTTACAATATGGGGATATTCAGCTACCTTGACGTAGGTTTATGCTATATTTATTATATTCACAATAATCTAAGAAACTTTAAGTTGATTTATACATTTGTTAATTGCATGTATTTCATCTTACTACATTTGCAGGTCCAGATCGAGGACATAAATATACCCAGTGAAGTTACATTTGCAAGATGTAGCTACCCCCTTGCAGCAGCTGTTGAGATAAGTTTTGGTGGCGGAAACATATTTCTTCCACCTTCTGGCGTGTCCCCTGTCCAATTTCAGCTGTACCAAACTGGTAAGACACTACGCTTTCCCTGGACAGAAACATTTTATATTAAGTAAAAACAAATGGTGTGTTTATAATTTTTTATGCTTTTGAAAATTATAGGTAATGCTTTTGAAAATTATAGGTTTATAATTTTTTATGCTTTTGAAAATTATAGGTTATGCTTTTGAAAATTATAGGTAATGGCATGCAACTTATACAGTGTGATGAGATTTTCACGTATATTTTCACTACTACCTCAAATCTGTAAAAAAGGGAGGAAGTGTGAACAGTACAAAAAAAAAAAAATCAAATTTTAACCACTTTTAATGAATTACGTACAAAAAAGTTTATTTATTCTAATGTGAACCCCACACACCCAGTAACGAGCAAAAAAGTATGTTATAGTTTTTATGAGTAAGTATTCAGTAATTATCACAACTAGTTAATCTTAAAAACATCATATTCTTAATGACCAACAGTAACACATAGCTGTGGGCATTTTACACAATAAATGAAAGACAGGAATAAACAGAGTAGTCATTAAAATTTAAATATTTTAAAATGACTGTTCAAAGGTACCTGCTGAAGTACAAGATATTCAAGATCCATTTAATTGACATCCTGCTGTTAGATAAATAGAGATACACACATTTTCATTCTATTCTCACCCCCCAAAATATGAAAAGGTCATATTGCTCATGAGATAATTTACAGATGAACTGATAATAAGTTAGCTATAAGAGTGAAAAAAAACAATTTTAATGATTTAATCCTAGTATCTCCAGGATATATTTCATTGGATTAGACAACAATGAAAATGACCTGATGTCATAGTCCAGTTGTGATTGTTTTCTACCTCGATCAAAATTAAGCAAAGGTAATGCTATGTTCATTAAGAACACTTTTGACTTGACTTACATCTGTTTTCTTGACCTTGACAGAGCATCTGTTAGTTCAACTGACACACTGTTTCCCGCCGAAAGTGACACAGTTTGGATAACAAATCTTTATATGATACTTATTGTAGCATTCAAAAGTGCACATCTTTTGAATAAAATATGATAAATATGTTTCTCCCCCAGAAAAAAAATATCTTTTTACAATGTTTTGGGGAAGGTAATAATATAACTTCTAACAGACATCGATGCCCCAACTTAGCACAAAATTTGGAATCTGCACAAGGAAATTTCTTGAAATCGTTCATTTATGTATGTCGGTACCTTGGTTACCTTATATGGTATTGATACACAGTTCAAACTGTACCAGTATGGCTGGTAAGAACCTGTTGGTGATTTTAAATTGGATGACTATGTCATGATTATGTACTTCCGTTTTGTGCCAAGATGATGTTTCTGTTGAGATACAATGCGAAGGAATATGTCCACCAAGGAAAAATTCTCCAGATATATTTTTTTTCTGTTCAAGATTTGACAAAACCAAATGAAAACGACGGGAAAGATTGCTTAATAATACATGGAGATTTCAATTTAAAATTTGTTTAAAATATGTCTACTCGTTGTCGAAGATATAGTACAAGATACAACCATTCAGATAAAAGGTTCTTGGAGGTTCCTCTATTCTATCCATCAATACATAAATCCAAAAAGAACACTTTGTCCACAGCTTTCCGTTTGATGCTCCCACAGTTTGGAATGATTTACATAAAAAGTTTGTTCTGCCTCAACTCTGGCATGTTTCACAAAAAGGTTAAAATCGAATCTCTTCAAAAAGGCTTTCCCCACCTTAGCATATACTCTATCTTATGTCTTTGTGGCAGTGGACTTGACAACGGCTATGGGATGACGATTTTTTGAATTGGATTCTAGTGTTGTGCCTTTGAGCCTGCCTGGCAGATATTAGGTACCATAAAAGTAGAGACTAGAATAGAATAAAAATATGCAAAACGTGAGTGATTTTCCTTTTATATACATCAAAGTAACCTGTCTTATTGTAGCTGACTTTGTGTGCAAAACAACTAGCAATCTGGTGGTGGCCCTGAATTTATACAACGGATTAGCACTGACTGCCTTGGGTGGCCATCTTAATACTGTGAAAGTTATCCATCCCTCTCTCGGACACAGTGAGACCGTCGGAGCTAACACAAAATGTATACTCCGTATCAGGCCCTCCAGGCAGTCTTGTTATGGTGGAACTGTCGTCATCCCAATTGTAAGGTTCAGCGTTCAAAATTTCCAAGGCATTGTAGAACTGAGAGGGAAGGTATGTATCATTTGGTCTGTGTCATGCATATTGTAATTTGTTACCTTTACCCTGCAAAGGGTAGGGGTGAGGATATTGTAATTGGATCATAACTCAAAAACTCTACATCAGATATGGCCAATATTTCAATACTCGTTTGGGGATTTGTGGCCTGGTCCTTCTCAAAGATGACCCGGATCTATATCTAGATTGAGTTTCCATATTTTAACTACATATTATATTTTTTTGCAAATACTTTGAAAATAGGGAATAAAAACAGAAAACGGTATACAAAAAAGGGAGAAAGTTGTGCAATGGGGTTTCAAAGTGCAGACCAATTCAACCATTTTTACCACTTTTCAGCACTACCCTCGGGCAAGGGATTTTGTGTTCTCAAACACTGCTTGTTGTATATTCAATATTAAAGCAAGGTCCTAAGTGGGGAAATAGTTACTAAGTTCTCACCCTGTGGTTATGGTTTCAAATCTACCTTGTGACAACATGAGGGCCTGTCTTGCCATAACTTTAACCAGTGAAAGGGACGTAAAGTTAACATCGATCTTTGTCAATGATGAGACATGATTGGTAGTTGAAGTTTACTATAGCCCTTTACTATGAATATGGTTCGTGGTTGATTTGTTTTGGCTTTTTTCACTTAAATGAGAACTTATTATCAAGGGATATTTGTGGATGATATAAGTAAAATAACTCCTGTAAAGGCTATTTTACCCACAGCCCTTAAAGGCTGTGGGGGTATTGTTTTCACCTATGGCGTCCAGACATGTGGGTGGGCAAGTGCTGGAGTGGGTGGACAGTGGGAAAAATTTGTCCAGGTTGTATCTCAGAAACCATAAGGTGAAACTTGGTAGGGACATTGGTTGAGAGGTGTAGGTGTACAGCATCATGGTGTGACCTTGATTTGACCTTTGATCTTACTGTAGTAACATTGAGTTTGAAAATCTTGTCTGGGCTATATCTGAGAAACTTAATGCAGGTGTAGCACAGGAAAAAGTGCGGGAAAATGCTGAGTCAGTTATGAAATCCCTGACAGGACGGTATAGTTACAGACAGGACTTGAACCCCATCCCGACAAGACGTAGGGTCGGGGATGTTTTTTTGCACAGCCATTCAAGCCTTAAACCCCTAACAGACAAGCCGGATCACAAACAGACAAGCCATAAAGACAAACAGACAAGCCGGGAGCATGTTCCCGACCCTTCCCAACAGGACTGATTGTTTTTGTGGGTCGGGATCTAAAAGTCGGGATCCAGAATCAGGATCCATATCACACTATATAAACCCCATCACATGTGATGTACCATTCATTTCACAGTTCAAAGATGACAGGAACACATCAAGAGCAAGTGATAGATCAAATGAGGCTTTTTTGTTTTTTATCGAGTTTAATTTTTTATTGTACTTGATATTTAAAAGACACCAAAGACAGCAGAACCCAGCACCTGCCCAGCCAGCATCACCATCACCCCCACCCCCCAGAAGAAGAAGGAAGCCACAGAATCCACGAGTTATGCCCTGGATACTGCAGAGGGAAGAGAGAGGTTGCTGCAAAACACCCTTGGATGAGTTAATTATTACTGATATACCAGGCTACAGAAACTTTACCAGGATGGCACCAGCATTTTGTGATTTGATTTATTTATTTATTTGGGGTTTTACATCACTTTCAACACTGTACAGGTCATATCACGACGGGTAGTTGGAAGGGCAGAGGAAACCAGTACATAGAGTTTGCTAGGGTTCTGTACTTTAAACTGCCGACCATCAGCAAGCAACTACCAGCTTTCCCACTTGAGGCTGTGCGGGGATCAAACCCTGGCCTCAGAGGTGGGAGGCGAGAGTGTTACCACTCTGCCACCATGGCCCCCTGATTTGATTGAAGAAAGAATCACCCCCACCTCAGGGAGAGAATCACCAACTTCAGGAAGCCACTGGAAGTTGGCCTGAAACTTGCAGTTACTTTGAGACACTTATCCACAGGGAAGCTACACTTTACTGCAATACCAATGGAGGTTTGGAAGAACGACCATCTGCAAATTTGTCCCCTAGGTCTGCAAAGCCATTTTGAAAGAATTTCAACAAGAGTATCTGGTGTGTCCCACTGATCCTGAAGACTGGAAGAAAATTGAAAAAAAGATGTAGACACAGATGGAATGTCCCCCATACAGTCGGTGCACTAGATGGAAAATACATTGCTGTTAAGAAGCCCAAGAAGTTAGGCAGTGAATATTTCAGCTACAAGGGCTACTTCTCCCTGGTACTTCTGGCTTTAGTCTAGGCAGATTACAAGTTCCTGTGGGTCAACGTGGGGGCCAGTGGCTCACCATCTGATGCTCAGATATTCAACCGCAGCAAACTGAAAAGAAGAATTGGGAACAGAACCCTTGGACTACCACCACCTGAACCACTAGGACCTGGGGGGCAGATCTGCACTACTTCCTGCTAAGGGACGATGCCTTTGCCCTGGTGCCTTGGCTGATGAAGCCTTACAGTAGACGACAACTGACCAGAGAGGAGAGAATAGCCAATTACAGGATATCAAGGGGGAGGAGAATGGTTGAGAACTCATTTGATATACTTGTCAAGAGATTCAGGGCGCTGTTGACTACCATGGAGCAGAGGTCAGAAGTAGTCAGAGACATTGTGTTAACATGTGTAGTACTACATAACATGTTAAGAAGCCATCACAGGGAGGACACAGGCCACCCACTCCAGCTGATGACAAAGTAGCACCACAGGGAGACCAGGGGGAACAGGGACAACATGAAAAGTTCAGAAACCCATTGAGGGAGGCCAAACATCAACCAGACCTATTGAAAGACTATTTTACCCACATGGGGGCACTGGCTGGGCAGGAGGGCAGAGTGTAAGAAGACTGAGGGGGAGAAGAAGCTGTCATTTTTTATCAGTCCTTTTCAGGACTACTCAAATAATCCAAGAACTTTTATTTAGCGAAGTGTTGCCTCCAAAATAACCCAAATTTTATAACAACTTAATGCAAGTTCTAGTTGACACAAAATAATCCCCATCACAAACACAAGTCCCTCCCAAATTCAAATCACAAAATTAAATATCATCTCATACAGATTTAAACCCAGGTCCATATTTTTCAAAGTTCACATCCAATACAACCATGACTTTTATTTATTTTTTTGAAAAAAAAATTGCCAAATATTACAACAAACGTGATTCCTTTTTAAAAAGAATTCTGGCACACAAATATTAAAAAGCAGAAATAATTTTGCAGATAAATTTTGGCCAGAAGCTAGAAAAAATAAAAATATAAAATTTCCAAAAGATTATGTTCTCATATTTTGTTAGGCCTGTCCGTTTGTTTGTCTGGCAGTCCCTCCACACCTTCAAGATAACAGACTTGTAAGCACGTGGGTTTCATTGCAGTTTTGGTTGGGGTGGTAGGGACTTGGGTTGGGGTCTGGATCTTTTGGATTTTGGGGGATGGACTTTGCTCATTTTTGGGGGTTTGGGAGTGGTCTGTTTTTGAATTCTTGGGGGCCAAAAATTATTTACCTTTTTCTTCTAATTTTTAAAAAAAATGTTTTACAATTTTTTTTATATTTCCAATTTTTCAAGATTTTTTTATTATTATTTTTTTATTTATTTATTTTTCTTTGGTTTGGTGTTGGAAGTTTATTAATATAAGTTCAACATTCACTCATTCATTCACACAATTTTTTGTGTGCTGTGGGGAAGTGTAAGTGTTTTTTTTGTTTTTGGGCTATCAAACTGCAGCTGAATAATTGTTTTTGGAAGATTCGGGTGGCCCTAAGAAGGGCCGGGTTTGGTGTGACTTGTGCAGGCTAAGCCGCTGATTTGGGCTGACTCTGACTCTGCTGGCTGGACTGGCTGGGAGGTCTTTATTGTTCTTGATGAGTGGAAGATGGCAATTTTGACGGTGCTGTTTGAAGTTGAGAGGGTGAAAATGGCTGTGGTGTGTCGATCTGCTGATACTGTAACACTTGGAATAGCTGCAAAGAGACTGGATAATCCTGAGGTGTTGTGTTGACTCTGCTCCTGTTGTGAAGCTGCAACTGAAATGGGGTTGTAAATCATCTGTCTGGAAGTCCCAGGCTGTTGGTCATCCACAACTACGTAAGAAGTAACAGGCTGTTTTGACGGTGATGAAGATGAAGGCCTTGGTGGTTGCTGTTGCTGTACTTTAGGAATCACATTAACAGGTTCTCCAGTGGAAGTCTGTGTTGGCTGCACAACTGGAATGGAAACTGTCTGAGTTTCCGGAATGGTGAGTATGTATTCATGTCCTGCTGTGGGCTGTGTTGTTTCTGGAAGTTGAAATGTGGTGGCCTGTTGACTTGTGGTGACCTGTCTCTTGTGTTCTTCGGCCTTGTACTGTATTTCACTTAGAAGCTTGACAGTATCATTCCTGAAGGTTAAAAAGTGTCTCTCCTCCAGGTGTTCAATCTCAGAGTGGAGATAGTTGCAGAACGACTGTCATGGACTTGGAGTGGGGTCCTGACGTGCACCCAGAAATGTGAAAATCATCGACCTCATCTGCTGGAACTGATCTAAGACTGGATCTGCAGATGACGTAATAGTCGTGACTGGAGGCTGTCATTGCTTAGGACTGGTGCTCGAAGGATGATAAGTAACATCTGATGCAATGCTGATTTCCATCTCAGATTCTGTGTCTCTGGATGTATCTGGAACGGAAGCTGAGGCTGCAGAAGGCTTCTGGGGTGACTTGAATGCAGAAGACTTGGAAACTCCCTTCCTTCTGATGTGATCTTGTAGAAAACTGAAACTGTCCTTCAACCAGGTCTGTCGTTCTGTACTCTTCTCAGCTGCTTGTCCTGACTTTGTCTGAGTGAGCTTGCCATATCTGGTACATTGAGTCTCGGACCACTTCTTCACAGTCTTGACAGGCTTCTGGTAGCTGCTCCCAAAGTCTTTCTTTCTTCTGCTTCTCTTTGAAACTGTCGTTGGTCTTGTCATAAAGTTCCTTGTGCTGTTTAATGAACTCAACAATGGCTTCTTCATCTGAATCACTAAAGAAAATGGACTTCATCTGGCCCTTCTGGATTGTCTGGATTGAGTTGATTCTCCATCAGTATCCGTATTTGTTCACGCTCTCTTCTCTCCCCTTTCTTCCTCTCACATCTCTCTCTCCCTCTGTCCCTCTCCTCCTTCTCTCTCTCCTCTCTCTCTCATCCCTCTCCTCTCTCTCTCCCTAATCCTTCTCTCTATATCCTCAGCTGTATCTCCTGACTCAAACTGTGGTTGAGTATCTTCAGTTGGGACTTCAATCTTTTTCCTTCTGCCACACATGGTGATCAATCAATCAATTGTACAGCTTGTTTTAAAAAAACAAAACTTAAAACAAAATAAAAGTGAAACCACACAAAACAGATTTCATTCCCAGCCAGTCCAGCCTAGTTCAAAACTTAAGCTAATTTTCCAAAAAATAAAAACCTAAATGAAAGCTGCACACCTCGACAAGTCAAAACCCTAATATATGCAGATTGTCCACCGACTCGCCTTTTTATCAGGCCTGTCAGTTATTGTTTACGGCTTGTCTGTTTCAGTTTAAGGCCTGTCTGTTACAAATTTTTCCCAACTCTGGGACCCAGTCGGTAAAAGTACAACCGACCCTAACCGACCATGTAAACATTGTCCCCGACCCTCCAAAAATACCTAGTTACCGACAGGCTGGCTCCAGTGGAACACCTGCATAAGGTGCAGGAAGTTGAAACTGTGTAGGGGTATTGGTTAAAGGTTTAGGTGTTCAACGTCATTGTGTGACCTTGGTTTGACCCTTGACCTTGGCATAGTTACATTGAGTTTGAAATCTAAACATGTACTAAACAAGTGTAACCCATTTCAGTGAAAAACGTGTAAACTTGTACAGTTGTTATAATTATTAGTATTACTATTATGGTTTTATCGTCATGTATTGCTTATTTATTTGGCAAAAAGACCGTTTTAAACGAACAGTTTCAGTCTTAATAGGTTCAAATCAAAAGGACACTTCTAAAATCTTCTAAAGCAGGACACATACTATTCCTGGCAGACCATAGCTTACCTTGTAAAGTTGTCTTAACATCTACTGTTACCTGCAGATGTTTGTGCTAGAAATTCAGTGACAAATGTTTTAAGCAGTGTGCAACGTGTAACAATACTAAATGATTAACTTATATTTAAAATGAATAGATGCAAAGCCTGTCGTTACACTGCTCACAAACAATGAAGCCTGGGGGAAGGTCAAAACTATCACAAAACCCTTGGGGTCGTGGCATTTGCAGCAAGTAGAACTGATAAAAAGAGTGCAATCATTGCTGTGGATATTTGATAATTTTGAAGGAATTATACTTTTCACAATTATAAACATATGGATGTTCATAACTTTCAGAAAAAGGCAATTTCATTAGATACATCATTTAAAATGTACGAGTTCAATGAGACAGACGTTGGAAGGATGAAATCAGTTAAGATTATTTTCCATGAATCTGACAAAGAATATCGCATCAAAGATATTTTTGCGGCCAGTTGTTGTGGTAAGTGCAATCTTATAATATTTTTTTTTCGTGACAAAATTTAATCTAATCTATTGCTTTGGGCAGTAAACCATCTTCCTCGTTAAGAGAATTCAGCGTGTTAAAACTAACAAAATAATTTTTATAAGTGATATTATTGAGAGGACACAGTCTCTTTGTGAAAACCTTCACAAAGACATGCTTAAACTTTATTATGACATGCTTAAACTTTATTATGCTGTTGTTTGCATAAAAGGAAATATTAATTTGGTGAGGTCAAAGTTAAAGTTTACATTTTGTATTCCTTTTAAAAGTGTGAACTGTGTCATTACAGTAATGGAAAAGTAATAGTGAATGGTTGACAAAGAGCTAACAACAATTAAAATATCACTGGAAGACAGATATTAAGAAAAACAAAAGTAAATAATCTAAAAATAGGAAAAACAAACGTGCTTCACATCCTTGATAATATTGGTACAACAGTCGCCAAATAAAACTTGCTATCACTTTTAATACTATTAATTTACCCTGCTTTCTTTGTGCTAAATAAAAACCTAAATGAAAGCTGCACACCTCGACAAGTCAAAACCCTAATATATGCAGATTGTCCACCGACTCGCCTTTTTATCAGGCCTGTCAGTTATTGTTTACGGCTTGTCTGTTTCAGTTTAAGGCCTGTCTGTTACAAATTTTTCCCAACTCTGGGACCCAGTCGGTAAAAGTACAACCGACCCTAACCGACCATGTAAACATTGTCCCCGACCCTCCAAAAATACCTAGTTACCGACAGGCTGGCTCCAGTGGAACACCTGCATAAGGTGCAGGAAGTTGAAACTGTGTAGGGGTATTGGTTAAAGGTTTAGGTGTTCAACGTCATTGTGTGACCTTGGTTTGACCCTTGACCTTGGCATAGTTACATTGAGTTTGAAATCTAAACATGTACTAAACAAGTGTAACCCATTTCAGTGAAAAACGTGTAAACTTGTACAGTTGTTATAATTATTAGTATTACTATTATGGTTTTATCGTCATGTATTGCTTATTTATTTGGCAAAAAGACCGTTTTAAACGAACAGTTTCAGTCTTAATAGGTTCAAATCAAAAGGACACTTCTAAAATCTTCTAAAGCAGGACACATACTATTCCTGGCAGACCATAGCTTACCTTGTAAAGTTGTCTTAACATCTACTGTTACCTGCAGATGTTTGTGCTAGAAATTCAGTGACAAATGTTTTAAGCAGTGTGCAACGTGTAACAATACTAAATGATTAACTTATATTTAAAATGAATAGATGCAAAGCCTGTCGTTACACTGCTCACAAACAATGAAGCCTGGGGGAAGGTCAAAACTATCACAAAACCCTTGGGGTCGTGGCATTTGCAGCAAGTAGAACTGATAAAAAGAGTGCAATCATTGCTGTGGATATTTGATAATTTTGAAGGAATTATACTTTTCACAATTATAAACATATGGATGTTCATAACTTTCAGAAAAAGGCAATTTCATTAGATACATCATTTAAAATGTACGAGTTCAATGAGACAGACGTTGGAAGGATGAAATCAGTTAAGATTATTTTCCATGAATCTGACAAAGAATATCGCATCAAAGATATTTTTGCGGCCAGTTGTTGTGGTAAGTGCAATCTTATAATATTTTTTTTTTTCGTGACAAAATTTAATCTAATCTATTGCTTTGGGCAGTAAACCATCTTCCTCGTTAAGAGAATTCAGCGTGTTAAAACTAACAAAATAATTTTTACAAGTGATATTATTGAGAGGACACAGTCTCTTTGTGAAAACCTTCACAAAGACATGCTTAAACTTTATTATGACATGCTTAAACTTTATTATGCTGTTGTTTGCATAAAAGGAAATATTAATTTGGTGAGGTCAAAGTTAAAGTTTACATTTTGTATTCCTTTTAAAAGTGTGAACTGTGTCATTACAGTAATGGAAAAGTAATAGTGAATGGTTGACAAAGAGCTAACAACAATTAAAATATCACTGGAAGACAGATATTAAGAAAAACAAAAGTAAATAATCTAAAAATAGGAAAAACAAACGTGCTTCACATCCTTGATAATATTGGTACAACAGTCGCCAAATAAAACTTGCTATCACTTTTAATACTATTAATTTACCCTGCTTTCTTTGTGCTGTCAAATTTCAGTCTTTAAAGGTAAGTTTATACACAGTTTAGAGTATCAAAGCTTAGGGGTTTTTATCATTTGAAGCTCTTGTTAACTTCTGGTAATTTTTTAGTTTTAATGGAATTTTTTTTTCAAATATTACTCAATTTCTTTCCAAGATTACAAAATAACAACAATCACACATTAGTTTGAACTTATTTTGATTATGCTATCCCATAATTTCATTTCTACCACATCATGAAACATGAAACGTTTCTTATTGTGCTAAGTTATCTTTTTAGAACTCAAAAGAATATATAGTTGATATACATCAGAGGTAAAGCAGTTCATCTGACCTGTAGCAGAAGGGCTCAGATCCACATGTACAGTCATTTTCAAAATCAGAAAAAAAGTGGGAGGGGGGATAAGTTCAAGAGGGTCAAGTACACCCCTTGTAACCATCTTCTGACTTGGCCTCCTGTGTTCTAGTACTGTTATTTCAGTCCCCTTAGTAGGGTTATGTGACATTATTCTGTACAGATTTCTTGATATGGAGTTCATGTCTTACATGTTGCTGCTGTATTCTGTGTAATTTTAGTATTTATGTTGATTTGATATACTCTCTGGTTCTATTATGTTCTGCATGGTCCAAGTGAGGTTTCTTATGCATGTTATAATGCTCACAAAACTATATTTTACATTATACTCTATTAGTTTTATTTTACTGATTAATATTATTTATGCCTGGGTGGACAGTCTTATAGACGTGATAGCTATAGTGCACACAATGAGTTTTACTGTTTGACTGTCCTATCAGGGAAATCAGGCAAGACTATCCATCCCTGTATATAATGAATCCAGTTTCACAACTTGTGTGTAATTAATACCAACATAGAAGTCTTAAACTTAACACAACATGTCTCTTCTTGAAATTCATTCTGAATCACACTGTGTAGTTGGTTTACATCCTCACACCCTCATTTTTTTCACGCCAAGAATGTCGACCCACAACAAATGAGTCAAAAATCTATGACCTTCTAAAATACTTTTATTTTCTGGTTATTATAAGTGTTTAATATTGCGAAAGTGCTGAAAACTATGTTGAATATTCACAAAAAGTATTTCAACAATAAGTAACTGTGATAATAGAATTTTAATGTAAAGGTTTTTTTTTTAATTTTCTCACTTATGTGGAAATTAATTGCTTTGTAAAATTATGCTCATGGTAAAACATAACCCAATATTGTACATATCAGTTTGTGAATATTTTGGAATGCTTTGGGTGCGCACTGAAATACTGAATGTTTGTCAGAGTCTCCCCCTTTACCCCCCCTATCTATTTTTTGAAGGGTCATGTAGTTAGACTTTAGTCAATCAAATTATTCATGAAATAATTTCAGTCAAATTTCCATCAGAATAATTTTCACAATTTGTATAAAGGTAAAACAATTGAAATAGACTATTTTACATTCTAATTTTTGGGAGGATATAACTAATTTCATGTGATAAAAACATATATAACCCATATCATCACAAGAAATGTTGCAAAGGCGAATTGCATTGCCAGTGCTCAGTAGTTGATCAAGCTTACTGCACAGTATATCACTAAGTCTGATTTTTACTTTTCTTCTATAACCCTTCAGTTATTCTGGCTGCATAAGTTATCCATCTTCTGTAAGGGTGACGCCTAAAGGTTAAATAATCAAGGGTCCAATTCACTGTTTTAATTTGTTTCTTTAAACAACCATTCAGGTGATTGCTCCCATTCACCAAATGGCAGAGAGTTTGGAGTTTCAGCTTTTGAGACCGAATACGCGTCATTCATTTTTGAAGAAAACCATGGCGCCCTCTTCGGGAGCAAGACTATTGGCTTGCCATTTACAGCCACAACCAAATGGGAGGTGATTCCGGATCAGGGAAAACATAACGTGGGGTCTTTTTCTATCAACAGATTTGCTTATCATATAAAAAGCAACAGGCCACAAGTGGGAGTAACACTGAGATTTACCTGCAATGATGAAAGACGTTACAGAAGGGTGAGTTTGATGTGGACAAAGTACAACTACTACATAGCAATAGGGTTGAGAATGATTAACCAAGTAGTACAACACTTATTACTATAGAAGCATATTTTTGCAGCAAGCTGGAACTACCAAAATGAGCAAGGAAACAATTTCACAGGGAATTAAGGGATTTGAATGTTGCATAGTGATTTTGTACATATATGACTTTGTAATTTCTAAATTTGTAAGGAATGATAAACCCGATCAAATTAACAGGCGACTTAAAGATTGATTAACATAGAAAGTTTCATTTGCTCGTTGAATGTGTTTTGTACAAAAAGACGTATACGCAAAAGGAAGCAGAACGGCTTAGTTAAGCTTTAATGTACTTACAATACTGCTTAGCATACAAAAGCATTTCCAAATCTCAAAGACTTTTCCCAGTTGGTACAGAAAGGTTAGTGTATTCCATCTGGATATCTATAATTCAGAAGGAAGAATTGTGAGCTTAGCTGAATTGCAAGACAAATATCACACTAAAAAACCCCAAATACCAAAGGCTCAAGTCAAATATTGAGACTTCTTTGAAACAGTTTAAAGTTATAATTATTTGTCCAAGGTCACTTTATCCTGTTTATATGAAAACAGTAAACTATTCTGACAAAGGCTGTCAATATATTTATAAACTTACTAATGACTTTGGTGTTTTTAACAATTTGACTTGAATAAACTACTTTAGTTGGAAAAATCTTGATGAAAGCTTTTTGGCAAAAGACTAATAAATTACGTTTTGACACTGTTTGTGAGAGTGACCTCATTTGGCCACAATATCGTATACCTAGCAATATACTGGTTACAAAAAGTTCATTGTTCTGAGTTTTGAAGGGACTTGCCGATGGTCAATTTGGTCAAATATGCAACAGCTTATGAAGTACTCACCTAAAATACATAGGTTTGTTAGGTTTGACATTCCTAATATTCACAGTTGTGAAAAAATCTATTAGCATTATATCCACACTAACAGTGTTTTATTTAAATGAAACGCATTTGAATTTAATACATGAAGTACTTTCCACCAGATCTACATGCTTCATGTTGTTAATGGAAGGCTGAAGGAAATCTGTCAATATCTCCCAAAAGATGTTTTGGGATGTATTTTTTTATCCAATATTCGAAAATGATAGGAATTAATTTTAATGGTAATTATGGCAATTAGTTACTTTTTCACGCCAAACAGAATATACCATTGTGAACATAAGATACAGGCTCTTCACTGTGACGGCTTTTTAAAGCTTTTTAAAATGACAATAAATCAAATGGAATAACAATAACACTAACCATGTTAACCAGAGCATACCGGTTACACGTGCTACAATATATAACCACCATTTTTCTTTTAAAAAATTCACAGACTAAAGTTACCATAACTAGAAAATCTGGAAAGTATTGGGCCACACACTTAGATGAGGAGACCCTGAGTGCTGTTAATTCCTTCTGTAACAACAACATTAGAAGGATTAGATTTATATTCCTGGCAGATGGTTTAATACAAGGTGTTGATATTAGGGCCTGTTTTCCCATTGTAGGTAAGTAATATGGTATTATAATGCCTGCAGAGAGCATTTGTGCTGTGTTGTATTTTATACTGTGCACATTATTTGACCCAACCTATCAGCACTAGTACAACCCAAGCTGAAATTGACTGACAGTGAATGAAAATCCCGTAAGTGAAAGACAGATACAAGGGGTGACCACCTGAGGTTCTTTATCCTGATATTATGTGGTCATCCGAGCCACAATCGTTCTGTATCTGGGACCAAACCCATGTCTTCTGTGTTCAGGGGCGAGTGTGTTGCCCACACCAGACTAAACTTTTAACAAGTTCGAACATGGTGCCATCGAGTGAGCTAGACAATATTCCGCATAAATATTTTCATAAACCTTCATTCTTTTCTTATTGTATTCGGTAAATTATAAACAAAAATGATTTGCCTCATTTGCAATTGCTTACAAAGGATAGAGAAAACAAACAAAAACGCAAGATAACAACTAATTGTAATACTGGTTTATTATTTTATAAATATATTCATTATTGGTGAAAAGTTATTCATACTTGAAACAAATAAATTTTCACAACTTGAGAGTGCAAAACAGCAGATCATAAAACAATAAAATTCATACCAGTGGTTTCATGGGGTTTCATAGATCCAGTTTTACTTTATAATAAAATATAAACTGAAAGTTATTGTTAAATGATTATTATACATCATAAAATACTACAAAATATAAAGTATAAACAAAAATACAATCAGTGACCAATCCACAGACTTCATACAAGAATTATATTTTTGCCCAAATCACTCTAGAAGGCTAATTATTTTTGTAAATGTTCTTTTAGAAGCTTTTACAATGCATACTCATAGAAATTTATACTGATAGAAATTCATCAAAATTTACACCAAATGAATGCATACAAACAGTTTCTACTCTGGTGTTTATATACAAGTGTGAACATCATTTGTGCGTTTTACTTGTGTTAATATTAGGTGGTCAGTAGTACATGCAAAACAAAAGTCAGATAAGTCAACTGAAAAAGGTATTAAAACTGAAGCCTAGCACAAAGTAATAACACAACAATGCTTTTACACCATGGTTCTTATTTTAGGTTTCAAGCCAACACCAGTACCTACACCAGGTAAGATCACGAGAGTTACGAGTGTAACATCTTCAGATATAAATTTTGTTATGTGTTGCAGCAGAAGTCGTCATCCTTTGATGCCTGTATGTATACCAGCTGATTTGCACATGTATAATTAAATGGAAGGGTTTCAAATACACCTCGCATTAAAAAAAACTGAAATCTGAAATGCCTTAAAAAAGAGCACTCAAAGAGGGCGTACCCCTGGCATGGCCACTACCTCTAATAGTGCTTATGAGAGCAATGACAAAAATCTTTTTAAAAATCCCTGTATCCAGAAGGTGATTTAGATAACCAACAAGATTTAGTCATGTGTTCTTTGTGTCACTGATTATACATTTCCTGAAAATGTTATGAAAATCTGCCCATTAGTACTTTGCAAAGCAAACAGACAACCCAGTGCTGCAAATAACATGACCTCCTTGTCGGACGTATTGTTATTGTGTATTTATACTCAGCGCAATATCTCCATATACTACAGGACTCAAAGCGCTATTTAACCAATCCGACTGTACAGGTACAGCCCCAACTCACAAGTAACTGACATTCCCCTAACTTGAAGATAGAGGCTCAAGGATGACCATTTATCAACGTCCTTGAGGTTCTTTAACCTGCCACTGGGGATAGGACCCAATGACAGAGGACCGCCATTACGTAGTTATGCACTGGCTCACAGAGTAGTGGTTGAGCCCTGTGTAAAGCCTCTTTTACATCCTACAGTACTTGTTCCTACGTGTTGGCCATGGGGAAAATGGCTTAACCTAATAATTTATTTATTTATTTGGGGTTTTACGTCATTTTTCAGTGCTGTACAGGTTATATCACGATGGTTAATGATGTGGGCAGAAGAAACCATATATACAGTTGATCAAGGTTCTGTACCTTAAACTGCTGACCATCGGTAAGCAACTTCCAACTTTCCAACATAAGGTCCGGGTTTGAACCGTCGACCTCAGAGGTGGAAGTCGAGTGTATTACCACTTTGCCACTGTGGCCCCCCGACACACAAGTGAAATGCCAGTGTTCTGTCATTGTTTTTATCATGCAGACAACATGCTATGGTCGTATACAAGAAATTGGTATGCAAATTACTTTCCGCGTGGTCATAAAAATAACTGACATGCAACCAAGCCATAACATTCCCTTTCTGTATAAGTAAGATGCACGCAAGATTCCCCACAATCTTGAGTGATTACCTGTATTGCAGAATGTAAGTGAAGCTTAAATAATTGTAGCCACAAAATTTTCATAGATAATGCGTAATTTGTCATTTTTTTTACAGTTAAACACTAAATTACACAAAACAAGCATAAATAAACAGTTTGCATTTCAGTTTAACGAGGTCCTGACGAGCCTAGTGGTTAGCAAGTTTAGTATCTAATCACAGACTGTCATCTATGTGTTAGTCCGATTCCCACAAATTGCAAATGCTGTGGACTGTCCCAATATGAGCCTAGTTGTTGAATCGAAGTTGACCTTTTTGCATTCCAGTTAACATGAAACAAGCGTGACTAGCAATTTTGTGTTGGGTTATATATGATGTTCAACAGTACATACAAAGCAAGGGATATCAAGGGCGAGAGACAAATATATCAAAGTCAACTTATAACATATAATATATGTATATAACACATAATATATGTATTAATTTCATCTCTGTGTTTATTTAGGTTTTCAGCCAACATCAACACCAGGTAAGGCCATTGAATTTATGATTGCATTTTAAATGTACACTGTTACCAATACTGGAACTGGTTATCAAGTCTTTGTTTTTACTTTTACAGTGCTCAAACGCCATGCATCAGAATTTGGACCGCATTCCCTGGGCTTGGGATCTCCGCCGGGACAAAATAACCCATCATCACCTCATATAGGACGACTTTCTAGATCCATAAGAAAAGCTGAAGGTAGGCATCTCTTACAAATGAAGTCAAGATAGTTGGTTATAAGTACTTAAAACACACTTTTGGTATCAGATAATAGAAGAAGTGTGAGTTCTTTTTCACGATTCCACACTTTTCAGTTCCAGAATACACACTTTTAAGCTTGAGAACTCACACTTTTTATGTTAAAAATCCACACTTTTTACATTAAAAATTTACACTTTTTAAATTGTTTAATTTAATAGCCCTGATTCTAATATAATCTGGTAAACATAGTCGTCTGACAATTTCAATGTTGATTTTTTAAGAATTGTGTTTTATGAGCCATCATTTTAACAATTTACACATATAAACCACAGTTGTACAAAAATACATAAAACTGAAGCACTTCACTTTGTATAAAAATTATAATCATTTCACAAAGGAAAATATTTCAAACTTGACACTGACTTTGAAACAAACAATCTTAATATTTGGAACAAAAATCACTTTCAACATTACAAGCAATTTTACAATCCTTGGTGTATTTGGTGATATGCTACAAGTGGCAGTTATGCAAGTATCCTGTGAGAAAAATATCCAAATGCAAGATGGGGTATAACAAATCATCATTGGTGAACAAACTTCTAAGGGTGTCATGTATGCCTGAAACACAATTTTTCTTTATCCATTGCAAAACATTTTGTAAATAAATACCATGTGTGGCTCACACCCATTTAAAATCATTTCCATATTGCTGTAGAAGCATCTGAATTGAGATGATATCATGCAAATCCTCAGCTTAAAGTCTTCCATCCAAAGTGAAGCAGTGAATAAAATCCAGCAAGTCTGAAAACAATTTTAGACAAAAATACAATGAAATATTAGTTGATGCTAGATCAATTTTGTGAACAGTATTTGATGATGGTGTTTTTCTAAGAAACTAGTACAGAAATTTGTCTTGTCATTTGATAGGCAGTCAATATTTTGAATGTCAACATTTATATTGACATTTTTGAGATTGAATTTAATAAAATATACAAAGAACATAATAAAATGCAACGAAAACTAGCAAAAAGTGAAATACCTTACCTTTTCACATAACTGTACACAGTCCACTTCATTAATGTATTTTTTTTCTCTGAATCCTTTCAACCTATAATCACTGATATTTTTATATATATATTTTTGTATGATAAATAGGCTCTGTCATTTACTTTCAATGGGCATGGTTGCAAAGATGCAAATTTGACACCATAAATACTAAAAATAAATGAAGCAGCAGAATACAAAAGAATTAATTAAATCAATTGAACATTTTCAGAATCAACCCTTTTTGTTCAATTTTCAGGTCACCACATTCAAGATAATCAGAGATTTAGGCCAAATATGGGCAAATTTTCATTTTACATAGCAATTTTAGTGTTTCAAGACAGAGAAACCACTTTGGTCTCGTATTTTCTGATTCATGGATCCACACTTTCTCGTGATTTCTCCTACACACGAATAAATAAAAAAGATTTTGGCTACAGCTTTGCTTTTGATGCTCCCACGGTTTGGAATGATTTACCTGATGAGGTCCATTCTGTTTAACTCTGACCCGCTTCAGAAAAAGATTAAACATAGCATATAGTCCACCCGACATCTCTGTGGTATTGGACTTTGCAATGGCTATGCAATTAGGATTTTTTGAATTGGATTCTGTTGTTGTGCATTAGAGTCTGTCTGGCAGAGATTAAGCACTATAAAGAATATATAGAATAGAATAGAAGAAGTCTTTATTTTCAGCTCCGTAAGTAGGTATTTTTAAGTGCGAGCTCAAGTGAGCCACACTTCTACAGATCAGGCTTTCATGAATTGTGGCGTAGTGTGATGGGTACCTGTCTCATGACTGAAGTAAAGCAGCAATGGGCTAGGCTATGGTTTGGATGGGCGACAGTCTGAGTTTAAGGCCAAGTATAGGATGTATGTGATATGGAGTTTGTTTTTGTCGCCAGACTTTAAACAATTCTAGTACACTACTCGTGTCTCTATGGCTTTGCAGCTCGTTCATGTAGACTGAATACTTTTTGGACTTGTTCCATCATGCTATTTGTATTGTGTTTGTATAGTCTGAGTGCCTTAAAATCCAGTTTGTTGGGCTGGCTGCCATAATTTTTTATTTATTTTTTGCATTGTTTTGTTTCTTTTATACTCGGCACAATATCTCCTTGTACCTCAGGATTCAAAGCATTGAGCCATCCTGACTGCAGAATCCATTAGTATTCTACTGTTCACAAGTTCTGACGTCCTATATGATCACATAACATATTACATTTGATATTGAGCATTTATACAAGTTTGTTTCAAATGCACAGTCAGTTTGTTACATGTAAGTCTACTTATAATATTAAACATATATGTCTTAACATTTTTCCTAAACACTTTCAGATTTGTAGAGCTCTTGATGTTGTCTGGGTAATTCATTCCACAATGAAGGGCCACTCACACTAAATGATCTTTATGCAAAGGTGTTTTGGGTTGTTTTAGGAAGTAGGAGCTAATGTTAGTGTTTTGAATTCCTTCTTTGAGTACTGGCTTTTTTGTCAGCATATTCTTCTGTATGTATTCAGGGGCATCACCTTGAAAGCATTTATACACAAGCACTAATATTTTGAATTCAATCCTTGCAGCTATTGGAAGCCAGAAAAGAAGCTTTCTAGATTCAGTCGCACGGTCATACTTTTGTTTGTTCAGAACCAGTTTGGCAGCTATGTTCTGAACTCTTTGCATTTTATGAACTGATTTTTGAGAAAGACGAAACACAACACTATTGCAGAAATCGGGGTGTGATATTACCAGACCTAGTACTAATGTGTTTGTTACATTCATGGTAAGGGTGGATCGGATGTTTCTAATTTGATGAACATTTTGCATAGTAATTCTGTACTTGTGAGTACTATTTTTTTAAAGTTTAGGTTGTTGTCTAAATAGACTCTCAGGTACTTGATGCTGACACTTAAATCACAGCTACACTGTTTACTATTATACAGTTTGATGAAAACTTCTTTAGTTTTGCTGGATGGCTAAATAGTTTTTGAACTGTTGATTTTGAGATGGTTAGAATCCATACACATTTTTATGGCTTTGGCACAATTTTCGAGGGACTGAATTGTTACTGTCTCTTCTGAGATGTTGTTGGCTGAGAAAGATGCTTTAATAGCATGGTCATCTGAGTATCCAGATTCTGTAAATGATATTTGCCAATGTAATAAAAATGTCCAAAAAATAGATTCTTTATTGAAAGATGCTTCAATAATTCCTCTGAGTCTTAAAATTGAGAGTATCTGTACTCACAAACGACTCTCTTTCACTGCTTAAATATATCCACAAGCCAAAGTAGCAAATCATTTTATTGCACTTGTTTATGGACTTGAGACTATCACTGATAGAAATCACTGCTGAATATCAAGTCTGCCATACCTTGTTGTAGGGGGAGATCCTTTTATGTGCCCTGAAGATGCAGAAATGTTGATTGAAATACGTGGAAATAGCAGTGGATTGCAATATTCCATAGTGAATCCACCTAATGTGGATAGGTTTGAAGATTTACTAACATACCACAATGTGCCCTTGACCTATGCTGAAGAAGTTGTTATTACAGCCAGAAATAGGGATACTTTCAGAGTTTTGTCGGTGGAACTTACAGTGAAAGGAGCAGAAGTAGTGATATTTACGGTGTTGTCACAGGATGATACTTCACACAAAATAAGTGTAAGTCTGTATTTTCTTGTATTCGTTTGTGATAATGAGAATACTAGGGAAGGCAAATGTCTGTACCCAGATAGGTAAATTTTGAATATGATCTCAACCATACTTAAAGGGGCCATGATGGCGCAGTGGTAGCACACTGACCTCCCACGTCTGAGGTTGAAACCCCTGAACTAGTGCTGGTATCGAATGATAATATGCACATCGATATTAAACCATATTTTTGCCTTTCGTATCGATCGATATTGAAATATCGGGGTATTAGATGCTTTCCTGGGAGAGACCGTCCAAACTCTTTCGTGAGGTTTAGTATTTCCCGAAACGTAAACAAATATGGCGTTTCCGGTTTAGCGGTAAGTGAAAGTTGACAAAATTATATGAAAACTAATGTATTCTTCAGATATTGTCCTTTATTTTAATGAAAAACCCCATATTTGTACCTGTTAAGTAGTATATTTCGATATTGATATGGCACTCTACATTATTGATATCGGGAAACTTAGCGTGAATCGATAAATATTTCAATATCGATAAACAATACCAGCACTACCCTGAACCCTTTGTGGTAAAGATGGTAGTTGCCGATGGTTGGCAACTTACAATACAGAGCTTTGACCAGCTATATGTACTGGTTTTCTCCGCACAAAAAGCTACCCATGGCAATATCACCTGTACAGTGGTTAAAGCGATGTTAAAACCCAAGCAAACTCAACCATACTTAATCCAAAGAAATTGTTATAAAATATTCAATAAATGTTGACATACATGGCAAAGGTCAAAAAAATTGTTTGCTTTTGAAGAAGAATTGAAAAAACCCTCACTAATAAATGAATTTGGTGTTATTATTGTTATTATGTTATATTCTACTATTCTAATCATAGGTGATGAGGTCATTGTTGGCCAAATGGTTGCCGGGTTGTTTGATTGACTCGATCTTATCTCACTGTAGATGGCCTTAATTTGCCCATTGAACACTGAACTTCCTCTGTAGTAAATTATTCAAGATGGATACAAATAATTGCTTTTTTACTTTTTAGTTATACGTCAAAAACCCTTTGCAAAGTACCCCAGTAGAAATTATTAACGATGACAACCAATGGCCTTTGGATGGCTTAGCAGAGACCACTGAAGTAAGAATAGCTTTTGTTGCAGCAAGCTGTGAGCATGTACAAGTTAGCTCTTTATTTGTTCTTGGATGCCAGCCTTTAGGTAATATGTCAAAAACTATATATTTCTTTAATTTTTGTCTTATAAGTATTGGTTTAATTTTGATACTGCATAAAACGTGAATAATTTGTGAGTATTCAGTTCAGTGTACTATTGTGCTACTTCTTGTTTGACAGACGTTATGCAGCACCATATTTTATTCTCACCTTTCTAGAGAAAACAAATTCAAACTGCCAGATTTCAAATAGAAAATAGGTCAAGCACTAGATTCATATGTGGATATAAATGCTGAAATAATGCATTTAAAGTAAAGGCCTAATTGTGTATGTAACTCTATTTGGTAAGAGTTGAACAACAATGGTTCTTTATTGTCGCATTAAATACAACAAAACAAAAAGTTAATCTCAATGTAATATAGAATATGTTGCAAAAGTATTTAGCAATGTGCTAATTGAGCTATTATTTAAAAACAATTGACAATAATGTGATTATTGGCAGCTTTATCCGGTTCCTGCCACATTAAACATAACGCCAAATTAAACTGGAATTGAATGGCTCCTCAGTTTACACTTTCAACCCAAATATGTTAAGCATGAATTCAGAGAATGGAAACTGATACCTAGTCGGTTAATCTGTTACTTAGACATGATAGCTTTTCTCACAAAAATCACTGCACTAAAATCGAATTTTAGCGATGTTTGGTTTTGCTAATTTGAAAATCTACAGTGATTGAAACCCAAATTTCTTCTATAATCCAAACCTTACCACTATGCATATGATACTGTTGTACTGTTTTTGAATATTATCTTGTAATTAATACAAAGATATTTCAGCAGCCTTTATATTGAGTAACAAATTGAAATACAAAGCAAGTGGATTATAACTCGTTGTATACAGCATCAGGATTTGATATTTTGTACATTGTTGTTCTGTGTGTTTCAGATCAATATCAGCTAGTCAAATTAAACACAAGTACTGAAGATGACCTCTTTACACTTTCTGGTATGGGTCAATTTGGGAGTTCCTCTCCATTTGGCCCTCCAAAATATGACCTATCTCATGCATTACAAGGTTCAGGAGCCTCTCTACCACTGTCCAACAAGGAAAAAATAATTATAACTATGAATGATTTCTGCACACAGTCTATGCTGAAAAAAGTGACATTTGTCATCCAGGGCAGTTCCAGGGTTACGTTACACTACATTAATAAGGAAGGAAATCTGGCATCAATGAATACTGTAAGTATTCGTCTACTTCATGTGGTATTATCCAGTCTGTAACAGGGTAACACTGGTCATAAGCTATGTCAACGTATTTCCCAGATTTTCATTGTGGTGTAAGTTAAAAACAGTTAAAAAAGAGAGCATTTTTACCACGCATTATTTTTACTTATTTTAGCTAATTAACGCATATACTGAAAATAACTCCAAATTAAATTTTAAACCTGTGATACTCTCTACAGTAGATACAAACCATTTGTGAAAATTAATTTTAGATAATTTATTAAAATTTAAAAATCGTCAAAGTTTGTTATACTTAAAATATCTCCTTAATCAAACTGAATGTACAATTTTACATTAAGTTTCCACCTACCCAGGTTGGCTATGCATGTGTCCATCTGTTTGTCCACGTTAGTAGATCTGCCACTTGTGTCACATTTTTGGACCATGCAGCTTAATAACTTATTTTACATCTTATACAAACAAAAACATTTCCCATATGTGGTATAACGACTGTGTATTCGAGCATGTGGAACCAGGGAACCATGGGGTTCAGTGTGAAAGTGGTAACATTGACAAGCAATGTAACATAAAGTATGAATCAGGTAGTCACTTCATGGTTCATTTCACAAATTGGCAATATGTCCAGCAATAAACTGGCATAGTTAGTTACATTGTATACATTGACGGCCTAATGGACCACGTCAATAATACTAAATTTTATTACTTTACACCTGATTGTGGTAACAAAGCAACTATATTTAGATGTGCCAATATTCCCGATGGTATGTTGACAATAGTGTATTCAGAGTGGTGTGTAATAAAACACAGTAGAGGGAATGAAAGTACATATGATACTGGTACTTGTTTACAATCAGTAGTTGATCCACAAGTGGCGTTTGAAAATTATCAAAAAGATTGTGTAGTACAGAAATATTTTCATATGTCATACGAAAGGTATATGCAATGTATCATTGATGCTATTATTGAGAAACAAGAGATACCACATGATAGCTTAAGTTCTAGGGGTATGAAGGATAATGTACATATGGATAACAGTGGATGTATCAGTACTGTAACTAACCCTACACTAACAAAAACTAACAGCAGTAAATCTGAACCATTGTCCCCCAGCATGGGGGAAGTGCTTGACTATTACACCGAGCAAGGTGTGACAGGAGGTGATGTATACTTCCCAGAAAAACAACTTGGTCATCTTACTTTGCAAACTGACAACTTTGAATTTATTGGTCCTGACAGGCAGGTCACTGACAGTGATAACATTGATCAATACCTTCATATTGCAGAAACCATTAGGGCAACGGGTAAACCTAACTATATGGCAGCAAGAATACCTGTGAAATCGGGCTTGAACTTGGAAGCTTGGGAGGATTGCCTCAGGGATTATCCTGATAAAAGACTATTCCAGTACCTCAAGTTTGGTTTCCCCTTGTCACTTAAAGACCCTGAGGAACTATCTAATACACAAGTTGTAAATCATTACTCGGCTTTACAGTACCTTGACCAAGTCATACAATATCTTAACAAAGAGAGGGACTGGGGGGCTATTTTGGGCCCTCTGGACCACCCCCCTACTGATCATTTTCATTGCTCTCCCTTATTGTCGAGACCCAAAGATGGATCTGATAGGCGCATCATCCTTAACCTATCTTACCCACAGGGCAAGTCAGTTAACGATCATGTAGACAGAGATTTCTTTGATGGTAGCAAGTTTGCCCTTAAACTGCCAACTATTGATAACATAGTTTCTGTAATTGAGGAGATAGGCGAGGCAGCTCTTATAGCAAAAATAGATGTAGCCCGAGCCTTCAGAAATTTGAGGGTGGACCCTTCGGATGCCCTTAAATTTGGGATTAAATGGGATAGCAAGTATTTCCTGGATAAAAGGATCGCTTTTGGATGGGTACATGGCACGTCGGCGTTTCAGATGGTCTCCGACGCCGTCACATACGTCATGTCCAAGCGTCAACATAAGGTTTTGTCCTACAGCAACTTACAACATTGAGCTCATAGTTGAACATATTCAGGGCACATACAATAGATGTGATATGTAAATAATAAATCTCCAAACGTGCATTCGTGTTTATCTCAACTGTAGTGAACAACCAAGATACGACAGAGACTGTGTCATGGTGAGAAGGTTACTAGCACCACCCCTCAGTCTATGCGCGATTTGTTGTAAGGTACCTTAAATATAATTCTAGTACACCCCACTAGGGGCCTCATTCTGAGGTCGGCCAATTAGAACCAGACCTCAGTTTTAAATTTTAAGTCAACAGGAAAACAGTGTTTTAGCCAGGAGTTTGTTGCCTCCACCCATATATAATTCAGGTGCTTCCACACAGTCGAGCTTCTTACTGGACAGTGCTTGGCAGAAGGTTCAACATGCATATCGTCCTTCCACTACGTCAGCTCACCAGAGACACTTTAAGACTTTCATGTCCTTTGTCATGTTCATGGAACTTCCAGTGTGTGTGAATCTCCACAATATCCTCACATTCTTGGAATATTTGTTCCAAAATCACATTTCTCCTAGAGTAATCAGGAATTACTTATCGTCTGTTCGCCTGATGGCCCACCAATATAACATACCTCAAAGTGATACTGACCACTATGCCATCACTAATTTCATCAGATCCATTTCTATCAACTCTACCTTTAGGCCTACCCCCAGAGGCATATTTGATCTATCCACCATTTACCAAATTTCCATGTCATGTGACATTCTCAATGATCCCATACTCTTTAGAGCCATATTTCTCACCTCTTTTTATGGATTCCTACGTATGTCCAACATTGCCCCTCATAGTGCTAGCCAGTTCACCCCTGCTAGGCATTTCCTTAGGCAGGATCTCATATTTGCTGATCCAGGTGCCCATTTAATCATAAAATGGACTAAAACCCTTCAGGATCATAATTCCCACCACGTTATCCAACTCCCCTCAATCCAAAATCCCCTCTTATGTCCAGTTAGAGCCCTCAGGAAATTACTCCAATCAAGACCATTACCACCACATGCTCCTTTATTTGCAAATAACTTCCCCCCTTTCTCTCAAGTCATTGACACTCACATTCGGGATGCACTGAAAAAAGTCCTGGGGCATAGGAATATACCTCTGAAAGGTCACAGTTTTCACACTTTTAGAAGGTCAGGGGCAACCCTGGCCTTTGACAACAACATTTCACTTCAGAATATTCAGGCGCATGGCCTTTGGCGCAGTTCAGCGGTATGGACATATCTCCAGAATGCATCTGTGGCCCCTTCCATCATCCCTTCAACCTTTCAAGCTTTGGTCTCTTCCAGCTTTTAAAATTCCAAACTTTTTCAAATTTTAAATGCTCTAAACTCTTGTACATAAATATAATACTAACATGTATAATAAACTATCCCAAATCCATCTTTCACTTTTTCCAACTACCTTTGGTCTTGGGTTCCAGTCCAGGCAACTGTGTGCAACACGGCCCTGTTAAGGGCCTGTTAAGGCAGTTGTCTTCTACCTTAACTTAATAGGTTCAGTCATTCCTTCTTGTCCCTCTAGCCTTTAACCAATCAGCATTAAGGTTACATTACAAATAACTTATTCTAAACTCTGGTGGTCACTTTGAATTTGGCAGCCATACTGCAAACAGTTAAAATCAGAATTTTGACCCACCTCCCACCACTAATACAAGTTTACTAGGGCTAGTTTTAGAAGCACATGCCTTAGATTACAAGCTAGGGCTAGACTAAGGAGTTACATTTCACTTTCGCATCTTGACCTTGACCCCCCCTGAACTTGACCCGGTCAGGGGGAGGTCTCCTAGGATTGATGTAGGTCTTGAGAAGTTTGGGTTTCACTTTCGTCATCTTGGCCTGGACCCCTCTGAGATTGACCCAATCAGAGGGAGGTCTCTATGGATTGATGTAGGCCTTGAGTAGTTGGGGTTGGAAATTACAGGCAGGACCCAGCTGACCTGGGCCCCCCCCCTATCGATTTAGAGATTTCATTAGCTGCTAGTCCTAGGCTAATGTCGGAAATTAGGACACAGGCAGGACCAGGCGGACCCTGGACCCCCCTATCGAATTTGACCAATAAACCAGAACAGAGGCAGGACCAGGCTGACCCTGGCATCCCCCTATCGAACTTTGACCTTTGGAGCAGGCTGACTCTGACAAACTCTACATTAAGGTACTAACACACTAACTACGACTGTATTTGCTGTGATATTTTTGTATGTGTTTTATTTGTTTTAACCCTTATTTGGGTATTAACCTCTACTGAGGTAAGGTGCTTTTAAAATTCCAAACTTTTCAAATTTTAAATGCTCTAAACTCTTGTACATAAATATAATACTAACATGTATAATAAACTATCCCAAATCCATCTTTCACTTTTTCCAACTACCTTTGGTCTTGGGTTCCAGTCCAGGCAACTGCAGCTTAATAACTTATTTTACATCTTATACAAACAAAAACATTTCAGAGATAAAATATAAAAGTTGAGGTGCACATTTTATAAAAAAACCGAAAAAATGGCAAGATTGGATATGACCATAAAATGTTTCTGATTGGTTGCACTGCTTTTGCTAGTTCTGCCTTGATAGAAAGTTACAGTAAATAGTTAATATCTTGAAAGCAAAGAAAAAATCAAAGATAAGTCCCAAACACACAGAATAAATTATTGAACATGGTCCTCATTGGATGATGGAGGAAACATTTAATGTCTTGCGAACAGTTTGTGCAGTATTGTAACCCTTTTGACTTATGATGCCACTAAAATAGTACTCTTAGTGTATAATATCCCTGATCTATGTGAAACTGCTAGCCAATCAAATCCTCCAATTTAGACCAACACATGCCAAATGAAGTGAAACGACTGTGTGAAATTCTTAACATTACAAAGAATTCCCATCTGTGTCTATTAGAGATATGTTATGTACCTTCGGAAAGGTCTGAATCTCTATTTTTTAATCTTACAAAATTCATCCAAATCCAAATAATGGTCATACTGAAGTAATCATCTGTCAAAATGAAGCAATACTCTATAATGGTACATTATAAATCTGCATTAAAATGAGCTGCCAGAGTTAACTATGGATTCTAATGTGGAAAAATATATGAAAATATCTTAACATAATGTGTGGCATTTTCTGTTTCAACCTTTTAATTATTCAAATATCATTATTACAATTTTTAACACTCCTCTGTAACTGTATGATATTGCTTGTTGCCAATAAACGGTTTAATATGGTTATTGATTTTTATATGTGTTGTAACATAACATGGCTTTCAGCAGGAACTAGCTCAAAATACTGCACAGCTAGTTTGGAAATATAGCATGAATAAATCAGTGTTGGTGCAAAAAGGGCCAGGGTAATAATTTAAATTCATTTGAGGGTCATGCTAAATCACTTATGTATTATATTGGGGCTACATCACTGCTAACTGCATTACCGGTAATTCTTCACGTTGTAGAAACTAATGAAAAATGAGACCATTATGACAAAAGTTGTGGATGAATATGAGGTGAAAAATATTCAGAAGATTATCATTGAAGCCGAAGGGGAACAGGAGATGTTCATTCAAGACCTTTTTGTGTTCTTGTCTTGTGCCAGTAAGTATACAAACTAGAGTATACAACTAATTTCACCTGATAAAGAATTAAGGCTCTTGAAACTTCCTGATACACTGTATTATGCAACACTTTCAAGAAAATATAAAAATCATAGCTTTTGTCACATCAATTGACATTTTTGGTCATGTATACAGCCACAACTATGCTACTACATATCCATATCTCATATGATATACACCAGTTCATATGGTACAAATTTTATGGATAGATGAATTATTGTAAATACCTGAAACCGGTACTAAATACTGGGAAAGTTCCCTTGCCCAAAGCTTAATGGTATAACAATTCCTAATATAACCAGAAATAGTGCTTATTACTTTGAACTTTGCTTGATGCAAAGGTAAATTACAGTAAAATAGCATTAAATGACATACAAGTTGATTATAAAGTGTATCTCTATTACATTTCTCAAGGCTGCCCCAGCTCCCATGAAAGAATCATCTTACAACAGAGTAGTGAAGGCAAATACTTCAATCTCCAGCCTTTGGGTTCCTTTGGTAATAAATTCCCATTCGGAAAACCAGAGTATAACCTGTCCAAAGCTTTATTTGGATCAGAAGGTTCTCTTACTATGGCATCCAACGACAAACTCATCTTGGTCATTATGGATGCCTGCATCCAGAATATAGTTCAAATGGTCAAGCTTGCTGTCAGTGGAAGTGACCTTGTCACTGTGTTTTACATCCACAAGAATGGCACTGTGGTCTTCGAGAAACAAGTAAGTCTTCATGCTTAAATTTAGTCATGATATATACTAATAGTCATGATAAGTATAACAATTGGTGCATGCATAAGCTTTGTGCATCTTTACAGAGTCATGCAAAGTCCATTTATTTTGTTCAAGTATAAGGATTTTGAGGTGAAAAGCAGACTTTAATTGATTGCTTGTGTATTTTTAAAAAGGCGAACATTGTTATATTTTTATTTAAAACACTTGTACTCAAACTAATTTATTACACAACACAGCCTTTGTCACATATTTTTTTTCTTATAAAAAGTAATACAAATACTACACATCACATTACAAAAATATGTAGCTTTAACTTACATCACAATATAGAAAAATTATTAAAATATCCAATAATTGTAATGAAAACATTTAATTTTTTTTTACTTCTTCTGAATGATGTTAAATCAATGAATCTTTTCTGAAACACATGTGGCAAAACAGATACTGTTGTAAGAATAAACAAGTGAAAATGCTGCAAATTATTTTCTGCTAAATCACTCAATTCCTTGCAATTTAGTGCTGTTTAAGTATAATGGTCAGGGACAATGCTGTATCAATTACTGGTTGCTTTTAAATTGCAACAGGAAAAGACCAAAAGTTTTACTTAATAAATTTATTTAACAATTATTTAACAATTAATAATAATAATTACAGTCAACCGGAATGCCCTCAATAATACATACAATGATACAATAGTGAAACTAATCTGGCCTGGCCACAATCCTACAAGAGTTAAGTTTGTCCACTTTGTCCAGCAATCTGTCCTGTAATCCGTCTGGTGTCCACTAACACACAAGTGCCCATATCCTGTGATCCATTCAATGTCCGATAACACAAAATGTCTGTATACAGATATTGAGAGAGTTTGCACAACTGTGCTGTCTGCTCCAAGATATGAAAAACGTCCCAAATATAGTAAATCCACTCTCTGACAGAACTACACACTATATCCAGATACAAACAATCTGCAAATTATGGCAAATCCACTCTCTGGTGGATCCACACACTGTATCCAGAGGGCAACAATATCCAAAGTACAGCAAATCTATTCTCTGGTGGATCCATACACTGTATCCAGTTCACTCAAACAAGAGTTCACCACAACAAAATAAGTTTATTTCTACTTGTTAGTAGTTCTAAGAGACAATTAGCTTTCCGTATAGCTAACAAAATCTATGTTCATCTCTAGTCAGATGTACAGCACTTACATACAGCTGTAGAAATGGCCATAATGTGACCATAATGTTATAGAACTAATTAATACCTGTCACTCGAAGCAGTGAGAAAATTCTAGAAACCAGTTAAAGGAGTTTCTCCAAATCTATTAATACAACAACTGGGGTTATTGAAGCATAGAAGGTTTTCCCCCAGTCTATAAATAGATCAATCTAACAGAGTACAATAAACACAAGTGTTAACTAGACAAGTATAAAATTCAATAATTCATTAACTTTATATGGTAATACATACATATAATGCTTACATTAAACAATGCACTGGAACAGTGCCTGTATATGCAACATAAGCAACTTCTTTATTGTATGAATGACTTCCTTGGATATGTAAACATTTATCTTGAGTTACATAGTGTTTTGAAGTGGTAAGTATCATGCTGCAATTTCATGGGAATAGTTTTCACTTCTCAGATCAAGATCCAGGATTCAATAGGATTTACTACAGTCCTGGATAATTCTTCTGTCTATGACGTGTCAAAGATCATAATTGGTGTATCGGGGGAATCGAGAATGGTTCTAAAACATCTCCGTGTTATTGTGTGTTGTCCAAGTAAGTATTCCAATAGTCTATCAAAACAGGGATGGGGTATATTATAATGTATTACTACTAACTAGCTACTTCTCGTCTTTGCTCCTTGTTGAACATTAGCTGTAAAATATCTTAGCTGCACATCTTTCCAGTTGGACCATCTCTATCTCTCTCTTTCTCTCAGCTCTCAGACACTTTGGAATTTGTGTTATTACTGTTTCAAATATTCAATCTATTACTATTTCCAATCTCGATCAAATTTAGGGTTTTACATCGTATTCAGCAGCCAGGGTCATCTAGGGACAAGTCCTTAGTATTGCTACTTGTTGCATTCCAACCCACCAAGAGGTGACAGCCTGTGATCCAGTGTTATTCTTGCTAACTGCTAGGTCACTAAGGACCACCTGATCTATTTAAAACAAATGACACAAAGGTAAATGTTAGATGATTATTTGCCAAACCTTGGAAGCACTGGCATTACCTAATGTTTGATATGATTATAAATCTCTTGCCGAGATTATTCGTAAAACTTAAGAGTAGTATATGAAGGGTTAACATTTGCCTCATTGTATGGCCTTACTTTAACCCTCAATGAACTTTTACCCTCACCTAAAAATGAGGCAAAAGTTAACCCTTCATTTAACCAAATTATCCTGAAACCAGGCAAGTTAGTACTGTGAGGTTGAATATGTCCAGGAATGATTTTTAAAAAGGTTATGTCCAGGAATTAAACAGTGAAAAAAATTTTAAGAGTTCCTAGTATTGTACTACGGCACCACGGACATTTCTTTAGTTGCTCTGCACACCTCTCACAACACAACAGATGTCGACAAGGTAGAAGAACCATTGTAATATCACCCTCCATACAAATCTTACAAACCGGTGCTGTATCTAATCTCTTGTTCTCCTGAACAACTTGTTGATCTTCAATTTGAAATATTGCATCCAATAAATCCACGGCTGTAATGGTATTGCCTTTTAACTTTCCAACCCGTCTCTTATTAATTTATCAGAAAATCCCAACTGACGTACAATTTTCTCTGCACTTTTATGTACCGAACAGTATGTCATATTAGTGTAATCTTGGTTTAAAATTTCGGTGGCCCTCACTATAGCAAATATACAAAATGGAAAATGTTTAAGATGTTCTTTCAAAGGAATATCTCCTGTAGCCCATAGTTTATAGCTGTATACATAACATGTATGCACAACAAAAAATAAATTTTCATTAACAAAGTTGAATGCTGGTGGAAAAAGAAGGTTTTGTTATAAAAAGATTCTCAGCATTTTTTTTTTGGCTTTAAGGTTTTTTCTTGAAAAAATGAGAGTAAAGGTTCTTAGTGAAAAGAGGCTCTTTAAAAGGTTTTCTCTGGTATGGCTTATCAAGTCATGAAATTCTTAAGTTTAGGATCTTTAAGTGGAAGGCATGTGGTTGACTAAAAAATCTGGTACAGGTTGAATGTGTACAATGTATTAACTTTCAACTCTAGCAGACCATATATGTGTGTACTGTTCATACCCAGGCAGTATTATTAAACCATGAAAATCTAAAGAGTTCCTGATGTTGCATTTCTCTCATGCACAGTTACTGGCTGACTCAAAAATCCAGTACAGGCTGAATGTGTACAAAGTAATAATGATTAACTCTGTAACAGACCATATGTGTGTGTACTCTACATATGCGGTAAGTATTATTAAACCATGAAATGTGCAGATGATCTTGTGGCATAATCTAAACACTGATCAGGATTCTGCTATGGTCTTTTATGGTTTAATTATTTTGTACTGTCCACCATTGGTGAATTTTACATGTCAAATCATTTTATAATTAAATGAATATTTTTCTTTTAAAAACATAAGAAAAAGCAAATAAATATATAATAAAAATACCCTTCTACCAGAACTTATTATCCTTAAGAAGGCACCCACTTTTTATTCATCATTCATTGTATATTGCAGAAGTTACCCCTCACAATTCAAACCTGCACCATCATCATCCTTTGGTATTTCATTGAAGAAGGTGTCTTTAATGGTTTTCGTTCAGATAGTTATTCGAACCTGAGCACTTAATCTGGAAAGTTGTACAAGGTAAAAAATTCCACATAGGTGTGTCCCATTAAACATTAGTTGTTTTATGTAGAACAGGTTTAACTTAATAACTATAGACAGATGTATTGCAGTAGCTTTGCTATTGTAACAAATTCTGCAACCTCTCTGCACTATTTATTGTACATATAATGTCTGAAATAGAAAAACAACATTTTTTTTTCAAAATCTTACAAGTGTCATACTATTTCTAATAATCAACAAATTCCTTCTTATTTAAAACACCTATGCGCCTTTTGTGAGAAAGGGGATAGTTGCTTAATGATGGTCTACTATTTACAATACAAAAAAACATGTACTAATATTTGTTAATGTCACACTGTTATATTGTACAGAGAGGTTACTGTACACATGTAGATCTATATGTACAGATGTAGATCTTTTTTGGGGGTGCATATTGTTTTTAATGAGAATGTAAAGTTTAATTAACTGGTGTCATGATTTTGTCTGGCAATCAACAAACAACTGAAGTCACGTACAGTGTGTAAGATATCAAATGGCATCAACTATATGCTTAAAGGTGATGATCCAGAAGATTCAGATACTGATCCGGATCACTCTTACAATGGAATCATTTCTTCCTTTTACCACTTCTTCCTTTTACCATTTCTAACATATCTTAAAAATATCAAAATCCATCCTAAAAATATCTGGCAGCCTGGATCTAGATGATCCAGACAGTAATCCAGATCACTCCCAAATCTAACCACCTGTTCCTTGTCCCATTTAGGACATTTTCCGAAAAATTTCATCAAAATCCATCCATACCTTTTTGAGTTATCTGTCTTTAAAAAAATTACATTTCATAGATCCAGAAAATCCATATAGTGATCTGGATCACTCACCAAAATTTAATCATTTCTTCCTTTTACCTTTTCAAGAAATATCCTGAAAAATTTCATCAAAATCCGTCTGTAAGTTTTTGAGTTATCTTGTTTCACAAATGCACAAACAAACAAACCCACACAAAAACATAACCTCCTTGTCAGAGGTAACTATTTGCTTAAAGGTTAGCATTAGTAACACACTTGCCTGCCATCTCTGACATCAGACGGGTTTAAACTCTGGACCTTATGTGGGAAAGTTAGTAGTTGTTTACCTTTTAGAATATGACATGCAGTGATATTGTACATATAACTGATGTAGATCTTTTTGGGGTGCATATTGTTTTTGTGAGCATGTAAAGTTCAATAATTGGTCTTAGGATTTTCTATTGCAATCAACATCTTCTTAAGTTTGAGTAATCAATGTCCCTATATAAATATATATTTACTCTTAAAGTCTTGTGAATGAGAAAAAACAATGATTATTTGTGGACATAATAGTGGATGACATAACAAATAATTCATTACATTGTTTTTCTGAGTAGTGAAAGCAGAAAAAAAAACTAATATACCTGATAGTGAATGAAACATTAAAGGGCCACTGCAACCAAATTTACCAAGTATATTTTTCAGATGAAAAACACAGAGTGTTATTCATACAACACTACTGACATAAATAATCAAGCCAGAATACACCCAGTTGTTTATTATCAGTACTTTTATCTGTTGAAATGTATGTTTCTGCTACAGGCCGGGAGAAATTAGGTCAGGTTACTGCTTCTGTGCACACGTCATCAACAGAAGATGTACTGGCTTTTCTGTTGTTTATGTATGCAGAGATCAGTTGATTTGTCAGTGTATTCTCTTGATTTTACATTTATTTAGAACTCTTTTGGTATACTTAAACGGCCATTGCAACCCAAAAAACTATTTTCTCAGTATTTGGAGTTCTGGATAAACCAATTGAGGAAAAATACAAGTATACTGCATACAGTTTGTAAGATGGTGCAGGGGATATCTGGGGAAAAAACAGTCCATCTCCCTTCTTGTGTTACAGCTATCATTAGGGAAAAAATTTGACTTTCTTGGATTCAAATATTCACAAACATGAAAACTTCAAATTGACAGTTTTACATGGACACATGTTTTATTATACATTAACATTGTGTTGGTGATATAAACCAAAGGTTTTTTTACATAAACAAAAACAAATTAGCTGTGAGATGTTTTCTTTTCATGATATTCATTGTTACAATAGTTTTCATAAATCTAAAGTGACTGACAGTTTTAATCAATTGTGAGATCATTGCTTGTATAGCTTTTATGCTCCAAATTGCAAAGACTAGTCTGTGTGGCTATCAGTCAATTACAATTCATCTTCCTGCTGCTTTTTAACTGCTATGACTTATTTAATAATTTTATTTCTTTAAAACTTTTTTAATGAATAAAGACACATGCATATGTGAAGCCCAATCCATGAAATTGTCCATTTTGTGAGCCGTAGTCAAATAAGACATATGAAAATCCCATGAAAATATGCAAAAAAATAAAAATTACAGTGAATTGTGAATAATAAACACTGAAGACACTGTTCTAATACTGTTCATATGCAATAAATATATGCTTTAATGTATAGCTGATGCTTGAGTTAAAAAGAGACATGTTTTATTTAAATTAATAAAATGCCTAATTGTATGAATTATGTCTGTTTATTGCAAATCTAGAACTATGATTATCAATTTCTGTGGTAAAATAGGATTTTTTTTTCATAAACATTTGAATGTAAAGTGTAAGTTAACCCCTTAAAGACCTTATCTGTCGACTAGCAGTCGACAGCAATGTGTATTCTACAGTACCATGTCTGTCGGCTAGCAGTCGACACCCCCATATGATATGCCAGCTTTCCTTCAGCACTGTAGAATTAAACGTCTTGGTATACTGATATACGCTATTTAAAATATTATGTACGAGGACGTTATGGACAACGTAAATCACTTGTGGTGTGTATTTTAGCAACCTAAACTGTCTGTCAGCTCTTCATCCCGGATTTTCCTTCGGTATAGTAGAATACTGCTCCCTTGGTGGTGAAGAGGTTAATGTTCACAGTAACAGTGAAGCAATATAATACTTTTATACATGAAACTTTCTTTTTTCATACATGGTACTGCCTATTTATGGATGGGCAAGCAAAAACTGGACATATTGGCTATTTGCGATCATTATATGACTTTAAAATGGCTGCAAAAACTGGTCCGTATATTGCAGATGCTGAACATAAAGATAATTCCAAATAATGATGCTATAAATGCTTTGTAATTTAAGAAAACACAAGGCTTTTAGACTCCAAAATACTACACACACACTGTTTTTATACTGATGAATGAATACAGGAGATGAGTTGTGTTCATGTGATGACGTGTGTGCACGTGATCCAGAGGTTAAATGTTCTGTGAGGCAGATTTCTGCAGGAAAGCTAAACAAAAGCATTTTTTGTGGCTTTCCCAGTGGTTGTGTGTATATTTATCTACTGGATTGGGTACTATGTGTTTTGATGTACTTATACTGAGAAAATAGTTTTTTGGTTGCAGTGGCCCTTTAAGACTAATAGAACTATAATTGTTATGTACATGAAAGTTTTGTATCCAAGCATATTTTCAGCAAAAAGGAAAAAAAGATTAAGTAATTACTTTTGGTTTGAGAATTATACTAGTAATACACTTACAGTTACCTTGATATATGAGCGCTGTAAAATAAAAGAGATGAAATCGGTCATCAAATGTACAATAAGTAATAAACTTACAGATTTCCCAAAAATAATGTACCAATACACATGTGACTAGTCATATTTTGTATACATTATCTTTCTATTTTAGAGATCTTTTATGAACTAAGTTTTTTGACACAATTTTTATCTTTAAATTATAAGTTCTCACCTATGTAGTGACTATTAACAGTCTTGTAAGTGGTAATACTACAAGGAACACCATGGAACTTTTTAAAACAAAAAATATTTTTTTCCTATTCTATAATGAACTGTTGTGCAATTTTATCTTTTAATAAAAAGTTCTCACCTGTGCTACCATTTCACAGTCTTACAAGTAGCAATACTACAAGGAAAGTATGAACCCTCTGATGTGTAAAAAAACACTTTTAATTTTTAATAATGAACTATTAAAGAAGAAAAAAAATTACAGAAATCACCCAGACTGATTAAAAAAATTAGTACATACCAGAATCATCCGTTGCTTTATGTATGTAAAATAGAAAGATGTAATAAAAATATAATAAAAGATATAAAATCAGACATTTCATTATGTCTGACGTGTAATTTCTCATCTATGTCAACCTCCTTCTTCACAGGCTAAAAAGAAAAAAAAGGAAATGTATGAATTGTGTAAGAAATAATGAAAAAAGTGTCACAATGACAAATGAATCAAAAATTTTGTCAGGTTAAAATGTCTCATTTTCATATTTCAGTAAAAATTCATTTAGGTGAAAATGTTTTAGACACTGACCCTACAAACAAAATTGGACAAATTTCATTTGGATGAAAATGATGAATCATGGTATTAGTGTAATGTACTTAAAATTCATATATACTGGTACTAACTTTTATGAAATTAGATATACTATGTTTCATTTCAATTTAGTGTTACCCATGTTATTGGTCCCCACCTACAAAATATACAAAACAATAAAAATTATATGACTCCTCAATATCATGCTTATAACGTGATCAAAATGCCAATATAATTTCAAAATACCAACCATCAACCTGTATCATACGGGAATTAAATGATATTTTGTTCAACTGATTACATGTAAATGTTATAAAAGACATACTACTTGCAAGTACTGTACTGAAATATACTTTGAAGTCTTTTATATGTTGAAACACACAAATCTGACAACAGAATGCTTATAACCTACATAATGTACTATCTTGTTAAGTCCAAGCTAAAAACATAAGCATGTGGTAAAGCACAATATGTATAGTGTCTTGGTTTTCTTTCTTAGATTTAAAATGACCTCATTTCAATTATGTCGACACTTTTTTATATATGACTTACAGATGCATAAAACAGAGAAGATATATGGGTCATCATGTTCTCAGTGCACAAACACACTATTACAACAGTGCACCCAGCAATTTTGTGGGCTTACAGCTCAGTTTTGGTGTATATGATAAAGATGTATTTTCTTTAATTGTTGATTACTTAGTCATTAACCTTAGTAATTAGTAAAGACTTGTTTCAAAATTCTGTTTGGAGAAATGATTTACCATGTAAATGATGTTTTAAAGGCTTTTCATCTTTCGTGTAGTAACCCTTTGAACCAATTGTGAGGAATACTTACAATCTTAACAGGTTCTCTCTTCTCTTTCTCTCTTCAATATAAAATACACAAAATCCCTTTGGACCATGTGGGGGGACACTACTTCTGTCAATCTAATGCACTATGTTCTATATTGTTGTAAATTTTTTTACTTTGCAGAGTAGTAGATTAATAATGTTGGGTAATCTCTAACAAAACCAGATATATAATACAATCTTTGTACACCTAAATATCACCAACTATTTTTACCTCTGTCATATTAATCAGTTTTCAACTTCTATTTATTAAAAGTATAAAAGCAAATGTTTTTCAAAAACTAAACTTTTATTATTGACATACAAGTTAACATCCAAACTGAACCAATTATTATATCTTGTGTCACTACACACAAATATTTTTAGACCCTTTTTAATAATCACAAGTAATACGAAAAGTAATATTATTGTAAAATATACTTACAATTTCCTCTTTCTTGTTCTTAGATTGTAATCCCTGTACAAAAAAAAACAAAAATATGTAAAAGATTAATTGAAGAAAATCTCTCCAAATTAAACTGATATCCAAACAAGACACTTTGATATATATCGTAAGTTAACATACATTTTCTTATTTGGCATTCTTTCTCTAACTGAGGCCTTTTTTTAAAAGATTGGAGTAAATTTTCTGTAAGCTACCTGTCCTGTCACACAGTGTGAAGTCTATATATATATATATATATATATATTACTGAAGTATCGCTTTTTTTAGATTAACCATTATTTTTTGCAGTAACTTGTTTTGTGTTGTTTTTGATTTTCAGAGGGCAAAATTTTACAACTTACAATTTTCTAAAGCAATGTGCAACGGCTACTGTGATTAATCATCACTAGGTAAATTTATCTAAGGTAGAAAAATTAATCTAACACAACATATATATTAGTTTAATTGAAAATGCTATAAAAGTCAATTTTCTCAAATTTAGTATAGCAGTAAACTTTTAAGTTTAATGTTACACATCTTTAGTAATGTCAGATGAATTGTAATATGTCAGAATCTGTGAATACCCTGCATTGATCTAATGTTATAAAACTGACAATTTTTATGGAAATTTACAACACAGATAAATCCCTCAAGAATTATCAATAATAAATTTTTCATGATTTTTCTCTTGTGTTAAATATATGGTTTTAAACCTTTTACGTAAACTACCTTACGTTCACAGTAAGTAAAAATAAAACTGTTTTACCCATTATCTTGAAATCTTTGAAAAAAAATTAAAAACTGTCAGTCAATATCTTTTAACACAAATTATTCTGAACCATTATATTGTAATTTACACCAACTGTACCATCACGGTAATCTACAACAAAGCTGTGATATTTTATGGAAGTATATACATGTCTTGAATGTGTATATAATTGGTGAAATGTCAAAGAAATCACTTACTATAAAAATTCCATTAACACTTTCCATGTGTTGGTTGATTTAGTTAGCTATGTGAAAACAATTAGAGTCAAATATAAAAATGAATGAATAAAAACATCAAACACCCTTAGAATGTAATGATATTGAGACATCAAAGACTTATAAGCCATTCATATAAATGTGAAAACAGTCAATATGAAAAGTTTACTAACTTAAGGAAATCATACAAGAACACTTAGTTTTGTTGCTCCATTTTCACTTTCCGCAGAAATCTTAACATTTTTTTCAAATGAAATAAAAAAATAAGAAACAAATGATATTAGAACACCTAACTTTGTTGGTTCCTTTTTACTCTCCATAGAAATCTTAACTGTATTCTTCACAATTCAAACTTGTACCATCATCATCATCCTTTGGCACCCTACTGAACAATAAGCCTTCACTTCTTGCTCTGCAGATATTTATTAAAATCTGTGCAATAGTTCTGGAAAGTTCTACAAACGGGTGTGTCCCACTGAACATTATTCGTTTGCTCTGTAAGCCAACTTTAACAAAGAACTATTGACAGATTTATTGTAGTGTTGTCATTATTATAACAAATGTAATAACCTCTCTGTGCTTTTGTTCTGGAAACTTCTGTTTGTATGTTGACCCACTAAACATTCTACAGAAATGCAAACCTAATATTGTTTTTATGATCTTCTATGTAATTTATTGCATTTACGAGACAGTTTTTTATGAGTGTTTTGACCTTTGTAAACTACCATTCTAGCAAGTTCTACACAAAAGTTCTCATCTGTGGAGTCATTACAAGTTTTTTTAGTCAATGTAAAATGTATTGCATTTATGTCAGTTTATTACCCTGATCTCATTACTTCTTTGGACTTGGGTTCTAGAGAGTTCTACAACACACAAAAATTCTTCTCAGTACTATCTGTCACAATGCAAATTTCTTTACCAACAAGGTTTCAATTTTGATGAATCATATTAGAGATTTATTACATCAATATTTAGAATTTGTAATTAAGGTTTTGAGAATATTCTAGAAAAGACTCATTTCTTGATATGGAATGTTTCTATTCGAAGCACCGTTGCCATGTCTGCTATTAAAATTTTTTTTCTACAAACACAGGCTGGGTTTAAATTGATTCATCAGAGGAAAAAAAATCTGAGCTTATACAAGGTTCACATTGTTATGACTGTAAAGACACAGCTGCCTTTTTAAAAAAAAAAATATAATTATGTGTCAGTGTGAAAGGTTAATAACCAACCGGTCAAAAGATAGCTGCAGTACACTGAAAATTATTAATTTGTCGAAATGGTGCCTAAAACAACAAGTTTTTAATTTGGCTAATTCAAATGCCATTTTCTTGTTGGATGATAGCCAAATGTTGATAACTTATTACTCAGATTAACTGAAAACTGTTGATAAGGAAAATAGTGCACTTAAACTTAATATCATAAGAACTTGGCCAATAACAGGTGGCCAAAATGACAAATTATTTGGACTACCAAGGTCATTTTTTTGTCATAAGTTTGTCCGTTAATTTGTCCAACAAGAAAGTGACAAGTTAAAATTTGTCAATTGGGAAGTTTGTTGTTTTAGGCACAATTTTGACAAAGTCTTGACAAATTAATGTTTGTCAGAAGTTTTCAGTGCAGTAATGGGAGACAAAGAAAGGTATACCTTATTTTATGGAATTCAGTCACCTTTCAGTCAGTTTCACCCTTCTAAATTTACTATTGACGGAGTAATGTATAGATGTGCTGAACAGTATATGATGTATTGTAAGGCAATCTCATTTAAAGACTATATTACAGCCCGAAAAATTATGTAGGTGAAAGACCCCAAAGTAATGAAAAGATTGGGTAGAAAGGTAAGGAATTTTAACAAAGATGGCTGGCAAAATCCAAAGCCATTGTTAGAAAAGCTTCACTAGCAAAGTTTACTCAAAATTCAAAATTGAAAGAAAAACTTTTGGAAACTGCAGGTACCATTCTTGTTGAGGCCAGCCCTTGGGACACAGTATGGGGAATTGGTAGGTATACTTGTGATCCTAAAACTAAGTTTAAAAATATTGGAGGGGGAAAAACTGGTTAGGATATATACTTACAAATGTTAGAGATCAAATTTTAATGTCATAATGTACAAACACAGGTTGGTTTTTTTTAATTGATTCACCAGTGCTAGTTACTACAAAACATTAGGTGTAAGTCATTTTATCTCAACCCCTATGAACTTATATTCTAGAATCCATAATTCATGACTACAATATATAGACTGCCCCATATTTCAAAAACTAAGCATATTCAGGTTTCTCTTTGTAGAACAGTGTCTGGTTCTGTTTTTTTTTAACAATTGATAGTGTCTTAAAGATTTATTGCATTCAAATTGCTATGAATTCTCCCATTCAACATTGTTCTGTGTGTAGAAACATTCGAGGCGTTTTGACTTGATTGATTTTCTTTTGCTATTAAATTTTTTTTCATGATGTAAACTTTGCGGACTTGTATTCTAGAAACTTCCTCTTAATATGTCTCCATCTGTTGTTGCATTGCAAATTGCTTGAAATGGTTTACAATTAATGATTTATTGAAAATGGTCATGAGGCGTCCCACTGAACATTTTACAGAATACTGGGGTGGTTTTGACATGAAACCTTTGTGGACTTGTGTTGTAGAAAACTTTTCTGAATATATCTTCATGTGTTGTCCCACTGCAAATTTCTTGCAATGGTTTACAATTAATGATTTATTGAAAATGATCATGAGGCGTCCCACTGAACATTTTACAGAATACTGGGGTGTTTTTGACATGTAACCTTTGTGGACTTGTGTTGTAGAAAACTTTTCTGAATATATCTTCATGTGTTGTCCCACTGCAAATTTCTTGCAATGGTTTACAATTAATGATTTATTGAAAATGGTCATGAGGTGTCCCACTGAACATTTTACAGAATACAGGGGTGTTTTTGACATGTAACACTCTCGCCTCCCACCTCTGAGGCCGGGGTTCGATCCCCATGACGGCCTTAAGTGGGAAAGCTGGTAGTTGCTTGCCGTTGGTCGGCAGTTTACAGTACACAACCCTAGCGAACTGTATGTACTGGTTTCCTCTGCCCTTCCAACTACCCGTCGTGATATGATCTGTACAGTGTTGAAAGCGATGTAAAACCCCAAATAAATTGACATGTAACCTTTGTGGACTTGTGTTCTAGAAAACTTTTCTGAATATATCTTCATGTGTTGTCCCACTGCAAATTTCTTGCAATGGTGAACTTTATAATTAATGATTTATTACATCTGTGTGAAATTGCTGTGAGGTGTCTTACTAAACATTAATTGCTTCATAGGGTGTTTTGACATTAATGTTATTCTGGAAAGTTCTACAAAGCAATATATCATTCCTCAATACAATTCCTCAATTCTTTTTTTCTCTCTACTAAAGATTTTTTTTGCACTTTTTGTGAACTCTGTGTTCTAGAACTTTCTAATTATCCCCACATCTGTTGTCACACTGCAAATTTCCTGTAGATTTTTTTGCAAAGTCATCTTTTCTCAGATCTTATATAAAGACCGTGTGATGGCTATTAACTCCTCACACTTTTCTGTGCTGCAAAGGGGAGTAATCTAATGAAATGTAAATGTTGTTTTAAAGTTTTTTGTGGTGGATAAATTAAACACAGAGTTGTAGTATTATTTCAATAAGTTTATGAAAATAAATCAGATCTTATTGAAATTTGAGATATTTTAACAGTTTCAATTGTAAAGTCTGACCTTATTAGACAGAATCCTTTTGTAATACAGAATCAACATGACGTTTTAATTTTTAGATTTCTTCATATTACTTTTAAATATTTTGTTAAAAATTCTAAAGGCTTTATACTTTTAAGAAAAGTTAATACAGTAAGTAATTACCGTGGAATAGAAGATATAGTGAAATATGTTATAAAGAACTACATACAACCTTATCTAGTGAAATCATCAGTATACTCAAAACTTTAAATTATCATTGGGAAATCAAAGTTTTTATATCTTAGTGAGAAGCGAATTAACCTTTCGGAATTTCAAAAGTACTTACAAACAATACCAGACTTAGAAACAAAAAGAACGTGTCTCTACTAAATACACAAGTGATAGTTTAGTATTCACCGTATACTCACAACAAAACAACTGTTTAAAAGTTACCGGTTGAACTAAACAGATAGAAAAAGTACCGAGTTTTAACAAAATTTTCCTTTCAGCTACCCAGGACATCACCATGAATACATACTTAACGCAAGCATTTATAGTAAAGTACCTTCAGACTTTAGCTCACCTTTTGTGGGAGGATATAAATCTCTCCTTTCTCACTGATTATGACATGTATTTTTATCAAACTTTTAACATTACAGATCAACAAACACTTTACAAAAAACTAAAACATATGTTCATAGAATCTCTTAAAAAACAAGAAAATCAAAGTCGGAAATTTAGAAATATGGTTTCTTTTAATGCTATCGACAGATTTATGGATAGTTTGTCGGAGAAACTATGTGCTTTCTTCACCGTACATTTCACGAAGGACTGCATTAAAACATATGTTTCAAAGACAAATTTGAGGGGAGAATCGTACATTTTAAAAACCTCTGAAGATAAGTCTGTAGAATTTTACAAAAATACCGAATCTTTCTGTCCTTTATCTTCCAAATCTGAATCAGTAACAGAGTTTGCAGAACCTGTGTGTAAAAAAGCAAAGAAAACATATCTCAATTTTGATTGTCCTTGCCCTACACAAAATTACTCTACAGAACCAGTAAGTAAAAAAAGTTACCATTAAAAATGATAAAATCTAAGAACAGAAACCCTTTTGTGAAATGTAACAGCCGACAGATTAATATGCAAAACCATCACAACCAAAAACAGTTTACAGAGCAGAATGATTTACAACATTACCATCGCATTTCTAAAGAAAATTCGATCAACCTGACCAATAATGTGGAAAAACTTAACCAAATTGTGAAGAAAACAATATCTTACTTAAATTCATTTTTACCACAAGATTTGAAAGCTGAAGAAATATCTTGTGATGTAAAATGCCCGGTGCATTGTTGTTTATTATCAGGAAGACAGACCATAAAACATCTGAAAAATGCAAAATTCATAATAATACAAAATAGCGTTTGTGTTATACAACAGGCAATGTGCAGCAAAGATGATGTCAGTAAGGTATAAGAAAGACAGGTGTGATTGTAGTTAGCACCACATGTATATGTGGTATCACTTGTCTCTGTATGTAGAAAAATGCTTACCTTTGTTTCTTGATAGAGAAATTATGCAAAATGTTGTTGTACTTGCAGATATTATAAGACATGAACAACTGCTAATATTAAAAGGTCTTTGTTTTTCAAAAATTTATCAGTTCAACCTAATTGTTAGATTACTTCCCAAGTGGCTATCTGAACAGTTTAAAGACAAATATGTGTTTGGACAAGTTTCTTGGAATTATCTAGAAATTGCCATTCCAAGATTTCTGAGTAAACATTTGGGGTTACATAATTTTATAAAAAAACCTAAAACTTTGTTCCTGGTAAAAGAAATACTGGTAAGAAACAGTAATAATGGACAGTGGGAAAGACATAAACTGTCCTATTTGATGGAGAACTTTGCCTTTGTAGAAATCATGTACTGAAATGGAGAGATTTAGATGTGTTTGTGAAACATGGGTTATGTATACAACTGGGAATAACAATAACACTGGGATATCACTACCTCTCTGTATAAATATTATTTTGAATTTAACCTGTGTTGATTGTAAGAATTTTGTGCTGGTAGTGTAATACACTGAACTAAACTTTATTGCCACATTAACTGCAAAAGTTTTGTCAGGACTACCTTTCTGATAAACTAAGCTTTCTGCTGTATTAAATAGGAAGCAGCAATACATTTACTCTCACATATGTATCACCAACTTGAGGTTAAAAAGTGTTTTTTGTGTGAACATTATAGCTAAATGACAGAAAAAGTGTGTGAAAGGTAAAGTTAATGGACAAAAGAGTTTAACTGTTTTTAGATGTGACATGGGGAAGTTAAGGTTAAATTTTTGTGTGATAGACTACAAAACTTGTACAAATTGCCTCCAAATGGAGTTGTCCATGAGTTATTTGGTATTGAATACTTTGAACTATTACCTAATGAAATAAGAAAGCTGCTTATGGGTGTGATATTAGAATTACCAGATTTATTTTACCCACAAATAGCAAAAAAGAGCAGTGTTAACCTATGTGGACTACATGCGTTAGTTGGAATCATTTGCTCATTTACCCAACAGGTTATCAAACTTAGCATACATCTTGAGAGGTGAAGAAGAAAATAAACATACCAGACAATTATATCTGAAAGAATCAACTTTTTAAAAATTGCTGAAGACAGGTTTTTTTCCCTTCAAGTATCTAAAGGGGATCGAAGTTTTGAAAGAATGTAAATTACCAGAACGAGACCACTTTCACTGCTCTCTTACAAAGAAGATCATCACTCCTAACATTACCAGCATGCACAGTCAATGTTTATGGTTTTAAAATGTTCAAATGTAGGAAATACTTAGAAGCCTACTTGAAACTAGCTGTGACATTACTGGAAGATGTTTTTGAAACTTTCAGAGCAAAAAGCATAAACTGTATGGGTTAGACATTGCAAAATATGTGAGTCTACTAAGCTTTTCATTTGATGCATTCAAATTAAAGTAAAGCTTGAACTGATCACGGATCTTGAGCAGTATGAATTCATACAGAAAGCCATTAGGGGTGGCATCTCTGGTCACTACACAAGATGCAAAAGCAAACTGTCCAACATTAGTCGACTACAATGAAGCAGAACCATTGAGCTACCTTCACATGTTTAACTGTTATTCATTATATGCCTACTTTTTATCAAAAAAATTACCGGTTGGTGAGTTTAAGTGGCTGGAAAGCAACAAAATTTCAAACTTTGAAGTACAAAAAATAGGAACAAATTCTGACCTTTTTGGAAGTTGACCTGGTTTACTTATGTTAATGTACATGTCAAACATTCTGAATTTGCACTGGCACTGATATGGAAGAAACAAAAAATATGATGAACTCAGTCCTTACAACTAAAGTATCCAAAAATCAAGGGATATGAAAAACTTGTTCAGCAATGTAGAAAAACTAGTTCAAACCCTAGAAAAACTATGTAATAAATTTTGAACTACTTAAACTGTACTTAATCCTTAGACTCAAAGTGACAAAAATTCACAGAGTTCTCAGGTTTTTGAACAGAGAGGATTCATAAGGTAATTTATGGAGTTCAATATTGAAAGAAGAAAGGCGGCCAACTCAAAATTTGAGAGCAACAACCTAAAATTATAAAGAATGCTATTTATGGAAAAACCATATAAAATATGTTCAAAAGATGAAAAGTCAGGTTAGTGACCACTAAAATTTTGAAACAAACCTACCTTTCAAAGGGTGGAGTTTACTCAACCCTAAAATTGCAGCAGTGAAACTGAAAAATCATGTAGTTAAATTTGAAAAAAAACATTTTTATAGGATTCTCAGTTTTAGAATTAGCGAAAAAAGTTATGTATCAACTTCTATGTTTATTTCTTCACAAATTGTTTTGGTACATGGTATACAGTACATCCGCTATACAATGATACAGATTCTTTCTTGTTAAAAATTGTTGAAAAGGATGAATCAGCTCCTACACCAAATAATGTATACAGAGCTAACTCTAAATACTTTGATTTTTCCAATTTTCCAAATACACATCCATTGTACCACACCAAAGATGCCAAAGTAAAAGGTGTTTTAAATGGAATATGGGGCAAAAGAACTGGCAGAGTTTGTGGGTTTAAAATCAAAACAATATTCCATATTATATTCCTGTGACACTATCCATAGAGTCAAAGAAGTACCAAAAGCAGCTGCTAATGAACTGGTACATGCAGAACACCTTCATATTTTGAGAAAAAATCAACTGAAGACTGTTCACTTTTCTGCAATACGTAGTTTCAAACACAAACTCTACACCATTGGTACAAAAATAGCTCTCAGTGCATTTGATGACAAAAATATATATCAGGGGACGGTATAAATTTTTTAGCCAATGGAGATTATCGTTTAGCCAGATGGGATTCAAAAACAAAGCTTTCAAAATAAACTCTTGTAAAACAGGGAAACTGTACTATCATTTTTCTGATGAGTTTTCAAGAAAAAATGTAACACTTAACTATAACAAGTTTAAAAAACTGAAGAAGATTTTACCTTCAGTATTAAACATTGTAAAGAAATATGAGGGAAAAAATTCTGAGACACTCAATGACATCGGCTTACAATATCACACCCGAAAGCAGCGATATCGAGTCAGATGTTGTATAATAGTTATGTTACTTAGCATTCATGGAATTATGGATGCTGAAAAAAGTTATCTATTTGTTTTATTAAGAGAAAACTTTAACAATAAAACATAGACTTCATAGAGGAACCTGTAGAAAAATTTGAAAAGTATTTAGGACGTAATCCATTAAAGGAATATTACACTGACCCTATGAAAACTGCTGTAGTTTGTCAGCACTACTTCCTGAATGTCTTAGAAAAGTTGTATTCAGAAAAAACTAAACAACAACATGCATTACCTCATATCTGAAAGAAATCTGTACAGCACAGTTATTTTCATTAATGCATAGTATAGAAGATTGTACCTGACAGACTTTCAACATGATTATCTTATAGATCAAGTTCATGAAAAAATAGGCAAAACCTTTAACAAAGAGTGTGAGCTAGGTTGCCAGAAGATGTATGTAGTCATGGATGTTGAAAGGTCTTTGGAATGGATATTGAATGGAAAAGAAAGCACCATGTTAGAGTTATGAGACTACCTGCAATTCTCCAAAAAAGTACGATGAGTATTATCACATTTTGTGGTCAAAATTCAAGTAACAAGGTTCAGAAATCAGTTAACATTAATGAGGATAAAGTTCTATACAGATAAAATTGATGCTGAATTGGGTATAAAGACAATGTTATTTGACAATAATATGTCTGTGTGTCATGGAAGAATCGGCTTTATAAGATAACCTACATGAATAATGGATAGTTCTTTGACTGATAAATTGGATATTTCATGTGAACAGGTACCTTGTTGTTCATACTGTTCCAAGGATAAGGTTTTGGTGAAAGGGAAATCCTACTACCATGACTGTAACAAGAATTGCTTCAGGGAATGTAAATGTTGTAAGCAACCATTCCATGATGAAAAATACTTCACTTATTCGGAGACCAGATTTCTAAGGTTAGACATGAACAAAGAAAATGGAAACCCGCTGATGACACTGTGAACAAAAAAGTTTCTGACGAGAAAAAGAGAGAAGAAAAAAAAAACCTTTGTGAAAAAAGAAAGTCATTAAAGGTAATAGGATACCTACCATTTTTCTTTTTTAAGACAGAAGTCAGAAAACAATGAAAGTCAACATAACTAATAATACTGTTATAATTACCTGTTGTGTACTTAAGATATAGGTACAAAAATGAATGGGTTTAAAAGACATTTTACCGAGAAAATTGTATTCTTGCAGATATGAGTGATGTGTATCCATCTATAGTCACAAGATTTAACAAAATATAATTTGGAAAATCATTCAAATTAATTGGAAGAATACATTCCAATTTTATTTATCAAGCAAGATACCCAATGGGAAAGTGCCAGGTAAAAGTGAAATTGCGCAGACATTCTCCATATTTTTTGATGGGGTGCAACAGAGAACAATGAATACACTTTGGAAATTGAAAGTGCTTCTTTGCTTTTGAAACATGACACAATTATACTGTCCATAAAACCCACTCACTTAAAAAGTCTACAATCATATCTGATAAAGTATCCAATAAAGAAAGTTGACATAAAATATTTTACAAAAAGTGTGGGTCAAGATGATTTGTTGGAGTAAAATCTATGGAATGGTCAACAACCAACAAGAATTGTTCTTGGGATTGGACAACTCTTTCCCCTTTTTCTGAAAATATAAAACAAACCCCTTCAACTTTCGACACTTCAGTGTGCAGAGTATGGGACTGAGAGTCAATGGGAAAGCTATTCCATTTGAGGAGTTGGATGGATCTTCTGGTAGATACCTTATGGGGTACCTTTCACTCTTCCAAGGCACCGGCACTTTATGCTTGGATAATTCAGTGGGTGTTACAACTGAACATTATAAATGGTCACCCCTTTGACTTGGAGACAAATTTAGTCCTGGGTAAGATGACACTGATCAAAAACAGTGAAGTCGGGGGTTGAAATTAAACTGACAGAAGCCTGCACCAGTGGTGTGACTTTTGTTGCATATTTTGAATATCAAGACATGATTCAGATAGATTAAAAAAATGAATCCTACAACTGAGGTATAAGTACAATGGGACAGTCAACAAATCACTCAAGTCTCAAGCATGTACAATATTAAAAAAGAATGCATACATCAGTACATTTCCCTATGACACAGATGTTTAGTTTAGACATAATTAAAAAAGTGTCAAAAGGATTCTTAACCAGACAAATTTTACATCATTTAATTGACAGTTTATAGTAATATACATTTTTCTTCATTATGTATATGAACTATGTAACACAATGCATTTTAACATATAAGTAATACTTATCAAACCATGTTTTCAACAGTGCTCTTGTAGTCTTGCTTTCTAATGTCAGCATTTACCAGTAGGTGTGGTAATCTACCCGTTTTTGATGTTAAACCAGCTGGAATTATCTTGTGTAAAATTATTAATACACTACCTTCAGTTAATGAGGATGATAAAAATACTGAAATATTCTTAGTAGACTTATGCGGGTATAACAGAATTATCTACTTTAGGTCATGGACTATACTGGAAATGATTGTCATCAGAAAAAGCATGTATCTGTGCAATATTACAACTGAAGCAGAAAATGTGTTGCTTGATTCCAGTTGTTTCAATCACCCAATGCTTGGAAATATCTTAAAGGGAGAACATCTTCATTAAAAAATAAAAAGGCGTGTATTGGTTGTATCTGTTTTTTTCCCCATCAGAATATTTGTTGGTTATGCAATAAAGATGAAAGGAAAACACAATTCAGCTTTATCAGAGAAAAAAGGGTAGGAAGACTTTGAATGATGTTGGTATAACCTTCATTGATTAAAGAAAGAGTAAAAGGATTAAAGTGTTTCTTGATTGTGTCATTAAAGTGTTAAACCATAATTATGCCTTGGTGTATTATTATTTGTAATTACACAAAATATAATATTGTTACAATTGCATGGGTAATATTTTATGGCATTGTGGTATAATTAAATATGTTATTATATACAAATCTGTATTATAGTCCTTGAATTGTAATTCAAACATACTGTGTATGATAATGAACATATATTTTTATTATGCTAGTTAATGATAGGATTGGTATCTCTGTATGATATAATATGCAATGGCATTATAATGTAGTACACATGTTACAATTGCACATGTTAATGTACATAACTCTGTATTGTTGTCAATGAATGATAATTAAAACATGCGTATTATCAGAGTATATATTAATCATGTGTGAAATTATCATAATTATACTTTGTACATATAAACTGTGTAAAATTATTGAAAGGTAAGGTAGTTCAAAACATACTGTGTAAAATGATGAAGTTATAATAACTGCATAAAATAAAATTACACTCAAAAATATCTAGCTATAATAATGTTGTGTTTTTAACAAGGAGTCAATCACATGATGATAGTAGCTCAAGCATACTGTGTAAGATTATATAGCCATGTTCACTGTGTATGATATAAAAAACTGTAGTTATAATGCAGTACATGTTACCATTGTACATCTTAATGTATGTAAATCTGTATTGTAATCAATGAATGGTCATTCAAACATACTGGGTATGATAATTAAAGTATATACATTGTGTGTGAGATTAACATAATCATACTTTGTGCATATATATAATTCAAAAGTAAAATACTGCACATTATTACACATGTAAATACTCAATGGACATTTAAGGTGATAATTCAAAAACTGTATGACAATGAAAGCATATTCAGTGTGTGCAACATCTAATTTGTATTATTAATTTGATTAAAAATTGAGCATAATAAAATGGTCTGTAGGGTATCAAACCTTTTTTCATATCCCACTTAGTTGTTGCATGCACAGTTGGATGGGAAATAATGTTGATACTCAATTGTGTCAGACAATGAATCTTGCCTAAAGCAAATTGATGCATACAAATTTTCAATACTGATGATGTATAATAACCTCAGCTTGCTATTGGTCAGTGGTTTACCTTGACCACCTGTATGTATTTGTTTTCCTCCACCTACCTGTCATACCTTTAAGAAAGAAATCATGGTCACCAACTCGAACATTATACATCTTAAATATGACAGAAAAGAACAGTCTTAATGGTTCACAGAAATTTCAAATAATGTTTCCTTGTTTTCCTTATTTGTCTTAAATATTCCATCAATTTGTCAATCAAGGTCACTAGTTGTCTCCACTCAGAAAATTACTGCATAGCATAAACATCTGAAACAAACCACAACATACATAACTGTTCAGATATGAACCAAAACATAATACAAATTAGCATGTCAACACACAGTAAAGTTCCACACTTTCTGAATATATACAATACACACACAATCAGTGATAACTGGCTTTGTCTGCACAAATCAAAGTTGTTGTTTTACATCTGAGTTAACAGCTTTGATTATATCAGGAGGGGTCCCTATCAAGGCCTCAAACATACACATAGGTGACAAACTGTTGTTAGATGTCAAACTTGATAAGCCAATGAGGGTCTCTGTCTGCATAAAACAAGAAAACATTCACATTAGTGTCTTTCATAATGACATTTGTAGTCAATTGTGTATGTCCTTAATGTCTACGTATGTGGGGGTGTGTTTGTATTTGTGCCATATCTGTCAGCATCTGCTTTTGTAACAGACCATATGTTTCTGTATGTATCTTTTTGCATATGTGGAAAGCTACACAACAATTACAGTTCCGTTAGGCATGACATACCCACCACATTCCGACTTCACCTTGTACAACCTTCATTTTATACAGACTAACTTTACAATCAAGTTTGATGGTCAGTTGAATGTGTTTTTTTTTGCTATTCATATGTTTGGTGGTTGTACCTGTGTAAAAAACTATTATACAAGTCATACAAGATACAGTTAATTCACTAATCCATCAAGTTTATTACCAAAGGTCATATGTAAAACTTAATGAATATTTTACACACTTTCTGAATATGTACAATACACACACACAAACATCAGTGATAATTGGCTTTTGTCTGCATAAATCAAAGTTGTTTTAACATCTGGTTCAACAACCTAAGTCATATCAAGACTGGTCTTCTTGTAGATCTCAAAACAAACTTGATTTGGCCACTGAAGTCCTCCATCTACATAAAAACAAGAAAACATTGACATTAGTGTCTGTCATAATGACGTGTCTAAGTGACTATGTCATCTATGCATTTATGCTTAATTAAATATGCTTCTGTGTATTTTTGACTATATTTGTCTCTGTATTTGTATGTCTGTGTTTCAATCTAACCATATGTTTCTATATGTGTGTTTGTGCCAACATGTGGTCCAATCTCAGTGTAGGTATCTATCACTGATGTGCATACATATGTCTGTGTATGTCCAGCCTCCGGTGTATGTGCTTGTGTCTAACATGTATAGGTTCTTTTTTGTGTCTCTGACTGTGTGTAAAACAGCAAAAAAGCTACATATAATGTACAAAATCAAACTTTTTCAAGGAATAATCATTTGGATGCCTTTTTTCAATTTGGGTTGTAAAGTGTAAACAAGTATCTCAAAAAAATGGGATACAATTATCTGCATAAATCAAAAGTTGTTTTTAAATCTGGTTCAACAGCCTTGGTCATTTTAGGACTGGTCCTCTTGTAGACCTCAAAACAAACTTGATAAGGTCGCTAAAGCCCCCATCTACATAAAAACAAGAAAACATTCACATTACTAGCTTTCATAATAACGTGTCTGAGCGTCTATGTCAAATATGTCTTTATACATATGTTTTTGTGTGTTTTTGACTATATTTGTCTCTGTCTTTGCATGTCTGTGTTACAATGTCACCATATGTTTCTATATATGTATTTGTGCCAACATATGGTCCAATCTCAGTGTAGGTATCTGTCACTGATGTGCAGTTACATGTAATGTACAAAATCAAGCGCTTTCAAGGAATAATCATTTGGATGTTTTTTTTCACTTTTGGTTCTAAAGTGTAAACAAGTATCTGTGAAAAAATGGGATACAAGTATACCTTGTCTTCAACTAACATACAAATATTAAAGACAAACATAGCTATTTAGATGTTGGTATTTGTACCTGTGTGAAAAAGCAAGAGGTGTACACAAGTCTGAAAGACTACAGTTCATTCACTAATCCCTCAATTTATGACCTAAGGTCATATGTAAAACTCACTGAATACTTTCCACAATTTCCGAATATGTACAATACATACACAAGCAGAACAGTGATAACTGGCTTTTGTCTGCATAAATAAGAGTGGTTGTTTTAACATCTGGTTCAACAGACTCATATTATGTGTAATATATGTCATATTAGGACACCAACCTATAGGCCTCAAAACAAACTTGATAAGGCCACTGAAGTCTTCCACCTACATAAAACAAGAAAACATTCACATTAGTGTCTTTCATAATGATGTGTCTGATAAACTATGTAATCTATGTCTATATGCTTCTGTGTGTTAGTTACTATATTTGTCTTTCTTTGTGTGTCCGTATTTCAATCTAACTATATGTTTCTATAGGTATATTTGTGTGAACATATGTTCCAATCTCACTCAATGTATCTGTCACTGATGTGCATACATATGTCTGTGTATGCATACTGTGTATGTGCTTGTTTGTATATTTGTGTCTAATGTATATAGGTTCTGTCTGTGCCTGTTTTTGCATCTGTGTGACTGTGTGTGAAACAGCAAATCAAAGTTACATGCAATGTACAAAATCAAACTATTCCTAGGAATAATCAGTCGGATGCCTTTTTTTCAATTTTGGCTGTAAAGTGTAAACATGCGCCTGTTAAAAATGGGATACAATTATACCTTGTTTTAAACTAGCATACAATTATTTAAGACTAGCATAAAGAACAAAGGAAATCATAAATTTATATATTTTACAACAAATATCAATATCATACAATGTTATATGTAAAGCAACCACTTACCAGTTAGGTGATGTATGTATATATTCCATAACTTTGTCCAGTATGTTCCAAAAGACCTTGGCTACACATATAACTGTTCTTACTTGTAGAAATTACCAAGTGCCACGTACAACTTTCTAACTTGGATAAAAGCCTTTAATTGAAAAATTGATCTTTAATAGAACCACTTCAAATGCCATTTATACATTTACATTACATTTACATTTATACATTTATGTATTTCATATTGATTTCCATTTCAACAGAACTGCTTTCAAATGTCACCAGTTTCAGGTTGCATTGTTATTTATTGGTTTGACTGCTGTTGCTTCGTGTTGAATCCTAAAGGTTTTCAATAGAACTGCTTCAAAATTCACAACTTCAATTTCAGATTTTTATTGATTTGAATGTATGTGTTGAATCATAAAGAAAACCCCAAAGAAAGTTAAATACGCTTGATCATCTTTGCAAATATATATTTTATTTAATTTCCAAATATGATAATTGAAGCATATAACTCTGTAAAAACAACTGTTATCACAACTAGCCAGTAAATATAAACATTATTCAAAATAAGTGAGCTTCCTCCAGTATTACCAGTACACATTATTTAACTCTTGCTGGCTTTTCGACAAGATTGTTTTGAGTTCAAATCCCTTGCAAATACGTATGTTACATACATCTTCTACACAATGCCAGGTTATCAGTACTACCGAGGCAAATAAAATACATATATATTTTGCAAGCAAAACAGAAAAAGCCAAGGCAAGTTCATGGATCTTGAGTACGCATGCTCCAATATATATCACAACAAGTGAGTTTCCTCTCCAGCTAGTACACATGCTTGTCTATGACATTCTATATGCTTTGCAAATATATATATATATATATATTTTTGGTGGCTTTTTGACAGGATTGTCCTGGGTACAAATGCCTTGCAAATATGTTACATATTTATCCATCTACTAGGACACGATGCCAGTGTCGAAACAAACAAAATGTATATATTTTGTAAACAAAATGGGAAAAAGTCGAGTTGAGTTTGTGGATCTTGAGTGCGCATGCTTCAATATATATCATAACAAATGAGCGAGTTTCATCTCCAGTATTGCAATTATACATGCTTGTAAATGTTCAAATGCCTTGCAATACATATTATGTAACCTTTTTGATGGCTTTTCCACCAATATTCTAATGTCTTACAAATGTATGCATATGTATATTATTTCTAATTTTAAGCAAAAATCATTCTAATTTCAAACAAAAATCATTGAAAGTAAGAACACACAATGTTTACACAGAAAAAATCTATTCCATGGGACACTGTATAGCAATTTGTTCAGGTACAATAAATCACAGCACAGACACAATCTCACAAAGAAATCAATTAAAAGCAAAGCCAAGTTGCATGAGTAAACTTAACACTGCAGTTTTTCATTTTGGAGCAATCATAATGTGCTACCTTTCCCACATATGGGCTTGAACTCATGACCTCAGAGGTAGAAGGTGAGTGTGTTGCCAATTATCAGTAAGCTACTACCAACCTTTCTCACCTAAGATCTGGGGATTTGAACCTCTGACCTCACAGGTGGGAAGTAAGTGTGTTACCACCTTTAATCTTTAAGTAAATAGTTGATGGTGTTTCATGTCTTAAAGGTTGCACATTTCTTCCGAAAATTCTTGTTGATTACAATATTTTGGTGTTTTTATATCTTGCAGGTTGCACATTACCTCAGAAAATCGGTTTTGGTTGTAATATTTTGCCTGCATAATATCACACTGTTTGACATTAAAAAGAAGCCATATTCTAAAGATTTATTAACATAGGGTTCTGTACTGCAAAGTGTAGACCATCATTAAACAACTACCAAATTTCTCACAAAAGGTCCGGGATTTGAACCCCTGCCTTCAGAGGTGGAAGGTAAGTGTGTTACCACCTTTAAGTAAATAGTTGATGGTGTTTCACATCTTTCTAGTTGCATATGACTTAAGAAAATTATTGTTGATTGTAATATTTTATCATGACACCAATTATAGAATTTGACATTCACGAAAACAATATACACCTAAAAGATCTACATCAGTTATGTACACAGTATCTTCTGCAGATTATCACTGTGTGACAATAAAAGTAGCCATATTCTAAATGTTTATTAGTACATATGCAAGAGTCAGGTAACAAATTTTGTTAGAGCAAAATGTATTAGTCAAAATGCATCGCATGCTGTATAATGTGTCATTAAATCACTGTGTGTATGATGTCTTCATTACTTTTAAAAGGTGCATATCATAAATTAGTGCACAATTATAGAGGTTGAGTAATGTAAGTTAAAATAGGACAGTGTTTTTAGTGTATATGATTTGCTTTTACAAAATTAAAAAGAATCTTTCGGTTAATGTACTTTTGTATTTCACATAAGGCAGAATCAGCAGACAAAAGAAGAAAAACTATAATAAATATACACACATAAAATTGATCAACTTTATACAATATTCTTGGGTTATAAGCAATCTAAAAATGATTTGTGTGGGAATTTTATACAGGATAAAACAGTCCCCACATTTGAAAATGAGCTTAAATTTTAAATTGGTGTAAATAATGCAATATAGATTACTTTAACCTTTAAAAATAAATGTAAAACTTGTACATATGTGCAGTAGGGATAAAGGATTTTACAAAGATATGATTTTGACCTCAGAGATGGGGAGGTGTGTTACCGTTGCACCACCATGGTCCCTCCTTTAACCTTTAAGCAAATAGTTGATGCTGTTTCATATCTTACAAGCTGTACATGACTTCAGTCATTTCTTATTGATCACAAGAGAAAAACATAACACCAGTTATTGAACTTTATATTTACATCAAAAACAATATGCACCCAAAAATATCTACATCAGTTATGTGTACAGTAACTTCTGTGTACAATGTCAATGTGTGACATTAACAAGTAGCTGTATTCTAAAATGTTTATTAGTCATTACTTTTGCTACTGTAAACTGCAGACCATTAGTAAGCAACTACTAACTTCCCCACATAAGGTCTGGGGTTTGAACCCCTGATATCAGAGGTGACAGGCAAGTGTGTTACCAATGCTAACTTTTATTAAGGAAATATTTGATACTGTTTCATATCTTACAAGTTGCACATGATTTAAGAAGATGTTGATTGCAATAGAAAATCCTAAGACCAATTATTGAACTTTACACGCTCACAAAAACAATATGCACCCCAAAAGATCTACATCAGTTATATGTACAATATCACTGCGTGACATATTCTAAAAGGTAAACAACTACTAACTTTCCCACATAAGATCCAGGGTTTGAACCCGTCTGATGGCAGATATGGCAGGCAAGTGTGTTACTAATGCTAACCTTTAAGCAAATAGTTACCTCTGACAAGGAGGTTATGTTTTTGTGTGGGTTTGTTTGTGCATTTGTGAAACAAGATAACTCAAAAACTTAGACAGATTTTGATGAAATTTTTCAGGATATTTCTTGAAAAGGTAAAAGGAAGAAATGATTAAATTTTGGTGAGTGATCCAGATCACTATCTGGATCTTCTGGATCCATGAAATGTAAATTCTTAAAAGACAGATTACTCAAAAAGGTATGGATGGATTTTGATTAAATTTTTCGGAAAATGTCCTAAATGGGACAAGGAACAAGTGGTTAGATTTTGGGAGTGATCCGGATATTTTAGGATGGTATTTTGATGACATTTTTAAGATATGATAGAAATGGGAAAAGGTAGAAGTGGTAAACGAAAAAATGATTCCATTTTGAGAGTGATCCGGATCAATATCTGTATCTTCTGGATCATACCATTTAAGCAAATAGTTGATGCTGTTTCATATTCTACAAGTTGTACATGATTTCAGTTGTTTGTTGATTTCCAGAGGAGAACATAACACCAGTTTTTGAACTTTACATTCACATTAAGCACAATATGCACACCAAAAAGATGTACATCAGTTATGTGTACAGTAACCTCTGTGTACAATATCACCGTGTGACATTAACAAGTAGACGTATTCTAAAAGGTTTATTACATCACAGTTTTTTGTACTGCAAACCATCAGTAAGCAAATACTAACTTTCCCTCATAAGATCCGGGGTTTCAACCCCTGACAACAGAGGTGAGTGGCAAGTGTGTTACCAATGCTAACTTTTATTAAGGAAATATTTGATACTGTAAAATTGGTGGCACCTGGGTTAGGGGTGCAGTAAGATGACACTACAGCTCACACAAATACATTAATGCCTGCTGGTTGGAGGGTGGGGAATGCCCAAATGTAAAATAATTCTTGGTCTCTGCGACCTACAGTGTCATTTGGGTCACTATCACTCCCCATCCAATGGAGCACTGAGAACTCCATATTCCTAGCAGAATGGCCATGGTTAGAGAAGTGTCTAGCCACTGGGGTAGAACTCTGAAGTTTAATGTTTTGAACACTCCTAGAGTGTTCATACATTCTCTGTCTCAGTGGTCTTTTGGTCTCCCCTATGTATTGGAGGCCACATTTTGAACAGTTGATGAGGTACACCAAATTACTGAGTTCACATGTGATTTGGTGTTTAGGTGGGAGATTCTTGCACTGAAAAGATCTTTTGGTGGAGAAGCTTGTGATAGAGTCCAATCTATTAATTCTTGGGCAGTATGTGCATTTCCCCAGTCTGGTACAAACTGGTGTAAAGACTCTTTGTCTGATGGGTCTCTCTATGGGAGGGTAACTAATCCTCGCTGATGTAAGTTGGTCCCTTAGGTTTGGGAGCCTTCTGAACCCCATAATTGGTAATTCAGGGAAAATGGTGTGAAGTTCCTCTGTATTGTCGGATATATAAATCTTACATTCAATTCACTGTTGAAATTGACTTTTTTTGAAAGACACATACTTTTAGAAAATCCGGTTGTTCTAGCATATAAAGTGATCAACTATACAATTTTAGTAAATTTTAAAATTGGCAGGACAATTTTCTACCTATTTCACCGATTTTTTCTGATTTTCCCTCAGGTATTTTGCCTCCAGACAAAAAAACCTTTTTTTCCCCTATAAATAATGGGGTAAATATTTCGCTCATTTGTAGTTAAAACTGAGTTGTGCATGAACATTAACCATTTTTTATGCCATTTATTTTGGTATTAAACACTATATTATAACTCATTATGTTATTTTATTTTGTTATTATTTGTATCTAAACATTTTTGCTGGAATCTTAACTTGATTTCACAACAGCTTTTTTAAATACTCCAGTATAGTCAACTCCTGTCTTACACAACAGGGGCATGCAATTCCTACACACATGTGGAATTCGCCAGTCAGTTGTGTATAATCTCCTTGACTACACTTACCCATCCACTAGTTTGAGACAACTGTGGGTGTCCAGTCCACAACTAAGACTCCCCTGGACGTGCAACACTCACATTTGTGTATTTCCAGTTGAATTCAGTAATCACACTTTATTCAAACCTTTAAACCCATATTGTGGACTTTTGCATTCATACTTATTGACTAAATGCGCCATAATGCACTAATTCAGTACACTATGAACCACACTTATGTTTTCTTTTTAAATAAAACATTTCTGCAACTGGAGTCATTAGGATTAAATATAATTAATCTACATGGGATTTTAATCTAAATCCCCTTATTCATCAAATTATAACCACATATTTAGCTGTTTTCCACTGGAAATTTGTGTATTAACGATCCCCAACTCTCTCAGTGTAGATCCCCATTAGGATTTTCCTGAGTAAAAAATAGGACCAAGGGGCTTTTTAAAAAATAAATTAACCCCTGTTTATTACACAAACTACCTTTTCTTACCTAGAGATTTTTATTAAAACAAAAAATCTCAAAAATTCAAAAAATATTCCTTTGCTCCGCAGGAGCACAGGAGCCATTCCCATTATCCGGAGGAGCTTGACGGAGCCGTTTTTCCCACCTTATAGGGGAAAATTGGCCCACCCCCATTGTGCCTCTGATGAGAATACTATACCAAAGAGATTCGAAATAATCAATCATACAGAGAGATTATAAGGCTAGGAGTTTGCATTTCACTTACACATTCACTTATTTTAATATTTGATACTGTTTCATATCTTACAAGTTTCACATAACTTAAGAAGATGTTGATTGCAATAGAAAATCCTAAGACCAATTATTGAACTTTACATGCTCACAAAAACAATATGCAAAAAACATAACACCAGTTAATTATACTTTACATTCTCATTAAAAACAATATGCATCCCCCCAAAAAAGATCTACATCTGTACATCTAGATCTACATGGGTACAGTAACCTCTCTGTACAATATTACAGTGTGACATTAACAAGAAGCCGTATTCTAAAAGGTGTATTAGTACATGCTTTTTTGTATTGTAAATAGTAGACCATCATTAAGCAACTATCCCATTTCTTACAAAAGGTGCATAAGTGTTTTAAATAAGAAGGAATTTGTTGATTATTAGAAATAGTATGATACTTGTAACATTTTGAAAGAATGTTGTTTTTCTATTTCAGACATTATATATACAATAATTAGTGCAGAGAGATTGCAGAATTTGTTATAATAACAATTGCAATACATCTGTCTATAGTTATTAAGTTAAACCTCTTCTACATAAAACAACTAATGTTTAATGGGACACACCTATGTGGAAAGTTTTATTTTGTAGAACTTTCCAGATTAACCCTTTCGCTACTGAAGGAACATTATTCCAAGGGACTGTAGCCATGTGATGTCATATCACGTCAGAAACGCCATTGAAGTAAAATAATAACTCACTACCTTATGCACTTTATTTGCGGTATTTTTCGGCATATTTCATTAGGAATTGATGAAAGTCGAATGGGAAAATTTGTGGGAATTCCCCAAATAAAAATAACCACGAGTAAACAATATACAACAATATGCAGCTATATGCGGTAAATACGGCAATATATACAGAAACCAGTTAAAATAGGTGAAATGGTGAATTTTTTTAAAAAATATAGCTTAACTTTCATATAAAATACTTTAAAAATCGGTTTAATACTGATACACCAAAGAAAACGTATAACAATACACTGAAGGGAAAAAAGAAATATATATTATTGCCGTCGACCGCTAGTTGACAGACATGGTCCCTTGTAATACACATTGATGTCGACTGCTAGTCGACAAACATGGTAGCGAAAGGGTTAAGTGCTCAGGTTTGAATAACTATCTGAACGAAAACCATTAAAGACACCTTCTTCAATGAAATACCAAAGGATGATGATGGTGCAGGTTTGAATTGTGAGGGGTAACTTTTGCAATATACATGATGAATAAAAAAGTGGGTGCCTTCTTAAGGATAATAAGTTCTGATAGAAGGGTATTTTTTTAAAAAATGGTTAAGATATTTATTTGCTTTTTGTTATATTTTTAAAAGAAAAATATTCATTTAATTATAAAATGATTTGACATGTACAATTCACCAATGGTGGACAGTACAAAATAATTAAACCATAAAAGACCATAGCAGAACCCTGACCAGTGTTTAGATTATGCCACAACATCATCTGCACATTTCATGGTTTAATAATACTTACTGCATATGTAGAGTACACACATATATGGCCTGTTACAGAGTTAATCATTATTACTTTGTACACATTCAGCCTGTACTGGATTTTTGAGTCAGCCAGTAACTGTGCATAAGAGAAATACAACATCAGGAACTCTTTAAATTTTCACGGTTTAATAATACTGCCTGGGTATGAACAGTACACACATATATGGTCTGCTAGAGTTGAAAGTTAATACATTGTACACATTCAACCTGTACCAGATTTTTGAGTCAACCACATGCCTTCCACTTAAAGATCCTAAACTTAAGAATTTCATGACTTGATAAGCCATACCAGAGAAAACCTTTTAAAGAGCCTCTTTTCACTAAGAACCTTTACTCTCATTTTTTCAAGAAAAAACCCTTAAAGCCAAAAAAAAAATGCTGAGAATCTTTTTATAACAAAACCTTCTTTTTCCACCAGCATTCAACTTTGTTAATGAAAATTTATTTTTTGTTGTGCATACATGTTATGTATACAGCTATAAACTATGGGCTACAGGAGATATTCCTTTGAAAGAACATCTTAAACATTTTCCATTTTGTATATTTGCTATAGTGAGGGCCACCGAAATTTTAAACCAAGATTACGCTAATATGACATACTGTTCGGTACATAAAAGTGCAGAGAAAATTGTACGTCAGTTGGGATTTTCTGATAAATTAATAAGAGACGGTTTGGAAAGTTAAAAGGCAATACCATTACAGCCGTGGATTTATTGGATGCAATATTTCAAATTGAAGATCAACAAGTTGTTCAGGAGAACAAGAGATTAGATACAGCACCGGTTTGTAAGATTTGTATGGAGGGTGATATTACAATGGTTCTTCTACCTTGTCGACATCTGTTGTGTTGTGAGAGGTGTGCAGAGCAACTAAAGAAATGTCCGTGGTGCCGTAGTACAATACTAGGAACTCTTAAAACTTTTTTCACTGTTTAATTCCTGGACATAACCTTTTTAAAAATCATTCCTGGACATATTCAACCTCACAGTACTAACTTGCCTGGTTTCAGGATAATTTGGTTAAATGAAGGGTTAACTTTTGCCTCATTTTTAGGTGGGGGTAAAAGTTCATTGAGGGTTAAAGTAAGGCCATACAATGAGGCAAATGTTAACCCTTCATATACTACTCTTAAGTTCACCGGAAAGACATAACCTTAATTGCCAAAAATAAACTTGTGTGTAGAATGGCACATTCTAGTCGATTAAATGGGTCACAAACTACAATTCTGTTATAATGTCCACAAATACAATAACATTTCTTCTTCTGAACATATTTTTATATATATTGAATGACATTGAAGAAACGACCAAGAGCCATGATAAAGACATGACAATACCTTTTGATAAATAAAACAAATTAACTATAGATGGATTTGTAATAGGTCACTCGGGAGTGTTTAAGCAATGTAAAATACATAGTCAAAGAAGATTATATACCATGTAATTAATGGCCGCACTAGATGCTGCAAATGTGGTGAGACACTGTAAAAGGGTTAACCATGGTGAAGTAACTAGAAGTGAGACATAACAAATTGTATGATATTATGTATTATTGTAGAAATTAATTACATATGCGCAGACTTTATCGGTGATTCAATCACATAAATAGCCTCAAATAAAAGACAAAGGCCGTAGGCCTGAATCCTATATTTTTGGGAATGAATCTCCGATAAAGTCTAAGCATAAGTAGTTTATTGATATTATATAGCGCCAATTATGTTTTTTTCCACATAGTGTTCTGTTTACTTAATGCTTTATCCTTTAAAAATTTATTTCTGAGATTATATCCTACAACCATGTTCGTAGATTGTAACAGCGGACATTTGTTTCTCCATAAAGTACTCCAACAAAATGCGCAGAGTCGCTTATTCGTTGATTACGCAGGTCTTTGTTTTATAATTATAAATTATGTCATAATCGCTTTGTATAAATTACAAAAATGATTAATACAAATCAAAGATTCTCACAAACCCACATAATGTTTTGGGTATCTGTGTTGGATACATTATATATTAAAATGAGAAATAATTTTAATTGGCATAAAAAGCAACATAATATTTTGAATTTATCACCAACAAGTACATAACTTACCTCCCTTCACCCTTTTTCTTTGTTTCAGAAAAACTCTGAAGAGGCCAACCATTTTAAGAAGGAATAGGCCTAACAATGCTCTGTGTGTTAAAACAATAGATTGTATTACACTAAAGTATGAAAAAAATAAAGTATTATTCACTAGCCAAATCTTTGTATTACCCAGACTTGTAAGCCTTATATTTTGGCATCATGATTTAACTTTATCCTTTTTCTTATATCATGTAAACTAAAAACAACTTTGTCTTTATACACAGTATGGGTGAGATCCAGTACGTGCCTGGGAATGAAAAAAACATCTCCCGATTGGTAGTGCTGAAACAAAAACAAATTCTGAAATACGATCTGGATCAATTTTTAATAGGACAAAGCAATGGTTAGACCTGACCTTGTCTGACATAAAAACCATGATCTGATGAATAGTTTTTGAGGTATACATGGGGATATTTAAAAAAAGAAACAGATTCGGATCATAAAATCCACCTTCTGTAGAAAATTGAAACCTGATACATATGGACAAACACATGAACTAGCAGACATAGTTGCAAACCCTCGCCTCTCTCCTTTGAGTGACGAGAGAAAACAGAGTGCTAAGTTCTTCTTGCCATACATCAAGAGAAAGTGTTATCCTGAAGACAAAGGAACTAGACAATGAAACTTTAACCAGTAAGTACTTACCTGTGGATTTCAGTGTCTGTAATCCAGGAGAACTGGCTAAGGTGTTGCTGTTTTGTGCAGATATGAACTCATTGGAAAAAAGTGTTTTTCAAGGTATGTTTCAACTTCAGCTTATGCTTTAGTTGTCTGCTGACACATGTAACAGATCTGATCAGAACAGTGCTCCACTTTAATTACTAAATTGATGTTTCAAAAGCAGTATTTGAGTATTTCTTTCATGGTTGATTTGGTTACTTGAAGGTTTACACACAGAATGATTGTCAAATTGCAAAAAGGGACTCTTCATTCTTCTGGATCGGTATAAGTCAACCTCAGGTCAGCTTTAGAACAAAGTTTCAACAGTTGAAGACTTCTCAGAAAGTTATAAATCCTATTTTATTACTTTGAACAAAAAGCTGACGGAACAACAGAGAGAAGATTTAAACAGTATAATGTTTAATATCAGTATGGAAACGTGAATAATTACACATGACAATGCCTCAAGTATTTATGACTGCATCAAAGAACAGCACTGTTCATGTTGGTGTCTTTGTTACCAGTAAAAAATCCAAAACTTGATTAATGTAACTGTAGCTTTAACAAAGGACATTTTGTCCTTTGCTTTGTTCATTGCATGGTTACATGTCGTATACAATAATTCTTAGTTTGATAGGCAATCCCTTACTTATATGAACCAGTTAGGTTATTGTATAATTTTAGGGTTATTGTCCTTGTTAAGACATTACTATGTTAACACTCCCATTGTGCTAACCTCACACAAAGACTTAAAAGTCTTGTTTTACCTTTACCTTAATTAAACCTACTTAGTGTTTTAATGCCAACATGTGTACTGTAAACTCAACTGCAAACTTAACTTGAGGTGGCTTTAGTATCACTGAAATTTGCAACATAAACTAGTCATTGTATTATGGACTACCAGAGGTTTTTTAAACTCTCAACTATAAACTTAGTTTGGTTGCTCCTAATATGATTTAAGTTTCTAACTTTACCTTTTCAATATATTAAGATCACTTTTAATTGTTTATATCAGAAGCGTACGCTGCCCCAGTTGCTCTTTAGGGGTTAACTGTAAGTATGACATAGCAAGAATGAACTACTTTTCACCATTGTTTTGTACACAACTTTTTGTCCCAATGCCAGTGGTGAGTTGTTACCCCGGTCATATGAGGCCAAAGGTCATATCTGATCTTAACATCCCCACAGATTTGAACCCTAGCATGGGCATACCATGCCTGGGTTTGAACCCAAGTCCTCTGAGTTCCTAGACAAGTGTGTTACCCTCTAGGCCACAGTGGCAGATATGATATGCCTAGCTGAAACAGAAAATGTACTACAAGCAGTATCTGTGAGCAAGTAGAATGGTATGTGCTAAGTCATTTTGTTAATAAGCAGGGAGCATCTACTTTGTTCTGCCAACAGTGGTATTGCAGTTTGATGTAACAACCTCAGGGGGAAGTCTGTGGAGTGGTGTGTCCTTTTTGTTGGACAAGCGTGTTACAGAACATGTGTTTTGATCAGCGTATGTCACTACCATGCAAAGAAAGGAACTGACAGTGTAGGTGGCACTTTGGTACACCATAGCATAAGAGCACCCATCATCATTCGATATGTTTTCACTTTTAATAATCAATGCCTTGAAGCTTTAGCTAATCCGTTGATGTGAGCAGTTAAAATGGCTTAATTATTACAACATCCAAAAGTTTGAATAAAGAAGAAACGACAGGACTACACATCCATGGATTAACAAAGACTTAAAAATAATTCTTGAAAAATGTTTAAGCCATGAAGAAAACATAAAATTATATTAGGTTATTTGTGTATGATTATAGGACTTAAACATGGGAGCAAATATTTTGCGATATGGTGTTTTGGCTAGTATAGTGATAACATGTGTCTCTTGGTTCCTGTTTACAAACACCCAAAACAGAATATCAGAATTTTGTAAACCTATAGCGCATCCTTTCAATAATGACAAAACCCAATTAATTAAATTAAGTAAGATGGTCAACGAAATATTGAGCATAAATACGTCTTCATCCAGAAATGACATTCAAGCAATGTTTGAAAAAAGTATGCTTAACTCTCAGAAACAAAAGTATACAGATTGTTTAAATGGAGGAAGAAATAAAGAAGAGCTAGCAAAACTAAGTGGTATAGTGCAAAATAGAATTTATCATCTGCAAAATCCTAAGTCTTGCCATAGTGCCAGAAAGTTGGTGACAAGTCTAACACACAGTGGGTACACGGCTCAAGTTCATAGGCTGATGCTTGTGTTTATGTATGCCTATGCTTCAAACCGAACCTTAATATTTGTTGACAGAGGATGGTGGTTTGATGAAAAAAGTAAAAATAGATGGGAAGATTTTCATATTCCATTAAGCGATACATGTAAAGACCCCAATGGAAATAGTACAGAAATATGGAATACTGAAGATGATCAACATCATATTCAAGTACTGCAGTGTTGGGATTGCATTGAAGGATTACATCCCAGACCAAATGAAGTGAAAGCGATCCCTTCAGATATTGCATCTGTTCTTGCAAAATACCATAGAAGGCCACTTCAGTGGTGGGCAGGTCAATTTGTATATTACATCATGAGACTACAACCTTGGTTAAAACAGCATATTGAGACCATCAGATCCAACTTTACAAATATGACACATCCACTGGTAGGTATTCACATCAGGACAACTGACAAGGTAGCAACACAGGATGCCGACTGGTTTCCCATAGAAGACTATTTTAAGAAAGTGGACTTGTTTTCCGAAAGATTACACAATCAAAAATTGTCAGTTTATTTGGCAACAGATAATGCATCAATTGTTGATGGAGTCAGAAAGAAGTATGGTGAATATGCTATATCATTTGAAGAGAATATTTCTCATACAGCGAGTATCATAGAAGAAAGATACACAAAGCAAAGTCTGATTGGGATTATTACTGATGTCAACCTCCTGTCTATGTCTGATTATCTGGTTTGCACCTTTTCGTCAAATATTGGACGTGCAGCATATGAACTAATGCAGGCTACACGAGGAGATATATCGAACTGTGTGGTGTCGCTAGACAGTGAGTATTGGTTTATGAAGTATTATGAACCCTCCAAAATTGCAATAGAAGACAATACTTTGACCAACAGGTCCTTACCACGGGAACTGGAGCTTAAAACAGGCGATATAATCTTTATAAACCGAAAGGGCAGGAGAGCTGCTGATGGATTTTCAGAAGGTACAAACTTGAGAACAGAAAAACGGGGGATATATCCCCTTAAGAAGGCAGTGGATTATATTTACACTTACAGTTCTCATTAGGACATTTATTTTGATTTTATAACGTCTTCTTAATATTGCTGATTGCTAAAATGGTAAAGTGAGATAAGACTTCAAAGGCAATCTTTTCTTGGTTTTAAGTAAAAAATCATAAACTGCAACACAGTTAAAATAAATTCATCTAACAAAGAATCTACATTGTGGATTTTTATCTTTTGAATCTGAAGACAAATTCTGGGTATTCTTCCTTTGCGTGTTCATTCCTTCCTTCTTCTGTCCATCAATAAAGCTTTAGTAAATAGGGCAAAATTAAATAAGGGGTCATCCTTCTACTTGATTCCTACAATTTTAATGGTGCTAACGAGAACATCATTTTAAACGGCACATAGATTTTCTCTGAGTCTTATCAGCACCTTTAACACAGTAACCTGCACATTTTCTCAGAAATTATAGATTTTACAAGCAAAGTCCTTGTAAAATTTATCTAAACTTTCTTCGTGTAAAAGACATCTGTACACTTTACAGCCAACAAATAGTATGGTAAACTGGCATCAGATACTGACTTAGGGGAAAGCTTCTGCTCCCTTGTGTGTCCTTCACATTGCAGGCACTTTATCAACACACAGGGGCAATGTGCACATTTTAGCAAGTAAAAGTTTAATTTGTAACTTGTAAGCCTAAGAAGGGACATGGAACTTAAATAGTGTATACTTTTTATTGTGCAAAATGACAAAAGAGACGCTGAGAGCTAATCAAAGCTATGATTTTTACCTCCTGTTCAACAGGTAATGTCATTTTGTGACAGTCCCTCAGTATTGTCACTTATGGGAGTCAAACGCACACAGGGGTGACAGTCTGTAATTAAATCTTGAATTATACATATTTCCAACATTTTGACCATTATGTACCAAGTATCTGAAACTCTCTCATCCTTGCCACACAAGGACTAGCCCCTCATTTATATCTTTCAAGAAATACTTAAGACTCAACTCTTCAAATCAAGCTTCCCCGTAGACTGAGTTTCTGTCCCATCGCCAATTGCTGTTGATACTTCTGATGGTACGCAATGGCGAGGCACAGAGCTCACATGTACTTGTTTTCTGTGTAAATCTTGAATGGCATATTTGTACATATATTGGCACAAATATAAAGTATTATTTTCATTCTTTGAGGTACATATATATGTGTCATTCACTAATATTTAATGCCTATCCAGCTGCCATGAATAAATTTGTACATATTTATGAAATGTAAACTAACTTCTCCAACCTTTTCTGCTGCCATAAATGTATGTTATAGTAATGTCTGAAATGTTTTCTAAATATATTTATATTATAATTTTTCACTTACAACTAATTCAAAGGAACAAGAATAACTGGCCACTAGAACAGAAATATGTACTTCAAGATTTACACAGAAAACAAGTACATGCGAGCTCTGTCCCTCGCCATTGCATCCATCAGTATTTCAATAGCAATTGGAGATGGGACAGAAACTCGGTCTAGCTTCCCCGCTATGTTTTGATCCCTTTGTTCCCATCCAACTCCCATGAATTACTTATACTTATATTGTCCTTTTTCTATCTGATTTATCAATTCTACTGTTAATTTAGCACACTATTGTTGGGAATATCTTGTGCTTGCAAAGCAGTAAACTAGATTAGATGTCTTCTGATTTATGTATTACGATTTGGATGGTGTGCCCTAGAATCCCCAAGTTAGAAGTTAAGCACATGGATATCTGATACCTTATTAGATGTCAAATTTGCTACTCACAAGGCCACCAAAGATCTCTGGAGATTGAGATAAACAAAGTGTCTTCTGCAATGGAATAAAGTACCGATGACTCTCTTGAATCAATTTTTAAGCGCGAGCCTGAATAGAGCTTGCGCTTCTACAGATCACTTTTTTTTGTCTCCGGACTTTCATGAATTGTGGCACAACATGATGAGTATTTGCCTGCTCACTGAAGTTAAGCGGCAATGGACTACGTTAGTACTTGGATGGGTGACCGTCTGAGTTCTACACCAGCTGTGGGATGTGTCTGAGTTGGAATTTCTCTGTGTCACCAGACTTTCGTAAATTCTAGTGCACTACTCCTGTTTCTGATGGCTTAGCACTCGCACTAGGGGACCAAAATACCTGTTGGCCTTGTTTCATTATATCACTCTCAGTCCCTCATCGGTTATATTGTGATGGGTAGTTGGAAGGAAAGAGGAAACCAGTACATACAGTTGGTCAAAGTGTTCTGCTGTAAACTGCTGACCAACGACCAGCTTTCCAACACGAGATCAGACTGTCAGCCACCTCAGTAAGGGAAATTTTAAAGCATTATGTGATTTACCAAGACCTAGATATGGCTAATCACATATTCCAACTAACCTAGTGATGCATTTATAATTCAAACTAATTCAAACCAATTATTATTATCAGCACATACAATTCTAGATATTTATCAAGTTACATAGGCTTTGTATACGAAAACGGTGCAAAGAAAACCAGTATTACTGTCACACTATCAGAAAATCTCCGTGACTTCACTGATGTGGATGACATGTAATTTGGTGGACATAAAAATGTTGATCGGCATCTACCAGCTGTCCAAAATGAGGTCAGACTGGGATTTGAACTCTTGTGTTTCTTGTCCCTTATATATATTAGATAATTGTGATGAACTCCATTCACAATTTCCCTTATAAGGTACCCCAATGTAAACCTATTTGGAAACTGATTTTGGATTCATAATAACAATAATTTTCCAGATATTTTACAACTTTTAAAAGCTATCATGACAACAAAACCTTGTTTTTGCCCTAGCTTTATGTCGCTAAAGGAAAATGTTGCCACTGACATATTCTACTTGTATCAGTAGTACATTGTATTATGCTAACGTTAGATTATGATACAACACCAGGGGCCAATTTCACAAAGGGGCTTAAGCCCAGACTTAGACTGAAATTTAAGACTTTGGTCTTAAATTTTGTCAACAGAATGGTAATTCACAAAGCAGATTTCCAGATCAGCTAAGTACATGAAATTGTAAGTCAGTGGACATAACTTTAAGTCTGGTTGGTAGTGGGCTTAAATTTAGTAAAGAGGACTTAAATATGGCTGCCATAAACTTTTGCCCACTTCAAAATTTGAAATGGCTGTAAATAAATTATAATTATACATAACACCTCACTAAAGTAGTCTTTGGGAAGTTTATATGTGATAACAAGGTTTTCCATTTCAAAACAACACTTATCCTTAAATAAAATACATCAAATGAAGGATATAAAAGGTCGTATGACACAGAAAACCACTGTGGTGATTTGATAAGCTTGAACTTAGCTAAGTCACCCTTTGTGTAATCCATTTAAGTCCCAGACCTAGCTAAGACCAAAGTCTTAGATGTAAGTCCATGACTTAGCCAAACAATTGTGAAATCGGCCCCAGACAATACAACAGGATACCAAAAATGAAATTAGGTTAGCCTATGCAAAAGATTTTTAATTTGAAAAATTATTTTACCAGATAAACAGGAATTGTCAGTACACATCATTGATCTCCAGGGCCCTATTCACAAAAGGTCTTAGCCAGGGCTTAGGCTTAAAGTTAAGACTTTTGTCTCAAGTTTCTGGCCCAAAACTGCTAAGACTTTTGTCTTAGGCTTAGTGGTATTCACAAAGAATTTGAGACTGGTCTTTGACTTAGCCAAGGGCTCAACTTTAACACTGCTTGGTAGTGGGCTTAAATTTTGGAAAGAGGACTTAAATATGGCCGCCATAAACTTTTCTCCACTTCAAAATTTGAAATGGCTGTAAATAAAGTATAATTATACAGAACAGCTTACTGAAGTATTCTTTGGGAAGTTTACATGATGTAACAAGGTTTTCTATTTCAAAACAACACTTATCCTTAGATAAAATGCATTAAATGAAGGATATATGTCACCAATATTATATTTTGAACAGAAATCAAAAGGTCACATGACACAGAAAACCACTGTGGTTATTTGATAATCTTGGACTTAGCTAAGTCACCCTTCATGGATACGGTTTTAAGACAAAACTTAGCTGAGACAAAAGTCTTAACTTTAAGACTGGATTTAAGTCTAAGACCTGGCTAAGACCTTTTGTGAATACAGGCCCAAATAAAAAGACCAAAACCTCCTTATTTGTGGTCTTATTTGGGAAAATGTGTCAATGTTTTCTTCGTTTAATGATGATTTGTATTACCTTAGCTTGATGCTTACAGGCCTTTAGATATTCATTTCTGTTGTGATTAGACAGCTTAATATAATAAAGGCATGGATACAATCTTCCACTTGCACCAATTATCCTACATTGAACAGATGATAATCTAGGACTACAACTGCTGGTCCAAAGAAGTGTGAATCTACCATTAGAAAGTACTAATACTCAGATGTATAACTTTAATACTTAAAACATTTTTAACAGGACAAGAATTCTCCATGCATTTCTCATTGATCAAGTGACAAAATGGGTGGATTTTAATTTGTCTAGTGCTAAGAATGAACTGTTGTTGTTAGAAACACAGATATGAAAAGGGTTGTTTTTTTCATTTATGAAAATGATGAAGTACATCCGGGGACAGCCATCCAACCGGAACAGTAAAACCATCGCATAAATTTAAACTTTGCTGTGGCCTCTGTCACTATGCCATAATTTTAGTTTTCTATCAAACGTCACTGGCCTCCAGCAATGACAGATTGGAGGGGAGGATATTAGTGATTGTAGGGATCATTCATTATTTCACAGATTAAAAACATGTTTCTACAGGCTGATGCTAAAAAAAATATTTACATCGTCTAAACACATGTAATATAAACAAAATATACATCCCAAAAGAAAAACCTCAGAAAATTAAAGTTTGATTCATGCATGCGATGCTGTTATATTTATTTTTTTTTTGCCTTTTGATTGTAACTCTTGAGTCAACTATGACCCACTGTAACCTTTTTCTATGAATAAATTTTAAACACTTGCTGTTTTGTGATCAAAGTGTTTGTAACTGTTTTTTTTTACATAGTATCTCTTCTATAAAGACATAAAATTACATAGTATTAATCCAATAAACAACATAAGGCACCTGCTCTTGTTTGGGTGTTAAATTTAGTTTGTGTACTGTGTATGTGCTGATGTATCTTGGATCCATCTTGGTTGACCTTGCTTGACCTTAGATGGGTGTTTGACCTCGTATTGAGGTAGAGGAGGGGGGTATTTATCTGGATCTGATTATACATTGCAACATGTTCTAATAAAACATGTAGTAGTCACATATTTTGGGTTAAATGTGTATAATAATAACAATAATAATAATAATCTCTGGGGAGTGTGTACTGTGATCTTTTTCTTGTGAGAGAAACCTTGAATAACAAATTTTAATTTCAGGCAAGTTAGACATACACAGTAATTACATTAGTAGTTACACATCACTGGGCGGACCTACTGTACTGTAGTCTGATTGGGTTAGTTATTATAATTTGTTTTTATTTTATTTTAATGAAAATGTTTACATGTGGCATAATTTGGCTTGTAAATCATTAACAGTGTGCATTCTTACACAATAAAACCCAGTCACGTAAAGTAAAATGCACCTACTGGCCTCCCAGGTAATTAAGCCTCTTGGCTATGATCTATATAATATTAAATACTTTGACAATAACTTTTTGAAAAAATATTTAAGAAATTTAATTTTTATTTTGTTGTAAAAGGATGGTAGCTGAGGTGGGTACTTATTATTTTCATGTGTGAAGACATTGTTCCAGTCATAATAGTTTTTGTTATAAATGTATATCTGCCACTCTGGACTAGCGGGTAACACACCAGGAACACAGAGGACGTGGGTTCAATCTCAGGTACAGGCAGATACAGTGGTTCGGATGACCACTTAAAATGGCGATCCTCTGTCATTGGATCCAATCCCCAGTGGCAGTTTAAAGAACCTCAAGGACGTTGATAAATGGTAATCCTTGAACCTCTGTCTGCCTAACAGATCAAATCAGTTAACTTATAATATTATTATAAATACTTATAAATTTGCACTATTATTTTCATCTGTGACAAATTTGTTCCAGTCATACAAGTTTTTGTTATAAATGTATAGCATTACTCACGGGTGAATAAGAACTTGGTAGATTTTTGTCTTGGACCTATGTCTAAGTTTGTGATTTTTGGACTTCATGAATTTCATACAGCATCTAAGTCAAAGCTTTCGCCAGGTCTTTGGCGTACAGTTAATTCCACCATAGTGTTGAGTTAAAATTTATAACCGAAGACTTCTATATGGTCACCATAAAATTTCATTTAGTTAAATAATCTGAGGTGTGTTACATACGATTCATATTCTAAGAGATAATACTTTTCTTTAAAAAATTCCAGGCAATGCTTAAATATTTCTTATGTTATTTTATTTTCTTAGACTAATCTGTCGTCGACTGTATGGTCCATAATTTAGCTTATTTTCTGATTTATATTTCTTATATCTTGTGTCTCAATTTACCATTTATTCATAAATTAACAAGATGCACTCAGAGAGAGCAAAACGCTCGACTCCATATGACCAGTTCATCAAGTGATATAAAGTATTGTAAGGAAGAAAATAAAATAAAACCAAACATGTAAATTAATCTTCATAGAAATATCAAGTAGAAAGCTAAAGTCATTTAAAATACATTGAAATGGGACCTCTGAAAAATCATGAATTTTTTGTATCCAAATTAAGATCCTGATCTTTCTTTTAGTAACTACATCCCCCCCCCCCCCCCCCCCCCCCCCCACACACACACACAAAATAATAAATAAAATAAAATGAAAAAAATAATAAGCACACAAAAACATTAAACTGCTGCTGGAGGTAAAAATATTGCTTAAAGGTCACTTGGTGAAAATCACGCATGGTAATTTTTTGTGATGGACTGTCAAGGAATTGAAATAAAAAAAAGAGAAAATAAAACAGAAATAATAATTAATAAAAATGATGAATATACCACCTCCCTCTTTATTATGTTTATTAAAATGAGAAGAAATATTTTTACTTAAAGACAGCAAGTATCACAAGCTAGGTTTGTGACCTCACAATGACAGTTGCATTGTGACATCACGTAGTAATGACATCATCAGAAAGCAAAATATTGATTTTTTACCTATGTGATGAAGAGAAGCAGTTTCACTGTGTATTCCCAATTAAAAATAAGAAAAACTCTCTCCTGGCTTTAATTTTCAAACAAATTACACCAAATTTGGAAGAATCCTTCTGTACCCCATAAAATACCTTCCCATTAAATTTGAGATTGACTGATGTTATAGTTTTTGAGTTATAAGGGCAAAACGGTGCACAGACAGAGAAGCAGATTTCACTGTAAAAGCCCAATTAAAAATAAGAAAAACTCTCTCCTGGCTTTAATTTTCATACAAATTACACCAAATTTGGAAGAATCCGTCTGTTCCCCATAAAATACCTTCCCATTAAATTTGAGATTGACTGATGTTATAGTTTTTGAGTTATAAGGGCAAAACGGTGCACAGACAGAGAAGCAGAATTTTCACTGTAAAAGCCCAATTAAAAATAAAAAAACTCTCTCCTGGCTTTAATTTTCACACAAATTACACCAAATTTGGATGAATCTGTCTGTACCCCATCAAATACCTGCCCACCAAATTTGAGCTTGATTGGTGTTATAGTTTTTGAGTTATAAGAGCGAAACGGTGCACAGACAGACACACAGACAGATGGACAGACAGAAACAAACTGATCACAATAACCCTCTCCTATCGTCGAGCGTTAACAATTAATTCACCAATTTACAATTCATTTACAAATAAAAAGGGGAGTTACATTCATTAATAATTGCTACATTTAAGTCAAATGACCATAAAGGTTAAACTGATGCAGGAAAGCTGAATAACGCAATTTCATCCTTGGGTTTGGCGGTCATATTTAATTACTTCTCATCTCTATTAAGAGCTGTATACAGATAACTCAGGAATATGTTGGATGTTATTAGATTGTTCTGTAAAGCAGTTATTGATTGGCTCTGTTGGGAGTAGATCTCAGTGCCTTTTTATTTGACACAAAAACACAAGTCTAGCTCTTTAACCAGCTGAGCAAAAGTGGAATCCACTGAAGCCCAGGTGTTAACAGAACTGATATACGTGAGAATATAATAAGTTGAAAATCAGTCAGGTACTCATAATAAACGCATTTCCCAATATCCAAATCAGGGGTGTAGGAAGCAATTTTGGGTTGTGGGGGCGAGGAACTAGATTGCATCGATTCGACTCAGCACCAACAATTTTGGTTTATTTTACAGAATGTATTGCATGTAGGTAATATACAAATTCAAATGGTCCAATTAAAATATTTTTAAGTTCCTTTACCAAAGGAAAGCTTTGTGACGAGAGTGTGACTGACATCAATCCTAAGTTTCCCTGACCTTGTCTTGATTTGAAAGGTATTTCTAATATCTTGACTACATGTTTCCAGAACCTGTGACCTTTCCTTTAAGTGCCAAGCTGATACAAGATCTATTTTTAGCAAGGTTAATCCCCAAATTGAGGGGGATGTATAATCATTGGACTGGCTATGTCCAATAAACACACAGTAAAGAAAGAAGAGTTTTCTGGGAAAAATCTTATCAGCTGACAAATTGCTGTGCTAAACCATTGCTCTGTGTGAATTTGAAATCATAAAAATAATATTTTATAGTTCAAATGGTAGCTTACACAATGGTACATGTGAGCAGTGAACAAGGTAAAAGTGTAATCTGACCACATATTATTGAGTTACCTGTAAAACTTTACATAAACTTCAAAACTGGAGTTGCAAAAAATCAGGGTGGCGAAAAGATATCCCCCGCCCCCAACATTACGGTTGGGGGTTGGTGGGTCTGCCGGGATATCTTTCCTATATAGTTCCTATGTCTATGCAAATTACTCTGAACTTTTCACCTGTGATCTTTATCGACCCATATTTTTTGCATGCTTTTTTCTGGATTTTGGTTCCTGATTCATGACTTTTTCAACCAACCGTAGAGACGTAAAGTAGGTTATAGGGTCGGCTATAGTGGAACACCCCCATAAAAGACATTAACAAATTTAATATTTAATTATGAGTCTGGTTTGTGCAATTTTTTTCAAAATCAAAGAAAATCTCAACATTTTGAGATAAAAGTATTTCATACTCGTATTTGCAAAACACATTTTAAAGTAGTCCCAACACAAGGACTAAGTTAAGTTACCAGGCCACCTCAGCACAAAATGACGGTGTTTAATAGTGCTAATAATTTACACATAATAAGCGTGCCTTGACACACTAAATAAGTTAAATTCAACTGAAGATGAAACAAGACTTTAAGCTTAATCTTATCAATAGGTTAGTACAATAGCAGTGTATATATAGTTAAGCTTTAGCACAAAACACTCAAATTACAAAATAACCTAGTCAGCTTACATATTTACAGAAATACTGGGTGCCTGGAGTATCATACTTGTTTTTTTTTTGCAGACAGTACAGTTTTTGTGCATATGTTACCTATTGTACCAAGTTTTAACTTTATGTTATAAATACGTGTATCCCATACAAAGCACATGAAAAAGAATGTATCAATTTAAAGTTTAAAAAAAGTTAAAAAGCATGATGACACAACAACATCAGGCAGAGCCATTATCTGATGCCATCATAAATGATTCAGCAGTCAGCAGACACGTGTAAATGAATCATGTTTTTTACATGATGTTACACGTATTCTCCTAAAAACATTCTCCCTATTATGTTAACATATGTTGGCTCAACGTGTCAAGTAATAAAATCTGCACACTTTAGACATAAAACCTGTACACGTTTTCCAACATTTCCTTCCATGTTTGGCTTGCCCATTCAATCAGACACGGACGGTCAGAATATTGTATCCAAATCAATTTATTTGTCTGCATGCACTACTCAAAAACTATATATCTGGTCAGGTTTTACTATATTTCACAAAGTATTTCTCATCTCCTTAAAAATCAGCCATATGTGGAATGCTAGTCCAGAATTATTTTTATGATATTTTTTTCCAGTATCCATACAGCTAAAAAAACCTATTTATTATACCCTAATTGTAATAGTACATTTATAGAACCTAATTCCTATCTTAAAGTAAGACTCTTGGTGAGTAAAGCAGAAAAGCAGAGACCTATAATCATATAACCAGATATATAGCAGGGGTCAGCGCCACAGAGAAAGACAAGGGCAAAGCCAGAAACTTGGGTGGGTATGCTTTTGCAAAGAGATAGGTGTTCAACATCTTTCTGAATGAGTGGTAGGAGCTGGCCGAACGTACATCACCCAAGAAATCATTCAAAACTTTTGGAACATCATATGCAAAGCAGATTTTGAGATGCTTGGTAGACTTATATGCTGATGAGTCAAAGTGTGGGAACTCAAGCAAAATGCCGTCGGGGGGACTTCTATATGTATATTGCACACACTATGTCTAGGTTTAAGAAAAGGGTCAAACATTTAGGATAACCACTTTGTATGAACTTGTACAAATGTGAGGCAGTCTTAAATCCAAAGAAATGTTCAATAGGAGGCCAATGGAGAGTCTTTCTAACAGGAGTGATGTGGACTATTTGGTGGAATGTTTTTGAGACAAGGGACTCCATGCATTAAAAGGCACTCTTAAAGTAAACTAAATGAAGCATTTAAACTACAGTGAATCAACATGTGTATATTAGTTTTACCTGATAATCAAAATAATTGAAAATACATGTATGCTGCTTTGATATGTGGTTTTTATATAGCTAATTATTCAACGGAATTGTTTTTTTACCAATTTAAGTGTCTATCTTTCATGAGAACATAATGATATATCTTCTCCAAGGAAATAACCCAACTTATAATCTCTTGAAAAGTATATCTAAAACGGTGGTCTGAATCTTGTGAAACTGTTGGACTTAATTTAAAGCTTAAACTGTTATAATTAAATTGAAATGTAATAGCAGCAAAAACATTATAAGCTCAAACAAGCTGCATGATTTATTGCCTTATTATAAAGTTTAAAGAACTGGTAATAAACATCATTTCATACACCTGGCATGGTTCAGAAAATGGCATCACATTTAATTTAAATAAATATTTGGTTTATGGAGACGTTACAAGAGTAAAATATTTTTAACTATAAAATAATTATTACTTTAATGATATAGATAATGTTTCAATTGAACATTCAAATTGGTATTTTATGGACACATCAGCTGCTCCATCCTATAAACTTGATAGATTGCCTCACACAACTCTGGTACATGTAGTGATATGGTCTTGAAAACAACCCTGAAATCATACATCAGTGTTCTGCAGGGGTGCCCTGTGGCCAGGTATCTAAGGGTGATGGCTATCTTCAACCTGGTTGGAAGTGGCTCACAAAATTTTGTCTTCTGCTTCCAAATTACTTGTACCACTCTTTCTATTAGCTCTCTGAAGAGTTATGGAGAAAAACTCACAAAGTTTCTGTAGCAGTATACGTCAGCAGCTGGTCCATCACAACGTCATGCTGCCCAAAGAGTGGCCTGTCCAGTACCAAGTTTCTAACCCAACACTCAACACTGTCAACTGTCACTGCCAAATGCACCATGTTACAAAAGGGTAAGAAAAGATAAACTACAATATTTTGTATAAAGTCTATCATTCTTGAGTTGCAGAACCCCACCAATCAGTCTTAATCTGTCAGCTAGCTAAATATTCATATCGATGTTGCTCTCTTGAAGTCACCAGAAGAATGCGTCATACTGCAGCCAAAGCATGACTGTCTGTAACAGTAGCACAACAGTACTAGAAATGTCCATCACCCGTGTCCAAAAATATTTGGTGATTCATATCACTAATTACTGATCACAAATTGAAATGTATTTGTTCTAAATTCAAATTGCCAGGGAATTTCAGGACAATATGGGATAAAACATAAAAATACACATTTAGGCGATCTGGAATGTGCCAATATTGTAAGACAATTTGTCTCAGATTGCAACATGAGAGGAGCCTCCAAAACAGCACAAGAGAGTCTGATCTACCTCGCTCTTTGTTTTTATATTAAACTACCGTAGTGGCTCTGCGGCAATCAGAACTGTCGGGCCCTGTGTTTGTGTGAACTTTGTGTTTGAACTTTTTAGAGCAAGGAGAATGGCCTTTATTTCCAAAAAGTTGATGTGAAACTTTCTTTCAGCAACTGACCAATCTCCTTTTGTCGTGTAGTTTTCTGAGTGTCCCAATCAAGGGGGGGGGGGGGGGGGGGGGGGGGGGGGGGGCTCAAGGATTGGCCAGGACTCTGGCACTTGTCAGTTGTTTTTGCCGGTGCCACTGGATTGGGCTCATGTGAAGATGACCAGTAGGCACTTGCTCCTCTATTGTAATTAGTAGATCTAATAGATCTAACAAGTCTCAAGAGTAAGGATTTCTATTTAATTTTTATGGCCTGTCATCTTTCTGAGGTGGGTCTGACCTGTCCCCGGAATAGGTCATATTGAAAACTCACTTAGTTAAATGCTAGCAGTGCAAAATTGACTTATTTCAGCTTACCACCCAACCGATCTGCTGACAGAGAGGCAACAATCTTTCTGTTCTGGAGGCGGGTTTCTCTAGAATGGATTCTTATCAACCTGCTGTCTAAGTACTGGTGTATCCTTACACCCCTTATTTTGTCACGAATTTGACCTCCTAGGCCACCACAGTTTATTCCACTGGAACTGTGGTTAAACTGTATTTTACAGCCCTGTACTAAAAGGCTTGACCTCCAACGTGAAAATGTAGGTGTTTCCTTGCAGTTTCTAAGGTCACAGGTCAAATGAAGGTAATGATTGAAGTCTAGATAGATGAATATAGTTTGGGAATACTTTATTTTACATGTTAGTAGTTTATATAATTAAAATTATAAAGTTTGAAGATTTTGGGGGATAAAATCTGAAAAACCACCAATATACATACGCATTGCACCATAATGCCATAATAAATAATTTGCAACTTGTGCTAAAAAAACTAAAATTGTAAACACAAAACTATATATGCAACTAGTGCCTATAAAACCATAAAATATCAATCCACCAATATCTGCTTGGTCTTCTCTATCGAGACCGACTAGCAACGCTGCTCGTTAACTTTCTGATGGACGTGGGGGTGGGAATGGAGGGTTATTTCAACTTATAGAACACCTTGTGTGTCATTTGATTGTAATTCACAATATGAAGAAGCCTATCGTTTGAAAGTTTAATGACCGGTGACCTTATTTGTGATTGGTGAAATCAGTAACAACCAGAATAGCAATAATAAAAGATAATAAGGTCAAGTAGAAACTGAAATGACAGGCCCTTAGAAAACATTGACACATATTTTCCAAAAATAAGACTGGAAATGAGGACGTTGTGGTCTTTTTAAATGGAAATTAATGCTGTCTACTGACAATACCTTCCCATCTGGTAAACTAAAATATTATAAAAATATTTTGCAACGGCAAGCAATCCATTTTTTCATTATCCATAATACTTAAAATCCCTCAATAACATAATAGGATTGGACTTTCTGATAGGTTAGACTTTCTGATTCATGAAAATCAGAAACTCAAGTTATACCTCACAGCAATCTCACAATTAAAGAAGATCCGAATTTGACTTCCTCATGGATTAGACTTTTTGATAAAGAAGAATCAGAAAGTCCAATCAGGGGCATCAGGGGCCAGTATCAGAAAGCCTCCGGTGGAAGGAACCTCCTGTAATAAAGGAAGGTCATTTTTATCCCTTTGTTAAGGCCACCTTAAATTTCATTTTCACAAAGTCTGCCTTATCTCTCATAACCAAAGGTTTCCCTGAAACTTACGAAGGGAGCAAATATAAGTTGATAAACATTCTTTGAAGGACACTTCCTTAAGTTTAAGGTAGGTTCTTAGTTTCCTTGAAATTTAAGGGAGTTTTCAAGGTCTCCTTGAAATCAAAATGACCTAGACCCTGTTGAGATGCATGCAGGTGAATTTGTGCATGAATATATATTTTGTCATAATATGTGACTCCATTGAAAATTTCTTGAAATTTATTAAACCAGGCCAAATCTTGAAAGAATGATTGGTTTAATAATACTTGATGAGACAGGTGATTGGCTATGTGTAATGTCAACATCCTGTTAAGGAAGAAATGGGCGGGCTTCATGCATTTGGTGATATATAGGAGACTACAAAAGAAGTGACTGAAGGGACCTCTTACTGCAGTACAGCTTGTTGGTCCAAGTACGACACAGTTGACTAATTTCATGTAATTTTTTTCTTTGGTATGGATATATTTCTGGAAACTGTATCAATATGGATGTCTAGACAAATAACACTCGTAGCAGGTGAAACTATCTTCTTATTTGAAATTTCTAGAGCCAAATCTTGTAAGACAGCCATCAAAAATGAGTAAGCTTTATGAATTTCAGACGGAAGTCCAATATATATTAAATCATCAATGTAATTGTAGAGGTGAGTAAAGCCGTGCTGTTGCATTGTAAACCGTATGGCGTCTGTGAACTGTTGAAACATTTGGCCTCCATGTCAGAAACTTAACGTGACCAACAGATCAATGTAGTAATTTTCTTGAAATTTTAAGCCCAGGAGATCAATATCACCAGGATCTATTTTGATTTGTCGAAAAGCTCGACTGATATCTCTCTTGAAAATCTGTGCTGCTGGGCCAATATTTCTGAGGGCAGAAGTTATGAGATCAGCAAAAGGCTAATTGAGAAAATAGGGAGTGCCCACATAAGTATATTTCTCTATGCATTGACTGAAGCCCCATGGGGCCAACTAAGATCCATAATGGTTCGTTTTTTGGGGTCAAAATCTTGCGTGTCCCTAACCATAAGGGGAGACACATGTAAAGGTATGGGTTTATCCTAAAAAGAACCTATTATGGCTTTGTATGATAACTCTCCCTGGATATAATCTCTGGCATTGTGCAAATTCTGGAGGGCTGATGTGTGATTCATTTCAGTGAAAGTAAGTGGATGGCTTCTACAAAAATCCAAAGGGAAACCATATTATAACAGATGCAAAGGTTGTGTGTCCCAATAATTTTTGAGGTGAGCAAGCCAACTAGATATACTAAGGTGTAATTTTACTGGTATTATACATGATAGAAAATTTGGTTTACCACTACTTTTCACCAAAAGGTGTGCTTTGATAATATCTGGAATATATTCCCATGTCGGTGACTCCCTAAAATATAGTTGTAACGGGCTTAAAGGGTAGAAGCCAAAGTTATGGGGCTGCTGTGACACATAATTGATTTTACATGTAGATTCAGTCTTTGTACTTGCATCATGTTTCTGTATAATGTTGCAATTATGATGTTGCAACCTATTGGGGTAGCAACTTTCGTGAATAACTTTTGCCAAATTCATTGGTGTGTATAAGGTCAAACACCTCAGCTGCATCTTCATTGATATAGTCATTTGATTGATCTCTAGCATTAAGGTTCTCCCCATCAAAAGACCCAATTCCGTTTTTATTCCCCTCCATTAAAAACTTTTACATCAAGCCAACCTGGGGCCTATAATTTTTGCCATCAATGAAAGGAGGAGTTTTTTGCAAACCTTCATGTTTATTAACAGCCATTGAGTCGTCCTTGCAACTAACAATGACTAACTCATCTGTTGATGAGATATCTTTCATTTTAACAGTAATTGAATTCGCATACTGATTATTATCATGCTTGGTAGTATGGACTAATCACATCGAAAGCCCATTGTGTTTTTTATTCCCTTCAAACGATTTTCTTACCTGTGAACCCAAAACGGTTGAGAAAGGTTACCAGGCATGAAGGAAGACTTGCACTCGTCTGAGTGCTCTTGCAAAAAGTATTAACATTCTGCAATTTTTTGTTTTGAATGACCCTTGACATAATGTTGTGTAAAATAATATCATTTTCTTGAACTTCATTGTGAAACACGTTGGTTTGTGAACCGTGCAAATCTTGTAAAATTTGAAAAGTGTTATGTAATTTGATTGGGTTTGACGACCTGAGAATAGCACTTTACATGGAATTACACTTGCCATATTTAATGGCAACCCCAGTCACAGTGTGTGGACTGCGAATGTGCTTTGACAACGTTGAGTTTGACTTTGCAACCGATCCCAGTGAATGGGACAATGTTGAACTAGTATTTTTAGTTGGTCCAACAACAGAAATGTTCTTCATGAAAGGTAAATAACTGACTGAAGATTTATTTGAGGCGACAGCTTGTGCATATGACCTGTGATGCCTGGGTTGAAAACTTTTGTTTTTACAAAACCAGGACAAAGCTGTTTGCTTATGGGTCTTAACTTCAGACCTAGCATTAGGTAGTACTATTGAATAATTACACTTAGTGGGATGTATATGGGTGCTAGTAAAAGTGGCACCCAACCGTGCACGTTTTTGGCATTTTTTTCAACTTATGCCTGCATTCTGTCTCTGGCTGGTTGAAAGTTTTGCCATTGGCAAAGCATGCAGTACATATATGGTTGTATCCGACGCCCCTAGTGTCATGACTCTAACAATGGATATATTTGCGTTGGTTCTAATATTCACAAGGCATATTTTTTGGATTTTTGTTGCATCTTCCTAACATTTTGGTGAGAATTAGAGGGGTTGATATGTCTCTGGGTATTGGCCCTGCAGATTCTATCAATTTTGTCTACTTGTGCATAGCTACCTTGCACCATTCAACAAAGGAAAACCGAGTGGCTGGCCTTGGCCGCATCTCAGGGGAAGTCATTGGCATCATCAAAAAGTGCCACAAGGTGGCCAAGCATGTAGTCTTTAGTTTCAGAATTTTTCCTCCCTCATGACGCATGGCAAAAGCCAGCCTCCCACTGTGTGATTGACAACTGATCATAGGAGACATGTTTCTTGTTTGAACCCAAAAGTATGTATTCGTGCAGCCATTTCACCCGATTCTGAACTGTGACCTCAACTGAACCACCTCCAAGTGATTTAATTTTATCAGTTTTTTGCCATCTTGTAATTCTTTGAGACATTCATTGACCCAAGCTTGCAACCACGTGTCCTGTCTGAGTGAGGACAGATCGGGAATTTTTGAAGCAGCAGGAGCGTCTGGAACCACTGTGACTGGGGTGTAAAGGGTTTTGGCACTTTTCTTGACGAATTTTTTTATCTTTGATTTATCAACACTCTTTTTACAATTTTTACCTCAATTTCGTCAAGTTTCCTGGCTAACAACTGTGACTCACTCAATATCTGAACATTAAAGTCATGCTGAGTGACATTGTCACTTTGTGAACTAGTCGGGTCCGAGTCAAAATAAGGTTTAAATTTACTGTTTTTGGAATCATGACTAGGACTAGCTACTAATGCTTCACAATCACTCTCAGATATTGATGATTCAGAATCAGAAACTTGCCCGATTTTTGTGGTTCTGTCACTGTCCAGGAGATCCGACATGAACTTGGAATCATCTGACAAGTGCAGTGGAACTGGAAGGCTGTAACTCTCTTGGTTCCCAGATCTAAGAGTGTGTGTACGAGTTGCTGTCTCTGCCATGTCGTTGAATATAACATAAACAATAAAAACTAAAAACCCGAAAACTGAATGTAACTTGTAAAACTGAAAATTCAAAGCTTCAAAATTTTCCAATGTCACCTCAGTCACCTCCAAATTCAAATGGCAGAGGATATAGACGGGAACCAGCCACCTTTAACAATAAAGGGACTGGTATCGGCCAGGATGGCCTTGAATACATCATTGCCAGCTGTCATTATCGGGAAATCTCGATCATTATTTTAATTACTTATATGCTTTTTGTATGTATTTACAACATTTTAAACATTTATTATTGAAATTATAACATCAAATATTGTGAATTAGAGTTAAAAATTTTTTGGAATGACAATAATCTTTAGACACAAAAACATGTTTTGGGTGATAATAGAAGATCGACAGCACTTAAACTGGTGCACGTTTTTTAGTTAGGTAACTACGGAAGCGTAGTACCCAAGATGGTGGGCGATACCCGACACTATATTGCAGAGTAGGGTCGGCGGAAACCAGACTACAGAGGATACTGACTCTGTCTCAAGGTGACCAGACTCCTGCCAATCAGATAAAAGCTAACAACCAATTACTGGTCAATACTAGTTTCAATTCATTTTCAGTAGGCTGAACTTGCCGGCGCCCTAATGTGGACTCAAACACTGTAATTTACTAAGTGATTAGATATAAGAGTAATAAATAAGATATCTGCAACAAACAATTGTGGATAATTGGTGAGAAGTTTTCTCCCCATATATTAACTGATGGTAAGTTGGCTTTTTTTCTGATGGGAACATATTGGGGATTTATCGAATATAAGCTGAAAAAAAATCATGTTTTTAAATAAAACCTGTTACTTATCTGTTTTTTTTTCTTTTAAATGTTATTGTCATTGTAGTTCTGATAAGGTTTTAATTATGATGAAAAATATTTAATTTGATTTTCAACACATGGTGTTGATCATGGTGTGTTTTTATCAGGATTTGGATTTAGCAACCGTGAACTGTAAAGTAACATTTAAGATTACATTCAGCGTATTTGTCAATTGTGTAATATGGGAAGCATTGAAGATGAATATCACTTTTTAATGGTCTGTTCATTGAATAAAGATTGCAGAGATAATTTGTTTAACAGTATTACATGCTCTGTTATCAATTTCAATGAAATGAGTAATAGTGATAAATTTCAATACAAAATAGTTGGGAAAGACGGAAAGGTATCTTGTTTATTAATGCTATTTGAATGTTATTAAAATGTTTGTAGACATACAAGAACAGTATCTTATGTACTAATGTTACTCGAGTGTCATTGAAAAGTTTCTAGATGTAAAAGAAAATCTTCACACCTTTTGTTAAACAGTGACTTAGAAGCCCATGTAGGGCTGGGTCCCTTTAAATCATTGTAACATGGATTATAATATGCGTATATTATGTGCAAGTCACTATAATAAATAAACCATCTATCTATCTAACATGGCACAGTTAGCTGTGGCAAAGGGGCTTAATGAATAGATTTTATGCTAGTGTCATCTCTTGGGACCACCATTGGTATTGTTACAAGTGCAGACAATACAAGAAAAAGGATAAAACGTGTTGTGTTTATCCAAAGAACATTTCCCCTATTTGAAAAAGTTTATTCTGATGAACAGAGGAAGAAATGAACCTAGAAAGGAAGAATGATACCAGAAATAGAACAAGACCAAAAGATATTTCGGTCTACGAGCACAAGCCGCAAAGCCATCAGAGACATGAGTAGTGCACTGAAGCTGTCAACCATCAAAATACTAACATAGCCCATCGCAGCTTATCTTCAGTGATGAGACAGGTACTCATCATGCTCACAAAAAAAAGAAAAGAAAAAAAGTAATATCTAGAAGCAAGGGCCTCACTAGAGCAAGCACCTCAAAAAGTTTCATTGCATTGACAAGTAAAGAAAATCCATGAATTTAATTCTTTGTTACATCATTATATTTTACCAAGGTTCAGTTTATGAGTTTTGATGCCATTTCACTACAATGGAAAAAAACTGTTTCTAAACTACTACCTCACTTTACTATTGTGGCAATATGATAGCTGTCTGCACTAAAAACAATAATGTTTGTAATAGCTGTAATAATGTGGTTCAGTCCCTTGAAGGCATCAAATCAAAACCCATATCCTAAAGAAGACTGTAAGTGTAAATATAATCGACTGCTTTCTTAAGGGGATAAATACCATGTGTTTTTGTTCTTAAGTTTGTACCTTCTGAAAATCCATCAGCAGCCCTCCTGCCCTTTCGGTTTATAAATATGATATCTCCTATTTTTAGCTCTAGCTCCCGTGGTAAGGAAATATTGGTCAAAGTATTGTCTTCTATGGCAATTTTGGAAGGTTCATAATGCTTCATAAACCAATACTCGCTGTCTAGAGACACAACACAGTGTGATATATCTCCTCGTGTAGCCTGCATTAGTTCATATACTGCACGTCCAACGTTGGAGGAGAAAGTGCAAACTAAATAATCAGACATGGACAAGAGGGTGACATCAGTGATAATTCCTATCAGAGATTGTTTTGTGAATCTTTGTCTTAAAATACTCGCTGTCTTAGCAATACTCACGTCATATGATATAGCATATTCAGCATACTTCTTTCTGATTCCTGAAACAATTGATGCATTATCTGTGGCTAAATAAACTGATAAATTTTCTATCTGTAATTGTTGAGAATATAAGTCAACTTTATTGAAATAGTCTTCTACAGGAAACAAGTCTGCATCCATTGTTGTTACCTTGTCGGTTGTCCTGATGTGAATGCCTACCAGTGGGTGTTTCATATTGAACATGTTGGATCTAATGGTCTCAATATACTTCTTCAACCAAGGTTGTAATCTCATGATGTAATATACAAACTGACTTGCCCACCAATGAAGTGGCCTTCTATGGTATTTTACAAGAACAGATGCAATATCTGAAGGTATACCTTTCACTACTTTTGGTCTAGGGTATAATTTTTCAATGCAATCCCAACACTGCAGTACTTGGATATTCTCTTGGTTAACCTTTGTATCCCATGCTTCTATACTATTTCCACTGGGATCTCTGCATGTATCACTTAATGGAATATGAAAATCTTCCCACTCATTTTTCTGTTTTGTATTAAACCACCAGCCTTTGTCAACGAATATTAAGGTTCGGTTTGATGCATAGGCATACATAAACACAACCATCAGTCTGTGAACTTGAGAGGTGTACCCACAGTGTGATAGACTTGTCACCAACTTTCTTGCAGTTTGACAATCTTTAGGGTGTTGCAGACGATAAATTCTGGCCTGCACTATACCACTTAGTTTTGTTAACTCTTCTTTTTTTCTTCCTCCATTTAAACAGTTTGTGGACTTTTCTTTCAGTGAGTTGAGCAAACTTCTTTCAAACATTGCTTGAATGTCGTTTCTTGATGCAGACACATTCATTCCAAATATTTCATTAGTCATATAATTTCTTTTATTTAGTCTGGTTTTACCATACCTGGATGCATGCCATCTTGGTTTATACATTTGTGATACCATGTTACTGGTTTGTGCATACAGAAACAAGGAAACACATATTGCCATAGTGCTACATAGAACATATTGCCAAAATATGGCTGTCATGTTTATGCCCTAGTACTATGTACAAATAACCAAGTATGATTTTATTTTGCCTATGGTGATGCAAAATTATTTTTCTTTAGCTATTTTGTGTAAGCTTTATAAACCCAAGAGTGTAATTCTGCTATTTTCACTTCAACTGGTATATTAAAGCTGCATGGCACTGATAATAAAAACGAATATACATTAAGTGAGGTATATGGGTGCATATTCTATGGTGTACCAAAGTGCCACCTCCAGAGCTTATATCATGCCTTCTGTAACACACATTTGTCCAATATATATGGGCATACTCCTAAACAAAGGTCAAAGGTTTTATGTCCATGTCAATATGGCCAGGGCCGCATTGAGACAGGTCCTCGGTATTGACACTTGTTGGGAGTTAATCCCCCACACAGAGGTGATAGCGTGTAATTAGATTAACAGTCCTTAACATCCTTCCTACTAATGTCAAATGAAACCACTACAACAACAATAAACAGAATAAGATGTTCATTGCTGATCAACATAATCATATAAACTCATATCATTCTATCTACTCGCATAAAAACCGTACCCTGATGTAAGTTAGATATACTAATAGAAACAATAAAACAGAAAGTACAAAAAGGGCAAAACAATCACCAAAGTCTTTTTCAGCATGCTAAGAAACACCGCAATTGAGGATACATTAACTGAGATAACAGATCAGATCTTAAACAAAAATAAGTTTGAATATATTATGAACTTATGTTGACACATGCAGCTGCAGCAGCGCCGTCTGAACCTACCTCTAGCATGCTTCTCTGGCCCCTCTATCATTCCAGACATTCTCTCTCACCTTGTCCATTCTTTCTTCTGACTTGGGCTTGGGACCTTTTAAAATCATCTACCATAATTTTAAAATGCATATCTTACTAATTTGTAAATAAAATCCCCCCAAAAGCTTTGTCGTTAGACCTATCACCTCCATCACAATAAATAGATCTTATAACTGGCATTTCCTTCTAGAGGTTGCATTACTGAAACTGATGCTAGCATGGTCCAGCGAGGGGCCTGGTCCAGCAGTTTCACACAACCTTTTCACAAATTCCTGTTATTTTTATCTTGGGACTATAACCCCCCCTTGACCTTTGATCTTTGCAATTGATCACAAGCCAATTGAATCACTGATCACAATTCAATTGCCAGGAGTTTGAATGGTGGGTCGCATTGATCTTGGCGGCTATTGATAGAGCACCAAGATTTTCCCACCTCACTCCTCTGGCACAAGTGCCTGATATAACTCATTGCCAGATTAGGATGTTCAAACTTTACCTCACATTATCTCACTGTCTCCAATTACAGTCTGAGACACTTAAGTGTGGAAATTTGTTCAGTATCTTGACCCCTGGAGGTTGTCCTGCCTCCTGGGAGTTCTCCTCTATAGTGAGGATTGATATAGATACTGTAGTCCAGGGATTCAAGGATGGGCTCTGCTGACCCGGTGCCCCCCTATCATATCATACCGTCATTTACACTTGACTGCGACTGCACAACTGTACAAGCCTTGACTGATCACTTTTTAGTTTGTAGTGATATTAAAAAATATGAACTGTTATTGACCATTGCTACCATGCACTATAATACCTAGCTGACGTTTTCTTCTAGGGGTTTCATTACTGAAACTGTGAAAGAAACACAAAATATGATTGAAAAATTATGAAGGGCTATGTTGTAGATTGCAGACAGTTGAAAGAAGGTGTATTCAATTACATCAATCACACAACACATCAACATAGTTGTGCTAAATAAGTAATGCAATGCTTCAATTACTAAAGGTAAATTATTCACAAAATATATCGAAACCATATGAAACAGGCAAACATGGTTGTGGTTAAGTAGTAGAGTACTTCAAGTACTAAAGTTAAATGTCAAACATGAATATATGCCTGCATTTCTAAACGTTTGTCAAGCCTGTTAAAGTCACTTCAATAAGGGAAGCTTTAAAGATTTATCAAGCTCACATACTTTATTTAAACTCTAGGTATATTTATAACTCAAAAAATAGCAAACATCAGTGACAGATTATAATATTTTTGGAAAGTTTCAGATAAGTTTAAAATTGAGGTTCAGGAACACCTTGGTGTTATACTGCACCACTAACATTAATAACTATTTTAACTGGACAATATACACAAAAACATGAACAAAGATACACAATAAACATATGACTAGATATACAGGTTTTACAGGTTTACAATCTATAGATGAAAAGTATGATAAAATAAGACCCCACCAATCCACTTGAACATATACACAACAGTATACAACAGTAAAGAGAGAATAAATAAATTAAAACAGGCATAAAGCATAATAGAATAGAATTCCAAACAAACAGTATACAAAAAGGACGTAAATATAAAATAAAAAAAAATATTCTGTGTAAAACAACCTGGCTTAGCACTGTGATATTGATACTGGATCCAATTAGTTGTCTCTTACAACACTCTGGAGGATGTGTAAGGCCTATTGTACACCCCGGATCCGCAGGGGAAGGACAGTTTTGAAAATCGAACAAGTCATTCGAGGCTTCTTATAAGAAAGACCCTAAAAGCTCTGCCAGAAAGTCAAGTGAGAACCAGAATTCTTGCTGTCACTAAATATGTTACAGTGAAGACTCCTTTCTGGGTCCTTATTGAGGGACAATGCTTAAACCACTCCCAACTTAGATTTTACGTATAACTTAGATTTCAAGAAAGAAAGTATGAAACTCAAAGGGGACTTTTTATAATAGGTTCTATAGTCATCTTAGAGTGAGGTAAGTTTTCTTAAATTATTATTTGAAATCCAGGTAATATTTAAAATCTAAGTTAGAAATTGACTAAGTATTGCTCATGAATACGGCCCACAAAATAGAGTAAGCATAAAAATGTGAACCCTCATTGTTTTAGACAGAACCAACCAAAGTCCTCACTAATTCATCAGAAGACTGCATTGTATATTTCAGTGGCACCACAAGGACATTGTCACTTTTTTCAGAAACAAAATGGGAAACATAATCTCACTATTTATAGTGTTGAATGTCATCCAGCAAGAGAAGTTGCTGAGAATACGAAGTGAAAGTATTTCAGAAAAGAAAGGCTGTTACTCACAAATTGTAAAAACTGTGATACCTAACTTGATCCCTGTTATATACTTTCTACAGTTGAAACTGTAGCGTTCACTCAAAGGGCAGCATATGTAATAGAATAATTGACTTATAAAGCTTACAGACATCAATGTACAGATATTAAAAAAAAACATTGAGAAAAATCCCATAGAAATCGTGTTATGTCAAACGTGTCCTACCTAAATATGAATTTATTTATTTACTTTTAGTACAGTTGTTATTTTCTTTCTCTGACGTATTCTTCCAAATAGTTTCATAAACTGGATATAGCATTTCTTACAACCAATTATTGCAGAAATTATTCTATCAGCATTATCTAAGTGAAACAAAATAAGAAAAGCCATAAAATCTAGAGGATATACATAACAAAATTTACATTGTTATCAAGCCATGGAATTAATATTATATAACATGTTGTAAAAGCTTTAGATGTCAAGATTTCACATGGAAGGCACATACTAAAGTTTGAGCTGCTGCTAAGAAATTAGATGCACTGATTAACTCCACTTTATAATTTTTTTCTACCTTACTTGCAATGAGATTTGAATATAATAAAAAGCAAAAAGACTGTTTGAAGATCTTTCTTGTGAAATTGATTTATACATGGATAAACAGAATTGAAACATTTGCAAAATAAGTGAGTATTTGTTGAAACCCTACATGTGTTGGGGTTTGGATAAAAATCGTTGTACATAACTCTATTGTTTAAATTATTGATACAAACTCAAAGTTTGGGGTTTTATGTACCTTTGAACAGACAGGATGATTGATACAGTTTAGAAGGAAAAACTGTGCCATTTCTGACATATTTTACTTAAAAGCTGATTGAAGTTGATTGAACAGATTTTTTAAAAAATTGTTTATAAAATTGAGAATTAACTGTTGAAAAAAATGAAGACAAATGTTATATTTTTACCAGTTCGACGAGTAGAAAGTGTCTTGTAATCCAAAAGTGCCAGTCTTTAATCTTCATTTTTTTTGGCATCCATCATTCACACTTTGACAAAATCTCATGGTTTTCTTTCACAGGCGTCAAACACCTCACAGTAACACACAATGTTTAGCAAAGACATAAGCACGTAACAGATTTGTGTAGCATATACTGATATTGTCAGCATATATTACTGATATAATTATCTTTTAAACACAATTTTACATATTGTTTAAATATCTTTCCTGTGATATAAATTATATGTCCATGAGAATGGAAAGTTTTATAAAAAAATTGCGAAAGAAGTAAGGATTGGCATCTTAAACCGGTTGCAATTTTGGTTTGTTATACTTAGCTGCAATATTTAATCTATTGATACCTGCTTAAAATCTTTACTTAAACACAATTGAGTATTGGCCAGGAAATGTCAAAAGTCTTCATCATGCCAGGAATTAAGTGTTGATTTTTTAGCAATTAATTACTTAGATAGAATATTCATAGATATATAAATATTAAAAAGTGGCTATAAAGCCCAATAGTGACATTCTTGAAAATTTTGTTTTCTTTATCTCTCATTCATACACAATCTCTTGGAATTTTCTGTACTAGAAGTACCAGAAGGTCTGCAGTAATACATGATTTTTCAGCAGAGATATTTACAAGTAACAGATTCATGTAGCATATACTATCAACACCTGTGTTAAATTAATGATCCATTTGCTTATCTCTTACCAAACTGATTACTATACTCAAGACAAGGAGGTTGAAAAGTGAGAGCAATAACATTGTAAATACTTCCAGGAATGACAGAAGAAATGTAAAGGTTGTAGTAGGGGAGAATCCCTGGCAAACAAGTCAAAGAACATCTTGCATACGCTGAACAATGGTAAGAAAAATAAACTTAATAATCTGAACGCAGTGTAATCTTTAATTTGTAGCACATTATCATTCAGCTGCCAATTGGGCACATACATATCATCATAATACAACTTTTACTTATTGGCCCCTTTTGGGTCCACCTGAGCTCTGGTTGTGCTGCACAAGTTATAATCATTCTGGTGACTGTACTCATATCATCATTCTTCATTTGCAGATAAAAGCCATCTATGTCCTTTACAACTGACATTTTCTTAGTATATCTTGTCTTATGTGACACTGGCAGTTTCTAAATGCAAGTTGCCAGGAAAGTTCTGAATATTTGGGGATAAAACATAGAAATTAGTATGAGTGGTGTTACCAAAATAATAAGGTAAATACCAAGCATGGGAAAGAGAGATACCAAGTGCTATTGGAAGGAAGGTATAGTAAGACATTCCCAGTAAAGAAAACCAGACATCAATCAGAGCATCCCCCACTGGGATACAGCCTCTTAAAGTGGCATATAGAATAACATCCCTGAAAACATGTGTGGAGGTGCTGTGACCAAATAAAAGGTACACAACTGCACATTTGCCACGGTTTCTGTTATAAATGTATTGGGAAGGATTGGATGTAATTGAATATGTAGCTGATAAAATTTTTAATGAAACCCTTTTTTTGCAAAACTTTTAATGAAACCTTTAAGTATAGCCTTAACTTGGTTATTTCTTGCATAGAATTTCACCAAAGAACATTAAAATGTTTTAAAATCAACAAAAACACTACTCTTCTCAATGACTACATTAATTTCATACATTTAAAAATGCAAACTTTCAGGTGCAAATTTACATGAATATTGCAATCTGATGCCAACAGTTATTAAAAGTAGATGTCATGAAAGACACACTCTTGTCAATAAAATGTCAAAATATGATTCCAATCTCCAGTGTATGAAACTCTACATCCTGCTACTGAACCATTTCAGACTGCTTACTTTCAATATTGGCAGCCGTGTAGCCCAAAATAATGACCAGATGGTTTCATAAATTGTCACTGTCAGTTCTTAATGATCAACTAGAGCTAGTAATGAAGTTTTATCTGTTCATTAAAAACTATTCTAAAATGGTAGGCTGTGCAGTGAATGTGCATGGACACGTCTTTTGCGCAATGCTTGAACCGTGAATATAGAACGGTAAATAAAGCACGCTGTTGAAATCTCGTACATCGTACATCATACAAATTCTCGTGCTTTATGAAGGTTTTAAACTATCGATCGGCTGTATTAAAGCACTCAGCCCTTCGGGCTTCGTGGCTTTAATATTCACCTGCTTGATAGTTTAAAACCATCATAAAGCACTCGAATATGTCTTTTATTCCTATAATATGATGTACCATTTACTGTTGAACCTTGGGCTAACTTTTGTTCTAATAATAAGTAGTTTGGATAACGAAAAATGCTGTAAAATTGATCACACTTTTACAAAATGTGGACAAGAACTGCGTGAAGAAAATGCTTATCAATACATTTAAAAACTGACTCACTATCAGAAGCTGCATTGTTACACAAAAAGTACACACTTATTCACTATTTTGGATACAAGTTACAGTCAAGTTGTAGTGTTAATTATTAATTATAAGACCATGATTTGTGTGTGACCAGATTATATTTCAAGTTCATTTGAAAGAAGAATCTTTTTTGGACTGAAGCTGACCCTTTCTATGACAGTTTATAAAACACTAATTTAACTTCATTTTACACTATTTTGTATTGTAAAGATTGAGATCAGAGATCCACATCACCTTGTGTGACGTGACACAGTTCCAGAGTCGGATCTGTTTCAGAGTGGGATCTGTCTTTGCCAAGTGTTACTTCCTGGTGTCAGGCTCTTCACTCAGCAGGGGGCCTGGCTCCTGCCTCACAGGCTAGAGGGACGTGACATCACATCATTTTTTTGTTCCTCTAAGGGGGAAGAAAATATGCATAAGATGTAAGAGCAGGATAGGCGTGGTGGGAGTCTATTGTCTAAGGAGTGACGGAAAACCAGCAGAACTCAATAACCTGCATCAATGGCACCCAGATAATAAGGACCATAAAAGAGACGAATAAGTCCATTGGCTGCAGTAAGGATCTTAATGCTTAAGAAACAGCTAGGAGCTAAGTTCAGGAAACTAAGATACACTGTTTCTACGAGATCCCGAGGGCTGGTTGATTCATTGGTGGAAATGTTGAGAAAACAATACTGATCCAATAAGAAACAGCTGTGAATCAGCCCAAGACACATCCTTTAAATAAAATTAAGTAAAGGCACTGTGTGACTTCCAATAGCAGGCTGACAGGAAGCTCTGAAGAGAAACTACCTTGGAAAGCTTTAGATGCAGTCAAAGGTCTAACGTCATTAGCTGTAACCTGATGAAGAATCAGAGCATCCTGCCACAATAATACTGTTTAATCAAGGAAGAAATAGTAGCAGAAGAAATGTCCTCTGCGTATTCAACCAGGCTTGTAGTTCACTTCTAATTTGCCGGAACCTAGGGCTAGGACAATGGTCTCATGGTCAACTGTTTCAAGGACGTCTTTTTGAGGGGTTCAAAGGTGGCTTGGTAAACTGATGACCACCAAGGTTCCAGGAAGGGATGCTCCTGTGACCCTTGGGTTTAACCTTAGTGAATCTATCATAACGGTCATTGATGTTTCCATCTCTACTAATATTTAGAGAGGAATCTTCATCTTGTCAGCAACAACCAAGCTATAGCCATCAATAGTACTGTACTGAAGATTTTTATCGTGAAAAGGGTGGAGGAGAAAATCAGCTATTTCCTTGATATTTGGCAATCCAAAGTCCCTGTGACTTTACATGCATCACCAACAAAAATGGTCCACTTTCTTTAACCACTGCTCTCGTTGAGCATCTTTGATGTGGCCTTGTTCCTTTACACACTGGGAGTATGTATCTGGGTATAACCAGATTCCAGAACCAAGGCATGCCGGGCAAACCCAAATCCCCCTTGAAATAGTGGAATAGTAGATTTTCAAACCACCTTGACCATTGGAGACACTGAGAAATACCTATTTTCATGATCAAGGAAGAAATAGCAGAAGGTAAAATATGCTCGTTGAAATTCATCTTGAAGGAAACAAGACAGTTTCTTGTTGCGTCTCCGCTCCTTTGTTCAGTCCAAATAATAATGGAGGGCTCTGACTTCTGTCTTCCTTAAGTGATTTGTTTGCTGAGGTAGCCAGAGCTGGAATAACCAAAGGGGGCCACCATATCAGGTCCATCCCTAGTTAGCTGGTTCTGTGACAGAAAACTGGGGCACCATGGACCAATAAGGAATCCCACATCTGTGCTTACTAGATCTAGAGCTAGAAGGACAGGTTTGAACGTTAGGTGGTTCAACAACGCACTTTGAGCATTTAAAAAGCTGCAACTCGAGATACCTCTATAACATTTTGGTCTGTCCCTGTGGAAACTATCTACAAACCTATTAAGATTCTCATCTTTGCTGATATTGAGTGAGGAATTATCAGTCTTATCAGAAACGGCTGACCTGTACCCATCAATTGTACTAGGAAAAGGTACAGGAGAAAATCTGCAATTTGTTAATAGATAATGATTTGAAGTGGTTGAACATGGTTGCTTCGCACCGTCTAAAAAGAACTTTGTCGCATAAATGGTTATGGTTGAGCATTTTTGAGGATCCACAATTAGAAGCCCTGCCCTTTTAAAGCATGTAGACTTAGATGCTGGAGATTCTTGTGAGAGCTTCAATTGAGTGGTTGAGTCTTTATATGAAACCACTGTTGTGGCCCCTGTGGCGATCAGAACAGTCTGGCCTGACACAAGTGCTTGAACATTCTTGAACTGACCAATCACATTTTGCGGTGCAGTTTTCTAACTGAGCTCCCCAACCAAGGGGTTGCAAGGCCTAACCAGGAAGAACATAATCTTCCTCTAGCCACAACTGCAGGTGAGTGTGGAGAGACTTGGGAACAGAAATTATTTTCTCCAGGCACTTGTTAGTTGTTCTTTCAGGTGCCACTGGATTAGTCTCATGTGAAGATGGCCAGAAGGCACTTACTTCTCTGTGGTGATCAGTAGACCTAATAGAGACACTGTCTCACTGAACTAGTCTCAAGGGAAAGGACCTTATTTCATTTAAGGGTGTGCTATCATAGTCAAATGCTTGCAGTCCAAATTTTACCTATGTAAGTTTATCACACAACTCAGCTGCTGACAGAGGGGTAGCTGTCTTTCTGCTCTAGAAGCAGGTTTCCCTTGAATGAGTTCTTATCAACCAGCTAAGTACTGGTGTATCCTTACACCCTTTGTTCGGCCACCAGTTTGACCTCCTTAGACAGGGATTGCAGACCCCCCCCCCCCAAGGAAAAAAAAACAAAAAAAAAAACAAACAATCTTCTTCTGTAGCAATCTTTATCCATCCAAGTACTAACCGTGGCCAGTGTTACTTAACTTCTTAGGTCTTTTGTGGCCCAGTGGTTAGCAAGTTTGACATCTAATCATAGGCTGTCACATCCACTGGCTGGAGTCCCATAAGTGGCAATGCCGACTACCTGTTCCAGTGTGGCCCTGGCTGTTGAATGGGATGTAAAACCCCAACTTTGACTTTGTTAACATCTATGATTAGAATGATTTCTCGCAAGCAACTATACAGCTTGCGATATTTGCTGGGGATGGTGAAGATGTAAGAGGAAATCTATTGATTTGCTATACAGAGATGAAAGAAGCCTCAATAAAATAACAATTTCTTCTGTAGCAATGGCCACCTGTCCAAGTTCTTTGACTAGTGTTGCTTAACTTCCATGATAAGGCCAGAACATTGTATGTTTATTTCTTATAAGCGACTCTACCGCTTTTGCAGGAGGGTGATGACAGAATAGGAAATAATTCCATTTGCTATTCAGATGAAGGAAACCCCTTTAAAACTTCTGTATGTGCTCGACAGAAAAAATAGTTCTTGGTAGAAAATCCAAATAAAAGGCTAGTAACAAAAAAAAACAGTGCTGATGCCTCCCTCAACAAACAGCTAATGGACGATGGGGTCAAAGGTCACTTCAAAATACCCATACAGTCCGACTTCTTAACCAGCAGAAAAAGACAAAATGTGATTCTGTATATATAAATTCGCATAAAATCTGTTTCCCTTGGTAAAATCCCTTTTGGTGTTAAAATCCAGGGATATATCCACAATCTCTTATTCAGTTTCTCCAAAGTTACGACCATGCTGTTGTTATGGAAAAAGTAGCTGAAAACACACTTTAATGAAATACACTCCATGCAATACTTTTAAAGCTATAAGTGATTTATTGCATGATTTCATGAATTTTAACGCATTAAATTAAAAAAAAATTTCATTAAAAATTATTAAGAAAGATCCAGACCCAGTACCCACACAAAGGAATCTACTTGTGACCTAGTAGATATATACAAGATAACAAGCATTCTGACGCATGCATTTATCTCCCACCATATAAATTAGATGTACTAAAGATAGTGGAATATAAATTTTCTTGTGAGATGGAGGCACATGTAGAAGTGACAACAAGTTTAATGTTTGATTGCAATACTTCTAAAGACAAAAGGCATTTACTCATTTTAGTAGCTATTACTCTGCCATCCAAAGAGCTACAGTTCTGCAACTTTATTATGCAGTAGATCAACCCAAAGTAGGTAAGGACGTATCTAGAAGAAATTGCCTATCTGTAACACTTTAACAGATAAAAGGTATGTACTTATTTTTGTGGCTATTACTCTGCTATCCAAAGAGCTACAGTTCTGCAACTTCACTATGTGGTAGATCACCCAAAAGTAGGTGAATGACTTATTCAGAAGAAATTGCCTACCTGTAATACTTTTAGAGATAAAAGACATTTACTCATTTTAGTAGCTATTACTCAGCAATCCAAAGAGCTACAGTTCTGCAACTTCACTATGTGGTAGATCACCCAAAAGTATGTGAATGACTTATTTAGAAGAAATTGCCTACATGTAATACTTTTAGAGACAAAAGACGTTTATTCATTTTAGTAGCTATTACTCAGCTATCCAAAGAGCTACAGTTCTGCAACTTCACTATGTGGTAGATCACACAAGAGTAGGTGAATGACTTATTTAGAAGAAATTGCCTACCTGTAATATTTTTAGAGATAGAAGACAATTACTCATTTGGTAGCTATTACTCAGCTATCCAAAGAGCTACAGTTCTGCAACTTCACTATGTGGTAGATCACACAAAAGTAGGTGAATGACTTATTTAGAAGAAATTGCCTACCTGTAATACTTTTAGAGATAAAAGACATTTACTCATTTTAGTAGCTATTACTCAGCTATCAAAGAGCTACAGTTCTGCAACTGCACTATGTGGTAGATCACCCAAAAGTATGTGAATGACTTATTTAGAAGAAATTGCCTACCTGTAATACTTTTAGAGATAAAAGACATTTACTCATTTTAGTAGCTATTACTCAGCTATTCAAAGAGCTACAGTTCTGCAACTTCACTATGTGGTAGATCACACAAAAGTGGGTGAATGACTTATTTAGAAGAAATTGCCTATGTGTAATATTTTTAGAGATAAAAGACATTTACTCATTTTGGTAGCTATTACTCAGTTATCCAAAGAGCTACAGTTCTGCAACTTCTGTATGTGGTAGATCACCCAAAAGTAGGTGAATGACTTATTTAGAATAAATTGCCTATCTGTAAAACTTTAAAAGATAAAAGACATTTACTCATTTTAGTAGCTATTACACACCTTTCCAAAGAGCTACAGTTCTGCAACTTCACTATGTGGTAGATCTCACAAATGTAGGTGATGACTTATTTAGAAGAAATTGCATATGTGTAATATTTTTGAGGGCGTGAAAATTCATTGGGACAATTAATTTACAAAAAATCTGTAGCTGTAGTAGTTTTGGAGAAATCTGTGTGACTAACTAACACACGCACGCACCCACGCACACACAGGCATCACTTCATAATCTCCCTCCCGGGCTAAAGCCCGGCGGGAGATAACAAATAACGTCAACAGTCAATGAGAAAATTGTGTAAGGTGTTGAAATTGTCATTATTTGGGTGGGGTAGTAATGTGCTTCTAATGACTCAGATGAAAACAGAACAGATGAAACAAAGGAATCTGCATGCCTTGAACTAGTTTTTATCCTCACTAGATAAGGTGTCTTTTAAAACAAACAGTATGTCTGTGGCCCTTGTACTTTGGAGGAGAAGTTGTTCATGCAGATGTGTACACCACAGAGCGATGTCATATATAATGTCAGATAACTGACTAGTCAGCTGACAAAATAAACACAAAAAACATAATGTTTCTGATCACCTACAAGCCAGCAGAAACGTAACACAGATATGATATAGACAACATCTTTACTTTATTATATAGGGGTGAAAACAATCTCAGCAAATGCTTTTGGAGCAGCTTTATGTTATACACGAATAGTGCATAAAAAACAAAACCAGATGTTTAACCAGTTGTATAACTCCAAGCTCAAAGGCTTTATATAATTTGTCCATGATGTTTTACCAAAACATTGTCCAGAAAGAGAGGATCTGTCATTCAACTGCATATTATTGCAATGTTAAATATAAATTCCTTTACAATGAACTTTCTGTATAGAATTATGCATACCCATTGTAAACACTTTTCCCATTAACATCAAGATAAATATTACTCGTCTTTGAGAGATTCTATGGCAGGTGATAAACGTCAATGACATTGTGAGGAAAATAATTCTCAGTGAAGTGTCAAACTAAGAATAAAATATCTGCTCTAACAAAATAACCACATACAACACATAACAAGAACACAGATTTCTGGACAGATTCTTAACCAATCAAAATCACTAACACAGCTTATCTTTTACATTGAAATAGAAAACAAAAATAAAACATATTAGACAAATGACAAAAGTAAAACATATTAGAGTAATGCAATGTTGACTTGCTGCATTCTTGTATCATGTAACAAAGAATTTCAAGAAATACTTCCACTAAAAACAATTTATGGAAGGTCCTGCCAGAAACCCTATCACATACTACTAAAGTTTTGCATGTAAAATACTTAAATGGTGAGCTGTTTCTTTTCTAGCTCAAAGTCGGGTTTCTGTGTTGCTGCAGTAAGATCTTTAGTGGATTCCACATATTGCGATGAGATTGACTACTACAGAGGTGACAGTCAAGTATTAAATGCCACCCTAGCTAACCATCAGTAGAATGAGGCCTTTGGTATTTCTTCTTGATGCACATGCATCAACGAAGACATTTTACTGGAGAAAACAAGACTGAAGACTTTGTTCTCTGTCCTCTTATTGGGTTGCAATGTAGCCTGTGGCATCATCTGAGATATGGGCCTATTTGGTTGGGACAAAAGTGGAACAACAAACCTCTATTTAGTATCTTGGAATCTGACTGGTTTTACTCTGGCATGATACCAGTATGGAAACCTTGATTCTGATCAATCGCTACACTGATCCAAATCACGTACCTTTGATATATCTACTGCACACCTTCACCCATTCAGTTTTGAAATTGAACCCTGCTTTCTGAGATTGAAGGGAATCGTGTCAATATGCAAAGAGGCAATCAATTTAAGATCATTTAAACTTTATATCTTCTACGGCACTTAAACTTTATATCTTCTACGGCACTTAAACTTTATATCTTCTACATTAAAAATAACTGAAAAGGTTAAATAAAGTTTCACATTAAACATGTACATAAGTTTGTGATACGTTTATGTGTCTTTTACTTTAAAATCAGTCAAGGCTATACTGAACAAGTGATTTAACAAAATTCATTTGCATGTAAATACAATATGCAAAATATATTAGTGCATTGCTGCTTCAACAATTTTGCAAATTGACCAACCTCCAAATTTAAAATTTGAGATCATTAGGGCCTTTTACTTTACAAGTTCTAAGCTATGAATATCAATAAGAACACATATGCAAGTGTTCTGTGATATCGGCTGTTTTGGTCATTTTTCATTGGTCATAACACACTTTAGCGGATAGGATTTTATCCTTATATTGGGACTGGTAATCTCAGCAGTTGTGTATCCAGATTGGTATCATAATAAAAAAAACAATGAAAGTTAATCAGTTTATTTTTTAAAGCAAAAGAATATCACGTGGCAATTTTACCAAACATATTTTAATATTTTCACCATTTTAGAAAACTGCACACATAACCAACAAACAAAATAGAATGTGTTAGCTTTTAACTTTATGTGCCATTTTAATCCACTTCACTCTAACTTTTATGAAGTCTTCTTCCTCTCCAAATGAGTAAATATTGCGCATGGAACTTGTAAACAAGACCACGTGGACTTTGCTGGAGTCCACAGCAAATTTAAGGGTAATGGAAAGCTTGTAATATACACCGTCACACAGGATGTGATGTTTTAGTTCATTGAGAAAGACTCCAATGGAAAATTAAATTCATTTTGGAAAGTAAATATTTAAAAAAAATTGGAATTTCACATTAACCAAAAGAATACAACATTTTATATTTATTTTAGATAGACTGTAATGGAATGATTAATTTTTGGAAGGATGTAGCATTAAGCAAAATAATATAATACATTAAACAAAAGGATATAATAAAGCTATAATATTTTAATTAATTAAAAATTACTATGGATTATTTCATGTAAAATTTTAACTAACCTAAGACCAGTTCATAAGATGATGTAAATAACGATTAAAAATCATTTAACAATAAGCAATGTACAAAATACACCACAGTATGACTGTTTTAATATATTCTTGAATAAAAGTAAGTAAATACTTAAGTACAAAAGTAAATACAAATCCAATGAGCACCCATTTCGTGGGAAGCGCAGTTAAGTATTATGCTGAAAGTCAGATATACATTTTCAGTATTTACAAAGTGATATTATTAACCTGACCTATAATATAGATGTTAACACAAAATATTCTGAAAATAACAGATGCACTCCTATTTTAAAAAATGAATATATAAAACAAAGAAATGTGATAATACAAATGTAATAAACCCCAAACAACAAAAATAAACAATAACAAAAGCAAAAACAGGATGGTAATATGATATGTATGGAAAATCACATTTGTAGTTTGTATAATATTTATTATGTACTATAGTTAGTGATCAGGGGCCGGTTTCACAAAGGGTCTCAGACTTAGGCTAAGTCAGGGACTTAAATCTGAGTTTTTTGTCTTTGCTAAGTCCTGGACTTAAATGGATTTCACAAAGGGTGACTTAGCGAAGTCCAAGCTTATCATATAACCACAGTGGTTTTCTAGGTCATGTGACCCTTTATTTCTACTCAAAATATTTCAGTGCAACATATATCCCTTGTTTAGCTCATTTTATCTTTGAAAAAATGCCGTATTTTTAAATGGGAAACCTTATAATCACACAGACATGTCCAAGAAATAATTTAGGGAGGTGTTCTATATATTTATTCTTTATTTTCAAGCATTTCAAATTTTGAAGTGAGAAAAATATATGGCGGCCATATTTAAGCCTTTGTTTACAAAAGTTAAGCCCACTCTTGGGTAGACTTAGCTAAAGCCTTGACTTAGCAGCTAAGTGAAATCCTCCAAGTCTTAGATCACAGACTTATGCCCCTGTTCCACCAAAAGATTAAGGCCCGATCCTGTCTGGGACCCTTAATCGTGCACAGTCGGTGGAAAAAAGACAAAAATGGGCGGGAATACTGGGTCGGTACTGAAGTCTGGGATTAAGAACAGATCGTCCCCAGGACGCCTCAGGATGCCTCAGGCGGCCGCAGACAGTCCCCGACTGGTCTGGGACTAAGAACCGACTAAGCCAGTTTTCAGGTCGGTTCCAAGCACGATCCTGTCGTACACATACCGACTGGGTCCCAGGACGCCTCAGGCCTCCTGGGACTAAGAGCCAACTAACCCACGATTAACTACCAGCGTCCTCAGGCGTCATCAGGCCTCCTCAGTCTTCCCCAGACCAGGATCCCCGATTATTGTTTTCCAAACTTGCTGGATTTTCTGGGTATATATATATAAAATTCGCGATCTAATCACCATTGCTTTTCTAGGAACACAGCAGGATGCCACCTTTTAATGGAAGACAGATTCAACAACAACTTAGGGCTTTTATGGTTTCACCAACTACATGAGGATGACCCCAGAATTCTTTGAAATGATAAAGACCAGACTGGAACCACACCTTGCCAGGCAGGCCACCAACTACAGAGCTCCTATCAGTGTTGGGGAGAAGTTAGCCCTCACAATCAGATATCTGGCCACTGGAGAGTCCTACACATCATTATCATGTCAGTTCAGGGTTGGAAGATCCACCATTTCCAAGTTTTTACCAGAGGTCTGCAGGGCTATCCAGGATGAGTTCACCAGAGAGTACCTCAAATGTCCTACTACTCCAGATGAGTGGAAAGAACTGGAAAGGGAATTCAGGATCAGGTGGAATGTCCCACATGCCCTGGGAGCCCTGGATGGCAAGCATGTGGCCCTGAAGAAACCCAAGAACTCTGGAGCCCTCTACCACAACTACAAGGGTTTCTTTTCCATTGTGATGTTGGCCCTGGTAGATGGACAGTACAAGTTCAGATGGGTGGATGTGGGTACAGCTGGATCTTGCTCAGATGCCCAGATATTTAATGCCTCTCAGCTGAAGAGGAGGATTGAGGATGGCAGGATAGGCTTCCCTGACCCAGCTCCTATAACACAGGGTGGTAGAGATGTCCCCTACTTCATTCTGGCAGACGATGCTTTTGCCCTGAAGCCCTGGCTCATGAAACCCTATGGCAGAAGGCTGTTAACAAGGGAGGAAAGGATTGCCAACTATAGAATATCAAGGGGCAGGAGAGTTGTGGAGAACGCTTTTGGCATCCTGGTCTCAAGATTTAGAGTGATGAGGACCACCATTGAACTACCCCCAGAAACAGTTAGAGAAGTGGTCATGACCTGTGTGGTTCTGCACAACATACTCAGAAGTCAGTATCAAGGTCAACCTGCTGGTCAGCAGCCTGGGGAGGATGATGATGATGATGATGTGCCTGGTGATTGTGGATTGATTGGTGGTGCTGCTGGTGGTGGCCAAGACAGAAACCCTGCTAGAGAGGCCAAAAGACAGAGGGATTACCTGAAGGACTACTTCAATAATGAGGGAGCAGTGGCCTGGCAAGATGGCAGAATATAAGTCCTGCTGCAGTAAACAGTCCTTTTCAGGACTACCAATTATTCCAAAAACAATTAATCAGTTATGTTTGCTACAGACGGACAAACCCCATGCCAAACATAACTTGTTCAGATGGACAAACAGACAAACCCCATGCCAAACATAACTTGTTCAGACGGACAAACAGACAAACCCCATGCCAAACATAACTTGTTCAGACGGACAAACAGACAAACCCCATGCCAAACATAACTTTTTCAGACGGACAAACAGACAAACCCCATGCCAAACATAACTTACAAAGACGGACAAACAGACAAACACAACTTACTCACCCAACAAACAGACAAACCCAGTGTTAAACAAAAGCCAAACACAAAATCACACATAATATCCTAAATTGAATTATTTCTTTATATATTTTGAAATCCACATCCTAATTTCACCAATTTGTTTTCTTCATGGCTTGGAAATTTATTTGTAGCAGAAATGTTTTTATGGAAATCTTCAATTTCAAATATTCACTTCTAATCACAAAAATGTGGAAAATATAACCATGGAACTAGTTTTGTTTTCAATAATGGGGGATTGTGTTTGCAAAATAGTTTGTCAGTTCGTTGGCATGGGTTCTATTTAATTTTGGGTTTTTGTGTTTCTTGGTTGGTGGTTACTGGGTTTGGGTTTATTATTGGTAATTGGATGTTGGGTTTCTTACTGGGTTTGTTATTTGGGGGTTATGTTTGGTATTGGGTTTGTCTGTTTGTGGGTTGGCAAGTATGTAATAATGACTTTTAACTCTAGGGAAGGTGTAAGTGTTGGACTTTTCACTTACAGATTTTAAACTATCCCATGGATTTTATTCTAAAAATGGGCTGATTAATGGCCATATTGGGAGTTATTTTTGATTTTTTTTATGTGGCCTTTTTTGTTATGTGTGGTACCATGGGTTATTTGTTTCATGTTTGGGGTGGTGTAGGTGTTGGACTTTAACTTTTTTTTTCTTGTGATAAGTATTTGTACTGAATTTTTTTGTTTTGGGAGGGGAATTGGTATAACATGTAGCTGAATAATTGTTTTTGGAAGATTTGGTGGCCCTGAAAAGGGCCTGGCAGGTCAAAGACCCGCCCTGACTGGATGGCTACTGAGGAGGCTGCTGCTGCTGTTGAGGCGGTGCTGAAGTGGTGATAGTAAAGAGCTGCTGCTGTGGTTGTTGCTGCTGCTGCTGCTGAGGCTGCTCGATGATCTGTGTTGATGTCAGATCTGGTAGTTGGCTTAAGATTCCACTCAGATTGTGTCTGCTCCCTTCGTCCTGTACAGTTAGGACAGATGTAGCGTTGCTGAAGCCAATGGGGCTTGGTGTATAGTACACAAAACTGCTGCTTGAGTGGAACTAGACGCCTGTGGAGTGGTTGTTGGCAGTAGGCTGACCCTCTGGGACTCCGTGGTAACAGTGGCTGATCTTCTGGGCAATGGCTGACGTCTGCGGTTACTCTTAATAGTTTCGATGTCTCTAAATATCTTGCCCTTTAATTCTTCAAATTCTTCTTGAGTCATCTTTACGGCCTCTGATGCCACGTAGTCAAAGAAGGGCTGCCTGTCTGACTTCTGATGCAGAAAACCTGTGATAAGTGTCCTCATCTGCTCAAAGTGTTCGAGAATCTTGGAGTCTGTAGTTGAAACGGGCGTTGATGTAATGATGGACTGACTCCTCTCCCTCAGGACACTGGACTCGAGGTGTTCTGTATCAGTAGTTGAGCCACGTGATTCGTCCTGCCTGCTGGTATTTGGACTGGCCTCAAAACCTGAACTTCTATTGGCCCCCTTTCTTCTGATGTGGGTTTTAAGAAAATCCATCTGTTGGTAGACCCAGGACTGTCTCTTGGTCATCTCCCTCGGGGCTTGGCCAGATTGGAGCTTGGACAGCTTCCCATAACGGGTTCGCTGGGACTCGAACCAACGTCTCCCATCAAAGGGCTGGAGCTTGAGTTCTGCAGATATTTCTGCCCAGAGAGCCTCTCTTCTGGTCCTGTCGTGGAAACGTGAATGTTCCTTGTCATACAGTTCAGGGTGCAGCTTTACAAATTCCACAATGGAAACTTCCTGACTGTCTGTAAAAGTGGCACACACCCTGGCTCTCTTGGCTGAAGAATGGCACTCCGGATCTTCTTCACACCTCTCTTCTTCTTCTGCCACAGCTTCCCCAATAGCTGGATCTTCCTGAATCTCCTCCTCCTCTCTCCTCTCGGTTCCTTCTTCTGTAATAACTTCACTCCTCTCCTCTACTTGACTTTCCTTCTCCCTGTCATCCATATTTTTCCTTCTTCTCTTCCCTCCTTTCTCTTTCCTCATAATCCAGTCGACAAAATAATAAAAAAATAGTAAAATGTGTCTCCTAACTGTGAAATTTGCCCTAAGCTCAAGTATATAAAATATAAAATAAAAACTGAAAACCCCTACAAATCAGTGACACACGTCTCTCAGTAGCCAAACAGTCAGTAACAACGACAATGTGTGCGCGGTCGCTTATATAGTCCCAGACCCCCTCATTGCCTCGATTTCATTTCAGATGCACGGAAAAGAGTCGGTTCTTAATCGGTTGTTAGTCCCAGGCGTCCTGGGGCGTCCTCAGGCCGCCGCAGACTGAAAATGCGTGGTCCCAGGTGTCCTGGGGAGGCCGGTTTGGATCGGTTAGGGTCGGTTACCCTTAGTCAGTTCTTAGTCCCAGACCTACATTTTTGGGTCCCAGGACACCGCAGACAGTCTGAGGCTTCGGGGGACTAATGCAACCGACCCACTTTCACACGCATGAAATTCATACGCATCACATTTGAGTCTGGGATTAACAACCGGCCTCCTGGGACTAAGCTAAGGAGGTCTGGGACTAAGGGTCGCAGGCGGCCTGGGACAACTCACGACTGTGTAAATTTGGGTCTGAGGAGGCCTGAGGACGCCTGGGACTGGACATTTTGTTGACGGCGGGAAAAATGAATCTGTTTTCTCACTCGGCCCCAACCGACAACAACCGACCCTTACAGAAGGTCTGGGACTAAGCAAATATTTCAAACCGACCCTCAAAAACCCTTAATCGGGAGCCTTAGTCATGTGGTAGAACACCCACATTAGCCTCATTTTGAGACAAAAGTCTTCAATTTAAGCCTAAGTCTGGGCTAAGTCCTTTTGTGAAATCGGCCCCAGGTCATGCCCAAAGCTGTGTTCAAGACTACACCCACCTTGACGAAAGTTGGTATCTAATGTTAAAGCATGTTGGCTCTTGCTTTATTTCAGCAAATAATTGTCACAAGATTATCTCTTCTTATAGATGCAAATTTTCAGTTTGCATAATTTACTCTTTTACATACATGTGCTGGATTTTACATCAGCATATGGTTAAGTCAGAGTCTGACTTGTAGACTTATATGTTGTAGCATGTACTGCTGCCTTATAAATACCATTAAACACTCTCTAAAATATGATCAGTGCATCACAAATTGTAGTGCGACAACCATAAACAACAACCATAAAGAAATATTTTAAATGTTGCATCAAAACACAAAAATCATAATTCAAGTACCACAATAAGAAACAACAAGTTGTGCACCATAAATGTACATGAAAAAATAATAACCGTTACATGCAGTTTGATTGTACAAGTAAAATATAAACTGTTTTACATATTTCATGATATTTATAACCTCTGGCAAGGCAATATTATTTTCATGACTATTTGTCTGTTCAGCAGAATTACACATATACTATTGGTTAAATCTTCCCGAAAAAATTCATCAGATGAGTCTTGCTACAACTTAGATCTCATTAAAATTTGAGAGTGATTTGGATCACAGTCTGGATACAAAATATAATAATATGGATTTTCCTATTAACTCATTATTACATGTCTTGCCGTAGGTATACTCTCTATGAGTGTTCTTGTTTCTATTGAAAAAAACACACCCATGTCCAGTATTCTTTAAAATAACACATTAGCCATGTAGTGGCATGTAAACATATGACAGATCAGCTAGTTTTTGTGTCGCACTAGTTTCCGTGTTATTGTTGTTTTGAATGGATTATTTATATCTTGGGTGTTCTCATGACTTTTTGTATTTAAATAGATGCACATTATTTTGTTTAACATCTTACATTTGCTTGAAGAAAAGATGCAGTGAAATCAGGTACAAATGCTTATTTTTTAAATGGTATGTTTTATGATTTTTCACAATTAGAGAGGCAAAAACAAAGGAGACTGACACATGTAACAATAAAAACTATTTGCAATACTATTACATTGCAATTTTGATGTAGGTTATTTCACCTACTACTCGGTTAGGACCAAATTACAGAGTGCTGTTAAAATTGTACTAAAAGTATTCTACACTAGTCCTTAACATAAAAGCAAACAATTATCTGAATGTTTTGTGATACATTTGCAATCAATGGTGGGACTTTTTGAGAAATGTAGTTACAGAAAACTAGTTGATAAATAGAGACATTTTCGATTTCTGTCAAAATTCAAGATGCTGGCAAGAATTCAGAAAATTTGAAATTATATCCAGGGTATACGATCTAGAATTTGCGCACAAACTCGCTCTATCTGTAATGATTTTTCAGCAATTATACCCCAAATACAAGGTGACAGCCAGAATTCGGAAACTTTTTCAGAGGCATTATATCCAGGGTCTATTATACTACTCAACTGCTTGAAATCTCTTTTTTTTCTAACAGTTTCTAAGACAACTGACAATTTCAATTTGTTCCAGAAGGTCACTACTAATTTTGCAGTGGGGACATTAAACATATGAGCCGCAGGATGATTTGTCCTTTGGTGTGGAATACTAGGCCAAAATATAAAGAAATACTTCAAAATTGGCCATGTCTTCCAGTGGAAGGCCGAGTGCACAAAGGAAGTGCATGCTTGTGGGGAGATATATATGTATATTATATACCAGAAATAGGATGACCTGCCCTTCTGTATTTGAGTACTAAAACTGTGTAGAAAACTGTGTAGAAATACCCCACATTTGACCTTTAGAAGGCCGCTATGGTCTTACAGTGGAAGACCAAAGTCAAGCATCTATATGCTTTTTGGTCTTACCCATTTCCACCTACAATGACATACTAATTTTGTCTACTTTGCATAAAATATTTTTAAGTTATTGCATATGAAAGGTTAAATTGTGAAGAAATACCCTATATTCGTCCTTCAGAAGGACAACATTTGTGGTCTAGTAGACGGTCAAAGCCACAAATCAATACGCTTCGAGGCCTTACCCATTTTTACCCACATATCAAATTTAAACACTCTGCATAAAATATGCTTTTAACTTTTGCATGTGAAAATTTAAAATGAGATGAAATATCTCAAATGTAAACTTTAGAAGACCACCATATGTCTTCTAGTGGAAGGTGGATACCACAAAACAATATGGTCTAAGCTCTTAACCTTATACACCGGCCTACCAAATTTGGAAAAAAAACACCAACAGGCCAATGTTTGAAAGCCGGCCATGACCTTGAAGAAAGAGGTCAAAGGACAAATTTCTGCATGCTTATAGGGGGATATATGTATGTGTTATGTGTATCAGCCATAGGGTAATCTGACCTTCTATATCGGAGTACTAGGCCCAAATGTTAAGTAATACAGCAATTTTAAAATTTAGAGGGCTGCCATTGGTCTTCTAGTTGAAAGCCCGGGCCACAAAACAATAAGCTCTGAAGTTGTACCCATATATACCCAAAGACAAAATTTTAAAGGTCCAAATATATTACCTAAGTTATCGTGAATAAAAGGAAATCTTTGTGGTGCGGGTTTGACTGTGCTAAAAACCTAAGTATCCCAGACTTTCATCTGGGGAGACAATTATGTCAAGCTCCCTTTTTAATAAAAATCATGTCACGACCTTTGATTGCCTAAATGAACAATCACCAGTTTCAACCTTTTATGTGAAAATTCTGGTTTAGTAGAAACATCTCTCAGGTTTTTTTGAGGTTTTAGTAAAAAACGGATTGAACAGTATTCGGAATTGCAGGTTTTATATGGTTGAGAGGAAATGGTACAATCTAAAACAATATACAAAGACCTGATATTCAAAATGGCAATGTCTTTGGATTTTTACAGCTGAGATATGTCATATAATTAATAAAAATCTCAAAAATTTGCAGCGTGTCTAAGATTTGGATTTACTCTGAGCAAAAATGAGATTCACAAGCTTTGAAATATGTGACAGAAACATTCATTTACAAACGTGAATGAATATTGGACTTTATTTCATTTCAAAGCCCATGATACCAGTTTTTGAAAAACAGATCAACCACTAGCCATCACCACCTGCTCTTATTTCTAATTTAGCTAGAAATTATACATTAAAAACAATTGACAACAGAGTTCAATTCCAGGGTCCCCTGAATCGAGTAATCGGATGAAAGTGTTATCACCAAATGGAAAACTAAACTATATATTGTTCCAAGTACACATTTCTTGACAAGCTTCTTACAGTATTTACATTAAATTAAAAAAAATGTTATGCTGCCCTTTAGCTGGAAAATACATTGTTATGGTTTAAGAATGGGTATTACTTTTTTTGAAACCAACAGCTGGCTGTGAAAAAAATTTAAACCAATTGCGACTCTGGATGGGATCTATTTTTTTTTCTTGATAGGCCCCTCTACACTTGCATTTTGTAAATGGTCCACTTCATTCACTCTCATCTTTGGATTTGGTTTGCCATATTCACCCTTTGTATCCGATTTGCCCGTGTCCTGCTGTAAAATGTCTTGTGTGTCAAGCTCCTTCCAAGCTTCGGCCATTTTTTTCTTTGCTCTGGTAATGGCATCTAAATCTCCCACATACTAAAAGTAATAGATTGTATGGTGAATATCTTCATTTGGGTTGAATATCTTCAGTGTATGAAACATTACTCCTTATAGCACAGTGTGTTATAAGTGTGAACTTTTGAAAAGACTCGTGCTTCAAGAGATCACTTCTATTTAAATTGTCTCTGGACTTTCATCAATTGCATGCTATTGCCCTGCCCCTACTGATGGCATTGCACATCGTATCTGTAGATCAAGAGGTGCAGTTCATGTATAAGCCAGCATGCCCAAGTGTACCATTTTCTTAGCAGAATCATGAATGAGATATATAATACCCCATCCCCTAATAAATATTGCATATAACCACAACATTCTGCAAAATTAGGGCATACCAAATCAAAAATCCTAGCTTCTACCTCCACATGAAAAGACTGTTTGGCCTTGGTTGGTCTTTGAAGGGGGAGGGGACAGGGGATGCTTATAATTCAAGATCAGTTGTTAGTATCCCTTCCCCAAGGGATCTCATGAAAGTTTTTACATTGTCACCATGTATGAAAAACAATGAAATCATTCAACAGACATGTGGGTGGAGCTTGAATTTACCACTAAGAGTAGTAAGAGTGATCAATGGTGTACAAGGGTTCTTCAAGCTCATTTACTAAGAAATGTTTAATATGAAGCCTTAATGTAGGAGGGATGAAGGATTTAGTACAAATATGACTACCGGTATTCTGCACTGGACAAATGTGCAATTCAAACACACTTTTTTTGTTTGGGGGTAGTCGTGTTTTGGACTCTAAGATATTTTTCCACAGGAAATATCCATGATATGCAAATTGCATGCTGGAACGAAGTGTGATTGAAACATGTAATCATGTAATCTGTATAAATAAAAAGCAAACATACTTTTCAAAAGGAATCTAGTTCAAAATATATTTCACTAATTTTTTTTTAATTTTAAGTAATTTTTTTAGTGAGTTGTTTACTCTTAATTACGTAATGTTATACTTTTATATGTTACAGGACAAAAGGTAATTCTGAGATTTACAATCTGTACTCCATCAGTGAGGCTATTAGTTAAATAAAAATATACACCCATGTCTGACTGTCAGAAACTTTCAAACCTTGTGCATGCCTCAGTTGCTAATTTTAACACAATAGTGTGGAACTCTTAACAATAACTCGATAACAGCAGACTTACAGTATGTCATGGATTGAACTGGGGATCCAGCACAGCTCAAGAGCTAGGCTAGATGTATTTGTACATTGAATTTACAATGTGATATATTAATATGTGGGGACTAGGGTTTTAATATATTACTTATGAAATTGTGAAGTGTGGGAAACCATCATGTATAAATCTTTACCAGAATTATTTTCAGAAAGCTTGCAATAAATAACCCTTAAGATACTAAAAAGTTAATTGATAAGGCAGTAGAATAACAATTGCTCTGTGTTTCCACTTTTTTTTTGAAAAAAAAATGCTTTTCCCTTTCAACTCGTTTATCTCATACTACAGTCAATGCTGTCCAGATAAATACCCTACAGAGAAAAGTCCTATGACTTTTTGACACCTGAGGAGAAAAGCCTTACAACATTTTTTGAGTCCGTGGAGAAAAGCCCCCTTTTTCAGATAGCACAAAGGACAAACATGTACCTTTTCCACATTATCTATCATTTTTCTTATCATTTCCAAATTTTTATCATTCTTAATATTTACAATACAAGCTACACATCAATTAATTTACAATAAAATTAAAACTATTAGTAATATGTACAATACGCATTAAAGAGCACATTCATTGCATGACTAAGGACATTCCTCAGAAACAAATATAATGTGCAATTGCTTGTACTAATTTCTTAGGTCCACGGTGGCCTAGTGGTTAGAAAGTTTGGCATCTAATCACAGGAATTTACCTCTATGTCAATTCGACTCTCACAAATGACAATGCTGAGGTCTGTCCCCATATGACCCATGGTTGTTGAATGGGACGTAAAATCCCAACTTTGACTTTGTAAAAACATTCTAAAATACACTGCCAATTTCAACTCTGTGTAGTCATATTAATTTTGATCAGTTATCATCTAAAGACCGATTATCTGCAACCAAGAGTGGGTCGTACTTTTTTATTTAATCAATTTATTTTTTTTCTAAAAGTTCGTAGGACCATTTGGGTCGAAGACTACAGCATAAAGAAATTTGAACAGTAACTAAAATACCAATTTAAGTAATGAACAACCCTGAGTAGCCATCTTCTTTATCATTATTACACTACATATGATGTATAGGGCTGTTGTCCATGATGCGGAAAAATGGTACAGGGCTTTTCTCCTCCAAGGGATTTCTTCTTTCGGGTTTTTGTCCCTGATTTCAATCGCTGACACAGTATGAACAGATGTCTCTAGTATACTTGCCTATTACAATCAGTCACGTTATTAACAACCCCAAAAACTATATACATGGACATGGAGCAGATATCAAATCGTTTTATGAGGTGTAATATGCACAAAATAATCAGATTATTGCAGAAGAGTTTGCATCACGGCAATAACCCTTTTAAAAGCAAGATAAAAAAGCAAGCAATTGCAAATAGATTTCTCGCTTACCTTGGAAGCCGTTTGTCTTGGAGCTGTGACATACAGCTTTTTAGTTAGAGTGCTAGAAATCGATGGCAACTGGTAGACCTCAGCATCCATGCCCCACACTCTGAAACCACTATGAATCTTCAGTTCCCCAATACTGTATGGAAGGTTCTCTATGTACATCTGTGCCTTCATATTTTTCATATCTTTCTCTGTAAGCCATACTTTAGGCAGATAGCACTGTATCACAATTTTTTTCATGTCATGTTGATTTGTGGGTTTTATGTAATGATGAATATCGAATGTATGTCCAATGATCTCAACTTCTCCCTTTACAATCCTTTTGTGCTCTCCTCTCTGCCTCATTTCACCGTTGATCTTAAAATGTTTGCTGTCTTGAAAAGTGTTCAGCTCTTCAGCTGATATCTATGATTCAATTGGCAAGGTACTTGCATCCTTTACCTTCAGATATTTAATTTCCCCTTTAAACTCATAGTTTATCAGCTCCTGATTTGTGTCCATGGAAGGTGCAAAAGATGCATATGACATATTTGCTACATGCAATGGTTGAAACTCACGAAGTTTTGGATTGTCTGCCTTGTCGAGCTTTCCATTGATTAAGAGAGGTCTATAGTCCCCTTTATACAACACTTTGATCTCATGTCTCGGGTCATTACAGTGGAAAAAAGCTTTGTCAGCTTTCTTAGATGTTTGTCCGATTACCCTTGTCATAATCTCAAGGATGTCTTCTGTGTGACATCTGGCTTTAATTTCTTTGGCAATTGTTTCAATAAACCATGATCCCTTTGATTTGTCTACAAAACAATATTTATGTTCCAATGTAGCATATGCAACAAATATATTCTCTCTCCTCAGTGTTGGCTTCTTCAACTTAAGGGTAACAATGTCTCCCTCAGGTTTGAATTCTTCTTCCTTTTCAGCAGCTTCTGTAACACCTACATTGGCATTGCCCTTGATAGCACATACCGAAAGATAGGTTCTACCACGGCAGGCCTGGAAGAAGAATGATTTAGGTATACCCTTCAGTTGGGGTACATTGTTATGAGTAAAGGCATTGATAATTTCATCAACAGAGATAAAAATCATTATCATATTCGAACCGCTCTCCCAAAGATCCAGGCTGGCATGTACAGAGACCATTCTCTCCTCCATGACTAAGCACAAACATAAAAAAACGGTCATACTTATTTATTTGACCTGCTTTCTCAAATCTTTCCTGCACCTCATCCTGTAGTTCCTTTAGGGCTTCCTGGAATTCTATGAGACTCAAATTCTCCAACTTTCTGGTTTTTGTCTGTACAATCACATCAAAGTCTAACTCTTCTTCAAAAAGGCCCACTAAATGTTTCTTGTCGTGAATATAACCCTTTAAATGTGCAGTTTCTGGGCATTCACCAATAAAATTTGCAATGATAATACACAGGCCTCTGCCTGTACATGGATATACATCCTCATCACTATGTACTGGGTAACATATGTTTGTCACACACTCTGCATTCTCATTCTCTGGGGATGCTTGTTGGATTGCTGCATAATTTCCATTCCAAAATCTACGAACTCTAACGTTCCAAATTCTTCCAAACCAGTTGACAATTCGAGTCAACATCTCAGGTGTCTTAATCTAGTCTTTCAAAAATTACCTCAAAATTCAAGTCTGAAAGAAAATAAAGCAACCAACTAGTTTGTTGATCGGGAATTGAATATGACTAGTGTTGACAAAAATATGAGTGACAGTTCAAATTCTGCCCGTTTTATGTAATTCAGATATTTGCTGTACTAATTAATATATCGAATCTAAATATGTATTTTAAACATCTTTCATTTTTATTATTTCTCCATAAAGTTCCAGTCTTTATTTATTAATGGCTGTGTTCCATGTTTTTAAAAACTGACACGATTCTTAGCCCACATAAGTATGTGACAGGTGACCTGTTGGCTTATTAAATAGATACACAAATATCTTTTTTTCTGGAGGCATTTATTAAAATAAATGTTTATTTTATTTATTCACGCAAAGTGCATAATATAAAATGTGATAAAACACAAATAAAAGTACCCAGCTCTTAATTATCTGATAAGTCACAATTTTTTTTGTAATAAACAAAAGGGAATAATAATTGCATGTTTAGTTATTACTCACTGATACACAGGCCAATCCATTCAATTATTTGTTATGTACATTAGGGGCGAGGGGCAATAAATCTGAAGAACAGTTATTGCACTTCCATTACAAGGTACAAATACTGAAAATGATATGACCAATAATAATACTATTGTTTCTGTTGAATGAAAAAAAATAGTATAGTTTCTTACAGTTTTCAGAGAAAAAAAACAATAGCGCCAAATATCTGAAATTCGCCACATGCAGAAACACTAATAATTGAATTGAGTGAATTGAGGTGACAGTTGTTGAGTGTATAGTAAATTAAGGCTTTTAGAATTGCAAAATACCAAGTTTAAGACAAAACATCTTTTTTGTCATAGAATTAAGGTTTTCAGAGGTGGTGAAATTTAGATTTCTGGCGAATTTTAGATTCCTAACTACGGAGCCCAGGAAGGGACATAGAACTGTTTTCTTTGCATTTTTGACAACTCATTACCACAAATTAGAAAGTCGTTCCCACAAGTTAGCAGTAGAACCACTGCACTTGCCTTCAATAGGTCCTTTTCAGGACTACTGCTGTAATATTTATAGGTCCTTTTCAGGACCACCCAAATCTTCCAAAAAACAATTGTTCAGCTGAAAAAACCTCACAAACAAGAAGCATTACACCACCTCACACTAAAGACATGGCCCCCGAAACTCCAAAAATAAAATTAGTGGATGAGTGAGTGTGTGAATGGTTGAAAATTTGAAGTTTTAAAAATTGCAAATAACTAAAAAGTTTTGAACTTTGAAATAAAAATTACAAAATTTTCTGAAAAATAATTTGAAAAAAAAATTGACCCCCCCCCCCCCCCCCCCCCCCCCAAAAAAAAAAAAAAAAATGACCTTGAAAACACTCGGGTTAGAAGAATCTTTAACATTTTTGAGGATGGTTTTGATCTTTGGATCCGACCGTTTGGATTGTTCAGAAAATGTGGAAGTTTGCCCAGTCAATGAGGATTTTGATAGAAGGTTTTAAAATTAGAAATACCTTGTAAATTTGCAAGAAAAAGAAATTTTAAAGCATTACTTATCTTTTAAGTTTTACAAATTTTGGAAATGTGTTGGAAGCAACACCAGCTCCAATAAAGATTCTTGGAATAATTGGGTAGTCCCACTTATAGAGAGAGGTTCTTCTGTCCCCTGTGTAGCTCAGTCAGATGCCGTCCTCCTACCCAGTCAATGCATCAAGATGATTGAAGTAGTCTTTCAGTAGGTCTCGCTGATGTTTGGCCCCCCTCAAAGGATTCCTGTAGTTTTCATCAGGCACAAAAACATTTTTTATTATGTAGGGCCACTACATCAGTTGCTGCAGTGGGTGCCCTGTTTGCTCCACCTTGGTGTGTCCTAAGCATGTTGTGCAACACCACACATGTGAAAACAATGTCTCTGACAACCTTCAACCTTTGTTCAATGGTGATCAGTAGTACGCAGAATCTGTTCACTAATGTTCCAAATACATTCTCTACCACCCTCCTGCCTCTTCATGGTGATATGTTTACCATCAGTGTCCCTACAGCATGGGGGACATTCCATCTGGTTCTGAATATTTTCTCCACATTTTCCAGTCTTCAGGGTCAGTAGGGTCAAATACTCTTCCTGGAATTCATCAAGGATGGCTCAGCAGACAACAGGGTAAATTTGCAGATGGTGGTCAGCCAACCAGCCAGTGATACTGCAAGGAAGTGTAGGATTCTCCTGTTCCCAGCTGTCTCAATGTTATTGCCAGTTTCAATCCAATTTCTAAGGGCTTCCTAGAATTGGTGACTGACTTCTTGATGTGGTGGTGTATGTATTCTTCAGTAAAGTCAAAAATGCAGGTGGGACCCATACAAAAATCTGGTAGCCTGGGATATCAGTCTCTATTAAGTTGGCCAAGCATATTTATGGCATCCTCTTGTTTCTCTTTGAAGAATCTAGGTTATGACCTGGGGGTTTGGGGGCTTTCTTCTTCTCCTGGGTGGTAGCTGTAGTTGTGGTGAAGGTGCTGGTTTCAGGGAAGGTGCTGGTCCTGGGTCCAAATTCTTTATTTTCTGTCTGCAAATCGAAATCCAGAAATTAATCAGTCCAGTTGTGGTGGGTCGGGAAATTCAGATTGACATTATGGCTTGTTGGGGCCTGATATTTCTTGTCCTGGTAGTGTGCCATCTAGGTTTTTTATAAAAACATCCCGATCCCAAGTCAGGTGGGGATCTTGATCCAGATAAGCCGGGATGTACCACGTTCTGTTGGGGAGGTGAATCGACGCAAAATTTTGTGTGCATTTTTCTGGATCCCCAATCCTTGACTTTTGCAACCAACCCTAGAATTAGTTGTAGGGTTCGCCCCAGTGGAACACCCCCATCAGGTGTGGATAGCTCACTGTGTGATGATGGAAGCCACCAATTTCAGGCAGCCTTTAAAAGTGGTCCTTAAGTCATATTCTTGGCCACTGGAGAAAGTTACAAATCATTTGGTTATCACTGGAGGGTGGGTAGAACCACTATATGTAAAATGGTCCCTAATGTCCTAAGGGCTATCATTGATGAATACCAAGAAGAATATTTTTACATGCTCTACCACTCCTGAAGAAAGCAGATAGACTGAGATAAAGATGTTGGGTCCAGTGGATTTTCATCAGGTGCACAAATTTTAGGCACTGCAAACATACAGCAGGCGACAAGTGAGAAGGGAAGAGAGAATAGCAAACTATAGGACCCAGAGTGAGGAGGGTAGTGGAGAATATTAGCAGATTCAGGGTCCTACTCAACACAACTGAGCAAAAACCAAAGGCTGTTTGACACATAGTATCAACATTTGGTATGTCACATAACATCCTGAAGACACATCAAGGAGGAGGAGCCTGGCCACCCAAGCCACAGGCTGACCTATTGACCTGTCCTTAAACGGAATTATTAGTTGGGCAGATGAAAGCTGTAGGAATCCCTGAATAATGGTAAAGCACCAAAAAGACACACTTACTTTATTCATGAAGGTGTATTGTGCTGGCAGGATAAAAGCACCTAGCAGCTATCAGTAATTTTAAAGACTATCCATATTGTTCTTAGCACTATTATTTAAGAACAAATGTTCAACCTAATCAGTCCTAAAGGCTCTTGGGGTTGAGACATCATGAGAATTTGGTAAAAATCCATGCATGGACTGTGGAATACCTATAAACTTTATGCCCTCTGCCAACTGGACAGCACAGGGGATGACTATACCACCGGCCTTTAAGTGTTTGATCTTGTTACCACAACCTTAACCTTCAAATCTTTGTCTGGGCTGAAGTCCACATGACATTCACTCAACCTCTCAGCCAACCACTTACTCTATCACTCACATAGTCACTCACTCACTTAATTACTCAGTTAATAACTCACTCACACTTTGTGTGCTTGTATGTATGAATGTGATATGATTTTTGTGGGGAGGGTGCACTGTGTAGTTGTTTGGCATTTTTAAACAAGTAGCTGATTAACTGTTTGGAAATATTTGGGTGGTCCTAGGAAGGATATTTAGTTTTCTTTTTCCATACAACTCTATTGCTGCTGTAATAGTTGCAGTGGTGGCTGCTCTGGCTCTTGTTGCAGGGTGGTGGGAGGAGAGGCTGCGTGCTGCTGCTGGTTATCTGGTCTGTATAGTTGGGGTGTGTCAATCTGTTAGTAGCTCATGAGTAATTGGATGTTCCTAAAAGGCTTGACAGGCCTGAAACATTGTGCAACATCATATCCCATGGATGAGGCAACAAACAGTGGGTTAAAGTTTTTGATTGGGCTTATCACCTTATGCACTTGTCTTTATGTCCATGGCACTTGGCCATTCACTACCGGACATGAAGTCTGCTGTGTCCCTGACTGACCCCTTTGTCTGCTGTGCTACTTGTGACTCTTTCACTTTTGTTATATATCTCAATGACGTCAATACTAGTTCAGCCTTTATTTATTAATGGCTGTGTTCCAACTGATTACAAAGGACACTGTTCTTAGGTCACAGTATGTATGTGTGAGGTGACTTATTTCTTTATTGAACAAACACACAGAGAATTATATGACAGAAGCTAATCCACAGTTACATATTTCAAAAGCACAGCTCAAAACACTGTATACCATACCTACTTATGTGGACACTTACACGAAGTATAATTCCTGTCATTGCTTTAAAACTTATGTGTTTACAGAATCCTACCCACCTAAGCCACCCCATCACCTGTGCCTTCTCTGATATGACCTGACTATGCCAGTTGACCTATGATTACTCCATAAGTCTATGTATAGTTGCACCTTAGAGTCTGTCAAATAATTGTGAATAAGCACTGTAAAAGCTCTTTGATTAGATTAGATTGAATGCTTAATGCCATATGTGGTTGCCATATTTCTGATGGAAGTCAGATAATTTTGGATGACCTTGGGGGATAAACGATTTTGATGGAGATATTCAAGAAAGGTCAAGATGGAGTGGGTGGTGATGGCTACCGGAAAGTCCATGAATATAAGGAAAGCAAGGTATGTTCTGAAGTTCCTCTGATGAGCAGAAGTGGTGGAGGGTCTGTAGGCCTGCTGTATCTTCTGCCAGGCACTGGACAGTAAGGGTGTTGCTTGCTGGGAAACACCTAAAATTATATGGATAGGTCCAGGGATAGATCTGTGACTTCTATTTTGTCCCAATGATAGTTATTTTTCAGGTGTGATAACGACTCAGTGTCATTGTTATTGTTTCCATACAATCTGGACAAAAATCGGCCCAATTGTTATGAATCCCCGGTATGTGCTTGACCTCTAGGTCAATGTCACAAGTAACAGTGATGAGCCACAAATTTCTCAAACATGCTGCCAAGTAGGGATCTTTAGTTTTGCCCGATGCAGTCACCAGGACCACAGCCAAGTTATCACAAAAAAATTGTACCTTCGAATGTGCCCAAAATTTGTGCCATTTCCTAAGAGCTACCAAAATATTGAGGATCTCAAGGTGTACAATTTTTAGATGAAAATGTACCAGGGGAATGACAGGTATGGCATATACCCTATTACTCCAGATCCCACCTAATCCAGTGAGTGATGCATCTACATGAAAAGTGTGGTCAAATGGTTTAGGATCCTTCCTAATGTATGTAATTCTGTTGAATTTGGGAAGGAAAGCCAGAAACCAGGCTAAGTCCCGGAAAAATTCTTGTGTCAGCTTAATTTTTGAAGAATCTGCATTTTCCCTGAGAAGATTAAGCATTCTATTTATGAATACTCTAGCTGGGGCCACACATTTGTGTATGTAGATCAGTGTCCTGATAAGGGATTGCAACTGCTTTTGCTGGTGTATCTCTTATTGACAAATTTTTGGCAGGTCAGATGTATTTCTTGGAGTTTTATGCCATCAATGCTTAGTGTATTAGTATTCACATTGACATTAATGCCAAGACAAGTTAAAACTCTGGAGGGAGGAGTAAGTTTGGTTTCATTTATTGGGAGTCGAAGTTCCAACAATAAATTCCACAAATCATGAAAAGCAGCATTGGCTGTATCTTTAGTAGCAACAATGATGCAGTCGTCGATATAGGTGAAGATCTTATGTGGACGTTTGGCCATGAGGTAGGTGAAGGTCAAAGTTGGGGTTTTACGTCCCGTTCAACAGCCAGCATGAGGTAGGTGATGGCGTTGGAGAGGATCTGGAATGCTGACGTCCAGTGGACCCAGCCGAACGCGACCACCCTATCCAGGAAGTATTTCCCTTGCTATTTCATACCAAACTTGACGGCGTTGGCTGGGTCCACCCTTAAGTTCCTAAAACCCTTGAAATCATTAGTGGTGTCTGGGCATCACGCTTGTCAGTCCCCTACCCTGGCAGAAACTCGGAGCAGTGTGACTGCACCTTAACAAACCTAGCTTAGAGGTCGCCAGGAAGCATCTAATTAGGTAGCCTTGTTGCTAAGGGAGTGACACTGTATAAACATTAAATTGGCGGGCCCTACCAGTTTAAACTTGTCATCCAAAGAGTGTGGATGGGCAAGAACTTAGAATTACAAACTTTTTCAATTTTATTTAAACCAGTTTTTTGTACAATATATGTTTTAACTGTTTTTAGGCTGGACGGTCATTTATTCTTTTTTAATGTGTGTTTTATGCATTTCATATGTATCTGTGAACTATACATTACATGAACTGGACTATATTTACTGGAATTGTTGTTGTTTTGTGTTCTACAAGAGATCTACAAGAGTTTCACCAGCGATCATCTGAGATATAGTCTACTCTGACAACTCAAATGCTTGATTTGGCTTGCATAAGCCGGCCTAGAGGGACGATCACTGAACAATGACTAAGCCAAAGGCTAAAAACAAAAATTTCTGTTCCAAATGTTTTGAAAAGCATGCCCCTCCCACGGGACAAAAATGCACTCAGGGGCAAGATGGACAGACCAAGGACAGTACAGTGCCTAAGAAGAAAATTGTCAAGAAGCATAACCCAAATGTAATTTCATCCAGTGACAATGACTCTGTAAGTGACAGTTTTAGTAGTGATGAGGTCACAAAGCAGTCGGACTGCTCTGCTAATAGGGGCGTAGCCCCGGGTAAACATCGCCCAAGTGACCACCCCAAGTCCAGGAAGCAGGGCTCGTCATCAGAGGAAGAGGACACCACTACCACAGACACACAGGCACTCATACTTCAAGAACTACGCAGGGTCAACAGCAGGCTGGATGCTGTAGAGGAAAGGGTGGCAACCACAGCAGACAGCACGAAGCAAGGAAGGCTAAAGTTAAGTAAAACTTCTAGTTCAAGTGACAATATTATGAGAAAATGTAGTTGTAAAGTGTCAAAAACTGTCAGTACTTCATCCTCTGAGGACGAAGACTTGCCATGTTTGTCTACAATAAGGTCATCTTGTCACATTCAGAAAAAAAATGATAAAAGAATTGAATAAATGCAATTGCAGTCAAAATTCGAAGGTAGGGATTCTGATGTCAAAAATAAGTCAAAAAGGGGTGGCAATGTGGAAGTGCTAGTTAAACGTAGGGTGGCTTGGCCACAAGATGCAATTCTGGGGGGTTCGACTAAGCAAAGGATTAGCTATGATCAACTGTCACTAACACAGTTCATACAGGGTTTCAGTAAAAATATACTTGAGGAACCAGATTCAAAAATCAGAGAAAAAATGCTGTATTACATGAGTGATTTAATGGAGGATGCGTCAGATTTTTGTTGGGCAAATGCCAAGGCCGCCCACGCTGTGCTCCTCTGTGAGATGGAGAGAGGTACAGTGTGGTGGACTGACACAGAATGCATAGACCGAATTAGGAGGGCTCACACCCAAAAACACAGTAATGGGAAGCAAAATTGGGTTCGAACCTCTGACTCCCAGAGGAAACCCTGGTATTGTAAGTCCTACCAGACGGGTCTATGTCCACAAGCAAAGGACCATGAACAAGGGGGAAAAGTCCACAAACATATCTGTGCATTCTGTGTTGGTCAGGGAAGAGTTATGCATCATCCAGAGAAAGACTGTGCCTTTAGCAAGAGATCTGCAAAAACGAACAGATGGCTGCTCAGTAAGTCATTCAAAACTGGGCAGCTGTAAATATGTTAATAGTATCACAAATGTGAATGTTCATGATAAAAAAGGTGGTCATAATGACAGTAGTGTAGCCATTTCGTGTAATGTTGTGCAGAATAATGATTGTAAAAACATGGGTTTTAGGTCACAGTGTCAGTCAGTACACCCAGTTGTTGACAGTCAAGGCCAAAGTCAAGATTGTCCCTCCCCTGTGCAGGGTAATTCAAAAACTTCACATCCCAGCATCACAAGTAGATTTTTCTATAATTCTGCCCTGAATAAAAAGACATGGGAGGGCCTTTTTGCACGTGGTAACAAAAAGAAACAATTAACAAATTTCAACAAGCGTCAACAAGTGTATTCAAGAGTGTACACAAAGAAACCAATACACAATGGTCAGTATAACAATGACCCCCACATTCCCTTAAACAATACACCCATTCACTTGTCACAAGGTGCCAGAATCATTCATTAACAATGCAAGAGTGCAGAAACTAAATCATATGATTGTGGCCTGGTGGTTAACAATATCCCTGACGTCCACTCTGTTAATGAAAAGAGGGTTTCACACTGCCCTGTTACCAGTGACACCCAAATAAATGATACCAGTGTTGGTATACATGACACCACTGACAACCAACTGACACTTGCTGATACTGTAAAGCTTTTTGGCATAAATAACCAGAGTTCAGATGACAAGTTTATTACAGCAGTCATGCAGAATAATGGCTGGAGAAAACAAATCCCATGGCTTACAAAAAACTGTCCAACTTTTAGTCAATGGCGAGATCAAACTGACTTCGACTTTGGGTTTATACCCCTTGCTGAATTCCTCCTCCCACATGACAAAAATATTGATTATGATGGCCCCACATGCCCCATACAACAGCACTGGGCCGTGAAAGAAAAGGGGGGGGCCGAATTTCATTGGGGCTAGAATTCCAGTGCAGTCTGAACTTAACATATGTCTATGGGAAAAGGTGCTGTCAGAATATTGGGATAAACAACTTCTTGAACTTCTAAGATTCGGTTTCCCACTCGATTTTAATAGACAATCCACTCTGAAAAGTGATGGTAGAAATCATGCGTCAGCTACTGAACATCCAGCTGATGTGCTCGCTTATATACAAGAGGAAACCAACCACAAAGCAATCTTAGGCCCATTTCACACTGATCCGATTCCAAACATTCACTTCAGTCCTTTTATGACTAGGGAGAAGCCTAACTCGGATACTAGGCGGGTCATACTGGATCTGTCATGGCCAAAAGGTAATTCGGTCAATGCGGGCATAGACAAAAATTCATATCTCGGATCCGAATTTGCACTCACTTTCCCCACAGTTGACAACATCGCTGATGAATTGAAGAGAATTGGTCCTGGCTCAAACATCTTCAAAATTGACATCAGTCGTGCCTTTAGGCACATAAAGTTAGACCCAGCTGACTATGACCTCTTAGGCCTAAAGTGGGACCGTCAGGGTCGTGACGTAACGTTTCTTGACACCTGTCTGCCATTTGGGACGACGCACGGAAGCCAGATCTTCCAGCGCGTCAGCGACGCGGTATGCTACGTTATGAGGCAGCAGGGCTTCAGAATAATAAACTATTGTGATGATTACGTTGGGGTCGCGACGCCTGACGTTGCACGTAATGCATACGCTTTCCTGTACAAATTACTTCAAGACCTGGGCTTTAACATCAGTGCCAAAAAGTTAGTGCCTCCCAGCACACAAGCGACCTGCCTGGGTGTCAGGTTTGACAGCATTGCTGGCACTATATCCATTCCACCAGATAAACTTGACCAAATCTTGCGTAACGTCACGGAATGGCGTGGGCGTAAAAAGTGTACTAAAAGGCAGCTGCAGTCCTTATTGGGACAGCTGCTTTACATTCACAAATGTGTCAAGCCATTCAGAGCTTTCCTGAACAGAATGTTGGACCTGTTGCGTCAAAATTATGATGCCAATTCAATTCAACTCACCCAAGATTTCATCCGGGACCTTCGGTGGTTTTCCAAATTCTTAGAAACCTACAATGGCGTTTCCCTGTATCACCATAGGCCCGTGGACTATACAGTTGAACTTGATGCCTGCCTCACAGGCCTTGGTGGCAGATGGGACAATTTTGTGTACCATCTGCCCATTCCAAAGCACTACCAAAATCTCACAATTGTCCATTTGGAGATGGTCAACATACTAGTTGCCATTAGGATCTTTGCTGCCCACTGGTCAAAGAAAAAAGTCCTGATTAAGTGTGATAATAATGCTGTCGTCCAGGTCCTTACCAATAACAGAACCAAAGATGCCTTCCTGGGTGCCTGCACCAGGAATATTTGGTACCACACTGCCCTCAATGACATTGAAGTCTCTTATGTACACATAATGGGGAAATGTAACATTGTAGCTGATACCCTATCAAGGTGGAGTAACTCAGTGGCCGACAACCAAATTTTATTTTCTCAGGTCCAGAATCCCCTGTGGATGACTGCCTCTTTACAACTTCTAGAAATTGATAATAGCATATAAATTGCATATTTTGTCTAAGTATAGTATCATTGTGATAAGTTCTTATGGTGCTGCACTTTGTGTTGTAGGTTCTGAGACCAGACTGGCTCTTCAGCAAGGTGCAAGGCAAAGGCTCAGAGAGGCTTTCAGACCGAAAACGCTGTTTTTACTATATTACAACGCCCTTGAGAAAAAATGTAATGTTAACAGCCAAGTCTCAACTACAAAAGTTATAACAAGTAATTCATGACATTAAGCACCAGCTCAGTATAACAAGAGAGCAATACTAACGAATGGGCCCAAAATGGCCCCAACTGACTTCTCTTCTTGCAAATAACTGGCAACTTCCTTGGGATATTGTAATGCCGTGTAGTGATTTTTAACATCCATGTTGGTAAGCTTATCAGGGGATTGAATATATAGGGGGAACCCAAATTTGAGGTACTGTATAAGTTTCCTATTGGGGTAATTACTCAGATTACGTTCCCAGGCCTCCAAGTTCAAACCCAACTTAATAGGTATTCTGGCCCCTCTATAATTTGGAACCCCTGTTTGTCTTATGGTCTCAGCAATGTGCAGATACTGGTTCGAGTCTGTAATATCACAAACAGCCCTGTCACGGCAAATGAAAGTAAAGTTATCATCAGACAACGTAATGTGTCCATAGGATTTGATAGGGAGGTATTTATCTTTCCCCCTTGTGCCCAAGTTTGTGTTACTGACTAGGGTGCCCCCTAACCATTCAATAATACTCTCTGATGTGTTGTTCACAGATGTTACTGAAGTGTTATTTATTTTATTTATTTGGTGTTTTACGTTGCTTTACAGGTCATATCACGACGGGTAGTTGGAAGGGCAGAGGAAACCAGTACATACAGTTCGTTAGGGTTCTGTACTGTAAACTGCCGACCAACGGCGAGCAACTACCAGCTTTCCCACTTGAGCCCTGTCGGGGATCGAACCCCGGCCTCAGAGGTGGGAGGCGAGAGTGTTACCACTCTGCCACCGTGGCCCCCTACTGTGTTAGTCTTGGTGCAAAAATCATTAATTCTATTTACTTTGATACTGTCAACACCACCCTGTTTCGCAATGAGGTAATCTATAATACATTCCATGTATCTGACATTTGATAGTTTAAAATAATTTTGCAAAACAGCATCTTTCAAATAATTATCGTGAGCTACTTTTGGATCAACATGTGGTACATTTAAATTATCTGACGATTCATAACTATGATGCTGTTTTACTTTAATACACCACCATGATGAAGCAATAATCTGCAGAGTACCTGCCGGTACTTGTTGACATCTATACAAGGTAGCATTGGTGTCATGACCCAAATAGAAATAATAAAATTTCACACCTTTGGTTTCCAGATTGTGAATAGTCACAATGTAACTGGGATTGCCCGTTTGTTGATCAATAAAGTGCCAATTAGTGAAGTCAACTTTATATTTGTCCCCAAAATTAGCATTTCTGACACCAATCCCCCTCTTGTGTTGTAATACCTTATCCCCCAGTCCCATTAGGCTGGTATTTGAGGTGCTGTTAGTATTGTTAGTATAGTTAGGTGCCGTGACCATCTCAACTGTACTATATCTTCCAGATTTCTTAGTGGAAGACCCCTTCCTTGAATCACTTCCTGTCTGCCTTTCTGTTCATAGGATGCCAGTAACTGATTCACACTGTTGGGTACTGTGTCATTCCTCCTTAGAACCTCCAGATTGGGTAGTATAGCGTCCTTTCTGTCGCCCCCACCATGTATTACTTGCTGGAGAGCTCCTGCCTGTACACCCATGGGTACAACTCCAGCCAACGCAGAGTTCCGTGTCATTCTGCCATTTGCTTGGCCACCTATCGTCAGCAGACTGCTAAAGTCGACTCTCGTCCCGTCCCCTTGGGCCTTGTGCCCCTGTATATCGAGTCTGGTGCCAGGGGTTGTGGCAAGGTGGGATTTGTGTGGTGAGGCACGGCGTCACAGTGAGACCGAGGAAGTAGTGCGGTTGGACTTTTGGACACTTTCTGTTCAATTTCGTCTATTCTGTCAGTTAATGTTTTGTTGGAATCATTGAGTTGTTGCAATAACGCCACAATATTTTCATTGGATACAACTGAAGATGTTGAACTGCCAGTGGCAACAGTACTTACAACTTCATGTGGCTGTTCCTGGAGATAAGAACCGTCAGAGTTGTGGTTAACATTCCTTTTCACCTTCTTTGTGGAGACTCGAGCTCTGGCTGACGCCATCACTCTCTTCCTTGTGTTACTAAGAGGTGTTTTCTTATTATTTCCCGGCATATTCAATCCTTAAAACACTAAAATACTAATATCTTTCGCAACATTCAGTTTCAAATTCTTAAATTTTGATGTTTGCAGTATGGTTGCCGTTTTGAAAGTGACCCCTATTATTCAAGTCGGGGTTAGCTACCTGTGGCCTTAAATTTCATTGGTCTAGGCCCAAGGATTAAAAACTAGAGATTGCGTCTCGACGCAGTGTATCCCCGGACGGGACATAGTTAAGGCGTGAATGTGTCGGGCTTGAGCCTGTTTCCTGGAGCACCAGGTCAGGATTCTCCATAGTACCAGATTACTTCCAAAAGCTAATCACTAGTTGTTTCACTTATATCTGTCTTTAAAAATTACATTTCATGGATCCAGAAGATCCATATAGTGATCCGGATCGCTTCCAAAACTCAATCATTTCATCCTTTTACCTTTTCAGACATATTCTAAAAATTTCATCGAAATCCATCCATAAGTTTTTGAGTTATCTTGTACACAGACACATCTGGCAGCCTGGATCCACATGATCCAGACAGTGATCCAGATTACTCCCAAAATCTAATCACTTGTTCTTTGTCCCATTTAAGACATTTCCTGAAAATTTCATAAAAATCCATTCATGACTTTCTGAGCTATTTGTCTTTAAAAATTACATTCATGGATCCAGAAGATCCAGATAGTGGTCCAGATCACTCGCAAAATTGAACCATTTCTTCCTTTTACCACTTCTTCCTTTTACCATTTGTAACATATCCTGAAAATAGTAAAATCCATTCCAAGATTATGTGCAAGCCTGGATCCAGATGATCCAGATCACTCCAAAAATGTAATCACTTGTTCCTTGTACCATTTAGGCCATTTGCTGAAACAATCCATCCATAACTTTTTGAGGTATCTGTCTTAAAAAATTACATTTCATGGATCCAGAAGATCCATATAGTGATCCGGATCACTTCCAAAATTCAATCATTTCATCCTTTTACCACTTCTTCCTTTTACTATTTGTAACATAGCCTAAAAATATCATCAAAATTCATCGTAAAATCATGTTGCAGGCTCGATCCAGATGATCCAGACGGTGATCCAGATCATTCCAAAAGTATAATCACTTGTTCCTTGTACCATTTAGGTCATTTGCTGAAAATGTCATCACAATCCATCCATAACTTTTTGAGGTATGTCTTATTACATTTCACGGATCCAGAAGATCCATACAGTGATCCGGATCACTTCCAAAATTCAGTTATTTCATCCTTTTACCTTTTCAGACATATCCTGAAAATTTCATCAAAATCCGTCCATAAGTTTTTTTGCTACAATGTACACAAACACATCTGGCAACCTGGATCCAGATGATCCAGACAGTGATCCAGATCACTCCCCAAATCTAATCACTTGTTCCTCGCACCATTTAGGTCATTTGCTGAAAATGTTATCACAATCCATCCATAACTTTTTGAGGTATCTGTCTTATTACATTTCATGGATCCAGAAGATCCATATAGTGATCCGGATCACTTCCAAAATTCAGCCATTTCATCCTTTTACCTTTTCAGACATATCCTGAAAATTTCATCAAAATCCGTCCATAAGTTTTTTTGCTACAATGTACACAAACACATCTGGCAACCTGGATCCAGATGATCCAGACAGTGATCCAGATCACTCCCCAAATCTAATCACTTGTTCCTCGCACCAGTTAGGTCATTTGCTGAAAATGTCATCACAATCCATCCATAACTTTTTGAGGTATCTGTCTTATTACATTTCATGGATCCAGAAGATCCATATAGTGATCCGGATCACTTCCAAAATTCAGCCATTTCATCCTTTTACCTTTTCAGACATATCCTTAAAATTTCATCAAAATCCGTCCATAAGTTTTTTAGCTACAATGTACACAAACACATCTGCAACCTGGATCCAGATGATTCAGACAGTGATCCAGATCACTCCCCAAATCTAATCACTTGTTCCTCGCACCATTTAGGCCATTTGCTGAAGATGTCATCACAATCCATCCATAACTTTTTGAGGTATCTGTCTTTAAAAATTACATTTCATGGATCCAGAAGATCCATATAGTGATCCGGATCACTTCTAAAATTCAACCATTTCATCTTTTTACCTTTTCAGACATATCCTGAAAATTTCATCAAAATCCGTTCATAAGTTTTTGAGCTATATTGTACACAAACACATCTGGCAGTCTGGATCCAGATGATCCAGACAGTGATCCGGATCACTCCCAAAATCTAATCACTTGTTCCTCGTCCCAATAAGGACATCTCCTGAAAATTTCATCAAAATGCACACATAACTTTTTGAGCTATCTGTGTTTAAAAATTAAATTTCATGGATCCAGAAGATCCAGACAGTGATCCGGATCACTCCCAAAATTTAATCACATCTTCCTTTTACCAATTTGGACATATCCTGAAAATTTTATCAAAATCCGTCTGTCAGTTTTTGAGTTATCTTGTTTACAAACAAACAAACAAATAGAGGGCCCAAAATGACCCTCGGTCAGGTACTTTGGCGGTCAGTGGATGACCTTCAACGAAGATCTGTAACCGGTCAGCCTGGATGCTGGTACTCCGTCATGTACTCAACCTCAAAAGCCATTTTCAATAGTTTCCACGCAATGTAGTCAGCATTAAGTGTGAAAATATCTCCAAATATGCCAAAAATGACCCTTGGTCAGGTACTTTGGCGGTCAGTGGATGACCTTAAATGAAGATCTGTAACCAGTAAACCTGGATGGCAGAAGTCCATCATGTACTCAACCTCCAAAGCCATTTTCAATAGTTTCCATGCAATATAGTCAGCGTTAAGTGTGAAAATATCTCCAAAAAGGCCAAAAATGCCCCTCGGTCAAGTACTTTGGCGGTCAGTGGATGACCTTCAATGAAGAGCTTCAAGGTCAAATTTCTGCATGCTTATAGAGGACATATATATGTATTATATATACCAGCCATAGGATGATCTAACTTTCTGTCTTGGAGAACTGGGCCAAAATGTGCAAAAATGGCCAAAATCTGACATATAAATGGCCACCAGTGACCTTGAGATTGAAGGTCAAGGTCACAAAACAATAGCGTTCGTGGCATTGCCCATATATACCCATATACCAAATTTGAAAGTTCTAACTAAAATATTTTTTAAGTTATCGCGTCCAAAAGGAAATCTCTGCGGCGGCGGCGTGACTGTACTGAATCCTAAGTATCCCCGACTTTCGTCTGGGGATACAATGAGGCCAAGCCATAAGACCTATAGAGTTAAAGTTGGTCAACTGCCACAGCAGGCCCTTAACAGGGTCGTGCTATACACACATTTATTATATTGCATTACTTCGAATTTAATCAACATTTTAAAAATATTTCGGCCCAAAGTGCCCTAATCTTTTGTAAGGACTATGTATATATGTTATGACACGTAATTATCCACTATAGAACTATAGACTTTTGACATACTTTTGAATTTCCCCTGCTAATGTTGATGTACTTTAACTTCCCTCCTTATGGTAGCATGTTAAAAACTCAGGTGACACGATTTATCTTTTGAAAGGAACAATTATATATTGAGTGTATGCGTAACTGACCTACAGTGTTTATCTTACTGCTAGTGAACTAGTTACAGACATATCAAGAAGAGTCTTACGTCTCCACAAGCCAGAGTTTAACTATGGGACAAGTAACAAGCCATGATTTATACCAACTGGATTTGAATGTTAGTAAACTAAATAATTGAGCGCTGAATAGAAGTTTCTGAACTAGAAGTAAATAGACTTAAATGCCTGCACAAAACACCTTTCCAATTTACAAACCCGAATTTGTCACAGTTTCATGCAACAAATATAGTCATAAAAATATAGTCTGACTACAACAACTTTTACTTTAATGCTTCATGTATCTCTCCAAAGTTGAGGCCATACAGGAAAAAATTCTTAGCCCCACTTCTTTAAAGTGGATAATTATTGGCTGACATAGCCTTATAGTCGTCCCTCTGCATAATGTATAAACACTTCAATTCTATATGTCTTTGTCAGTTGAGAGAAATTTCGGACTGATATTCATTATACAACACAGAGAAACTCTACATTCTCACTTGGCAATGGGTACCCATTCATGAAATCTCGTGAAATGAAGCATATACACCAGTTTATGTAAAATAATAGCCAAGTAATCAAATAACAATCTTCTTAATGGTTAGGTCACACCTTTCCTCACTACTATATCTGTACTTTTTATAAATTCCAGCTGACGACCTCATCCTAATGGCTCAAACAGAGATCTCATTTTTGGGGCTTGCATAAACCACCCTTATATTCTCTGTATAGCCATCCAACTCCTTTCACCCTTCTAGCATGTACACATTAGTTCAGCTTGTTAAAGCTTGCAGTTTTTAAAGCATTTCAAGAAAGTGGTCCGGAATACAAATCACATTCTGAGCTGTATTGCATGAGTCCAACCCAAATATGAATCCCACTGAATCATGCTGAATGTAAAGAGAGAAAAGAGACACACTGTATCACAACAATCCAACATGTCTCAAGCGCATTCGTTTGCAGCTCCTGGCCCCAGCATGACCTAGGTATAACCTACTAGGTAGACACAATGTTAGATGTTCTCAAGACCTAATATACACTGTCCTAACATACACCACCCTGTTGACAGGTGACAGTGATCTGTTGAAATCAGTCAAATTTTTCATGTCCCTTCAATAAGTGTAAGATCCAATACATATTCAAGGACATACTTTTAACCTTATATTTACCCCTAGTGATGCTGTTTTTTAACATGTCAAAGTTTGTGAATTCCTATCTGATCATGCTATGGTGAAATGCCATTAGACACCTTTGGCATTGATCCCTGATGAGATCAATTATATGTACAGTATGTCCATAAACTCGATACTTTGTTCAGTAAGTATGCACTGTTGGTAATAAGAAACATCTGCAAAGTGGCCGAGTGATATCAAAAACTAATATGAGAGGGTGTGGAGCAAGGACAAAGTAGTGCAAACAGATAGAGATTATGTTAACAGATCCCTTAGTGCAATAAGTTGCTCAATAAAACTAAAGGTGACTACTTCAAGAATTTGAGAAATGGAAACAATCAGAACTCGAAATAACTATGGAAGGCTTTGAGCAATGCACTTCTCAGTGTACCTGCCATGATCCTACAATAATATCAGTCAGACACGAATCTTGACAATTGGTTTGCTGCCTAGTTTAAAGATAAAATCGCTAAAACACGCCAGTCTTTCCAATCACCCACTTCTTCTAAGGTACACTTCACATATAATTCTGTCTTGTTTTCTGTCCTTTCCTGTGTTTCTGTGATCCAGGAGCCGGTTTCACGAAGCCTCCTTAAATTCAAGGATTTCCTTGAATTTCTCCCTCCTTTAAAAAATCTCAGTTTCACAAAGCCTCCTTCCTTAAAGGAGACCTTGAAAACTTCCTTAAATTTCAAGGAAACTAAGGACCTACCTTAAGTTTAAGGAAGTGTCCTTCAAGGAATGTTTAATAACTTTAATAAACATTTGCTCCCTCCCTAAGTTTTAAGGAAGACCTTTGGCAAGGATAGTTAAAGGAGGCTTGTGAAACTGAATTTTAAGATGACTTTTCCAAAGGACAAAAAATCACCTTCTTTTACTGATAGAGGTCCTTTCCAAAAGAGGCTTTGTAAAACCGGTTCCAGGTCTCAAAATGATCAATAGTTCATCTATCAAGCCATACTCACTCAATCCTTGTTCACTATTCGATATTTCAGCTGCTTTTGACACCATTGGTCATGGTATTCTTCTCAAAAGTTTATCATCCTGGATTTTGAATGCGTGGATCAATGTTTAAATGGCGTACTTCTCCTTTTTGACAGGTAGCAGTTTGCCGAAATTGGCTCATCATTGTCAGATTTTAGTAACTCATTCTTGGTGTTCCACAGGTGTCGGTTTTGAGTCTCATATGACACACAACGATAATTTCATCTATATTTGCCATTTCAAAATAATGCTTCCTGTAAAATCAAATGGGTGTCTTTTACCAAGCTCTAGCTTAATCCAGACAAGACAGAATTATACTATTTGGTTCAAAGCACTAGCATGGCCGACTTATTGCATATTTCCCATGCAGTATAACTTAGCAACATGGCCAGTCCTGCTCTTGTCGTTAGAAATGTAAGTGTACTATTTGATTCTGAATTTTCTTTAGCAAGTCATGTTCAGTCCCCGTGTGTCCCGTTTCATACGTCTCAGTGACTTACAGAGGGTTAGATGACACGTCTCTCATCAACTCCTTGGGTTAGTAGCTGACTTGACTATAGGAATATTTCCTATAGAAGCCTTTAACGACTTAACTTTCACAAGTTGCAGTAAATCCAAAATAGTTTTGCTAGGGTGGTTACAGTAACATGTACATGCATTTGGCACCCAGTCAGTAAAGGTTACATTGGCTGCTTGTTAAAATAATACCTGTACTTCAAACTTTATTCACTTTAATTTTTCTTTTTACTCCATTGTGTCTCCATGGTTGCTGACCTCTGACCTCTTTCATGTCCTCTTGTATCTGATATTGGGACTCTGGCTAATGGGGATGTGGCACCTTAGAACCTGCAGTTTGCAGAATTTAAGTACCATAAAAGTACAATTAGAATATGCCACTGTATCCCTTTTTTCCTCTTGTTTTAGTGACACATATAATTTGGAAGGAGCTGGCATATATGACTATGAAGATGTGGGTGATTATGACCACTACACTGTACTGACTAAAGTGAGCGTTATGTCATATTACTAATGATCTAATTCTCCAGTCTAGCATCTCTGATTCGTTCTTTGAGCCAAGCAGATAAAATTGAACATAAAAAATCTTGATACTAAAAATAAGAAAAAAACAATCTTGTGAATGAATGCATCAACATTTTCTTCTGAATTTGCCACAATGGAAAAAAGTTATTACGGTGGTTCTCATATGTCTGAATGTATGACTTCCACAAGTGTAATGTTTTATGTTTACAAACATCCAGAATGATTTTTCTAAAATTAAATATCTCATGCACTGTACTCAATGATATAACATGATCACAGGCTAGCAATATGCAATAAAAATCTATAAAAACCTTTACAAACGGCTTCTAACTGACAAACTATTTACCATTGAGGAACTTATGTAATCTATAGGAAGAGTCCAAGCTTTATAAAATTATTACCTAACGAAAAGGAGATGTGGTGTCTTCCATTAGTTTTATCATGAGGTAAGTTCACAACCTTTAAGTTATCAGTATATCTGGTGAGCGCTATTGTAATGCAATTGGTTTTAAACTCATAAAGTTATGCCCTAATGCATGTGGTGCTCAGAGTTGTTGCAGGTAATGATGTGTAATTTACCTTGTGGTGTGACCAACCCTAACAAATATCATTGCTCACAATATTGCAGTGTGCAATAGTATTTGAAGCCATCTCGAATGAAGTGGGCTGTAAAGAAAGGCAAAGACACTGGCCTATATCTATTTCTGATTGATGCTAAAATTCTGCATCAATGAAGCGTAAATAGTTCTGATGTAAGGGATATACAGGGTGGCACGCATATGTTCCAACTCTCTCATTTGTAGACACTCTAGGTAGTAAAAGGCACTCGTTAAATGTTAAACTAAATGAAACAGTTAAAAATGCAGTGAATCAAGTCTGAATTTGCGATTTGGGGTTTAGATTTTTGTACCGGTTCACATATCAAACATATCAAGTTTAAAACTGAAAGTCTCAGTAAAGAATGTTGTAAACTTACTAAAATGCAAAGCCTTGTCACTTCTCAAGAATAATTCCAAAGTAATTCCAGTTATCAAAACCTCAAAAAAATACTAACTAATTAACTAGCTACCACGACTTAGAATGTCTTGAAACACATATTTAAAAATGGGGTCTGCCTCTTGTGAAACTCTCAGACTTAATTTAAAGCTTAGCTGTTGTAATTAAAATAGAATTGTAATGTCAGAAAAATAGTACAAAAGTAATAGTAATCGTACAAAGGAACTACTAGCCCAAGCAATCTACGTGAATTAGTACCTTATTATGAATAATAAATTCTTGCAACTGACTTTATGAAACACCAAACGGTTGAATGTCAAAATTTATGACCATTTTACATACTTTGTGATGACACTGTATTCATATTGCAGGATTTTCCCAGAGACAAAGTATTCGCATTCTTGGATGAGCATGCACCAGTGTAAGTTTAAATTTAGAGAAACTATCTGGTTCATAAAGCTCTTATGTTTTATATCTGAATAATTATTATAGCTGATACCTATGGTAAGGTTTTTAAAGCTTTTCTGGGAAATGATATCATGGCAAAACACCCACTCTTTAAATATTTCACTTCCGCTTTCATTAACTCAGTATATTTGCATATGTATAGAACACAAAGTCTGGAAAATATTACTATATTTTAAGCACACACATTTAGTTGTAGATAGTGCAAGTACAAAAGTTTATCTCCATTTTAGGACTGAGTACAAGAAAGGTATTTTCTTTTTACTGAGGAAAGTCTTTGATCAGGGAGAAGGCAGCCGCAAAAATCTGGCTCGTGGATTAAAAGATAAGTCAAAAAATCCATTTTTTGAGAGCAATGAACATGGGGAGTCATTATTGACAGTCACTGCAAGAAAGGGAAATCTTGAAATCCTCAAATTCCTACTGGAGCACGGGGGAGATTTAAGTGTTCATGACACAACTAGGATGTACCCCATTCACACTGCTTCTTTATATGGGCATAACAGTCTTATAGGACATATGCTAAACAACAATGTCAGCATCAACCTGTCTGGACCCAAAGGCAACACACCACTCCATTATGCCACAATGAATTCAAAACCAGCAACAGTTGAATACCTAATCCGCATGCGTGCAAATATCAATGCCCAAAACCACGAAGGTCAGATGCCACATCACATAGCTAAAATGTGTCAGAACAAAGCTGTGAAACAGCTGTTGGAAGATGCTATGAGAGAAAAAGTTAGCAAGGCACAGCCAAAACATCCACGTGTGGCACTGCCCAAAGAATTTGCAAACAAGCTGACAAAAGTAGAAGATAAAGTTGAGCGTCAGCAAGAAGAAATCTCCTCCATCAAAGAAAAGACGAATGAACATGAGCAGAAAATTACAGAGATTGAAACTGATTATAAGGCAGCGCAAGATGAACGTTTTGGTGCAATAATGCTAAAGCTTGAAAACATAGAAAGCAAGTACGAAGATACCGGAAGTCTAGTTCGACAAGACATGAACAAAAAACCTGGGTTTATGACAATGCCACAGGAAATGGCAACGCCCACATCCTATGCCAGGAAACCGCTACCTAAATACACCAGTAAGTGGAAAACATATATTACAGTTACAAAATTTGGTTGCTTTAGTAATATTAATAGCTTCATTTCCTGGGCGCAGTTTCACAAAGGGTCTTAGACTAAGCCAAGCGTTTGGCTAAGTAAGGAACTTAATCTGAGCCTTTGGTCTTTGTTAAGTCTGAGACTTAAATCAATTTCACAAAAGGGTGACTTAGCTAAGACCAGTGTTATCGCATCATGTTATGTGATCTTTTAGTTCCACTTAAAATAGTTTACTGGTCACATATATCCCTTGTTTAACACATATAATCTTTGAAAAATGCTGTGTTTTATGGAAAACCTTGTAACCATCTAAAATGTGCAAAAGCTAATTTAGAATGATGTTCTGTATATTTATTCCTTACTTTCACGCATTTCGAATTAAGAAGCGAAAACCATTTATGGTGAACATATTTAAGTCTTTATTTAGAAAAGTTAAGCCCACTCCCAAGTAGACTTAACTCTAGGCCAAAGACTTGGGCAAAGCTTAGAATTATCTGCTTTGTGAAATCCACTTTGTCTAAGACCATAGATTTGGCCTGACTTAAAGATTTAAGTTTAAGTCCAAGTCTGTGCTAAGTCATTTTATGAAACTGGCCCTAGGAGAATATTACACTATGATAATGACTAATGCACTAATGAAATGATTATAGTCAAATGGTTATAAATGACCTGCAACAAAGCCCTGAATGTGCCTACATTTTGTCTCAAATATTATGCGCCACAGATCGTTTCCAGTCAGTCATAATCTTTTTGTGCAAACAAACTAGGGAGGCTATAATTTAAATGGCTATTAAGGTCATAGTATTCATATATATTTTACAGCTTGTTTAGCATGAACACCATATTGTAATTTTCGATATATGTATGCAATTCCGTGAATTTGCATTTAATTTTTTTTGGCTTTTGTTGTTGTTAAGGTAATCAGAATCTGGATGATAAATATGAATACGTTGATGGATACGTTGAAGGTAATTTGATTTAATTTTCACAATGCACAGCATATCACATGGAGATCGGGTTATAATACATAAAAAAGTTATTGATTCTCACTTTTATTGTTGGTAAGCTGACTCCAAATTATTTGCATGGCATCATGTGCTGAAATGTGCTCCAAATTTGGTTTTATTACCTCCGCCAAGGAGGTTATGTTTTCACCTGGGTTTGTTTGCGAGTTTGTGAACAAGGTAACTCAAAAACTTATGGACGGATTGTGATGAAATTTTCAGGATATATCTAAAAAGGTAAAAGCAAGAAATGATTCAATTTTGGGAGCTATCTGGATCACTATCTGGATCTTCTGGATACATGAAATGTAAGACAGACAACTCAAAAAGTTATGGGTGGATTTTGATGAAATTTTCAGGAAATGTCCTAAATGGGACCAGGAACAAGTGATTAGATTTTGAGAGTGATCTGTACCACTGTCTGGATCATCTAGATCCACGTTTGGCGGAGGTCTGCACTCTCCGAGTGCTCTTGTTTTTTACTGTTTCATGATTAATCAATATACTTTGCAAAGACAGGCTAGTACCTTTCCTATCCTAATTTAGCATCTCAGTCTTAATACCAATTGAAAGTTCAGAAAGTTAGTTATTACAAGATGAGTGTCTTTACAAAAGCTAATAAGATGACACTAATTCACCTTGACTTTACTTAAAAATAACAGTTTCTAGTCAAAATATTCTACAAATTCATTTAACTTGACTTTACTTAAAAATAACAGTTTCTAGTCAAAATATTCTAATGATGACTTAAATCTTTTGTTTGGCACATTTTATCTCTGTTAAAATGCTCCGTGCAATAATGTCCAAAGACTGCTTTGTGGGGGCGTTTTATATAGTGGTACCTTACTCGCAGCCATTTTTAGTTTTAAGGTAGAGAAAGAATTATGGCGGGCACATTTGAGCCCACTACCTACCGATCCCCGCATTTTAGCCTGTGACCCAGCCAAAGCTAAGAGTGAAACCACCAGTGAAATCCACAAAATCTTAGCCCATAGTCTCATCTAAAATGATATAAAATGTGAGACAAAATTTTACACTTTGATCATGAGACTGGACAAAGACCTTTGGTGAAATCAGCCCAAGGGTTTATCAAAGTCTTGATGTGACCTTATAATCTGTTATGGATGAGACATAAAACACTGACTCTACATTTAGGCATTCATAAATATGTATTCCACATCTTAAACACGAGGGACAAATAATGCTTGCTTCTGGTATTTTCAGACACCGAAAAGCTTTCCAAAGATGATCAAGCAAAACTTGAAAGAAACATAAGTGAAATTGTTAAAACAGCTCAAATTAAACGTATCACTCATGAACTGGTTGCTGCTTCTGTTATTGATTTCGACACCAAGAAAAAGTGGAAAACTATAACGGATGAAATGGAAGTTGCTGATGACTTCGTTGAGCTCTTACATGCTGGAACCAAACAAAAATTGGAGAAAGCCAAAGATATTCTGAGAACAGATGATCAGGACCATGTTGCAGACTTGCTTCCATAAACTCGCATATGCGTGTTCCCAAAGAAAAAATTTAAATATCAGCAGCAGAATTTCTTTGCAAGATATTAAGCCTGTACCATGTGGCGATGTATATTTGTACCTTTGTTGGGTCATCCTGGATATACTGGGTTCCTTTATTCTTGCAATTAGTGTGTAGATATCATAAATTTTAGTTATTTTTTCTCATACTGACAAAGTCAAGGTGTTGTTACACTTCACAAACACATTTATTTCACGATACTGTCATATATAAGCAACACATAAACTAACTAGAACACACTTGTAGAGGATGCACCTCCACTAGAGAATATTAAATATCCAAGTTTTTTATGTGATCTTTTATAAAATGTAATCCCTACCTCTAGTACCAGGCTCTACCTACATACTAAATTCATAAAGACCTGCTCATTACACTTAGAATAATATCAATCGGAAAGCCAAAATAATTGAAAATACATGAAATATTGATTTTTTTGTGTGTATCAAGAATATAATCCGGATCCAAAACATAACCTACTGCTGGAATTGACACTTGTTATACACCACCACAACATACACACAGACATATACTAATATAAAATGTTAATAAAACTAATATATAAATATAATTGTGAACCATCAATGTGACTCTAAAACCAGCGTGAAACATACAGTCGGGGCAAAATCATTTCACACAATCATTTCACAGCTCAAAAGTTAAAATTTTTATCATTCTGAGACCTAAGTAACTTCCAATATGAAAATTAAAGAACCACTCCTCCCGACAATAATTACCAAAGTAAAAGCATACATCTTTAAGACTTTATGTTTATATGGAATTCACAGGATCTGCTGTATGTGTAAAATATTGGTTAATCACAAATAAACTGAGATAAAGCATATATTTAAAAATAACTGATTATAATGTTTTAAGTAACATAGAAACAATATCCTAGAATATGTAAAATGGTATGAAGTATTAATTTAATTTCATATTAAACTATTTTTAGAAACTCTCTTCTTTTTTAAAACTTTTTACTTGGTTCGTGTACATCATGTAGTGAATAACATTATAAATGAATAAAATAACTCACTTTATAAAAAAGTATCATTTTTATAAGCCATATATTGTACAATAATTTTACAAATCTATTTCCAAATATTAGAGACAACTTCTTTTGATGTATTTCTATCACTAATTTACAACTGTAAACCTAGTGAAAATTATTAAAAGCACTCCAAACCAACACTCCAATCATACAAAAGGGCAGATTTATTTTCAGACACATTGTGCAATTTTTTTTAAAAAAAGGATACTGTCAAATTATTTAGAAGTCACAAATAACATGTCTTTATCAGTGGTCCAGGCTCATACTAGATATTTTTTATTGCACATCTGGAGCTATATTTACTGGTTGTCTAATTTTTACGCAAACTTGAAAATTTTAATTACTTAAATGTAGCTTTTATAAGCTACAAGCTTACCATGTGGGACTTAATGCTGATCTCGGGTTGCCACACCCGGGGCCAACGTCTTAGAAAAAAAGATCGTTCTTGTTAGCCACCGGATATACTGGTAGTTGTCGTCACGTGATAACTTCTGACCAATCGTCCTACTTTCTCGTTGAAATTTTTTAAACCTACCCCTCAGCTGTAAACAGCGGGGAGGCAGGGTGGGACTCTTCTAAGTCCCACATGGTAAGCTTGTAGCTTATAAAAGCTACATTTAAGTAATTAAAATTTTCAATTTTATTACGCTACAATAGCTTACCATGTGGGACTTAATGCTGAATTCAACCGCCCGGTGGCGGGATTACAGCTGAGACTGGAAGGAATGTCATTTTTTCTAAGATTTTGAGTTAATATGTATAGAATAGTGCCAGAAATACCAGTCTGAGTCCCATTTACAGTGCCCCGATCCCGAAGGCCGGGCCTGTAACGAGCCAAAAACCTAAGTAAATGAGAGACAGTGCTAAAAACTGTCTAGATGTTTTATTGAAGGACGGGAGTGCAGCAGTGCTCACTCCGAGGTCTAAGGGTCCAAAAGGGGCCCTTCACGTGTGACTGACCAACCCAGAGGTTGGGAATCTCATAAAATTTTTACAACCTGAATATGAGATTAATGACAACTAAATAAGTCCTTAATAGAAAATACTTGATAATTAAAGGATAAAATGACCTTACCCGTAACATCTTGAAGGTAGAGGAATACCTAGATCCTGGGAAAGACTCCTGAAGACTTGGTTGTAGCGGATGTGCCCCCCCCCCCCTTTTTTCTTTCCGAGGACAACTGGTCTGAGGGGAAGGATCTAGGACTTGTTGTGCAGCCACTACGGGTCCCAGGTACAAATTGTTGTCGGTGTCCGACCAAGTAAGGTCTTTTAGGTAAAAATTTGTAAATGTGTTGTGAGCTTTCCAGTGACAGGCTTGCATGATTTGGTCCACCGATACCCCACCGTAAAAGGCCTTAGAGGCCGCGAAGGCCCGGATGTCATGCGCTTTGACTTGGACCAAGTCCAAGGCTTGTTGATCTGCTTGTTTGTAACAAAGTAAAATGGTTTGTTTCAACCATGAAGAGAGTGTAGCGGGTCTGATGTCTGAGGTATGTCCTTTCTTAAAGGAGATGAAAAGGAGAGAACGAGACCCTCTCAGGTCTTTAGTTCGATCCAAATAAAACCTCAGGGCCCGTACGGGACACAGGGTCCTGTCTTCTTTAAACTATCTATCCACAATGGTAGTCAGAGCAGGGATAGTCACCGGAGACACACTTTGAGAACCTTCTCTTGCTAGTTGGTTTTTGGCTATGAAATCAGAAGAAGGGAACAAGGCAACCTTTTCCCATTGGCCTAAATTAGCTACTTTGTTAGCGACCCAGGCATGGATTTCGCTGCGGCGCTTGCCGGAGGCCAAGGCTAGCAAGAAAGCAGTTTTTAAAGTGAGATGTTTGAGGTCTGAGTCTTTCATGGGCTCAAAAGGTGCTTTGGTGAGCTCGTTAAGGACAACAGAAAGGTTCCACTTGGGTAAGTTTCTGGAACTTTTAGGACGATCCCTGTGAAAACTGGAGAGTAACCTATGAAGGTCTGCATTGTGTGCAATATGTTGGGCCGTTGGGCCCAAAGTGTCAACGATTGCAGTCCTGTAACCATCAATGGTCGAGGGGCGCCTGTTTAGGTCTTGGTACAGGTACATGAAGAAATCTGAGATTTGTTTCACAGATGGAGTGGAGAAATCCACCAAATTTTCTCTGCACCATTTTTCAAAAAGGGCCCACTTTGACTTGTAGATGGTCCTTGTTGATGACCGCTGAGGGGCAGCAATTCTCTCTGCCACCTCCACAGAGAAGCCTTGTTCTTGGAGTTGTCCGCTCCTAGACACCAGGCGTGGAGGTTCAGGTGCTGGGGGTTGTTGTGGAACACCAGCTTGTGGGACTGTTTGAGTAGGGTTGTTGACACTGGGAGTTGCAGTGGGATCTCTGTTGAGAGCTGCACTAGGTCCCAAAACCAGGGCATCCCTGGCCAGCCTGGGGCTATTACGATGATCAGGCACTGGCATTGCCTGATCTTTTGGATCACCTTGTGAAGGAGAGCCGTAGGAGGGTACGCATATGCTGTGAGGTTGGTCCAGTTTATGTTCAGAGCATCTATGTCCCAGGCCTTTGGGTCTGGGATAGGAGACACGTATAGAGGGAGTTTGTGGTTCAGGTGAGTGGCAAACAAGTCTACATGAGGGGTGAACCACTTCTGGCAGATCTGTTTGAAGACCTGTGGGTGCAGAGACCATTCGGTTGACTGCACTTGGTTGGACCTGGATAGCAGGTCGGCCATCACATTCAGGCACCCTGGAATGTGCCTGGCTTTCAATGTTATGTGATAGTGATGGCACCAGGTCATGATCTTCCACAGGAGAGCACACATCTCTGCCGAGTGTGTTCCTCCTTGTTTGTTGATGTAGGCTACCACTGTTGAGTTGTCCGTCGCGATCAACACTGTTTGATTCTGGCACTGGTCCTTGAAGTCTCGAAGGGCCAGGGAGACCGCCTTCAATTCTAGGACATTTATGTGAAGCCTTTTTTCCCGATCTGACCACAGACCCTTGGTAAAGTTTTGGTCTAAGTGAGTGCCCCAACCTTCGTTTGAGGCGTCGGTAAAGAGTTGGATACTGTGGTCTTTGGGATGAAGGTCTGCACCTTTCATCACCTTGGAGGGATTTTGCCACCAATCTAGGTGGGCTGCAATGGCTTCTGTCCAGGGAAGGAGGTTGTCCAGCGACTGAGGATATCTCCAGTGCTCCTTGAGATGAAACTGAAAGGGCCTCATGTGAAGGCGTCCCTCCGGGACCATTTTCTCCGTTGAGGCTAGCAACCCAATTAGAGACATCAAACATCTTGCAGTCAAAACACGTTTTGACTTGAGTCGTAGGATCAAATCCTGAAGTTTGAGCCATCTCTCTTGAGTGGGTTTTACAAGGGCTGAATCGAGGTGGTATTCGTAGCCCACGAACGAAAACACCTGTGTAGGTTTCAGTTCTGATTTTTCCTGATTTATTATCCATCCCAAGGACTGAGTCAGGTCTACTACTGCCTGAGTGTTCACTTGTGCTTCCTCCTGAGACTGGGACCTGATCAGCCAGTCGTCCAGGTATTGGTGAATTCTGAGTCCTCTTGAGAGGGCCATTAGTTTCACTTCCTTTACGATCATAGTAAAGACCTGGGGGGCTGTAGCTAGTCCGAACGGGAGGGAGGTGAATTGGAACACCTGAGCCTTGTAGCAAAACCTTAGGTATTTCCTTGAGCTTGGGTGGATGGGGATATGCAGGTAGGCGTCCGACAGATCTATCGACGATACCCACTCCCCTGGAATCAGGGAGGTCCTGATGGACTCTGGAGTTTCCATTTTGAACTTTTCTACGTGTAGAAAAGTATTGAGCCTGCTTAAGTCTATGACTGGCCTCCACCTTTGGTGAGGCTTGGGTACTAGGAACAGGCGACTGTAAAACCCGAGAGATTTTACATTGTCTACCCTTTCGATAGCGTTCTTTGACAGGAGAGACTGGATACAAGTAGCCAAGGCTTGGTCTTTTGGTTGGGCCTTGTACTCTGACAGTATCAGAGGAAATCTGATCAAGTTTGGCTTTGAACGGAATGGCAGAACGTAGCCATTGGTGATAATGTTTAACACGTTTTGAGAACATTTGTTTGTGAGCCAGTCTCTCCTGAAAGAACGGAGGCGACCTCCTACTGGTGGACTGAGTGAGGCTTTGGAGGAGTCATTGGGGAGGGGGGTTTCCACGCCCCCTTCCTCTATTGTGGGGTCGAAAACGACCCCTGGAGCCTCTGAAGTTGGATTTTCCTCTTCCCGAAGGAAAGGACTGGTTACTGCTTTGAGAGGTATTGCCCCCATAGGGGCGTTTCCTGTAGGAGCCTCTTTTCCTGTGGGGACCACGAAAGGGCTTATTCTGGTAGGGTGCAAAACCCTGAGAATCTTTTGAGGTGCCTTTTTTGAGAAGGAAGTCCTCACCTTCCTTCACTAATTGAGACTCGAACAAGGAAGAGTCCCAAAAGGACGAGTTCCTGAGTTCTTGACGTCTCGTTTCTCCTAATTGAGGATGTAATAGAGTCATCTCGGCTTCTCGCCTGAGTAAGCCGGTATTAGCCATAGAGTATAATTCCCTCTGCAAAATATGGGCTAGAGATTTGCTGAGACAAGTGAGGGCCCTGTGTTGAACAAGTACTGTCTTGTTCCAAAAATCTAAGTAGTCAGCTACTTCCTCATATCCGCGCTTTGCCGCTTTCTCAGGATTGGCACCTTTCTGAATCTGAGATTTAATCTTCTTGACGGTAGACTTAATGCTATGTTGGCATTTTTCCAATGAAGCATTGCAAGAAGATGAGGTTTTGGCAAATGCAGCGGTGAAGTTGAGGGCAGAGATGTTTTGTCTAGCCTGAAGTTCTAGCTCCTTGAGAACTGGCAGGGGAACTCTGGCTACTGGGGGCCCAGAAGGTCTAGGAGTAATACAGATCTTAGCAAAGTCTGTATTCAACTCCTGAATTTTGTCCTGAAAAGTTGGTTGTCCCACCTTGTACCACTTGGAAGTTGAGGGAGGAGGCTTGACATATTTTCCCTCAGATAAGTTGGCAGCCTTAAAGTCATGTTGGAATTTATCAAAGGCGTCCTTGATAACTGAGCTAAGTGGAAGAATAGAGGAGGGACCTCTAGGTCTGAGCTCTTGACGGCCTTTTTCATCATCCAGACCCAACACTGAGGTGGAAGACCTGGGCATAGATTCCCTGGGGTCAGGGAGAGACAAAATACGCCTGAAGGTATCCACTTCCTCAGAGTATTGGGAGGGCATGTCAGACAAAGCTACTGCTCTATAATAAGGGGGGTCTGGATCATGTTGTGGGAGGTCTTGGTCAGAAGCTACTCCTGAGGGCTGAGCCCTAGAGGGCTTAGAAGACCTGTGTCTGGCTACAGGGGAGTGATCCTCCTCTGAGGAAAATGACACATATCTATCTTGATTTATGTTTGCTCTTGTCAGAGTGCTTTTTGGATCTAGAAGAAGGGATCCGAGGTTCATCGGAATCTTCATTTAGTTGGTCCGAGGCAGAGCTCGGGTCAACTGGCTGCTTATGGCTTTGCTTTTTGTGAGAGTACGAAACCTCTTCGGGATGACCTTCAGAGGGGGCAACGTACTGATCCGAGGAAGGTTGAGTAGATACTAGACGAGGAGGAAGAGTTGGACCGTAGTCCACATCCAAATCCTCGCTTGGAACGTTAGTACCAGATCTCGGATGGGGCAAATCCAGAGGGGCAGCAGAAGTACTGGACAAGCCAGGTTTTGAAGCAAGAGTCGAGGACTGTGTCTCGACTTTCTGTTTTACAGCCAACTCCTCTCGGAGTGACTGAAAAGCTTCCAACATGGATGCCTGGAAGGAACCCATTTGCTGCTGTAAGTGTATATTTAAGGAATCACCGAGTGATTTCTCTAAATTTTTCTGGATTTTATTTTGCAAAGCTGTACCAGGGGTGGGTGGGACGGTTTTTGCTGGCGTTTTCAAAGACAGGGAACTGAAGGCAAGAGGTTGTGGACGGGGGGGTGAGGTAAAGAGGCTATCAGCAGCACACTCGAGGTCTGCATTGGACCCAGTGAAAGAGTCCCCGTCGCCTTCACCCAAAAGATCTAGTTCATCTTTGGAACTAGTTGTCGCTTTCTGCTTTTTCAAATACCGTTTCCGGTTTTGGATTTTCTGTAGTTGCTCATCTGTAAAAGACGTGCAAATTTCGCAAGGGGTTTCAAAGGTGACACAGGGGTCATCTCCCTTGCCAGCCTCCCTACAGGTAGGGCAGAAATTATGTGTATCAAAATTAAAGCAGAAATGGCGGCATTTCTGCGCTCTCGGTTTGTCTTTATTTGCTTGATGTGTAGACATTTTGTACGCAATAAAAGACGTAGAATGTATTAGCCTGAACCGAGGAAAACTCAAAACACGCGACAGCAATAAAAATACTTATCCTGTGAAAATGAAACTTTAACAGAATGATCTATAATATATATTACAAGAAATATGCAAATATTAGCCTCCAACAATAAGTAAAGTCTGAGAAATAAATGAAAATGTCTGTATATTTACAAACTGCTACCAGTCAATCGTGGCCAACGAGAAAGTAGGACGATTGGTCAGAAGTTATCACGTGACGACAACTACCAGTATATCCGGTGGCTAACAAGAACGACCTTTTTTTCTAAGACGTTGGCCCCGGGTGTGGCAACCCGAGATCAGCATTAAGTCCCACATGGTAAGCTATTGTAGCGTAATAAAATGTAGGCTTCACAAAGTTTTTAATCTATCATTTTTGTCTCACCAAAGGTATTGTCATGAATAGGAATTCCCAGAAACGATGACTCATTGGGTTTAAGGTCTCTTTCAATACATTGTAGTGGTCATACAAGGTCAAGTACTTCCAGAGATTGAAGAATCTTTTCAGGATGACAGAAGGAAAATAAACGTAGCAGCAGTGAGATATCCTGGCAAAGAATTCATGCAACATGTTGTGTATAATAAGCTTAATTGTTGCTGTCACCATGAAGAAAGAACTATAAGAGACAGTCAATGCCTTGAGGGCTGAGTGCAGCGACCATGACTAATCATCAGGTGTGGGTTAGGATTTATGGTGGACTGAAAGAGACAGATTAAGAAATAGCCAAGCATCTGAAATCTAATGCCAACAGGAATTTCTTGTAGCAACCCTAGGATGCATTCTCTTACTAATGCTATTCTTAATTAAGTCATGGACTGTTACTTAAAACTACAGAAGGATTGGAAAGGGGAATACATTTGGGAATTCTTAGCCACCTGGTGCATTTAGACTTTACTGATAATATTGCACTTGTAACATCATCTCCTAGTTAACTGCAAGCAAAACCTATAATTTTTTTAGAAAGTTACAAATGAACACAGTGAAACAGAGGGAAATAATTCTATATAAGCTATAGAAACTGAAGGGAAGGAATTAGTAAAAAGCCAAAATTTACCTTCTCAGGTAGTGTGTTAAGTGCAGATGTCAATTCAAGATATGACATTCAGTAAAAGGTAAAGACAGCATGCACAAAATTTATCAATTTTCAAACATATGGCAGTCAAACAACTACTAAACACCACCCAAACAGTTGCTTTTTCACAACAGATGTCTGAGAAAAAATTGTAAAATCTTCTCGCCAGACAGTTCAATTATGAAATTTATATGACAAAATCCACATCATCAACATTAGTAAGGATATAAATAGCATTGCTCATACCTCACAGCCCTGGAAAATAGCTTTCAAAAAATGAGACATAGAAGTAGTGAAACAATACAAAAATCCCGAGACTTTCAGAGCAGTTTCAGTTATGTAAAATCCAAATAATGTTTGAGTAGAGGAAATAACGTTTAAGAGGGAGAAACGTATGCAAAGATAAAGTATTAAACAAGGCAATTCAATAGCAAGATGACAGCATTAATAAAAAAACTAAAACTTATGAAGCTGTAAAATTTATGAATTGAATAACAATGGAAAATTGGAATGCCAATGGAAATGTACAAATTGGTATAAGTACATTGAATAATCAGTTGTAGCAACCTATGTATCTTAGTGATCAGAGAAATAAGTTGCCATATGGTAGGGGAACACATTTGGGCAGAGCCAAAGTTAAAGGTCACACCATGTGATGCACACCTACACCCCCTAACTATTATTGCTACCAAGTATCAACTTCTTACACTTTATATTTCCGAGATAAGGCCTGGGCAACATTTTAACGATCAAAAATCACTATGACAAGGTCTAACGTCAAATCAAAGACATACCATGACGTTGCACCCCTACACCCACTAACTAACTACACCCACTAATCAGTTGTAGCAACCTATGTATCTTAGTGATCAGAGAAATAAGTTGCCATATGGTAGGGGAACACATTTGGGCAGAGCCAAAGTTAAAGGTCACACCATGTGATGCACACCTACACCCCCTAACTATTATTGCTACCAAGTATCAACTTCTTACACTTTATATTTCCGAGATAAGGCCTGGGCAACATTTTAATGATCAAAGTCACTATGACAAGGTCTGACGTCAAATCAAAGTCATACCATGACATTGCACCCCTACACCCTCCAACCTACTAAGTATCAATTCCTAAAACCTTATGGTTTCTGAGATATAGCCATCACAAGATTATTAAAGTAAAGGTCACTATGGCAAGGTTAAAGGTCAAACCAAGGTCATACCATAATGATTCACACCTACACCCCCTAACTATTGTCCCTGCCATGTATCAACATACTACACTATACGGTTTCCAAGATAAGGCCAAGATAAGGCCTAGACAAAGATAAAAGTCATTATGACAAGGTCAAATCAAAGTCACACCAAAAGGCTGCACACCTACACCCCAGCACACCAACTAATTCCCTATCAAGAATCAACTTCCTACACCTTACCATTTCTGAGATATAGCTTGAGAAGATTTTAAGGATCAAGTTTAGTATGGCAAGGTCAAAGGTAAAATCAAGGTCACACCATAATACTACATACTAACACCCAACCCTACTAAGTATCAACTTCCTACACCTTATGGTTTCGAGATATAGCTCTGAAAAGATTTTTAAGGTAAAGGTCACTTTGGCAAGGGTAAAGGTCAAACCAGTGTCACGCCATGACCTTGTACACCTACACCCCAGCTAATGTATCTACTAAGTATCAGCTTGCTACACCTTACGGGTTTCTGATACACCCTGTACAAAATTTTCAAACTGAAGGTCACTCCAGCAAGGTCAAAAATTAGATCAGGTTATACCATGGCATTGAATACGTACAACTCCAACCAATGCCTCTACCAAAGATCAACTTTCTACAACTTATGGTTTCCGAGATACAGTCAGACAAACCTTTTCCCTTGCTCACCTGCCTGGCTGACCAGAAACCTTGGGTCAAAACAATACCCACAAAACCCTTAAAGGCTTAATTGGTTATACGAAATATACAGGATGATCAATAAAATTATAGAATTTTTCTGAAATGGGGCAGGCCAAAGGAGACTTGGTGAAGGGCCATAGAAAGAGAACTGACAGAACAGAAAATATCATGGAGTGGCTCAGCGAGAAACTAGAAAAGGGAAGGAAGGTGTACAAAACGTCTGTACACATGGCCTCGCAACTCTAGTAGGAGTAAAATCGAAGAAACAAAGTGGGGTGAACAAGTAAATTGTACTAACAAACAAGCTGAAAAAGGCCGAACAAAATTATGTGTTGCCATGGCAACAGTTGTAAACTGGATATTCCCAAAACTAATCAGCTCTAGATCCTCTTAGGGTTAACATATCCTAAACATTTGGTGAAAATCCGTGCATGGGCTTAGGCTGTGGAACACCCACAAACTTGAAAAACAAATCCAAAAATTCACTTTGCAACATTGTGAAGGCATCTGGCGAGAGTGTGAGAGAGATGCAGTGAAACTTCTGCGGATAGCCTGTGTGGTTTGCTACCATCCAGAATTCTTCATCCATTTTAGGACAATGCTAAATTAAAATATTTTTTAAATGAACTTTCTGTCTAGAATTACACAAATCCGCTGTTCACACTGAATCTTCCTTCAATTTATTTGAAGATAAAAATTGCTCTTGCTGGAGTTATATGGCAAATGATAAACATTACCGGGTGAGCAGAACAATACTCAGTGAATTACAAAACTAAGGGAACATATTGCTAACTCCAACAAAATAAACACATACAACAAATGAAATATAATCAAAACACAGATTTCTGGACAGATTCTCCACAAATCAAAATCACTACCACAGTTTATCTTGTAAAGGTAAAGTAAAAGAAACAAAACTGAAACACATTAGTAATATTGATTGTATCTTGTATATAATGTAATAATATATAATGTAAATAATAAAATATTTAAGAAAATACTTCCTCTGGAAAATAATGAAAGAAACCCTACCACATAATGCCAAAATTTTACATGTACAATACTAAACCACTGTTGCTGTTTCTTTTCAAACACAAAGTTTGTTCCTGCAGTATGTTCCTGCAGGGAGATCTGCAGGCAGATCTTCAGTGAATCCCACATAAGTACGGACTGCTCCTTCAACATATACAAAAGTTTCCCACATCAAAGTTTGAGATAGGAGATCATTTAATTGGTTGAGTGCCCTAAACTTTAAATGCTCTAGGCCACAAAAATATGCATTAAATTCTAATTCTAATTCTAATTGGACTTTTATAGCGCTTAATCTCCCCAAACAAGAGGACTCTAAGGCGCAACAAAACAAAAAGCAGTCAACAAAATTCTGTGTCCAGGGACATAACAGGGGTCGAACACCACGGAGAACGCCAGGAGGATGATTCAGGCTAGGGTGGATATGCTTTGGTGTACAGGTAGGTTTTAAGCTGTTTTCTGAAGGAGGCCAGGGATGGAGAGGCACGAATCACATCAGGGAGAGTATTCCACACAGTAGGAGCATCAAACGCAAAACTATTACCAAACTGTTTGACAGATTTATGAACAGAGGGGCAGAACTTTGGAATAACTAGGAAATTACCACCACTTTCACTGCGCCTGGTACTATAAGAACTGCTGTAGGAAGAAAGATGTGGTGAAAAATACCTGGGAAAACCTGTGTGAAGATACTTATAAACAAGTGTGACTGTCTTGAACACAATGCGCTGTTCAACAGGAAGCCAATGCAGTTTCTTTAGCACAGGAGTTATGCTGGTGTATCGACTGGTGTTTGATACAATTCTAGCTGCACTATTTTGGATGCACTGTAATTTGCGTAGATTGAACTTGGACAGGCTCCTGAAAAGTGAGTTGCAGTAATCCAACCGACTACTAACAAGAGCGTTGGCTACAAGCACAGAAACATCATGAGTAAGAAACCGCCTGACATGTCTGAAGTCACGGAGTTTAACAAAACAACTTTTGCAGACATTCTGAACATGCTTGGACAAAGAGAAATCTGAATCAAGCCACACACCCAGATTTTTTACTGAATCTGCAGGGCAGAGTGAGTTGCCCAGGATATCAATTGGAAAACATGCTTTCAACTTATCCCTTTGTCTCTTCGAACCAAAGATGATAAACTCAGTCTTATCAGGATTCAGTTTGAGCTTACTAGTTGTCATCCACTCTTTAACATCATTTAGGCACTTATTTAGCTTTTCAAAGGCAGCAGATGCATTCTTCTGGGATAAATGTATATAAAGTTGGCTATCATCTGCATAGAAATGAAACTTTATTCCATTATGTTTACTGATAATGGAACTGAGGGGGGTAGTGTACAATGAGAACAACAAAGGACCCAGGACAGAACCTTGGGGAACACCAAATAGGAGTTTACAAACATCTGACAAAGTAGAACCAATTTTTACTGATTGGTAACGGTCCATTAGGTAGGATGTGAACCATTTCAGAACGGAGCCACTGACCCCAAACCAGTTTTGGAGGCAACCCAGAAGAGTAGAGTGATCAATGGTGTCGAAGGCAGCAGACAAGTCAAGCAATACCAAGGCAGTGGATTCACCTCTTGACAATGATAAGTGAACCTCATTTTTTATGTAGAGAAGAGCAGTCTCAGTTGAATGGCCCGCCTTATATGCCGACTGGTACGGGTTGTCTAAGTTATTGGCATTAATATGTTCTAACAGCTGCTTAGCAACCACACGTTCTACCAATTTAGATATAAAACTGAGACCTGATACAGGGCGATAATTCTTAAGGTCATTTGAGGGAAGATTTGGCTTTTTAATAAGTGGAGTGACCACAGCAGATTTGAAGGCATCAGGAACGCATCCCTCCATGAGTGAGCAGTTGACCAGCTTTGTAAGGGATGGTAGCAATATATCAATGCATTCCTTAATCAGGAATGTCGGCAGAGGGTCCAACAGGCATGATTTTGTTGGTGATGCTTTAATTATTTTATCAACAGCATCTTCAGAAACTTGCCTAAAGACAGTAATTTGGGGAGGATCTGAAGGAGGGTTAACATCATATTCAGTGCCAGAAGAAGCAAAATTATCTCTAATCTTCTTGATTTTGTTGGTGAAGAAGGAGGCAAACTGGTCAGCCAATGACTTTTCGGACTCATGAGATGGAAGTGTGGCATCAGAAACCCTGTTCAGGGTCTTATGGAGCTCACGCCAAAGTTTTCGAGAGTCATGACTATTGTCTGAGATCAGTTTGCTATAGTAGTCTGATTTATCTTTATTTACAAGTGCATTGCACCGAGCAATCTGGCGACGAAGCCTACTCCTGTTAAGTGTACTTTTAGCCCTACGCCAGGTTCTCTCAAATTGGCGCCTAAGGGACTTTGCACGTCGATAATCATCAGACATCCAATCGGCAGACTCCTTTTTCGTCAATTTAGATATAAGAGGTGCATGCCTATCCAGAACATCACTCAAATCATGTACATATTGATCATACAGATCGACAACAGCATCAGCTGGAGACTTGACGAAGGACGTATTTTTGAGATCTGAGCGGAAGTCAGACATATTGATACGGTGGAACCTTCTATATTGAACTACATTTGGAGTATGAGACACTTGACAAGGGAAGGCAACTGAACATTTGACTAATGCGTGATCGGAAACAAAGTCACAAATTTTAACATCAGCAATGGTGTCCTGATCACAGGGAGATAAAATCAGGTCCAATATGTGACCATGTAGATGAGTAGGTTTATTGACTAACTGTTTGAGGTCACATGAATCAAGAAAGGTAGTGAATTTCTGACCGTCACCAACTGGAACATCAACATGAATGTTGAAGTCGCCACAAATGTAATATGAAGAATTAATGGATGAAAGGTAACCAACAAATGACATGAATTCTTCCAGAAAATTACAGGTACATGATCCTGGAGGGCGATAGATGCAGGCAAGCAACACTGAATGGCCATGAAGCCCGATTGACACCACTATATTTTCAAATGACTGATAACAAGGAGTTTCAATTATATGGGGTCTGTAGGAGGATCTGATGAAAAAACCCACACCACCACCAATACCTGAGGGACGAGGCTTGTGAGGAAAGTTAAAATCGGGAGGAGTTATAGACCGTAAGAAGCTGTCAGAGTCAAATGGACGTATGTGTGTTTCCGTGAGGCATAGAAGATCAAGGTCGTATGAAGCCACCATGTCGGCAAGGAGAGGACCCTTGTTCCTTACGGATCTGGCATTCAAAACACCGAGTGTAAACGGACCAGGGTTGAGGGATACATCTCCACCCAGTAACAGTAACAACATGAGCCTTCTTCCATTAACCATTGTCGGAAATTTTCGGCAGGAACACAAATATGATAAATTTTTCGCAACCCGTGTCAAAGGAGGACATGATGTGTAAGATGCTCTGGTGCTGAACCAATCATGTCTGTGGGCCAGTGCCACTGCAAACAGTGCCATGAAGAGGAGTAACCGAGGGCTGAACATGACTGGTGGGGTTGTACATCAGTAAGAGCCCCTAGTCTAAGCTCAACAGTGGGGAGCCTCAATAATATAACCCTACACCTAAAAGTCACAACTCTTCGTCCTGTGGGCGACTCACAGGCACCCTAACACCCCACACTACAGCCTCACCTTAAGCTAAAAGACAACACCACCAGACACCAACAGGAAAATGTCTATATACTGATTGGAAATAAACTTAAAGTGAACTTACAAGACACAAATTAGATTATAAATAATACCCAGTACTTGAAATAGGGGAATTATAGATCAAATTACTATGGTAATTCCCGGCAAATGGGCGATAATACCCGCTTTTATATAGAAGTTGATACAGCAGTGAATTGGAGGAATATATACATAAAACAGGCAAAGAATAAGAAAGTAAGATGAAATTAATATATAAGATAGTGAATCCGTCTAAAAATGTGCTACATGTACATAAAAACGACCATTATTGTACAGAGAATTCCAAAATACTTTGAACTGAGATCAGGTCAGAACATAGTGTAAATACTGATTAAAATGTTTTTATATTATTTGAAGAAAATACACAATTCTCGAATATATGCACATTATTTATCACAAAAACCCAAAAGTAAGTAAAACAATCAAATAAGCTCCCATTTCATGGGAAGCTCAGTCAAGTATTATGCTTAAAACAAATATACACCTTCAGTATTTATAAATTGATATTATGATGCTAATTTTAAAGTTCATACATATTTAATAAAGGTGCTAAAACCAAAAAAGATATAAAACAACATATAAACTCTCAATTTGGAAATATACAGCCAAAATAATATAATAGAAGTCTATTCAAGGCCACATCCATCTTAGTGAAAGTTGGTATCTAATGTTCTAAAGCATGTTAGGCCTCACTTAATTTGAGTAGATTATTATTGACAGATCACTTATAATTCCATCATACAGGCACTTACTTTCAACAATCTTTTTTTGTGTATAACCCATACTGGCATCTGTTAGATATCCAATGAGAATCACCAAACTTATTTTGATACGCATGATAAAAATCTGTATAAAGGAGAAAACACTCATTGCCAGACATCTGACAATTGAAAATTGACCCATAATTTCACCTGTTTGTATAAATTTGTCTTTTTAAGCCAGTTTTATGTGACTATCCATAAATTTGCCAGTCTTCAGCTAGAAAAATATCCCCTTTGCTGATTATGTATTCCAAAAATAAGTTAGCCATGAGCTGAGTTATATAGAAATATTGAGAGATATGTAGTCTGTTGTATTCCATGTTTCAATACATATGATATCCCTGACAGAGGCCATGAGCCATGAATAGAAACAAATCCTGAGAAAATATTGGAAGTTTTATACTGTATTAAGGCTGATGAATAAGTTTATCAATATACATAACAGAAATGAAATCCGGTTCATCATATTCATCACCATTATAGTTACTGCATTTAGCTTAAATATAGGCTAACAAAATAGGCATCTTCTAACAAAATTTATTGGAGCAAGTGATGAAATTCTGTGAAAAAGAATTTGTTAGAAGTGCCATAAAAGCGTAATTGAACCATAACTTTTTAATAGAAAAGGTAGAGTAAGAAATCTAAAATTCGCCACACATCTGAAATTCGCCACATATAGAAATACTAATAAAATAAATGAATTGAGGAGAGATATGTTGAATGTACAGTAAATTAAGGCTTTTTGAACTGAAAAATACCAATTTTTAGACAAAAAATAATTTTCTTCATCAAATTAACTAAGGTTTTATAGGTGGCGAATTTTAGATTCCTGGCGAATTTTAGATTTCTTACTCTACTATATAAACATTCCAAATGTTACTTCGTTTCAATAGAGTTATCCAATTTGCCAGTATTAATTTTGAAGGTTTATAAATTGAAAGGAGTTTTTTGATAAGATTTTCTTTTTGAGAATGCTTCTGTTCTAAAAATAAGAATGTTGTTAATGTGGACCCTCAACCTTTGTTTACAATTAAACAAATAACACAATGCACAAAACAGGATTAATATACAAACATATATCTAAATAGAATTTCTAACATAAGCCTACATGAGAGCTTAAAGCATTTGTAAATTTAATAATGTAGATTACACAAGCAACATTACTGATAATTACACACTTTGTAAAACTTACCACCAGTATATTACAAATTATAGTGCAGTTAATAACAGCTATGAAAAAGCACCATTTTTCATGCTGGATAAAACCCAGAAATTACAATTCAAGTGTGATGATAGAAAAGCACAAGTTGTTCACCATGAATATGACAGAAAAACAATTGTCACCACATTCAGTTGGGTTGTAAGGTATATATATATATATTAACCATTATACATTTTACCTGATATTTATTTCTACTTAAAAAGACCATTGTACAGAGACATTTAAAATAACACATACACCATGTAGTAGCATTACACATACCCGGTATGTTAGCTAAGCTGGGCTTTGGGTCTCACTAGTTTCTATGTTATTATTGTTTTGAATGGATTATTTATATCCCATATGCTTTCATAACCTTGTTCATGACCTTGTGATAAAGTGTTAAAATTTTCACACTTTGGGTGGGGGTACCTCACTTCTAACAGCTCTGGGTAACAAACAAACAATCAGATCTGTATACATTTTATGATTCATCATCCTCCATGGATAAAGTATCTTTTAAAACAAACAGCATGTCTCTAGGCCTTGTACTTTTGGAGATGTTGTTGTCAGTCAGCTGACATAAAAAAGACGAAACCATAATTGTAAGGGAGATACAAGGCCTTTTTAGCATGATAACCTTACATGACCTAGAAGGAGACATCAAAGGTCAAATTTAATTTCAAAAATTGACACTTGCAAAAGATTTGCAGACCACGATTTCCTATAAGTTTTCTTCTCATTTCAAACTCCTAGGACCAATGATAAGGGGGATATTCGGCCTTTTGATATACCCCCATTGCTATTAAAGATGTGATATGGGAACCATTTTGTTTCCAAAACAAGGCCAAAATTACTCTAAGGCAAGCTTTCCTAGTCGTTTGCATTTTGTGTAAATCTGACACAGCTAGCTGCAATATATTAAATTTTAGAATATTCAATGATTTGTGAGCAGTCAGCTATGGCAGCCAAGTTGTTTTTTAAAATGAGTACCATAATTTATTTCAGACACGTTTTCACAGCCATAAACATTCTCTGCAAATTTAGTGAAGATATCTTCATAACTGAATGAGATATAAAGCTTGATTTAAAAATTGACAAATGCACACATAAATGCACACACCCACACACAGACGGCATTTCATAATCTCCCAACCCTGGCCTTGGAGAAGTTAAAATGCAACTGTAGTATCATCGGTTTAATAGCTCCCCTTTTTCAATAAAGAAATTTAAGACAGGAAAGTATTTAAAGTGTTGCAATGGCAACAGGTGTTGTCAGATACCCTCCAAAAACCTACTCAGCTGTAGATCCTGTTTTGGTTGATATATCCTGAAAATTTGGTGAAAATCCATGCATTAGTTTCGGCTGTGGAACACCAACAAACTTTAAGACCCAAAAATCTTCAAAGTGTTGCCATGGCAACAGGTGTTGCCAGATATACCCAAAAACCTAATCAGCTCTATATCCCCTTGAGGTAAACATACCCTGAAAATTTGCTGAAAATCTGTGCATAGGTTTAGGCTGTGGACCACCCACAAGCTTTTGTCCGCCAAAGACAAAAGGGGATCGCTCGCAAAAAAAAGATAATGTTTTTGCATAGCAAAAACAAAGCGTCCCGAAAAGGATATAAAGGTGAGTGCTAAAGTATTAAGAAAATGTTCCGTTTCTAGCCTTATACTGTTGTGGCAACCAAAGTCAGCGCAGTCTGCTCTATATTTTATTTCATTTTATTTATTCAATTTTATTTCATTTTATTGGTAAACGTACTGTAAGAAACACGCGTCTCTCAGCACATGCTGTCTAGACGTGACGTCATCACAGGGGTTTCCCCGAGGATTCCCCAAGTTAGTTTCGTGCTTTATATCATATTTTAACCCTTAAAATGGACAAATACTGTGGAAGAACGGGGATAAACCATGAACAAATTTATTTGATTTGATTTCAACAGGCATATATTCCTGTATATAAACTACCTACATGAGACGTGCATTAGTAGCAAGAAATTGCTGTCTCGACAAAAAAAACGCAACTTGTTTCCGAAGATTTCACTCGACAAGGACTCGTTTGGGTTAAATTTATATATTTTTAAACCCTAAAAATGGTCCAATAATGAAGCAGATAGGGGTTAAATATTTTATTTTATTGTCAGGCATATATATATATCCTGTATTAGAAACCACATAAACGAGTCGCTGTTTCTTTACAACGTGAACCCGGAAGTGGACTTCAGTTGCAAAATATGCTAAAAATACTTATCTGAACTACGAAAAGTCACCGAATTATGATTCTATGAAATAAAACAAAGAAACTGATGTAGTTTCTATATCCAACGACAAGTATATCCTTGTAAAAAATGAAAAACCTTTTCTTCTAAAAAGAAGCATTGTTAAATCACGCGGCCAATGAGAAAAGGAGACGAATGTCAGAGTGTACCGCGAGACGATAACCTGAGGCTACGGCCAACTATAAATGTCTATTTTTCTTATACGTTAGCCATGATGCCTTGCGGCCATCCGAGAACAGCAATCAGTCCCACATGGTAAGCTATTGTAGCACAATAAAATTCATTTCAACCACAGTGTATCATTTTAGAAGTATATAACAAACTGTAATGAGATAAATTAAAATCTTTGTTTTGAACTTAAAAACATTGAAAATTTAAATCAAATTTAAACCCAGCAGTAATGCATTTCAGAACTGCATTTTTGCACTACGTTTTTTCTCATTTTACTTGAGTCAATTTTGAGTCACTAAAAACATTCATTTTAATATAATATGCTGGGTTAGATTTTCACAGTGAGTTTGTTTGAAAGTTAGCTGCTCCTTTGATTAAGTTCACAGAAGATTATTGTAAAGTCAGATTGTAAAGAAATACAAAGAATTAAAAGACATCCTTAAATTTACAAATTAAATTGCTTGTCTTGTATTTGTCAGGAGGTATTTTTTCAAGGTAGCATTTTTCCATGAGGTATTTTTCTATAAATGCTGAATGTCATTCAGAATTGAAAAGACTTTGTAAATGTACCCACTGAACTAATTAATATGAAAGAAGTTGTGAAAACATTTCAATATTGAATGCATTGTGCTGAGGATGACTGGCAAATACTAAGTACCCTTTTGTTCTTGGCAGACTGGCCATTGAACTAAACCACAATCCACTGTTAGTAGTGTTAACTCTCCATTATGCAAAAATAATGGAGTTGAGACAATGGAAGGGTCGCCCGCCTGGGTTTTATAATGTAAATAAAATATTTAAAAAAATACTTCCTCTGGAAAATTATTGAAAGAAACCCTACCACATAATGCCAAAATTTTACATGTACAATACTAAAATGCTGTTGCTGTTTCTTTTCAAACGCAAAGTTTGTTCCTGCAGTATGTTCCTGCAGGGAGATCTGCAGGCAGATCTTCAGTGAATCCCACATAAGTTAGATTCACGCCAATTACTACAGAGGTGAGAGTCAAGTGATGAAAGCCTTGCTTAACATTTGTAGACTTAGGCCTTTCAGGTATTTCCTCTCAATACATATCCAAGATCTTAATATACTGTAGAAAACAAGATTGATATTTTATCACTTTGATTTCTCACCTCTGTCTTCATGGGTTACAATACTGCTCATGGCATCAACTGAGAAAAGGGTCCATTCGGTTGGGACAACAGTGGAACATACTCTTCAGAGTATCCTAGAATCTGATTGGTTTACATGTGCAGGAAACCAGTATGGAAAATTTGATTCTGACCAATCCCTACACTAACACAAATGAAGTACCCTTGATATGTCTACAGCACACCTTCACCCATTCAGTTTTGAAATTGGAACCCTGACTTCTGAGACTGAAGAGAATCATGTCAACATGCAAAGAGGCAACCAGTGACAACCAGAGGCACTTAGTGACTTAATCTTTAGCTTGCCAACAAATGAAAAAGTTCACCAAAGTTAACATTAAACAGTTACATAAGTTTGTGATACCTTTACATGCCTTTAACATTAAAATCAATCAAGCCTATACTGAATAAGTAATTTAATCAAAATCAATTGGTAATGAAATACAATACACAAAATAGATTAGAGAACTGCTGCTGCAATGTATCCAAAAGTATCCCACACCCAAGTTTGAGATAGGAGATCATTTAATTGGTTGAGTGCCCTAACTTTAAATGCTCTAGGCCACAAAAATAGGTATAAAATAGTTACAAAATTTTGTGATACATTTAAACAGAAAACAAGAGACAATTTGCCAAGATATTTTTACTTTGAACTGAGATCAGGTCAGAACATAAAGTAAATATTGATTAAAAAGTTTTTATATTATTTGAAGAAAATACACAAATTCTCGAATATATGCACATTATTTATCATAAAAATCCAAAAGTAAGTAAAACAATCAAATAAGCTCCCATTTCATGGGAAGCTCAGTCAAGTATTATGCCGAAAACAAATATACACGTTCAGTATTTACAAATTGATACTATGATGCTGAATTTAAAGTTCATACATATGTAATAAAGGTGCTAAAAACCAATAAGATATAAAATAACATATGAACTCTCAGTTTGGAAATATACATCCAAAATAATATAATATATAAATAAAGTCAAACATCAAAAATAAACATAAACAACAGCAACAACAGGATGGCAAGATAATATGTATTGCTGATCAGAATTATCTCAGTAAGTTTGTATATTTAGACAGATCACGCCTAGAAGTCTGTTCAAGACCACATCCATCTTAATGAAAATTAGTATCTAATGTTCTAAAGCATGTTAGGCCTGCCTTAATTTCAGTACATAATTATTGACAGATCACTTATAATTCCATCATACAGGCACTTACTTTCAACAGTTTTTTTTGTGTATAACCCAAACTGACATCTGTTAGATATCCAATGAGAATCACCAAACTTATTTTGATATAGGCATGATAAAAATCGGCATAAAGGAGAAAACACCCATTGCCAGATGTCTGACAATTGAAAATTGGCCCATAATTTGACCTGTTTGTATAAATTTGACTTTTAAAGCCATTTTTGTGTGCCTATCCATAAATCTGCCAGATTTCAGTGAGAATTTAGATCTCCGTAGATCTCCGTCACTTTGTATACTCATAGTTTTCTATGAGTAGACTCATATTGTATAGAAATATTAGATCTAGTTATCTAGTCTGTTGTATATATTATATTGTTTCACTTCAAAAGTGAGTTGGATCTGCTCTAGTTGCACAGTATACAAAATTAAGCATAATAAGCATAATAAGTTTGTCAATATATATAACAGGAATGAAACTAGGTTGATCATACTCATCATCAACATTGTAGTTCTTTCATTTAGCTTAAAATTAGGCCAACAAAATAGACATCTTCTGACAAAATTTGTTGGAGCAATTGTTGAAATTCTATGAAAAAGAATTTGTCAGAAGTGCCACAAAAGTGCTTTTAACAGAGTTATCCAATTTGCCACTATTAATTTTCAAAGTTTATAAATTCAAAGGAGTTATTTGATAAGATTTTGTTTTTGAGAATGCTTCTGTTCTAAAAAAAGGAATGTGGTTAATGTGGACCCTCAACCTTTTGTTTACAATTAAACAAATAACACACTGCAACTATATAGGATTAATATACCAACATATATGTACATAAAATTTATGACATAAGCCTACATGAGGGCTTAAAGCATTTGTAAATTTACTAATGTAGATTACGCAAGCAACATTACAGATAAATACACACTTTGTAAAACTTTTCACCAGTATATTACAAATTATAGTACAGTTAACAACAGCTATAAAAAGCACCATTTTTTATGCTGTATAAAACCCAGAAATTACAATTCAAGTGTGATAGTAGGAAAGTACAAGTTGTTCACAAGAATATGAAAGAAAAACAATTATCACAACATTCTGTTGGGTTGTAGAAGTAATATATTAACCATTATACATTTTACCTGATATTTATTTCTACTTAAAATATCACTGTACACATACACCATGAAGTAGGATTACACATATGGAAACTAAGGTGGCTTTGTGTCTCACTAGTGTCTATGTTATTGTTGTTTTGAATGGATTATTTATATCCTGTATACTCCTGTATTTTTGGTAGGCTTTCAAAATTCTTCAAAAATAGCATCAGAGATGCCCGTATCCCACAGCCTAGGGAAATATTTTAAACACCATGAGATACAGAAGTACTTTTACAGCACTGTCACTCATATATAAAGTTGCAAAAATAAAATTCATAATGAATTCGAATAAGACTTTAACAGTGCTTAACCTGCATCAAAAGACGGACCCAAAGGTGCAACAAGGTTTTAAAGGTCAAGGTCACTACAGCAAGGTCAATCAAAGTCACACCATGATGCTGCACACCTACAACCCCTAACCAATGTCCCTACCAAGCATCAACTTCCCACACCGCACAACTTCTGAGATATAGCCCGGACAAGATTTCATAGGTTAAGTCAGTATGGCAAGGTCAAAGGTAAAATCAAGGTCAGATTATGACGATGCACACCTACACCCCCAACCAATATCATTACCAAGTATCAACTTCCTACACTTCACGATTTCCGAGATATAGCCCGGACAAGATTTTATAGGTTAAGGTCACTATGGCAAGGTCAAAGGTCAAATCAAGGTCACACAATGATGCTGCACACCTACACCCCCTAACCAATGTCTCTACCGAATATCAACTTCCTACACCTTACGGTTTCCGAGATATAGCCCGGACAACATTTTATAGGTCAAGGTCACTATGGCAAGGTCAAAGGTCAAATCAAGGTCACACCATGATGCTGCACACCTACACAGCCTAACCAATGTCTCTACCAAATATCAACTTCCTACACCTTACAGATTCCGAGATATAGCCCGGACAAGATTTTATAGGTCAAGGTCACTACATCAAGGTCAAAGGTCAAATCAAGGTCAGATCATGATGTTGCACACCTACACCCCCTAACCAATATCCCCACAAAGTATCAACTTCCTACACCTTACGGTTTCCGAGATATAGCCTGGACAAGATTTTATAGGTCCAGGTCACTACGGCAAGGTTAAAGGTCAAATCCTGGTTAGACCATGACGTTGCACACCTACACAGCCTAACCAATGTCCCTACCAATATCAACTTCCTACACCTTACGGTTTCCGAGATATAGCCCTGACAAGATTTTATAGGTCAAGGTCACTATGGCAAGGTCAAAGGTTAAATCAAGGTCAGACCATGACGTTGCACACCTACACCCCCTAACTAATATCCCCACCAAGTATCAACTTCCTACACTTTACCGTTTCCGAGATATAGCCCTGACAAGATTTTATAGGTCACTACGGCAAGGTCAAAGGTCAAATCAAGGTCAGATCATGATGCTGCACACTTACACCCCCTAACAAATGTCCCTACCAAATATCAACTTCCTACACCTTACAGTTTCCGAGATATAGCCCGGACAAGTTTTATAGGTCAAGGTCACTACGGCAAGGTCAAATCAAGGTCACACCATGACGCTGCACAACTACACCCCCTAGGCAATGTCCCTACCAAATATCAACTTCCTACACCTTACGGTTTCTGAGATATAGCCCGGACAAGATTTTATAGGTCAAGGTCACTACGGCAAGGTCAAAGGTCAAATCAAGGTCACACCGTGACGTTGCACACCTACACCCCCTAACCAATGTCCTTACCAAATATCAACTTCCTACACCTTACAGTTTCCGAGATATAGCCCGGACAAGATTTTCAAAGTCTAGGTCACTACAGCAAGGTCAAAGGTCAAATCAAGGTCAGACCATGATGTTGCACACCTACACCCCCTAGCCAATGTCCCTACCAAGTATCAACTTCCTACACCTTACGGTTTCTGAGATACAGCCCGGACAAACTATTTCCTGCCGCCCGCCCACAAGCCCACCCGCCCATCCGGACACCACGGGTGAAAACAATACCCCGACAGCCCTTAAGGGCTGTGGGGTAAAAATGGCATTGTCTTAAGAATTTTACAGCTAAAATCTCACTAATTTGCTGAACATGTCACATTTTGACTTAATTCTAATTTGAATTGGACTTTTATAGCGCTTAATCTCCCCAAACAAGAGGACTCTAAGGTGCAACAAAACAACAGCAGGACTTACTCCTGGAAAAATGGTTTCCTTTTCTTAAGAGAGCCCTCTACACCTGCAGGTTGCAAAGTATGCACCTCCCTGACATTTATCTTTGGATCTGGTTTGTCATATCCATCTTTCAGATATGATTTGCCCATGTCCTGCTGTAAGGCTTCATGGTCTTCAAGCTCCTTCATTGCTTCAGACATTTTTCTCTTGGCTCTGGCAATGGCATCTACTTTTCCCCCATTCTGAAAAAATAACTCTTCTGAACAGCTTTCATAGGGGTGAATAGCTACAATGAATATCTGAAAGAGTTTTCTTGGTCTTTTTATGGTGTGTGGATTTTTATAAATCATGATCATTTGTTGGTTTCCCATCCCCAAATTATCTCAATAGGAATGGTGTGCTATATTGGCACAATTTCCTCTAGCATTTCTAGGAAGCAGTCTTAACTGCTTTTTTTGCATGGAGAGAAAGCAAGATGGCTACCAAAAGTTGGTATTTGAGGTATTTCTTATTTATTTTTTATTTATTTCATCATACTCTTAGTTGGGGTGAACTGCAAGTGAGCTTTAAATTGCTGAATACATTACTGTTTTTAAATATCTATAATTTCAAAAACTAGAAAAAGGTTTTTGCTGACAAAAACGAAGCGGGACTGATGAAAAAGTGCAAAGTAATCTGTAAAAGATGGTAACATGTGCATCTTAAGGAATAGACAAGAGGGCCAAAGATGCCCCGAAAGGTGGGTTGTGCAGGCAGCAATAAGCTTAGTGACTGCTGTAATTACATTTAGAAACAAGGAATGAAATGTTAAGTTACCCAGTTAAGCTGAATGTGTTAAACGTGCTAAGAAATGAAAACTTGTAATCTAGGTTACACAATTGTATCTATGCAATAAATGGACAAACGAAAGGATGGAATTACACCAATTTCGATAGTGAGTTTGCTATGATGGTGATGTATCTCCCTGTCAAAATTGTATTTGATTGGACAAAGCATTTTCAAGTCAGAGTCCGGAAAGGGAATGTTGACAGAAGAATGGACAAACAACCGGAATTACACCAATTTCGAAAGGAACCTAGTTACACAGCGTTTTTGAATTAGAGTCCGGAAACAAAAATGTTGACGGACAGACAAACGAACAAAAACAGACAAATGTACAGACAGAATGACACCATTTTCGAGAGGAACCTAGATATGATTGTGATCTATCTCCCTGTCAAGTTTGAATTCGATTGGACAAAGTGTTTTCTTGCAAGAGTCTGGAAATAGAAATTTTGACGGACAGACAAACGGACAAGAAAAGGACAAACAACAATGTAAATAACAATATGAAAAATATATTAAAGCTGGTGAAGTTTTGGTAAAGGCCTGTTTTTGACTTAAGGATAATGTATGCATTCTTCTGGTAAGTGAAATTTATGTTTTGATATTCTGTTATATGTGGCCAATGTACAGAATAATATGTTGCTGATGCTTATAATTGTATGAATGGTAAATTAATTCTAAAGAAACCTTCCTGCGAGTAAGCCTAATCAATGCGTCAAGTTTAACTGATGTTAGTTGAACAGTAAGTCAGTTGGGAGCCATTTTTGACTGTAAGATAGCCATAGATGGACTTCAAGGTGGACAGAAAATAACAATGTCCCTTTTGGCATCCTTTATAAGTGTGCAAATGTAAGTGACGTCAGTTGATCAATAAGATAGTTGGAGGCTGAAAACTCCCTTCTGTTACTGTCAGGTGGCCATAACTTCATTCATATTGGGGCATTAAGTTAACTGTAACATAACAGTGTCCCTTTTGCAATCCTTTAACTGGGGTCAGTTGAACAATCAGATAGTTGCAGGCTGAAAACCCCCTTATTTCACTTTAAAGTGGCTACAATTCCATTCATATTGAGAGTTTAAGGTGACCATAAGTATTATTTTTATCTTTTTTAATAGCAGTGATAATTTAGATATAAAAAAATGAAAAAAGAAAGGAACCAGAGAATTTTATTTCAATTTGATGACTTTAAGCAGGCCATAGGTCAATTAACACTTTGAGTTTAAGGTCACCATAAAGTCAGGATATTCTTTTGGCAAATATTAATATATGTGCCAAGTTTGGTTGAAAAAAAGTGAAGACATGAACCGGAGGGCTGAAACCCCCTTTAATGACATTAAGGTGCAGACAAAGGGCTAAAACTTACGCATTGGAAAGATTATCAAAAAGTAGCTGAATAAGTTATTCCAACAAAACGCCAAAATCCTGACCATTTTTGAGATACAGACCAAGTACCAATTTAAAAAAAAATTTACGACAATAAAACGCCTCCCATTCAGACATTTATGGTCCAATTGATGAAAAAATCCTTTCTGGCCTTCTAAATTTGGTCTAGAATGTATGTGCTAAATTTTATAGCACTGGTGTGTGCATATTTTGCTGAAATACGATGACGGGGTGTTTATGAAAAATGCTTAAGGTTATCTTAAGTAAAGCTTAGGGTCTCCGCAAGGTATCCCAGAAATTTTTCCCGCCCCTGTAGTTTTAAAGAAAGACAAGAAGGAAACAATAATTTGAAAGCCCAAGAAGTTATTCAAGGGAGACCATAATCCTGCGGCGGTGATCAGTCGAACTTAGGTGAAATCAAATAGGCGTCCCTGATGGGCCGCTTAATTAACATCAGAGGTCTTCATAAATCACAGCCTCTGGAAATAGCATCAGAAACCATGAGATGTGTCAGAGATAGAAAACATACAAAGGGAAAGTGTAATTTGTGCAAAGATGCAGAAGAAACTAGACTAAGGACACATCTGTGGCCAGATGCAGAATGTATCCACCGGCAAAGGCAAAAGTAGCTATTACTCAGCTATGCCACAAGGTAGAGGTCTAAAATTTTACTATGTTATAGCTGACCCAAAACTAGGTGAATAACATATTTGCACAAAATTCTCTAAATGCAATAGTTTTCAAGTTACAAGTGATTTTGTTCATGATGGAAGTTAGTGAAAGTCCAAAAGTAGCTATTACTCACTTAGCTATTGATTTAGACACCCAAGTTACTCACCATGTTTTGTAGCTGTGAAAAAAATAGCTGAATAACATATTTTAACAAAGTGTTCTAAATGCAATACTTTTCAAGTTATAACTGATTTAGTGCATGATTTCATTAATTTTAATGCAATAAATTATTTTAAAAATTCATAAAAAAGCTTTAGCATGTGAAAGCTCTCCCAAAAGTAGGTGAATGAGTTATTTGAGAAAATTTGGCTATCTGCAATACTTTTAGAGATAATTGGCATTTACTCATTTTGAGTAGGTGAGTAATTAGCTAGGGTCTGAAACTTCACTATGTGAAAGCTCTTCCAAAAGAAGATGAGTGAGTCATTTGAGAAAAATTGGCTATCTGCAATACTTTTAGAGATAATTAGCATTTACTCATAGTGCTGGGACGATGTTCGCAAACTTCGGTATTATCGCTCACTGGCTCATTGCCAATCAATGATCGGTAAAATTAAAGTAAAACCGATATTTGCTAAATCCATTTCTTTGCAGCCTTTTGGTCACAATAAAATGCTACGTAACCTTAATAATATTTTGTAAAAATCTGAAATATCCATCAGTTAAAATCACAAAACTAGCCGTGAATGCAATAAAAATCACGTAAATAGAAACACCTTGGGGGTTTCCAACTGTTGTCAAGGTAATCATAAAATCAGCCAATCACAAGTGAGGATACATCAAGCATAGTCTGTTAGTGAGGGAGACGTCTGTGAATGGCTTTTAGATTATATTTTGGTCATATTTGTGGGAATTTGTGTGTATTTTACTTCATATAATTTAATATTAATATTTTATCTGTCTCTTTAACACTTATTCTCCATAATCGGAAATGTTCGAAGTTTGGTTACAAATGTCCGATACGAACATCGACACGGAAAATCCAAGCGATCTCCCAGCACTATTTACTCATTTCGAGTAGGTGAATAATTAGCTACAGGTCTGAAACTTCACCAAGTGAAAGCTCTCTCAAAAGTAGGTGAATGAGTTATTTGAGAAAAATTGGCTATCTGCAATACTTTTAGAGATAATTCGCATTTACTCATTTTGAGTAGGTGAGTAATTGGCTATAGGTCTGAACCTTCACCATGTGAAACCTCTTCCAAAAGTAGATGAATGAGTCATCTTAGAAAAATTGGCTATCTGCAATACTTTTAGAGATAACTAGAAATAGGACGCTCTGTTGATAGTAGCTGTGACATATGAATAGAAACAGGATTGCATAGAAGAACACACAATATCATGTGTAATGTTCACCCCATGAACCTTTTGCAAAAAATAGTACAGCAGTCTTGTAAGACCCTGCTTCATTGGTAAAATATATCAATGATGCTTAAATATTTATTTGTATACATGTAAATTATTTCAGCTTCATGCCTTTTTGGATTGGTTGGGTCGAAAATTGCGACAAAATCGCTGTATCTCACACGGTTAAGGAGAAATTTGAAAATTTTAATTACTTAAATGTAGCTTTTATAAGCTACAAGCTTACCATGTGGGACTTAATGCTGTTCTCGGGTGGCCACACCCGGGGCCAATGTCTTAGAAGAAAAGATCGTTCTTGTTAGCCACCGGATATACTGGCAGTTGTCGTCACGTGATAACTTCTGACCAATCGCCCTACTTTCTCGTTGAAATTTTTTACAACCTACCCCTCAGCTGTAAACAGCGGGGAGGCAGGGTGGGACTCTTCTAAGTCCCACATGGTAAGCTTGTAGCTTATAAAAGCTACATTTAAGTAATTAAAATTTTCAATTTTATTACGCTACAATAGCTTACCATGTGGGACTTAATGCTGAATGCAACCGCCCGGTGGCGGGATTACAGCTGAGACTGGAAGATATGTCATTTTTTCTAAGATTTTGAATTAATACGTAAAGAATAGTGCCAGAAATACCAGTCTGAGTCCCGTTTACAGTGCCCCGATCCCAAAGACCGGGCCTGTAATGAGCCAAAAACCTAAGTAAAATGTGAGACAGTGCTAAACTGTCTAGATGTTTGATTGTAGGACGGAAGTGCAGCAGTGCTCACTTGAGGTCTAAGGGTCCCTGAGGGACCTTCACGAGTGACTGACCAACCCAGTGGTTGGATGTCTCATAAATTTTTAACCTGAATATGAGATTAATGACAACTTAAGAAGTCCTTAATACAAATTACTTGATAACTAAAAAACAAAAATGACCTTACCCGTAACATCTTGAAGGTAAAGGAATACCTAGATCCTGGGAGAGACTCCTGAAGGCTTGGTTGTAGCGGATGTGCCCCCCCCTTTTTTCTTTCCGAGGACAACTGGTCTGAGGGGAAGAATCTACGACTTGTTGTGCCGCCACTACGGGTCCCAGATACATATTGTTGTCGGTGTCCGACCAAGTAAGGTCTTTTAGATAAAAATTTGTAAATGTGTTGTGAGCTTTCCAGTGACAGGCTTGCATGATTTGGTCCACCGATACCCCACCGTAAAAGGCCTTAGAGGCCGCGAAGGCCCGGATGTCATGCGCCTTGACTTGGACCAAGTCCAAGGCTTGTTGGTCTGCTTGTTTGTAACAAAGTAGGATGGTTTGTTTCAACCAGGAAGAGAGAGTAGCGGGTCTGATATCTGAGGTATGTCCTTTCTTGAAGGAGATGAAAAGGAGAGAACGAGACCCTCTCAGGTCTTTGGTTCAGTCCAGATAATACCTCAGGGCCCGTACCGGACACAGGGTCCTGTCTTCTTTGAATTGTCTATCTACAATGGTAGTCAAAGCAGGGATAGTCACCGGAGACACACTTTGAGAACCTTCTCTTGCTAGTTGGTTTTTGGCTATGAAATCAGAAGAAGGGAACAAGGCAACCTTTTCCCATTGGCCTAGATTAGATACTTTGTTTGCGACCCAGGCATGGATTTCGCTGCGGCGCTTGCCGGAGGCCAAACCTAGCAAGAAAGCAGTTTTAAGAGTGAGATGTTTGAGGTCCGAGTCTTTCATGGGCTCAAAAGGGGCTTTTGTGAGCTCATTGAGAACAACAGAAAGGTTCCACTTGGGGAGATTTCTGAAACTTTTAGGACGATCCCTGTGAAAACTGGAGAGTAACCTATGAAGGTCTGCATTGTGTGCAATATGTTGGGCCGTTGGGCCCAAAGTGTCAACGATTGCAGTCCTGTAACCATCAATGGTCGAGGGGCGCCTGTTTAGGTCTTGGTACAGGTACATGAAAAAATCTGAGATTTGTTTCACAGATGGAGTGGAGAAATCCACCGAATTTTCTCTGCACCATTTTTCAAATAGGGCCCACTTTGACTTGTAGATGGTCCTTGTTGATGACCGCTGAGGGGCAGCAATTCTCTCTGCCACCTCCACAGAGAAGCCTTGTTCTTGGAATTGTCCGCTCCTAGACACCAGGCGTGGAGGTTCAGCTGCTGGGGGTTGTTGGAATACATACTTGTGGGACTGTTTGAGTAGGGTCGTTGACACTGGAAGTTGTAGTGGGATCTCTGTTGAGAACTGCACTAGGTCCCAAAACCAGGGCATCCCTGGCCAGCCTGGGGCTATCACGATGATCAGGCAATGGCATTGCTTGATCTTTTGGATCACCTTGTGAAGGAGAGCCGTAGGAGGGTAAGCATAGGCCGTGAGGTTGTTCCAGTTTATGTTTAGAGCATCTATGTCCCAGGCCCTTGGGTCTGGGATAGGAGACACGTACAGTGGGAGCTTGTGGTTCAGGTGAGTGGCAAATAAGTCTACATGAGGGGTGAACCACTTCTGGCAGATCTGTTTGAACACCTGTGGGTGCAGAGACCATTCTGTTGATTGCACTTGGTTGGACCTGGACAGTAGGTCGGCCATCACATTCAGGCACCCTGGAATGTGCCTGGCTCTCAATGTTATGTGGTAGTGGTGGCACCAGGTCATGATCTTCCACAGGAGAGCACACATCTCTGCTGAGTGAGTTCCTCCTTGTTTGTTGATGTAGGCTACCACTGTTGAGTTGTCTTTGGCAACTAACACTGTTTGATTCTGGCACTGGTCCTTGAAGTCTCGAAGGGCCAGGGAAACCGCCTTCAATTCTAGGACATTTATGTGTAGCCTTTTTTCCCGATCTGACCACAGACCCTTTGTAGAATTTTGGTCTAAGTGAGCGCCCCAACCTTCGTTTGAGGCGTCGGTAAAGAGTTGGATACTGTGGTCTTTGGGATGAAGGTCTGCACCTTTCATCACGTTTGCGGGATTTTGCCACCAATCTAGGTGAGCTGCAATGGCTTCTGTCCAAGGAAGGAGGTTGTCCAGCGACTGAGGATATCTCCAGTGCTCCTTGAGATGAAACTGAAAGGGCCTCATGTGAAGGCGTCCCTCCGGGACCATTTTCTCCATTGAGGCTAGCAACCCAATTAGAGACATCAAACATCTTGCAGTCAAAACACGTTTTGACTTGAGTTGTAGGATCAAATCCTGAAGTTTGAGCCATCTCTCTTGAGTGGGTTTTACAAGGGCTGAGTCTAGGTGGTATTTGTAGCCCACGTAGCCCAGTTCTGATTTTTCCTGATTTATTATCCACCCCAAGGACTGGGTTAGGTCTACCACCGCCTGTGTGTCCACTTGGGCTTCCTCCTGAGACTGGGACCTGATCAGCCAGTCGTCCAGGTATTGGTGAATTCTGAGTCCTCTTGAGAGGGCCATTAGTTTCACTTCCTTTACAATCATTGTAAAGACCTGGGGGGCTGTGGCCAGTTCGAACGGGAGGGAGGTGAACTGGAACACTTGAGCTTCGTAGCAAAACCTTAGGTATTTCCTTGAGTTTGGGTGGATGGGGATGTGTAGGTAAGCGTCCGACAGGTCTATCGACGATACCCACTCCCCTGGAATCAGGGAGGTCCTGATGGACTCCGGAGTTTCCATTTTGAACTTTTCTACGTGTAGAAAAGTGTTGAGCCTGCTTAAGTCTATGACTGGCCTCCACCTTTGGTGAGGCTTGGGTACTAGGAACAGGCGACTGTAAAACCCGAGAGATTTTACATTTTCCACCCTTTCGATAGCGTTCTTTGACAGGAGAGACTGGATACAAGTGGCCAAGGCTTGGTCTTTTTGATGGGCCTTGTACTCTGACAGTATCAGAGGAAATCTGACCAAGTTTGGTTTTGAACGGAATGGCAGAACGTAGCCATTGGTGATAATGTTTAACACGTTTTGAGAACATTTGTTTGTTAGCCAGTCTCTCCTGAAAGAACGGAGGCGACCTCCTACTGGTGGACTGAATGAGGCTTTGGAGGAGTCATTGGGAAGGGGGGTTTCCACGCCCCCTTCCCCTATTGTGGGGTCGAAAACGATCCCTGGAGCCTCTGAAGTTGGGTTTTCCTCTTTCCGAGGGAAAGGATTGGTTTCTGCTTTGAGAGGAATTGCCCCCATAGGGGCGTTTTCTGTAGGAGCCTCTTTTCTTGTGGGGACCACAAAAGGGCTTATTCTGGTAGGGTGCAAAACCCTGAGAATCTTTTGAGGTGCCTTTTTTGAGAAGGAAGTCCTCACCTTCCTTCACAAGTTGAGACTCGAACAGGGACGCGTCCCAAAAGGACGAGTTCCTCAGTTCTTGACTGGGGATGTAAGAGTGTCATTTCGGCTTCGCGCCTAAGCAAGCCGGTGTTAGCCATGGAATATAACTCCCTCTGGAGAATATGGGCTAGGGATTTGCTGAGATATGTGAGGGCCCTGTGCTGAATAAGCACGGTCTTGTTCCAGAAATCCATGTACTCAGCTACTTCCTCATATCCGCGCTTTGCCGCTTTCTCAGGATTGGCACCTTTCTGGATCTGAGATTTTATCTTCTTGACAGTAGACTTAATGCTGTGTTGGCATTTCTCCAATGAAGCATTGCAAGAAGAGGAGGTTTTGGCAAAGGCAGCGGTGAAATTGAGGGTACAGATATTTTGCCTAGCCTGATGTTCCAGCTCCTTGAGAACTGGCAGGGGAACTTTGGCTACAGGGGCCCCAGGAGGTTTAGGAGTAATGCAGATCTTAGCGAAGTCCCACCTTGTACCACTTAGAAGTGGAAGGAGGAGGCTTGACATATTTGCCCTCAGCTAAATTGGCCGCTTTGAAGTCATGTTGGAATTTATCAAAGGCGTCTTTGATAACTGAGCTAAGGGGTAGAATAGAGGAAGGACCTCTAGGTCTGAGCTCTTGGCGGCCTTTTTCGTCATCCAGACCCAAAACTGAAGTTGAAGACCTGGGCATAGAGTCCCTGGGGTCAGGGGGAGAAAGAATACGCCTGAAGGTGTCTACCTCTTCAGAATATTGTGAGGGAATGTCAGACAGAGCTACTTCCCTATAATAAGGGGGGTCTGGATCATGTTGTGGCAGATCTTGGTCAGAAGCTGCACCTGAGGGCTGAGCTCTAGAGGACTTAGAAGACCTGTGTCTGGCTACAGGGGACTGATCTTCCTCTGAAGAAGATGACACATACCTGGACCTGGATTTGTGTTTACTCTTGTCAGAGTGTTTCTTAGGTCTAGTAGAAGGGATCCGAGGTTCATCGGAATCCTCATGTAGTTGGTCCGAGGCAGAGCCCGGATCAACTGTTTGTCTGTAGCTTTGCTTTTGGTAGTACGAGACCTCTTTCGGATGAACCTCGGAGGGGGCAACGTACTGATCCGAGGTATCTGGATTAAGTACTAGCCGAGGAGGGAGGGCTGGACCAACGTCCACATCCATAGCCTCGGTATGAATGTTAGTACTAGATCTCGGAGGGGGTAGGTCCAGATTTGCAGCAGTGTTACTGGACGTGCCAGGGTTGGAAGTAGGAAGCGAGGACTCAGCCTCGGCCTTCTTTTTTATGGTTAACTGAAGGCGAGAGGGGGGGGGTGGGGGGGGGGGGGGGGGGGGGGTGGGTGGTGAGGTGAAAAGGTTATCAGCAGCACTCTCTAGGTCTGCATTGGAACCAGTGAAAGAGTCCCCGTCGCCTTCACCCAAAAGGTCTAGTTCATCATCTTTGGAACTACTTGCCGCTTTTTGCTTTTTAAGATACCTTTTCCTGTTTTGAATTTTATTCAGCTGTTCATCTGTGAAAGATGCACAGATCTGACAGGGGGCTTCGAAGGTGACACAGAGGTCATCTCCCTTACCAGCCTCCCTACAGGTAGGGCAATAGTTGTGGTGGTCGAAACTGAAGCAAAAGTGGCGGCATTTGAGAGCTCTCGGTTTGTCTTTATTAGCTTGGTGGAGAGACATTTTACACGCAATAAAAAAGACGTAGTGTATATAGCCTGAACCGAGGAAAACTCAAAACACGCGAAAGCAAAAGAAATACTTATCCTGTGAAAATTAAAATTTTACAGAATGATCTATGAAATATATTCAAAGAAATATCCAAATATTAGCCTCCAACAATAAGTAAAGACTGAGAAATAAATGAAAATGTCTGTATATTTACAAACTGCTACCAGTCATCGTGGCCAACCAGAAAGTAGGGCGATTGGTCAGAAGTTATCACGTGACGACAACTGCCAGTATATCCGGTGGCTAACAAGAACGATCTTTTTTTCTAAGACGTTGGCCCCGGGTGTGGCCACCCGAGAACAGCATTAAGTCCCACATGGTAAGCTATTGTAGTGTAATAAAAGGCCGTCATTTTTGGGGAGGTGAAAATTTTTTGAAAATTGCCAAGAGTACATTCCTCAGGTACCCGGCGGATCGAAAATTTCAACGAAATTGCTCTATCTTGCATGGTTAAGGAGATAGAAGCAAATTTGTGTTTTGCCATTTTTGGCAAACATTTGAAAATTCAAAATGGCAGCCATTTTTGAGGAGGGGAAAATTTTTCGAAAATTGCCAAGAGTACCTTCCTCAAATACCCTGCGGTTCGAAAATTTCGACAAAATCGCTCTATCTGGCACGGTTAAGGAGATACAAGCAAATTTGTGTTGTAGACATTTTTGTCTACCACATGCCTAATTTAGACATAAACCCTACCAAAAAGATAGGGTGGCGAATGCTCTACCATACCAAGCCACCTGCCAAATATGAAAGAAATCTGGAAAGAAATGTGGACTTTAGGTCGCTAACAAGCAATATTCCACATTTTAGACATTTTTGTCTACCACAGGCCTAATTTAGACATAAACCCTACCAAAAAGATAGGGTGGCGAGTCCTCTACCATATCAAGCCACCTGCCAAATATGAAAGAAATCTGGAAAGAAATGTGGACTGTAGGTCGCTAACAAGAAATCTCTGCGGATGCAGACGACGATGATGATGAATCCATAGTATCCCCGCTTCGCACTGGATATACAATAAAACTAATGGGGGTGTTCCTCTGGGACATTTTGTCAGTAACTATGGATTTTTTGAGGCTCGGGAGAAATGTTTAAATGCCCCTGTTCCACCATGCAACTAAGGCTCCCGATTAAGGTATTTTGGGAATTGGTTTCCAAAAAATGTAAGTCCTAGAAAGTCTGCTTGAGTCAGTATAAAAAACAAACAAATTCAAGTTTAATATTTTTTAAGATTATAACTGATCCACTTTCGCCCTTACCCACCGATTTCCCAGTCTCAGGCTTCCTGAGGCCTCCTCAGACCCAAATTACACAATCCTAAATTGTCTGGGGTGTCTTGGGACTCATATCTCCCAGGAGGCCTGGACTTAGTCTCAGATCAATCCCTGATCCACCAAGAAAAAGGAAAAGCAAAAATCGGCGATTGCAGTCTGAGGAAATCAGTCATAATAGTCCCAGGAGGCCTGAGGTGGCCTCAGACCAGTCTGAGACCCAGTCGGTATATCCCTGACAGGATCAGGGTTGAAACCTACCACAAATGTGGCTTAATCACTTCATAGTTGGTGCACGATCGTGACTTGTCTGAGGCTTCCTCAGGATCATCTGACCATCATCACAGAACTGGATCAAGATTATGTTTTCCGGCCCATTCTTCAAGTTTTTCTCACAAAATCTGAACAATTAAGGGTCACGGGACCATTCAGGATTAATCCTTTGGTGTAACAGGGGCATTACGGAGTCGGATAGGATCGTTTGTAGTTTCCTGGGTTGTCACATTGGATCTGAAAAATATCACACATGTTTGATATTTTACTGACCCTCCACAACTCTTGATCTTGATCCTGGCTCTGCCCACCTGGAAACCATCTTGTGCTGTCTTGTACATCTTATCATAGACACTTCCATCTAGTCCTATTCTGTTGTCTGGAAGCACTTGCCAGTCTGTCATGGTCCAGTATCCGGACATCACTCTATGACAAGCAGTAAAACAATACTGACACTACTTGAAAGGATGTTTCCAAGTCCATGGCCACAGATTCGGTAACATTTCAAGAACACACCAGGAGAATATGTAAAAGGAAATCGACCATGCAGTTACACAACCGACAGAGGAGCCAGTGGCTGAAAAAAGACCAAGAACCCAGAAAGCAGTGAAAAGGAAATGGACACAGAGTGTGAAGGAGAGGCCGGCACATCTAAATGATAATCCAGAAGCAAGAAGGGACAAATGACAAACATTTATTAAACAGACTCAGATGAAGTGGCTATTGTAAACTTTGTCAAGGATCATGAAGACCTTTACAATAAAACCAACGAACACTTTAAGGACAAGGTCAGGAAAGATTGCGTGAGAGAGGATTGGAAGCAGCTGCAACCTGTCAGCAAAGGTGTGCAAGATTTGGTTCAAATCCCAAAAGACTCATCGTAGAAAACTCACCCAGTCAAAGTCTGGACAGGCTCCCAAATGACAGACAGGCAGAACTGGATTCAGGATAAATTTAACTTCTTAAAGAGCCACATCAGAAGGAAAGACCTCAGCAAATCTTCAGGCTTCAAACTCCCCTCAAAAAGTAGTCAGTCCTGGTGCAGCCTCAGCCCATGACATTTCACAAGTTAGAGTCTATGGATACCAACAGTATGGAGACCAACATCTGCTCTGACACAACATCTCAGCCATCAATCTGCAGCACCAGTACAAGTGTGGTGTCTCAGCCTTCACCAGTCGACCAGCAGGTCATGGATCAGTTTGCCCAGATGAAGACTATACTCACACTTTTTTTTTCGGTCCAGGCAGGAGACAACCAGAACAAACCTTCTGCAACTACTTGGCATTTGAAGTTGAAAACTAGAAGGAAAGAGAATTTCAGACTCTTAGAAATGAGGCAGTTAAACTTTTACGTGGGATACACAACTGGGCAGAAAAAAGACCCCATCAGCCACAGCAACCTACACTTCCTAAGAATTCCAGTACAACTTCCACATATGTGCCACAAACTTATCAGCAGCAGCCAGCAGCCTCTGCCATAGAATACATCTTGCATATTCAAGAAACCCAGATACCAGCAATTGAGGTCTTACAACCAGTTCAACAGACTTAAGTGGTGCAGTGGGGACAGCAACAACCCAGAGGGCCACAGACTTCCTATACGATCAACAACCTGGGACTTTAAGACAGCTACATTTCATGATCAGCCCAACAGAGGTCTTCAAACCACCATCAGTAGCCTATATCACAGGTGAAAAAAGTGTACACAAGATCTCCATATCAACACACTGCCTCTCCTCCAACCACCCACATCAATACATTGCCTCTCTTCCAACTAGTCAGCAAGCCAAGCCTCAGTCCACCTAGTACTCATCCAAGCCCAAGCAGTAGCAGCAGACTTACTGCACCTTCCTAAAAAGGCCTTTTTCAGGATCACTTCTGATTTGTAGTTTCTTCTCAGGACCACCCGATTCTTCCCCAAACAAAAAGCTATGTGTTAAAAAAACCCCAAAACAAAAAACATTACACTGAACCACACTAGACACAAGAAACAAAATGAGTGAGTGAGTGAGTGATTGAATATTTGAAGTTAAATAAAGATTAAATATGGATTTAAAAAATTGTGACCTTCAAAAAACTTTCTAAAAATAAAAAAAAAACTGGGATATTTTTTAAAAATATATTGACCTCCGAGAAACTTCTCAGTTTTGGAAAACAATAAGACCTTACAACAACTTAGACAAATGTTAAGTGAGTTTGAACTATGGTAATTTTTTTCTTCAAATTAGAAAAAGAGTTTCACGTCTGAAAAACTTTGAAATTTTTCAAATATTTTGACCTTTGGATTTGACCTTTCACTTTTGACCTTTGAGAAGCTTTGAAAATTATTTGGAAAATGGTTGATAAATTGTTGGGAGATTTTTGGAAAAGTTGTTGGACATCTGAATGACATTGGTGTAACACTCTGCTGTAAGGTTTAACAAGCCATGACATCAAAACACAGGCATCATCACAAAGCAAAAATAGAGCAAATCTAGCCCTCCCTCCCCTAGGAGCTCAGGTGGCAGAAGCCCAAGGTGCCATGCTCTATCTTTTTCTTCAACTTGCTATGGTTAAATATTGAAGCATCTAATGAAGAACCATTTGATCCAACATCTACCCAGAAGAATCTAATGACTCATCATCCAGGGTCAGCAGCACCAGGGACAAGAAGCCCTTATGATCTCAATATTCAGTCTCAGATTTCCTTTGGTTTCTTAATGGCAATATGTTTCATGTCAAGTGCCTCTAGAGCATGGGGAACATTCCATCTGGTTTACATGATATATAGAAGCTCAGCCTGTGATACTGTTACATGTACATTTCTCCTGTTGCCAGGTTACTCAGTGTTATTGCTACTTTCAACCAAACTTCTAAGGGTTTAGTGAAATGGTTGACTTCCTTCTTGATGTGGTGGAAGATGTGTTCTTGAATGCGGTTAACAACTGTAGCTGGCATCCAGACAAAATTCTGGTAATCTGGGATATCAGTCTGCATTAAGTCAGCGTATCAAGTAGCTTCTTTTATTATGTGTAGCTGGAATCTTTGCAATGATAAATAATGAGTTACAGCAGACAGAAAAGGTTTATTTTATGTTGGTTTGATCCCTGTTTGCTGTCCCAACCCTCAAAATTAATCTGTCCTGTCGAAGTGGTTAGGCACACTGCTCGAGTCCTGTCAGTTTGTCACTACAACTTGCTGTTGCCTGATATGGCTTGTCAGTTACGACTTTAGGCCTGGCCTTATAATTTTTTCATCTTGTCATGGAGAAAAACACCCTAATCTTAAGTCAGGTCAGGATCTTGCTCCAGATGAGTTGGGATTCACTCCGTCCTGTTGGAGAGGTGTAACCAGCCCAAATTATTGTGACGCTTTTTTCTGGATTTTTGTTCCTGATCCCAAACTCTGCAAACCAACCCTGCAGTCGTAGAGTCGGATGTAGAGTTGGCCCCATTGGAACATCCCATAAAGAAAAAACAACTGTATGTAAAAACAAAATATAAAAACAAGTATATAATTGAAGTATAGCTGTCAATGAAGATAGCACAATTTGGTAGGAGGCACAATGATAATTGGTTACAACAATCCAGAAGAAATTAAGAGAAATATATCCCAAACATAGCAGAAGGAAACATTCTGTCAGAGCTAGGATCAAAGATCACACAAAATTCACATGATACGAATATCCTCCAACCAATATGTCTACCAAGTAACAACTCCCTGTACAGTTTCTGAGATATACCTAAGATAAGATTAAACATGTAAAGTCACTACAGCAAGGTCAAAGAAACAATAGTAGAGTGCCCGTGAATGGGCACTGTGTCAGCTGACTGAGTGTTTTTGATTTGTGAAGGTGATGAGAGAGGAAAGCATAACTAGACCTAGCACATCGGAGAACCGATGCAAATTGTATCCACCGTAAAGACAATGCACCAAAACCTCTAGGACCAATAATAAGCCAGTTATAAGCACTTTTAAGTTTGGCTGTCCTCATTTGACCTTCAAGGAGGGGCCCAAGGTCAAATCCGACCACACCAGAAGATTCCCAGAACATGATTTCCTATATGTTGGTTTACTATCCCAAACATCTAGGACCAATAATAAGCGAGTTATAAGCACTTTTTAGTTTGGCTGTCCTCACACTTGACCTTGAAGGAGGGGCCCAAGGTCAAATCCGACCACGACAGAAGATTCCCAGCCCATGATTTCCTGTATGTTGGTTTACCATCCCAAACCACTAGGATCAATAATAAGCGAGTTATAAGCACTTTTAAGTTTGGCTCTCCTCATTTGACCTTGAAGCAGGGGCCCAAGGTCAAATCCGACCACACCAGAAGATTCCCAGCCCATGATTTCCTATATGTTGGTTTACCATCCCAAACCTCTAGGACCAATAATAAGCGAGTTATAAGCACTTTTAAGTTTGGTTGTCCTCGCTGGACGTTGAATGAGGGGCCCAAGGTCAAATCCGACCACACCAGAAGAATCCCAGCCCATGATTTCCTATAGGTTGGTTTACCATCCCAAACCTCTAGGACCAATAATAAGCGAGTTATAAGCACTTTTAGGTTTCGCTGTAATCATTTGACCTTGAAGGAGGGGCCCAAGGTCAAATCCGACCACACCAGAAGATTCCCAGCCCATGATTTCCTATAGGTTGGTTTACCATCCCAAACCTCTAGGACCAATAATAAGCGAGTTATAGGCACTTTAACCTTTGGCTATCCTCGTTTGACCTTGAAGGAGGGGCCCAAGGTCAAATCCGACCACACCAGAAGATTCCCAGTGCATGATTTCGTATATGTTGGTTTACCATCCCAAACATCTAGGACCAACAATAAGCGAGTTATAAGCACTTTTAAGTTTGGCTGTCCTCATTTGACCTTGAAGGAGGGGCCCAAGGTCAAATCCGACCACACCAGAAGATTCCCAGCCCATGGTTTCCTATACATTGGTTTACCATCCCAAACCTCTAGCACCAATAATAAGCGAGTTATAAGCACTTTTAAGTTTGGCTGTCCTCATTTGACCTTGAAGGAGGATCCCAAGGTCAAATCCGACCACACCAGAAGATTCCCAGCCCATGATTTCCTATATGTTGGTTTACCATCCCAAACCTCTAGGACCAATAATAAGAGAGTTATAAGCACTTTTATGTTTGGCTATCCTCGTTTGACCTTGAAGGAGGGGCCCAAGGTCAAATCCGACCACACCAGAAGATTCCTAGTGCATGATTTCCTATATGTTGGTTTACCATCCCAAACATCTAGGACCAATAATAAGCGAGTTATAAGCACTTTTAAGTTTGGCTGTCCTCATTTGACCTTGAAGGAGGGGCCCAAGGTCAAATCCGACCACACCAGAAGATTCCCAGCCCATGATTTCCTATAGGTTGGTTTACCATCCCAAACCTCTAGGACCAATAATAAGCGAGTTATAGGCACTTTAACCTTTGGCTATCCTCGTTTGACCTTGAAGGAGGGGCCCAAGGTCAAATCCGACCGCACCAGAAGATTCCCAGCCCATGATTTCCTATATGCTGGTTTACCATCCCAAACCTCTAGGACCAATAATAAGCGAGTTATAAGCACTTTTAAGTTTGGCTGTCCTCGTTTGACCTTGAATGAGGGGCCCAAGGTCAAATCCGACCTCACCAGTAGATTCCCAGCCCATGATTTCCTATATGTTGGTTTACCATCCCAAACCTCTAGGACCAATAATAAGAGAGTTACAGGCACTTTTATCTTTGGCTATCCTCATTTGACCTTGAAGGAGGGGCCCAAGGTCAAATCCGACCACACCAGAAGATTCCCAGCCAATGATTTCCTATATGCTCGTTTACCATCCCAAACCTCTAGGACCAATAATAAGCGAGTTGTAAGCACTTTTAAGTTTGGCTGTCCTCGTTTGACCTTGAAGGAGGGGCCCAAGGTCAAATCCAACCACGCCAGAAGATTCCCAGCCCATGATTTCCTATATGTTGGTTTGCCATCCCAAACCTCTAGGATCGATAATAAGCGAGTTATAAGCACTTTTAAGTTCTGCTATCCTCGTTTGACCTTGAAGGAGGGGTCCAAGGTCAAATCTGACCACATCAGAAGATTCGCAGCACATGATTTCCTATAGGTTGGCTTCACATTGCAAACCTCTAGGACCAATAATAAGGGAGATATAGGCACTTTTAAAGTCCGCCAAGTGGGTTACTTCGGCACTCCGTGGATGACCTTGAATTAGGAGCTTCAAGGTCAAATGTGTGCAAGGTTGTAGAGGACATGTATATGTGTCATACATATCACCTATGAAGAGAATCAACCTTCTACCTATGAGGAACAGCCAGTAGAAAAATGTAGATTATTTTCAAAGAAATGCCCGTGGCGGCCATCTTGTTTTTCAGAATGAGGCTATTTTCCTTCCCAGAGAAGCTTACCCCCCAATGAAGATATCCTGCAAATTTGGTGAACCTAGCTGCTGTTGTTTTCCTCCTAGAGCGTTAACGCCGAAAATCTCTCTACGCGCGGCGGCGGCGGCGGCGTAGCGGACGCTAAACCAAAGTATCCACCGGATGCTTCCGGTGGATACAATTATCAGGGAAAGTGCTGTACAGAAGTACAGTAAATGGTAATTGAACAGCATGTTCGAAAGAAATTCCGAAGCCGACAGAATGACAAAAAAGTTGTGCCCTGCAAATGGTATTATAAAGGAAAGTAACAAGGTAACTGTTTAAGTGTAAAAAGTAGGTTAAAACATATTTAAAGAAATACTGCAAATGCAATATCCTCGTTCAACCTTGAAGAAGGGGTCCAAGGTCAAATCCAACCACACAAAAACATTCCCAGCCCATGAATTCCTATAGGTTGGTTTACCATCCCAAACTTCTAGGACCAATAATAAGCAGGTTATAACCTTTTAAGTTTGGCTGTCCTCATTTGACCTTGAAGGAGGGGTCCAAAGGTCAAATCTGACCACACCAAAAGATTCCCAGTCCATGATTTCCTATAGGATGGTTTACCACCCCAAACCTCTAGGACCAATAATAAGCGAGTTATAGGCACTTTTAAGTTTCGCTATCCTTGTTTGACCTTGAAGGAGGGGTCCAAGGTCAAATCTGACCACACCAATAGAGTCCCAGCCAATGATTTCCTATAGGTTTGTTTACCATCACAAACTTCTAGGACCATAATAAGCGAGTTATAAGCACTTTTAAGTTTGGCTCTCCTCATTTCACCTTGAAGGCAGGGTCCAAGGTCAAATCCGACCACACCAAAAGATTCCCAGCCCATTATTTTCTATAGGTTGGTTTTCCATTCCAAACCTCTAGGACCAATAATAAACGGGTTATAAGCACTTTTAAGTTTGCCTTTCCTCGTTTGACCTTGAAGGAGGGGTCCAAGGTCAACTCGAACCACATCAACAGATTCTCAGCCCATGATTTACTATATGTCTGTTTACCATCCCAAACCTCTAGGACCAATAATAAGCAAGTTATAAGCACTTTTAAGTTTGGCTATCCTTGTTTGACCTTGAAGGAGCAGTCAAAGGTCAAATCTGACCATATCAGAAGATTCCCAGCCCATGATTTCCTACAGGTTTGTTTACCATCCCAAACCTCTAGGACCAATAATAAGGGAGATATAAGCACTTTTCATGACTGACAAAAAAATGCCCTTGGCGGCCATCTTGTTTTTCAAAATGAGGCCAAAAACATTCCAAGTCAAGATTTTATAATTAAGAACATATCCTGCAAATTTGAGATCTCTACCCATAATACCCTTTGCTCTAGAGGGCCAACAAAAGTCCTTGTTTAAAGTTGAAAAAACGTCCCTGGCAGCCATCTTGTTTTTTCAAAATGAGGCCAAAAATATTGCCAGGCAACATTTTATGGTTATTAGTATATCCTGCATACTTGAGAAGGCTAGCTATAATATTTTTTTCATTAGAGCGGTAATGGTGAAATCTTTCTACACACTGCAGCTATCCAGTGGATACAATGATTTACTCAACAGTGAGAACCTGAAAGTAGCTATTGCTCAGCTATGCCATGACATACAGGTCTGCAATTTCACTATGTTATAGCTGACCAAAAATTATGTGAATAACACATTTAAACAAAATACTCTAAATGCAATAGTTTTCAAGTTATAACTGACTTACTCAACAGTGATAACCTCAAAGTAGCTATTACTGAGCTATGCAATGAGCTACATGTCTAAATTTTTACTATGTTATAGCTGACCCAAAAGTAGGTGAACAACATATTTTTACAAAATTCTCTAAATGCAATAGTTTTCAAGTTACAACTGATTTACTCAATAGTGAGAACCTGAAAACAGCTATTGCTCAGCTATGCCATGAGCTATTGGTCTGTAATTTCACTATGCCATAGCTGACCCAAAAGTATGTGAACAACATATTTTAACAAAATACTCCAAATGCAATATTTTTCAAGTTACAACTGATTTACTCAACAGTCAGTACCTGAAAATAGCTATTGCTCAGTTGTGCCATGAGCTACAGGTCTGTAATTTCACTATGTTATAGCTGACCCAAAAGTAGTTGAATAACATATTTACATAAATTTCTGTAAATGCAATAGTTTTCCAATTACAACTGATTTACTCAACAGTGAGAATTTCAAAGTAGCTATTACTCAGCTATGCAATGAGCCACAGGTCTGGAACTTCACCAAGTTATAGCTGACCCCAAAATAGGTGAATAACACATGAAACAAAATACTCAAAATGCAATAATTTTCAAGTTATAAGTGATTTACTCAACAGTGATAACCTCAAAGTAGCTATTACTCAGCTATGCAATGAGCTACAGGTCTGAAATTTTATTATGTTATAGCTGACCCAAAAGTAGGTGAACAACATATTTATACAAAATTCTCTAAATGCAATAGTTTTCAAGTTACAACTGATTTACTCAATAGTGAGAACCTGAAAATAGCTACTGCTCAGCTATGCCATGAGCTATAGGTCTGTAATTTCACTATGTCATAGCTGACCCAAAAGTAGGTGAACAACATATTTTAACAAAGTACTCCAAATGCAATATTTTTCAAGTTACAACTGATTTACTCAACAGTCAGTACCTGAAAATAGCTATTGCTCAGTTGAGCCATGAGCTACAGGTCTGTAATTTCACTATGTTACAGCTGACCCAAAAGTAGCTGAATAACATATTTACACAAATTTCTGTAAATGCAATAGTTTTCCAATTACAACTGATTTACTCAACAGTGAGAACTTCAAAGTAGCTATTACTCAGCTATGCAATGAGTCACAGGTCTGGAACTTCACTAAGTTATATCTGACCCCAAAATAGGTGAATAACATATTGAAACTAAATACTCTAAATGCAATAATTTTCAAGTTATAAGTGATTTACTCAACAGTGATAACCTAAAAGTAGCTATTACTCAGCTATGGCATGAGCTACAGGTCTGAAATTTTACCATGTTACAGCTGACTCAAAAGTAGCTGAATAACATATTTATACAAAATTCTCTAAATGCAATGGTTTTCAAGTTACAACTGAGTTTACGCATGATGAAAGTTACTGAAAAGCCCAAAAGTAGCTATTACTCACTTAGCTATTCAGACAGACACCAAAGTTATGCACCATGTTGCAGCTATGGAAAAAGTAGCTGAAGAACATATTTTAACAAAATGCTCTAAATGCAACACTTTTCAAGTTATAAGTGATTTAGTGCATGATTTCATGAATTTTAATGCACTAAAAAATATTAAAAAAATTTATTAAAAAAAATAAGACAGATCCAGGTCTCATACACAAGAGAATCTACCTCTGGCCTAGTACATATATGCAAGATATGAGAGAAATCCTTCAAATAGTCACTGAGAAAATTGTGATAAAGTGTTGAAATTTTCACACTTTTGGTGGGGGTACCTCCCTTGTAATGTCTCTAGCAAACAGACGAACAGACAGATTTGCATGCCCTGAACAATTTTTCATCCTCGATAGATATGGCATCTTTTAAAAAAACAGCACGTCTCTAGGTTTTGGAGAAGAAGTTGTTCACGCGGATGCGGACGTGTACGCGTACGTACACGCCGCAGAATGACGACATGTCAGCTGACTGACAAGTCAGCTGACATAAAAATCATTTTTACACCACAGCAACAAAAATGATGACAAAATAGGAGGCCCCACCCCCAACAAACAAAATGGAAGTCAAGCAATTATAGAATAACCACATACCTCAAATGCACTTTGTCTTGGGGCTGTGAGATACATCTTTTTGGTAAGAGTGCTAGAAATTACTGGCAGCTGGTAGATCTCAGCATACATGCCTAGTATTCTCGAACCAAAGCATTTTTCCAGCTTCCCGATGCTGTACAAATGATTTTCCACGTACACATGTGCCTTTTTGTTTTCCATATCTTCCTCTGTGAGCCATACTTTTGAGTCAGGCAGATAGCCCTGTATCACAATGTTGTTCATTTCACTCTGATCTTTGGGTCGGATGTAATGATCAATATTAAAAGTATGACCAATTATCTCAACTTCTCCTTTTACAAACCTTTGGGGGTTTTCTTTCAGTCTCATTTCACCATGAATCTCAAAATGCTTGCTGTCTCGAAAAGTTTTCAGCTCTTCAGCTGATATCCATGATTCAATCAACAAGGTACTTGCACCCTTCACCTTGAGATATTTAATGTATCCTTTAAACTCATAGTTTATCAGCTCCTGATTTGTGCTCCTGGAAGGAGCAAAAGAAGCATAAGACATGTTTGTTATATGCAATGGTTGAAACTTGCAAAATTCGGGATTGTCTGCCTTGTCAAGCTTTCCACAGATAAGCAGAGGTCTATAAACCTCATCATGCAATACTCTGATCTCATATTTAGGGTCATTACAGTGGAAAAACTTTTTTTCACTTTTTCCAGATATTTCTCGGATTACCCTTGTCATAATCCCAATAAGGTCATCTGTACCACATCTGATCTCCATCTCTTTGGCAACTGTTTGAATGAACCATGATCCCTTATCTTTATCTACAAAGCAATATTTGTGGTCCAGTGTGGCATATGCAACAAATATATTCTCTCGCTTCAATGTTGGCTTCTTTAATTCAATGTCTACATTGTCATCCTCAATTTCACTTGCATCTCCTTTGTCAGCAGCTGCCATAACATAGCTACTACCACGACAGGCCTGGAAGAAGAAAGCTTTAGGTATACCCTTCAGTTGGGGCACATTGTCGTGTGTAAAGGCATTGATGATTTCATCCACAGAGATAAAGACCAAATTACCATCTTCATCATGTTCTTTCTGCTTTCCAAACATTCTGGGATGGCATGTACAGAAACCATTTTCTCCTCCATGGCCCAGCACAAACATAACAAAACGGTCATATCTTTTCTCTTCACATGCTTTGCTGCATCTTTCAATCACCACATTCTGGAGCTCCTTCAAAGCCTCCTGGAATTCTTGGAGACACAAATTCTCTAACTTTCTGTTCTTTGTCTCCACAATCACATCAAAGTCCAACTTTGTCCCAAATAGCTCCACTAATTTCTTTTTATCTGGTATGTAACCACGTAAATGGGCAGTGCCCGCACAATCACCAATAAAATTTGCAATAATAATACACAGCCCTCTGCCAGCACATGGGTAGACATCCTCATCAGTATAGACTGTGTTAGATTTGTTTGTCACAAACTCGGACTTATCATCGCCTGAAGATGCTTGATGAATTGTTTTATAATTTCCATACCCAAAGCAATGCCCAAACCAATGAACTATGAAGTTCCAAATTCCTGTTAACAACGTGGCAACAAGTTTCAACATCTTGAACACTTTATCTGGTCTTCCAATGTAACCTCTGAATTAATATCTGAAAGAAAATGAAACAACCAATCAGTTGTCAATCTGCAATTGAACATAAAAATCCTTTGACTACTAAGTGAAAGCAAAATCTAAATTCATGCATGGAAATATAGCATCAGAGATGCCACATCCAAGTAAAATATTTTTAACACCACGAGAAATAGAAGTACTGTATCAGTACAAAGTTCAGGATTCTGTCAGAGCACTGTCAGTTAAAGGTCCAAACAATGTTTAAATAGAGAAAACAATGTCTAAGAGAAAGATAATGCATGTGCTCTTCATCTACATCTCGCATGGCCGAATTATGGTTTAGATGTTTTGAATATTACAATGCATACAGAAGTGGTAATACATTCAATGAATGCTTATATGTGGTGTTGGAGCAAAATATGTGGCTCACTTGATGAAATTCCATCTGTTACAATGGGAAGTTGTAAAAGTAAAATTCTTAATGAATTCTAATATGATTATAACAGTGCTTAATCTGCAACAAAAGACAGACCCAAAGGTGCAACAACATTTTAAAGGTCAAGGTCACTACGGCAAGGTCTAAGGCCAAATCAAGGTTGCACTATGACATTAGGTGGACAATTGCTAATCCGGTCGGCACAGACCGGCCCGCCAAACGACAGAAAAAGTCATCTTATATGAGCACATAATGCCCCCACAAGCTGGCCGGTCTACCCAGTACTGTGCATTCCCCAGATGGCGCCTCATACTTCCTTCCTGTCTAGACAACGTGACGTCATATCATCTTTTTGTTGTCTAAACCTTTAGACCCCTAGTAAGCTGATAGTGGGGTTGGTTGGGAGGGTCTTGTGTGTCCATTGGATAGGGTATTAACTTATAAAAATTTAATTTACTTATTAAATTTGCAATTTTATTGCGTTAATACATCCTATCCAATGGACAATTGCTGAATAACTACCACTTGGTCGGCGGGTAAGTTACTAGGGACTTATGTGAACTCACAAATGGTAGCAAATTTTAACCTATGGTCTAGGCTGACTTCGTCAGGAGACCTATAGGCCCAGGCCTGGGTTGATCTTAAGGTCAGGAAACCCTGTAAGGCCATGGTCGGTTACCAGCAGCCGGTTACCCGGGGCTATACCGATGTTGCCCCCCCCCTTTTTAGCAGACCTGCTCTGAGGTAGGGGAAGAGAGAGATGAGTTCAGTCCCAGAAGGCAAATAAACCTCCCGAAGGACACATGGCGCACATAATTCTATGTATATGTAGAACTATTTACACTATGTTCATATATACAAAATCTCCTCAATCTAAGGGCCACTTGTGGGTCTGCTGAGCAGCCACTACCGAGCCCAATTGAAAAAGCTCCAAATCAGCCCAAGCCACATCCTTCAGATAGAACTGTGTGAAGGTATTATGTGACTTCAGTGGCATGCTGACCAGATTGGATCTAAGGAGACTCCCGACTGGAAGGCCTTAGAAGCAGCAAAGGCCATGACATCATGGGCTTTAACCTGATGTAAAGTGTGGGCCTCCTGGTCAGAGAGCTCATAACATAGGATCACAGTCTGTACGATCCAAGAGGAGATAGTGGCAGGAGATATGTCTTTGTCGAAAGTTTTCTTAAAGGAGACAAAAACCAACTCCTTATTCCGCCTGAGGTCTGAGGTCCTGTCCAAATAGCAGCGCAATGCTCTGACTGGACAGAGGGACCTATCCAGAGTTTGGACCAGCGCTGGTATAACCACTGGGGCCACATTGTCTGGTCTCTCTTGGGCCAGCTGATTCTTTAAGAGAAAGCTGGGAGATGGGTACAGGACACCTCTGACCAGTCGGATTGGTGTCTAATATTTCTGTTTTGCCAAGCATGTATCTTACTTCTACCCTTACCCGACCCCAGGCCAAGAGGAAAACTGTCTTGAATGTCAAATGCTTCAAGGAGGACTCTTTAATTGGTTCAAAAAGAACCTTTGTCAGCTGGTGCAAAACCAGGGAGAGGTTCCAGGTGAGGGTTCCCCTCCGGCTTTTGGGTCTGTCTCTGTGGAAACTATCCAGGAGATGGGTGAGATTTTCATGTGTGCTGATATTAATGGGTGAATTTCCTAAGTTATTAGCAATGGCTGACCAGTAACCATCAATGGTACTGGGCTGTAACTTCCTTTCCTGAAACAGGTACATAAGGAAGTCAGAAACTGACTTTACAGGGGGTGCCCTGAAGTCCACTTGATTAGTGAGGCACCAAGTTGTAAAAATGGTCCACTTTGTCTCAAAGATGATCTGGTTGATCCTCTTTGAGGAGCCTCAATTCTTGCTGCCACTGCTTCAGAGAAGCCCTGCTCCTTGATTGATGTGGCTCTAGGAGCCCTGCATGGAGATTTAGGTTGTCAGATTCCTGTGAGGGATCTGATTGAAGGGCTGTGTTAACAGGCTGGGTAAGAACGGCAGGCTCAGTGGGACCTGACTGAACAAGGTCACTAGGTCCCAAACCTAAGGCATGTAGGGCCACCCCGGAGCAATCAGAATGATTCTTTTGCACGGGGAGTCCTACAACTTCTCCACCATTTTGCCCAAGATGGCTGCTGGTGGGAAGGCAAGTGCATCCAGATCCTCCCATGGCAGACTTAGTGCATCCACTGCTGTGGCCAAGGAATCTGGTACCGGCAACACAAACAAGGGCAACCTGTTGTTGAGCCTCGTGGCAAATAGGTCTATTTGAGGCCGGTGCCACCTGCTGCATATTGCTTGGAAGACCTCCTGAAGGAGAGATCACTCTGTTTGGATTTTCTGGCCTAGCCTGGATAGCTTGTCAGCTACCACACTCAGCACAGCCTGGAATGTGTCGGGCTTTGAGAGTTACTTGATTTCTGGTGCACCAGGTCAAGATTCTCCATAGTAGAGCACAAAGTGGGCCCGACCTCATGCCTCCTTCCTTGTGTATGTATGACACCACTGTGGTGTTGTCTGTCTCTACAAGTACTATCTTGTGTATGCAGAGGTATTGGAACTCCTTTAAGGCTAGATAGACTGCCTTGAGTTCTAGGTAATTGATATGCAACTTGTTTTCAGGAAGGGACCAAGTGCCTCTGGCTGTGCGTTTAAGAGAGTGCCCCACCCTTCTTTTGATGCATCTGTAAAGATTTGCAGAGCATGTTTTATTGGGTGTTAGGGTTGGCCTGCAAGGACGTTGACCTCTTGCAGCCTACATTGTAAATGTGGGTGCAAGGACCCTGGTATTGGGATCACCTTTTCTAGTGACTCTGGTACCCTCCAGTTGTTTATGAGGTGCCACTATATTGGTCTCCTATGAAGTCAGCCTAGGTGAACTTGCTTTTCTGTGGCTGTTAGTAAACCTATCAGAGGCATGAACTGCTGGACCGGACAAGCCGGTAGTGACAAAATTTCTAGTTTTTGTCCTGAAGGTTCTGCCATCGGTCTGGTGTGGGTCGGACCCGACTGGCCATGAGGTCGAACTGGTAACCTACAAGGTCAAAGACCTGCTTTAGTTACAGTTCCGATTTTCTAAATTCACCAGCCAACCTAATTCTTGGCATATTTTCACTAGATTTTGTGTATGCTAGAGACAATCCTGGTGGGATCTGGCTCTCACCAACCAGTCATCTAGATACTGGTGGATTCTTATAACCTTGTGAATGGCCATCAGTTTCACCGCCATTGCTACTACAGTGAACTACATGGGTGCTGTGGACAAATCGAATGGCAGTGCCTTGAACTGGTATGTCCGACCCTGTACATGAAATCTCAAATATTTCCTGGACTGTTCCTGTCTTGGTATATGGAAGTAGGCATTCTTGGAAACTATAAAGGTAAACCACTCCCCTTGTTGGAGGGAGGTTCTGATGGTTTCCGGTGTCTCCATTTTTTGTTTTATGAGGTTCCTGTGGGGATTGACACAGCAGCTTATGATGTTCAGGCTCCTTGTAAGTCTGGTCTGAACTGGAAAGGGAGGGTGTAGTCCTCCTTCAAAAATGCACTACTTAGGGTCCAGCTCCCAAGGTTTCCTACGTTCCAAAGGGTGATATAGTCTGGTCCCTTCAGGTAAACTTTAGTGTAACATTTGTGACACTTGGTAGACTGAAAACATTTACCGTCTCTCCGGACACTGGTCCGGACTGGTGACAATGAAATCAGTTAACAGTCCATCTGTTCTTGTTGTGGTCCAGTCCAGTGGGGCAGGAAGAACTCTTCACATTCACCGACTCTTGGCCCTGGGCCTGCCACCTGTAAGGTGGAGCATGTACACATTGTCATTTGTATGATGGCCCCTGACCAGACACAATGAAAACTTGTTTGAGTGTGGACCACCTTTTCTCTTGCTGTACAAAAGACCCATTGGTTTTCTCTGTAACCAGCAATTTTGGCCACAGCAAGTCTCTGTAGCCTATGATACTCTGTAACCAGTAAAACTGGTAGACTAGGCTGACCATTGGATTTGGTTATTGGTCCACTAACTAGGTGATCCCCAGGCGGGTCTGCTCATCAGTTCCGGTCTTCTGAAAAAAAGGTATTGAAAAAAGGGCAAGACAGTAATTGTACAGCAGGTCGGTAGACTCTGTAACCAGTTGGTGTGAAGCAAAACTGCTCAGTGAAAACTGTAGACAGTAAACGGTTGGTGAGCTCTGTAACTGGTTGAAGCAGTTTCTGTGTAGGAAAAAACTTCCTGTCAGGGACTGCACATCATTAGGCCTGTCATCAGACTTAGGCCGGTGAATTGGCTGCTGATGAGGAGTGGCCATCTGGTAAAAGACCTTTGGGTTGGTGATTCTTGGTGCTGGTTGGTAATAGGGAGGAAAGCTCTGTAACTGGCTAATATGAGGCAAGCTGTTCAGTGCAGGTTGTGTAGCCGGTATCCAGTTGTTGAAACAACTGTATAAGGCTGTGTAGCCGGTACCCTACCGGTACACTATAACCATGCAGTTGTTGAAGCTACTGTATAAGGCTGTGAAGCCAGTACCTGGTCTCTACACTGTAACCAGTTGTTGAAGTAATCGTATAAGGCTGTTTAGCCAGTAGCCAGTCAGTACAAACTGTAACCAGTTGTTGAAGCAAGTGTACAAGGCTGTGTAGCCAGTACCTGGTCGGTACACTGTAACCAGTTATTGAAGTAACTGTACAAGGCTGTTTAGCCGGTAGGTACACTCTGTAACCAGTTGCTGAATGAAGTTTACCACTATCTTTTGTGTTGAATTCAGTTTACTTCATTAATGAAAGTATTTCTTTTAAGCTCATATCTTATTTGTAGATTTGACAGTTGCTGGGAAAGCCCTTGTGAGCTATATTTAGAAGCAATTGTTGGTCGGTGTGTCACGTGACCAGCTTTTTGGTCGGAAGGACAACGCGATTGGTTGACTGGAGATGACGTCAGTGGTCGCGTTCTTTGTGTGATACATAACTGACAAGTTTACAGTATTTTTACTGTCCACAAAACCCCACTACCAACAACGCATTTTCGACTTTCCTGGTCGATGAATCACGTGATCAGCTTCGTGACTTGTTCGGTGAACCATGTGACCAGCTTCGTGGAGATGACATTAGAGGTCGTGTTCTTTTGAGCTGGCCGGTCGGCTGATGCTTTAAAAGCAGAGAAACCTGGACCAGTGCGCTCTGTAGATGAGTAGATGAAATTCTTTCTTCCTTTCTTGATAAAACCAGTGAACTGGCCATCCACAACCCCCACTACCGACAACAAAGCCGGGTCTGCAAGGGAGGGACTGATATCACCTTCTATAAGTGTGAAGTCGGTTAAACTGGAGCTTGCCGGTCGACTAATGCTTTACAGCAAAGATGTCTGGACCAGTGCGCTCTGAAGAAATCTGTAGTATTCATCTCTTGCTTCTGATGAAAAAACACAAAATACTCGAGCTGGCTGGTGTGACTGATGCCTTACAACAGAGAAGTATTTACCAGTGCGCTCTGATGAAGAATGCACCTTTCATATAGGGAATTTCTTCTATTTACAGTGTTCAAAACTACATAGACTGAGGTTTCCCGTGATTTATATTTGTAGAACTAGAAAAGACGTTTCTATGGTGACTGTAGCTGGAAGGTTACAGAAGGTACATTCATACAAAAGACAAAATACCTGTAAATAGTAAATCCATAATTCCTCAATATTGTCGATCTGCCCCTAATGGTTGGTTGGGAGGAAACTAGTAAAATGGCTGCCTTATATTTCTCGTCATTTACTGCCCTATCATCAACACTAAATTGAGTCAGCTAGGAAGCATTTCCAGCAGATTTCTTAAGGTATATCCCTGATATGAAGATAACATTTCTACACTAAAATATTCCCACATAAGGTTGAAAATCCGCCATAATGCACATTTATTCCCTAAAAATTCTGGAGATGTTGAAAACACGTCTGCACAGTACACGCGCCAAACGAAAAAGATGATATGACGTCACGTTGTCTAGACAGGAAGGAAGTATGAGGCGCCACCTGGGGAATGCACAGTACTGGGTAGACCGGCCAGCTTGTGGGGGCATTATGCGCTCATATAAGATGACTTTTTCTGTCGTTTGGCGGGCCGGTCTGCGCCGAACGGATTAGTAATTGTCCATTAGATAGTATGTATTAACGCAATAAAACTAAGTGTTACTCAAAACAGTTAAGTAAGTGGCTAAGTAGCTTTTGCACATTTATCTATACACATATAACTCCCAAGAGCAACTTCAAGCAATCTATAAACCCAATAATATTTGAAACATCTTTCACTTTTTAATACATCTTAAACAGGTCAATAATACTTAGGCTTTATTTATTATTGCCTGTGTTCTGTTTAAAATGGAAACTATCTTAATCCCACATAAGTATGTGTGTAGGGTAACACATTAACTTGTTGAATATATACTGGTATTGAGTATGGGGTTTAAATTTTTGCACTAAATGTTTATTTTATTTATTTAGGCTTTTTCTACTTCCGACACAGCAGGCACATGCCTTGAAATGTTGTTGATTTAGAGTTGAAAACAGGTGCTGACTTTGAAATCCACATTATCAACTACTAAACCTGAGTTAATTTTCTTACATGAAAAAGTAGTGATATTTGACCAGAAATCATGGTGATTTTTGGTTGAAAAATTGACACTGACACAATTTCAACACTATTTCAAAACTGGCTTCCTGACTAGAAAAGGTAGTGATACTTTATAAAAAATCAACACTAAATCAAGCTAGGTTTTCTGACATGAAATTTTAGTCATGTTATTGAACAGAAACAGGTTGAATGTTGGGAAATGAATGACTAGTGATTGTTGATTGAAAATTATTTTTCTAGAGGGAGATATAGTAATTAAGTCTAACTTTTTTAAACAACTATTATTGCAATAGTTTTTGAATTTGTAGGTACTTGTGATGCAAAGACAAATTTTTAAACTTACGATTATAAAGATAATAAAGATTATGTGTGCATCAATACTTGTTGTTACATATATTGGACACTATATTAGTACATTGTATATTACATATATTAGGCACTATATTAGTGCATTGTTTAATTTAAGCTTTATGTTTATACATTGTCATAAAAGATAATTGTGTTGTTGGTTCTTTTTGTGTGTTGACATTTAAAGTAAGGGAGTTATTGACTTTTGTGTTTTAGTGTTTATTGATCTATTCACAGACTGGGGGGAATCCCCCCCTCAGTGGTTATGTTAGATTTGGGGAAACCCAATTACCAGTAGTTTCTAGAACTTCCTCCTTTGGCCTAGATGGCTCAAGATTTATTTTTTGAGTTGGTTCTGTATAATTCCAGAAGGAATCTGTGAATGTATATAAGGAATGTACATCTGACCACAAGAGAACTTTGTATTCGCTTGCTATAAGGAGAGCTATTGTGTTTTGGAATATAATATATACTTATATCACTGTGAACTTTTACTGGAGTGAACTGGATACATGATCTGGACAGATTTATTGTACTTTGGATATTTTGGATATTGTACGTTCATATAACAGAGAGTGAATTTACTGCATTTTGGACATTGTCCACATCTTGGAGCAGACAGTACAGTTGTGTTAACTCTCTAAATATCTCCAGACAGACATTCTGTTTGACTGGATATATAAAGAATAGCAGGACAAGAACCTTTTGTGTTGTTGAGTGTGAGACAGGTCACAAGATATAGATATCCGTGTGTGAGTGAACATTGGACAGATCACAGGACAGACCATAGGACATTGGACAGACCACAGAATATACTACAGGACGGATTACGTAACAGATTGCTGGATACGGCGGATAAACTTAACTCTTAATCTCAGTGGTCAGGTCAGCTAGATCTTATTATTGTATTAGTGTGTTTAGTTAAGAGCATACCAGTTGACTGTAATCATTATTATTGACTATTAAATAAATTTGTTAAGTTTAACTTTTTGCTTTTTCTGTTACAACTTAAAGACAACCGGTAATTGCTACCACGCTTGCCCGTGACCGTAACAGGAAAATTGGGGGCTCGTCCGGGATCCAACCATTTGATTACAACCATTTGATCAATGGTTCAATTAACATTTTGAAAATCCATTTGATTTAGTAATTGGTTACAGTCAACAGTGCTCAAAATGGCTAGTGCTAAAGAGTTTGTACAGTCACCATCTATGGAAGTTCTGGAAACTTTTAAAAAAGATATGTTAATGCAGATAGCACAAGAGTTACAGTTAGAGGTGAAAAGGTCAACACGTAAACATGAACTTAAAAGGCTTATTGTTGAACAGTTAGTTGATGAAGATGTTTTACCTGATAGTTGTTTAGAAGTGTATAAGCCTCTACCGATGGAACCTTCTGGGCAATATGAGATCAGGCGATTAGAAATTGAAAGAGAGTTAAGACTTAAAGAGCTTGAAGCTCAACAACGAAAAGAAGAGCTTGAAGCTCAACAGCGAAAAGAAGAGCTTGAAGCTCAACAGCGAGAAAAGGAACTTGAGCTTAAACATGAAAGAGAAATAAGAGCTTTAGAACTCAATGCCCGTAGAATTGCCCATGAAGAGTCCATTGCTACCAAATTTGATTTGGGTAAAAATGTGCGACTGGTACCACCTTTTAATGAGTCAGAGGTCGATAAGTACTTTCAACACTTTGAAAGAGTAGCTCAAAATTTGAAATGGCCTATAGACCAGTGGCCTTTATTGCTGCAAAGTGTTTTGAGGGGAAAGGCCCAGGAGGCATACACGGCTTTGCCAATTTCTGAATGTGTGGACTATAACTCTGTCAAAAATGCTATTTTGAAAGCATATGAGTTGGTACCAGAAGCATATCGTCAAAAATTCAGAAATTATCGTAAACAAGAAAGTCAAACTCATGTTGAATTTGCCCATGAGAAAGAAGTGTACTTTGACAGATGGTGTAATTCTAGGGAAGTAGGTACAGACTTTGAAAAACTTAGGCAAGTTATTTTGATTGAAGAGTTCAAAAGGTGTGTTCGTGATGACATTAAAACCTATCTAGATGAACAGAAAGTTGAAAATTTGGCAAAAGCAGCAGCTTATGCTGATGATTATGCGCTAACTCACAAGTCCACTTTCAACAAGAATAAGTCCTTTGGTCCTGCTAAAAAGTTTTATCCAGATATAGGAAAGAAATCTGAAAATGTAGCTCCAGAAGAGTTCAGATAAGGGTCAAACTTCAAATCAGACTATGAGTAAGGATAGGAAGCCCAGATCCTTTGCTCCTGTGTGCCATTATTGTAAGAAACCTGGGCATGTTATGTCTGACTGTTGGCTCTTAAAGAAGAGAAGAGAAAAGGAGGCAACGCCCAACGCCTTTGTGTCTAGCAAGTCTAACTGGCGTTCAAATCCCAATAGAGCAGATTCTAGTATTGGTTTAGACAAGTCTGAGATTATTAGGGAAGAGTTCAAACCTTTTGTGTCTGAGGGTTTTGTATCCTTGGAAAGTAGTTCCAGTCAGGTCCCCATTAAGATATTAAGAGACACTGGAGCTACTCAGTCCTTACTTTTAGAAGGTGTATTGCCATTGAGTGTAAGCACATCTACTGGTGAGAGTGTCATTGCTCAAGGTATTGAAGGAGGCTGTGTGAACGTTCCCTTGCATAAGGTCAAATTAGTATCAGACTTAGTTACTGGTTCTGTTGTTGTGGGTACCAGGCCCACTTTACCCATTAAAGGGGTATCTTTGTTGTTGGGAAATGATCTTGCAGGTGGAAAGGTAGTTGCTGATCCTAAGGTTACTTCTAAGCCGATCACTTTGGTTAGCACTGAGAAATTAGAAGAGGTTATTCCTGGTATTTTTCCCTCCTGTGCTGTGACTCGAGCTATGGCCAAAAAGGCCCAAGAAGAACCAAAAGATTGTAAACAATCTACAGATGTCTTAGTTGATTTGTCAGATACATTCTTGAACAACTATGACCATGATGTGCAGAATTTTAGTGATACTAATCCCAAGGATAGGGTAGATTCTGAAAAACAAGACCCAATTGACTGCAAAGATGTATCGCTTTCAAAATCAAAATTGATTTCAGAGCAGGAAAATGACCCTGAATTAGCTCCTTTATTCAAGTTGGTCTTGCCACCAGTAGAGCTAGATAAGGTCCCTGTAGGCTATTATGTCAGAAATGGTGTACTTATGCGAAAGTGGAGGCCACCAAATGTCCCTGCATCTGAAGAATGGTCAGTAGTACACCAGATTGTTGTGCCAAAAGTGTACCAAAGTGAGATATTAAAATTGGCTCATGAATCTCCAATGGGTGGCCATTTAGGCATCAACAAAACTTACAACAAGATAACCAAACATTTCTATTGGCCTCAAATTCGGCACTGTGTGGCGGAATTTTGCAAAACTTGTCACACTTGTCAAATGGTAGGGAAGCCAAACCAAAAAATTCCTGCAGCTCCTCTCAAACCCATTCCAGCATTTGAGGAACCATTTAGCAAAGTGATAATTGACTGTGTAGGTCCCTTACCAAAAACTAAATCCAGAAACCAATATCTTTTGACCATTATGTGCGCCTCAACCAGATTTCCCGAAGCCATACCATTGACCAACATAACAGCTCCCAAAATCTCAAAAGCTCTGGTTAATTTCTTTACTCTAGTTGGCTTACCAAAAGAGATCCAGTCAGATCAAGGGTCAAATTTTATGTCAGGACTATTTCAACAGGTTGTATTTCAGTTAGGTGCCAAACAGATCAAATCTAGTGCTTATCACCCAGAATCCCAAGGTGCACTTGAAAGGTTCCATTCCACTTTGAAGAATATGATTAGGACATATTGTTTAGACAATGAAAAAGATTGGGATGAAGGCATCAGTTTATTATTGTTTGCAGTTAGAGAGTCTGTTCAAGAGTCTTTAGGCTTTAGTCCCTTCGAGTTGGTCTTTGGCCATTCAGTCCGTGGTCCTCTCAAGCTGTTGAAGGAAAATTGGTTATCTGAGAACACCGAGAGCCTAAATCTGCTAGATTATGTTTCATAGTTCAGAGATAAGTTGAAGAAGGCTTGTGAGCTGGCGCAACAAAATTTGAAAACTTCTCAGTCAAAAATGAAGATGCTTTTTGACAAGAAATTACAGAATCGTGTCTTCAATCCCGGAGGCAAAATTTCAGTGTCATCACCTGGCCAATTGAACAAATTACAGGCCAGAGATCTAGGGTCATGCCCAGTGACACAGAGAGTAGAAACTCTCCATAGGACAATTAAAAATTATGATAACAGACATTCAAACCACTTGTGTGAAATGACTATGGTAAAGCCATATTTTGAAAGAGGTATAACATAGCTTATGATGGCTATTAATAAAAACACTGTTAAAGATGGGAATTCAGTGTATAAACAGGACTTTGAAAAAGTAAAATATGGCGTCCGCACGGATACGCCCTGTCCAGAAGCTGTATTTAATGTGTGATTTATATACCTGTAATTAGTAAGTTTATAAAAGTTATACATGGTATCAATTTTACTTTTGTATTTAGATAAATATGTTTTGTAAAAAGTTATTACCTGTGTGTATATACCTGGTGAAAATCTCTTGTAAAATTTTGTAACCCCTTGGTTTCCAAAATTTTTCTTTAAGGGGGGAGGTGTTACATATATTGGACACTATATTAGTACATTGTATATTACATATATTAGGCACTATATTAGTGCATTGTTTAATTTAAGCTTTATGTTTATACATTGTCATAAAAGATAATTGTGTTGTTGGTTCTTTTTGTGTGTTGACATTTAAAGTAAGGGAGTTATTGACTTTTGTGTTTTAGTGTTTATTGATCTATTCACAGACTGGGGGAATCCCCCCCTCAGTGGTTATGTTAGATTTGGGGAAACCCAATTACCAGTAGTTTCTAGAACTTCCTCCTTTGGCCTAGATGGCTCAAGATTTATTTTTTGAGTTGGTTCTGTATAATTCCAGAAGGAATCTGTGAATGTATATAAGGAATGTACATCTGACCACAAGAGAACTTTGTATTCGCTTGCTATAAGGAGAGCTATTGTGTTTTGGAATATAATATATACTTATATCACTGTGAACTTTTACTGGAGTGAACTGGATACATGATCTGGACAGATTTATTGTACTTTAGATATTTTGGATATTGTACGTTCATATAACAGAGAGTGAATTTACTGCATTTTGGACATTGTCCACATCTTGGAGCAGACAGTACAGTTGTGTTAACTCTCTAAATATCTCCAGACAGACATTCTGTTTGACTGGATATATAAAGAATAGCAGGACAAGAACCTTTTGTGTTGTTGAGTGTGAGACAGGTCACAAGATATAGATATCCGTGTGTGAGTGAACATTGGACAGATCACAGGACAGACCATAGGACATTGGACAGACCACAGAATATACTACAGGACGGATTACGTAACAGATTGCTGGATACGGCGGATAAACTTAACTCTTAATCTCAGTGGTCAGGTCAGCTAGATCTTATTATTGTATTAGTGTGTTTAGTTAAGAGCATACCAGTTGACTGTAATCATTATTATTGACTATTAAATAAATTTGTTAAGTTTAACTTTTTGCTTTTTCTGTTACAACTTAAAGACAACCGGTAATTGCTACCGCGCTTGCCCGTGACCGTAACACTTGTACATTTTATCTATTCTCCTTATAAATTTATAGCTACAACAAAACTGATGCACCCAAATATAATTTTTATAATTTATAATTATATTTTAATAAATACAATTAACAATTACAAAGAAATTTACTCATTATAGTAGCTATTACTCAGCTATCCAAAGAGGTACAGTTCTGCAACTTCACTATGTGGTAGATCACACAAAAGTAGGTGAATGACTTTTTAGAAGAATTGTCTATCTGTAAAAGTTTTAGAGATAAAAGACATTTACTCATTTTAGTAGCTATTACTCAGCTATCCAAACAGCTACAGTTCTGCACCTTCACTATGTGGTAGATCACATAAAAGTAGGTGAATGACTTTAGAAGAATTGCCTATGTGTAACACTTTTAGAGATAAATGACATTTACTCATTTTGGTAGCTATCACTCAGCTATCCAAAGACCTACAGTTCTGCAACTTCACTATGTGGTAGATCACACAAAAGTAGGTGAATGACTTATTTAGAAGAAATTGCCTACCTGTAATACTTTTAGAGATAAAAGAAATTTACTCATTATAGTAGATATAACTCAGCTATCCAAAGAGCTACAGTTCTGCAACTTCACTATGTGGTAGATCACACAAAAGTAGGTGAATGACGTTTTAGAAGAATTGCCTATCTGTAAAACTTTTAGAGATAAAAGACATTTACTCATTTTAGTAGCTATTTCTCAGCTATGCAAAGAGCTACAGTTCTGCAACTTCACTATGTGGTAGATCACACAAAAGTAGGTGAATGATTTATTTAGAAGAAATTGCCTATATGTAATATTTTTACAGATACAAGGCATTTACTCATTGTGGTAGCTATTACTCAGCCTTCCAAAGAGCTACAGTTCTGCAACTTCACTATGTGGTAGATCACCCAAAAGTAGGTGAATGACTTATTTAAAACAAATTGCCTACCTATAATATTTTTAGAGATAAAAGACATTCACTCATTTTAGTAGCTCTTGCTCAGCTATCTACTCACTTAGCTATTGACCTACCTCTGCAAAAGCAACAAAAATATAAAGGACACAGGAAAGTAAGGTTATGAAAAACTAGATGAATACCAAATGAAAAGATTTGCCTAACTTTGGTACTTGTGAAGGTATTTGACATTTATTTCCATTATAATTTTGCTACAAATAAGGAAATAGCTATTACTCACTTATGACTTGCAATGGAACCCCAAACGATATACGATCTTATAGCTAAGGAAAAAGTAGCTGAACAAATTATTTTAGGAAAATACTGAAACTGCAGTAGTTTTTGAGTTACACTGGATTTACTCAACAGTCACAATTTCGAAGTAGCTATTATTCAGCTGTCCAGTCTGCAACAGGTTTGCAACTTTGCTATCTGATAGCTCATCAAAAACTAGATGAAGAACATGTTTGAAAATATTTCCCTAACTTGAATACTTTTGAAGATATTTGAAATTTACTTATGTTGTTATTTTGCTATAAATAAGAAAATAGCTATTACTCACTTATGGCATGCAAAAGAACCCCAAACTATATGCCATCTTATAGTTAAGGACAAAGTAGCTGAATAACATATTTTAGGAAAGTACTCTAACTGCAATAGTTTTGGAGTTACAATGGATTTACTCAACGTCACAATTTCAAATAGCTATTACTCAGCTATCCAAAGTGCAACAGGTCTGAAACTTTACTATGTGATAGCTTATCAAAAAGTAGATGGATAACATATTTGAAAAGAATTCCCTAATGTTAATACTTTTGAAGATATCTGACATTTACTTATGTCATTATTTTGCTACAAATAAGAAAACTGTATGGTGTACACCATAATGCTTTGCTACACATAAGAAAACTGTATGGTGTACACCAAAATGCTTCGATCTTGTATCTAACTGTATGGTGTACACCATGATGCTTTGATCTTGTATATGTCATAAATTTTGTCAATTTATTCATATTAAAAAAAAAGTATTTAAACAATTTTATAGGAATTCATCTAAATTTGGAGGCTTTACTGTACTCAGTTTTGAGACTTTTCAATCCAGATTAAACTCTGTAGTATGGACACTCAATCCAGATTGACATAAATCTGCTTCAATCTGCTTCAACCCTCAATGGCTATATATTCTTTTTTTTTCAGTTTATATGACAAAGTTGCATGAGACACAAGCATCTAAACTGAGCATTGTGGCTTTGCTACATGATTATAGCTTCTTTACAATTACAATATAATTATAGCCAACTTAATAAAACAGATATAAGAAACTGATTGGATAAAATACTGAAGATATAAGTAATGTCAGAATTGTTTGCTTTTACAAAGAAAAAAATATAAATTTATTTTAAAATGTTAAAAAAAGAATTTCAATTAAAGACATTGAATACTACCGGTCCTATTAATAACATAAAAATGGACATCTAGTTGGAAAATATGGATTTACATATCTTGAGCAATTATATTTGAAAGGTGATGTAAACTTATGTGTCATTACAACGTCATCTAAAATAGATCAATGTTGAATATACAATGATTCATGAAAATATGTCATCTTGGAAAGAATTAATTACTTTGAAGTTGTATCCAAATTGTAAAATATGCATATGGATAGTTATTGTATAATATTATTAAGAAGCTATCATTATGGCACACAAGCTACAATGATTCAGATAAAGAAGACAATGTAAATAACCTGATTTTACTCATTGAATTCAAACATATTTTATACATTGGATCCAACTAATACCCGTTTACAAAAGCTACATGCATTTCAACCAGATTTCACCCATAAATGCAATTAGATTTCAATAGTTTGCTTCAACATGATTTCAAGGGTTGGATCCAACCAAAAATGCTTTGCAAAATCTACATGCATTTCAACCAGATTCACCCATAATAAACACAACCAGATTTCAATAGTTGGTTTCACCATGATTTCAATGATCAGATCTAACTAAAAATGGTTTGCAAAATATGCACATATTTCAACCAGATTTCTACGTTGGATTCAACCTGATTTCAAAGCTGCATGCCAGCTGGGTTCAAAATGGTATATTACTTGTCAAAATCTACAGAAAAATAACATTTTTATGAATTATGAATATACAAATCTACTGTTGACCTGGTTTGAATTTCAGAAGATAAATTCACAAGATATTAATGATTTTATGGATCAAAATTTGTTTAACAACCCAGCTATTGTTATTGGCAATAGTACGATAGTTTCTGAATCTCTGGACTGGCAATCTTCTGGTTTTGAGTTAGTTGCTGATATTTTAAATGAAGACATAACCTTCAAATCTAAACTACAGCTAGAGACTGAATATAAAATAACAATGTCAGATATGAAGTATAACCAGCTTGTAAGTGTCATATCTTCAAGGCTAAAGAAACTATCCAAGAGTAAATCAAATAATGAAACAGCTTACAACAAGAATTTACCAAAGGAATGCATAGCTAACTTTAGCAAAATATCAAGTGCACAAGTATATAAATATTATATCTACAGTACTTTTGTAATGCCTGTCAGCCAAAACAAATGGGTAGAATTCTATCCTTTTCTTGAAGGTGTTGACTGGAAAAATATATATCTTTTGCCATCCAAAACAGTTATTGATACATATCTTGTCACTCTGCAATTTAAAATATTATATAGAGTTTATGCATGTAATTATAAATTATTCCAATGGAAAATTAAGGACTCGCCTGAGTGTTTTGTGTGTCAACAAATAGATAATCTCGAGCATTATTTCTTTTATTGTCATGACACTAAATATTTCTGGAATCAGGTTGAGAAATGGTTATGTAACCTATTTACCATATCTGTTAATTTAACAGTTTTGGAGGTATTACTAGGAGTTGTTAATTTTGATGTATACTATTACCATGCTGTTAATTATGTCATCCTCATGGGCAAATATTTTATATGTAAGTCCAAAAAGAAACAAAAAGACTTGTTTTTTTATAATTTTCAATACACTCTGAGGTGCAGACTGCAAATTGATGAAAAAGTGTATGTACAACAAGGTAGGTTAGACTTATTTGAGAAAAAATTTGGAATTTTGTTAGACAATTTATAATTGCTGCATTATATGTATCTCAATATGTTCTCTAGTTTGTCTTGGAAAAGTCTCCTGTTGTCCAATTATGTTAAAGGCAATTGTACACTGTACCTAAATTGTTTGTAAAGTGAATATTTTTGGCTGTTGAAGTAACTGTACATGTTATTGTTTACCTCCTAAGCTAGTTATTAAGTACTTGTTATTTTATGTAAGCTGCTTGTGACATTGATCCTAAGTAATATTTTTTTTGTTGTGTGACTGTATTTAAGATGGTACTAATGTATGCATTTTCAAAAATAAATTAAAAAAAAACAAAAAAAAAAAAAACATTTTTATGAATTTTTTTAAATTCACCAATTGTGACAAATGAGTTCTTTCGGTTGTTGGTAGTTTGCGGGGTAGATCTCAAGATGCGTTCTCGGGGTTTGAAGTTGTTAGAAAGTTCGAAAACTAAGTGGAGTGGCATGAATACCCTGGATCGAGCGGCAAAGGCCTCGTCCAATGAGATGAGAGGTTATATATACATAGCGGGAGTTCTTGCCAATCAGATAGCTTGTTAGAAAGCTAGTAGGTCATGACATTTTCTGCATCTATAGGATCGTTTGGTCGTCGGAAAAAGAGAAGAAGCTTTCATTTGGAAGAGGTATGATTTTTTAAATTACTCCGGTTCTAGTCAGTTTACCGGCCCAAGTTTTGGTGGGGAGGGGGGCCCTGGGGTATAGATCATCATGTATCATTGTTATAAATTTTAATGCAATAATTTCATATGTTTGGGGCTTTAAAAATCGGACTTTGAACTTTGTTTGGAGTGGGGGTTTGGTTTCTTAATGGAGTAGCTAACCTTTTGAAATTTTATCGCCTTTTGGTCATTTCCCTCTTATCCCTGGACCTTCATGTCCATTCATGTTCATTTTTTCAGTGAATAAGCCCTAATGTGAGAGTATGGGGGTGCTGTATTCCATGTTTCATTTAATGTTTGTCTGAGGTTTGTTATCACCTGTGGGTGGGTGCACTTGGATAGCTGTGGATGCGTCCTGTTAATAACAGTCTGCGTGGGTCCTAACTGGGGGAGTTCAGGTAAAACTCTCGCACCCATCGTAAGATATTGTACATTTCATTCATTAATTCATCTTTCATTCATTTCCCCTGAGTTGCAAGCTTCTACTGTTAAGGAGTCCCCTTTCAAAATTTATGTGTTTTGTCTGTATTAAAAATTGTGTGTCGCAATAACTTTCATTTCGAACGCTGGGTGATAACTGGGTTGCAGGGCAAACCATGAGTGGGCCTGTGTAATTTTGGTGAACTCCTGGGCAAAATATTGAAGGTTGGGTATAGATCAGAGTTGTTACAATAAATGTGTTCGTCCCTCTTGTATTGTGGTCATATGTGTGGGTAAATAGGTTGTCCAACCTCTGGGAGGGTTTTTGGTATTGTGGGTTGGTTGAATATTACATAAAATGAGAAATTACTGGTCTTGTAATGTGGGCCTTGTAATATTCATTCAGTAGTTAATTTTAATCACAATGCAGAATATACAGTTTTGAGTAGGTTAAACTCCCCATGTTGCCCATGATGTTGGAAAATACATGCGAATCACATTGAAATATATTTCCATCTTTTAGATCTGTTAAGATATTGCACAATTGAAAACTACAGGGTAAATTGTATAAAGTATTCTGTAAACTGTAAAAGTATTCTGTATAGTTATAGCATGGTGTGGTGCTTTAGTTGACAGCTGTGTATTGCTAGACATAGATATTTGTTTGAATGCTCTTTTTGAATACATATGAATTAAATGTATTTTTGGCACTGTGAATTGGGGTACAGACCGCACTTCAGAGTGTTTTCAGATCCTATCATATTTTTAAGTTTCATCATTTCAGGACCTCGTTCAGACTTGGCCCTGGTCCAAAATCCTTATCTAACTGATTCACATTTAAAACATGTAAAATGGTATTTGATAATTTATCATCTGTTCCAATAATATTCATATTTCTCATAATTGTCCTATCATCTAATTACTATTTTAGTATGCACATGTATATATATATTGTTTGGAGTCAGCTTGATACCATGAGTGCTTTAAGACTTACATTCCACGCTTATTAACTGGTGCACCTTATTTTAACCAAAAGCTAACTTTTGTCACATTCCTTAATTTTAATTTCACTATTTCATTTTATATTATTCTGCTTGGTGTGCACTATGATTTAACTTACAATTGTTTCATTTTAATTTTCTTTACATATTTATATCCTGCCTGTATATATTTTGATTTACACAAATGGCCCAATGTGCATGTGGTGTAGTTAATTATTATTTGGGTGTGTATGTTGTGTATAAGTTGTCATTTTGACTGGGTAGATATGTTACACGCAAACTGTGTAATCAGGCATTTTCGCAAAATGCCTGAAGATTCCAGGCATTTCGAGAAATCCCTGATTCACTTAAAGATTTTGTGAAATGCCTAAACTTTCCAGGCATTTCATGAATTACCTAAACTTTGACCATATTTATTACACAACTTGCCTGATGTATTTTAGGCAAATTGTGAAGTATGGTATTCTATGTCATGAATAGCTTTTTTTTTTTTTTTTGGTGTTTGTCCATCTATTTTTAGAGAAATAAGCAGAAACTGTTTAGATTGTTATTGTTGGATGTATTGATCTTGGGTGCCATATACATTACAAGATGGACTCTTATGACAGAAATATTTCAAATAAATAGTACATCTATTTTAAGTTTTGCTCTGAATTAGTACAAAAAATTATAGAAAATTCAGGATTATTTCTTTAATTAAAGTAGGTGTTTTGATTGAAAAAATTCCTTGATTCAGACAAGCCATTTGAGCCTTGATCTAAACTAGAAATAGGATGGTCTATTTCCAGGCAAGAGCAGCTTCCGAGCTTTTCATAATTATGGACCTTTACAAAATCAATCAGTCTTGTCTCATTTGGAAAAACTCTTGGAATTTATTTAGATTTGTTGAAGACAACTAAATAATAGTAAATATCTTTAAATATTTTGTTATTACATATAATAAGACGCTTTAATTTAATAATCTCACTGTAAGAAAAAGAAATAGGATTATTGATAGTGGTTGTTATTGAAGGGATTCCAGTTAGGGTAGGTAGTAGCTATGATATGAACTACAGGTCTGCAATTTCAGTATGTTATAGCTGACTGAAAAGTAGGTGAATAACATATTTAAAGAAAATACTGTAAAAGCAGTAGTTTTCAAGTTGCAGATTATTTGCTCAAAAATGATAACCTCAAAGTAGCTATTGCTCAGCTATACAATGAGCTAAAGGGTTGCAATTTACCGTGTATTTGCTGACCCAACAGATGACTAACATATTCATACAAAATTCTCTAATTGCAATAGTTTTAAAGTTTCAAGTGATATTACTCATTACGGAAGGTACTGAAAAGTCAGAAACTAGCTATTACTTACTTAGCTATTGAGATAGTCTCACAACTTACTCACCATGTAGCTATAGAAAAATTAGCTGAATAACATATTTTAACTAAATGCTTTAAATGCAATAATTTCCAGGTTATAATTAAGTGATTTAGTGCATGAATTCATGAATTTTACTGCATAAAAATTATTTTAACAAGAGGAGAGTGCCCGTGAACGGGCACTGTGTCAGCTGACTGAGTGTTTTTGATTTGTGAAGGTGATTAGAGGACAGAATAATTATCAGGAAAAGGGCTGTACAGAAATACAGTAAATGGTAACTGAACAGCAAGTTCGAAAGAAATTCCGAAGCTGACAGAAGAAAAGGATAAAAAAGTTGTGCCCTGTAAATGGTATTATGAAGGAAAATAACAAGGTAATTGTTTAAGTGTAAAAAATAGGTTAAAACATATTTAAAGAAATACTACAAATGCAATATCCTCGTTCGACCTTGAAGAAGGGGTCCAAGGTCAAATCTAACCACACAAATACATTCCCAGCCCATGATTTCCTATGGTTTACCATTCCAAACCTCTAGGACCAATTATAAATGGGTTATAAGCACTTTTAAGCTTGGCTGTCCTCATTTGACCTTGAAGGAGGGGTCCAAAGGTCAAATCTGACCATACCAAAAGATTCCGAGCAAATGATTTCCTATAGGATGGTTTACCATCCCAAATCTCTGTCACCAATAATAAACGAGTTGTAGGCACTTTCAATTTTCGCTATCCTCATTTGACCTTGAAGGAGGGTTCCAAGGTCAAATCGGACCATATCAACAGATTCACAGCCCATGATTTCCTGTCTGTTTATCATCCCAAACCTCTGGGACCAATAATAAGCGAGTTATAAGCACTTTTAAGTTTGGCTATCCTTGTTTGACCTTGAAGGAGGGGTCATTGAAGGTCAAATCTGACCACACCAAAAGATTCCCACCCCATGATTTCCTACAGGTTGGTTTATCATCCCAAACCTCTAGGATCAATAATAAGGGAGATATAAGCACTTTTCATGACTGACAAAAAACACCTGTGGCGGCCATCTTGTTTCTCAAAATGAGGCCAAAAATATTCCCAGACAACATTTTATGGTTATTAATATATACTGCAAATTTAAGAAAGCTAGCTATAATATTTTTTTTTCATCAGAGCAGTAATGGTGAAATCTCTCTCTACACACTGCGGCTATCCAGTGGATACAATGATTTACTCAACAGGGAGAACCTGAAAGTAGCTATTGCTCAGCTATGCCATGACATAGAGGTCTGCAATTTCACTCTGTTATAGCTGACCAAAAATTCTGTGAATAACATATTTAACAAATTACTCTAAATGTAATAGTTTTCAAGTTACAACTGATTTACTCAACAGTGAGAACCTCAAAGGAACTATTACTCAGCTATGCAATGAGCTACATGTCTGAAATTTTACTATGTTATAGCTAACCCAAAAGTAGGTGAACAACATATTTAAGCAAACTACTGTAAATGCAATAGTTTTCAAGCTACAACTGATTTACTCAATAGTGAGAACCTGAAAATAGCTATTGCTCCGCTATGCCATGAGCTATTGGTCTGTAATTTCACTATGTTATAGCTGACCCAAAAGTAGGTGAACAATATATTTTAACAAAATACTCCAAATGCAATATTTTTCAAGTTATAGCTGATTTACTCAACAGTCAGTACCTGAGAATAGCTATTGCTCAGTTGTGCCATGAGCTATGGGTCTATAATTTCACTATGTTATAGCTGACCCAAAAGTAGCTGAATAACATATTTGCACAAATTTCTGTACATGCAATAGTTTTCCAATTATAACTGATTTACTCAACAGTGAGAACTTCAAAGTAGCTATTACTCAGCTATGAAATGAGCCACAGGTCTGAAACTTCACTATGTTATAGCTGACCCCAAAATAGGTGAATAACATATTGAAACAAAATACTCTAAATGCAATAGTTTTCAAGTTATAAGTGATTTACTCAACAGTGATAACCTAAAAGTAGCTATTACTCAGCTATGCCATGAGCTACAGGTCTGAAATTTTACTATGTTATAGCTGGCCCAAAAGTAGCTGAATAACATATTTATACGAAATTCTCTAAATGCAATAGTTTTTAAGTTACAAGTGATTTTACTCATGATGGAAGTTACTGAAAAGCCCAAAAGTAGCTATTACTCACTTAGCTATTGAGACAGACACCCAACTTACTCACCATATTGTAGCTATGAAAAAAGTAGCTGAATAACATATTTTAACGAAATGCTCTAAATGCAACACTTTTCAAGTTATAAGTGATTTACTCAACAGTGTATAACCTAAAAGTAGCTATTACTCAGCTATGCCATGAGCTACAGGTCTGAAATTTTACTATGTTATAGCTGACCCAAAAGTAGCTGAATAACATATTATATGAAATACTCTAAATGCAATAGTTTTCAAGTTATCAGTGATTTACTCAACAGTGATAACCTAAAAGTAGCTATTACTCAGCTATGCCATGAGCTACAGGTCTGAAATTTTACTATGTTATAGCTGACTGAAAAGTAGCTGAATAACATATTTATACGAAATTCTCTAAATGCAATAGTTTTTAAGTTACAAGTGATTTTACTCATGATGGAAGTTACTGAAAAGCCCAAAAGTAGCTATTACTCACTTAGCTATTGAGACAGACACCCAACTTACTCACCATATTGTAGCTATGAAAAAAGTAGCTGAACAACATATTTTCACAAAATGCTGTAAATGCAACACTTTTGAAGTTATAAGTGATTTAGTGCATGATTTCATGAATTTTAATGCATTAAAAATTATTAAAAAAATTTATTAAAAAAAAAGTAAGACAGATCCAGGTCTCATACTCACACAAGAGAATCTACCTCTGGCCTAGTACATATATGCAAGATATGAGAGAAATCCCTGCAATAGTCACTGAGAAAATTGTGATAAAAAGTTGAAATTTTCACACTTTTGGTGGGGGTAACCCCCTTGTAATGTCTCTAGCAAACAGACGAACAGACAGATTTGCATGCCTTGAACAATTTTTCATCCTCGATAGATAAGGTATCTTTTAAAAAAAACAGCATGTCTCTAGGGCTTGTAGTTTTGTAGAAGAAGTTGTTCACGCGTACGCGGACGCGTTCGCGGACGCGGACGCCCACGCCGCAGAGTGATGACATAATGTCAGCTGACTGACAAGTCAGCTGACATAAAAATTTATAAAAAAAAATAACTAAGACAGATCCAGGCCTGATACTCATACAAGGTAATCTTCATGTGGTCTAGTGCATGTATGCAAGATATGAGAGAAACCTCTGCAATAGTCGATGAAAAATTGTGATAATGTGTTAAAATTTTCACACTTTGGGCAGGGGTACCTCAGAGCCAGCTGAAATAAGTAACACATCCTCTGATATGCCCACCCCACTTCCAATACAGGCCACTTCAACACTTGCAGTAACAGGAGACAAACTTAAAATAATTGGAGCTTCTGATTTAGGAATTTCGTGAAATGCCTGGAGCTCAAAACCAGGCATTACATGAAATGCCTGGAAATTTTAGGCATTTCACGAAATGCCTAAGTGAATCAGGGACGAAATATCTGGAATCTTTAGGCATTTCACGAAATGCCTGATTACACAGTTTGCCTGTAAAATATACATGACTGCCTGGATGCTTGCTGTATTGTCTGTGTGTTGAGGGTGCGTGTATCTGTCCGTGTGCAAGTAGTGCAAATATTGATCTGTGCTGTTTTAATTTTACATATGTTTCTATCTTTTACAATTGTTAGTAAATTTGTTATTGAATTTAACCATTGTGTTTTCTATAAACGGTTGTTACCATAATACTTATCATTTCACTGAGAGTATGTAGGTCAGTAACTTCAATCTGTGTGATTAACCAGTTTAAGATTGCAATCACTGGACTTTAAAAATGGAGGACATGGGTTCAAATCCAGAGTGAACTTTGTACGGCTGTTGATTTGAGTGGCCACAACTTACTCCAAAGCTTGAACTTAGACCTTTGGGCAACTTCACTTGTATGTTGCTGGTAGAACAATTGTCTACAGACATCGAATGGTTGGTCGAAATTCACTGCAGTAGCGACGATCGATCCAGAAGTAGTGGCCATCTATTCATCATTATCACTGAAAATTTTGTAATATTTAGTTACCTTTCTTTATGTTTCTATATATCCACGCTTTTTTCCAAATATTTTAGGCAGTTTCCTTAATAAATTAACAGATTTGTCCCAAATTTTGGGTTTGTTTATATCTGCCGCCATATTTACAGGAAGTGAGCATTTTTAGTGGATTCTAAATGTCGGTACACCGTTATTCCTACCGCATCAACATACACGTCATCCAGGAATGTGTTTCATGACATAACCATCAATAGAATCGATTATGACTCGATCATCGCTCAGAAAAATGGACGATTAATCGACCATGCACCTTGGAGGTGATTCCCATCACTAGAACTTATAGTTTAACAGTTCTGGGCTCAGAAATAACTTGTATTAGTGAAACTTATCAAAATCAAAATAATGTTACATTTAGATCTTTCACTTTCTAGGTTTCAACTATGAACTTTAGTCATCTTAGGTCAAAGGTTAAATATGACCGTTAGTTTAGTGACCTTGAAGGTTTAAGGTCAAATCTGTTAATAGTTGAAACACTTAAACTCAGAAACAAGAACGCAAGAACTTACTGCAGTGACTGTTCAAGATGGAATCAGGTGACCTTTCAAGGTCAAGGAAGATACAGTTGAGAGTTGAACTTAGTGACCTTTCAATGTCAAAGGTCACAGTAAATGGGAACTTGTATTGATTAATGGGTCTGGGTTAGAATGGGTTGGTGATTAATGTCAATGACCTTCAGAGGTCATGGGGTAGTCAAGCTGAAATTAATATTATTTAATTGGGATAGTGTTCAGACTTGGACTTATAATATTATTGTTGGGGGTTTATTTCACTTCAATTGTGTTAAAAGCTGCAAATATATCATCTTGCTCATGTTTTCCTACTCTACATTTGTACTTGGCAATACTATTGGATTGTCAACACTTGATGTTCATGCTACCACTTCCTGTGAACACTGAGTTGAATTGAGAATGACCTTGGAACTTTAGTTAGAAGGTTTATACACCATAGGTGTTAGAGATTTAATAAATGGGACACTATGGGTTTAGTGTGCACCCGAAGTTGGGGTTGGTTATGGGTACCGGTTGACTTGACACACTGGAAGGGTTTGTTCCCAGATAGCATTCCACCGTCGGACCGACGTTGGCTGTTGGTCGCAAGGTCGGCAGATTTTGCCGACGTTGGGCCAACGGCGGATTTTTATTCAAGATGGCGGTGAGCAGTAATAGGGTATTTGAGGAAACTTCGAAAAAAATTATTTATTATGGTATGTCTAAAATTCATATTTCAGTGAGCCCAAAATTTTTAACTAACCATTTAATAATTTTAGACATAAAAATAATATTCTCATTATAAATTCACACTAGAAAAGTTGTTGGTGAACATTATATGATTGGCTCATGCTATACATAGAATATAATTTTTACGGTGGTTTGCCGACGTTGGGCCAACGTTGGCAGAACGGTCAAAGAGCTGTTGGCCCAAAGTCGGCAGCCAACGTCGGACCGACGGATGTGCTGACGTTGGGCCAACGTTGGTCCGACGGCGTAAGTGTAGGGGTCCATGTACACGGGTGCGGTATGCGGCTTGCGGATGCAGCCTGTTTGTAAACTAGTTGTAAATAAATTAACATAGATAATAATACTTTCTTTAAAGGACCACAATTTCCTTATTTGTTGTCCGATTTCGAAAATTCTTTCACCATTGTATTCAGGTTAATGAGACGCAAATTTTGACACCAAATAACCTTAAATATCTTATGGATATATGTCCTCTATGGCTTGCGGTAGCTTGCGGCTTGCGGCAAAATTCGATCCCTGATCGAAAACTACCGCAAGCCGCAACCCGCACCCACAAGCCGCATCCGCAAGCTGTGTACATGGAAGCACTCCCACTAAAACTATAGCAATTGAATTTTTTACCGCAAGCCGCACCTGCAGGCCACATACCGCACCCGCGTACATGGACGCCTACACTTATGCTATCTGGGTTGTGGAATTGGACAGTATGGGGAACCGTCTGGTTGTTGAGGGGGTGACCGAGTTGTAGAGTACTGGTCACCTATCAACCTATATCCATGACCAGGTTGTACTTCAGTCAACCTTCCTGTATTGTAATGCGAGGATCTGGAAATATAACCATTAACGGTAAAGTTAATGCTGATTCAGTGTAGGCGTCCATGTACGCGGGTGCGGTATGTGGCCTGCGGGTGCGGCTTGCGGTAAAAAATTCAATTGCTATAGTTTTAGTGGGAGTGCTTCCATGTACACAGCTTGCGGATGCGGCTTGTGGGTGCGGGTTGCGGCTTGCGGTAGTTTTCGATCAGGGATCGAATTTTGCCGCAAGCCGCAAGCTACCGCAAGCCATAGAGGACATATATCCATAAGATATTTAAGGTTATTTGGTGTCAAAATTTGCGTCTCATTAAACTGAATACAATGGTGAAAGAATTTTCGAAATCGGACAACAAATAAGGAAATTGTGGTCCTTTAAAGAACGTATTATTATCTATGTTAATTTATTTACAACTACGTAGTTTACAAACAGGCCGCATCCGCAAGCCGCACCCGTGTACATGGACCCCTACACATATACGTATAACAAAGAAGGAATTATATACACCACACAAACCCCTGCGAGTGATTCATTGAGAGGAGGGGCGGGGGGCGTCTTGCCACACAAGTCATTGCTACTCCGGTTTACCACCATGTTATACTCGAAATTCTCGTTTCGCAAAGACTGTTTTATAAAGGATGTCCATTTTAGACTTCGTTTTTTTTATATACATAAATGAAACTCGAATTTTATTTCCGAATGATATATATTTAAATTAAATGTGTCTCACCGTCTGTACATCCTGATTTATTCGCCTGTTCGTTTTATGTTTAAACATACATTAATTCAGTTTAGACAACGGGAAAATCCCAGTTTCGGTTTCGGATCTAAGTGGAGGTTTGTTGTAAAACTCAGATTCCCGGAGGTGCATGGAAACCTCCATGGAAATCCGTGACCACACCAGTCGTAATGAATAATAATAAGTTGGGTGCTATGACCGCGAGTCCTCCAGATTAAAGTATTTGATGCTCATCAGACCTACTATAGTTTATTTAATGAATGTCATTTCTCATCTACCGGCCATATTTACTTGTTGTGAGCAGAAGTTGCTTGAAACCCGAAATGAAAATTTGTTTAAACTAATGGGGATGTTCCAATGGAGACGGTGTGAACTCTGAAGACCCCCCCCCCCCCCCCCCCCCCGCCCTCATTTTGGTGGCCTCCCAGACTCTACCCCCGCCCTCCCAGATTACCCCCAGGGTAGATTTGGGGAGGCCTCCCAGAATCTACCCCATGATTCATAATTTTCAAACAATTATAGCTATGGCAGCCATTTTGTTTTTTTTAAAAAGTGCAAATAGAATCATATCAAATACCAGTAAATATGTTATTTTTTTCTCCTGTGCTTAAGAAATTGCATTGGCTTCCTGTTGAACATCGCTCAGTCTTTTCAAAACAGCCACGTACCCTTGTTTACATTGTTCAAACCCTCTATCAATAAATCTGTCAAGCAGTTTGGTTATAGTTTCTCTTTTGATGCCCCACTGTTTGAAATGTTCCTCCTGCAGCTATAAACCTACCTGTACACCCAGGCATATTCACCTTAGTCTTACTCACCCCCTGGCATTTCCTGTGGTTCTTGGCCTTTTTTTCTATCCCTGAATACTGAAATTTGTTGACTGTTTTGGTTTTGTTATGCCTTAGAGTCACCTATTCATAAGTGCTATGAAAGTCTAATTAGAATTAGACTTTATGGGCCTCAAAGACAATTTTAACCGTAAAATAAAGTCTTGATTTTTAGCATATGTAAGGAGAAAATAATAAAGTGTTCCCAGGTAAAATCTGAGCCAGATCAGCCACATAGTTTGCTACCTAGAGGGCATTAAGTGGCCAAAAGTCATATTTCTGTCCTTAAGGTGTCCATAACTTCTTTATTATTGGGAGTTTAATGTCTCCTTAAAATAGGAATCCTCTCCTGACCCAAATATGTGTGCCAAGTTTGAATGAAATCTGTGGAAGTGTTTTTGGTTATCGTGCACACAACACTAATATGGGGATGTGACATAATATATCATTGCCTCAAGTCATAGTTTAAGAACAAAAAGGCAACAGTGGGGTAAAATATATATTTTATTTACATAATTACAATAGAACTACTGTTTATATACATTCATATGTAAAACTTTGTAAACTAAGAGACATACTGAAGAACTTAAGACCACCTTAACTAAGAACATAATTACTACTCAAAACGCAAATGGGGAAGTTTAAGTTCAAACATGACGGGTGAACTTAAGGTCACCCCAAATTTAGTGACAAGCTAAAGTCAAAGAAAGTTAAGGTGGGCTTAAGGTAGAAGTATGAGGAGTATTTTAATTTTAAAATTTATGAAGCTATAATTGGTTTATGAAAATTTAAAATTTAAATAAGATGTGAGGGGGGAAAGATGTTAAACAGTCATTGTCCCAGAAGTCCCCAAACCCCAACTAGGATGTAGGTAGGTGTAGATGTGTTTTAAAAGCCAGTGGGACCTGATCAGAGGCATTATGATCAAGGGTGATGTACCTCCAGATGCATTCCGACGTCCAGGTGCCATGAATCTGGATATGCTGCAAACCCACATTAGAGTTAAAAGCGAAGGTGGCACCTGAACGCCGGAAGGCGTGAAAGGTAAGGTTGGAACTTTGTAAATTCAATTTTTTAAGCACGAGTTTAAAATGATATCTTACTTGATTATCGGTCATGGGTGACCAACCTGTGGATGTCTTATATTGGAACAGTGGATGGTTTTCTGTACCTGGAGTGATTTCCAACAAATTTTTTATAGCCTGGACTGGGCAGATGGGATTTTTACCTAGAGATGGTATTTTTAAAATTTTTACTACGTTTCTGGATTGTAGGGTTTTAGACCATTTGACTAAAATTTGAGCCCCAGGAGGACCAAAAATGATGTCACCTCTTGCCAGATGATATAAAGGGGAATATGATTTGACGGTATGTGGGACCAGATTGGACAGCCTGAGAAATGAGAAAAAGGCTGTGGTGTATATGGCTTTAAATACCTGGCCCATGTAAGTATAGTCACAGTGACGGACCATCAGGTGTAAGGTGTCAATGTCAATGACCGATTTCAAGGTGGCTTTAAATGGTCTATTCAAAGTTGTAGCTTTTTGAAAATATTTTAATCTGGGATCCTGAAACATGTGAATGGGGAGGCCAAACAGTGATAATTTAGCCTTTATTGCCGACACGTGATTGGCCATACCTGTGGGGGAAATACAGTTAGCATCCAAAAACTGCAGATAAGCTAATATGGACAATTTGTAGATCCAGATAACCTAGGGGTAAATTCATGGCATAGACTTGGGGACCCCATGTGGCACCCAAGCCCTGAAGACTGGCATCCAGCTCTACAAAGTGGTTTATGGGGGAATGGTCAAAAAATGTGACACCATTAAATGTTGGTAAAAATTATACAAACCAATTTATATCTCTTTTGGCCTCTAGTGTCAATGGGATTTGTTTCCTGTCTTCCATGGAACGTAAAACTTCCAGAAGCCTATTGAGAAAGAATCTTGAGGTTCGAACACACTTTGTCACATGCAATAGACTACCCAAAAGGGATTGTAGTTGTTTTTTGGAACAGTGTTTCTTATTTCTCCATTGTAAGCACATACTGGTTATTTCTTGTAATTTACTGACAGGTACAGACACTGTAAAGTCTTCAGTGTTGACTAGAATGCCTAGACAATTAAGGCAAGTGGTAGGGGCCTGTAACTTTTTCTGCGAAATTTGGAAACCTAGGTCTTCGAGTAATTGACGCAAAGCGTCAAAAGACGCGTCAATTTTGCTTGGAAGGTCAATTCCAAGGATATCGTCAATATAGTTTATGACGTCATAGTGATGTCGACACATCATGTGACGGACAGCGTCGCTTATACGTTGAAATAGAGCACTTCCGTTCCGATACCCGAACGGCAGGCAAGTGTCTACATAATAGGCGTCGTGACGTAAGCCTAGGAAGTCATATTCTTTAGGGTCCAGCTTTATATGCCGAAAGGCGCGACTAATGTCGACCTTATATAGCTTGCAACCCTTGTCTAAGGCTTTAACTTGAGCCGTAATCTGGTCTATAGTGGGGAGCTTAAGAGCAAAGGGGGTGTTAAGATATACGTCCTTAACAACACCTGCATTTACAGACTGACCCTGAGGGAAACTTAAGTCTATAATTACTCTTCTGTGACTAGCATTGGGCTTTTCCCTTGTCATCATTGGGGAAATGTGAAGGCCTTTAACCGGGGGGCTAGAAATGGGCCTAATATAGCCCCATACTCCCTCTCCTCATTTAAATATGCCTTAATATCATCAGGGAATAGGTTGGCTGAGGAGTGATTCTTTTCATGACTACTAAGAACACTTTTACTATCAAAGTCAAGGGGGAAGCCAAACCTTATCAATAAGGGCAACTGTGTATCCCAATAATCTTGTAACTGAGCTTCCCAGACCTCGGGGTTGAGCTGAGATTTAATATTTACTTGATCTCCCATGAAATTGTATTTACCTGAAGATTTGATACATTTGTGTAAGTCCATATTATTGATGATTGTATTTTTGGGTATGACCCATTCAGGAAGTTACAAGTCCCCCAGGGGAATGAACCCAAACTTATGCTTGTTCTGAACATCCCAGAGCCTAAGAGTGGGGCAATGTGGAAGGACAGATTTATAGTTCTGGACTTTGCTATTCATTCTCAATGGTATGTCATATTTAGAGAGGGGAGAAGAGCTTGCCTCAATAGTGTCAAGCTGAGCTATTTTTTGAGAAGCGTCACTAAATGACGTATATCTATCGATAGGACTTTTGTTGGCCCGTACTGCCCTGGGGGGGTCAGTGCAGTACTTTCAACACTATCATTGTCACTGATATCGGCAGAAATGACGTCGTCACATTGCAAAGCTTGGAATCTGTTGTGGCATATTATGCCTACCTTGCTGTGACTTACCTTACATCTAAGTGAAGGTTTTCTTGATGCATATTGTTTCTTAATATGTGCACCTATACCTTTGTGTGAAGGGGGAAGGCCTGTCTTGGCCACAGTGACCTTGCAGGGAAGTGTACACGTTTTGACTTCTTTTTGACTTTATGGTCACAAGTTTTCTCTTTGATAGCCTGTTTTCTGAGTACTTGAGCATATGAAAGATTTTTGAATTTGTAAAAATCAAGCTTCCAATTGCTACTTTGACCATTATTACTAACAGAGTTATTTACTATCCTAGTGTTATAATGGTTACCTTTTGCTTGACAAGCTGCATTATCTCGGACCTTAGTGAACTTACTATTACTTTGGGGCACTGCATTGCCTTTGGCATTTTTTGTCAATATTGCTAATATATCAATAGAATCACGTTGACGAGTGCACCATGCAAACCACAAACTTCACTTTGATTACATAATAATTAAACACACCCGCCAACAATACTTTGATTGAATTGAATTCACGCTAAATATGTGAACCGAAATACAAACTTTTACAATGTATATAAAATTAGACAGACCTGCCACAATCACCTGTGAACAAAAGTACTGAAGTTTACTATATATATACACGCCAATAGTTACTGAACACTGTTTGTTTTATATCTTTAACGTTATACTAATAACACTTAAAATATCATCAAAGTAAAACGCTAAAACAAGATAAAAATTTAAAACATTTTACAACTTTTACAAATGGCGTCCTAAACCATAGACTTGCCTCTCAAGAGTGAATTGAATTTGGAGTTTTAGTGGGAGGAATTGACCTAAGGTCAAAGGTCAACCAATTAGCATTAAGTAGGGAAAGAAACAAGAATTACTTTTTAAATGCCAGATGCAATGAAGTGTGTAGAACTTTTGGTACCACACCCCCAAATGTTATAATTTGATAACTAACCAGTTTTACAGTGTTTTCATTGGCTTCTTTGTCCTCGTAAGGCAAAAACTACACTTTAAGGTAACTTTATCAAATCCTGTATGATGTTAAAACAGTTTTATTAACACCATTATACAATACGGCAATAAAACATTTTAAAAATTATTTTTGATAAAAAATGACAATGAACGTTTATACTACAGACTGATTTTTTTTATTTTGTTGGTCTTTTACAACAATGCCCTCCTATCAGCCATCCACTCAAAAATTCAGACAAGCGATAGTTCGCCCTGCTGTTAGAAATTCTGGGCTTTTGGGTTGGTTTTGGGGCTGGGACTTCTTCCTCGTTATCTTGGGCTGATGCCTTGGCATACTCAATGATGGCCTCATCTGTCATCGTCTGGGTGGCTTGGGTGTCATGGTTGTCACAGCTCAGCCGTTCCTCGACCTCATCCAGAGACATTTCTTAAGCATCCTTAATTAGAGCTGATATCGCGTCAAGATTATCCCTGGCAACCGGCTTGCTTGGGAAATGGAAACAATCCGTTAAGGTGGATTTCGTCCAGGATTTCCTTGTGTGGCTGCCAGTCACACATATTCAGGCTTTGTCAATGAGTCACTGAACGAGATGGCATATTTCAGTGCTACTGCCTTGAAGGCATCATTCACAGGCATTGATGAGTCACTGACTAAAATTCTGGATCAGGCATATTCTATTGTGTCTTTGCATGGTTTCTAATAGTCCTTGATCCAGGAGCTTAAACTTGGAGATGGTGCTGTCGGGTAAAAAAACAACAACAACAACATTTTGTGGTCCCTGTTGTTTTGTTTTCATTTGCAAAATTTTTACTGGACATCATTTTCCAGTATAGCCCTGTTTCATCTTTCATCTCCCTATATCGTTCTCTGTCATCCAGTCTGCAACTTCTAGCTTGAATGGCTCTTTTTGCATTGACTGGAGATGACTCCTTCCAAGATTGACTGTTTCGCGGATGCTATGCCTCTTTGTGCATCTCTGCAGTCATCTCCCACTGGCGGTGAATGGCTATGGTTCATGTGTGAAACTGCTGGTACAGCCATAGGGTCTTCTCCTACACAATGGGTCCTGCCAAACCTTAATGTCTGATATGGTTGATTTACCAACTCCAAATGCAAGTTCAAGAAAACTTTTCACCATTGTCAAATATGTCTAATGGACCTGTTTCGCTGGAGCCGACCCTACATCTGACTATATTACTCTAGGGTCAGTTAGCAGAGTCAGGGATCCAGAGAAAAATCCAAGAAAAAAGTGCCCCCAAAATATGTGTCGGATTCACTTCCCAGTAGGATGTAATGCATTTCAGCTTGTCTGGATCAACATCCCAACCTGCCTTGAGTTTGGGGTGCTTTTCTCCACGACTGGACAGGAAACTACTCTGGGGCCAACTGAAGATGAAGAATCACCCCAAATTGTCAGTTTAATGTCAGTTGAAAGGCAAAAATTTGTGAGAATTGTTTTTATAACATTTTTAATATTTAATCGCATGTGCATGTCAATTTTTGTCAACAATTTTGGATTGAAAATATTGGATTATTGCCCACCGCTAGACTGGGAATCAGATAATAGGGGGCTGGATAATCGAAGTTTTGCTATATCATTTTTAAGTAAAGCAAGATAAATGCAAAAGTAGTTTGCTACTAGATGGTTTGGCGATTGCAATTACAGGTTAAAACTACAGCAAACAAAAATACATAATATTATTCAAAGCAGCTAGATAAGTCCAACAACAATCTGCTGACTTTTCCAGAAACAAAGTGGCAGTTAAAAGCCAATGTCAATGTCTACATGTAAGAGACAGTATGGGTAGTTAATTCAATCTATACAGTCTTTTCTTCATTTTCACTTGCTTCCTCATTTTTGGCTGCAGCTGCTCCAGCAGGAAGTGTCTCTGGTTCAGGATCAACTGGGAGGTCTGTCTTTGGTTGGGTTGATTCTTTATGAGATTTTGCTTCTCCTGGCTCCGGATCAACTGGCTGGTCTGTCTTAGGTTGGGTTGAGTCTTTATTGGCTTTTGCCTCTTCTTGTGTTCTCAGATTTTGAAGTGATGCTATTACCTTATCTAAGCCATCCACTGTATCAGTCTGAAAAGGTATAATAAGAAAAATGGCACGTTAATATAATCATAATTAATTTGATTGAGTCACAAATATTCAGATCATATATCTCCTCATAGTTTAGTTTCATGATTTCTGATCTTCAAAATTGATCCGCCAGAAAGAGGATCTACTCCGATACTCATTAAATTCCAACATTTTAAGGTCACCAAGGATACCAATATTTTTAAAAAATTGGCTTAATTTTAAAATTCTGCTCCAAAATTTTAACCATAATTAGTTGATTAACTAGAACCAATAATAAGCGAGTTATAAGCACTTCTAAGTTTGGCTATGCTCGTTTGACCTTGAAGGAGAGGCCCAAGGTCAAATCCCACCACACCAAAAGATTCCCAGCCCATGATTTCATATATGTTGGTATACCATCCCAAAACTCTAGGACCAATAATAAGCAAGTTATAAGCACTTTTAGGTTTGGCTATCCTCGTTTGACCTTGAACGAGGGGCCCAAGGTCAAATCCGACCACACCAAAAGATTCCCAGCCCATGATTTCTTGTATGTATGTATACCATCCCAAAACTCTAGGACCAATAATAAGTGAGTTATAAGCACTTTTAAGTTTGGCTGTCCTCATTTGACCTTGAACGAGGGGCCAGAGGTTAAATCTGACCACACCAGAAGATTCCCAGCAAATGATTTCCTGTATGTTGGTTTACCATCCCAAACCTCTAGAACAAATAATAAGCGAGTTATAAGCACTTTTAAGTTTGGCTAGGCTCGTTTGACCTTGAAGGAAAGGCCCAAGGTCAAATTCCACCACACCAGAAGATTCCCAGGCCATGATTTCCTACAGGTTGGTTTACCATCCCAAATCTCTAGGACTAATAATAAGCGAGTTATAAGCACTTCTATGTTTGGCTATGCTCGTTTGACCTTGAAGGAGAGGCCCAAGGTCAAATCCCACCACACAAAAAGATTCCCAGCTCATGATTTCCTATATGTTGGTATACCATCCCAAACCTCTAGGACCAATAATAAGAGAGTTATAAGCACTTTTAAGTTTGGCTATCCTCATTTGACCTTGAACGAGGGGCCCAAGGTCAAATCCCACCACATCAAAAGATTCCCAGCCCATGATTTCTTATATGTTGGTTTACCATCCCAAACCTCTAGGACCAATAATAAGCAAGATATAAGCACTACTAAGTTTGGCTATGCTCGTCTGACCTTGAAGGAGAGGTCCAAGGTCAAATCCGACCACACCAAAACATTCCCAGCCCATGATTTCCTATATGTTGGTATACCATCCCAAAACTCTAGGACCAATAATAAGTGAGTTATAAGCACTTTTAAGTTTGGCTATCCTCATTTGACCTTGAACGAGGGGCCCAAGGTCAAATCCCACCACATCAAAAGATTCCCAGCCCATGATTTCTTATATGTTGGTTTACCATCCCAAACCTCTAGGACCAATAATAAGCAAGATATAAGCACTACTAAGTTTGGTTATGCTCGTCTGACCTTGAAGGAGAGGTCCAAGGTCAAATCCGACCACACCAAAACATTCCCAGCCCATGATTTCCTATATGTTGGTATACCATCCCAAAACTCTAGGACCAATAATAAGCGAGTTATAAGCACTTTTATGTTTGGCTATGCTCGTTTGACCTTGAAGAAGAGGCCCAAGGTCAAATCCCACCACACCAAAAGATTCCCAGCACATGATTTCCTATATGTTGGTTTACCATCCCAAACCTCTAGGACCAATAATAAGCGAGTTATAAGCACTTTTAAGTTTGACTATGCTCGTTTGACCTTGAAGGAGAGGCTCAAGGTCAAGTTCCACCACACCAGAAGATTCCCAGGCCATGATTTCCTACAGGTTGGTTTACCATCCCAAATCTCTAGGACCAATAATAAGTGAGTTATAAGCACTTCTAAGTTTGGCTATGCTCGTTTGACCTTGAAGGAGAGGCCCAAGGTCAAATCTGACCAGACCAAACGATTCCCAGCCCACGATTTCCTATATGTTGGTATGCCATCCCAAACCTCTAGCACCAATAATAAGCGAGTTATAAGCACTTTTAAGTTTTGCTATGCTCGTTTGACCTTGAAGGAGAGGCCCAAGGTCAAATCCGACAAGACCAAACGATTCCCAGCCCACAATTTCCTATATGTTGCTATACCATCCCAAACCTCTAGGACCATTAATAAGCGAGTTATAACCACTTTTAGGTTTGGCTATCCTCGTTTGACCTTGAACGAGGGACCCAAGGTCTAATCCGACCACACCAGAAGATTCCCAGCCCATGATTTCCTATATGTTGGTTTACCATCCCAAACCTCTAGGACCAATAATAAGCGAGTTATAAGCACTTTTATGTTTCGCTATGCTCGTTTGACCTTGAAGGAGAGGCCCAAGGTCAAAACTGAATACACCAAAAGATTCGCAGCCCATGATTTCCTATATGTTGGTATACCATCCCAAACCTCTAGGACCAATAATAAGCGAGTAATAAGCACTTTTAGGTTTGGCTCTCCTCGTTTGACCTTGAATGAGGGGCCCAAGGTCAAATCTGACCACACCAGAAGATTACCAGCACATGATTTCCTATTTGTTGGTATACCATCCCAAACCTCTAGGACCAATAATAAGTGAGTTCAAGGCTTAATCTTTGCAATTTTTTTGTGAACCGATAATCAATCGCCTGTCAATCGGTCAATTATGGCCCGATTGATCCCAATATCATCTGGAGCTTAGATTCTTCTGTCAGGAATGTGCATACCAAATTTGGTATACGCTTAATTAGGAAATAACATCAGCAAAAAGTCTGGACCTCCATGCAAATTATCACTCATTTACTTAAAAACATGGGTGTTGCATCAACTGAACCTTATTATTGTTTTGGTTTTGTGGTTGTAATGAAACTGTCAGAAGTCATAAATAAAGGTAGCATAAGTATAGAAAATAAATTTTCATATTTTTAAATGTAAAATGCATTTTTATGAATAAAAATGTATATACTTACCATATGAAAACACTTGGGTAGGCGTGGCTTGGCGTTCGGTGACCGCCACGTACACCGTACATAGAATTTAAATATATGAGGGGAGACCCTCTTTAAACCTATATACTTGCCACCTTTGACCCCTGGTGACCTAATTCACTCTGCCATGCGCAGTAATACAGAAATAGTTCATTCTTTTTGTGAATAAACATAAATGCTAGAAAAAGGTCTTTAAAAGCGGGGCAGGCGGGAGGGTGATTTGCTGTTTTCATATGGTAAGTATATACATTTTTATTCATAAAAATGCATTTTACATTTAAAAATATGAAATTTTATTTCATAAAAATGTAAATATACTATACCATATGAAAACACTTGGGTTGAATGCCCACATGGAAGGATGGTGGGAAAAAGACAGACTGAGGAAAACCACCCTAAGGTTAAATTGCTACAAAAGGATACTTCCTAGTGCAATGCAATTGAACCCAAAACCTCTGTGCTGAAGCAATAACTCAAGTGAGCTAAGTGAGTAGCATTAACCACTGCACTAACTTCAGCACTGCTGTCTACACCCTATTAGGTCAGCTCAAAGGAGAAGGCATAAGTATGCCCTGTGCTCAGAATAGGAACATGCCCAGAGGCACTAAGAAGCACGGTTCTGAAAATAGAGATGAAGAATAGATTCCCTAAAAGGGAAATGCCACCCCCCTTTTTCTGAAACTAAAAGTTTCAGATGGACTTAAATTGAGGAATTTAAGTAGAAGAGAGAGAAATGGCTGAGTGGAAAAGGATGTCCACTCCACTTAAGAAATCATAAGAGATTCTTAAGAACAACATCTCTGAAGGAAATACATTCCTAAAATAGAAGGATGTAAAAGTGGAATGGCTCTTCCACGTGCAGGATCTCATGTTGACTAGGAGTGGGATTCCACCCCTAAAGGACCAGGAAGACCCCTGTGCCCTGACATGATGAGCCCTGACACCATGAAGAGATGCATTCTCTGTGGAACAGAGATTGAGGGAATAAAGGATAAAGTGCTATCCAAAAAGATATTGTCTGAGCAGCAATATCACCCTCTTGGACTTCAGAAGAAAGACCAGGAAGAAATCCTTTTAAGTCAGAATAGCTAGATAGAAAGTATCTTAGGAATCTGACTGTAAAAAAGGAGAGGTCTTCTAAGTCATCCTGACCAAAGACAAAAAGTCAAAGCAGGAAGAGCCTTCTGAAGATAACTGGCTTAAGCCAGGAAAGTAAGATCTGACTTAAGGATGACTTAGGCCATCCCTAGAGAGTGAGAGAAAACCTTTAAATAAAGGAATCAAAATCACTCCTTCTCCTTCCCAAAGAAAGGGAGTAAGAAAGACTGTCTAAAATGTGAAAAACTTGGCTCAGCAAATGAAAAGGGTTCAAGAGGAGCCTTGGTAAGAGCCTGCAGAACCAAGGATTAAATACCAAACAGGTAGGTGACGACTACCCTAATTCAGGACTCAAAGAAGCTCTAAATGAGACTTCCTAGCTCCTATAAGAACCCAACTCCAAGTAGTACCTGGAGAGAGCTGACCTGTATCCCTATTGTCTGAAAAATAATTCCTTAAAAGGAACAAACAGCAATAAATGGGACAGTTGAAGCATAGCAGAGTGGCCATGTTTCTCACAAGTTTTTTGAAGCAGTTCCACATTGCTTCATAGACAGTTATGGAGGATAAAAATCCTCCAAGACCCCTCCTGTGAAAATTCTTCTTAAAGGAGACTTCAGCCAGAAAGCTTGAAGAAAGGAACTCCATAAAAATAAATAACAAAACTCTAGATGAGATTGTTATAGAAGAATAAGAGGAAGAGCCAATGGCTTTCTTAAAGGAGATCTTGAGGCCAAACCTGGCAATTACCAGGAAAGGCTACAAGAAGCATGATACAGCTCTGAAAGTTGATTAACTTCATGGCCATAGAGGACAAGGAGCTGAATGAGGGGAGGAGTAAAATAAGTACTCCGGACCAAAACACTCCAGGGCATCTGTTGCCAGAGCCTAAGGATCTAGCACAGGAGGCACATGTAAGAGCAGCTTGTGATTGAATCACATGGCAAAAGAGATCTAAATAAGATGAGAAGTCTGAGACTACCATCTGAAGATCCAAGAATTGAAGGGCCACCTTATATGAAAGGTGAGAAAAGACCTCCAGAGATGGTCTGCCAAAGATTCATGCCCCTGGAACATGAGGTGGAAGAACAGACTTGTTCTTGTAAAAATAATGGCAAAAGATGCCAAAATACACATGTCCCAAGAGTGGAAGCTGTCTTGATAAAAAGAAAGCCCAGACAACAGTGTTACCTGGACTATCTGAAGAATCCCTTACAAATGAGGAACAAATGTCTTGAGAACAAGACATCTGAGTTGTTTGAGGCTGAAAGGATGATCCTTTGATGAAAGGATAAAAGAGGAACAAATGTCTGAGCAAAAAGGACAGCTATGAGCTCTAGAACTGATGCACAGACTGGACTGCTACATCAAAAATAGACCTTAGGTGTTCCACAGAGCACAAAGAACTCCCAAACCCTGCAGTGAAACATCCATGAAAGTAGATGTAAAAACTAGGGAATTAAAGGGAGGTATGCAAAGACATAGTTCCCAGGATAGTACCATCTTGAATGAACCTTCATAGAAGGATCAAGGAATGGAAAATCCAGAGCACCTTTGAGAAGGAAAATCAAGTGTCCTGAGATGACACAGAAGAAGTGTCATGTGTAGGGACCTTGAAGAAGCGGCTTCCAAGTGGAAGCCAAAAGAAATAAGGAGCCCAGTTAGAGAGGTAATTAAGAAACAGGTTAAGAACCTGACCCAGGAAGGAGACCTGTTAAAGAAACAGATGTAAATACTTCCTGCTAAGAACCACTCCAAGATGAAAGTCAACTCTAATAGAGTTGAAAAAAGAGCCTCTGACAACTATTGGCTCTAATGAGCCAATTTGTAGTCACATGTGCACTGAGATGCCCAACCTCAACGCCAACTTTCCTTACTTCCTTGACTAAGGAAGTAAATCCTGAAAGGCTAGTGGCTAGACCATAAGGCATTGCCACAAAGTGGTACACCTTGCCCAAAACCAAAACTATGAGCAAGAGTGAACCAAAGGAGAGAAAGGAGGCAAATTGAGGAAGAGAAGTGGTCCACTGGCCAATTGAGAAAATGATCAACTGATAAGTTGCATCCTGATAGTCTGGAAAACCAGGAAAAGATATAAATCTAATTGTGGTTTCCAGTATATCTTTGTCAAGGATAATGCCCTGAAAAATCAGGAAAACAGGAGCTCAAGATACTTGAACTGCTCATGTGAACAGACAGTGTGAGACTGAATGACAAAGAACAGCATTCTTCTGTGGAGAAGAGCTGAAAGAATCAGGAAAGTGGAATATGAGAGACCACTGGAATCAGTTGACCTCCCACTGGCAAGTGGAGGGATCTGGAAGTAAGGGTGAAAATTTGAGTAAAACAACACTCTTATCTCCTGAAGGACACCATAATAGAGGTTGAGGCTGAGCCTCTACCTCTGGAAGGCATTCCACCATCAGAATGTTGGAACCTGGAAAGGAACCACATCGTAAAAGCACTAAGTTAGAGAGAAAACTCCCTGGATGGGAGGAAAAAAGGTCTTAATTGGTGTGCCTCAAGAGGCTAATGCAGATAGCTTAAAAGAGGCACCTTGAGTAAGGGCCACATGAAAACCTTCTGCTTATACTGTTATATGTGAGAAGAAATGGTCTCCCAAGAGAGACATCACAAGAAACAGCATAAGACCAAAAAAGGACCAATTAACCCTACAAAGTGACTAAGCACAAGTGAGGGAAATGGATAAAGAAATCTCTCAAAATAAAGTGCAAAGATGGCTGAAAAAAGGCCATAGATCAACCAGCTAAAATGTAGCTAGAAGACCCATTGAAACAGATGTCCAAAGAATGGTGGATGAAAAAGACCACTGAGAAAGTATTGCCTTGTCAATCAACTTGAACAAGTGATCAACAAAACAGGACTGAAGGAAATAAGGACCCTGAGGTCCATCTCAGATCTCCCCTAATAGCAGAGGAACTCTACCCAGGGAAGAGAAGGTCTTAAGAACCCCATCAGGCTAGATCCCAGGTCCGGAAACCTGAAGAAGTCAACCCAAAAAACCCTCTGAAGAGGATTTGTACCTGGCAAAACTAAGTTTTAGAAGGAAAATTGGGTAATTACCCAACCTACAAAACTTAGAATAAGAAAATCCCAAAATGAATGAGTGACAGAAAGTAAGTATCTGGCCTCAAGAAGGAACTTCTAAGCCTGGAAAAGTGGTTGACTTAGAGAAAAATAAGACTGATCAAAAGAAAAGAGCAGTCAAATTTATTCCCTAATTCTGTTAGACAGGAAGCTTGAAAATCTTCTGAGGAGAAGATTAAAGGATGAAGTCCTAAGCACCCATATAGTCCAACAGACTGGCACAAAAAAATTGGAATAGGGTTCCTGAAGTCTGCCTAAAGGTTAACTGTAGACAGAGGAACCCCCAACATACCCAAAAGGGAGATGTGCCCATTGATCGTCAGATCTAAAAAATGGTGAAAACACAATAGAAAGCTGTTGAGTAACAGAAGATTTCCACCAAACCCCAAACAAAAATTTTCTAGATTTAGAAAATGAATGGAGTAGAGTTAAGGAAGTAGCAAAATCAGTTGGATTCAACTGATAAACTCTTCTAAGGGACCCTGAACATGAATGGTCTTGAGAAGGTAATCCCAGTCCAAAAAGCAGTCTGATTAGACTGAAGCCTAGGCACAAAAGAGGCCAAAGGACTAAAAATGGACTGAGAAACCAAATGACCAATTGACATAAAATTGGAATGTAGGAAAACAGCAACAGTGAAATGGATCTCCAAAAGGTGGAAGACAAAGTCCTCCCCAGAAGCCGTAAACCCCCAACCTCTAAAATTGAAGGTGGAGAAAGGCTAAAATGGAGACCCTAGGCTCAGAATTGAACCCCAAAACACTGAAACCAGGATCCGAATTCCAGAAATGTCAAATGAAAGGGCCTGAACAAGTAAAGAACCGTGAATCGTAGGCAGTAGATACCGTAATGTTACGCTATGAAAAATGCGTTAACAATTGAAAATATTACACATTATGCTCTGACATAATAATATTCAAAGAAATATGTAGAAGGAATGTATAAACAAACCTGGAAATGCTGTAATCACTATGAAAATGAATATTTTCTGACAACCGATCGGTTGACCTCCATTTTGGATGTGACGTCATCGTCACATGACCTGGTGAATGATTCGTAAAAAGCTCAAAAATATGGTCAATATACGCGGTGAAACGAAGAATTTCGTAAAAAGAATGAAGGAAAACCGTAAAAGGTGAATTATAATGCCTGTATAAGTGCATAAATGAATTAATTCACCACGGAAATGATTATTTCCAAAGGAAGTCCAACATTCTGACACCACGTGACCCGATGAGCGAAAATACCAAATAGGTAACTACGTGAAAAACAATGCACAGTCAATACGGTCAAAATACGTGGAGAAACGAAGAATTTCGTTGAAAGAATGAAGGAAAACCGTAAATTAAAATAAAAATGCCTGTAGAAGTGCATAAAAAGAATTAATTTACAAAGGAAATGAATATCTCCAAAGGCAATCCGACATTCTAACACCACGTGACCAGATGAGCGATAATACGAATTATGAAGAAATACGTAAATAATGCCCAAAGTATACAATAAATTCACCAGAAATTGAAGTAAAAGGTAAATAAAATGGAGGAAAAGCGAATAAAACAGCAAAGAAGTACTCACAGAGCTTCAAAAACGTGTAAATGCAGGTCTTTTAAGAGGTAGCAAAACGCCTGTTGATAGTTCAACCGCCACAAAAAGAATAAACTATTTCTGTATTACTGCGCATGGCAGAGTGAATTAGGTCACCAGGGGTCAAAGGTAGCAAGTATATAGGTTTAAAGAGGGTCTCCCCTCATATATTTAAATTCTATGTACGGTGTACGTGGCGGTCACCGAACGCCAAGCCATGCCTACCCAAGTGTTTTCATATGGTATAGTATATTTACATTTTTATGAAATAAAAGTGTCATATCAGAATACAAAAAAACAACAACTCCGATCTCATAGCTCATTTAAATCACTCAGGCTTCACCGTTGTTTATTGATATTGATATTGCTATTCGTCATTATAGCCCATCATTGGTTACTTCTATAATATTGCCAAATTCTGAGAGGAAACTATTTTTTCATCATCATGAAGTCATGGGTCAAGCATGGAACATTACAACGGAAATGCCAGACATCAAAGGAGTATAATTACTTTATTAATGTATATTTGTAAGTTTTATATTGAGAGCAGTCAAATAGTATCAGGGCATGTAAACCAGATTTTTTGGCATTCACCGGCGCTCCTTACAATGGACAATAAGCATTACATATGGACAAGAAGTAACATTTTGCTTAAATATTTTATAAACTGTTAAATACAAATGTAAACCATTCTAAATTTTTACATTTTTTTTTATTTTTGTAAACAAGGACTTCTCTTATTTATTACTGAAGCAAAATGCTGGAAAAACACAGTAAAATAAGTAAAACATCAAATCCTCATACGGGAATGAAAATACAATGGGATTTCTTCAATGATTCACATACTGTCACAACTTTGATATGTATCTACTCTCATATTTATCTTCTATGTTTTATACTGTGCATGGCTCATTGAATAATACCAAGAGATAGATGCATTAGGATTTCACTGGATAATCAAAGAAATGATAGAGAGAAGTTTAGAAGTTGTGCTTAGGTTAAAACAATATGTTTAAAGTGTAAATGCCACTGATAAAAAGTGCGAAAGGGTGCTGAACAAATTAAATCACTATTGATGTATTTCTACTTATATAAGTGAAGATATACTTCAACATAATCAGTACAGTGTAGATTTTATCTAGACATACCACTGGCTGCTCTACTTCTGTCAGGTACATCTTCTTGGTTAGTGTACTCGATATGATGGGCAACTGGTAGATTGGTGCAAAAATCCCCCAAATTCCATTGCATTTTTCCAGCTTACCAACATGGTACAATTCATTCTTGAAGTACAGCTGTGCTTCCTTCTCATATAACAATGATTCATCAAGCACATCATTGTCATCCCCAATGTGACCAAATATCTCAAGGTTGTCTGGCTTGATACCACACTTTGGCCTTACTCTCTTCTGGACTTCAAATGTGTCACCACTGATAACAATCTCGGCATGCTCAGTGCACCTTCCGATGGATTGGTTTTTTAAGATTCCTTCAATAATAAAGTACTTTGTATCTGAAAATGCTTTGAGCTTTTCTGCCGACAGTGATTGTAGCTTGAGACTCTCCTCCTGTCCCATCCTGAAGATGACAGATCCTGAGAATTCATATTCTTCCAAATATGGGTATATGTGCCTGGAAGGTGCAAAGTGTGTGTATGAGTCTTTGCCTGGATACAATGGCATCCCTTTACCTTCACTATATCTTCTATCAGTTTCATCTTGTATTGTTTTAAGTTTTCCATAGACAAGCAATGGGCATAGCCTGCCATCATGTACTACACATATTTCTATATCTGCCTGATTGACTGGAAAAAAGATGTTCTGATTTTTTCTCAGACTGAATGACCTGATTACTTTTGTCAGCATTCCAAATATATCATCTTTTTTGCTGCAAGCTCCAAAAACTTTGAGGATGGTCGTAACAAACCATGACCCAGAGAGACTATCCACCCAGCTAAAGGTTTTATCCAAGGTGGCATGTGCTACAATGATATTTGCTCTCTTTATTGAAGGGTTTTCCATCACCTTTTGGAGCATCTCAGATTCATTTTCTTCACATCCCCCATTTGGACCGGCTGGCTGGACATAGCCTCTTCCACGACATGCTTGAATGACAAAGCATTTTGGGATTCCTTCCATCATTGGGATGTTATCATGGGTAAAATGATTGATGATTTCTTCAACAGAAATATAGACAGTGTTGCCATTTGGATCCAGTTCCCCTCTTTCTCCATTACTCCCCTCTTCACACATGCAAACTCCTGCTTGGCCGCCATGGCTGAGCACAAACATGACAAATCTGTCAATATTTCCAGGCTTGTCTTCTTTGGACTTGCCATTTAGGAAGTCCTTGATTTCACCAAGGGAAGCCCTAAACTGACGACTGCTCAGATTCTGAAGCGGTTGGTTCCCTATATTAGTAATTACTTTGTATTTTAGTGTTGTCTCGAAGTACTTCTTTAGATTCATATGGTCTACCACATAGCCTGGAAGATGTTGGGTTTTAGACTTGCTCCCATAGAAGTTGGTGATTATGATGCACAGGCCTTTTCCAGTGCATGGATATCTTGCATCTTCTGTTAAGTCAGACATCTCGCAGTACATATACCATCAGCAAATAAGACACCTGTAAACAGAAAGAACAACACATTGTGCCAGAATTTTGGATAGTGAAAATAAGTGCAGAAGTTTAATTTCAGATGTAATAAAATATTTTACTTAGACCTTTCAGATCTGGTGTGTGGGTATGTATAAACCTCAGAGCAGATTGTTTTGTGGACTAGGTCTTACACTTTAATTCCAATGGCACCCTTCTAAAGCTCAAATCTGGGGCTTTTCATAACAAGTATACATGTCCCCAATAAACATACTCAAATTTGACCTTCAATATCTTTCTTCAAGGCCATGGCTTGTCTCCAAACAACGGCTGTCAGCCTTTCTTCCTGCAGTTTAAAATATTTTGTATTATCATTCCTCAGGTTTTGGTCGTATTGGTTTTGAATGTTAAATCAACTTAGAACAAATCATGGGCTTGGAATCACATGGAATGGTCAGATTAGACCCTTGCTACAAAAACCCTTATATTTCACTTCTTATTGATCCCCGAATATGACTTAGCAAGTTGGTCTAGTAAGATTTCTGTCAGACCTAATGATTTACACTACTATATTCTTCCCATCAAATAGAATTATTAGGACAATTATGGTGCAGGCAATGAGTCTTTCCCTAAATTTAAACAAACCATTTGCTTAAATTAATATTTTCATTGAAATCATTTTGCATTTAGTGTGTATTCCTTTTCCATGTATGAGACTATAGAAGCTTTATATGTAACCCCTATCTCTTTCATAAAAAAACTACATTTTGCAAATAAATATATATATAACAGCCCCATTTGCAGATATATATGTACACCACATTAAATTTACTTAATAATAATAGTAGGATTTATATAGCGCAAAATTGATACAAATCCTCTAATGCGCTTATGTCCAAGAAGGGAGAGTCCAGGGACAGGCATGGGTTGACATCCAAAAAGCGCCCACCAGGGTATAACTAAGGTGGGGGTATGCCAGCCTAAACAAGTGTGTCTTTAGCTGGCTTCTGAAACAATCTATTATTTGCTCAGATCTGACAGATTGTGGCAGCTTGTTCCATTCAGCTGGTGCATCTACTGCAAAGCCTCGCCTGTCTATGAGCTTCTTAGGGCAGGTTGAGGAGACAGATAGCCTGTTGCCGCGAGTGAGACTGCTTGATCTTATTAAAGCTGCGAGATATGGGGGCTGTGAAAGATTGATGGCCTTGAATACCAGGATATTATACTTAAAAATAGCATCAGAGATGCCTGTACCCCACAGCCTAGGGAAATATTTAACACCATGAGATATAGAAGTACTGATGAAATTCTATCTCTTACAATGGGAAGTTATGAAAGTAAAATTCTTAATAAATTCTAATATGACTTTAACAGTGCTTAATCTGCATCAAAAGACAGACCCAAAGGTGCAACAAGATTTTAAAGGTCAAGGTCACTACGACAAGGTCAAAGGTCAAATTAAGGTCACACCATGATAATACACACCTATAGCCCCTAACAAATGTCCCTACCAGGTATCAACTTCCTACACCTTACGGTTTCCGAGATATAGCCCAGACAAGATTTTATAGGCCAAGGTTACTATGGCAAGGTCAAAGGTCAAATCAAGGTCAGACCATGATGCTGCACACCTATACCCCCTAACCTATGTCTCTAACATATATCAACTTCCTACATCTTACAGTTTCCGAGATATAGCCCGGACAAGATTTTACAGGTCAAAGTCACTACGACAAGGTCAAAGGTCAAATCAAGGTCAGATCATGACGTTGCACAACTATACCCCCTAACCAATGTCCCTACCAAGTATCAACTTCCTACACCTTATGGTTTCCGAGATACAGCCCGGACAAGATTTTATAGGTCAAGGTCACTACGACAAGGTCAAAGGTCAAATCAAGGTCATACCATGACGTTGCACAACTACACCCCCTAACCAATGTCCCTACCAAGTATCAACTTCCTACACCTTACAGTTTCTGAGATATAGCCTGGACAAGATTTTATAGGTCAAGGTCACTACAGCAAGGTCAAAGGTCAAATCAAGGTCCGATCATGCCATTGCACACCTACACCCCCAAACCAATGTCCCTACCAAGTATCAACTTCCTACAGCTTATAGTTTCCGAGATACAGCCCGGACAAGATTTTATAGGTCAAGGCCACTACAGCAAGGTCAAATCCACGTCAGAACATGACGCTGAACACCTACAGCCCCTAACAGATGTCCCTACCAAATATCAACTTCCTACACTTTACGGTTTCCGAGATATAGCCCGGACAAGATTTTATAGGTCAAGGTCACTACGGCAAGGTCAAAGGTCAAATCAAGGTCACACCATGACGTTGCACACCTACACCCCCTAACCAATGTCCCTACCAAATATCAACTTCCCACACCTTACAGTTTCCAAGATATAGCCCGGACAAGATTTTATAGGCCAAGGTCACTATGGCAAGGTCAAAGGTCAAATCAAGGTCAGACCATGATGCTGCACACCTATACCCCCTAACCTATGTCTCTACCAAATATCAACTTCCTACATCTTACAGTTTCTGAGATATAGCCCGGACAAGATTTGATAGGTCAAGGTCATTACGACAAGGTCAAATCAAGGTCAGACCATGACGTTGCACACCTACACCCCCTAACCAATGTCCTTACTAAGTATCAACTTCCAACACCTTACTTTTTCTGAGATACAGCCCGGACAAACTATTTCCCGCCGCCGGCCCACCCACCCGCCCGCCCGCCCATCCGGACACCATGGGTGAAAACAATACCCCGACAGCCCTTAAGGGCTGTGGGGTAAAAATGAATCGGTTTCTCATACGGAAGTAACTTTTAGATTACCTTTGTGAGCTGTAGTTTCCCCCCAGATAAACACTTCTTTTATCACAAGTATAAAGGGGGCCCACGGTGGCAGAGTGGCAACACTCTCGCCTCCCACCTCTGCGGCCGGGGCTCTATCCCCGTCACGGCTGTAAGTGGGAAAGCTGGTAGTTGCTTGCCATTGGTCGGCAGTTTACAGTACAGAACCCTAGCGAACTGTATGTACTGGTTTCCTCTGCCCTTCCAACTTCCCATCGTGATATGACCTGTACAGTACAGTGTTGAAAGCAATGTAAAACCCCAAATAAACCAAACTAAAACCACAAGTATAAAGGTGAACTATTTACATACAAAATACAGAGTCTCACAAAACATATTCTTACTTCTCATTATCCTACGTGAGGTTTATAGCTCAAGGCATCAGATATAACATTAAATTAGTAGTTTCACAAACTTTCTGATGTCCCCATTTTCTTACACAAGATATTATAATATACGTAGTACTCGTCTATTTTTGAACAATTTACACTTGTCAATTCATCACGTAGGAGCTTTGTTTGTGCATGATAATTACCTTGAGTTTTGGCTATTCCGGTTACTGAACAAAGAAAGAAACACCAATGAACACAAAATCTAGGAAAAACCTAAATGTACAAATTGATAAAAATGTACGTCACAAAGCTGACTGGGAAGATAGTACTCAAGTGTACTTCAATAAAGTGAAGCGTGTACAATGCACCACTGCCTCAATCACACATCTATAGCCTTTCTAAGTCCTAATTTCACTTACAAATTTTAAAAAAAAAGTTATATTAAACATGCACACATAAGCATTATTCTAACTGTGTGGGAATCTGGTGAAGTAGATAATTTAAAAGTTAAAGGTTTTACATCCCTACAAGGATAAAGCAATTCAGAGAGTGTAAAAAATTAACATCTTTCCCACTTTCTCGAAACTGGTAAGTATTCTCACGGATCAGTATGTTTATAGAGGTCAAGATGTGCTATTACTTCAGAAAAAAAATGTTCCTTTATCTTGTTTGAATTACTAATCTTATTTTCGGCTAGAACAAAGTGTGAGATAACCACATGCTGGTGAGATAACCGCAGAGTTGAGATTAAAATTATTAATTGTTTTCAAATAAGTGGACGAGTTACCTAAGTATCCTTTTTCATTGATCATGGTAATTTTTCACAGGTGGAACACAAAGCCTTTATGTAAAACAGCTAGCATTGATTATCGTTTGTTAAATTTTTACCCAAGTACAGGCTATTGAGTTTTTTCAAGCAAAAGAGTACTACCAAGTGTTTGATGGAGGGCTTTGAAAGTGGCAATAATATAATTTATGTATGAATATATAGTGGCTTACAATGGCTGATTGGTAGCACAGCCTCAGTCACATTTAATTTCATAAAAGCCTATTTTAAAACCCAACTTGTTGCCATAACATAAAACCCATTAATAAATTGTTTGAAACAGGTTACATTTCAGTTTAACATTCAGTTTTTTATTACCATATAACCTTTTGGAAGTTAGTTAGCCCTGAGCGAGGATACTGTGGGTACATAAAAACAGCCAGGGAAAAAAGTTATTGCATTCTAGTTGGCTTGCAAACAATCTCACAGAAGCTTGCACAAAACATGAACAAATACTAGGATGTAATATATGTAAGAAAATAGAGCAGAGTGACACCATGGAAAAAATATTTCTTTCTAACTTTGAACAAAAGTTGCTGTTATACTAAATAAATCACTCATACCATTTACATCAAGAGTCTCTGAGCTAGAAAATCAAATCTAACTTGTGTATTGAAATTTAGGTGTAGAGTTTAACAGATATTAATAGTATGGCATTTATTCAGGTTTCCCAAAATGAGCTAGAAATGAAGGGTTTCTTTTGAAAGAAGGTTTTCTAAAAAATTCTCAATCACAGGAAAATTTTTCAGTGCATCCCCATATGTATAAACCAAGGTATAAAATCTAATGTGACTATAAATGTGTAATATATGTAATTAGTTTATTTATTTATTTGGGGTTTTACGTTGCTTTGGACACTGTACAGGTCATATCACGACGGGTAGTTGGAAGGGCAGTTCTGTACTGTAAACTGCAGACCAATGGCAAGCAACTACCAGCTTTCCCACTTGAGGCCGTACCAGGAACCAAACCCCGGCCTCAGAGGTGGGAGGCGAGAGTGTTACCACTCCGCCAACTCGGACCCTAATATGTGTAATTAGAGTAAGTCCTGAACAGATGATTAATGACCCTGTTCCACCAAAGGATTAATCCCCGATTGGTCCTGGGACCCTTGATTCTTGAGAGTCTATGAAAAAAACCAAGAATAATGGGTGGGAAAATGTAATCTGCATCAAGTTCTGCGCTTGTCCTCAGGAAGCCCCAGATGTCCTCAGACAAGTCACGGTCATTCCCAGATGAAAAAGAGATTAAGCCACGTTTGTGATACGATTAAACACTCATCCTGTCGGGGATATAAGTACTGGGTCTCAGACCGGTCTGAGGCCACCTCAGGCCTACTGGGACTAATAACAGATTTCCTCACACAGCAATAGCCGATTTCTGTTTTTCTTTTTCCATTGTGGATCTGGGACTAAGTCCAGGCCTCCTGGGACTAAGGGTAAGGCGTCCTGGCATTAAGCATCCCAGGATGCCTCAGACAACACAGAATTGTGTAATTCGGGACTGAGGAGGCCGCAAGAAGCCTGAGACTTGGAAATTTGTGGGTAGGGGCGAAAGAGGATTGATTACAGTCGTAGAAAATATCAAGCACAATTGATTTTTATACAGACCACATCAGATCCAAACAGACTCAAGCAGACTGTCCAGGTCTCTGAAACTGATTCCCAAAAATCTTTTATCGGGGCCTTAGTCGTGTGGTGGAACAGGGGCATAAGGAGAGTGTAATACATGTATATAATTGTGTGATGATATTTCACTAAAATAGTATTGTATTTGTTACCCATTAACATCTTCCCTTTTATATTAGGAGCTGAGAGATTGCCTACAAACCATGATAACTGTCTGACAACTCAATTGCCGGGATCCTTATATAAACTTAATTAAGCTTGCAATAATGTTGGTCTGTTATGTTTTTATATTTGATTATATCTGTGAAACATTGTGAAACTCTTGTTTGCATACTACTTTTATTTACAGACTGAAATTTATTGGCAAAAGCCACCTTAACACGATATTACTTAAATGTTATTTACAATTATGAGGTGGCCTTAAAGTCGTATAATCATACACTTATTTCTAGTAATTAACGTGAGTTTAAGATTAGGATTATTAAAGTGGAGACAGCATCCCCTTTAAGATTGATATGACTTATACTAATGTAAATATTAAGGCTTTTCATTTCTTTTTTGAAGTCCCGGATGGCATTGCAACTTCTAAATTCTGCACCTACACGGGTATATCCTGCTGTACAAAATCTAGGTCAATGTGTACATTAAATGTATATTAACATTTCTCAAGAGAGCGGATTTTTCGTTAAAGAGACATTTTCAGAAATAAAACAAGGAGGAATTCAAAAGAAGTAGTAGACTAGAATTTTCTTAAATAAGGGATCAATACAAAGCTAGTCTAGTTTGAACAACAACAACAATGTACATTATATGCAAATATATTATCAATTAAATTTTGGTTGGTTTATTTGTGTTTGCATTGTGATCGATTTCTGTGTATCTTTTTTGCACATTCTATATATTTTTAGTATGGCACTAAAAAACTCTTACATTTTTTAAACCTAATTCTTACGTTTGTAGTCTAACTCTACGTTGTTGTTTTTTTTAAATTTTAGTACTCCAATGGTGCATTTAACAAAAAAGCATTGATTAATTTACAACAAGTAACTCAAAGTTAACTTATAGATTAACTCAAAATGAACTTATTGATTGATTTAAATTTATTTATTTGTTCTTTTACGTGATGCTCATTAACGTTTCAGCTGTTATATTGTAACTTGTAGATAGAAGGGCAGAAGGGGTCAGGACATATGGCTGGTCAAGATTCTGTTTTGTAAACTGGTAGTCAATGGCCAAGAACTAGCAGCTTAAAGTAAGGCCAGGATTCGAACTCCAACCTCATAATTGGGAGGTGAATGTGTTACCACAATGCCAATGTGACCAAACACCCCTTTAACTTAATAAGCCTTCAACTATGCATATTTTCATGTCATCAGAAGTAAATATTTTGGTAAATGGAAATTCCATTACTCAGAGATAAAAAGAATGACAAAGATTATAAGACAGGAACAGAAAATTCCTTTCCCAGACTTTGTGTGATGTCCACCATATATGATAATCAATCAATTTATAATTTGATCAAGTAGTATGTATATTTTCATATGTTCAATGGCCATCAATATGTGACCTTTACAATACGATTGAATGTCACATTAAACACTGATCAGTCAGTTATCTAATACTTGGCTGGAAAGTCTTCAGTTGCCAAGTGGTTAGCAAGTTTGGCACTACAACCATAGGATGTCACTATGTGACTGCAACTCCTATCGAGAGGTGATAGGTTGAGCGTCTGTCTGAATATCAACCTGGCTATTGAATGGGACTTAAAACTGTAACTTGACTTGTGACTCTTGATAACATTTTAGTTTGACATACCAGCATGGAAGTGGAAAGTTACATATTACCAATTACTTAATATTACTTATTTTAAAGCATTTTTGTTTCATTAAAGTTTTGTCTCTCCCAAATGCTTGGTCTGAGACCTTGTGGGATAAAGCATGTGTAACTTAAAGTCTCAATCTTTTGGAGAATATTTAAAATAATGGTGCTACATTGCATTTCAGTGCATTACATCCGTGTTCTTCTGGACATCACTCTGCTTGAAAAAAATATAACAAATAATGGCACAAGTAGAAATTGCATATTTACACATTGGCATATGAAGTACTTTTGGGTTGGTGGTGCTAAAGTACATAATGACACTCTGGAATACTTTTGTATGGTGGTGCTAAATTACAAAACGAAACTGTAATTTAAAGTACTTTTGGTATGGCAGTATTAAATTACACAATGAAACTGTGAAGTACATTTGGTATGGTGGTGTTAAATTATACAAGGACAATACAAAGTACTTTTGGTATGATGGTTCTAAATTACACAATGGCACTGTTAAGTACTTTTGGTATGGTGCTGCTAAATTACACAATGATACTATTAAGTACTTTGGTGTGGTGCTGCTAAATTTCACAATGACACTGTGAAGGATATATTTGCAACTGAACCAGACACAGTCATATTATACAAATCTTGCAATATGTGACTTTGCAAAAATATATCGTAGCTTTTGTGCATTGCTTATGTAAATATAGGCTTATTTATATTCATTATTCAACTAAAAAGGTGGATAATAAATGTAAAATAAACCTTGTGGTACACATTTGTAAATTTTATGGATCTGACATAGGAGTTCTTTTCGGATTGATAAGGAGATTAGTTGTGTTGGACTTATGGTATATTTTATGGGCCAGACTGACCCCTGGACACCCTATCAACTTTGATCTTTCTCAGAAATTATTAGCCGGGTACCTTCGGTTCTCAACCCAATGAGAATTATCTGGATTTACCTTTTATTGCAACTTACTGATTTGTTCTGAGCATTGATGTATGTTAGCTTGGTGTAGCAATCTAATTATAGTATAATTATAATGCCTAATCTCTATCTAAAGACAGACTCTTGAGACATAATACAGAAGAGCAGAGAACCATCATAATTTATTCAGAGTGTCAGCAGGAGTCAGAGCAATGGAAAATGACCAGGAAAAATAGAAAAAAATAAGTTGGGTATGCTTTTGCAAAAAGATATGTTTTACACTTCTTTCTAAAAAAATGAGAGAGGGGACCAAACATGTATCATCAGGCAGAACATTCCAAATCTTTGCACTATCAAAAACCAAAGGGCTCAGTCGACTTAAATACTGATGAGGCAAGGTGTGTGACCTCAAGCACCACACCATCAGCTTGATCTCTATGAGTATCGTACACACTGTGTTTAAGTTTAAGAAGCAGTTTAACATATTTTGGATAACCGCTTTGTAGGAAATTATAAACCAATAGGGTGGTACAAATACTAACACTAAAATTGTGTTTGTACATTGTATTTGACCTTTGGGTATTGACCTTATGATATGTCAGAGATTTGCTTCAATTGTAGTAATATGTAAATGACCATGTAGTTTATAACCAGTTGGCAGATTTTTGAATAATATTTTGATAAGATAAAGGTTATTCTCAGAGGCATTATTTTAGTATTTTTATGTGACTTCATTCCTTTTGGGGTAGTTTTTTGCAGTCTTAGTTAACTACTTGATGGGGATTATAAATCTCTAAACAAAATGTTATAATTTGTCTGTTTCAAGCAATTTTTAGATTTGCACTTGCTTGTTAAATATAGCACATTATTTATTCTGTTACTAGAATCTAATTGATCTTAATTTGCCCTAAGGCGGTGTCAACTGATAATAAATGTACCAGTCAATAGACCAGATAATTCCTTACATAAATTGCTAATTTTCAGTTTATAATTAAAAAAGAAATATCGATAAAAATGGACCACACATAATTGGAGCTAGGATTGTAAAATGTTATTTGTGTGTATGATATGATCGGACTTCAAATATTTGTTGTATTTGCACTCCCATTATAAGTGTATTTTCGACTAATTGACATCCATTTCAGCGGCAAACATATATTAAGATATCTAATACATGCTTTGTTAATAGCATTGATTTCTATAAAAGCTTTAAAAAATTTAACCTTTAAACATACACCCATATACATAAAGTACCTAATGGTTAATTTATATACACATATGAATTATAATGCTTACTTAATTTATTTATTTATTTGGGGTTTTACATCGCTTTCAACATTGTACACGTCACATCACGACGGGTGGTTGGAAGGGCAGAGGAAACCAGTACATACAGTTGGTCAAGGTTCTGTACTGTAAATTTACTTGATGTAGGGCCGTGAACCGAACCCTGGCCTCAGGGGTGGGAGGCGCGAGTGTTACCACTCTGCCACCATGGCCCCCCTAATGCTTACTTAAAAGTTAATTTATAAACACACATGAATTATTAATCATGTGTTTAGTCACTTTTCAAATGCATTAAATTCATAAATCTCTTTTTGGGTGAAACTGGTATTGTTATATATAAAATAAATTTTAATAATATTGTGAGCTGGGAAAAGCTTTGAATAAAATTTGGTCATTTTGATCATTTTGTCAGATTTTGGAGTAAAATATATCCAGATATATTAGTTATATTATTTATTATTCTATTTTAGAAATATGTCTGAAATAAAATTACTAGTATGGGACCATTTTAATAAAGTTATCGTACCTCTCTTACAGCTTTTTAAAATTTTAGTGACTGACATTTATCCTAACTGAAGACAGAGTCTCAGCAACAATCTGTTATCATTGTCCATGAGGTTAGACAGGACGCAATGACAGAGAACCATTATTGGAAGCCACTATGTATAAGTCCGTACCTAGGATTAAACCCAGGTCACCTGTTTTGCAAGACAAGTGTGGTATCCACTGGGCCACACGAACTCCGTTGAGAATAAGGAATAGTCAAATACATGGAACTCTTTCTGATCATAAAATGTGCTAAGTCAACTGATCCATTGTTGATGTGCACTCGGAATTATAACGTGTCCACTGGGTTCCCATTTTTATTGATTTTATTGTAAATTAATTAGTAATAACTTATTTTATGTATATGCAATATGTTATTTAATTCCAAAACAAGAGCACTGAGAGGTGAGCCGATTGCAGACTTTGCAACATTTGCTCCAGAATCAAGGTTATTGACCCAATCATACCCAAATTTGAATGAGTTCTTCCTTGTAACAGTTTGAATGCTCCCTAAAATTTCATTACCTTTAGGTATTGACCTTATGATATAACAGAAATTTGTTTCAATTATAGTAATATGTAAATGACCATATAATTTATGACAAGTTGGTAGATTTGTAAATTACATTTTGATAAGATATAGGTTATCATCATGAGGATTACTTTAGTACTTTTACGTGACTTTACTCCTTTTGTGGTCGTTTTATGCGGTACTAATTAACTCCTTGTTGGGGATTAGAAATCTTTTAACAAAATGTTATAATTTGTCTGTGTAAGCAACTTTTAGATTTACACTTTCTTGTTAAATATAACACATTATTTATTCTGTCTTATTGAGTCTGATTGATCTTAGTTGAACCTCATGCAATGTAAACTGATAATAAATGTGTCAGTCGTTAGACTAGATAATTCCTTACATAAATTGTTAACTTTCAGTTTACAATTAAAAATAGAAATATTGATAAAAAATTACAAACTGACCCACAGATAATTAGAGCTAGGATTGTAAAATGTTAATTGTGTGTATGATATGATTGGGCTTCAAATATTTCTTTCATTTGCACTCCCATTAAGTGTATTAATTGACATCCATTTAAGCAATAAACATTTCATATGATATCAAATGGATCCTTAGTTAAATAGCATTGACTTCTATAAAAGCTTTAAAAGCGTGTAAATCTTTAAACTTACAAACATATACATGAAGTAAGCTTATTTAATAGTTAATTTATATACACATATAAATTATTACTTAATCTTGTGTTTGGCCACTTCTTAAATACTTTAAACTCATATAAATCCTATGATTGTATAAAACTGGTATTATTCAAAAATAAAAAATAAAAATTGTGAGCTGGGAAAAGATTGGGGTCAAATTTGATCCTTTTCATCAGTTATTCCCATATAGGAGTACAATCTATCCAGATGTACAAGTTACATTATTTGTTATTCTTTTTATATAGCATGTCTGAAATAAAATTACTTTCTCTTACAACTTGGTCAAATTTTATCGACTGAGACTTCACTAACAGAAGACAGAGTCCCAGCAACGATTATTTATCAACGTCGGTGAGGTCAACCACTGGGGACAGGACCCAATGACCGTGATTGTCAGAGCCACGATGTATCTGTCCCTGCCTAGGAGCAAACCCAGGTCATCTATGTCTCCAGGCAAGAGCCTTACCCACTACGTCACATGAACTCCTTTGACACAACAGAAAATCTAGTCAAATACCTAGATTTTTTTCCTGATCAACCAAAAAAATGTGCTGCTTCGATTTATCTCCACATTGTTGATGCGCTCAAAATGTTAAGATGATGACAGTGTTACCATGACAATTGTTTTTGTTGTAAAAAATTTTACAGAAATTGGCAATAATTTGTGTTATGTATGTGTAATGGGTTATTTGATACCAAAACAAAATATACTTGAGGACACCAAATATAATAGACCATGTGCAATGTCCTTCCTCAGTGCACTATGATTCTATGAGAGCACTTCCATGTAGACCAAGTAATAGTGCAAAATCCAGACTGTTAAAAAATGTTCTCATTCATTGTCTCACAAAAAACCCTAAATAAAGACTTATTAGCAAATCTACAACTGTCATTATTTTGCTTGATATCAATCTGCCTTCCTTGCTGTTTACATTTGGGTATATATTTGCCTGGGAGATATATCAAGTCATTTTAATGGCAGAGTAGGCATCTCTTCAGTGTACTAGTGTGAATATTTTCAGAGATTTTTATACAGAATATAAATTTGCTGGGGAGCCTTATGTAAAGTGGTCATCACCATTTTTTTTTCATATAAACAATCAAACTTATTTATTGTTTCATCCATTTTAAACAAGGTAAAGGTTATATAAAGTCAAGTCCATGCTGAATCCCATATGCCCCACATCAGCTGGATTCAACTAATTCACTAATGCAGAGAACCATGTGATTAAACTTGTATATTACTCATTCTATTTGCCTGTTGTAAGATGGTTTGTTTTTTTGCAACATAACTCCAAAACTACTGCACGGAGGGTTATGAATGTTTTAGGGAGCATCAGAAATGTTACCAGTAACAACTGGTTCAAGTGTGGGCATTATCGGGTCAATATCCTTGATTCTAGACCAGAATTAGTAATGCTAGTATACTTTGCAAAAAATTTGCGAAGTCTGCACTCAAATTGCATCCGAGTGCTCTCTTGTTAGTTTAATGGTGGTGCAACATGACAAACCTATTTGCAAAGTTATTGAGTTGTCACTGTTAATAGAAAGTAAGTTAATTTAATAAATTACTTTGCTGGCACAATATCATTCCAGCTCAGGATGGGGAACTCAGCTAGCTAAAATAAAAAAGAGACATACAGATGGTTTTATTTCACTGAATTGTACTGGTTGGACATGTTTTAGAAATTTTAATAGCACATCTATGTCAGGATTTGACAGTTTTTTTCTGACCGTAGAGATTTTTTTTTGCCTGAATTCAGTTGCTAGTTGTACTAATAGTGTCAAAGGCCTTACCCAAATCGATTGGAATGGGATCACACTCCATGGATTCAAATATCTCAACCCCAATGCATTTTCAGAGCAGATATTGAACACACAACACGTGATTTATGACCCACCACCCTCCACTCGAGTGAAAGTCAGATATATAATCACTCGATGACCTGGACTCTTTGAAGCTGTCCCCTTCTTGGAAGTTCTCTTTGGATAAATCTATCTCACCATTTTAATGGACTAGGAGAATCAAGTAAACCCTGTAACACCACCCCCTCTCTTTACGTGACTTCTTCAACAAGTTTTACCAGAATAGTGCTGTCATATTAGGGTTAAAAGATTATATTAACACCTCAACTTGCACCTTCTATTTTGTCAACCCAACCTCACCTTTTGGTCACTTTTCACACTGGGTTCGAATCTTAAACTGGTGTGTGTTCAGCCTGAATTTGAAATGGAAGATGAGAAAATCTGGAAGATCGAGTGACTATTTGTAGGTTGAAAATTGAACATGCTGATGTCTCCAGAATACAAAAACTGTGAGAGAGGCAAAGAGGGAATTGAAGTGGTCCTGTCCACAGCACTGGATCATTTGCTGGGAGGATGGAAATGTTGGGATCGAGCAGGTGGCAACTATCATGTAGATATCGATTGGAGTTGAAGTTTTCTTCTATGCTCTGTTACAGTGCGATTTAGTTATCAAATTTGTCAAATATCATTCAAACTTTTACACAATAAAATGCTTATTTAATTATCTGTGTTAAAATATTTAGTCCTCCTTAACACCTCATAGTTTATAACACACAAACCTAGGTATAATGAGTTTCCTGAACTGCACAGCAAGAAACAGTAGGGAAAAGTTTGTAGGGAGAGAGAAGTGTTGATAATTTATATCATTGTAAAGGTAGATTCCCTTTCAATTCTAACTGAGATACATCTTCACTATATGTTAGATATAATGTATACACACAGACGACACAAAAGTAGTCTCCACAAAGTTTCCTTACACAATGCTGTAATATGTCCATCCCACATCATTAAGTACATCATCTACCATACTTTCTGTGGCTGATGTGTCTGTGATGTCACACAGAATCTCACCAGTGTCTGAATGAAATGTGTTGATATAGTAACAGCCTGTGTGCTGCAGACAGAAGATGGCACATTCGCTTATGGAGCTGGTCTTTGTTCTGAACACGGCAGGGGGATAAGAGCAGTAGAAAGCCTGGCCTGTTCTCATCTGTAAAGAGGATCGTGAACAGTTTATATGATTGCTATCATTTTTATTTTGTTTAGTGAAAAATGTGCATTGGTAGAATTCAAACTATCAGAGAAGGCAAGAACACATAGAGATGCAAGGAATTAAGGTTATTAAAAACTGACACATTTATACATCCTGAGTAACACAAAAAACATAATTGATGAATTATAATTTAGTCTGATGATGAAAGAAAAAGGCACTTTCTCAATTACATGGCTTTTGGTTGTTTGCTTGCTTTTATTTAATGCTAAGGGCAGTTTTTTGCACATATCTGTGCAATTTAAATCTACTGAAACTGTTTATAGACATTTGCTTGTTTGCCTGTAGTAGTGGTAAAACTGTTCCAAACACAACAGCCAAAAAATCTTCCTCTATTAAGAACAAGACAAAAGATAGTGTAAGGGAGTAGAATACAACAAATGGATCTAGCTTAGTCCGATTGGGTGATTACTGCATGAGCAGCTGAAAATAGATCAAAGGCTTCCTCATGTTTCTGTATGCTCCACCCAGGAGAACACAATATGTGGTATTTTTAAATATCATTGATTTATTCTGATTTGTCAGTATTAAGAGTGTTAGAAGGGGATAAAACAATGTGTATAGCATTCGGTCCCGAGACATTACCTGACAATCTCACTGAAAAAAGTCTTATTACCTCAATCAAAGAGCTATTAAATTCATGACTGTTTATTTGTCTTTTTGTCTGTCTGTTTGTTAGCAATATTACATGAATACTATTGGTCAATTGGTCAAAGAACAAACAAGAAGATAGGTTTTGGTTCAACTTAGAACGCTTTCAATTATGAGAGTGATCTGGATCAACACCTCAATGCAAAAAATATCAAAGACCCGGATTTTCTCATTTACTTATTATTGAGCCATTTAGAAAAATTATGAATGCCTTGGCGTTGTTATGCATTCCCTGAGAACTCTTGTTTATAGTGAATTTTACTCTTGTTTATTTTTTGAAATCCAATAAAAAAATTAAGTTTATTTTGTGTTAATCTTACTGTCTTACTACCTATCATAAATCACACCCTTGTTGACAAACTACCCTTGTCACTGAAAAACATAAGAGTTTTGACAGATTTTGAAGCATCTGCAAAAGAATGACACTTTCTTACCAACACAAGAAAGATCACTGGCCTTCAAATCCATCAATTTTAGGCCAGCCAAATGATTCGGCTTTGCACAGGTTAAATCAGCTGTCAGACCAGAGGGTGCATTGAGGAGATGTTGAGCTCTACAGTCACAAGTGATCATTGTGTCATCACGTGCAAGGGGGTCTGGAATGTGTCTCCAGATTCTGTTCTCACAGGCGTTTGGTAAAGAGGATATATTGTTATCAAACAGTGACAGTATTATTACACGTGTATATCCAATTAGGGCGTCATTTGGGATGTTGACTATTTGGTTCTCACTGAGGTATAGATATTCTACAGAAGTTTTGATGGGCTCGAAGTCTGGAAATATTGTTAACAGGTTGTTTTCAAGAAACAACAACTGCAGAGGCTGAGCTCCAAGGTATTCTTTGGGGACACTGGTAATTTTGTTGTCTGAAAAGTAGCAATAGTACAAAGAAAGATTTTATATCTTTTGTATAATATATATTATAGTAATAATTAATACGTAAAGGTCAATCTGGACAATGCACTAGGGCACCCTTTTTCCATATAAGGGTAGTAGAGTATTGAATTTTCAGTACGTTGCACTAATGGCATAGTTCTATTTATTGATCTTAGTTATTTATTTGGGGGTTTATTTTTGTTTATTTGGGGTTTTACGTCGCTTTCAACACTGTTCAGGTCTTATTTGGGGGTTTAACATCGTTTTCAACACTGTATAGGTCAGATCATAACAAGTAGTTTTATGGGCAGATGAAACCAGTACATGCAGCTGGCCAAAGATGTGTACTGTAAACTGCCGACCATCGGTAAGAAACTACCATCATTCCCATATAGGGTTTGGGATTGAACCGCCAACCCCAGGGGTTGGAGCTAAGTGTGTTACCACTACGGCACCATGACCCCCATTTATTTTTTTTATTTATTTTTTTTATTAATACCCATGCAAGTAATATAGTACAATTTTTAGTTTAAAATTAACTGCTCTTATAATAACTCATAAAGTTACATCTGGACACGTATTGGTATATGTTCTTAAAATCAGGGGGAAAAAAAAATTATACAAATAATTTTCTGTATGGGAGCCATTGACAGTTGAATTTATCAGTCCTATTCATCTCCATATTTACATGAAGCTGATCTCTAAATTGTTTCTGAAGTTTGTGCCCCCATTTATTGATCTTCGAACCTTTCCAGTATCACAACTGACTGCAAAATGATTTCTATTTCTTTCTAGAACCTTCTAGAATCCCCAGCTGTATATAAATATTGGAAAGACTTTCCACAGAGTTCGTTCTAAAGTGGAGATCTATATGGACAGTAGTCCTTCAAGTTGTAATACTTAACTGTGTATTTATTTATCTGTGTTCAGGTATTCAGATTACTGGACAGTGGATAAACCCGTTGCCAGAATCCACTCATTTGAGTAACTACTTTATCGACCATTTGATATGGATATATTGATCCAAACATAAAAGACATTTATTCTATTCAGATAATTATTATGGTCAACAATGTCTAAAATGGCTAGTGCCAAAGTGTTTATACAGTCACAATCTATTGAAGTTTTGAAACTTTCAAAAAAGATATGAACTGCATTTAGAGGAGAAAAGTCAACAGGTAAGCATAAATGTAAAAACGCTTATGATTTATAAAAGTTATTCGACTATTTACTGATAGGTGTTTTGATGTGCATAAGCCCCTTCCAATGGAACATAATGTGTAATTGGTGCCACCTTTCAGTGATTGTGAAATTGATATATACTTTCAACACTTTGAGCGAGTGGCTTAAAATTTCCAACAGCAGTGGCCATTTTTTGCTGCAAAGTGTCCAAAAAGGCCCAAAATGCACATACAGCTTTGCCATTATCTGAATGTTTGGGTTATAGTTGCAAGCAAAATGATATGGTAAAAGCATATGAGTTGGTATCACAAGTAGTATTCAGAAATTGCCATACACAAGAAAGTCAAGAAGAAAGAACTATACTACTATGACAGATGATATAATTCTACAGACTTTGAAAGGGGGCCCCGGTGGCAGAGTGGTAACACTCTCGCCTTCCACCTCTGAGGCCGGGGTTTGGTTCCCAGCATGGCCTCAAGTGGGAAAGCTGGTAGTTGCTTGCTGTTGGTCGGCAGTTTACAGTACAGATCCTTGACCAATTGCATGTACTGGTTTCCTCTGCCCTTCCAACTACCCATCGTGATATGACCTGTACAGTGTTGAAACCGACATAAAACCCCCAATAAATAAATAAATAGAGATGTTGAACAACGTAGACAAAATATTTTGATTGAAGATTTTGATTTTGCTATCTATATTAGCAGAAGGTAGAAGAATTACAATCAGCAGCAACTTATGCTGATGATTATACACTGGCTCACAATTCCTCTTTTAGCAATAATAGTTCCACTAATATTTCCCTGATTCCACAAGTAGGTCTTATCGAGAAGAAGGAATAAACACTAAAATATAACTGTAGAAAAGACAATACTTCAGACAAAGTTCAAACCACAAACCAGTCTCTGAGTAAGGATAGGAATCCCAGATCTTTTGCTCCAGTATGCTATTATTGAAAGAAATCTGGGCATGCTATGTCTGACTGTTGGCTCTTAAACAAAGGAGAGACCAGGTAGTAACACTCAATGCCTTAGTTTTGAACAAATCTAATTGGTGTTCTGGAGCAGACTCTATTATTACTTTAAACAAGTCTGAGAATACCATTGAAGAGTTCAAACCTTTTGTGTCTGAGCATTTTGTATCCTTAGGTAGTCGTTCCAGGCAAGTTTCCATTAAGATATCAAGGTACATTTAGACAATTACTTTTAGCAGATATTGCTGTTGAGTGTAAGCAGTTCAGTTTGTGAAAGTTTTATTGCTCAGGGTATTCAAGGAGGTTGTGTGAACATTCCTCTACAGAAGAAAATTTAGTATCGGTCTTTGTTCAAACTTATTTAATGCTCCAAATGTATCACTTACAAAGTTTATATTGATTTCAGAGCCGGGAAATGACCATGAATTAGCTCCTCTATTTAAATTGGCGCTACTGTCACTTGACCCAGATGGCTGTTATGTCAAAAGTGGTGTCTTTGGAGTGGAAACCACAAAATGTCCCGGAATCTGAGTAATAGTCAGTAATATGCTGAAGTATTTTGAGAAAGACTTGTGAGTTGGTGCAAGAAAATGAGAAAAAATGAAGATGCTTTATCATAGGAACTCACAAAAATGTGGTTTTAAACCAGGAGACAAGGTTTTTTAGTTTTATTTCTTGTTCAGGGAAACCATACAAATTGGGCCATATATGGGTCATACAAATTGTTGAAGAGAGAGTAGCCATTCTAGAGTATTTGAAACCTAGCGAGTAGGCACTGTATACTATTAAAATCCCTAAGAAAAGTAAGTCGACCCAACTGTTTGATGTGAATATGGTAAAACCATACTTTGATATGGGTCTGACGTGACCTTTTCACAGTCATTGACTGTAGTGTTTAAACACAAAATTATGTGTTGACGTGTTATAGTCCAACACATGCAACATGTTGGATTTACACTTAGGGTTTGTCCAAATGTAGCCGTAGCTGTTACGTTTGACTTAAATCTCAAACTTTTCAATTTGTCAATATTTGTGAGTATTTTGAATTGGTCCATTTTGATTGGTATATCCTAGAGTGCTGTCTCAATACAACCTCATATAGTTCGGGACCAAAATACCAACCTTAGTGCAAACAAAATGTTACAGGCCAAACTTTTTGAAGTTGTGAAACAAAGAATTAAACTGTACATATGAAACAGACTGTGGTAACTATTAAGATAAATATTATGATTCACTTACTTCTTAATACAAGAAAAGTTATTGTGTTGGCAACTGGTCTCCAATCTGGAAATGTTTTGATGTTATTGTCCATCAGTGAAACCATTTGTAGGTTTGTCAGGTGAGACATTTTAATAGTATCAACATACCTGTAACAATAAATACATAAAGGACTTTGTTGTATATTTCTATAAAAAATGTGGAGGGTGTTATTTCAGATTAGACAATGCGATAAATTATTTCATTAAGCTCTGATCTTAAATAATAATATATAATTAACATATTTGGCCAGCATTAAGATACACCTAGAAATAAAATATAATTGATTTGGTTACATTGTTCTAAAGTCTGGACAAAAGCCAAAGTTGTGCTTTTAAGTCCCATTCAACAGCCAGGATCGTATTGGGACAACCCACCAGCATTTCCTTAGTCTTGACAGTGTGATGGTGCAGTGGAGTAATCGACATAAATAGTAATATGAAGCTATTATTATCAGGTGTAATGGTAAAAATAGATGGATGTTAAATAATTATGTAATGAGAGAAATCTACAGATGTATTATATAAGGCACAACCATCGATCATTTGAAAGGGTTATAAGGCAATCAGTTTTTCAACTGAGGCAAAATTATAGAACATATAAGTAAAATCAGTGTAGCAAAGACACACTCTACTGAATGAAACCAATTTGTTAGATTACTTATGTTACGTAGACTAACACTTGTGAAATCAAATACATGGTGAAGGAAAACAATGCATTCTAGCCTACTAGAATTGGTTTGTAAATCTATTATTACACTGGTATTCTGCTAACCATACAGTGCTAATGTTACAATAATATCATTTGCTAAGCTGTCCAAAATGCTTGAGGTCCTCCTGATTGGTTAAAACTTGAATTCCTCATTTAATTCCTTTTGTTGCATTTTCTCAATAAACAAAGCTGTCACCGTTTAACCATGTGACAGCCCAGATTCTTTGTGTATCAGTATGGAAAGATAATTTCTCCTTTCCCTTAAATACCATCTCCTGCGGGGTTTTTCTTGTGTGCCCTCCACTTATGTGAACTCCAGTAACATTCATTTAGTTTTACATTACTATATTGAACCTTTCTTGTACTTAGCCTTAGAGACTGGCTACACTAAGAGCATAATTTTGACCTCTGACCTCTTTTCCGACATCTGTACCTAGTCATGGTTGGGGTTTTGAACATAATTCCACTGGGGTTTAACCATTTTAGATTAACCTGTAGGGTTGTTTCTTGGTCTTTGGTGTCTTCCAGGGCTTTTGTCCGGGTCCTGGCCTTTGAACTGTGATATAACGAGGTGCAAGTTTTCTGGTACCATTGGTGCTCTGTAATGAGGGTACCTACCGTTAATTAAGTAAAGAAATTAACGGTAGGTACCCTCATTGCTGTGTAGCCATTGTGTTTTTTCCAAGAGCAAGGTCCATTTGATAAGTTTTCTCACATACTATTTAAATAAAGTTAGTTGGCAAAGATTTATGTTTATGTTTTCCTTTAGTATCAAAAACTTTTTTGATAGGCTTAAGTACCTGCTCATATTATGTTTATTTCCCCCTTAACTGGTAACAAAAAACCCTCTTTGACAGGCCTACCTACTCACTATTTTCTTTTATTCAAGTCAATTGGCCAATGTTACATCTTACTTTTATGTTTTTTTTGAGAAGAAAAACCCCCAGGAGAATCATAAAGTCCAATCCATCAGAATTTTGAAAATCTGATATTAGAACTTCGAATTCGTACCTCAGGGCAATTTTCTAATTTAAATAACAGGATTGGAATTTCTGACATCAGGTAATTCTACTTACTCCAGAGAATTGTTATCCAAGTTGATTTGTTCAGTATCTGACGGTATATTGTCTGGAACAGACAGTAGGCCAAGATCCTGCAAGTTAATTATGCATTCCACAGTTGCAGCCAGTAGGTATAAGCATGCAATTAGATTCCAAGCCATCATACAAACACTTCCAGTGTTCTTTTATTGCTATAATCTTTCAGAGACAACTTATCTTGAAGCTGAGGTGATCTGATTATTATTATTATTTTGGTAAAATTATTCCATTCAGTGCGTTTTATATGGTTATTTAGTTATTGATTAAAGTAACATGCAATTTTATTTTTTCAGGAAAAATTAATTTATCAAATAATAGAATGCTTTTCAGTTATACAGTATGTTATAATAGAAGCAATAATAGTAGGAACAATAGAATGGGTTTCAGTTCATTGTAATAACAAAGAAATTTATACTATGAATTTGTCTATTGACTATATTTTGTTTCACTTTTCAAGACGTATTCATGTGAACAATTGAAAAAGATGAAATGTCCCTGACACTATTTGCAATTATTTTCCATCATTCAATTTAAAAACATATTAGACTTTTAAAACACAATAGTATTTATTGAATACAAAACATTTCTAAAGAAAATAAATATTGTCTCCTGCATACAATGTCTTCATACAATTTAATAATTACAAATAACAGCAGACCACTAGCTTCCAACACCTTCACTTTTGCTTTTATGCGTAAAGAAATAAAATCATTAAAAATCCTCGATTTAGAATTGGCTGTGGATTATTCCCAAACTCAAATGTTAGACTAAGGCCACCTGCTTTTAAAATTTAATGTAAATCAGTGCATTTTTCACAAACAAAATAAGTTGGTAGAGGTAATAATACAGAATTTTGCATTGTACACAGGTGTATCTTGTTTACTACCAAACACCTCTCGAAAGAACAACTTTCAGAATGGCAAAAATAAGCGATACAACAAATTGCAAGGTAAAACAAAATTAGAAAATATTTTCTTCGATTCGACCTGTACACAGGGTATAATGTGAATAAATGTGTTGGGAATGGATATTTACATTGTTCTTGTTTAATTATAAAGTTAATATTTGTTGCATTAATCACATCGTAAACACCATTGCATTTCAGTTTAGTATGTATATTTACTTCTAATTTGTTTACCCTTTTTATTCAAGCTAAATGCAGTCATTTATTGGGGGTACAAATAGCTACATTGATTGATATGAATCTTTTCTGTAACATTTTCAGACGACAAAATTATGACCAAATAAGTATAAAGTTAAAAAAAATGGCAATCAGGATGATGCGTGTTTACCTTTCCATCTAACGACCCAAGCACACTACAGGCGGTATTAATTACATTTATAGGCTTTTTATATGACCCAAGCACACTACAGGAGGTGTTAATTACATTGATAGAGGCTTTTTATATATGACCCTAGAATTAGAATTATACATTTATATAGCGCAAATCAAACACAGTAAGCATACCGAATGCGCTCTACAATACTTCTGGGGGCCACGTTGGCAGAGTAGTAATACTCTCACCTCCAACCTCTAAGGTTGGGGTTCAGTTCCCGGCACGTCCTCAAGTGGAAAAGCTTTTAGTTGCTTGCTGTTGGTTGGCAGTTTACAGTACAGAACCTTGACCAACTGTATATACTGGTTTCCTCTGCCCTTCCAACTACCATCGTGATTTGACCTGTACAGTGTTGAAAGCGATGTAAAACCCCAAATTAATAATAAATAAATTTACAATACTTCTAAGTTTATGACAACAAATTCACATAAATCCAGTCAGGGAACAATTGGCATAATTTTAGGCAATATATTCCCTTACAAAAAGATGAGTTTTTAAGTCACTCTTGAACTTTCGAAGTGTATTTGGACTCCTAATGTTGTATGGCAGTCTTTTCCAAAGCACTGGTCCATAAACACTGAATAATCGCCCGGCAAAAGGTTGTCTTGAGAGTATGTGGAACTTCCAGCAGCAAATCATCTTGACATGATCTCTGAGATTGACATTTTTTCTTCGAGAAAACGGTTGACAATGTTATCAGACATAAAATATGGAAAGATTCGGGATTTTCGAATGGAGACCTCACTCACTTTAAGAATGGTGATCAGTTTGTCTTTGTAAAATCCCCAGTGTGGCCACTTCTGCCAAGAGTGGCCCGTATCGCTGATATTAAATGCAAGGTGTTCCACGACAGCCAGTTTAAGCCTCACTGCTTAGTGTGCAATACACCATGTCACAAAATTGGTGATGAAACTTGAAAGCCAGATCTACCCAGGAGGTCATACCCTTCAGATCACACCACAATGTACTGTCAAATTTTTATATGTGTGACATTAATGTGTGGGGTAAAACTTTCCGATCTTCAGAGCACGCCTACCAGTGGAAGAAGGCCATGGATGTGGGTAAGGTGATGCTGGCTGAAGACAACAGAAATGCAGAGCATGCTGGTAAGGCGAAGCGACTGAGCAAAGCAATACCAGAAAATACTACTGCAGAACGGGAGGCTCAGTACTTAAAAATAATGCAGACAATTGTTGATGCAAAAGCAGCGCAGGTGCCTGAATTTAGACAGGGGTTACTAGACACAGAACAGTCTTATTTGGCAGAAGCAACTTTTGACAAATTCTGGGCTAGTGGTCTTTCTTCTGAGGATACTGAAAAGATAGATCTGAAGTACTTTCCAGGGCAAAATAAGCTTGGTATCCTCTTGATGGACATCAGGGATTTACTGTCTCGCAAGGAAGCAACACATGATAATAATACAGTGTCAACTGAGGATGTGCAGAGAAACCATGGATTAGACCAGTACACTCACTCATAAGGCCAGAAAGCATGTTATCTACTTCCAGCATGGCAGATACTCTGGGTGGTAGTGGATGTCATGCATCTGGTGAATTTGTAGAAAGTTGTGAAACTAAAGTTGATTCCTCAAAGCAAACTTGGTGAAAGCAAAGTTTCGAACATTTCACTTGGCAGTAAGAAACAACAAAGTTCACCTTCATCAAAACCTGGAGTTATCACAGGACCCAAAGAAATGCTTGCTAACCAAAAATAGAAGTCAAAGAGAAAGCCTTCAAAAACCCCAGAGAAAGAAAAGGGCACAAAAATTCAAAGACAGATCAAATGACTTAAATAAACATGTTTTTGTTAAAGCTTATGGAGTATCTTAGTTCTAAAGATAATATCGTGTTTAAATTCCATCATGGAAGGTTTAAAAATAACAACAATAAACATGCGTGGTTTACGTGATAGAAAAAAGCGACTTATTCTAACAAATTGGCTTAAAAGGAAAGATTTCCATATTGTGTGCTTACAAGAAACTTATGTTACTGAAGACATATTGCTTGATATTGAAAGAGATTTTCATGATTTGGGGAAATTATACATTTTCTATTCAGAATCCCCTCATGCAAGAGTGGTGGGTATCCTAATATCACATAAGCTGTCCAACTGGAAAGTAATTAATGTAAACAAAGATGATAATGGGCGGATGATCTTATTAAACACTAAAAATATTAATAATGAAGTATACAGTATTGGTTCCTTTTATGCACCAAACAATTTACAACAAAGAATCAACTTTATTACAGAATGTAATAAATTTTTATTAGATCACGCAGTTAATAGAAATAGAATGGTTGTAGCTGGTGACTTTAATACCTGCTATGATAAGTCTGATCGTGCTTCTGGTAAGATTGATAAAAGTGGGCAAACTTTTTCAGAGTTTCTGGGTGAAAGTAATTTGATAGACACATATAGATATGTAAATCCTAAATTAAAAGGATATACTTATATACATTCATCTGATCAGATACGCAACAGTAGAATTGATTATATTTTAACCTCTGCAGCATTAGCAGATGCTGCATTACACAGTTTAGTTCTCCCCTGTCCAGCCCCTGACCATAAAGCTTTAACAATTGATCTTGTTTTCAACAAAAACAAACGTGTTAAAGGGTACTGGAAATTTAACAATGCTTTATTAAAGGAACAGGATTATGTTAATATAATAAATTTGGAAATATGGCGTACTATTACCACCTACCGTTACTGTGTATCAAAACAGGAACTATTAGAGCTAATTAAAGTAATTGTTAAAGAAAACTCCATTGCTTATGCCATATGTAGGAAAAAGAAAAGACTCTGTAAAGTATCTCAATTTGAAAAAGAGATAGAAACTATGGATGTTAATATTTCAATAAATAATGACCAGGAGCTGACCTTAAAACAAAACCTCCTAAAAACTGAACTAAATGAATTGTACAAAGAAGACAGTATTGCAGCATATATACGTTCACGGGCAAAATGGTTGGAAAGTGGAGAAAAGAGTTCTTCTTATTTTCTAAATTTAGAAAAACAACATCAGACTGCAAATTGCATTGTCAAACTTGTTAATAATGAAGGGGACGTTGCTTTGTCTGATACTAAAATACTAGATCAATTAAAATCTTTCTATTCCAAATTATATTCCAGTAATGATCCTAAATCTTTAGATATAGAAAGCTACTTGGAAAAGTTAAATCTTTACCATGCACTTTCTGAAACCGATTTTGATTCTTGTGAGGGATTAATTACTAAAGAAGAGTGTGAAAAGGCTTTGTCTAAGATGGACGGAAATAAATCTCCTGGGCTTGATGGCCTTAGTACTGAATTTTATAAAGCTTTTTGGAATGAGTTAGGTGACTTAATTGTCGATTTATTTAATGAAGCTTTTGAAAATGGTATGCTTTCAGATTCACGTAATATATCTGTTCTGTCTCTGATATTTAAAAAAGGGGATACATCAAAGATTAAAAATTATAGGCCAATTAGTTTGACCAATACAGATTACAAGCTCCTTGCACATGTTCTAGCAAATCGCTTACATAAAGTTCTTCATAACATTATATCTCATGATCAGACAGGTTATATGAAAAAACGATACATAGGTAACAATATTCGTAAAGTACTTGATACTATTGAATATTTGAATAGGACAAATAATTCAGGAATTCTATTAATGCTTGACTTTGAAAAAGCTTTTGACACAGTAGAATGGCCTTTCCTATTCAAAGTTTTGGAAAAGTTCAACTTTGGCAATCAGTTTATTAAATGGATAAAAATTCCGTACAAAAATCCTCATACCACCATAAAAAACAATGGCTGGCTTTCAGACAAATTTCCCTTGAAAAGAGGAATTCGACAGGGATGTCCCGTTTCCGCCTTATTGTTCATATTATTAGTAGAAATCCTGGCTATTAAATTAAAAGAAAACCAGCACAAAGGTATAACAGTAAACATAGGCAATAACTCAAAAGAGTTTAAACTTTGTCAATATGCAGACGACATGTGCATCTTCTTGAAAGATGAATTACAGATAGCTCCTGTTTTAGGGTTAGTACAAAAATTTGGTGACCTAGCGGCACCCAAACTAAACTGATAAAAAACAGAAGGACTATGGCTAGGCAAGGATAAAGACCGTCAAGTCGATTGCTGTATGTAAAAAAAAAAGGTTGGCCGACAGACCCTATTCGATGTCTAGGAATATATATTGGTTCATGTAAAAAAAAAATGTAATTATATTAACTGGTGGTCCAAACTTAAGAAAATTGAAAAACTCTTGATGTCATGGAAAATGAGAAACCTGACTCTGCTTGGGAAAATCACTGTTATAAATCAACTGAATTTTCACACAATACAATAACAGAACAAAACAGGAAGAAACATTATTTTTTAAAAATTAGATTAATGCAGGGTTTCATTTTGTAAAATCTTTAAAATTTATAAATGGTGCTCTGGATGAAACATATATATATGACAAAATAACAGAAAAAAAAGAAAAAAAAAGAAACATATATTGTGAAATACTTAGTTTGAAAAAGGTTCTATCTCCCTATAAATATATATTGAGACAACTTTCGCAATTGCCTGAAAATAACTCCTTGGAGGATCTCAAAACCATCTCTAATTCTTATGCAACTGAGACATGTCAGGGTAGGCTTTTATACAAACATATTTTACAAAAAAAAATGACTCCACCTTATCAAAAAAGGGTATGGTTACGAATATTAGATGTCGACACAATTGACTTTGCAAATTTATATGTATGTAAAATTAAGCTTATGCCAGACAAGAAGCTGGCTGAGTTTAATTTTAAAGTACTACACCTTATACTTGCTTGTGGTCTTAATTTGAGCAGATGGGGTAAAGTTGAAAATAAATTGTGCAGAATTTGCAAAGTTACACATGATACTCCATATTTGTTGTTCTTTTGTACAAAAGCTATTACTGTCTGGAATTTGATTGGTAATATTTTTAAATGTGACATTTCGCTGACAGATATAATTATTACAAAAATGGATAAACCAATGTGTATGCTTATTTCAATCCTTGGGTATTTGATATATAAAGATTGGTTAATAAATGGTATGAAAGAAAACTGGGAATATAACAGTATTATTCTTTACATTAAATATGAATTAATTGGAAAAATTAAAGTGTATGAAAAACTTGATTTGATGAAAGACTTTGTGCAACTAATAGAAAAGGTTATTAAAAAATGTATTACTAATTGAGTGTGTTAAAGTTACCCAATGATGAAAATTCCTGATAAAAATAGCAAAAAAAAAAAAATCTTGACATGATCTCAGATCCTTACTTCTGCACTCCCTTTTCTTTATGAGATTTCTTAGGTACAAAGGTCTTTGTTTCATAGGCATTTGTAAACTAGCATCAACACTTTGAATTCTATTTTAGCTCTGATGGGTATCCAATGTAACTCCATTCATTCTGTCAAACTGTCAAAATTCAGGTAGCTTCACCAGGTAACTTCTGTAAACTTTACCAGTAATGAAAACTTTGTTCACAATGATGAAAACTTCACCAGCAATGAAAACTTCGCCAATAATGAAAACTTCACCAACAATGCTGTAAACTTTGCCAATAAGGAAAACTTTGCCAACAATAAGGAAAACTTCGCCAATAATAATGTAAACTTTGCCAATAATGAAATCTTTGCCAATACTGAATCCTTCACAACAGCAATGAAAACTTCGCCAATAACAATGTAAACATTGCCAACAAAAATGTAACCTTCGCCTACAACAATCAAAAGTTCACCAATAATGAAAACTTCACCAACAATGAAAACTTCGCCAACAACTATGAAAAATTCGCCAACCACAATGAAAATTTCACCAATAATTGAAACTTCACCAATAATGAAACCCTCGCCAACAGTGAAAATTCCCCAAACAGTTTATGAAACTCAAGTATTCCTTGTCAACAAGTTAGTTTCTTAATTAGAATCTAATAAAATAAATGTTTGCTATGTAAATGCATCTCAGCTAGTATGTGAACAGTGTATTGAATTTGTTTAGCTTGTTTGTGAAAATATCTGTTTCAAAATCTTTCAAACTTGCCGACTGCATCTCAGAGCTCCTACTTTTATAAGGCTCTGTGATATGGAGATAAATCAGGGTGCATTCCATGTTTTATAATGTACCGCTTGTTACTATATTTAGTAACATTTTATGGCACTTCCTCGTTCTTTCCAAGGTTTTCACTATGTCATATTGGATTAAGTGCTTATGGGCACAGCTGTCGGGAACTTATGTTTGCATGGGATCTGAGGTCAGCATGATGCTTATTGTATTTTCCACGCATCTGAACCTCTTCTATGTGACACCTCTTCAGACTGTAAAGTGCACAGTCTGATCATTCTCAAACCCTCCAAAAATTCATTACAATATTATTTTACATTTTCTTTCTTTATAGACCATTTCTTTTTCCTCTAAAAACATTTGCCACTTTTGCTAGTTCTCTGGCTTTGGCAGTAGTTTGGGTAACCTTGCTGGAGGTCACATGTCCTCACCTCCCCTGTTTCTAGTTTGGGTTGAGACTAGGGGCTACACCTTCGGCACAATTGGTTTCACAATTTGACTTTCCTTGCTTTAATGCAAGATTGTAGATTGCAAATATAATATGCAGTAATGTTGCCCATTTTATTTTAATCAGCATTGCCTCAGTAAACTGAATTATTTGTTTGGCAAAAGTTGGAGTAAATCTTTACTATAATCTTAATCTTCTAACCCGCATTGCCGCATTGCCTTAGTAAACTGTAATCATTTCATTGCCAATGCTTCTAGTGATTTCTTAAAGTAATGTTAATAGTAGACATTGCAATGTTCAATAAACCTTTCAGTGGATTATAATAACATGTTAGAACTTGGACAGTAATGCTCTTAACAATTTGTAAAGTGCTTTAGTAACTGAAATATTGTATAATCTTGTTTCTAGTCAACTACATAACAATGTTTTAGTAGATTAATAAATATATATTTAATCCCAATTGTGGCCATGGTGGCACAGTGGTAACACTCTTGCCTCCCACCACTGAGGTAGGGGTTCGATTCCCGGCACGTCCTCAAGTGGGAAAGCTGGTAGTTGTTTGCCGTTGGTCAGCAGTTTACAGTACAGAACCCTAACGAACTGTATGTACTGGTTTCCTCTGTCCTTCCAACTACCTGTCGTGATATGACCTGCATAGTGTTGAAAGCGACGCAAAACCCCAAATAAAAAAAAAATAATAATAATAAAAAATAATCCCTATTGCATGTTTTCTTGGCAAATGGTGGGAGGCCCATGGGGAATGAAAATATCTGTTTCAAAATCTCTCAAAATTAATGACTGCATCTCAGAGGCACTGCAATCTGGAAATAAATCAGGGTCCATTCCATGTTTTATGATGTACCGCTTTTGTTACTATTTTTAGCGACCTATTTTGTCATTGTTAACAAAGTTATTGGTGAAGCTTACAGCATTGTTGGTGAAGTCCCCATTGTTGTTGGCAAAGTTTGCATTATTGGTAAGTTTAAAAAACATAACACTATGGTGGCGCCAATACTCTTTCATAGGTAAAAATTATAAAGTACATACTGTAACAAAGAATAGGGAGGCCAGAGCTTTTTAAATAATTTAAGATACAACAGGCAGGTACATATATATGGAAGCTCTGGACTGCCAAAGTTTTTTTATTTTACTAACTTGAATATACCAGTTAGTTAACTTGAATATTTGAGTTAATAACTGGAATAATCGAGTTAGTAACTTGAATGTACAAGTTACTAACTTGAAAATACCAGTTACCTAACTTGAATATACCAGTTAACTAACTTGTATATACGAGTTAGCTAACTTGAATATACCAGTTAGCTAACTGGAACATACGAGTTACTAACTGGAATATACGAGTTAGTAACTGGAATATACTAGTTACTAACTTGAAAATACCAGTTAACTAACTTAAATTTACCAGTTAGTTAACTTGAATATACGAGTTAAGTAACTGGAATATACGAGTTAGCTAACTGGAATATACAAGTTAACTAACTGGAATATACGAGTTACTAACTGGAATATGCAAGTTACTAAATTTGAAAATAGCAGTTAACTAACTTGAATATATGAGTTAGCTAACTTGAATATACAAGTTAACTAACTGGAATATACGAGTTAGCTAACTGGAATATACGAGTTAACTAACTGGAATATACAAGTTAGCTAACTGGAATATACAAGTTAATAACTGGAGTATACGACTTAGTAACTGGAATATACCAGTTAGCTAACTGGAATATACGATTTAGCTAACTTGAACATACGAGTTAGCTAACTCATATATACCAGTTAATAACTCCTCTATTCAAGTTACTAACTCATATATTCAAGTTATCTAACTCATATATACAAGTTAGTAACTTGTATATTCGAGTTACTAACTGGTATATTCCAGTTAGTTAACTCGCATATACCAGTTAGCTAACTTGAACATACGAGTTAGCTAACTCATATATACCAGTTAATAACTCCTCTATTCAAGTTACTAACTCATATATTCAAGTTATCTAACTCATATATACAAGTTAGTAACTTGTATATTCGAGTTACTAACTGGTATATTCCAGTTAGTTAACTCGCATATACCAGTTAGCTAACTCATATATTCCAGTTAGTTAACTCGTATATTCAAGTTAACTAACTGGTATATTCAAGTTAGTAACTTGTATATTCCAGTTACTAACTCGTATATTCCAGTTAGTAACTCGTATATTCCAGTTTGCTAACTCGTATATTCAAGTTAACTAACTCATATATTCAAGTTAGTTAACTGGTATATTCAAGTTAGTAACTTGTTTATTCAAGTTACTAACTGGTATATTCAAGTTAGCTAACTCATATATTCAAGTTAGTAACTTGTATATTCAAGTTACTAACTGGTATATTCCAGTTAGTAACTCGTATATTCCAGTTAGTTAACTTGTATATTCCAGTTAGCTAACTTGTATATTCCAGTTAGCTAACTCGTATATTCCAGTTACTTAACTCGTATATTCAAGTTAGCTAACTCATATATTCAAGTTAGTAACTTGTATATTCAAGTTACTAACTGGTATATTCCAGTTAGTAACTCGTATATTCCAGTTAGTTAACTTGTATATTCCAGTTAGCTAACTTGTATATTCCAGTTACTTAACTCGTATATTCAAGTTAGCTAACTCGTATATACAAGTTAGTTAACTGGTATATTCAAGTTAGGTAACTGGTATTTTCAAGTTAGTAACTTGTACATTCAAGTTACTAACTCGAATATTTCAGTTATTAACTCAATTAGTCAAGTTAACTAACTGGTATATTCAAGTTAGAAATTAAAAAATAATAGTTAGTTAAAATTTAAAAAAACTTTGGCAGTCCAGAGCTTCCGTACATATATACACAATAAAACAAAGTTTTTAGAACATTTATAGAACTAAGGAATAGTATTAGGCACACACGAATACATTCAACTTATGTAGAAAGCTATAGCCTGGGATATTGACATATAAAGTACCACCACCTGTAATAAATAACTTACTAAATATTCATACCAACGAGGAAGTAAAATCTATTCTTTAACAAAGCAGATAAACATGAAGTCAGTTTTGGTGTCATAAAGCATGGAAATTTAAAGAAGTATTACAAGTATAATAATGGATATGGCAGACACACTATTATCTGTGTTGTTATTGGTGTCGTTGGGAAGCAAAGGTAAGATGTAAATCAAATTAAATATGTTTGTATAGATGTATACACTATGAATGATATTTTGTTGTTATTTTGCACTGCTTCGCAAAATATAACTATTAATATTTTTAAAATGTCTCTAATAAAAGACTCGTAATAAAGAGGTATGAGAGACAGAAGAAAGATCAGGTTAAATAATTTTTTAAGTTATAATATTTTGAAGACCACACAACATTCCCAAAATTTTAATGTTGAGCAGATTTTTTTACTTTAAAGCATAAAAAGCACCAAAATTTAACTTTGACACCACTGGTTACACAAGAGTTCTGGCAGGCATTCTGGGGGTGTGCATTTTAATAGTCATTTTTAAATGACGAAAATCTCAATTCCATCTGAGCAAATGGGTCCACGTCTTTTTTGTCAAATTTTTGATGTCACATTGCTGGGGAAATCTATTGTGTGACCTTGACTTTCACTTTTGCTTAAAAAATTTTGGTATTGATTTTGCAACCATTTCAGAAAATGGCAAGGTCATGGTTTCAACCTAATTAACATAATATTTTTGATATTGGTACCAACTACTATAAGCTAATTCATACAAAGAAAAGAGCGTAACTCTACTATTATCTAAAGAAAGACATATGTTTCGATTTTAATTTCGTTACTAAAGACACAGATACCCATAACTGTTTACACTCTTAATGTAAAATAGTGGTTAGTTCATATGGAGAGTTTAAGGTGAGTTTAAGGTGGCCTTAACTTGAGCTGAGCTCAGGTGCTTGATTGATAAGATTTGAGTTCAAGTTATGGTGAACTCGGGTTTTAACTAAACTGAAGGGAGAAAGAAGCAGCCTGGGGTCAATGCTGAAGGTCAAACTTATTACTGAATAATTATATGGTTGAATAAATTTTTTATATTATGGTTTCATAGCATATGAGGGTTATGTAAGAGCCAGTTTGACGAGTGTGTAAAAATTTAAACCTAAGAGAGTCCCATACCCCAGTAGGTAGTAGTTATGTTTGCAATAGGGATTGAAAAGCTGTGCCACTTTAGTGGAGGCATTGTGATCTGGGGTGATATAGGACCATACCAATTCCGGCAAAAAGGTGCCATGGCTCTGGATGTCCTGTATTTGACTTGAAAAAGAGGCTTTTTTATTTTGTTTAATTTTTTTAAACACACTTATTACAATATTTCAAAGTTTATCCCTACAAAAGATAGTTCAACTGGAAAAAACACGCACGAAAAAGTAGTATTACAAAAAAAACAAAAAACAGGATAAATTAACTTACTATATCACAAGCTTTTATACAGCAGCTTCTTCAAAAAGACACTTAAACAACTAAATCCCTTTTTGAAGACAGCAGCTCTGTCTCAGATAATGAAAGGAAAAAAGTTCTACATTAAGCCTCCATTTTAGGATTTAAAAAAATATGAAAAAAACAGATCTATCATGTTGTTTTTAGATTTGTAAATAAAATATTTTCTAGTTTAAATTACATAGATAACACATTATAATAATAATCTTTATTAATGTTAACAGCACCTAATAAATTTTCTAAGACACTGAGTTCAAAGTTTATAGAAAGTAGTGGGATTAACCAATTCTTTACATCTGTCCAAAATTTAGCAGTGTCAGGACAATAGTAAAAGAAGTGTTCCAGATTGTCAGTGTGCTTACATACATTACATTATGGTGATGTTTATTACTCAACATAAATAATTTATCGTTACATGGAAAAACATCATGTATAGTTTTGTATTGCAAAGTAATTAGATATGAATCTAAAACTATTTTATATGTTAGTTGGTATATACTTTTCCAATCAAAATTTGTCTAAAAAGGGGTAATGTTCTATCCACTTATTTTGGTTAACTGGGACTGGGTGTAACACAACAGTAATTATATACTTCTGAGCTTTTAATTTTTCCAATATCTTTCAAACATTGTTTAGGGACATTCATATAACCTGACCAAATACTATTATTGTTTGGTTTAGAAAGTTTATTTTTCATTGTTGAAGTTACTGCTCTATTTATTTGATTAAATGTCATATCTTGTACAGTTAGACTAAATGCTCTTTCTAACTCATACTTGGTTTCAAAGGTTTTACCATTGCCATCAAAAATATAATTACGATTAGATATAGGAGTATCTTTAACTCTTCCCATTTATACATTTTTGCATCTATTGGTTCATCAGCAACAAAAAAGAGAGGATTATCAAAGATATTTTCATAAAGTAGGTCCTCTCTCCTCATAATATTTGGTATCAATAGTTGATAGTCAAAACCAAATAGTTAATAGGTTTAAGTAAAAATTTGACCTGATATTATGTTTTATTGATGTTAGGAGTTTCCCTTTGCGTATATGTTTCCTATTGAGACCCATTAGTTTAAAGGCCAGTATTATTTTCCACTTGGCTGGTATATTGTGACAACGAAACATTTTATAGAAACCATTTTCAATCCACCTAATTCATTGGGTTAAACCAATGTATTTTAGAGACTAAATGTTATTTACCTCTCTAAACAAAATCAAAAAGCAATTTTTCAAATTCAGTCAGTATTTTCTGCTTCAAGGGAAGTAGAGATACAAGCTGTAATATGTGAGGAACTACTAAAGATTTCAAAACACTATTTTTCCCCTTTTATGTAAATTTTTGATGCTGCCAAGATTTTAAGATGTTGGTAATTATATTCATTTTATGTGCTACATTTAAAGATTCCTCTTCCTCATTGTCTAGAGAGAATGAGGTACTCAATGTTTTAAACGATTTCACCTTCCAACTAATATCAATATTGTCATCTCTATACACTAAAGGATCCTGAAAGTTGATCAAATAAGCTTCAGTTTTAGTTTTATTTGGTTTCAATACAGCATACATATAAAACTCCTAAAAAGAGGTCAATAGCATATAAAACGAAAGTGGTACTAGTTAAGAAGAGAGTCATGTCATCTGCTAACTGGCATAGTTTAATCTCGTTTTCATCAATATAGTAATTCCTTTAATATTGTTGGAGTATCTTAATAGAATGGCAATTATTTCCACAACTAGTAACATAGCAATGCACTGATAGGACATCCTTGCCTGATATAATTAGACAACTTAAAATAAGGTGTAAAATATCCATTTTTAAAATACAACTTTCTGTTTTTTATTTTGAGAATGGATATCCATTTTCTAAAGTTTTCTCCAAAATCATAGTACTTCAAGATTTCAGCAATGAGAGGCCATTTGATTTTATCAAATGCCTTTTCAAAGTCTACCAATAAAATGATACACAAGATTTTGTTGTATTTACAATAGTCTAAAATATCTGTCTCACATTTTCACCAAAGTATCTATTTTGGATATACCCAACCTGGTCTGGATCTATTAATTCATTTAAAGAAGTTTTTAACCTATTACTCAACACTGGCCAGTATTCAAAATTGAGAGTGAACCCATGATTTTAAATCAGTTAAACCTTTATCTTTCTTAGGTATACGATTAATAACACCCTGCTTTTGGCTAATCAAAAGTTCAACTTAATTAAATACACAAATGAAACTGTTGTAAACCTGATCACATATATCACCCCGGAAAAATTTATAGAATTCACAGGGAATGCTATTGGGTCCAGGAGACTTATTATTGCACATTGTTGAAAGTGCCTGTTAAACCTCTTCATTATTGATTCTGCTTTCACATAAGAGTTTGGTTTGATCTTAAATTCTTTGCATTTTTACATTTTAGATAGGCCTGAATTTCAAGGTTATTCTTATTACTGGGGTGTGGCATGATAACATGACCCATTTGTACCTACCCTCAAAAACTTGAGTCAAGCTTGCCAACCAAAGCATATAAAATGAAATGGTTCACATTAAAATATATCTTAATAATGGGCAGTTGTGGAGAGACAACTTCAGGTCAACTGGATTAGCCGTTTTTTTTATGAGAAAGGAATATGTTACCAAAATTCACCATTTTTTCACAAAAATTTGTTCACTCTGAAAAAAGCAAAGTTTTAAAATGTGTATATTGCATACAAATCCCTTAATAAATGCAAAAAAACAATTTTTTATGAAAGCGTATTATCTCATGTTTGATTTGGTATATAAAGCTCGAACCTACCTTCAATACTTTTTAAACTACAAGCTCTTGAGTATGTGCTGGTGGATATGGAAATTTAGGTTTGAAAATTGGGTGACTTTGTTTGAGCACCCACTACAATAACATTTTTTTTGTCTTTTTCTGACATTTTTAGTCAAATGATAGCCTAAAGTCTTTGGTTAAATGTGATCAAGATTTAAAGTCATTATCCCAATGCATCTCTGAGTATATTTGAATTAAAATATTAAATTCTGTTGTCCGAAATGCCCTGTCACATCTGAAGAGGCCACCTTTAAAAAAAACAGGAGCTGCAGAACCAAACAAAGATGCTGTTTAGAAGGAACAACATGTGCATTATAATGCCTGAAAATATAAACCTTTAATGGTTTTCTTCAACAGAATGACAGGCAAAAGTTTCTGTCCGAAACAGAAAATGTCACATCTGAAGAGGTTTAGTTTAACCTATGAAGATGTATTGTCATGATTGATAGTTTTAAAAGCAATATTTCAGCTTTATTTTATATGATTTTGTTTTAGGGAATATAAAACTGTGTACAGACATGAAAGTTTATTGGAAAAAGTCCCTAATATACAAATGAGGATGCCTACTTTTAAAAATTTACACTTTCTTCACAAAATGTAAATTTTACTTCCAGTGACATGGATAGATGAAATCAATGATTATTATTATGATTTACCATGAAAGTCAAATACACTTAGTTGCAATCCAGTTCAGAAAAAAGGCTCTTGGAAGATCGCTTCTGGAATAGTTTGACACCAATGGAACTCTTCAGATGTGACCAAATGCTCTTCAGATGTGACATATTGCTCTTCAGATGTGACTTTAAATAGTTTCGTTTCAGCGTTTCCCCATTCTTTACCTTGTGCAAATCCTTTATACAAAGGTCCGCAATTTTCAATATGTTGTCACATATTAGAATAAAAAGAACTCTGAAATGTTGACCTTATTTAACATGTCACATCTGAAGAGCTCTGACCAATTGGACAATTGCTAATGCAGTTGCAAGACTGGCCCACAACAGAAAAAGTCATTCTGTGTTTCCACCAATAGGACCAGTCTAGTACTGTCCATTCGCTATGTGGCTAGAACACTTCCTTCCTGTCTAAACAGTGTGACATCATACCATCTTTTTCGATGTCTAAACCTATTTAGACCCCTGGTAAGCTGATAGCGGGGTCAGTTGGGAGGGCCTTACCTGTTCATTGGGTAAGGTAATAACTTATATGCAATACAAAAGAGATGTTCCAGGAGGGGATGCCTCTCCGACCCTTAAGTCTGTCTCTGTGGAAACTAACCAAGAGACAAGTGAGATTCTCATCTTTGCTACTATAGATGGGTGAATTTCCCAGTTTGTCTGCAATGGCTGACCTGTAGCCATCAACTGTACTTGGCCGCAACTTCCTGTGCTGGAATAGATTCAACAGGAAGTCAGCAACCTTTGCCCTGAAGTCCACGTGATTACTGTGGCACCACTTTGTAAAAATGGTTCACTTAGCCTCATAGACTGATTTGGTTGAGACTCTCTAAGGAGCTTCAATTCGTGCTGCCACTGCCTCAGAGAAACCTCGCTCATTGATAACTGAGGCTCCAGGAGCCAGACATTGAGATTTAGGTTTGGTAGAATCCTGTGAGGGATGTGACTAAATGGCTGGGTTAGCAGATTGGGCAGGTACAGTGGAATTTGACCTGACATAGTCACTAGGTCCCAAAACCAGGGCATGGTGGGCCACCCTGGAGCAATCAGAAAAATTCTGTTGTACAGATAGTCCTGAAACTTCTCCAGCACTTTGCCCAAGATGGCTACTGGTAGGAAGGCATGAGGGTCCAGATCCTTCCACAGCAGACCAGTGCAACCTGCTTTCTGGGAGGGAGCAGGTTCCCCTTATAGTGTGCTCTCCTAAGTTAGTGCCCCACCCTTCTTTTGATACATCTGTAAAGATTGGCAGAGCACACCTGAGTGTAGTGGTAGACCTTGAAGAACAATTTCTTTGTATGGTCATCACTTTAGCTGAGGAGGGAGTGACCTGGGGATAGGGATCACCTTTTCTAGCGATTCTGGAACCTTCCAATTCCTTTTCAGGTGCCACTGTATAGGTCTCATATGTAGCCATCACAGGTGGACCTGTTTTTCTGTACCTTTCAGTAGCCCTTATGAGGGACATCAGCTGCTTGACCTGACAGGTTGGTTTGGAGAGCAGTTCCTGAATCTTTGCGTTCAAGGTTTGCCAGCGCTGTAGGGTGGGCGACAGGGTCTGACCTTGCCCTCCTTGGGGTTGAACTGGTAACGTATGAGGTTGAACACTTGTTTAAGTGGTTTGGGGTCCAGTTCTGATTTTTTCCTGTTTACCAACCTAGCTCCTGACACAGAGCTACTAGAGTATGTGTATGCTGGAGACAGGTTTGGTGGGATCTGGCTCTGACCAACCAGTCATCTAAGTACTGGTAGATTCTTATACCCTGTGTAAAACCATCAATTTGACCTTCATCACTACTGTAAATTCCATGGGTGTTGTGAATTGGTGAGACTGACCCTGGATGTGAAAATGTTCAGTCTGGCAGATTTATATTACCAATAGGAAATTGAACTGGAATCCTTGTCTTGTCAATCCTGAGATTTGGCAGTCCCGGTGTACTGGTTACGTGGCAAACCAGTAGCCTCCAAACTCTTAGAAGGGTAGCCTTCAACTAGTATGAGGTTGAGTTTATCCAACTTCTTACATAACCAGTCATCTGTCGGTATGTTGACTGAATTTAGATTTATTTTTTATTTTACATCATGTTCAACAGCCAGGGTCATGCTAGTTGGTCAAGATTATGCTCTGTAAACCACCGGGCATTGGTAAGTAACTACCAACTTTCCAACCTGAAGTACCTGGGCTGAGATTCGAACCGATGACCTCAGAGGTTAAAGGTGAGCACTCTAACTGCTACACCGAGCCCCCAGCATGTTGACTGAAATCTTTCCAACTGGTTGCAGTTTTGGTCCTGCAAAGGGGAGGTCATCAGCCTCTGAAGTGGCTGTATCCAGTTCGGGATATGCTTCCAACCCATGAAGGATCTAATGCCTCTCTCATTGTCTCTCTGTAGGTTTGCTCCTCTGAAAGAGCTTGGTCTATGTCGGCTGAAGTCGGACCCTGATCTAGGTCAGACAGCTCCATTTCCTCTGCTGGGCAAACAGTATGAGGTCGGTCAGTATGGGTTGACATTCGAATCAGTGTCCATCTAGGTAAGCTGCCTGACTGTCTCTGTAACCAGTGTACTGGACACCTGTCATTGCATAGCAGGAACCTGGTCTGTGGACTGGGGTCAGTCAACAGGCTGAGGTCGGTGCACATCAACAGGCTGAGGTCTGTCAAAAAGCTGAGTTGGTGTAATAAAAGGGTCAGCTGCCTTCAAAGCACCAGCTGGTGGAGCCCCTGTTGGTGTCATTTTCACAGTCTGGAAGGTCAGTTATGGTAGAAAGCTTCTGGCCAACAGCATTGCCTCCAGCCTTGAGAAATGTTCCGACCATTTCTGATCTAGAGCTTCTAATTTATTGTCAGTTGACGGCTTGGAAGACTTAGAAGGCCTTGAATGCTTTTTGGCATTATCCTTGTCTTTGGCCAATGGCTTCTTAGGTGATTTCTGCTTCTTCTGTTCATTCACAGACCCTAAAACCGAGACTACAGTTGAATCTATTAGGGTCTAACTAGTATCAGCAGCAGCAGACGTGTCAGACTTGCCATCTTGTTTTTCTTTCTTCAGTTTGTAAGATGATGTGGCCAGTTATGCTCGCTGATCAGTGATTAGGATATTACTGCGAGAAAAGTCTTCTTTTAAAACACAATGGTTGCTGCCCTTATCCTTGTCACGATAACATACACACTGGTTTGTTACTATTAAAGGTTGGCATTAAATAATATCATGTCCCTCTCTTCTGTCCCGGTGATACCATGTTGAGAAGTAACAATCACTATATGTAGAAAATATGAAATTAAAGTTCAAATCTACAAACAATCAGCAAATTCTTCAATTTCTGAAAGCTTCCCAAAAAACTCATCTGCACAGTACACAGTACCACATGGAAAAGATGATGTGACGTCACACTGACTAGACAGGAAGGAAGTATGTCACATCTGAAGAGCCAGTTTTATTTCATCTACAAATGACACTCATGTTGCCAGTTATAATTACTTATTACTTTCTCGGTGCAATATAAACATTTCTAAGCTTTAACAAGAAAATAAACACTAAAATTTTTAAAAAGTCACATCTGAAGAGCTATAAGTCACGTCTGAAGAGCATGTGTCACATCTGAAGAGTTTGCTTTGGAGACCTATATATGTGAAACCTGTACAATCATCCTAGCATTGGTTCTTTTAGAGGTAGACCACCTTTAGGTTAACACCTGCAAAAAGTTTTAACTTTTTGGATAGAGTACTTTTCTTTTTACAAGAAACGAAATGTGTTTTTTCAATAGGTGCTAAATATGCAAAAATAGAAAGCTGTCAAAAAATTTAACCAAGTTTCCATACATTGTTAACTTCATTCATATATGTTAGGGTGCTCAGCATAGTATTGGCAAAACACAAAACATGCTTGGTAATTAAGTTTTAAAATTATTAAAAATGAGAATTTCATGATGTGTCACATCTGAAGAGTTTCCAGACACACCTTTATATTCTTCAAGTTAAAATATACAAAACGACAAAAAGTTATCTTTTCATTATTGGAAGTAGATACTAGGGTCATAGTAGTATCTAAATGAACAGTTAGGTTTAATCTCCCAAAGACTTTAAAATTTCACCTCCAGTAAACACTTTTGGGTCATGTTATCATGCCACACCCCACTACATTCAAAACAATCAGAATACATTTCCTTTGCAATTCAAGAATTTCATGGGGCTCTTCAATTCATTTTCCATTATATGTCAATGCTGAAATATGTTCTTTGTTCTTTAAAGATTTAAGAAATACTTAGTTGGTTTTTCAAAATTTTCTAAATCCTTACATCTTAGACTTAATAAAGGCACCATGGGCAATTTGATCAGACATATCGTCTAGCTGATTATTGGTGATGCTGTACTCTTCAATTAAGTATGGGTGGGAGTGCTAGTAATGGTTTCTTCAAAGTCTAAAAGCCTTTTACTTAAAGTTTCTAGGCCTTTCTTTTCATTTTTATTTTTGATTATTGAATAAGTTCTAGATATCAGCTTCACCTGCTTCCATGAAGATATTTCTACCTAGAGCCCGCAGAATGTTTTCTCTTGTTTTACTAGAATTGAGAACTGAAACCACTGTGCGATTATCACAATGAATTAAGATATTTGTCACCCACACATGCTTCCAAACCCTAACAGTCACCAAGATATTCAGCATCTCTAGATGCACAATGTCCATTTGCAGATAACCCCTGGGGAGATGGATAGCAAAGAATGCATTGTTAAACTGGGCTCCCAAACCATTCATTGATGCATCTAATTGGATCCATCTTGAGATTTTGTATGACCAAAGAAGGGAGTGCCATTGCACTTGGGGGAGAAAAGTAAGAAACCATTGCAGATCCTGGTGGAAGTTGTGTGTTAATTGAATTTCTTCCTGCTTGTGTGAAGCTTGTAGTAGGTCAAGCATGGGATTTAAAAGCATCCTGGAGGACCTGACACATTTTGTGACATATTGTTAGCTGCCAAGCAGTGACCGGAGCTCTTTTTTTGGATGCAGTTACTTTAGAGACCCAAGAGTTACATAAATCTGATATTTCCATTACGTTTGAGTTGTGGTATGGATACTGTAAAATTTTATGTTTCAACATCTATATCCAGACACGTGCATTATGTGGCTGGCGTGACAAATTTCTTTTGATTGATGTCAAAATCTAATTTTTGTAAGAGATGGCAGAAGTTGTTAAAAGAGGTATCAGCCTAATTGTTTCAATCCCGATTATATCATCAATATAATTGGTGACACAAAATCCCCTGGTGTTTATAATTGATTTTGTATTGATTGACATGGGCAGTTTTGACATACATGAAGACATGTGATACCATTTGATTCGTGATTATTTTTGTGATTACAAGAGGCCTTTTGTTAGTACTAGTACTTGCATGCGGTTGGACTCTTACTTGTGACACTTGTAAATCCCTGGGCGTGTATGATACAGATTCTACCCATTTTGGCCGTCTCATGCAAAATATTTTATTGTCTTCCATTTGCATAGGAGGACAGCTTGACTTCCTTTGACTGCTTTCCAGCAAAAATCACCACTGCCCTCTATCAAATCAGGCATATAATCTAACATATGGTTACGAGTTTCAAAATTTGACTCTTCTCTGATTATCTGAGAAAAGCCTGAGACACATTGACTCATAGAAAGTGAGTCGTATGTGACTCATGATTTTTTGTTGCCTCCAAAAATAAAATTTTGGGCCCAAGGGACCTCCAATTTAGCCCAAACATTATCTACCCCCCCCCCCCACTTGTAAGTTTTCTATCTGTTCCTGTACTGATCTGGACAACTTCAGGCGGGTAGTGATGGCAGTATGAGATCCTCATCCTCATCTGATTCCTGGGTGTGACTTGACTGTTGGCAGAAAGCCTGACTTCTGGAGAATAGAACCATTGACTTTTCTTCCATTGTAGCCATACGGCGACTCAAGCTTTTCAGTTCACTCAAGATTAACAGATTTGTGTTCTGTATGTCCTTGCTAGCATTTACTTGATTTTCATTACTTTCACTGTTTATGTGCACCTTACATTTTGATTTTATGGGGCTTTCATGGCTACCCCCACTTTGTACAGTCAAATGATTTATTTGGCATCTTGAACTGTTAAACGACAAATGAGACTTTGATATCTGCGTGCATAGGTGAGAATGATGAGATTTGAATTTGATCCACAGAGCTAAACTCACAGGACTCAAAGAGTCAACAACTAGGTTCAACACCCTGGGATCAAACATAGGATCCAGCTACACTATTTCAACATCATGGCCATGGCAGGTATCCTGCAAAACACTAAAACTTTGAAGTTTTAGTGAAGCTTGAAAGTTTCAAATAGAATTTAAAAAAATAAATGTATTTTCTTTAAAAAGCGTGTTGCCAGTTTGAATTCTGTTTTACACTAAATATGGCCGCCAAAGGCGGGGAGTTCTAGGTTAAAAGGGTCAAATATGTCACACACTGTAAGTGGATCAACAAGCAAGAATATTTTTACTAGCAGAGCAATGACTAGGGTGACACCCAACTTGTCACTCCGCCACATGAACATAGTTCACTGGGATTGTAAACTCTTGTAATACGGTGAAGATATTACAAGTAAGTATAGATGTGTAATATTGTTAAAATATAAAAAATAAAATCCTTGGTGTGTTAAAACATAAGCACAAAAGCTACACAATCTCGACCATTATTGTGTTCTAGTTTGAGCTGAAACATTATCCTGCTGAGGCATTACTAACTGTTCTTAGAAATGAATACTCTGCGCCTGTTGTTTTCTTCAAAATAATTACACAGATGTTATCAGTCAATCTGTGTAAACATGAATCATAAATTTCAGTCATTACACGTTATGACTGAAAGTTTGGGTCAATACATTTTATCGATGGCTATGAAAATAATATACCATAGTTATATGTAGTTTTTATATGTGATTTTTCTGCTCCATGTGAGGGGCCACGGTGGCAGAGTGGTAACACTCTCGCCTCCCACCTCTGAGGCCGGGGTTCGATCCCCGTGACGGCCTTAAGTGGGAAAGCTGGTAGTTGCTTGCCGTTGGTCGGCAGTTTACAGTACACAACCCTAGCGAACTGTATGTACTGGTTTCCTCTGCCCTTCAAACTACCCGTCGTGATATGACCTGTACAGTGTTGAAAGCGACGTAAAACCCCAAACAAACAAATAAACAAATCTGCTCCATGTGAAATTGAGGTCCACTCTGAAATAATACATTGTTAGGAGCAGTCTTAATTTCCAGCCGGACTACCTTGAACCAATGCTTAGACATCAACAAAAATGTTTCTAAGCAGTACACTTCAGTTTTAGATGTGTATTTTGTTTTAGGTCTGTCAAATCCGGCATCAGTGTATGAAACATCTCAAGTGACACTTGGGAATGCCGCTGGTGGAACTTCATTAAAATCTAATGTTCCTGATTCTGCTATTGATTTAAGATGGTACATAAATGACCTGTCAACACGTATTTTGCACTACACATTTGGTACAACTGACCCTGTTTATTCTGCTGGATATGACTCGTCAAAATATGAATTTGATGCAGTGACCTTTTCTTTGACCATAAAGGATACAACTCAGAGTGACGCTGTTTCTTACTTCTTTGTAAGTTATTCATTTCAAGAAGAAATTACTTTACAAGTGTGTGGTAAGTAAACTTTAATTTTAACGCCATCTAGTAAAATCTCACATTTTCATAAACATGTTTCTGTATGACTTCTCCGAACAAAAGTTATTTTATAATATATTTTTTTTTTTTTTACATTTTGCAATATTCTGAGGTAATTTCTATTTTACGAATTATTGTAAACTGCACAACGAAGAACTGGTGTGATTATTAACATGGGATATTCTTTAATGTAGCTTGTATGTGCGTTGCTGTGTCTTCTGCCAGGGATGACAGTTCCAAAACTCTATATCTTAATCTGAAAAAAGAAGTTTTCATTACTTTGAGGTTTTCCTGTTCATAGCTCTTCCAGCATCTATCCAAGTGACCTGTACCAGTGGCATGTTACAGGATGGGACTGCCACAATTAGTGCTACAGCTACAAAACCACCTGATAGTTGTGATGAAGTTCCAACACTGTCCCTGGATGGGAGGTCTCCATTCAATTGTAATACTGATAAGACATCTAAAACCTGCAACTTCATTGTAAGCCAAACTGGTACTTACACAGTGACAGCCACCCTGGTGAGTGTCACAGCAACATGTACCAGTGATGTCAATGGTAAGTAACATGAAAATTATTTAGATAATTCATACGTTTTGACTGCTGTTTTACTACTATCGCTAATGTACCTTACCTGAGGAAGTATATCAATTTGGCACTATCGAAATCCTTGAATAATAATAACAATGCTATGACAATACAAAATCACCTTATTTTTTGCCAATATCTAGTCAGATTTTTTTAGTAATAATAAAACAACTTTCTCCTTAACAATTGTATTACCATTTCAAGGGGCTTACACAAATACTTTTTTGTTTCAATAAAATAAGGCCATAACCCTTTACCTATAAAAATAGGTAATTATGTTGACCCCAAAAAGTCCAATAAATCTGAAAGAGATGATTGGGCATATTGTAGAAGTAGACAAAGCAAAATTAAATATCTTATAAAAATTGTATAGGGAAATAAAGAAAAGAAAAAAAGTATGCCAGTTGTGTATTATACTATGTAAGCTCACAGCTGATTAATGCATATTCATTTTTGTCATAACAAGACTTATTTGGATCAATTCTTTATACCCTACAGGCCACCTCTGTACAAAATTTAAAAATGCATTCATAAATATAGAAGTTAATTCAGATTTAAGTATCCCAAATATGTTTTAACAGCCAAAACTGTTCTATATCTACAGATGCTCTTTTTGGCTTCTAAAAATGCCAATAAGTAACTACATTAATTCATTTTGAAAATAATGTATTATCGAATCTGTAAAATTGATTGCTGGCCAACATATCATTTTAAATCGTCATCATCATCATCATCATCATCATCCCTTTAGAATGCCACTGGAGATATATACCCATTATATATATATATATATATAATATTAACATTTTAGGTGGTGATCCAAGTCGCTTAATATATGCCTGTACCTGGGATTTCACCCAGATCCTCCATGTTCCTTAGCCAGTGTGTTATTAGGTTAAAGTGACAGATTATTATTGTTTGAATTCTGTTTTACACTAAATATGGCCGCCAAAGGCGGGGAGTTCTATGTTAAAAGGGTCAAATATGTCACACACTGTAAGTGGATCAACAAACAAGAATATTTTTACTAGCAGAGCAATGACTAGGGTGACACCCAACTTGTCACTCTGCCACATAAACATAGTTCACTGGGATTGTAAACTCTTGTAATACGGTGAAGATATTACAAGTAAGTATAGATGTGTAATATTGTTAAAATATAAAAAATAAAATCCTTGGTGTTAAAACATAAGCACAAAAGCTACACAATCTCGACCATTATTGTGTTCTAGTTTGAGCTGAAACATTATCCTACTGAGGCATTACTAACTGTTCTTAGAAATGAATACTCTGCGCCTGTTGTTTTCTTCAAAATAATTACACAGATGTTATCAGTCAATCTGTGTAAAAATGAATCATAAATTTCAGTCATTACACGTTATGACTGAAAGTTTGGGTCAATACATTTTATCGATGGCTATGAAAATAATATACCATAGTTATATGTAGCTTTATATCTGATTTTTCTGCTCCATGCGAAATTGAGGTCCACTCTGAAATAATACATTGTTAGGAGCAGTCTTAATTTCCAGCCGGACTACCTTGAACCAATGCTTAGACATCAACAAAAATGTTTCTAAGCAGTACACTTCAGTTTTAGATGTGTATTTTGTTTTAGGTCTGTCAAATCTGGCATCAGCGTATGAAACATCTCAAGTGACACTTGGGAATGCCGCTGGTGGAACTTCATTAAAATCTAATGTTCCTGATTCTGCTATTGATTTAAGATGGTACATAAATGACCTGTCAACACGTATTTTGCGCTACACATTTGGTACAACTGACCCTGTTTATTCTGCTGGATATGACTCGTCAAAATATGAATTTGACGCAGTGACCTTTTCTTTGACCATAAAGGATACAACTCAGAGTGACGCTGTTTCTTACTTCTTTGTAAGTTATTCATTTCAAGAAGAAATTACTTTACAAGTGTGTGGTAAGTAAACTTTAATTTTAACGTCATCTAGTAAAATCTCACATTTTCATAAACATGTTTCTGTATAACTTCTCCGAACAAAAGTTATTTTATAATATTTTATTTTTAGTTTTTTTTTTGTTTTTTTTTGCATTTTGCAATATTCTGAGGTAATTTCTATTTTACGAATTATTGTAAACTGCAGAACGAAGAACTGGCGTGATTATTAACATGGGATATTCTTTAATGTAGCTTGTATGTGCGTTGCTGTGTCTTCTGCCAGGGATGACAGTTCCAAAACTCTATATCTAAATCTGAAAAAAGAAGTTTTCGTTACTTTGAGGTTTTCCTGTTCATAGCTCTTCCAGCATCTATCCAAGTGACCTGTACCAGTGGCATGTTACAGGATGGGACTGCCACAATTAGTGCTACAGCTACAAAACCACCTGATAGTTGTGATGAAGTTCCAACACTGTCCCTGGATGGGAGGTCTCCATTCAATTGTAATACTGATAAGACATCTAAAACCTGCAACTTCATTGTAAGCCAAACTGGTACTTACACAGTGACAGCCACCCTGGTGAGTGTCACAACAACATGTACCAGTGATGTCAGTGGTAAGTAACATGAAAATTATTTAGATAATTCATATGTTTTGACTGCTGTTTTACTACTATCGCTAATGTACCTTACCTGAGGAAGTATACCAATTTGGCACTATCGAAATCCTTAAATAATAATCATACAAAGCACAATGCTATGGCAATACAAAATCACCTTATTTTTGCCAATATCTAGTCAGATTTTTTTAGTAATAATAAAACAACTTTCTCCTTAACAATTGTATTACCATTTCAAGGGGCTTACACAAATACTTTTTTTGTTTCAATAAAATAAGCCCATAACCCTTTACCTATAAAAATAGGTAATTATGTTGACCCCAAAATGTCCAATAAATCTGAAAGAGATGATTGGGCATATTGTAGAAGTAGACAGAGCAAAATTAAATATCTTATAAAAATTGTATAGGGGAATAAAGAAAAGAAAAAAAAGTATGCCAGTTGTGTATTATACTATGTAAGCTCACAGCTGATTAATGCATATTCATTTTTTGTCATAACGAGACTTATTTGGATCAATTCTTTATACCCTACAGGCCACCTCTGTACAAAATTTTAAAATGCATTCATAAATATAGAAGTTAATTCAGATTTAAGTATCCCAAATATGTTTTAACAGCCAAAACTGTTCTATATCTACAGATGCTCTTTTTGGCTTCTAAAAATGCCAGTAAGTAACTACATTAATCTATTTTGAAAATAATGTATTATCGAATCTGTAAAATTGATTGCTGGCCAACATATCATTTTAAATCATCATCATCATCATCATCATCCCTTTAGAATATAACTGGAGATATGTACCCATTATATGTATATATAATATTAACATTTTAGGTGGTGATCCAAGTCGCTTAATATATGCCTGTACCTGGGATTTCACCCAGATCCTCCATGTTCCTTAGCCAGTGTGTTATTAGGTTAAAGTGACAGATTATTGCCAAAACATAATTTCTAAAAAAGCTCACTATACCTTAGATCAAAAGATAAAAGTAGGTGTTCTTCATCCATTAGAACAGCTTAAATTACCTAAGTGAAATACTGAGAAATTTACTACCAGATCATCAATCAGCAATCAGGACCTCATAAAACTAGACTGATTGATTTCAACATCAGGACTGGAACTTAATCTTAAGTAAAAGTTTAACTAAAATATATTTTTAAAAATTTGCATTCCATGTCAAAACGTGAATCTATCGGGTGTTTCGGTCTCAGTTTTCTCCACTCAACCAATAAATGTGCTTTTCAGGTGCTTCACTTGCCATACACATTGACCTTAGGTATAGTAAGGTCATTGCCTTTCAAATTTTGGAACCTCTGTTTTGGACCTATCATACTTCCTACAGGGATTGGCGTACCAACTCTCGTGTGACCTTTGACATATAACATATACATTTTACATAATTTCTTCATGTATATATGAATATAATCCTGCTTGGTGTACTACTTATTCACTATAATTTACAATAATATAACACATATTCTAATGATGATGAGTAAGTTATCACAATTAATTATCAGTTTTTATCGTTTAAAAGGCTTTTTAAATCTCATGTAGACTTTCTTCCAGTTGGGTAATCTCATATGGTATGGCTTTATTTATTCCATGTGAATCTCATTTGACACTCCTCTGTTCACTCACATCAAATCCAGCAATACCACACACACTGTGTTAGTGTTTTGGTAAAATATTTGATTTGGTTCGTTTACTCAGCTTATTTTAAGAAAACGCCAAGTACTTAATCTCAAATTAAGAATCGATTTAGACCTTAATTATTCATTTAAACCAGTTAGAAAATAAAGTAGTTAATAATTTTAACCATAACTTGATTCAAAAAAACGTTTTACTACAGAATTAAAATTAGCTTCAAATTGTTTTCCTTAAAGATCATTACCCAGTAAACATTTTTAGGTTTTGCAAACGTTTGAAATGAAACATTTGGCAAAGGTTAAAAAATGATGGGTACGAAAACCATTTGTAATGGAATTTTTTAAAACGTTTTTTGAAAACCATTTATTAAACGTTTCACAATAAATGTTAGAAAAATGTTATAAATGAACATAATAATGTCTGAATAATAATGGGGTCAGAGGTTAAATTAAATATCTTTGTATGGTTGCTCACTATTAAAATGTTATTTTCATGTCTAGAATTGTAAGATAATGGCTTAGAAATTGTGCCCCCATTGAATTCATACTTTTAGGGATTGCATGTGGGGCAATTTTTGACAAAGTCCTCTAAAATCCCCTATTATTGCTCACCGCCATCTTTGTTTGGACATGTTTGAAGGTGATGGTTTAAAATTATAGGTTTAAAAAACGTTTTTTATAGAATGTTTTTAAAACATTTGACAAGCAATGTTGTTTAAACATTTTATGTGTACTGTTTATCAAACATTTCATGATGAATGTTTGAAAACCATTTCCAGCAAAACCTTAATTTCTTCAGCTGTTTTATAAATGTTTTAAAAACGTTTCCAGTCAAACCTAGCTTTTTGAGTTATTGTATGAATGTTTAATAAACGTTTTCAGCAAAAATGTTTTTATAGAGAATGTTTATAAAACGTTTTTTAAACATTACAGTAAAAACGTTTGCTTAGAAACGTTTAAAAAACCAAAGATATGGTTTACTTAGTTTTAAAATCGTTTTGTAAACATTTAAACCATTTAAAAACGTTTCTAATGTTAACTGGGTAGTTTGTGACCTTGACCTTTGAAATTAACCTGCCTGTTGCTCCTCTTACTTACATACGAAATCCATTTTCCAGTTTAATGTTAGTTAGGAGCTGGACCATAAAACCCTCTTTAATCCACCTCTGTGGATGCTGGTTTAATTTGTCAATCTGAGTTAAGTGGAAAGATTTGTAGTTGATTGGCAATTCTTAGTTGTTTACAGTGCAGCATATCAGTGAACTATGAACCACTACTTCACTCCCTTGCATTCAGTATCAGTTATCTTATTTTATGTAACCAATTTGCATAAAAAGTAGTTCTAAAAACGAATGAAAGGCAATTTTCCCCAAAACTTGGTGTTCTTTATTGCATTAATGACTGACTTACCTTTGAGGTCACACAACTGGACCTGTAAAAACTTGTATGTTAAACAGAAACCAATTAATATATATTATTTATAATATGACCTTTGAGGTCACACAAATGGACCTGTGCAAACTTTGATTTTTTTTATTATTTTTAACCCAAATCAATTGGTATATGCTATTTATAATATGAAAACATACAATATCATAACTTTTCACTAACACAGAATTTTACTAGTTAATGCTATACAAGCACACTTTCTATAGGATCTTGTCCTAGCTTTATTTAATCATTGTATCTGAGGAGAATTTATCTGCGGTATTACTGTTTAAAAAAGTAAAAAAATAAGAAGCAATATTTATAACATAGATAAATATAATAAATTGTTTTGACAATTACATGCTGAAAGTTTACTGTGAAGGGATTTTAATATTGTCACAAAATGAAAGTTAATAAAATAGTACATCAACTAAAAAAACTACGCCAAATCAATCTACTACAATGTAACTAAGAGGTTATAACGGAAATAAGAAAGAAACTTTTCTTGGTTGACAAAAGTTTGAAAATGACTTAGTTTTAAATTTGTATCATGAACAAGGAAACTTATAAATACAAAATTATTTTGTGAGTAATAATAGATATTTCAAACATAATTCTTTTTGTGATATCTCCATTAGTCCTGTTTATTTACTTAGGTGTATGTTGTATACATTTATCCATGCGGATATGAGCCTAATGCCTGTGTCACACATTTCTGTGCAATCATTACTGTATGTTTCTGCTTCATGACCTCACCTTTATGGTTCCAAAAAGACCTTGCATCTGGCCAATGCATTTTAGAGAATTAGCTTGTCCACCCCGCTTCACCCCTTCAGTTTGTAGAGTTTAATTTTACAATGTTTTTAAAAAGCTGTCCCCAATGTAGAGTATTGTGTTAAGTGTTGTTAAGTTGCCTCCCCCCCCCCCCCCCGACCACCATACACGTCCTATCCAAATGCAAATTAAACCAAATGGCACTGAATGCATGCAAATATTAGGCAGACCAAACCACAAAAGTATCTACTCATTAAGCTTGAAGTTATGTCCATCTATTAAATTCCAATACACATTCAATGACTTTGACTATTGAATGTACATGTTCAACTAAAAACCAACGAATGTATATGTCGTGTCAGAAAGTCCAATCCATCAGAATTTAAACTTTCTGATGTCAGAAAGTCCAATAGGACTTTCCAATGTATTTCTTTGTCACAATTTGAAATTCTGACAAAATTATTTGCCAGAAAGTTCTGATGTCAGAATGTCCAATTCTGTTATTTGATTAGAAATTTGCTCTGAGGTACAAAATTTGAAGTTATAAAATGTCAAATTATGATGGACTGGACTTTCTGACACTGGGGAATCAGAATGTCTAATCCATCAGAAAGTCCACTCGTGTTACTTTTTGCGTATGACTGCAACTAATAGGGATAAAGATAAAGGCAGTTTTTCAGTAAACTTAATTTAATGTACATCTGTTGAATCAATATAAAACATTATTATCACAAAGAACACCAACAAAAGCACAGCAATATAGGTAATTCACAAATTACAAATAAAAGCACAAAATGTCATTAAGATATTTTTCAAAATGAAGGTTATTGTGACTTTAGAACATGTGTTGACAGACAGTTCTGTTGAGATGGCATTTTGTAGAGCACTATTGGTGATACAACTACCTTTGCATTGGCAAACATAATGGGTTTTTTGCTGGCCTGACAGTTTGTAGTTGTCTTGAAAAAATCCAATGTCAGAACTTTAAATTCATTCCTCAGAGCAATTTTCTTATTCAATAGCAGGATTAGACTTTCTGACATCAGAACTTCCAATTGGACATTCTGATGGCAGATTTGAAATTCTGATGGATTGGACCTTCTGACACAATATATATAGGCAATGGATATTTGCCATAAACTGTGTACATTCAATGATGGAACAATTGAATCTATACATTTAGTGGTTCAGTCATTGCATTCATAAATTTAACGGTTGTCTGCATTCAAAGTAATATGTATATTTTTTATACTTGATTAATGTAGCTTTTCCAGTATATCTTATTTCATGTTTTCTCACAATATACATGGTTAGGATTAATCGCAACTTTTTTGTTTATTTCTTTATTGTAGTGACATATGTATACAGGCACATTATAAAACTACAGATTTCAAAAGAAATGTAACAACTAAAACCAAGCCCATTGTGAGGGTTACAGATCACTCTAAAATCATATAAGTGTGAGGGTCATATTTAAGCATTAAACCGTATAGAATACATCTGTCATACATTGGAGAAGACTGAAACAGTGATCTATTAGACAGTTTAGTTTCTACAACGATAACATTAACATGTTAGAGATTACATTGTATACAAATGATCTTTCCTAATACCCCAGGCTTTTTCAGCATAAATGGTTAACGGTTTTGCATCACTTTTCATTATTTTAAAATATTTTTACAGTCACACATTTCAGTAAGATTTCGTATAACCCTTTTCAATGAATTCTACATTTTTAGTTTCAATACAGAGTATAGATCACATTTACAACTAAAATGATGTTATGCTTCAATTTTTGACCAAAAACAGATTCTTTCATGAAATGGGGTTTTAGTTTTCTGTCACTTTCAATGGAGAGTAGTTAAATACCAAAACGCAATTAGACACCTTTGGAATTTTTTAATATTTCTTATCAAATAGTTTTCTGTGTTAAATTGAGTCTTGAATTTTCTATACATTCCTAATTAAGTTTTTCACGTAAGGATGTTTTTCAAGTCTCTTCAGTGTTCTGTAACAATTTAAATTTAACCTGATTATCAAAATAAAAATTGAACCGTATGTCTATTGTTTTTAAGGCAGGCAATGCTTTACTCCCCATTCCATGTAACCAAGTGCCTTTATCATCTGTATTCTCAATTTCTGGTAACAATTGTTGTTTTGTTATTCTTGTATTATCTAACCAGATTAATCTGTTCTATAGTTTGCACATAATAAAGTAACGTCTGCATTTAGTTGCGACCCATACAAATTCACTAAATGCTGCCAGAATAGGAGCATTATTGTGAACACCAAAAAAAAAAAAAAAAAAAATCTAAGAACACACAGTTCTAATACAATTCTAAATTTATCTGTGCAGTTACCCCATATCCCTGAGCTATAATTTATGATAGGTATGACAAATATCTCGTACATTTTTTGTAGATTTTGAAACCTGCAAATTTAATTTGTTTTAGCCTGTGTATCTTTCCTCCAAATAACCCTTCTAGTAGCTTCAGCTAAAACTTGTCCACACATTTTAAAATTCAAGTGTTCATCAAATAATTCTTCACTTTGATTAAACTATTTCTTACTCTCTTAACATGAATGTCCTGTGTTTTAGTTCTATTTACAATAATTTCCCATTCATTGCACCATTCATGAACAAAGTTTAACATTTGTTTTAAGTTGCTCTGAAATCAGAGCAATATCATCAGATTAAAGGAGAAGACATATACTCATATCCCCTACCATGATTCCAAGATTAAGTTTTTTAGCACAATTGCTAGATTATTTATGAAAGTACTGAATAGACTTGGTGAAAGAATATCATATTGCTGGACACCATTGATTTTTTTCTAACAGTCTTTACGCCGGATCCGGTATTAAAAACAGAACTCTCTTCCACTGTCAGTCTTCCCTGTGGTTCTACATCCAGACTATTTCCAAGTGATGCAAGCAGAGTTTTCTGGTATAAAGGGGATGATGTCACAGAAATTACAGCCAGAATCCTCTACTATAAGTTCAGTGATTCATCTACTAGATACTACAATGACTACTCCTCGCCCAAATACATGTGTAGTTTTGACAGAGTGCTCAGTATCTCTGATGTGAAGACTGGAGATCAGGGATCTTACATATGTGAAGCTTTTGGCTCATCAGTGTCTTATACCTTCATGGTCAAATTGGATGTAATTGGTGAGTTTTACAAGCACATATGAACTTCTTATTGTTTTCTTGTCACAGTCTCAACTATCTGTCTAAAGTAATATGCACCTTCAAAAGTAACTCAGTTGTCACTTTCATTTTTAGATATCACAATCGGTAGTTGTGAAAGTTTTCTGAAACTACACAGGTCTTTAAATACTAATAGACGGAAAATTTTACGAATTCTTCTGTGTCAAAAGTTTGTGATACTTTGTATATTGGGCAGGTATTTATGGCCATCTATTCGACAACTTTTTTCAGGGTATCACATTTCAGTTTCCCAATTCAAGTGCCAATTTTGACCATACTTGACATATTTTGGCATTTGATCTCTTTTTCACCAAGGATTCCAATTGGATTCTGATTAAGTGGTCACAAACATGCTAACTGAACAACACAAAGCTAACAGCACCTCCACAGTGTGGAAAGGCTGTTATTTGCCCCCTTAAAGGAGTTGAACACATTTTTCAGTGATATTACTCTCCAGATAATGACCCTCTACTTCAAAACAAAGTCAAGCAAGGTGGTCGGCACGAACATAATGCAAAATTAGAAAATTTTTCAGTGTTATTAATGTCATATTAGGTTTTCCATCATAAATTTATACCTGCCAAACAATTTGAAATTCAGGGTCCACTTTGGCTTTCAATGCACATGTTGCTGTGTATAAATTTTTTCCCTTGACACGGGGACATCAAACTGTGTTTGGGGGTAAATTTATGAAAACTCTAATTTTACTTTAAGAAACTTCAGTGGTAGAAGCTTCTATAAAATAAAAATGCTATTTGAGACATAATATGAAGAGGGTAACAAAGTATAATAAAGCAGATTGATTTATTCAACAGGGAAAGAGGATGTGTGTGCGAAAGGAAACGCTAAGACAGGCCTTATTGCTGCTTTAATTGTTGTGATCCTCATTGCTTGCATCTTTGGGATTGTAACTTTGGTTTTGATCTATAAGCTAAGACATTACTCAGACAGGTCTCAACAAAAGGTATGTTACAGTATAAAGCACATATTAAGTTCATAACATACTTTTTGTTAGTACCAAATATAAGTGTAAAATCACAAAATTATGTAGGTATCCATATTTGTGTGTATTTGACTTGTACAGCCAGTTCAGCTTGACAATGGTTTTTCTCAGTTTTCAGTTTATATACAACACTGATATAAAAAACTGTAGCAATTTTGACATAAAGGGTAAATAATTTGTTACTTGACATAAATAAATTGCCAATAAAATTCAATTTCTATAGAAATTACAATTACTCACCCATGGGTTGAAGGGATAGGCCCACTTGGTTGATAGGTCGCAGTTATGAAACAAAAGTTTGGTAACACCTACTTGTATATTAAATCATGTACAGTCTCATTGCTCAGTGACAAAAGTGGTAAATTTGTTAATTAATAAATGTTATGTTGTGTTGTATATATTATTGAAAGGATCAACCAGACCCGATCTATTACAACACTGCTGCAGATATATCCCTGTCTGGTAATTATGAGATGACTCGATCTGAGGAACCCAAACCTCCAGCTGAATACACTGATCTGAAGGTAAAGTTTTTAAATGCAGCAAAATGTATTCCATGGTTGTGACATTATACCTGCCTTATTTTTGTTTTCTTTTATCCTATAGCATTTGCATTTTTGATGAATTTCAGTGAAGGATTGACAATACATTAACTTATCTAGCAAAACACAGATCATTCCTAGATATATATTCTGGTCTGGACCAAAATAGAACTGAACTATTGTTGCCATGTTTGTGAGCTAAGGTTTAAATTACCCTTGTTCCAGTCTTATTTCCCCATTATAAAGTTTGTTCTTAAAAGAGGAGATTAAGTGTTTCAGTTTGTAAAGATATAGCTCATAATTCGCGCACAATATTTTTCCTTCCTGAAGAATTTTTTTTTTACATTGGTTCATTTTTCACGAACAAACAATACTTGGGAAGGTCTAATACTTTAACCTTGCAATATTAAACTTGGAGGTGGGAATATTATTACTACCGGATAACTCAATGTTTCTGATGTTTTATGTTCACCACTGTTGATACTCTCTGCTATTATCATTATCTCCCCCCCCCCCCCCAAAAAAAAAACAGTGTTACAAAGTGTTCCCTTTTTGCAAAATTTTTGCATATATAGATACAGAAAAAATCACAATTTTAGTTGTAATGTAAATCATGTTCTTATTTAAGCTTAGAACACCAAACACAGACATAAAGTACATGAAATTGAAATGCACTTATTTTTTTCATCCACAGAAATAGTTGTAATCAATAGCAATGATTGATATTGATTATTTTATTTATTTGATATATTGATTTTAATAAAATAGCATTTTAGGCAATACATATGGAATCCTTTGAGGTTGTTTTTAATATTATGTTATTTTTTGTGTGATTCACTGAAATTTCAAAAATCAACAAGGAACTTAATAGATTGTTTCTAGTTTTTTTGTCTCTTTGTATTGTAGAACAATGCATATGAAGACCTCAATGCCACATGATGAAATAAAATATTTTACTTTCGCCACAAAGTTGACATATATGTAATAATTTTCTGCAAATGAGTATTTGTGCCACATTGTATGTTTTTTGTGAGATATATTAGTTTTTGGCGATGTCCCAACACCACAAACGTCTCCAAAACAACTGAAAACTCCGCCAACTATAACACAAGCTTCATGAACAATCTAGAATTAAACGAACTTACCTGTAAGTGAAGTTTGATTGTGATTTTGTTGAATCACACACAGCAACAAAGGAATTACCTGAGATAAGGAATGCTTATCACTCAGTATTTAAAGACATATTTTGAAAGCCAAGTAGTCAAGCAATATGGGTGGGATACGGATGTGGTTTATTTATTTATTTATTTATTTGGGGTTTTTTACGTCGCTTTCAACACTGTACAGGTCATATCACGACGGGTAGTTGGAAGGGCAGAGGAAACCAGTACATAGAGTTCGCTAGGGTTGTGTACTGTAAACTGCCGACCAACGGCAAGCAACTACCAGCTTTCCCACTTAAGGCCGTCACGGGGATCGAACCCCCGACCTCAGAGGTGAGAGGCGAGAGTGTTACCACTCTGCCACCGTGGCCCCAATATGTTACCTTAAATACATTCTTGCATCTTCACACTTTGCAATGGCTTATATTTCTCAAGCCAACTTTCAAATCTCAGGTAATTCTGTCGTTGCTGTGTGTGATTCGACAGAATCACAATCAAACTTTACTTACAGGTAAGTTCGTTTAATTCTAGATTCTATCTCACTACACACACAGCAACTCCAGAATTACCTGAGATTTGAAAGTTGGCTTGAGAAATATAAGCCATTGCAAAGTGTGAAGATGCAAGAATGTATTTAAGGTAACATATTTATTCTGAACATTCTGCAGATAGTTAGTTTTCAATTGTTTGGTTTTTGATAAAAGGGTGAAAATGTTCTTTGAGACCAGGATGCTGCTAAAAAGGATTGGGCAATGTGAATTCCCATTGCATACCCTTTTGGATGAACTTGTTGATCTTGTACTATGTGTCAAGAAATTGTGCCATCAATGTCACTTTCCTGTAGTGTTGAACTTGCCTATTTACTCAGGGTGAGCTAAGATGTGCACACTGACAAGCTTCTGGGGTTTGTTGAAGGAAAGTTGTTCCGTAAACCTCTCAACTCACTGGTTAATTCTAAATATTTTTTGACATTACACACCACACAAGTTTACTTTATCATAGTAGTTGAATTGCACACATGATTTATGTCTATACACTGTGCACAGAAAAATAAAGAAGCAAAAGCACAAGCTTTACCAGCTAAGGTGGATTTTTTTAATTTTAAACTGTAAAATTATTAATTATAATTGTTCAAAGACGATCCAAAACTTAGTTAACAGAGGCAGTCTCAGGTTAAAAACTCCTGTCAAAGCCATGATACCATATTAAGATTTTACTGTATTGATGAAACTATACCTCAACACATAGGTTAGGTGATCCACACACAAACAGCTAAAGATGAGCAAGTCAATTGTGATTTTTGTTCCATTCAGCTCAATAGTTGAAGCCTTTTAAGGTGATTAAAATACTGTGTCGCCATGACTGCAAGATGGTGTCCTGAGCCTTTCTTGATAAATTTTCTGCTTTGAGTGATCTTCCAATATTACACACCCCAGAAGGTTCAGTTTCTTTTAGCAAGTGTAGTAAATGTACATTTGTTGTAAGTTGAAGAAGGTGGTGGCACCTCTGATTTAAAACAGAATTAGCAATTAACCAAAGCAAGAGTTTGGGAAATAAAGTTGTGATGCCCGGTACAATGACATCAGTAGCCTTATTCAGGCTAAACTGTTGGAGGGTTTTTACTATTACACTAAAATGGTGAGAATGCATAAACAGAAAGCCCTGTCAAAGAAAATGTAAAAGCATCAGCTGCATAGGCCCCTGGATCAGGTCCATAACTTACATATTTTGGTAGTAGATTTTAATCCTTGAGGCACAAAGTTTCATATTACAAAGAAAATAATTAAGCCTTTCAAGAAATTGTACAAATGTGAGGGTTCAACTGCATGTGCTGTAGTATTTAACATGCCAGGACGTCTGGCGGACAGGTAAGATATTATCCACCATAAATGTGACATAGACATTTTATGAAATATTTTTGTAATGCCTGGCTGTGTTTGGTAGTTAAGTTTATTGAGTGGGATGTTTTGTTCCCACAATTTCAGCTCCTGTAGTGCATTACTTGACAGTCTCATGCACTTATCAAAGCTGCCCCTCTTTTGTTTTACTACCTCAGATTTATCATGCTGTAGATGTTTGCAGTAAAGGGGGCCAAATTGTACAGCAGGGAAACTAAAACTGTTAAACAAATGACATTAGCAAATTCTCTAACAGTGGGCTGTTTATTTTCTCTAAACAAGCAACAGTTTTCCTTGATTTTTATCTTTTTTACCTCTGTCAAAGAAACAGTGATAGTGGCAGAGTCCACTAAAAATCCCAAGAACTTCAGTGTTTGTGTGCGAGCACAAACAGATTTTTTGACTGTGGATCACAAATTGCAGTGACCTAGGCAATTGATTGCTGGATTCCCCACTTAAAAACAAGAGTCTATTTTATCTCCTTGTGTGAACTGGTCAGCTGTATATCCAATAAGTTCATGACCTTTCTACCTCAATATAAAGTACACTGGTTTAAGCAATTTAGTAAACATTCCTGGACAGAGATAGTCCATTTGTAAAGCTTGTATGTACTTATTCTACTGAAATTTAAGAGAATTTTGGTCCTGTCCATGGAATCACACTGGATATTAAGCATCTTTTAAACTTTAAACCAATTGATGCCATAAAGCAGTTAGGCATTATCATGGCAATTGTAGTGATTATTATAATAATTATAATTACTATAATCATTCTAAAAATGTTATTCCTCTTGGCCTGATAAAAAACATTGGAGATATAATCTCCTAATTTCCTGGTATTTGTCTTTGCCACTTACTTTTTAGATAAATTTGTCAATTTTATTTTACATAATTGTAAAAATCATCTTTACTAAATACTATAATCCTGTGAGGAGTGAGCGTCTGACTTTTTCAAACTGTAGCTTATATCCAGAGATCATTGTTAATATGTTAGAAATAGGTGTCAATTGTGCTCATTGGTAAAAATGGTGTTTAATTAGACAAGGTTTGAAAAATTTAAAATTCCTGTAAGCCAATATCCCTTTTACAAATTGTTCAATGTTATCTGACAAAGTATGATGAAAGGTATTTATTTTTGTGTGCAACAATGCAGGATTCATACATACTTTATTGAATTCTGGTGTGCATTTTCCTCTTTACTCAGGGATGTATCTTGTTTTATATCCCTCATTATCTAGAAGATTGTCCCCAAATTGTTTGATTTTAGTGGCACAAAACGTAGGTGACACCCATTCTGCACAGGCCCTTTTGAGGGCTGGATGCATGGCCTCTCCCCTGTTTTGGGATAATTCTTGATTGCCATATTGCAGCATTGCAAGAGTCACACCCTTTGGTGACTAAACTTGTACATGTATCGATGTGGATGATATCCCACCAGGTAATAGGGATTCCAATATTTGAACCAGAGCTGTGGCGCCAAAAGGACTGGCACGCTGGATACCTGCCATATGTATGTCAGCTTGCTGATGTTATTTGTCTAACTTTTACCATATTTCTTCATCCCACCAAGTTACAGCTAAAGTGTGTCAATTATTTGGGCAATCGTTATTTTATCGGAACCTAAATTTCTTATGAAATGGTCATTGACCTTATCCACAAGCTTCATAAATGCCCCTTTTTCATCATAATCCTACAGAATTCAATGTCATCTAATAGGTTCCAGTTATCATCCTTATCCTCAGATTCATTTTAACTACTGAAGAGATCTGCAATGTCATCCATGCCGGCCATTAGACCTAGGAGTCTTCTGGTGGTGAATCAGAGTCGGAAGCCTAGTTGAGGCTGGACCAAGCCTCATGCATTTGGTGCACACAGGAAGTATTGCAGACATATTCTGTTGAACTTTTTGCATCTCGGATTGAACAAACTGAGTATACTTCCTGGAGATACCATCCATATTGACAAACTGAGTGTCTTGGGATGTATTGGTATTGACAAACTGAGTGTCACATCCCGTTAAAGAATCACTGTGGACAGATCACTGTTTACCACATGAGTGTCTTTGCTGGAACTTCCCTCTATATTAACAAACTGAGTGTCTTGGGATGTATTGGTATTGACAAACTGAGTGTCACATCCCATTAAGGAATCACTATGGACAGATAACTGTTGACAACTTGAGTGTCTTTGCTGAAACTTCCCTCCATATTGACAAACTGAGTGTCTTGGGATGTATTGGTATTGACAAACTGAGTGTCACATCCCGTTAAAGAATCACTGTGGACAGATAACTGTTGACAACTTGAGTGTCTTTGCTGGAACTTCCCTCCATATTGACAAACTGAGTGTCTTGGGATGTATTGGTATTGACAAACTGAGTGTCACATCCCGTTTAGGAATCACTATGGACAGATAACTGTTGACAACTTAAATGTCTTTGCTGGAACTTCCCTCCACATTGACAAAATGAGTGTCTTGGGATGTACTGGTATTAACAAATTGAGTGTCACATCCCTTTTGGGTATCACTTCTATCCATTTGAGTAGATATGAAATAATAATAGGAAATAATAAAATTTACGAAGTGTTGTTTTTCTTGTCCAGGCATTGAAGTACATTTTGTATTCACAAAGTTTAATCCATAACAAATATTCCCAAAAAATTAAAACACTTCAGTTTATACCAAATGCAAAATTCTGTAGAAAGCTCAAATGCAACAAAGATCTAAAGATATCACACAAGTACAAATTAATAAACCTTTTAAAGCTATATCAGTTAATTTGTATCCCACATGCAATCCACAAATTCCACATTCTATAAAACCACACAAAGATAAAAACATGTCTACACTGAGCAACAAGAAAACCAAGACTGAGTGATAAGCATTCCTTATCTCAGGTAATTCTGGAGTTGCTGTGTGTGTAGTGAGATAGAATAGCAAACACTTCACCAACAATGCTGAAAACATCGACAACTATGATGAAAACTTCGCCAAAACTTTCAGTTTTAAATAATTGTCAGTGAAGTTTTTGTCATTGTTGACGAAATTTTTGGCGTCAGCATAGCTGATGTTTTGGAAAGGGCTAATTGGTGTTTGGTGAATAGACGTCACCAACGGATGGCATTTGCAGCTGCTTCATCTTATAGGATTGGTTTTATATGTCAGATATAACTATTCTACTATGCTTTATACTTTTTATGCTGTTATATTAAACTTTGTATCACTGAGACAGAGTGTTTTGTCCAGTTATGTTCGGCGTTTGACTACAGAGTATTCATTGCCATATTCCTAAATTACTGCACTTTAAAGTGCATTTTAGAAATTCTGCATTCTCTGATCATAATTATTCTATAAATGGGGAAATAGGTTGGTTGCCACTAGATTCAGAAGATACTTAAACACAATACGAGTATGAAATAGATTTATAAAAATGGCTATAATTATCATCTAACAAAATTAATATTCCTGTGGGACTATGAATATACTCAAAGTGGTGCCAAAATGTAAAGAAAATTTTTAGTAAACTCAATTTTGATAATGAATTTAATCTGAAACAAATTGTTGAAAATAAAAAAGCAAAGACTAATTTGTTTAAACTGGCAAAACATGAATGGAAGCGAAGTAAGATGCTGAATCAAAACCAAAGTTAAGACTTTATAAAACTTTTAAAACCAATTTGAAACCAGCAAATCATCTTCAACGTTACACACCACAATGCCACAATGTACACGTTCCCGTCTTTCACAGTTTAGAACTGGGTATTATCCTTATGTATAGAAACTGAAAGATATCACCTCATTAAAGATTCACAAACAAAAAAATATCGAAAACTTAACATTGAAGAAAGAACATATGTAATCGTATGCAATCATATATAATACAGAATCTGTGGAAGATAAAATTCACTTTATTTGTAAATATTGTGTATTTAAGGAGATAAGAGAAATAATGTTTAATGAGATATGTCTCAAAGTAAAAAAAAATTGCAAGCTTGACTGATTAAGAAAAAAAATCAAATATTGTTGACAGATTTTGAGAATTGGTAAATTGATTAAGACATCCTGGAATATTGGACAAAGTGTAGTCAATAGAGAAATTCATAGAATTTTCTAGATTCTTTTATGTTGAATTAAATATTTATTCTGTCATCATTATTTTTGTTACTATCATGTTTCCACACTTAAATCAAGTGTACTTGTGTTACGTAACCAATTATGTAATTGTAACATGTTAAACCAACAAATGAAATTCTTTGTATTTGAAGTGACTTATTAGCTCATTAGGGGCTGGCCAATTGGTTTAATTATTTAAAACATGTTTTTTGTTACTTGCATGTCAATACAATAAATAAATAAATGAAATACTGTATTTGATAGCTGTGTCATAATGGCTTCATCTATCATGGACTAATATATTGTGGTAAATAGCCCTTTACAGGGTAGTGCAGACAGAGAATACTTGCTTGACTTTGAGTTTTGTTGACCCTTCTGGAAATGAAAGTGTATATAGTTCAGTTGTTTCACTCTACTGGTATTCTTTAATATTTTAACAGTGAATTCTGTAGGATTAAAATTTATTTAAAAATGTATATGTTTACACTGGTAAAGTCAAACTTAAAGCTAATACCTTTGCTGAATATGGCACCCTGGCTAATTTCAAACATACACAAAAACCCAGATTGATAGTGGCTCTTGGGACTAGAAGGGTATATATAAAATAGCATCTGATTTTGAAATATACATGTATACATATATTTTTGTCACTCCAGAGAAATCAACATTCAACAGCCCTTTTGGTTTGAAAGTTGAAAGTTCCGTTCAAAAGCAAAGGTCCTGTCTTGTCTTATGGGTGAATAACCACTCAACTCTGACTACATTGTACTCTTTCTCTCTCTGAATCCAAGTGGTACTTCAACCACCACGGTATGCTGTCCGACTACCTTGGATACAATGTGTGAAGTAAGAGGCTGATCTGGCAGTTCATAGGTCTCAACGAAATCTTCCATGTCCCCACTATGGCCATTACTTGAAGTCTTAGTGTCATGTGACTTTGCATCATGTGACTTTGTACTATGCTGTTCCTTGTCTAACCTGGATGAAGTCATATCTGTATGGGGTGCAGTGACAACTAGGTAATGCCTGGTCACTGTCTGAATCTGAACATTATGTGAATCATAGGACTTTGGGACATTTACAGTAATTCTCACTGAACCATTATCCTGTGTGGTGAGGAAGCCGTTTTCCCCAACAGAAGAGGACCGTATTTGTAACGGATACTGGTAACCGTGGATTACAACCTGAGAACCTTGCTTCATCACCTTGATAGTCTTGGGATCAATGTGAGATGGGATGTTGACTACTTTGTGAACTTCTTTCTGCATTTCACAGTCTGCTGTGGAGACTTCAGCACCCTGGCTTGGTTCTCCAATAATCCTGATCTTGTTTCTCCCTACAATAACTTTTATGTCATCCAGGTTATAATTTGGCACGCATATCTCTCTGATAAAGTCAGGTTTTCTCTTATCATTGTGCTCCATATTTAAATTCAACATCTTGTCATTGAGTTTCATCTCAGGAATAGGTGTCAAAGACCGTTTCTTTGGCTGCTGTTGCCAGCCACTTTTCAGTGACCTTGGAGAGCTGGGCGCCTCTGGAGAAGGGCAGGAAGTTATTTCCTTATATGGACTCAGCGGTGAAGCCGTGCCATCTGGTGGATAATGATAAACAAAGTCTGATGTCAGAGGAGATTTGGGGGAAAATGGAGGCGACCTGTGAGGCTTGTGGTAGCCATGTATTGTGTGTTCTCTGTGTGCCAAGATGTTGATCTGGTCATCAAGCTATAAAAAGGATAGTTTTAGAGTAAGACTGACATGAAGATTATTATGTTTAATTATTCTCAATAATATCTTTAAATCCTCATGCATTTTTGTTTTGTACAAATATTTGACTTAATATTTCGCTAACCTGATGCATTACAGGAATTTAAATCATGACTATCAGCAAAGTTTAAAGATCACATCATGACAAGTAATTATAATAAAACATCAAGCCTCGACAATCAAGGATTAGCTTTCCCACATATAGTCTGGTTATAGATTTGAACCCACAAGACTGAAAGACATGTGTTCACACGATATCACCTTCCTATTTCATAAGCCGTTAAGCTATGAGAAAGGTCTGGCAAACAAAAATTTATTCCCTAGTCAATCTGTAACTATTTGTTCAAGTAAATCTTTGATTTTAACTTGGTAAAGGTGAAGAATACTTTTATTGATTTTTAAATTCATTTAATAGCTGAATGGTCTTGTAAGCAGTGTAACAGCCATAACTACTTCAATGGTGTCATCAAAAGCTGATTTTAAGAAGCACTTGCATGCCATATTTAGATTTAGCATACTCAATTTAGTTCATATAACATTTTTGTTTCAAGAACAAATTTTGGCATCACCAGAAATGAAGCCTAGTGTTTGCACAATATCATTATGTACAAAACAATACATTTGAAAGTTAACTCCCTACCGTGAGATTGGGTGGTTTATTTTTCTTCCCCCTTTTGACATGTGGCTTGTCACGTGATGGGGAACCGGAAGGGCTGTCATTTAAACTGATCCACGTCACAGGTCTCTCAGCCATATTTCTCAAGTTTTGATTAATTCTCTGAAATAAAAACAGATAGTTTTAAATACTATGAAGAACCTGATGTGGACATTTTAAAAAGAGCACTCAGACTAAGCACTCCCACTAAGGCCCAACGACTTCAATATTGTTTATGAGTGCAATATTAAGGGGCCATTGTGGCAGAGTTTTAACATTCTCGCCTCCCACCTCTGAGATTGGGGTTCGCTTCCCGGCTTGTATGTATTGGTTTCCTCTGCCCTTCAAACTAACTGTCGTGATATGACCTGCACAGTGTTGAAAGTGACGTGAAATCCTAAATAAATAAATGAGTGCAATATTAAATCCTGTATCCAGATGTGATCCAGATCACCACCAAAATCTAATCATCTGTTCCTTGTGCCATTGTCAACATTTTCTGAAAATTCCATCAAAATCTTTTCTTAACCTTTGAGTTCTTATGGAGAAAAAAAAATACCGCAGTAGAATAACACATTCAGACAGTTACATAACCCACCTTGATGGAGGTAAAATAAGTTCAGGATTTGTGATCCCAATTATAACAGAACATATAACCAGAATTAGACACCAATAATCAAAATTTATTTTTATTGACTTAACGACAATAGAAATGACATAATACATAGAAAAAAAACATATTAGCAAAAGTTGTATAGTTATCTAACCTTTTAAACTATGTGTTTGTTACTGCTCCACAAGTCACTAGTGTATAATTGTTTTTGAAGTACTCTAAAATGTGGCAAACTTTGTGTACTCCATACCATATGTGTATAATGATGAACCTGTTAGCAATATGTTTATCCAGACTAAGAACTTATTTTTGTCACTTGAATCTAGATATAATCATTGCAATAAGTATTAACAAATTAAAACACATAGCGTCTGCATTTTGTACTGTGTAATATTTCTAAACGAAATATTTCTTACATAAAAATGACCAATTTGAAAATTAGACCTTATTTATATGACGTTCATTGTACTGTTATCTATGAAATCTCCATGTGTTATAACAAGCTCTTCCAAAGAAAAAGTGTAGGTTTTTCTGTAACAACTTGTATTAATAATAGATCAGCAATTATGATGATAGAGAAGTGACTCTTGCTTAAGTTTTGTTCTGTACAGTTCAAATAAAAATAATAATAGAAAGGTAGGCTGTATAAACACCATCCAATGACTGTTACTACAGAGTACCAATAACTCTAGGATCTGACAACAGGCCTTTGAATTATTAAAATATTGATGCAGTAGTAAGACACCCGTCCATTTAAGTCAAAACTTAAAATCAGAGTTTTAAGCCATCTGAGTAATTAGTCGTTCAGAATAAGTGAGATTTATATATATTAGATCCTTTAGTGTTGATTAAAAGAGGTTACTTTTGCAAATAAGAAAATACTTTCTTGTGGCCTATTTTTCTGTACTTTTGAATATCTGTGTTTTAAGTCAAAGTTTACAGAAAGAGCTTATTGATAAACTTACAGGTGTATTGTAATTAAATCAGGCATAGCTATACAGTTATGGTGTCAAAATTAACACTACTTTAACTACATGATTGCAACTTCCTCCCAAATCACCCAGTCACGAAAAAGGGAATACAACATGAAATTAAAGAATGGTTTAAAACTGTGGGTCCTTTCACACTGCACCGCAAAGGGAAAGGTAACACTGAAATGTAAATTGTAATTTTACCTTTCAGATAAAAGACACAAGATGACTATATTACATGACATTGTTGCAGGAACTTATCAAAGGGATTTATTGAGTATCTAAGGACTTAGAAGGGGGCTTTCTTGTCCTGTGCTAAGAATTAATACATTCATGTAACCACTGCCACTGAAAACAATGCACCTTCATGGTATTATTACTTGGGAATTATAAAACAGACTTCTATTTGCCTGGTGTACAAAAGCTAATTATATAATTAACCACTTATCATGTTGGTTTATGGCTGACATCTTGTATTAAAAACAATTGCCATATTTGGATCAAGAAATTGGGATTAAATAATTATAGCTAAATTATACCATCATCCACTTATCATGTTGGTTTATGGCTGACATCTTGCATTAAAAACAATTGGATCAATTGCAGTTAAAATTTATATAATTTCTCTTGTGCCTGTACAGATTATGATGAATTTCTACTACCTCTAAAATGTAAATATGTTTTATTTATTTTTCTTATATTGTTACCAAATGCAGAATAACAAAAAACATGCGGTGCGGAAGAATCTACAGAAATGTGTGTGCAAACAGAAATTTCTTTGTGCATTAACATTTCTGTGAGTGTGTGAAACAACCTTAAGTAATTAAAATATCTATTTGGGACTGCTTTCCTGTGGTTATTTGTGCATGGATACATGCTAAGAGTTATGTGTGAGCTTACCATGGACCGCATCCACAACAGTATCTAAGGGAGATAGATTTTAATAAAAACAAGGCCAGAAGGGGTTTCAGTTTACTAGCGTCAGCTGCAAAGCCATCAGAGACAGCAGTAGTGCACGGGTCACCCATCCCAGTACTACAGTAGCCCATTGCCATTTACTTAGTGAAGAGACAGATGCTCATCACATTACACCGCAATTCATGAAAGTCCGGAGACGAAAAATGTCTTGACATAGAATGTAATTTGTACTCTGTACTTGTATAATACAAGCAGTGCCTGTGAGAGAACAAATCCTCAGCCAGGATTCTGGACAAAGAAACTGGCAAAAAATACCTAAATATTTATAATGTCCCAATGTGGATCCGAATGATCTTTGATGAGGACTGACCTTAGAGTAGACCCCACTTTGTCTGAAAATATGATCCCTAATACGATTAATAGTTTTTGAGTTATAGCACAGAAAAAATTATTGAGTCTCAATCCACTTGGTTTGTTTTGGATGATCTCTGAGGATGACTGAGCCACAGGTAGACTCCGACTTGAGTGAAAATATGACCCGAATCCTATGCGTAAAATCTCATCTCTTCAAAAAGGCTTTGCCACCATAGCATATAAACTATCCGATGTCTCTGTGGTGTCAACCTGGCTATGTCTGTGGAATAATGATTACTAAATAGGACCTGGTGTTGCATCTTAGAGTGTCTGCCTTGACAGAGATTAAGCGTTATAAAAGTACAGAATAGAATAGAGTTATACACATAGACAAACAGAACTGTTTACTCTTCCCTTAATTTTAATGTCAATATTTTACCTCCTGACCTCATAATATAATTGCTTGTATTATTGTTTGTTTGCCACCAAGGTCGGGAGTGTAAACATGGAAAGCTATTGCCGCATACATAATACAGTTTTAACTCCATACGCTCTATGTCACCATGTTACACTGAAAGATGACAGCGTCACAACCTTATATACACCATACCCACACCTGCAGTTACCGTAGTTAGAAGTTCATCAGCACATGCTCCCATTCAACTGGGCATGCTCACAGTACCACATTTATAGGTAGAAATTTTAAACATTTTAAAACTTCCATAGGACGTGCTAGGTAATGGACATTTAGCCACTGTGTCAAAACGCCGCATACGAACCTTGGATGGTAGTTGAAGGACAAGGGTGTTTCACCAAATGCCTATAACAACGGGTTATACCGCCTGCAGTGTGAATGTGGTATTAGACATTCAATGTGAATACGTAATATTTATTCAGTTACTTAGTGTCTTAATAACTCAGAGTGTGGCTATTCACAAGTCATGCATTTGACTTGTGAATTATTAAACTGATGCCAATGACTGGAGCCATGACTATATACAGAATGGAAAAGGTTTCACAGTAACACATAAGCTTATTTATTATGTACAACCCTAATTTGTCCATTTAATTGTATGTATAGAGATATCCTCAGTGGCCTGGTGGGTAGAAAGTTTGGATTCTAATCACAGGCTGTTACCTCTGTATGAGCTTCAGCTCCCACAAGTTTCAATGTTGATGGCCTGTCCCAGTATGACCCTAGCTGGTGAATGGAATACGTAAAAACACCAACTGCGAATTTAATTTTATATGTAAAGAGGGAAAAAAGCAACAGTATTTAAAAATACATACTGTTTATAGTGTGTCTTCCAATCGTATACATGTAGCATACTCTTCTCAGAGCAGTGGGCCAAAAATGGCAGTACTGAACTATAAGCAGTTCACCCCTGATGTCTAACTTATTTATGTCAGACAGTGTCAGTTTTTTTATGTTTCAAGTAAGGACAGCGATGGCTGACAGAAATAAATGACATTAAATGCACATGCAACCCTCTGTCCAGTTATAAGCAACCATCTGCTTTTTACTTATATTAATAAGGGTCATGCGGTCAGGCTACTAGGTCAGGTTTCAGCCAATAAAATTCAAATATTTAGCCCCGAGGTGTGATTATTACATTGAGAATATAAAATGAACAGAAACAAGTTTAAAAAAAAACAACATAATATTAAAAGACTTAAATACATAGTTTCATTATAGTTACAGTCTTCTATAGTTATAAAAAGTCAACTCTTTAGTAGTAATTTAAAAGATGTAAAAGATTTTCTGTTTATAGAACTCAATCATTGTACTTACCTTATCCTTTTTTTAATGGTTCTCAAGTCGCTGAAATGAAAGTGTGTCCAATAAACAGGTTAAACCATCAAACCCCAACCTCTTTAAATAGACTGATGCCTTGTGTGACGTGCATACATTAGCTAAAAATAGAACTTGCTCATTTACACTGTGAAAAGAAATTACAATAAAAATAACATGCAAGCCAAAGATTAACCCCTGTGTACAGTAAAGGTGTTGAAATCTTGTCCACATATAAATTCTATGATACGATGTTGTTATGATAGACAGTGACTTTTGCAAGCACATTTGATTTTTTTTAATATGTCTTCAAGAAATAATTTATCTGTACGAAGCAATTTAGTATAAAAGCCTTACTCAATGATGCCAGTGTATTTGGATTATATATTTATTAAGCTAGATTTATTAGAAAAGGCAAATGTTCATTTCACATTTCAATCATTCTGTTTACAAAGACCTGTTCACACCATTCCTTGCAGTTGTAAAACTTGGTAGTTTAATTTTGTTTTACGACCTTGTTCTTACTGCTCTGTTAATGAACCTCCTAAAGCCTCTCTTACATCCCATTGTACGTGCCCGTACGTCCTGGTTACAGAGAAAAATCGGCGGGTTTGCAGGGCACACTTAAAGCCTCTCTTACATTCCGTTGTACGCATCTAGACACGTAAGTGTGCTGCAAATATTGTTGAAAAATATGAACGCAAACTGGTAGTGGGGTAGCAGAGATTTCCAGTGCAAACAGGTTATATTCTCCCAACAAAAATGTCACAACTTGAAGATCAAAGAACATATTGCGACTAGCTACAGGTCGTATAGTGGGTTTATATACATGCAAGGTACACGTGAGTATATCTTACTGTATGTCTAAACAATGTAAGTAAATGAGGAGAACCTACAACACTTGCAAGGAGAATGCATGTGTCTAAGTCTCTCGTAAGTTACCCTTGAGGCATGGATGCGTTTGTAGACATCCTACGTGCACGCACAGAAAATGTACATGCCAATTTTCATTGCAGGGTCTGTGCGACCTTGATATTTTGTTATAAAATCGCAAATGTACCTTAAGTGTCCCTTGCAAATCAGGCGATTTTTCTCTGTAACCAGGACGTACGTGCACGTACGATGGGATGTAAGAGAGGCTTAAGGTACACATGCAATTTTGTAACAGAATTTCAAGGTGGCACAGAATATGCAATGAAAATTAACATACACATTTTCTCTGTGTGCTTGCAGTATGGCCATAAATGCATCCATTTCTCAAGGGTAACTTACGAGAAACTTGCACACGTGCATTTCCCTTGCAAGTATTGCAAGATCTCCCCATTCACTTACAGGGCCGGGATTCACAAAAGGTCTTAGGCAATCTTAGACCAGTCTTAAAGTTATGACTTTTGTCTTAGCTAAGATTTCTTTTAAATTGGGATTCACAAAAAGTGCTTAGCAAAATCTTAGCCGAGACAAAATTTGTGCAAAAAGTCTTAACTACTTTGAATTCAAATTAACAAAGTTTAGTGAAACAAAAACATTTTTCATCGATAAATAGACCAAACATTCTCTTCAAAATTATAAAACAGATTTGTTACTTTTTTTTGTAAAATTATGTAAAAATAGTAGTCTTTGTGTTTTATTGTGAGTCAGCCATTTTTATGACAATATTTTTACCACAAAAAGGTAAAATGTGGAAATTTATAGATAATTAAATGATGTAAATTTCTATTACAATTCATAGAAATTACTTTTATAGGAAGTAAAGATCCCCATAGTATATATTTTGTTGGCATAACAAAGGGTAAAATGTAAATACATGCAATGGAATATTTTAAAAATGACTTAAGTCTGCCCTGCAGTGGTCTTAAAGTTATGACAAAATAGACAAACTTTTGTCTAAGACCTTTTGTGAATCCCATTCTGTCGAAGCAAAAAAAGTCTTCTTGCACAGTTAAGACTTTTCTCTTAAAATTATGACAATTTTTTATCTAAGACCTTTTGTGAATCCCGGCCCTGGGTTTGCATGTGTCGTGCAATAAACTCACGTGTACCTTGCATCCATATTAACCCACTGTGGGGCCTGTAGCTAGTCGCAGTCTGTTCTTTGATGTTCAAGTAATGACACTCTTGTCAGAAAAATATTCCTTGTCCGCACATGCAAACCTCTGCTACCCTACTACAAGGCTGAACTAATATTTTTCAACAATATGTGCAGCACACTTACGTGTGTATACACGTACAATGGGATGTAAGAGAAACCTATGTAAATAGTGTACGTCTAAAAAGAGCAGCCCAATATAGTCATTCGACATACCCCCTCACCAGCCTGGCGTGTACCTTTTGGTTTGCCCCTGGCAGCTCGTGGGAAGTTCATCAAATAGTTTGAAAAAGTTATAATGTCCTGAAAATACTGTCAATGCTGTGTTGTATGCATCCTACTCAAATACTAGTTTTAACTTATGAAGTCTGAAGAATACTACTAAAACACAAAATACATTAAACCAAAAATGACCCCATATGGGTTTAATATTTTCAACACCTATGTAGCTAGTGAGGCCTGTATTGGACTATGTGAACTGGGTATTACAGAAAACATTATTCTAATTTGACTGGAGTTGTAATGTTTTTTCTGCTACTAGCCTGTATTAAGACTCCATTTTTGTGTTGGATTTGAAATGCAACTTCAAATTCTAATTTGCCTTTGTATATCAGTGGATTTTGAAATATTTAAGTCTGTAAAATGGGTAATTTGACAGTTACCAATCTCTCAGTTACCACAAACAGATATGTTAATATCTGAGATATTTCCATGATCAATAATTTATGTATAAATATTTATAATTAAACTACTCGGTACCGATAGGTTACAACCATATTCCAAAACGTCTTCTTGTTAGGTTGCTTGGAATGAAAACGAAAATAGCACATTTGGTATTAAAGTGCAATGCAGGAAGCTCCATCAATCGATATCTAAATATCCTTTGCATATTTTTTATTCATCTCCATTTATCTGGTATTACCATAAATTTTTCAAAGGTACATTAAATCTCATCTTTCACCTTAATGTTGAAAATACTTCAAATTCTGCGCCTGCGACAGGCTTGAATTACTCTAGAGGTATTGCAGATTTCTTGATTTTTTTTTTGGAATCTGGAAAAGACAATCTGGTATTACCATAAATGTTCAAAGGTACATTAAATCTCACATTTCACCATAATGTTGAAAATACTTCAAATTCTGCGCCTCCGACAGGCTTGAATTACTCTGGAGGTATTGCAGATTTCTGGATTTTCTTTTTTAAATGACTATTGATGGCTACCACTCATGCAATAGGAAATGAAAGGTTCCTAATGAATGGATCCAATGGGATCTTTGAGTGACACTGTCACTTATTGTGAAAAAGGAAATTAATTTTTAGCTTATTAATAAAAACCCCAATGTATTTGCTAAATCAGGCAAGATTTGACCTGACTTAACATTTCAAAAACAGATCGATATTTTTACCTATGAAACTGTAAATGAAAAAGAGTCTGTATTGTAATTGGTGTGCAATTCTCATTGACAGAAAGCTAAAGGGCACATAATTAATATTCTGAAATCCTTCTTTCATGTATTGCATTGTGTGCAATTTTATTTCATATATTCAAGATTTTTTTAATTTACTATATCACTGTATTTAGTTTTAACTAAGAGTTTATTTGATATCTTATCGCATAATTATTATATTCTAATTTTATTGCAGCAAAGTCTGTAGTTCACATATTCTTGGATAAGTGGTACCTATCTCTCACAATTTTTAATACAGGGAATGGGTATAAAAGTTTGGTCAGTTTATTTATCACCCACCATGCGATTTATTTGACCTAAATAGGTGGGGGGCACCAGACCGGGGCATGTTTTGTTGTATATACCGGCGCACTTACTATGAATAATAAGCATTACAATTTTTTTAGGATTTTTCGTTAATATTTCGGAAACTGTGTAACATATATTTTATTGCGTTAATACATCCTATCCAATGGACAATTGCTAATCCGGTTGGCGCAGACCGGCCTGCCAAACGCCAGAAAAAGACGTCCTGTGTTGCCACCGGCTGGCCGGTCCGTAGTACTGTGCACTCCCCAGATGGCGCCTCGTACTTCCTTCCTGTCTAGACAACCTGACGTCATAGCATCTTTTTCGTTTGGCGCGTGTACTGTGCAGACGTGTTTTCAACATCTCCAGATTATTAAAGGAAAAGTGTGCTTTATGACGGATTTTGAACCTTATATGTGGAGAGTTTCTTTGTAAAGTGTTACCAACTGGTCAAGCACGGATATACATTTAGAAATCTGCTGGAAACGCTCCCTAGCTGACTCAATTTACTTTTGATGATAGGGCAGTAATCGACGAGTTATATGAAGGCAGCCATTTTGCTAGTTTCCTCCCATTCAACCTTTGTGTTGTTAGGGGCAGATCAACAATTTTGAGGAATTATGGATATACTTCTAACAGGTATGTTTATCCGTGTCTTTTTTGTTTGAATGTTTCATCTATAACCTTCCAGCTACAGTCACCATAGAAACGTCTCCTAGTACTACACGAGAGCTTCAGTCTACGTAGTTGAAAACTGTGAATGGAAGGAATTCCCCATCACAGGTACATTTCTTCAGAGCGCACTGGTACCGACTTCTCTGCTGTAAAGCATCAGTCACACCAGCCTAGCTCAGTATTTTTACCTTAGGTACCTGCTTCAGGACAGGAAGTTGCAGCCCAGTACCATTGATGGTTACAGGTCAGCCATTGCTGATAGTCTGGAAAATTTGCCCATCAATGTTAGTAAGGATGAAAATCTCACTCGTCTCCTGGATAGCTTCCACTGAGACAGACCCAAAGGCCGGAGGGGAACCCCCTCCTGGAACCTCTCCCTGGTTTTTGCACCAGCTGACAAGGTTCATTTTGAACCAATTATAGGCCTTCTTGAAGCATTTGACCTTCAAGGCAGTTTTCCTCTTGGCCCTGGGGTCGGGCAAGCGTAGAAGTGAGATACATGCTTGGCAAACAGCCCAGCACCATTGATGGTTATAGGTCACCCATTGTTGATAAACTAGGAAATTCACCCTTCAACATCAGTAAGGACGGAAATCTCGCTCGTCTCCTGGATAGATTCCTCAGAGACAGACCCAAAGGCAGGAGTGGCATACCCTCCTGGAACTTCTTACTGGCCGTGCACCAGCTAAGACTCCCTTTGATCCAATTAAGGAGGCCCCCTTAAAGCATTGACCTTCAAGACGGTATTCCTCTTGGCCCTTGGGTCGGGCAAGTGCAAAAGTGAGATTCATGCTTAGCAAAACTGATATATTGGACACCAATCCGATTGGTCAAAGGTGTCCCTGTATCCATCACCCAGCTTTCTATCCTAGAATCAGCTGGCCATAGAGTATCCAGTGTGGCCACTGGGGTTATAACAGCCCTGGCCCCGACTCTGGATAGATCCCTCAAGTCTGACAGGTCCCTCTGTCCGGTCAGAGCATTGTGCTACTATTTGGACAGGACCTCAGACATCAGGCAGAATAAGGAGGTGGTTTTTGCCTCCTTTAAGAAAGGTTTCAACAAAGACAACTCACCTGCCACTATCTCCTCTTGGATCAAGCAGACTGTGATCCTATGTTATGAGCTCTCTGACCAGGAGGCCCACTTTTAACATCAGGTTAAAGCCCATGATGTCAGGGCCTTTGCTGCTTCTAAGGTCTTCCAGTTGGGAGTCTCCTTAGATCCAATCTTGTCAGCCCGCCACTGAAGTCACAATACCTTCACACAGTTCTATATGAAGGGCGGGGCTTGGGCTGATTCAGAGCTGTACCATTGGGCTAGATAGTGGCTGCTCAGCAGATCCACAAGTGGCCCTTAGATTGAGGAGATTTGTATATGTGCATAACAGTTCTTCATGTACATAAGAATTAAGTGTGGCGTGCTTCCTTCGGGAGGTTTATTGCATTCTGGGACTGAACTCATCCCTCTCTTCCCCTACCTCAGAGCAGGTCTGCAAAAAGGGGGGGGGGCGACGGCAGTATAGCCCCGGGTAACCGGCTGCTGGCAACCGACCATGGCCTTGCAGGGCTTCCTGACCTTAAAGTCAACCCAGGCCTGGACCTATAGGTCTCCTGACAAAGTCAGCCTAGACCGTAGGTTAAAATTTGCTATTACTGGTGAGTTCATATAAGTCCTTAGTAACTTACCCGCCGACCAAGCGGTAGTTATTCAGCAATTGTCCATTGGATAGGATGTATTAACGCAATAAAATTGCAAATTTAATAAGTAAATTAAATTTTTATAAGTTAATACCCTATCCAATGGACACACAAGACCCTCCCACCGACCCCGCTATCAGCTTACTAGGGGTCTAAGAGGTTTAGACAACGAAAAAGATGCTATGACATCAGGTTGTCTAGACAGGAAGGAAGTACGAGGCGCCATCTGGGGAGTGCACAGTACTACGGACCGGCCAGCCGGTGGCAACACAGGACGTCTTTTTCTGGCGTTTGGCGGGCCGGTCTGCGCCGACCGGATTAGCAATTGTCCATTGGATAGGGTATTAACTTATAAAAATTTAATTTACTTATTAAATTTGCAAGTTATGTTATATGCATCATTAGAACAGTATCTTTACAGAGACTCTGTTCATATTATTACGTAAAACCCATGCTACTTCGGCCACTATTATTCTCACCTTATGAAGTAGGGTACATTCTCAAAAATGTACAAGGGTTTCCCATGAAAACCAACCGGCAATTGCTTTGCTATATTCTGCTTTGTATCAAGTTGAGGTTTATGCCAAGATGTGTGTGTATTTTCCCCTTTCAGCAGCCAGGGTTCACATCATGGCCAGGCTGCAGTGGTCATCCCAGTTACTTTGGTTCTCTTTGGTCTGCTAGTTGTGAAGATATAGTACAAGATACAATCATCCTGATAAAAGGCTCTTGGAGGTTCCTCAATTCTGTCCATCTGTACATGAATAAAAAAAAACACTTAGGCCACAGCTTTGCTTTTGATGCTCCCACTGTTCGGAATGATTTGCTTGATGAGGTCCATTCTGCCCCAACTCTTGCCTGTTTCAGGAAAAGGTTAAAATCGTATCTATTCAATAAGGCATTCCCAACTTAGCATACACTCTATCCGGCATTTCCGTGGTACTGGACTTCGCAAAGGCTATGGATGGATGATTTTTGAAATTGGATTTTGGTGTTGCGCCTTAGAGTCTGCCTGGCAGATATATAAGTGCCGTAAATGTACAGAATAGAATAGAATTGAATAGAATGACACATGTTTGCCATGAGTCGGATCGGATCCATAAACACAGAGATGTGGGGCAGAGCAATGATTAAATGCCAGACTTATTAACCAGGGGCCGATTTCACTAAAGGACTTAAACTAAATCCCTTTTTTGGCTAAGTCTTGGACTTAAATCTAAGACTTTGGTCTTAGCTAGAAAAATGGATTTCACAAAGGTGACTTAGCTAAGTCCAGGCTTATCATATAACCACAGTGGTTTTCTGTGTCATGTGACCTTTTGTATCTATTCAAAATATAATATTGATGCCACATATTCTTCATTTAATGTATTTTATAAAAGGATAAGTGCTGTTTTGAAATTGAAAACCTTGTTAGCACATATAAAGTTCCCAAACACTACTTTAGTGAGGTGTTCTGCATAATTATAATTTATTTACAGCCATTTCAAATTTTGAAGTGGAGAAAAGTTTATGGCGGCCATATTTAAGTCCTCTTTACAACATTTAAGCCCACTACCTCCCAGACTTAAAAGTTAAGTCCACTGACTTAGCAATTTGATGGACTTAGCTGCTTTGTGAAATCCGCTAAGTCTAAGACCACAGACTTAGCAGTTTTTTGACAAAATTTAAGACCAAAGTCTTAGATTTAAGCCTAAATCTGGACTTAAGTCCCTTTGTGAAATCGGCCCCAGTTGTTCAACAGGCTAATTCACACCAAAGGACATTTCAGTCACTAACACCTAGATCACGCAGTTCCGTGTTAGCCTCAGAAGCTATATATTAGCTGAAAATAATTAACTTGCCTGGACTTGTTTGTGGCTTGGTGCGTTTTGTATTTTATTATAAAATGAAGAGCTGCGCAGTCAACAAACATGCATCTCTGCGCATTTCGTGAGATTCCATTATGGAGAAACAAATGTCTGCTGTTCCATTTTACGGACATGATTGTGCAATATAATCTCGAAAATAATTTTCAAAACAAACAAAAGCAGTGAACATTGGATAAAACATCAATAATCATTTTACAATAGAGATTATTTTTGTGATTGAATCGCCAACAATGTCCACGCATACATAGTTTATTTCAACAGTAGTACCCATTAGATTTCATAACTGTAACTAAGGCGTGATTCTTATATGGATAGGAAGTGTTCACGTGAACAGCTTTTTCAACATATTTACGATTTTTTTAAATGTTTACCTACCATGTCTTCTCATATGCTGCAATAAGATCTACATGCAGGAGGAGGGTGACTACAGGGTGGCTAGTCATTAAATGTGCACTACCCACACATGAGTTCCATTTACGGAACAAAAAGTGCAAATTTGTGGACCAATATTCAAATATGAGTTATCACCACTGTACGGAACAGGCCTTAAGGTCATATTAGGAAAAGGCATCAGTGAATCCCATATGTTGACATGAATTCAAAACCACATCTAGAGATCCTCAATGACCTAGTGGGTTAGCAGATTTAACATCTGATCACAGGCTGTCACCTCTGTATTGGCTGGACACCCACAAGTGACAATGTTAAACAACAGTCCCAATATGATGGTTGTTGAAGGGGATCCTCACTTTATCCAAACCACTTCAGTAGAGGGGTGTGCCAAGCGATTTAATGATAAAGTTGTTAAAAAGCAACTGAGGTGTCTCCTAAGTGTTATTAATACAAGATTTGTGCTTTTATTTTATATATTGTTTAGCAATACAGACTAAAAACGGAAATACCATTAACAATACACTGTCCAAGATACTAGTACACTGTTATAAGTAAGCAAAATGTTCCATTTCCATCTATGCATTATCATGATAGCTCATCAATTAACATTATAGGTAAACAGCGTTCACATATAGCTGACAATTATTCAGTTTACCTAGTCACATATCCTCTGCACAGTGTTTCACTATTAGCTTTCACTTTTGTTCTGACAAAACAGCAAGTAATATGTGGTCATATAGCTATTGTACTTGGCAAAATGTTGAAGTTAAACCCGTAATTCAGGGTATTAATTACTGCTATCATCGTACAAAATTCAAAACTACAAAGCTCCAGCAGTAAAATACACTAATAAAAAATATATTCTTAACATTCACATGACCAGGATACCATGAACAATGACAAAAAAATACATGAGTCAAAATGTTTTCCAGATGGCTGCTGTGATTGAGATCTTTCTTTTAGGAATGGAACCCAAATCAGTGTTAAACAGGCAATTTATAAACCGGATTCGGCCCCACGACCTTACAGGTGACAGTCAAGTCATTTAATGCCATTTTGTTTTCTAAATGACCCAGTTTCAGCTACCAAGTTAGTATATCCATTGTAACAACTTAGTTACTAATAAAGATTTATGTCATCTTAGTCACATGACCACTGCCATCATTGGACACAGATCTAGGCAGTGAATAACTATAAGACATATCCACGTTAGTAGACAGTACATGGTATAGATTTGGCTAGGAGGTAAGTGTAAGGTTTATACATCTATACATATACAGTCATGAACCCAATATTGTGGACTGATCAGATCCAGGCAGTAAATGTATATAAGGTTTATCCACATCTGTACAGTTATAAGCACATATTATTTGGTATAGATCAGGGCAGAGGGATGAAGTCTATTCATGTTAATACAGTCACAAACACTATTCAGCACAGATCTTGGCAGTGAGTTAGTATAAAAGTGTAAGTCATGTTTCTATGGCTACATAGGCACATTATTTACTTCAGATCCAGGCAGTAAATAAGTGTGAGGTAAATCCAGGTTAGTACAGCCACAATTACATTCTCTTTGACAAAAGGTCAAAGGTCATAGTTAGGATTTTACGTCCCATTCAACAGCCAGGGTTAGATTGGGACAGGTCTTCAGCATTGCCACTTGTGGAAGTCAAATCCTCACAGAGGTGACTGTCTGATTCAATGCCAAACTTGCAAACCCACTAGGCCACTGACCTCACTCTCTTTCGTTAGTCTCTGATATATCACTGTTTGATACATTTGTTATATTTAGTAAACATATTGACCAAAACTTAGGTATATAAGCTACATTAATGTCTCTGTGGCCTCGTGGATACACCAGAGGGTACTCATCTGGACAGTGATTGTATTTCCATTTTTATAAGGTCACTCTTTAAATATACTGTATTAGTTATATTATGATGAGTACTGGAGGGAATAGGGGGAAATCAGTGCACATTAGTTGACTGAGACTCTGCCTTTAAACTCATTTAGCACTTGCCCAGCAGGCACACAACCTGATTTCAACGTTGAAATCAGGTTGGTCTTTGGTTGATGATGTCACACAACCTAATTTAGACTTGGTATCAACGTCATTATCTGACTCAGGATTCAATCAAAATTTCTGACTTTAAAATCAGGCTGATTTTTAGTTGATGATGTTGCACAACCTAATTTCAACCCGTTATCAACATCAGTAACTAACCTTGAATCAACTCAACTATGATGATGTCATAATGATGTCACATGTGACATCATGCATGATGTCATACAAGATGGCAGTGAGCAATAATAGGGGATTTTAGGGAACTTTGTCAAAAAATATCTTGGGATGGGGTACCCAATACTCAGAATTCTCTGACCCCTAAATTTTTAACCCATTAGTTTATAATTTTAGACATAAAAACACCATTTTCATTACAAATTCACCCTCATGTGGCTTGTTATCTGGCATCATTATAATAATTATTTTCACTATTATCATTATTATTCCTGGATACCATATCTGGATATTTATGTCCAATGTTATTATTATCACCTGTCAATCATTATGATGTATTTTGGTCATGTGTCTGATCAAGGATTTCCCCTTAGGCTCCGCCCACTACCTGTCCATCCCCCTTCATGTGACCTATGATGTCACTGGTCATGTGACTGGTCAAGGATTCCCGCTAGGCTCCACCCACTACCAATGAATCTCGACCTGAATTCAACATAATTTCAACTTGATTTCAACGTCACATGGTGACTCTGGACCATTTTTGCAAAACCAACCTGATTTAATGTCTAACCCTGACCAGTAATTCAACGTTGAATCAACGTTGACGTGCCTGCTGGGTGCAAGCTTGGGCTGGGAATTGAAACCTAGGTTGATGGCAAGTGTATAACACATAATGCCACCATCTCCAACCCCTATCCGGGTAGTGAATAAATGTAAGGTATAGCTATCCTTGTATGGCTACATGGACACACTATTTGGTACAGCTCCAGGCAGTAGGTAAGTGTAAGGTATATCCATAGTTGAGTTTCTGTGTCTGATTTCTGCTGCAATCCTCTCCAAATCTTCACTGAATGCAATACAGGCGGAACGTACAACATCGTCATCAAAGTATTCCTCAGGAAATTCACCCAAGAATACCTGAAATGAGATTATAAACTGGCAAGATAAAATATGGTCCATTTGTATCAGTAATACTATTACCATCAACTTCTTTAATTACCTCTGCCAATATGTTTGTGGCTGTGTTTATCTCCCATTTTGTTTGTCTGATTGTCTGTGTTTATGATTACCCAAATCCAAAAGAAAGCACCTTTAAGAGTTCTTAAATGTGTGTAGTGCTTCACAAAAAGAAGAAGTGATAACATTTTGGGAAAGATTCAGATCATATCACGGATTTAACAAAAAACTCTCGAATTTTCGTAAATGTTCCCTGGGTGAGGTACGAGCCCTATCTTTGTAATTACTCTATAGCTGTGTCTGATTAATTGTTTGAGTTATGAAATAATAATAATTATAATAATATTTTTGCCATGCTCAATATCATTCACTTTTATATTATTACATGTTTCACTGCTCATAATTATAGATCAGATATGCGGTATCCAACTGCTTAATCTCCGATCTCATGGATTCTAAGGCACAAAATCCAAATCGTAAAGCATAAATGATAAGTTGTAAGACATAATAAGGTCATCATCAGGGGACTATCGGAGTTCGGTAGTAAGATGGGTATAAAAAGATATTGATTCAAGAATATATTATTACCTCATCTCTCCCCAGCCTTGACAAGGTATAGCATGCAGCAATGATTTCTGCAGACTTCCCTCTACTCGGTAACATCTTTTTGATGTCATTCATGGTCACCTGACCTTTCTTGGTGGGCGGGGCTTTGAGGAGCATTGTGGGAATGTTGGGCACATAGGAGTAGTAATCCATCATCGGTAGAGTGAGTGCCGAGTTCCTACAGGTAGCAGTGAAGATGATGATAGTAACCAGCTCTACTACCATATCCAGTGTGAACAGGGACTCAGGGATACCATGGTGAACTGTGGGCAAAGATAATGAACAATTAGTATCTTTTAATCTAGGTCTGTATTCATAAATATGGATCAGTAAAGATCGGATCAAAGTTTAGAATATGGGATTAACTTTTGATAACAGTTTTTTTTCCAACTTTGGTTTTTATTTACAAAATGTATGATCTGATTTATAGATTAAAGTTTGGAGTCACTTTGATCTATGAACTTTCATGGATTAAACTTATGATCAAAATTGACCAAAAATTGTGTGTCAGGAAAGAAGATGAATGTTTTAATCACTCACTATACAGAGACACAGGATTTTCTGCTACGCCTGGGTGATCTCATTTATTTTTAACATTTCTGTACCAAGAGGTGACAAATCTCCTTTGATAAGTTGACCTTGAAATCTATATTTAACTGAGGTTCCTTTATAAAGGATCTTGAGTTACAAATGGATTATTCAACACTGTTATCTGCTTTATAATTTGACCTTGAAATTATTTTCTATAGCACAATCTTATAGAAATCCTAAACTTTTAAGATGCCCCTTGAATTGAAAGAGAAATAGAAAGGTCAATTTGTATGCTGTGATGAAGTGAATACAACAAAAGGTCAAATTTTCGTTCAGATGACAGTAAAAATAATAATGGCCACCAACACAACTATGATCCACCTCAATTGTTTAAAGGAATTTAAATCAGAAACAAGTACCATATAAACACTTCTTCATACCTTCCTTGTCATCTCCTGGCCACACTGGAAAACCATTAGTGTGAAGGTCTGTAATCCATGACTGGATTTCACTGTCAGCCAACAGGTTCTCAGATGTCCAGTAATGAAGGTAAATCACTGTCCTCACATACTTATTGATAGCATGCCAGATCTTTAACCCATCATCCCTGTAATGATAATTTGGCAACTTGTCCTCTTCATCAACTCCTCTGCTTTCTAAATCCGTCGGCAGATGCAAGTCTGACAAATCAAACATAGTATAAGCATGCTTCAGCAGCTCCAAGTGCTGCCCTCCTACTGCCAGGAGTTTCGTAAACAATCCATCATTGCTAGGATACAGTGACTGCCTACCAAGTACATTCACTCCGATGGTGTATCTCAGATGAGGTAAGAGAAGTTTGAACACAGGATGTACTGGTGGTAGGTTCCGTAGTGTTGCCAGTGCAACTGCCTCAATAACCAGCTGTGTTTTTAAATGCCGAGATATCACCTGGTGTATTTGAGCATCAGCCTCACGAACCCACATCTTGGCCAATATCCAATCGGCTTCGGAGTCCTCCGGAGTGTAGACTAGTGTACCTCCTTCTCCACTGGGAATCCTGATCAAAATAGGGACCAAGCATCCCTCTTTGTTGCAGTAGAGGTAGCATTCTGGGGATGTGATGTACCGGTCATATTTACCCTTGTAGTTTTTACACTGTTCTAGGACATTAAGCTCTGGGTAGGAGAGGTAGTACACATGTCCACTCTGTAAGTATATAGTAAAGTGAAAACAGTCATACTGTAAGTAATATAAACTAAATCAGCTATTTGAGAAATCCATCAGTCTGCTATCAAAGACTGTCCATTTTCCACTTTGACCATTTCTGTGCCAACTGAAAAGATATATCCTGCTATACATCATGCAAGGCAAACCATTATTTGTATTTAGTTATCTTTAATTTAATTCGTGTGGTGACATAACACGTCTATCAGTTCTGTTGCAGTGCTGTAAGGATTATTGGGCAGTGTAGAAAAACTCAGTAATCTTGTGGTTACCAAGATTGGTGAATAAATATTTGGTCCTCAGCTATATTTGCGGGACTGAGTAAACGACTAACTAAATGATGAATAAATGACTGAGTGACTGGTTTGTCTGATTGACTGACTGAATGGATAAATAATGAAATGAATGTCTCTTTGACTGAATGAATGAATAACTGACTGACTAAATGCAGTGATACTACTTCTTCAAGATTCTGCACTGAAATCATCGAGCACCAGCAAGCAAACTCCAACATCAGGCTGGGCTATGAACAAACTTAGGGCTTGAGAGGTATGGACCAAACATGGAAATCCTTCCTGATCATTGCAATATGTTAGGCCTATAAAAATGTAATCCTAGCTATTAAAACGTTTGTTGAAATTTAAAGCTGCTACTGAAATGGCTAGTTTTTATCAAATGTATAGTTTACCTTACTACCATTTTGTAACTCTACATGAATGTATAAAGACAGTAGCTGTTCGATAAGGAACGGTCGAGAATAGCTCGGGCGCCTCTATGAAGAAATTTACTGACCAACATAGCAGTTATGAATACACAATAGTTCCCAACAGGCAACCAGTGGATTTTACTTGGGAGACTCTGTGCTTCTAGAGATAACTTTTTTTGTCAGTGGACTGTCATGATAATTTGAATAGCATGATGGGTACCTGTCTCATCACTGAAGTTACATGGTAGTGGGCTATGTTAGTACTTAGATCGGTGACCATGTTAGTTCTAAGTCAGGAATAGGATGTATGTGACTTGGAATTTGTTTTTGTCACCAAACTTTCATAACTGCTAGTACACTACTTGTGTCTCTGATGGTTTTGCAGCTAGCACATGTAAACCCAAAGACTATTTGGACTTTATTTAAGATTAGATAACATGACAAATTCATTGACACTAACCACCCAAGAATGTTCTGATTGAAATGGAGTTTTTATAGGTTGAATCAGGATAAAATTTCTGAACAGTGAATTACAACAGTCATCCATAATGTTTGTCATATATCATCTTGTAAATATGAAAACTTGGTAACACTACCTGTATTTCTATGGAGAGCAGCCGTCCTCTATCCAGTACACCACTTAGCAGTGAGTTTAGCGACTCAATGTCTTCAGGGATGCTGGTAAGACGTTTGATCCGGGTGGGATGAGGGCCATTCAGAATCTGACGGCCAAACTCCTTGTCATCCTTCCAGATATCTGTTTGAAAATAAAAAAAAAACATTTACGTATTTTTTTTATCTGGTAGCAACTTTATAAATGTATTTTCAATTAATTACTACAGGGACAGTCTTTGTGTATTATTTATTTAACTGTTCTTTTACACAGCTGCTCACGTCTATTCTAATCTAGTAGAAGTTTGAAAATTTTGTGCATTTTAAATGCAGGGTAATCTACACCAGAAATGTTTCACTTGAAGAAATATATGAGATATAAATAATAAATGCTAAGTTCAAGTATCTTAATAGTGACATGACAAATATACTGCACATATTGGTAAAGATTTGACTTTGGGCAAATAACAAAATTATTGTGTCCACATACCAACCACTTTCCTGACAACCTTCTTGTCTTTAAGCACATTATTGAGGAGTTTATCATAGTCAGTGAAGATATCCCAGCTGTCAAATAATGAGGTCACAGCACTGACTCCTGAGTTTGTCAGAGTGCGGATGTACTTTGCCATCAGATCTCGCTCTTTCTCCACTCTGAATTTGGCTTCCCTCGGAAGATCATCATACCTACAATTGCAAAGCAATAGCTGAAATTGTAAATTACTGGTAAGATTAAATTATTAATTCTGATGAAATTTAACTTTATTTTACTGGTAAGAGGAGGAGCAAAAATTATTATTCAGGAGCAGCATTAGAATAAAATACTGGGTCATACAGACTTGGAAGAGGTTTACATGTTTATAGTTTGTATTCCCAGTGGCCCTTACCAAGGATAATTGGCATTGCAAATATGTAAACAAGTGCCAATATTTTGCAAATATTTCAGTAATTATCTAAGCTGCAAATATACACATTTTAGTCAGGCAATGTGGCCTCCTTTTCACAATGGTCCTTATTTTTGTTATGAAGTGTGAGCTTTGACCTACTTTTCACACAGTATCCTGCCTGGTAGTCCCTCCTCATTCTCCCACTGGTAGAGCTGCCTTCTCCTCTGTACCTCAAACCGGCGCTGTAGTAAGCCATACATGGAGGGTTCCTGGTAGAAACATTGGGCTGAAAGGATAGAATTAAAAGATTACAAAATGTACATGTGGTTAGCTGTATGTAGAGCTCTCCTGGTAGAAACATTAGGCTGAAAGAACAGAATTTATAAATTACAAGAAACACAAATTGTAAGCTGCACAGAGAGAACTTCTGTCTAAGCACTGGGCTGAGATAATGAGATGTATTAACTATTATCGTACCACGTGGAAACAGTGGCACCAAAAAGGATAGTTTTATAGATTCTAACATGTGTATGTGGTGAGCCATACATAGGGGCACTTGGCAGAAACACTGGGCTGAAAAGGATAGAATGCGTAGAATTACAAGAGCAGACAAACGGTAAGCCATATGTAGAGGGATCTTGGTAGAAACATTTCACTGAAATGATAGAATGTTAACAAGATGGTAATCCATACATATAGAAGAGCTCCTGATAGAAACGTTGGGTGTGAAAGATAAAGGTGGGGATTTTAAGTTACAAAAGTAAGTTGATAGTGTTAGCTGTTATGCTACCTCAAAGAACAAAATTAATGTGAAGACAGATTATTTTTAGACAGTTGAACAAACACACACATAGATCAGTCTTAAACGTTTTTTTTTAACAGAAAGTTTCAGGTAAAGGCTAGTATAAAAATCATGCGCTTCACCTTTAGCAGTCCTGAGCAAAACAGATGGTTGAGCTGATGTGACCCACTGATAACAGGGGAAGTGAAGCTTCTTTGTATTCTCTTCTGTTTCTATGATAACATGTTCCAAATACCACTGGCGGGTGGTCAAAATGCTCCGTAACTCCATCTGAAAAGCAGGTTGGAAATTATATTGACATGTAAGAAAATTAATAATTATATATCTGAGAAAACTATCTATTTACATTTTAGATTGTTCAATTTTCTCCCTAATCCCTTTGGTGGTCTGGCCTGAGAGGCAGATTACTTTGAATTATATGTTTCCCAATATGTTATAGTAATGTAAATTTGCACAGATTGTTATGTATACAGAAATAGATTTAATAAATGTTTCTACCAATACTTTAAGTTAATTTAGAAGGTAACACGACAATTCAAAACTTATAAATATAAAATAGGTTCCATGGAGATATGATCCATTTTGTTAAATCAAAATATAATAAACGATTTCACTGGTGAAACACTCTATCAGTCAAATGTTTAATTATATGCTTGTAATTGCCAAACAAACGATAAAAAGATTCCTGGCAAGACAAATTACATTTACATATATTTAAAAGAGATTGCATTTTCTGCATCGCCTCTGTTTCGCACATAGGCTATTGAATAGATATTCCTGATTAATATTAATTAGCTATATTCATTAATTAACTTTGTATATATATTACACAGATTACATTTATAAATATTCATAACACACACGTCTCTACCTGGATGGCCTCTATTCTGCCCACATTAGCTATGGTAAGGTTGAACGTGTCTGTAGCACCTGCTTCGAAGTCATCGTGATAGGGAGTGTCTAGATACATACTTTCCGTGCGACTTCTCTCACCTAAAATATTTGAACAGCATTCTAATTTATCTGGAGGAATTTACTATTGATTGGCTGACTTATATAGGGTATGATAGCTATAAACTTATAGAGAGTGTGAGAACTCATGCTCAAGGATCCATACAGTGATCACTGATAGTGATGAAAGCTAACATTGATAACTGAACTTAGCGAGTTTGTCTATTTGTATAGAATATGATAACTTAGGAAAATCACAAATGGCAACTTTTAGTTAGGCTTTGGAGTATACAGATTATGATAACTTTTGTGAAGAATGATAATTTTTACAGGTGATGGAAACTTATATGGATAAAGGTAGCATTTGTACCGGATTAAAATCATCAATGATAAACCCTAACAGCACACGTATACTGTGTGTCAAATCAAAAGTTTCAAATATACACTGACCAATCACAGTGATGCACACATCAGCATCAGTCCCAGCATGCACCAGTTTTCCAGTCTTGACAATGACTGTGATTTCAGTGGTGTCTTCTTTTTCCAACAATTCATCCTTACTCTCCAACTAAAAGGGGAAATCAGTGAAGTGTTTAGAAACTTAAAATAAAGTCAATGTTAAGTTATATTTAACATGTTGGATCATAGTTTCACAGTGCAATGTCAGGGAAGAGAGTTAGTTTGTCTGGAATTGGCACTGTAGCAGACTATCAGAGTGTATTCAAGTAGTTACTAGAATTTTATAAAAGGGCATAAAGAAAGTTTACAGTACCTGGCTATTTGCAGTGACTCCATGCAGTTCCCTGATGACTGTAGCCAATGAACAGAAGTCTTTCATGGACCTGGGCTCTACCGGTTTGAAAGAGTCAATAGGATTGGCCAGGATATCAATATGTGTTTTAGCCAGGATGTTTTGGTGGAGGGGGTGTGTAATTGTAATAACAGCCAGGTCATGCCATTTGAAGTGCTTCTCTTGCCATTCTGTACAACAGTTTAACACCTAATGCATAATATAAAACATATGTAAATATAACTTTATCCTTATAACTTTGCAAAACATGCATAGGATTCAAATGATTAAATATAATGTACCTTATATGATCACACCTTTCATTAGCAGTCACAGGCTATAAATCAAAACTCCACTTGGTATTCTGGTAGGACACTTTTGTTGGGGTTTATCATTTGAGAAAGAAGTCTTTGTAAGCATTTGACACAACTTGGGAAACATTTTGCATCCAGGACTACTTTTTTGAAGACTTTGACAATCACCAGATATATAAACTGAATAGGTAATTTTGGGTTGACAAATAATTGCGGTGGCTCATTGTTCAACGTGTATTACCCAGCTACAAGGTTGTCTTTTCAGAGCCATAAGTATGAGGTCATTAAGGGAAAATCAATCATGCACAGATACAACAGTTAGGAAAGGTGTCACCTTACCATCAGATAAGAGTCCTCATTAAACTGGATAAATGTAACCTAAGCATTATATAAGAGTCCTCATTAAACTGGATAGGTGTGACCTTACCATTAGATAAGAACCCTCATTAAACTGGATAGGTGTGACCTAAGCATTAGATAAGAGTTATCATTAAACTGGGTAGGTGTGACTTTATCATTAGATAATAACTCTCATTAAACTGGATAGGTGTGACCTAGCCATTAGATAAGAGTCATCATTAAACTGGGTAGGTGTGACTTTACCATTAGATAAGAACTCTCATTAAACTTGATAGGTGTGACCTAACCATTAGATAAGAGTCCTCATTAAACTGGATAGATGTGACCTTACCATTAGATAAGAACCCTCATTAAACTGGATAAGTGTGATCTTACCATTAGATAAGATTCCTTGTTAAACTGGATAGATGTGACCTTACCATTAGATGAGAGCCCTCATTAAACTGGATAGGTGTGACCTTATCATTAGTTAAGAACCCTTATTAAACTGGATAGTTTGAGGGTTTCGGCAGCAAATGCTATTGATACCTAGCAAACTGATAAAGATTGGCAAATTATTCAAAATGAAACTGTTTCAAAAATTGAATTGGGTTGTATTGTTTTCGCCAGGTATAGGAAAGGTACGTATTATCAGTGCTAAATTTATTATTGGACCATATCAGATGTGCTGTTATCATCACGTGTACACACAATTCACAAATGAAACAGTTTCATGAAATGTCTGGAACCAAAAGTGTAAAAATACCAAAATAAGTAAATATTAAATTTTTACAGTTTTATATACTTTAATATTAATCTCTTTACAATTAAGAACAGTTTAAAAATTCAATAGGAAAATACGTTGCCACAAATTCATTGCAAAATTTCATTTTTTGTAGCACTATTAAAAAGAACTAATATGTACACATATACATATTCAAGGGCAAAACATCCCATAATTTCAGAAAAAAGTTTTTATTCAAGAAACTAGAGCAACTTTCATATCACCCATCAACACTGACAAGCTTTAAATGTAGTTTAAGTGATTATTTAAATTTTTAATTTTCAGTGACAGTTTTATGAAATCTCATGCATAAGAGAATGTAAAGTTATTATAAAATATATTGAAGAAGAATTGGTTTTAAATGAACACATTTACATGGTGGCAGAGGTTAATCCATAGAAAATGTATAAAGTATTATATACATGGTTCAACAAGTGCCACAAAAAAAAATCAAGTTTCAGTTTATTTTTGGTAATTGTACCAAACACTAAAATGGGTATTTAATATAAAAGTTTTAAGACTTAAAACTTAGTAAAATTAATTCATCATACAAAATCTTTACTGGTTGTGTTTCAACACTAAAATGATAAAATTAATTCATTATATGAGAGATTAACACTGTAATTCAATCATTAACATCAGTGATTAAGGCTCCAGTTTATTTAGTAGATTAATTTACTTGGGTTTATCATCACTTTCAACACATTGTACAGGACATATCACAACAGGTAGTTTTAAGGGTAGAGGAAACTAGCACATATTAATTGGTCAAGATTCTGCACTGTAAACTGCTGGGTTTTGGTAAGCAACTACCAACTTGCCCACATATGGGTGTTAGGTTTGGGGTTCAAACTTTAACAGAACCAGTAATTAAGATGTATTTTTGTTATTAGTACCATTGGTTAAAACAACGAATTTTCCCTTAGCATCAGTGATAATGCCTGTCATTAATTGTTAATTCATTAAATTTGTGGTTAAGAAGATAATTTATTACTTAGTATCAGTAATTAAGACTACTATTTACTATTCAGTACCAGTGATTAAGACGGTTATTTGTTATTTAGCATCAGCTGTTAAGACTGTTATTTATTATTTAGTATCAGTAATTAAGACAGTTATTTATTATTTAGTATAAGTAACTAGAACTTTAGTTATCATTTATCACTAGTGACTAAGGTAAACACACACTCTACAGCTAGTTGTTATTTAAATAAAATATAAGTACGAAGATACAGATCACACAAAACTGAAAACACTAACATTGAGATTTTAAGGACATTCTAAGGATGCTTTTCACTAGTGGGTAATATTAATTTTATTTTGCAAATATCGATATTACCTTTTTGTTAGTATCATACTGGCTAGATATTAAATGGGTAATATAAAGAAGTTATGTGTTAGTTGCAGCATTGTCAAGCTAAGTATATCAAACAGCCTATTTATAGCTCTACGGTTTGACAGACAGAAACACAAACACAGTAGAAATGTCGGAGGTACAAGGTATTAGAACATTACAGTTACAAGAAGTGCACTCATCAGGCTACAGACACTATATGTACATTTGTGAAATATAACACAGAAACCAGTTATATATAAAATTCATTTTATCTTACTATGGAAGTTGCTAGGTCTTGCTCCTGAAACTGACAACAGAAGGAACATATTGGTTTTTGAAGGTGACCAGAAATGATCAGGAATTAAATTGAAGAAACACCATTTCAAGAGCATGCAGTAACAAATCAATGAATTTTAATAAATATTGGGCCCATGGGGTCCATATTATGAAGATATAGCATGTTTCTTTCATCTTAAAATAACCCAATTTATGAAAAACAAAAAAGTAGCTTTAACGTCAACAGGCATCTGAAAAACCACCCTACAGAACGGTCATCTGTTACCAGAGGCTGAATAGGAATTCACAAGCATAGAATGAGGATAATCTGCCAAATTTTCATAGCCACCTAGCATGTGTGGTCTTTGCTATGTCAAACGCACATCCCCGTTTCTATGGGCAATAGCCAGTCATAAAGGTATATTTATAAACATAATAATATTTATGTTTCAGTCAGATTTAGGTCGAAATCAGAGTTTCACGTTCATTTCAACAGTCAAGGTCATATGAAGAAGGCCTTTACTGCATCACTATATTGTCAACAGCTTGACTTAACATGTGAACCACACAGTGCCAGGTCATTAACGTGGCGCCTTATGCCCATATATGGTTGTTTATTTGACTTCCTACAACACTATTCACTGAACAACAACAAACCATTTTGCATGAGGACATTATGGGTGAGGAGGACCCCCCCCCCCCCCCCATACGTCAGCTTTAGCAATTGGAACTGTCTGCACATTCTTCAACCATAGAATTTACAACTTGAATACAACTCTATTGAGAGTTTAAGCTGTAGTCGTTACAAATTCTTATATATTTGTAATCTGCATTAATTCAAACACAATTTCATTTCATATGTCATTTCAGAAGAAAAGTATCCCTCTCAGATACCGAAGAATCCATGGTTCATTTTTACACGTGCACACTACTTTATTTAATATTTGTACCTGATTATATGCAATAAATACAATAAACCTTACCATAAACCTCTGTGTTAATGGTTTATGTCCCGTTCAACAGTCATTTCCATATTGAGACAGGCCCTGAGCATTACCATTTATGTGGCAGTCAAACCCACATAAAGATGGCAGCCTGTGACCTGATGCTGAACTTGCTAACCACTAGACCACTAAGATATCTTAAAGATAAACATATATATATAACAATACTATACATAATAACACACATGCCAAGTAGTTTCAGATATTGCTTTGCTAACTCAAATCACAAACTTCGTCCCCTTGTCTGTGTCTTCGTGAAAGAAGAACATCCCCAGATGAGCATACCACAATCTTACAGTATTCTGACACATACCTGTGGGTCAGTGAAGTCACAGTTTCTGAGCTGGAGCTGCAGTCTGTACTGTAGAGGGGTTTTCTTCAGCCTCATTTTGTACTCTTGTCTCAGGTAGTTCTTGTCTCTGTTTTCACTCACCCATCTCTCCACCTTCCTGGAGAATACATAAAAAAGTGTACTACATTAAATAACTTGCATATCTTTTCACATTGAACTATATCTTCCTTCCACTAAAGCTACATACTTTTCAAATGTTTTCTGAACATGATTATTGGGTGTCACATCTCTGGAGTTTGTTACTGGACTAAAGTATCATTGGATAATTTTCTTTCCCATATTTCTGGTCAATAATTCAGTACAGGGACAAGTTTAATAATAAGTATATAATCAAGCATTTAGAAGACAGTGGTGGGGAAGGAAAGGTTCCTAGTGAGTTGTAGCTGTCTCATATTCAAAATGTTCTATAACTGCCTTTATAACCATCTTCATCCATTAACTTACCTGCCATTCTTAATTAAGCAATGAAGTACACAATTACAATTATTACATTACAATTATTATTATATGTAACAAAATAGCATCCACCATAGTGCAGCGGTAACACTCTCGACCCACCACCTCTGAGATCGGAGTTCGGTTCCTGGCCCGACCTCAACTGGGAAAGCTGGTAGTTGCTTGCCGTCGGTCGGCAGTTTACAGTACAGAAAATTGACCAACTGTATGAAATGGACATAATATATACATTTAGGTATTTGACATGACATAAAACATTAAATAAGTAAATGCAATAACATTGTTGAAAGTCAACTCACAGAAGTGAAGAACGTGAGTTGTCCATTGTGCCAACTTGTGGGGATGAGTCATCAAAAATGTCTTGAGATATGCTACCACATCTAAAGAGGATGCTGGGATAGCTAGAACTTAATCTAATGTAAATAGAACCTAACTGTACGTTTATAGAGTTTAATCTCTGTAGAAGCAAATGTTATGTAGATGATAACAGATCTTTCAATTTTGAATATGACAAAAGTTGCACTGACCAGGCATTCTCTTGGTCATTCTTATCCGGCAGTCCAGTCTCTTGTTGGTTGTCTACCGGTACGAGTCTGAGTCTCACTAACCAGCGACCACCATCTCTAGCTGTCATCTCATACGTCACATGACTGTAGTAGTTCTGGTCAAGGTAAGAGACTGGATTCCTCCGAATAGATTCAATACGCCCAAAATAGCTGATAAAGAAAGGAAGCAAAATTTGGTGAAATACAAATTTTTCTATGAGACTTAATACATCCAATAATTACTAACGTAACAAAAGCAGAGCAAAAACATAAAAAATGTATCTGATAGTTGTAAATAGATTAACACAGAAAATATATTACTAAATTTAATAAACTGTATTGACCATAATGGTTTATACGGGATTGTGTTGCTCTGGTTATATCCACTGAGTCTACTTTTCGGTGGAGATTAAACACTATAAAAGTTGGTCAGAATTAGAATTAAAATACTTAGATATTAAATGTAAATTCATATACTGTGTATGCAGCTTAAAGATATACAGAAAAAAATATGTTTTAGTGTTGTTCTGTAGTGTTTTGTGCATTTAGGTTGCCATTATGTCTTTTGAAAGATCAAATGTCAAAATTGTGGTTTTCACATCCATTTGACAGCTGTATCGCCAAATGGAGACAGACCCTGAATACATCCCACATGTTTGAACGAGCTTGACTCAAACATATGATCGTGGGGTACTTTGGGTATTTTATAATTACAGACACTGTTGTTACCTAGCTGGTAAACTTTATGACAAAAAACACATCAAATGAAGCACCAAAAAAAATGAAATTTTCTGGCTATAAGCAGAAAGAGTGGACAATTATTCAGATGAAACAAAAATCAAAGCAAAACAATATATCATTAAATATTTTCATGCTATTTACACTACCAGTCAGTAGGCCAACTGAGGAGCTGTTGTGCAATGTAGTGTATCAGTGCGTGAAATGGTAAATTGTACACTGTATGTTAAATGCAGTAGTTCTGGACTACCAAATGCTTTTTATGGCAAACTTTAATGAACGACTTAATAATTGGAAACAAACAGAAGTTAGTACTTCAAACATAGAAATTAATATCTCGAATACAGGAGTTAACTAACTTTTCCTTAATGTTTATAAGTTAAAATATGTTTAGAATGCATGAAATGTTCTTCTAAATTAACTTTCTGTATTGAATATATTTTGTAGAGAGATATTCAGAAATTCAAGAAGTCTTAAATATGGAATTCTATGTCATGATTGAAGCTAGTTGCCAAGTTTGTAACAAATATAAATGTTATTGACATCTAACATATTGTAGAACACTGAGTAAGGATATTCTATTCTATTCTGTACTTTTATGGCGCTTAATCTATGCCAGGCAGACTCTAAGGTGCAACACCAGAATTCAATTAAAACAAATCATCATTCCATAGCCCTTACCAGGTCCAACACCATGGAGATGCTAGACAGAGTATATGCTAAGTTGGGAAAGTCTTTTTGAAGAGATACAATTTTAAACTTGTTGGGGCAGAATGGACCTCATCAGGTAAATCATTCCAAAACTGTGGGAGCATCAAAAGCAAAGCTGTGGCCAAAGTGTTGTTTTTTTTATTTATGTACAGATGGATAGAATTGAAGAACCTCCAAGAACCTTTCATCTTGATGGTTGTGTCTTGTACTATATCTTCAACAATGAGTAGACAAAAGAGAACCAAAGTAAACTAGAGGATCGCTCGCAAAAAAAAAAGATAATGTTTTTGCGTAGCAAAAACAAAGCGTCCCGAAAAGGATATAAAGGTGAGTGCTAAAGTATTAAGAAAATGCTTCGTTTCTAGCCTTATACTGTTGTGGCAACCAAAGTCAGCGCAGTCTGCTCTATCTAGCACGGTTTTCAAGATATAAGCATTTTTGTGTTTTGCAAAAAATAAAAAAATTAAAAATGTCCGCTATATTTGGCGAGACAAAAATATTTTGAAAATTGGCATGGCTACTCTGCAGAGATACCCAGCAGGTCCAAAATTTTGTTGAGTTTACTCCATATAGCACGGTTTTCGAGATATAAGCATTTTTGTGTTTTGCAAAAACTTTGAAAATTCAAAATGGCCACCATTTTTGGGGAGACAAAAATTTTTGTCAAGACCACTGCCGTGGTGTGTATCTCCCGCCGAGCATTAAAGCAGAATAAATAGCTTTTCCGAGATATTCACAATTTTTCATTTTCGTGTGTGAAAGGTCTTCCAAAAGTAGGTGAATGAGTTATTTGAGAAAAATTGGCTATCTGCAATACTATTAAGAGATAATTCACATTTACTCATTTTGAGTAGGTGAGTAATTAGCTATGGGTCTGAAACTTCACCATGTGAAAGCTCTCCCACAAGTAGATGAATGAGTATTTGATAAAAATTGGGTATCCGCAATACTTTTACAGATAATTAGCATTTACTCATTTTGAGTAGGTGAATAAATAGCTATGGGTCTGAAACTTCACAGAGTGAAAGCTCTCCCAAAAGTAGGTGAATGAGTTATTTGAGAAAAATTGGCTATCTGCAATACTTTTAGAGATAATTCACATTTACTCATTTCGAGTAGGTGAATAATTAGCTATGGGTCTGAAACTTCACCAAGTGAAAGCTCTGCCAAAAGTAGGTGAAGGATTTATTTGAGAAAAATTGGCTATCTGCAATACTTTTAGAGATAATTCGCATTTACTCATTTTGAGTAGGTGAGTAATTAGCTATGGGTCTGAAACTTCACCAAGTGAAAGCTCTCCCAAAAGTAGGTGAATGATTAATTTGAGAAAAATTGGCTATCTGCAATACTTTTAGAGATAATTCGCATTTACTCATTTTGAGTAGACGAGTAATTAGCTATGGGTCTGAAACTTCACCAAGTGAAAGCTCTCCCAAAAGTAGGTGAATGAGTTATTTGAGAAAAATTGGCTATCTGCAATACTTTTACAGATAATTCGCATTTACTCATTTTGAGTAGGTGAGTAATTAGCTATGGGTGTGAAACTTCACCAAGTGAAAGCTCTCCCAAAAGTAGGTGAATGATTAATTTGAGAAAAATTGGCTATCTGCAATACTTTTAGAGATAATTCGCATTTACTCATTTTGAGTAGGTGAGTAATTAGCTATGGGTCTGAAACTTCACCAAGTGAAAGCTCTCCCAAAAGTAGGTGAATGAGTTATTTGAGAAAAATTGGCTATCTGCAATACTTTTAGAGATAATTCACATTTACTCATTTTGAGTAGGTGAGTAATTAGCTATGGGTCTGAAACTTCACCAAGTGAAAGCTCTGCCAAAAGTAGGTGAATGAGTTATTTGAGAAAAATTGGCTATCTGCAATACTTTTACAGATAATTCGCATTTACTCATTTTGAGTAGGTGAGTAATTAGCTATGGGTCTGAAACTTCACAGAGTGAAAGTTCTCCCAAAAGTAGGTGAATGAATTATTTGAGAAAAATTGGCTATCTGCAATACTTTTAGAGATAATTCGCATTTACTCATTTTGAGTAGGTGAGTAATTAGCTATGGGTCTGAAACTTCACCAAGTGAAAGCTCTCCCAAAAGTAGGTGAATGATTAATTTGAGAAGAATTGGCTATCTGCAATACTTTTAGAGATAATTCACATTTACTCATTTTGAGTAGGTGAGTAATTAGCTATGGGTCTGAAACTTCACCAAGTGAAAGCTCTCTCAAAAGTAGGTGAATGAGTTATTTGAGAAAAATTGGCTATCTGCAATACTTTTAGAGATAATTCACATTTACTCATTTTGAGTAGGTGAGTAATTAGCTATGGGTCTGAAACTTCACCAAGTGAAAGCTCTCCCAAAAGTAGGTGAATGAGTTATTTGAGAAAAATTGGCTATCTGCAATACTTTTAGAGATAATTCGCATTTACTCATTTTGAGTAGGTGAGTAATTAGCTATGGGTCTGAAACTTCACCAAGTGAAAGCTCTCCCAAAAGTAGGTGAATGAGTTATTTGAGAAAAATTGGCTATCTGCAATACTTTTAGAGATAATTCGCATTTACTCATTTTGAGTAGGTGAGTAATTAGCTATGGGTCTGAAACTTCACCATGTGAAAGCTCTCCCACAAGTAGATGAATGAGTTATTTGATAAAAATTGGGTATCCGCAATACTTTTACAGATAATTAGCATTTACTCATTTTGAGTAGGTAAATAATTAGCTATGGGTCTGAAACTTCACCATGTGAAAGCTCTCCCAAAAGTAGGTGAAAGAGTTATTTGAGAAAAATTGGCTATCTGCAATACTTTTAGAGATAATTCACATTTACTCATTTTGAGTAGGTGAGTAATTGGCTATGGGTCTGAAACTTCACCATGTGAAAGCTCTTCCAAAAGTAGGTGAATGAGTTATTTGAGAAAAATTGGCCATCTGCAATACTTTTAGAGGTAATTCGCATTTACTCTTTTTGAGTAGGTGAGCAATTAGCTATGGGTCTGAAACTTCACCAAGTGAAAGCTCTTTGGGATAGCTGCTCTGCAGAGATACCCTGAAGATAAAAAATTTTGTTGAAATCGCTCTATGTAGCACGGTTTTCGAAATATTAGCATTTTTGTGTTTTGCAATTTTTGCGCAAAAATTCGAAAATTCAAAATGGCCGCCATTTTTGGCAAGACAAAACTTTTTTGAAAATTGGCATGGCTACTCTGCATAGATACCCTGCGGCTCAAAAATTTCGTCGAAATCGCTCTATCTAGCACGGTTTTCGAGATATAAGCATTTTTGTGTTTTGCAATTTTGCGAAAAATTCAAAAATTCAAAATGGCCGCCATTTTTTGCGAGAAATTTTTTGTTTGAAAATTGGCAGCTAATCTGCAGAGATACCCTGCGGGTCAAAAATTTCGTCGAAATCGCTCTATCTAGCAGGGTTTTCGAGATATAAGCATTTTTATGTTTTGCAATTTTTGCGAAAAATTCGAAAATTCAAAATGGCCGCCATTTTTGGCGAGACAAAAATTTTTTCAAAATTGGGATAACTACTCTGCAGAGATACCCTGTGGGTCAAAAATTTCGTCGAAATCGCTCTATCTAGCACGGTTTTCGAGATATAAGCATTTTTGTGTTTTGCAATTTTTGCGAAAATTTCGAAAATTCAAAATGGCCGCCATTTTTGGCGAGACAAAAATTTTTTGAAAATTGGGAAAAGTACTCCGCAGAGATATCCTGCGGGTCAAAAATTTTGTCGAAATTGCTCTATCTAGCACGGTTTTTGAGATATAAGCATTTTTGTGTTTTGCAATTTTTGCAAAAAATTCGAAAATTCAAAATGGCCGCCATTTTTGGCGAGACAAAAATTTTTTCAAAATTGGGATAACTACTCTGCAGAGATACCCTGTGGCTCAAAAATTTCGTCGAAATCGCTCTATCTAGCACGGTTTTCGAGATATAAGCATTTTTGTGTTTTGCAATTTTTGCGAAAATTTCGAAAATTCAAAATGGCCGCCATTTTGGGCGAGACAAAAATTTTTTGAAAATTGGGAAAACTACTCCGCAGAGATACCCTGCGGGTCAAAAATTTCGTCGAAATCGCTCTATCTAGCACGGTTTTCGAGATATAAGCATTTTTGTGTTTTCCTTATTTGGAAAATTCGTAATAATTAATTAATCATTAATTACTCGGCCATTTCTTGACCAATCAATGCCAAAATCTAATGATTTCCAGATTTTAATAGAATGAATGTATTTGCCAAGTTTCAGGTGAATTGATAAAATTCCTTTCAAGTTATCATCCGGACAAGCTTCCCCATCGAAAAAAGACATTTTTGGTCATGTGACCTCTCTGATTGGTTGAAATGTCACTGCAGCATATTCAAAAAAATTCCCCAAGGCTACTGCCTAAACCTGCCAAATTTGAAAAGAATCCGCCTAACGGTTACAGAGTTATAAGGAAAACAAAATGCGGAGCCGGCGGAGCCGCCGGAGCCGGCGGAGCCGGCGGAGCCAGAAGCTCTCCCATACACAAACAAGCGTCCCTTGCGGGACGCTTAATGAGATGACCACTGTGCAGAAACTTGTAAACTAGAGTGGCAGTCTTGAAGATTCACCAAAATTCAACTGGGAGCCAATGGAGTCGTTTGAAAATAGGAGATGCCTGTGTGTATTTGTTACAGTTTGTGACAATCCTAGCAAGTGTGCTTCGAATACTTTGCAGTTTGCGCAGGTTGAGACTGGACAGACTCCTGAAGAGAGAGTTGCAGAAATCATGATGACTACTCACCAAGACATTTTTACTGACTTAATATGTACAAGTTAAGTAACTAGAATGTATGGGTTAAGTAATTTCATTATACGAGTTTAGTCACTGGAATGTACGAGTTATTCACTCAAAAATATTAGTATTTGGAATAAACTATTTATTGCAACCGGAATATTTGAATCATTAACTTGTATATTCAAGTTGATCACTTGTTTATTCCAGTTACTAATGTATATTTGAACTATTAACTTGTACATTCGATTGAATATTTCATATATTCCAGTTAAGGCCTGGTCACATCTTTCCTTACAGTCAAACGTATCTCTACATATCTGGATTCCATTCAATTACCTTTCCCCTATGCCTCTAAAGAGAGACCTGGTATCTGGCTATTAAACCTTTAAGAACAAGCTGCCCCATATATCCACCCCACTCCCTCTATCTCTCCAGTCAGTCCAGTATGCATACAGTAATACACCTCATAGGGGGTCGTATTGGTTATATCAAACATTCTGAAACAGCTGTCCTTAATGCAAATTGCCTTCCGGGTTTGGTCGAATTGACCCCCAAAGGCATCAAATTCAAATGTGAAACCCAAAGATACCTACGAAAATACTTAGTGGATCAAACCAGAAAAATGTAGAGCAGCCAGTTTTGTTTCTGGTTTTATTTTTATCAGTTAAAGCCCTTAGTTGAGAGGTCATTGACCATTGTAAATCATTCATTTCTCTATCTAATTCTAATTAATTCTAATTCTAATTGTACTTTTATAGCGCTTAATCTCTATCTAATGATAGACTCTAAGACGCAGAAAGCCAAAATCAGAGATCGTAATCGTTAAATCAGGGACATTGCAGGGGTCGACACCACGGAGAGACAAAATGAAAAACTAGGGATAATCTAGGGTGCGTAAGCTTTTTCAAAGAGGTAAGTTTTCAACTTTTTTCTGAATGAGGAGAGAGATTTAGCTGAGCGTACATCATCAGGGAGATCATTCCAAATCCTTGGGGCATTGTATGCAAAGCTAAGGCCAAAATGCTTTTTAGACTTATATATTGAAGCACAATGTGGGACCTCAAGCAGCACACCATCAGATTGACTTCTGCGTGTTCTATACACACTATGCCTGGGTTTAAGGAAAGGTTCAAAGTATTTTGGATGGCCACTATGTAGAAACTTGTACACCAACAGGGCTGTCTTGAAGACAGAGCGATGCAAGACAGGCAGCCAATGAAGACTCTTTCTTAAAGGAGTGATATGTGAGTATTTGGTGGTATTAGCCACAATTCTTGCAAGACTATTCTGAACACATTGGAGCCTCCGAATGTCTAGAGCAGAGAGACCTCTGAACAAGGAATTACAGTAGTCAAGACGACTTCCCACCAAGGCATTTGCAGCCAAAAGAGCAGCTTCACATGTAAGATATCCTCTGAGTCGCTTTAAATCCCTGATATGAAAAAACTAGCCTTACAGGTATTCCTGACATGGCAAGAGAAGGAAAAATCAGAGTCAAACCAGACACCTAAGTTCTTAATTGCATCAACAGGTGAAAGGAGGTTGCCAAGTATATTAACTGGGAAAAATTTGCTGAGTTTTGTGCGGACATTTCTTGAGCCAAACAGAATAAATTCTGTCTTGTCTGGATTTAGTTTAAGCTTATTTGCAGAAAGCCACTTTTTACAGTCTATCAAAGGCCTGAGTGGCATGGTTATGTGTGAGATGAACATATAACTGTGTGTCGTCTGCATAAAAGTGGAAACATATGCCAGGATGATTTTGAATAACTTTACTGAGGGGGGTAGTGTATAATGAGAACAAGATCGGCCCCAGGACAGAGCCCTGGGGCACACCGTACAATAGCCTTTTAGCATTGGATAAAACAGAACCAATCTTGATGCACTGATAGCGGTCACAGAGGTACGACTTGAACCAGTTCAGAACCACGCCTCCAACACCAAACCAGGAACTCAAACACTCAATAAGCGTACCATGATCAATGGTGTCAAATGCTGCTGATTGGTCCAAGAGAACAACAGCAGTAGCTTCACCTCTAGCAAGAGCAAGGTGGACTTCATTTTTAATAGACAGTAGTGCAGTTTCGGTCGAGTGACCTTGCTTATAGGCTGATTGGCTGACATTTTCAAGTCCGTTACAGGCAACATGGTCATTTAACTGCGAAGCAACTACACGCTCAACAAGTTTGGAGATGAAACTCAAGCCAGAGACAGGTCGGTAGTTTTTTAATTCATCCGGTGGTAGTGAAGACTTTTTAATCAGAGGAGAGACAATAGCCTTTTTTAAACCACCCGGGACAGCACCTTCAGTTAGAGAACAGTTGACAAGTTTAGTAACTGAGGGGAGGAGAATATCCAAACATTCTTTAACTAGGAAAGTAGGCCATGGATCGAGGAGGCAAGATTTGGTTGGTGACTTGGTAATTACTTTCCGTACTTCATCCTCAGAAACTGCTTTAAAAAGGTCAAATTTGGGTACATCTGAAGGAGCAGGAAGAGTGAAGGAGTCAGTGTTAGTAAAGGAGTCCCTGATTTTTCTGATTTTATCTGAGAAAAAAGTGACAAAACGATTGGCAAGGCATATCTGAGAGGCATGAGAGGGGAGTACCTTCTCAGGAACAGAGTGCAGGACTGAGCGTAGAATCTGCCACAGTTTCTTAGAATCGTGAGCATTGTCACTAATGAGGGCCTTTCCCAATATGGCCATATGTGAAGCTTCAGTAAACATCTTACCATAAACATGGCAAGTGCCAAATAAGTAATGTACTGTCAAAGCTGTAACACTGATGTGATTATAAGGGTTTATAGAGGATTTTACTGTCAGGTAGTTGATATATAATACCTCAACAGCCAGTTGGGTTTGTTCATTCTTCTAGATAACACCTAGAAATATGCCAAGAGTGAAATTTAATGAGGTTTTCGTCCCGGGGCAAACGCTTTTTCCCTTTAACAAAAGTTATATTTGGCAGACCAGTGCTTCCGTAGTTGAAATATTTATTTATAATGACGACGTTTTAACAGTCGTAATCCTGGCCATAAATTCCTGCTATTTGTTCAGCTTTATCAATTGTTGGGAATATTTGTACAGCTGTATCAATTGTTTCATATATTTATGCAATGTATCACATAACAATCCATATGAATTTGTTAGAAAAAGAACTATAGCACAATCACAATTGCACAGATGAAATATACACAATATAAGTTTCAGTACTTAAGGTGGTTTTACATCTTATTCAAAAGCCAGGGCCATATTGGGAAAGGCCCTCAGCATTGTTACACAGATGTGACAGCCTGTGATTTTAGATGCCAAACTTGCTTGCAACTAGGTCACCACTGACCATTGTCTATTGCTATGTCTTTATTAGGAAAGAACCAATGGCAATGCAAACCAGTTTGTGGTTTTAATGAGTCATTTTCTGTTAATTAGGGATTATACAGGATTTGCCACACAGATAATATACTAGGTCTAAGTCGCAAGTAGGGTTGGTTGATACTTGTAGAGACTCTGACCATAACAAGTGGAAAGTTAAATGACATTTATTGCCAGTAGCTTGAAATGGTTTCCCTTTTAATCAAAGCTCAACCGATTTGGCAACTTCTTTAACACAAATACCACTTAAAGGATAGCCTTAATAAAGGCTCGGGTTTCTATGCAATTAAGGAAAATTTTCAGTTTACATGATAAAGTTTCAGTAGGTACAATGTTAACTTACACATACTAACTTTAACATACTGAATTCCACATCAACATACTAGTACTCTATCTAATGAGATTATATCTCCTTACATGCACGAGTGCCTTATGAACACAAGGTATTTATGTACATGTAAGAAAAAGATATGGTACAAATTGGAGCCTTAGGCAAGGCTAAATGGTAGTGTAAATGTCACTGAAAATCTATCTCAGGACCATATTTCTGTCAGAAAGAACTAAAAAGAATTAAAAACTAATTCTAGAGAAAAACAAAGGTGCACTACAGGCATCAGAAAGTGCAATAAGAGTGCCTATCTATCACATGTTTTGTCAACTGTCAAACAGTTTGTTGGGAAGTCTAGAAAATATAGAAAAAACATTTGTACATGTTTATGAGAAAGACTTCCTTTCTAACATACTGTAAAACGTGAATTCTACACTCACATCATTATAAAATTATAATGATGAATTGGCATAGATAAACAAGCATATTTTTTGTGATTTTAATAATTAAAATCTTGATACTTTTCAAGATTTTTAGCTTGTAAGATAATTATCTGAAAGTTGATGCATTGTGCGTGAGTACATTAATCATTTTTATGTTTGTCATGAATGGCTTTAAGTTAACCTTATGTGTAGTTAACACAGTCCACAGACTAGTAATGAACTTTCATCGATTGCAATTATAGTGGGGGATGGTGTCCCCCAGAGTGTAGAGTTTTGGAACAAGTACCAGTTATGTACCAGCTGTAACTTGGCAGTGTAAGGAGATTATTGTCTAGTCTAGGTTGATGCCTGTATCATAAACAGAATCAAAACACAATTGAACTAGACAATATACACCACACCATTGTCTAAACTGCCTTATACATGCATTTAGTGAATGACTGTATTTCGAATTAGACTAGTGTGTCATCATCTCATCAGAGGCTAGGATATAGTTACATTCATTCCCCTGAAGTAGGATTTTTGACTCCTCTTTGATCCTCTTTTGTTGGCATGGTAATAAGTTCAAATTTGAACTGTTAGGGGATTGCAGAAAGGGATCCTTCCAGCAGTAACTTTCTCACTGAATTACTTTTGGTAAATCATTAAAAATGAGTGATTATGATTTATATTATGTTTTAATCATATGATTAACTTATTTCACTGATAAGTTTATAATTTTTAAATAAAAAGCAATGCTCATCTAATGCAAGCTTTTATGATCAGTCTCTTTATATAGGACGAAAATAGGACAAATTATGGTTACAGTAGTTTGAATATTTATCATACTCTGTACTTTGCATATTGTTGTATATGCGTTTTTTAATGCAAATTTATGAGCTCCCAGCCTGACATATGGTGTGATATCAGAAAAGTTAGCATATAAATTATTTTTATATATGTATGGGATACCTGATTTAGATACTGTTTGTGTGTTTTTGCACAAACAGTTCAAATCAAATATGAAAGATTGTCACTCTAGGACACTAATCTCCATGTGACAGCGGCCCAATATCAGACAAGAGAAAAACAAAGGTGCACTACAGGCATCAGAAAGTGCAATAAGAGTGCCTATCTATCACATGTTTTGTCAACTGTCAAACAGTTTGTTGGGAAGTCTAGAAAATATAGAAAAAACATTTGTACATGTTTATGAGAAAGACTTCCTTTCTAACATACTGTAAAACGTGAATTCTACACTCACATCATTATAAAATTATAATGATGAATTGGCATAGATAAACAAGCATATTTTTTGTGATTTTAATAATTAAAATCTTGATACTTTTCAAGATTTTTAGCTTGTAAGATAATTATCTGAAAGTTGATGCATTGTGCGTGAGTACATTAATCATTTTTATGTTTGTCATGAATGGCTTTAAGTTAACCTTATGTGTAGTTAACACAGTCCACAGACTAGTAATGAACTTTCATCGATTGCAATTATAGTGGGGGATGGTGTCCCCCAGAGTGTAGAGTTTTGGAACAAGTACCAGTTATGTACCAGCTGTAACTTGGCAGTGTAAGGAGATTATTGTCTAGTCTAGGTTGATGCCTGTATCATAAACAGAATCAAAACACAATTGAACTAGACAATATACACCACACCATTGTCTAAACTGCCTTATACATGCATTTAGTGAATGACTGTATTTCGAATTAGACTAGTGTGTCATCATCTCATCAGAGGCTAGGATATAGTTACATTCATTCCCCTGAAGTAGGATTTTTGACTCCTCTTTGATCCTCTTTTGTTGGCATGGTAATAAGTTCAAATTTGAACTGTTAGGGGATTGCAGAAAGGGATCCTTCCAGCAGTAACTTTCTCACTGAATTACTTTTGGTAAATCATTAAAAATGAGTGATTATGATTTATATTATGTTTTAATCATATGATTAACTTATTTCACTGATAAGTTTATAATTTTTAAATAAAAAGCAATGCTCATCTAATGCAAGCTTTTATGATCAGTCTCTTTATATAGGACGAAAATAGGACAAATTATGGTTACAGTAGTTTGAATATTTATCATACTCTGTACTTTGCATATTGTTGTATATGCGTTTTTTAATGCAAATTTATGAGCTCCCAGCCTGACATATGGTGTGATATCAGAAAAGTTAGCATATAAATTATTTTTATATATGTATGGGATACCTGATTTAGATACTGTTTGTGTGTTTTTGCACAAACAGTTCAAATCAAATATGAAAGATTGTCACTCTAGGACACTAATCTCCATGTGACAGCGGCCCAATATCAGACAAGAGAAAAACAAAGGTGCACTACAGGCATCAGAAAGTGCAATAAGAGTGCCTATCTATCACATGTTTTGTCAACTGTCAAACAGTTTGTTGGGAAGTCTAGAAAATATAGAAAAAACATTTGTACATGTTTATGAGAAAGACTTCCTTTCTAACATACTGTAAAACGTGAATTCTACACTCACATCATTATAAAATTATAATGATGAATTGGCATAGATAAACAAGCATATTTTTTGTGATTTTAATAATTAAAATCTTGATACTTTTCAAGATTTTTAGCTTGTAAGATAATTATCTGAAAGTTGATGCATTGTGCGTGAGTACATTAATCATTTTTATGTTTGTCATGAATGGCTTTAAGTTAACCTTATGTGTAGTTAACACAGTCCACAGACTAGTAATGAACTTTCATCGATTGCAATTATAGTGGGGGATGGTGTCCCCCAGAGTGTAGAGTTTTGGAACAAGTACCAGTTATGTACCAGCTGTAACTTGGCAGTGTAAGGAGATTATTGTCTAGTCTAGGTTGATGCCTGTATCATAAACAGAATCAAAACACAATTGAACTAGACAATATACACCACACCATTGTCTAAACTGCCTTATACATGCATTTAGTGAATGACTGTATTTCGAATTAGACTAGTGTGTCATCATCTCATCAGAGGCTAGGATATAGTTACATTCATTCCCCTGAAGTAGGATTTTTGACTCCTCTTTGATCCTCTTTTGTTGGCATGGTAATAAGTTCAAATTTGAACTGTTAGGGGATTGCAGAAAGGGATCCTTCCAGCAGTAACTTTCTCACTGAATTACTTTTGGTAAATCATTAAAAATGAGTGATTATGATTTATATTATGTTTTAATCATATGATTAACTTATTTCACTGATAAGTTTATAATTTTTAAATAAAAAGCAATGCTCATCTAATGCAAGCTTTTATGATCAGTCTCTTTATATAGGACGAAAATAGGACAAATTATGGTTACAGTAGTTTGAATATTTATCATACTCTGTACTTTGCATATTGTTGTATATGCGTTTTTTAATGCAAATTTATGAGCTCCCAGCCTGACATATGGTGTGATATCAGAAAAGTTAGCATATAAATTATTTTTATATATGTATGGGATACCTGATTTAGATACTGTTTGTGTGTTTTTGCACAAACAGTTCAAATCAAATATGAAAGATTGTCACTCTAGGACACTAATCTCCATGTGACAGCGGCCCAATATCAGACAAGAGAAAAACAAAGGTGCACTACAGGCATCAGAAAGTGCAATAAGAGTGCCTATCTATCACATGTTTTGTCAACTGTCAAACAGTTTGTTGGGAAGTCTAGAAAATATAGAAAAAACATTTGTACATGTTTATGAGAAAGACTTCCTTTCTAACATACTGTAAAACGTGAATTCTACACTCACATCATTATAAAATTATAATGATGAATTGGCATAGATAAACAAGCATATTTTTTGTGATTTTAATAATTAAAATCTTGATACTTTTCAAGATTTTTAGCTTGTAAGATAATTATCTGAAAGTTGATGCATTGTGCGTGAGTACATTAATCATTTTTATGTTTGTCATGAATGGCTTTAAGTTAACCTTATGTGTAGTTAACACAGTCCACAGACTAGTAATGAACTTTCATCGATTGCAATTATAGTGGGGGATGGTGTCCCCCAGAGTGTAGAGTTTTGGAACAAGTACCAGTTATGTACCAGCTGTAACTTGGCAGTGTAAGGAGATTATTGTCTAGTCTAGGTTGATGCCTGTATCATAAACAGAATCAAAACACAATTGAACTAGACAATATACACCACACCATTGTCTAAACTGCCTTATACATGCATTTAGTGAATGACTGTATTTCGAATTAGACTAGTGTGTCATCATCTCATCAGAGGCTAGGATATAGTTACATTCATTCCCCTGAAGTAGGATTTTTGACTCCTCTTTGATCCTCTTTTGTTGGCATGGTAATAAGTTCAAATTTGAACTGTTAGGGGATTGCAGAAAGGGATCCTTCCAGCAGTAACTTTCTCACTGAATTACTTTTGGTAAATCATTAAAAATGAGTGATTATGATTTATATTATGTTTTAATCATATGATTAACTTATTTCACTGATAAGTTTATAATTTTTAAATAAAAAGCAATGCTCATCTAATGCAAGCTTTTATGATCAGTCTCTTTATATAGGACGAAAATAGGACAAATTATGGTTACAGTAGTTTGAATATTTATCATACTCTGTACTTTGCATATTGTTGTATATGCGTTTTTTAATGCAAATTTATGAGCTCCCAGCCTGACATATGGTGTGATATCAGAAAAGTTAGCATATAAATTATTTTTATATATGTATGGGATACCTGATTTAGATACTGTTTGTGTGTTTTTGCACAAACAGTTCAAATCAAATATGAAAGATTGTCACTCTAGGACACTAATCTCCATGTGACAGCGGCCCAATATCAGACAAGAGAAAAACAAAGGTGCACTACAGGCATCAGAAAGTGCAATAAGAGTGCCTATCTATCACATGTTTTGTCAACTGTCAAACAGTTTGTTGGGAAGTCTAGAAAATATAGAAAAAACATTTGTACATGTTTATGAGAAAGACTTCCTTTCTAACATACTGTAAAACGTGAATTCTACACTCACATCATTATAAAATTATAATGATGAATTGGCATAGATAAACAAGCATATTTTTTGTGATTTTAATAATTAAAATCTTGATACTTTTCAAGATTTTTAGCTTGTAAGATAATTATCTGAAAGTTGATGCATTGTGCGTGAGTACATTAATCATTTTTATGTTTGTCATGAATGGCTTTAAGTTAACCTTATGTGTAGTTAACACAGTCCACAGACTAGTAATGAACTTTCATCGATTGCAATTATAGTGGGGGATGGTGTCCCCCAGAGTGTAGAGTTTTGGAACAAGTACCAGTTATGTACCAGCTGTAACTTGGCAGTGTAAGGAGATTATTGTCTAGTCTAGGTTGATGCCTGTATCATAAACAGAATCAAAACACAATTGAACTAGACAATATACACCACACCATTGTCTAAACTGCCTTATACATGCATTTAGTGAATGACTGTATTTCGAATTAGACTAGTGTGTCATCATCTCATCAGAGGCTAGGATATAGTTACATTCATTCCCCTGAAGTAGGATTTTTGACTCCTCTTTGATCCTCTTTTGTTGGCATGGTAATAAGTTCAAATTTGAACTGTTAGGGGATTGCAGAAAGGGATCCTTCCAGCAGTAACTTTCTCACTGAATTACTTTTGGTAAATCATTAAAAATGAGTGATTATGATTTATATTATGTTTTAATCATATGATTAACTTATTTCACTGATAAGTTTATAATTTTTAAATAAAAAGCAATGCTCATCTAATGCAAGCTTTTATGATCAGTCTCTTTATATAGGACGAAAATAGGACAAATTATGGTTACAGTAGTTTGAATATTTATCATACTCTGTACTTTGCATATTGTTGTATATGCGTTTTTTAATGCAAATTTATGAGCTCCCAGCCTGACATATGGTGTGATATCAGAAAAGTTAGCATATAAATTATTTTTATATATGTATGGGATACCTGATTTAGATACTGTTTGTGTGTTTTTGCACAAACAGTTCAAATCAAATATGAAAGATTGTCACTCTAGGACACTAATCTCCATGTGACAGCGGCCCAATATCAGACAAGAGAAAAACAAAGGTGCACTACAGGCATCAGAAAGTGCAATAAGAGTGCCTATCTATCACATGTTTTGTCAACTGTCAAACAGTTTGTTGGGAAGTCTAGAAAATATAGAAAAAACATTTGTACATGTTTATGAGAAAGACTTCCTTTCTAACATACTGTAAAACGTGAATTCTACACTCACATCATTATAAAATTATAATGATGAATTGGCATAGATAAACAAGCATATTTTTTGTGATTTTAATAATTAAAATCTTGATACTTTTCAAGATTTTTAGCTTGTAAGATAATTATCTGAAAGTTGATGCATTGTGCGTGAGTACATTAATCATTTTTATGTTTGTCATGAATGGCTTTAAGTTAACCTTATGTGTAGTTAACACAGTCCACAGACTAGTAATGAACTTTCATCGATTGCAATTATAGTGGGGGATGGTGTCCCCCAGAGTGTAGAGTTTTGGAACAAGTACCAGTTATGTACCAGCTGTAACTTGGCAGTGTAAGGAGATTATTGTCTAGTCTAGGTTGATGCCTGTATCATAAACAGAATCAAAACACAATTGAACTAGACAATATACACCACACCATTGTCTAAACTGCCTTATACATGCATTTAGTGAATGACTGTATTTCGAATTAGACTAGTGTGTCATCATCTCATCAGAGGCTAGGATATAGTTACATTCATTCCCCTGAAGTAGGATTTTTGACTCCTCTTTGATCCTCTTTTGTTGGCATGGTAATAAGTTCAAATTTGAACTGTTAGGGGATTGCAGAAAGGGATCCTTCCAGCAGTAACTTTCTCACTGAATTACTTTTGGTAAATCATTAAAAATGAGTGATTATGATTTATATTATGTTTTAATCATATGATTAACTTATTTCACTGATAAGTTTATAATTTTTAAATAAAAAGCAATGCTCATCTAATGCAAGCTTTTATGATCAGTCTCTTTATATAGGACGAAAATAGGACAAATTATGGTTACAGTAGTTTGAATATTTATCATACTCTGTACTTTGCATATTGTTGTATATGCGTTTTTTAATGCAAATTTATGAGCTCCCAGCCTGACATATGGTGTGATATCAGAAAAGTTAGCATATAAATTATTTTTATATATGTATGGGATACCTGATTTAGATACTGTTTGTGTGTTTTTGCACAAACAGTTCAAATCAAATATGAAAGATTGTCACTCTAGGACACTAATCTCCATGTGACAGCGGCCCAATATCAGACAAGAGAAAAACAAAGGTGCACTACAGGCATCAGAAAGTGCAATAAGAGTGCCTATCTATCACATGTTTTGTCAACTGTCAAACAGTTTGTTGGGAAGTCTAGAAAATATAGAAAAAACATTTGTACATGTTTATGAGAAAGACTTCCTTTCTAACATACTGTAAAACGTGAATTCTACACTCACATCATTATAAAATTATAATGATGAATTGGCATAGATAAACAAGCATATTTTTTGTGATTTTAATAATTAAAATCTTGATACTTTTCAAGATTTTTAGCTTGTAAGATAATTATCTGAAAGTTGATGCATTGTGCGTGAGTACATTAATCATTTTTATGTTTGTCATGAATGGCTTTAAGTTAACCTTATGTGTAGTTAACACAGTCCACAGACTAGTAATGAACTTTCATCGATTGCAATTATAGTGGGGGATGGTGTCCCCCAGAGTGTAGAGTTTTGGAACAAGTACCAGTTATGTACCAGCTGTAACTTGGCAGTGTAAGGAGATTATTGTCTAGTCTAGGTTGATGCCTGTATCATAAACAGAATCAAAACACAATTGAACTAGACAATATACACCACACCATTGTCTAAACTGCCTTATACATGCATTTAGTGAATGACTGTATTTCGAATTAGACTAGTGTGTCATCATCTCATCAGAGGCTAGGATATAGTTACATTCATTCCCCTGAAGTAGGATTTTTGACTCCTCTTTGATCCTCTTTTGTTGGCATGGTAATAAGTTCAAATTTGAACTGTTAGGGGATTGCAGAAAGGGATCCTTCCAGCAGTAACTTTCTCACTGAATTACTTTTGGTAAATCATTAAAAATGAGTGATTATGATTTATATTATGTTTTAATCATATGATTAACTTATTTCACTGATAAGTTTATAATTTTTAAATAAAAAGCAATGCTCATCTAATGCAAGCTTTTATGATCAGTCTCTTTATATAGGACGAAAATAGGACAAATTATGGTTACAGTAGTTTGAATATTTATCATACTCTGTACTTTGCATATTGTTGTATATGCGTTTTTTAATGCAAATTTATGAGCTCCCAGCCTGACATATGGTGTGATATCAGAAAAGTTAGCATATAAATTATTTTTATATATGTATGGGATACCTGATTTAGATACTGTTTGTGTGTTTTTGCACAAACAGTTCAAATCAAATATGAAAGATTGTCACTCTAGGACACTAATCTCCATGTGACAGCGGCCCAATATCAGACAAGAGAAAAACAAAGGTGCACTACAGGCATCAGAAAGTGCAATAAGAGTGCCTATCTATCACATGTTTTGTCAACTGTCAAACAGTTTGTTGGGAAGTCTAGAAAATATAGAAAAAACATTTGTACATGTTTATGAGAAAGACTTCCTTTCTAACATACTGTAAAACGTGAATTCTACACTCACATCATTATAAAATTATAATGATGAATTGGCATAGATAAACAAGCATATTTTTTGTGATTTTAATAATTAAAATCTTGATACTTTTCAAGATTTTTAGCTTGTAAGATAATTATCTGAAAGTTGATGCATTGTGCGTGAGTACATTAATCATTTTTATGTTTGTCATGAATGGCTTTAAGTTAACCTTATGTGTAGTTAACACAGTCCACAGACTAGTAATGAACTTTCATCGATTGCAATTATAGTGGGGGATGGTGTCCCCCAGAGTGTAGAGTTTTGGAACAAGTACCAGTTATGTACCAGCTGTAACTTGGCAGTGTAAGGAGATTATTGTCTAGTCTAGGTTGATGCCTGTATCATAAACAGAATCAAAACACAATTGAACTAGACAATATACACCACACCATTGTCTAAACTGCCTTATACATGCATTTAGTGAATGACTGTATTTCGAATTAGACTAGTGTGTCATCATCTCATCAGAGGCTAGGATATAGTTACATTCATTCCCCTGAAGTAGGATTTTTGACTCCTCTTTGATCCTCTTTTGTTGGCATGGTAATAAGTTCAAATTTGAACTGTTAGGGGATTGCAGAAAGGGATCCTTCCAGCAGTAACTTTCTCACTGAATTACTTTTGGTAAATCATTAAAAATGAGTGATTATGATTTATATTATGTTTTAATCATATGATTAACTTATTTCACTGATAAGTTTATAATTTTTAAATAAAAAGCAATGCTCATCTAATGCAAGCTTTTATGATCAGTCTCTTTATATAGGACGAAAATAGGACAAATTATGGTTACAGTAGTTTGAATATTTATCATACTCTGTACTTTGCATATTGTTGTATATGCGTTTTTTAATGCAAATTTATGAGCTCCCAGCCTGACATATGGTGTGATATCAGAAAAGTTAGCATATAAATTATTTTTATATATGTATGGGATACCTGATTTAGATACTGTTTGTGTGTTTTTGCACAAACAGTTCAAATCAAATATGAAAGATTGTCACTCTAGGACACTAATCTCCATGTGACAGCGGCCCAATATCAGACAAGAGAAAAACAAAGGTGCACTACAGGCATCAGAAAGTGCAATAAGAGTGCCTATCTATCACATGTTTTGTCAACTGTCAAACAGTTTGTTGGGAAGTCTAGAAAATATAGAAAAAACATTTGTACATGTTTATGAGAAAGACTTCCTTTCTAACATACTGTAAAACGTGAATTCTACACTCACATCATTATAAAATTATAATGATGAATTGGCATAGATAAACAAGCATATTTTTTGTGATTTTAATAATTAAAATCTTGATACTTTTCAAGATTTTTAGCTTGTAAGATAATTATCTGAAAGTTGATGCATTGTGCGTGAGTACATTAATCATTTTTATGTTTGTCATGAATGGCTTTAAGTTAACCTTATGTGTAGTTAACACAGTCCACAGACTAGTAATGAACTTTCATCGATTGCAATTATAGTGGGGGATGGTGTCCCCCAGAGTGTAGAGTTTTGGAACAAGTACCAGTTATGTACCAGCTGTAACTTGGCAGTGTAAGGAGATTATTGTCTAGTCTAGGTTGATGCCTGTATCATAAACAGAATCAAAACACAATTGAACTAGACAATATACACCACACCATTGTCTAAACTGCCTTATACATGCATTTAGTGAATGACTGTATTTCGAATTAGACTAGTGTGTCATCATCTCATCAGAGGCTAGGATATAGTTACATTCATTCCCCTGAAGTAGGATTTTTGACTCCTCTTTGATCCTCTTTTGTTGGCATGGTAATAAGTTCAAATTTGAACTGTTAGGGGATTGCAGAAAGGGATCCTTCCAGCAGTAACTTTCTCACTGAATTACTTTTGGTAAATCATTAAAAATGAGTGATTATGATTTATATTATGTTTTAATCATATGATTAACTTATTTCACTGATAAGTTTATAATTTTTAAATAAAAAGCAATGCTCATCTAATGCAAGCTTTTATGATCAGTCTCTTTATATAGGACGAAAATAGGACAAATTATGGTTACAGTAGTTTGAATATTTATCATACTCTGTACTTTGCATATTGTTGTATATGCGTTTTTTAATGCAAATTTATGAGCTCCCAGCCTGACATATGGTGTGATATCAGAAAAGTTAGCATATAAATTATTTTTATATATGTATGGGATACCTGATTTAGATACTGTTTGTGTGTTTTTGCACAAACAGTTCAAATCAAATATGAAAGATTGTCACTCTAGGACACTAATCTCCATGTGACAGCGGCCCAATATCAGACAAGAGAAAAACAAAGGTGCACTACAGGCATCAGAAAGTGCAATAAGAGTGCCTATCTATCACATGTTTTGTCAACTGTCAAACAGTTTGTTGGGAAGTCTAGAAAATATAGAAAAAACATTTGTACATGTTTATGAGAAAGACTTCCTTTCTAACATACTGTAAAACGTGAATTCTACACTCACATCATTATAAAATTATAATGATGAATTGGCATAGATAAACAAGCATATTTTTTGTGATTTTAATAATTAAAATCTTGATACTTTTCAAGATTTTTAGCTTGTAAGATAATTATCTGAAAGTTGATGCATTGTGCGTGAGTACATTAATCATTTTTATGTTTGTCATGAATGGCTTTAAGTTAACCTTATGTGTAGTTAACACAGTCCACAGACTAGTAATGAACTTTCATCGATTGCAATTATAGTGGGGGATGGTGTCCCCCAGAGTGTAGAGTTTTGGAACAAGTACCAGTTATGTACCAGCTGTAACTTGGCAGTGTAAGGAGATTATTGTCTAGTCTAGGTTGATGCCTGTATCATAAACAGAATCAAAACACAATTGAACTAGACAATATACACCACACCATTGTCTAAACTGCCTTATACATGCATTTAGTGAATGACTGTATTTCGAATTAGACTAGTGTGTCATCATCTCATCAGAGGCTAGGATATAGTTACATTCATTCCCCTGAAGTAGGATTTTTGACTCCTCTTTGATCCTCTTTTGTTGGCATGGTAATAAGTTCAAATTTGAACTGTTAGGGGATTGCAGAAAGGGATCCTTCCAGCAGTAACTTTCTCACTGAATTACTTTTGGTAAATCATTAAAAATGAGTGATTATGATTTATATTATGTTTTAATCATATGATTAACTTATTTCACTGATAAGTTTATAATTTTTAAATAAAAAGCAATGCTCATCTAATGCAAGCTTTTATGATCAGTCTCTTTATATAGGACGAAAATAGGACAAATTATGGTTACAGTAGTTTGAATATTTATCATACTCTGTACTTTGCATATTGTTGTATATGCGTTTTTTAATGCAAATTTATGAGCTCCCAGCCTGACATATGGTGTGATATCAGAAAAGTTAGCATATAAATTATTTTTATATATGTATGGGATACCTGATTTAGATACTGTTTGTGTGTTTTTGCACAAACAGTTCAAATCAAATATGAAAGATTGTCACTCTAGGACACTAATCTCCATGTGACAGCGGCCCAATATCAGACAAGAGAAAAACAAAGGTGCACTACAGGCATCAGAAAGTGCAATAAGAGTGCCTATCTATCACATGTTTTGTCAACTGTCAAACAGTTTGTTGGGAAGTCTAGAAAATATAGAAAAAACATTTGTACATGTTTATGAGAAAGACTTCCTTTCTAACATACTGTAAAACGTGAATTCTACACTCACATCATTATAAAATTATAATGATGAATTGGCATAGATAAACAAGCATATTTTTTGTGATTTTAATAATTAAAATCTTGATACTTTTCAAGATTTTTAGCTTGTAAGATAATTATCTGAAAGTTGATGCATTGTGCGTGAGTACATTAATCATTTTTATGTTTGTCATGAATGGCTTTAAGTTAACCTTATGTGTAGTTAACACAGTCCACAGACTAGTAATGAACTTTCATCGATTGCAATTATAGTGGGGGATGGTGTCCCCCAGAGTGTAGAGTTTTGGAACAAGTACCAGTTATGTACCAGCTGTAACTTGGCAGTGTAAGGAGATTATTGTCTAGTCTAGGTTGATGCCTGTATCATAAACAGAATCAAAACACAATTGAACTAGACAATATACACCACACCATTGTCTAAACTGCCTTATACATGCATTTAGTGAATGACTGTATTTCGAATTAGACTAGTGTGTCATCATCTCATCAGAGGCTAGGATATAGTTACATTCATTCCCCTGAAGTAGGATTTTTGACTCCTCTTTGATCCTCTTTTGTTGGCATGGTAATAAGTTCAAATTTGAACTGTTAGGGGATTGCAGAAAGGGATCCTTCCAGCAGTAACTTTCTCACTGAATTACTTTTGGTAAATCATTAAAAATGAGTGATTATGATTTATATTATGTTTTAATCATATGATTAACTTATTTCACTGATAAGTTTATAATTTTTAAATAAAAAGCAATGCTCATCTAATGCAAGCTTTTATGATCAGTCTCTTTATATAGGACGAAAATAGGACAAATTATGGTTACAGTAGTTTGAATATTTATCATACTCTGTACTTTGCATATTGTTGTATATGCGTTTTTTAATGCAAATTTATGAGCTCCCAGCCTGACATATGGTGTGATATCAGAAAAGTTAGCATATAAATTATTTTTATATATGTATGGGATACCTGATTTAGATACTGTTTGTGTGTTTTTGCACAAACAGTTCAAATCAAATATGAAAGATTGTCACTCTAGGACACTAATCTCCATGTGACAGCGGCCCAATATCAGACAAGAGAAAAATGATTTACCAAAAGTAATTCAGTGAGAAAGTTACTGCTGGAAGGATCCCTTTCTGCAATCCCCTAACAGTTCAAATTTGAACTTATTACCATGCCAACAAAAGAGGATCAAAGAGGAGTCAAAAATCCTACTTCAGGGGAATGAATGTAACTATATCCTAGCCTCTGATGAGATGATGACACACTAGTCTAATTCGAAATACAGTCATTCACTAAATGCATGTATAAGGCAGTTTAGACAATGGTGTGGTGTATATTGTCTAGTTCAATTGTGTTTTGATTCTAAAAACTAATTCTAGTTGTTGGGACCTATTTTTTGAGGGAGAGAGAGGGGGCGTAACTGTGTCACAGTATTAACTTTCTGTGTACCCAAATTAAAAGCATCTGTTATCGAATGAAATAAAAAGCTTTCAAGTGTTGGGTGAAGTGGGTAATATAGAATTTCAGGAATGTGATGTCACCATCTATTTGCTTTGCAAACATCAATATTCACAAGCTGTTGCGTATCAAGTATTGAATAAGATGCAGCCAAGCAAGACTCATTGATTACACATTGATCTCTAGCAAAGATGTCACGTGGTGAGTCATTTCTAGGACAAGAAAAAAATTAGAGGAGAAATCCTTCTGTCAGTGTGGCTGTAAAATGCATGTGGATATCTGTCATAAGTTAATTAACTTAATTAATTGTTAATCCATGCTGTTGTGTACCAAACTAGATCCCATTAGGGAGAATTGTCAAACTATTATTTTCATTTTCATGGATTCAACTGAAAATTAACTTTTAGTTCAAAGTCCTATGTCTTGTATATATGGAAGTTTCATCGAGATTAATGAATTTTCTGGACCAATTTGAAGATTAATTACCAAGAACCAAGTAAAAACTAGTTTCCATTTGGAATACATGCTGAATAGTAGCATGCTGGTGGGCATATATGTGAAAGGAATTAAGAAACTTAAGTAAACATACAGATGAAATACAGACTCAATTCAATATTGTATGATACTTTTAATACCATATTTGATGGATCCATGAAATAGATACACAAAGGTTCAATATAAAATCACACTGACACAAGTTTCTTCTCAATGCCTCAAACGGTTGCATTGGATATCTTTATACTTTCAACAAAGATCAGTTTGATTGGGATATAATTCCAAAACACAACAGATCAGTTCTATTTCCAACTGTGTGCATATGGGATATTAAAATAGATTTGCTGTTTGGGAGACATATAATGAGCTTACAAAAATTGCAGGTTGGATTCAAATGAAACTTTGAAAACATTGACATGTGAACCAATGAAATGGATCAGCTGTAATTTGGTGTCTAGATACCATGTAAGTGGTTTCATACATAATCAGGGCTTACTTGATTGGTTTCTCAAGAATCCATGTTTTTAAACCTTTTTCGCCTTCTGCCATGGCGTTGTAGTATTCCTGGAAATCAACAGTTTCACTGTAGTTACAGTATATAAATAGAGTATATATTAATAGTTTCTTAAGTGTTTTATCCATGGGCTAAATGATTATTTAAAGGAGAAACTGGTACCCATAAGATCTGTATACATTATCAAATGCATTTGTCACTTACCATGTTGTAGGTTATATTCTTTTTGCATTGATATATTTGCAAAGGAAAGTTACAAATATGACCAAACAAAGATTATACAACATTTTTTATCACTTACTGAACGATTCTTACTACATGTAAATACATTTTTTGTTTTGATACAAACATTGAAAACTCACTAAGAGTACACACACAGGCCTATATAAAACTAGAGAGCACTTATAGAGCGCAGACGCAATCTTATTATTATTATTATTATTATTGGAATCTTGAATATAATCCGGATCTTTCCCAAATTTTAATACTTTTGTAGTAATCATGAACACAAACAGACAAACGAACAGACCCCCAAAAGATAACTTCCGAGGGCATGTGAATATTCAGAATATGCAACTAACCCCCAGGCCATAAAGCCATAAAAATATAAAAACATTATGTAAGTTTCATCATAACGTAACTATTTCAGTAATATTAGATTATAGTCATTGAGTGCCCTGAAGTGGTGAATGGAATTTGCATTTCAACTTTATAATTAAAGTTAATATATAACTGTACCAGTCAATATTTAATTATTATTTAAAGATTATGAATTCAGTATTTACCTGAAATGACCTGGCGTTGTAGTATGGCGGCACTCTACCAGTGTATAGTATTATGTCAAGGTCACCTCCTGTCTCAGTGTCCTTGAACTTTATACACGTGACTCGTCCATCCAGCATGGCATCATCAGTGAAAGTTAGGTTATTGTGACGCAATCTCACGCTGTGAACATTTTATTCAAAAGCATTCTGATAGTTTGGCCTTATAACATTCAGAGATTTTCATGATTCATTGGATAAAGTGGGGATAAAATACTGTACAAGTTGAAATTTTCACTTGACATTAATTTCACCTACTAAGTTAATTAATGAACTTGGAAAGTGAAAATTAACTTCTCATGAAATTTTAATTTTGCATTAACATCTCAAACTATTGGTCAAGGTTCTGTACTGTAAACTGCCGACCTTCGGTAAGCAACTACCAACTTTCCCATATAGGGTTTGGGGTTTGAACCACAGACCTCAGAGGTGGGAGGAGAGTGTGTTACCACTGCTCCATCATGGACCCCCTAGACTGCATCAAAGACAGAGTGGTCGGGATTAAAGTGTCCACTTGGAATGACTGCTGTTGATCTCCCAAGTATCTTCAGTAAGTAAAGAGGTGACCATTTATTATCTACACTAAAGAGGTGATGTTTGGTGGTGTGTCTGTTTGTCCACCTGTCTGTAATTGCTTCAAAACTGATGAACGCAATTTTCTGAATTTTTTATATGGGCAGAGCCAGACCAAAGGAAGAAGTGATTCATAACTAAGAGAGATCCAAATCACACTCTAGATGCAGGAAAATCCAAAATATTCAATAATTTGTGATTGTGGTTACTCCAACAAAAAGAATGAAATTTGTATGTACATAGGACATGGCCACAGTAATAATTCATTACATTTTGGAAAAGATCTAGGTCATATTGTGCATACTTGGCTACCAAGAGAGGAGGGCATGCTCTAGGGTTTCATTTGAGTATTATCAAAAGTGTTGATGTTAGTTTTGATTACATTTTTCTTCAAGGAACACACTGTGATTAGAAAAGAAAACTTGCTGTTCACCTGAACAGCCTGCCTGCTTGGAAGAAATCGTGTTCGGGGAAGAAAGGATTGCTGACAACCTTCGCATACCCAGCACCTCCCACAGGCCGCGGATTGCAGTCATGGCCGGGGTAAGTAAGTCTTTGTGAGCGGAACAGGTCTGCCTTTGTTTTCTTCAGTTTTGTACCCAGATCTCCCAGAAAACTGGAGCTGTACACTGTAGCCTCCTAGTGGTGAAATTAAAAAAAAAACTAAATTATTAATTATTTTTTGTGCAACAAATTTTTGTTATTTATATAATCCGGATTAAGACCTTTGATATATTATTACCTATGTTAGAAAATTACCTGATTTTATTTTAAAATTTTATTACAAGGGAAAACCAAAAAGTAGGGAGAGGTAGGAGAGGACATACTCCTACCAAGGCATGTAACAATAAGTAAATGGGAAATGATCCAGAGTATTTTGTTTTTGTATCCAGACTGTGATCCAGAACACTTTGGAAATTTTAATGGGATCTAAGTTTGACCAAGACCCTTCTTCTGATTTTTGTAGGAAGATTTTTTTTTCACTTTTTGGGGGATGATAAAATATAAATATATACTTCACACGGGTCACTTTACATTATTTTCCACCAGTTTGAATAATAATTGAAATAAATCCATATTAACCTTTAAAATGTATTGCCATTAAACATATCCATATTAAGGGGCATCAGGGAATATAAGAGCTTCAAGTTTTAACTTTAGATTTCTCCATCAAGTTTTCCATGGATTTTAATGCAGTAACGAAGCAATCTAAAATTCTGTAAATATATTCTTTTCATGACGTACATGACATAGTAATAGGTTATATATTCACATAAAAAATTGGAGTTCGCTTGTGCAAAATCGGCAAATCGGTATCCATGGTAAGGAACTATGATCCGGTCTGTAAGTCCTACTCGTTAGGTCAGATGAAGTTTGTTATCATGTAATTCTATATGTTTATTAACAGTCAATGAATAGTAGAATAAATATTTATAATCCCATCTTTGGGCTTTCATTTTGGTTCCTTCTGGAGAATGATAAAGCAAATGGGTAAAACTAATGGTTGATCTTATTCAAAACAAAGAGGGCCATTGAAAGCAATAGGGCCTCTGACTTGCTATATATTCCTGCTATACTGACCAATAACCATGGGATCGGGGATTTAGCCTATGAAATTAACATATTAAGCACCAGAGATATGCAAATTACAGTCATAAACCTTAAGTGATCAAAAACCCCTTAGCTACTTGAACAAATGGGTGATGATTAACTTTGAAAATATGGTAAACATCACACAATGAAGGAGAATTGTTCCAGGTGTCTCCTGTATACACAGATGGTCAATATGTTTTGTTTACATTAGAGCTGCTGTCTCCCTGTTAAAAGCCATCTTAGTGCAAAATCAGTTTCAAATGTCAATGCAATTCTTTCAGTACAAAATCATGTGACATTGTGCTCACATGCTTGTAACAGATGTTCCTCTGTGCTTCAACAAAGCTTTTCCATTACAACCTTCTGATATCTCAATTCTAGCTAGAAAACTAGAAAAACAAAAAAAGTCTACACATGGAAATCAATGAGCAGGGCTTTTGCAACTTGTGTAAATATACTTTTCACTTACAGTTGTTCATGTTTTTTTCATATATATATAAATACAAAACATGAGTCTATGGGCAAAAATGAGGGCTGCGTTGCAATGAGACAAACTGATTAAAATTTGACACTTAAAAGAACCTTTAAAGAGCTAATTTATGGGTTATTTACACAGTGATAAAGGTGACATATGATCATTTAAGACGGATGTTTTTTTTACTCTGTGTGGGTACATTATTTCATCACATTGTCAAATGATATTAAAATAACAAGAGAGTCATTTAAATGCTACATATGATACTGTGATGTTACTTAAAGTGTACAAAGTGTTCCCATAATCACCGTTAAATGTCATAATTTATTCTATATATACATTCATCTGAAATACAATTCTCATCTAACTTCATCACATTATGTAACTTTTCTCTTATTTACTAAGACCCAAGCTATTATATATTTTATTTTTCACCGGGTACTTAACAAAACTAAATTCTGAACCTAGTTTTTGTCATCTCAGCACATAGTTAACTTTGTTTTTTAAATCTTGTCATATACATTATAATTCAAAGTCAATCTTTGTCCATGTAAGTAGAGTCTTTGGTATAATATTGTGATACTGTTTCAAGACAATGATATATTTGGACATAAGCAGTTTAATTTTAACTCATCGTATAATGCACCATTTGATTCTATGACACTATTTCAAAACACTAAAATATAAACACATTTAAGCTAATGAAGCAAACATCATGATGTAATAACTACCACACCTTACAAATCTTACCTCAAATTGTTTTTCCACCATTTCCTCATAAACTTCCTTGCCAACTAAGTAACTGTGGAACTTTTCGGCATTATTCTTCCATTTTCGCCCATTTTTGTCACAACCCTCCATATTTCCCGCCTTTGAGGTCAAATTGTCGTCTGCCGACAATGTTATAACATCCGGTTCTTTCAACATTTTAAAACTAATTGATTTTATTCCTGAATCATTGTCTTGTTCCATCTCTGTTGTGTTTTGTGGTAACATTTGTTTCCATTCAATAATACATGCACCTAGATTTCTGCTACACACAACCATAAATCTCTCATGTAATTGGAAACTGTGTGGTTCCGATGTTTGCAATGGAAATGTTCCTAATGACATGTATTGATGACGTAACAACTTCTCATAGAATTGATGTGGCTATACACTTTTGAAAAACCAATAATGCAGCATTAGCAAACTCCACATGCATAACCAGAACCCCCTCCGATGTTCATGCTATTTCAACTGTTTATTTGTGGCTAGTAACACTTACAGATACTCGTAAAAGTACAGTTGAAGTTTTACACTTTCTTCAGATACCGTTTTAATTCTTTGTTATCCTTGGAGTAGATAATTGAGTACACCATACTGAATTTGCTCAATAAAAAATCAAAAGGTTGCTGAAGCAGATGTGATAAATTTGTCAATTCTACTTTGTCACAGATGTTCAGATAAGTCACACCAGGGTCATAGATATATGACTCATCAGCTGTTTGAACCTTCAAGGTCAATCCTGTTTTCAAAATACAGATAGCTAACAGGATGAGTATAATTTATATATAGCTATGTACCTTATAAAGCCGAATTCTATACTGAGGGATATTCTATTATGTAGCACAATTATGTCAAAGATCAGCTTTTAAGTGGCCTGATCTTTATCCCCACGAGAGAAAAAAAACATGGTTGAAAATGCATCTACCCTCATTGAGTTTATTTTGTTTTAATTCATAGAGACAAAGCTTTTTCTGCCACTCTCTAAATTACAAGTGTTATAAGATGGTACCCTATTCTTGTTAAATTAGCCAAGCTTGTCTGAGTTTATAAGGGGGGATGGTGTTATTGTTCCTAAGGGACAATTGCTCAGTGTTACAACCATTGTGGTTTATATCACACCTATTAAATTGAGTTAATGTTAAGAAAATCGCAGATTAATTAGGTAACTTCTATACAACTTAATGCCACCGGTGAAGAGTTGTCATTATGTATTCTCAAATAAACCTTCCATACATCTTTCTTTGTATTATCTCGTCTGTTAAAATGAATTCCCAGAACTAATTAAGTCTTATATAACAAACTAAGTCATCCACGAATTTCATAGCTTTTGATTTCACACTTGTCCTGTGGTGTTAATGTTATATCCTTTCACAGAAAAAAAGCTTTTATGAACTTTACCCAAGAATCAGCCATTGTTGTTCATTCAAACTGCTATTTTGACATAAACATCCTTGATTCCATACAATCTAACGACTTAAAAATAGAAGTCTGATAAGTAAGAAAACTCCTTTTAAGGTAAGTTAATAATGAATCCATACATGGGCATATACATCTGTATTTTCCCTGTTATTTGGAAACACTACTTAAGAAGAACTAATTTGGTCTGTTTCCTTTATTCTTGTGGTTTCTTGAGAATGTGTTAAAAATGAAGTATCCGTCTTCAGCAAGGAAAACTTTTTGAAAAGATGCCATATATTTAAATGAAGCATATTGTTATTTTTATCATCCAAATGACCATGTATAACACTTTATAAACTCATAAGCACATTCCATGGTATATAAAATTGGAATTTTTAGCATATGCTCTTTCACAGATGTACATGTTTTGTTCATGTAATATTCTGTAAATGAGATGACAATCTGAGACCTGCTCAAAGGATTGTTTACATACATATATGTACCATAGAGTAGACTAATCGGAAGTAAATGGCCAATAGTATTGATTGGATATACACATATTGTGAGACAGAATACTCTTGAATAAGTCACAGGTCTAGTTTTGCATAACCTACTGTGGGTGTGTTTTGTGAAAGCTAATCAAGAATGTCCCTCTGGCTGCTTAGAATTATAGGGGAGAATCTGATTACCTAAATTGCCATAAAAAAGTGGCCAGTTATAATGAAGTATTTCTATGATGCCAACAGAGACCCAAATTGGAAATTCAGAATCATGAATATGAATATGTGTGTAAACTTGGCATAGAGATGGCCTAGTGGGCAACACGGTCGCCCAGGAACATAGAGGGTGTGGGTCCAAAGCCAGGTACAGGCAGATACATAGTGGCTCAGGGGCGGATTTCATGAAAGGTCTCAGACTTAGCCCAGTCTTAGGCTGAGCCACTGGCTCAAATCTGAGCTTTTTGGCTCAGTTAAGTCAGTTAATGGCTTTCACAGAAGGAGTCTCAGTTGAGACCAAGCTTATCAAATAACCAGGGGCCGGTTTCACAAAGGGTCTCAGACTTGGGCTAAGTCAGGGACTTAAATCTGAGTCTTTTGTCTTTGCCAAGTCCTGGACTTAAATGGATTTCATAAAGGGTGACTTAGCTTGTCATATAACCACGATGGTTTTCTAGGTCATGTGACCCTTTATTTCTACTTAAAATATTTTAATGGTAACATATATCCCTTGTTTAGCTCATTTTATCTTTGAAAAAATGCTGTATTTTTAAATGGGAAACCTTATAATCACACAGACATGTCCAAAGAATAATTTAGGGAGGTGTTCTATATATTTATTCTTTATTTTCAAGCATTTCAAATTTTGAAGTGAGAAAAATATATGGCGGCCATATTTAAGCCTTTGTTTACAAAAGTTAAGCCCACTCTTGGGTAGACTTAGCCAAAGCCTAGACTTAGCAGCTTTGTGAAATCCTCCAAGTCTAAGATCACAGACTTAGCCTCATTTTAAGACAAAAGTCTTCAATTTAAGTCTAAGTCTGGGCTAAATCCTTTTGTGAAATCGACCCCAGAGTGGTTTTCTGTGTCATGTGACCATTTTTTGTAGTCAAAATATTTTACTGATGACATATATGTTCCTTGTTTGACACATAAAATCTCTGGTCAAATACCTTTTTGCAATGGTAAACCTTGTAAACATGTAAAACACCCAAAGACTACTTCAGGGGGTTGTTTTATATACTTGTACCCTATTTTCAGCCAGTTCAAATTTTGAAGTGAAGAAAGAATTATGGCGGCCATATTTGAGCCTTTGTTTACAAAACTTAAGCCCACTTTCTACCAGTCTCAACATTTGAGCCAGTGACTCAGCCAAAGCTGAGTCAGAGACCTTATTTGAAATCAATTAAAAAATGTTCCAATAATTTCAGACAAAATTCTCAAGTTTGAACCTGAGACCGGGCTAAGACCTTTCATGAAATCTGCCTCAGATGATCAATTAAAATGGTGGCCCTCTGTCATTGGTCCCATTCGCAGTTCGAGGCTAAAGAATCTCCAGGATGTTGATAAATGGTCATCCTTGAGTATCTGCCTCTCAGCCTCTTAGTTAAGGGAATGTCAGTAACTTGAGAGTTGGGCTGTACTTTTGCAGTCGGATGGTCATATAGCACTTTAAGTCATGTAGTACATGGAGATATTGAGCTGAGTATAGATACAAAGCAATTCAAAAATTTATATATTTTTTACGAGTGTAACTATGAACATTAATATTGTGTCCAAAGCATGAAAAGAAGCTATTTCTTGACCAGAGAATGTGATTGTTCATGGTTGTCCTTCTGTGTCAGGGGTGTGTAAATGTTGTGCAATGATGCTGTTCCAGATTCACAATCAATAGTAAGACCCAGTCGATTGTGAACTAAACATTTAGCACTAACAAAATCGGATGCTAGTAGTTGGCAAGGAGAAGCTCACTAGCAAAGGTTTTACAGATGTTTGAAATATATGCAGAGTTCTACGATCACTGCAATTTTGTTCCCAGCCTTCCAGACTCATCAAGTCAAGCCAATGACAATGATTGAATAATTGGGACAGTTTTAAGCATGCACTGAGTCCTAATGGGTGAGACACTCCCCTGGAAACACAGGGGACGTGGGTTCAAACCCAGGTACAGGCAAATACATAGTGACTCGAATGACCACTTAAAATGGCAGTCCTCTGTCATTGGGTCCTATCCCCAGTGACAGGCTAGAGAACCTCAAGGACATTGATAAATGGTTATCCTTGAGCCTCTGTTTTTCAGTTAATTTATTTATTTGGGGTTTTACATCGCTTTCAACACTGTACAGGTCATATTACGACAGGTAGTTGGAAGGGCAGAGGAAACCAGTACATATAGTTCGTCAGGGTTCTGTACGGTAAACTGCTGACCAATGGCAAGCATCTACCAGCTTTCCCACTTGAGGCTGTGCCGGGAACCAAACCCCAGCCTCAGAGGTGGGAGGCGAGAGTGTTACCACTCTGCCACCGTGGCCCCCTGTTTTTCAGTTAAAGGAATGTCAGTAATTTGAGAGCTGGACTGTACTTATACAATGGGATGGGCCAAATGGCGCTTTGAGTCCTGTAGCATATGGAATATTGGGCTAAGTATAAATACACAATACAACAACTCAGTGGGCAGTGGAACAGGGGTATTAAGTAAAACATAATTTTAACAATTTTTCTTTTCTTTTCTTTTTTTCTTTTCTTTCAACTTCCCTGTTGATATTAAAAAATACTACTTGAACGTTCAATGTATTTCTGTGTAGCTTTCTGAGCAATATTCGAAGATTAAGGACAACAATAAACACATGCTAAATATTACCTTTTTAACTTTCTTATGTTCCATAATGCTATCATTCAGTGCTTGGTCCAGCCAACTGAAAGAGTCTTCCATGGGGACATAATGACTGCATTCTGCCTGTGATCTGTACAAGCTCTGTCCCGCCTCAAAACTAGAGTCGTAGCTAGAACTGAGATTATCCATGGCTTTTATTTATTCATGATGATTCATGCAACATGACTATTACTTGTAGAAAAAAGTTTGTTGTTATTTCAAGGTAAATATCTGGGCTTATCTTTCAATTAAAAACAAATTTAAGTATGATCTTAAAGGCAATCCACAGTCTTTTGAATACCACTAACAAATATATCCACCCATCACAAGACCTAAAAACTGTCCATATGATTTTGTTAATAAAAAAGCTATCATCTATATGTCCACTTCTTCAATTATAAAAAAAATCTAATAACTTAGTTATTTTTGCATAGGATTACTGCAATGACATCATTAATATGCCGTTCTTTTTCTATCACTTGACAATGTGAGCAGGTGATTCTGTTTAAAATACTTTTTTATAAAACACATACTAACATTCATATAAGCAACAATGTCCCTCGCAATATGACAGAAGAAAATCTATGACTTGAAAAAAAGGGATGAAATAGAATAAACTTTTGTCAGAGCACATGATTTCTCCATTGCAGGATACCTGTAGATTGTCTGTTATATGAGTTCACTCCCAAATCACCCAGTATGTTGAGATTTTATTAATTGGGTTTTATTTTACCGTTACATTTAATACATTGTATAAGTCATACCAAAAACAAGTACTTAAGGGGATGGAGGGGAGTAAAGTAGTTGCACTGAAAACCATCGGCACCCAGTGATAAATAACCAAATTTCCAACTACAAGTCCCGATGTAAATAACCCAGTGAACACATGTTTACCTATGATGTGTTGTTCAAAACACCAGTGTGTATAATATACACATAGTTGTCCATAGTGTAAATAAACATTCATACCCAATTTTACTTTCTTTAGAGAGTTAATGAAATGTAATGACACACTTCTTGTACTTGAGACATAAATAGATATTTTGGACAAAAATGCAGGTTTTCATGTCAGCTGGACCACTGTAATTCAACTTTTCAGGAATGTGCTGCAATTTATTCAAAACAGTGTTGCCAGAATTTGGTGTCGTACAGGATGCTAGAATTACAAATGAAAGATGAAGTACTTTAAAAGCTGATTGGAATTAGGAAAAAAACACAACAAGTTGTTGTTGGCCTGAATGTACAGTTTTGTGGTTCCTTATGAATGGGCTTGAAAGCTGACAAGTAGTTTGTCCAGAGAAACAAGACCGAAAAGGAGTTTCAGTCTACTAGCCGAAAAGCCATCAGAGACATGATTAGCGCACTGAAGACGTCACCCATCCATGTACTAACATAGCCCATTGCCACTTAACTTCAGTGAAGAGACAGGTTACTCATCATGCTATGCCACAATTCATGAAAGTCCGGAGACAAAAACAAATTTAAAAAAAAACTGATTCCTAGAAGCCCAAGCCTTGCTAGAGCTAATACTTAGAAGGGATGCGACTGAAAAGCTTCGTCTCATGGCATACTCCCAAATACTATGACTCTCAAATATAACTCCTAATAATAAGTCACTGACTACTCTTGTGCAATAAATCGGTGAACTCCAACAACTTATCTTCTCTTAGAACAAGATCAGTTGTCTCCCATTTAAGAGGAGAGTGACACAAACTAACACGAGTAGCTAAATAATAAGCTGTGAAACCCTAAAGATAGCTTGTAGCATTTTGAAAAAAAAACAACAACAAAAAAAACAAAACAAATAACAATAACAAAAATAACAGACAAGTTCAGTTATAATTACTTGGGAAAGGAATGGCCACTTCCAAAAATTTTCAAGCATGTTGAATATGTTTGACAAGCATCAACAGTTAGACTGATTATGTTCCACATCATCCCTGGTATAAAATATACATGTAGTAAAAGTAATACAACTACACTCGAGATTGTATAATTGGGGTGGTCCACAACAGTTGAACAAGGGTAATTTTTGGAAGGAGAGATTAAAATTGTGACCGAAAATCATCAATGATATACATAAAAAGGTGGAAATGTGTTATAAATAAGCAGGATAGTCTATATACAAATTTTCTTTGCCCTATTGAGAAGTCTACTTTTATTATTATGTTATTTCTATTTTCATGTTTTGACACACAGCAGCCTTGCAGCAGATCTCTAATGCATGTTAAAGTATACAACACAAATAGAAAAGAACACATAGAGTGTGACTTCCCCAAAGGCAAACAAGTAGGCTGATTTTGATGCAGAACTTTCCTGAAACGGAATGAATTTTTCCCTTTGGCCAGGTCATAGTCACCCTAAAAAATTCAGAAAAGATCCAGTAATTATTTTTGCTGTAATCTAAACCGCCAAACCCAAAACAGTTGAAGGTGGGACTGTTGGAAATTTGAGATTTTTTTTTTTTTTTTGGCATTAAGAAAATGACATACAGACAGGTGAACAAACGAACACACAAAACATAACATCCCAAGTGGAGGTAGTAAAAGACAACCTACCATTTTGGTTTCTGACTGTTCTTTAACTGTAAGGTCATCATATATATCGCAAGTTTCAACGTCTTCTACAAGAGTACATTGTAGATCAATCTTAACACCTAAGTGACAAGTTAAAATTTAGGGTGTTTATTTTCTTCAAAAAAAAAAAAATAAATAAATCCAGTCTACAGTCAGTGGGATTTATTGTCATAAAAATAAAGCATTGATAGCTGTATGCTGATTGTTTATGTCAGTCAATCAATCATTTATTACAGTATGATATGTTAAACAGTATAACTAGAAAACTTCACGACGTATTAATTTTAGCCATTTTTAGCTGATGAGTTTGGATGGTCAAACTTAATTCAAAGTCAAATTTTAAACCCCTATTGATATCTTCATCGGATATTGGTCATTAGTACAAAAATTATTCTGGGGGATGTCTCACAATTAGAAAAATTTCTCTCAGCTAAAATTTCTACTTATGGGGTGATACATTTACTCAGCAAATTATAAAGACAAATTTCCTATCAGTCTAATGAGCTCACAAGTCACATGAAATGTAAATATTTTGATATATTGATTTAATGTACTACAAAATATATATAACTCTTGAGCTGACACAAATATACATTCTGTTTAAGAGGTAAAAAAATAAAAGATTGATTTTTAAGTGTTCAAACAAAAAAACAGTAAAAAAAAATAAAAAATCGATTTTTAAGTGTTCAAAGAAAAAAGATCTAGTTTCCCTGTATCTGGTAATGGTTTAATTATTCTCCAAAAATAACACCTTCCATGACAACTCTTTCAATTATATTGTATTTTGACTCCGTGGAACATCTTGTACTACCGAAATCCAACTGCACCACCCCAACTGCACAGGTACAGACCAAGCTCTCAAGTGACTTTTTCCTAACTGAAAGACAGAGGCTTGAGTGTGACCATATATCAAAGTTCTTAGATTCTTAGCCAGCCACTGCAGGTAGGATCCAAATGACAGAGGACCGCCATTTTAAGTGGTCATCCTAACCAATATGTATCTGCCTGTACCTAGGTTTGAAACCATGTCCTCTGTTTTCCTGGGCGAGTGTGTTAATTTTAGTTAGCTATTCTTTCAGCTAAAGTTTCCACTTTTTCACATATAAAATTCACCAAGGAAAAACATAAAGACAAATTTCCAAGCAGCCGTATGAGCAAGACACTCCGAGTATAAAAGGTTTGTTTATAGCAGTTCAAAACATGAAATAATGTTTATCTCAAGATGTAATACAAATATATATTACATTTAAGCAGAAACACAAAAACAAATCAAAGGTATAAAGAAATGATTCTTATTGGTAAATATAAATTCCCGTGTTTGGTAATGCTTTGTACTAATTCTTAGAAAATATCACCTTATATCAAATAGCATTTCAAATTTGTTGGATATTTCGTGATACCATCATTTGTCGTGACAATAAAAGCCCATTACAATGGTCAAGATACCCCTCACATTTATTTAACAGCTACAGAAATACTGACCCCGTATCCAAGTAATCACGATCTATTACACCATTTCCCTCTCATTCGTACATCACGACTTTATTGATTTTATGTGTACTTTGGTCCACTTATTGTCACGTGGTCAACATTGTAATGCTTGATGATTTTTGAAACTTTTTTCTCACAATACTAACTGAAGTTAATATGACTTTAGGAACAATAAAAAATGAACATACTTATATGACACTCCCTTGCTAGAGTTAAAAATGTAGGTATACGCTTTTGGTTCAAACTTTGATACCTCACTATGTGTTGGATAACTAAGCTTATGGCCAAAAGTTAAAGCAAGGGTTTAACCCCTTGTTCAACAGCTGGGGTCATGTTGGGAGAGACCCTTATTGTCAGTTGTAGGATGCTAACCCACTTATAGATGACGGCCTATGGTTTATGATGCCAAGCTTGCTAACCACTGAGCCACTGAGGACGTCTCAGATTTAAGGTTATACATGTGTAAATAAAAAATAATACCAGGTTCATTTCATCTTCATGCATAGTATTCTTTGGACAAGTAAAAGTGTTACTGCATGGATTGGCCATTTTTTCAGAACTTGAACAAGAATGTTCCTTTCCTAATATTTGTGTTTTCGTAATTGTTCAGTGTTGATTTCTTTTGATTTAAAAATAGTCACTTGGTTAAAAAGTATCCACTGACACAGGAGTGGCTCATGAATTTACTTTTACACACAAAACAACTTCAAACAAATCAACTGTCTGGAGAGAACTTTCTAGAAGGCCATATTACAACTTCTACATAAAATCGGTTCCCCAAATTTGACACACATTCAGGTAATCTAGCTTTATGTGTCAGTAAAGGAGTAATCTTCAATTGTCGTCTGCCGAAAGTCACTTTTGGCGGGCTTATCCAAGCGGAACTGTGTCATGACAAGTTTTACGCATGTGTCATTTCAGAAAGCTCACGGATAATCCACAAATGTTCATCCCCCCCCCCCCCCCCCCCCCCCTCCTCTTCCACTAACAAGGCTATTAAAACAGTGTGTTCTGTATAACCATGAAATATAGTGCATAGCAAAAGGGTTGGTTTCCAAGTTTGCTGCATTATTATATGTGCAGGGTTGCCCAGTTTTAGGGACAGGAAAGTACAACAGATGGTAAAACTGTCCAGTGTACTGTCTTGTCCTGAAGACTGCCCACCCTTGTAGTAATTCAGCCACAGTTTTGCGTACAATGCTCCAACTTTATGGCATGTCCCGGAGGACATCCAAACATCGGTTTCTCTTCCATCTTTTGGATGAAAATTGAGATCGTAACTCTTAAGTAAAGTCTACCCTCCACATCACTCCTGTCTCCTTGGTGGAGCCATGGTGGCATAGTGGTAGCTCACTGGCCTCCCTTTTCTGAGGTCACCGGTTCAAACCTCAGACGTAATGTGGGAAAGTTGGTAGTTGCTTACCAATGGTCAGCAGCTTACAGAACAGAATCTTGACCAACTGTATGTACTGGTTTCCTCAAAATCAAAATGCAATTTGGCTTGACATATCAAACAATATTCAAATATTTTTACATATGTGAAACGGTATCATCTGTTACCAAACAATTCCTTATTAACCACAAGTAATTATAATTGCGATGTGCATCAGATATCTAAATGGATTGCCAGGGCTGGTTTTGCAAAGGAACTGAGACTTATATCTAAGATTTTGGACCTGGATAAGTTTTGGGCTAAAGTGAATTTAAGAAAAGGAATACAGAAAAGACCAAGCTTTGATTGATCTATCAAATAACCACTTTGGTTTTCTGTGTTATGTGACTCCTTATTTCTGCTGAAACTATACGACTGGTGACATATATCCTTTGTTTAATGCATTTTATCTTAGGAAAAATGCTGTTTTTTAAATTAAAAATTGCAAGTCTTTCTTGACAAAAGTTAAGCCCAAGACCAAAGTTTAGTCTCATCTGCTTTGTGAAATACACTAAGTCTAGACCACAGGCTTGGCCTGAGTACAACTCAAAAGTCTTAAATTTAAGTTCAAATCTGAGCTAAGTAATTTGGTGAAATTTGCCAATATATGAAATACTGGATGCCTTGTCGACATGTAAAGTCAAAAATGCTTTTCAACATACGATTTTAGATGATTGTGCAAAAACAATAGTTATATATCAATATATTATCCTTTCTGTGTAAATAAGTATTTAATAATGCACAGCTATATACAAATAGAAAATCCCATGTTTATGTGCTATTGCCTCTGCTTTCTGGAGATGGGCGGGGGACGACCATAGGGTGTTTAGTTGGGGGATTGAATTCCTGTACACAGAAACATCTGATAATGAAAGAAAACTATCGCAGATCCAAAATCGCATGTGTGGAAACATATATTAATAAAGTTAGTAAAGGTAAAGTTAACCAAAAATATTTGCACCATAAGGCTGTAGCATTAAAAAGTCACAGGACCATTTGGGGTGGGGGAGGGGGGGCCAATTGTTGTGGTTATATGGTACATATGTGTTTAATCTGATGTGAAATTTGTATAATGCATGAGAATAAAGGGGAATAAAATGACAGATCTACATTCACTTCAAAGAGGTCAACTTGAATAAAATTAGGTGGTGCAAATATATCCAACAGTTAATACTGTGAAAACTATCCATGTCACACATAAATAATACATGTGTACTAGATGGCAATTACAATGGTTACTATTCCCCCCAAAAAAGGATTACTTAACTAAATCTGATTAATGAGAATCATAACACTAACCTTGATCAGTTATGTCAACTATCAATTCTTATTCAACATTCACACGTTCTCAGAAATGGCCCCCGTATGAACCCTGGCTGCCAAAGTATAACCTGGTGTCACAGTCTTATTTTACATATGAGAAATGCTTGATTCCGGGTCTGGGTTCTGGGTATGGTTTGATGGTCACCCCAAATATGTTAAATGGCTGGAAATTATCGGGGCTCAAATCAAATGTGTATCATTGTGGGACCCAGTGAGTGCTGTGTTGAATAACTTTTCTTGTAAAGAAAGAGTAAGTCACCTGTACATTATCCACAATTTTACCTTTAGGATTGAGGATAGTGTAACAGTGTCTGCCTGTTTGTCTGTGCACCTACCACAAAAGCTTATATATGATTGGGATCATATTTCCATACATGGCACAGTCCTCTTGAAAGATGATCAGAATCTGGATTGAGAACTTACAATGTATTTTTATTGTTGTTGACACTGTTTGCATGTATAATTCAAAAAATTTCATTGCAACAGGGTTATGTTGTTAGTCAGAAGTCAATAATTTCTGGACGTTATTATCTTGCAACAAACTGGTTTTGCCATAGAAAATGAGAACAGAGCATAACGTCGAAATAAACCATGTAACAATTCGTGTGTACATGGTGTCTAGATTAACCCATTTGAAATTCAAGGAAATAATATAATTTATTACTACTGAACATCAATAGTCACAAGTCACGACTTGATTCTATTTATAGACGTTGCTAAAGCTTTTGACAATGCACTTTACGATGGTATTGTAGTATTATAATGCTTGATTTACAGGTAGGGATTTGGGGTGTTTTGTAAATAAATTTGCCTTGTTCAAGACAGAACTTTGTCATTGTTAACTCTGCCACAGGGAAAGAGAGGTCAGTAAGTACCATAGGTTTTTCTTTCAACACATTTTATTTCATTAAAATTAATACAAATGAGGCACCAAGTAGTAAAATTAGTTGGAATAATTAGTTAAAATGTCATAGCATCTGTGATTCAGATATTAAGTGACTAAGGCTTCAATAAAGTTATGATTAGTAATTACTATCATATGTGTAAGATGTATTACACATTATTACAATCATAAGATAGTCACTACATTCAATGACGTTTACCAGCAACTGTCAAGAATTGATATGAATATTTTAACCATTACCAAATATTTATAAACTCACTAGATACCAACACAATTACATGGCTGTGTATGTTTCTATCAGTGTTGGTCTGTCTGTCTACCTGTTTCCAAAATAACTCTAAGAGTTATGGATGAGTTTTGATGAGATTTTCAGGAAATGTTAAAGGCACACAAAGAGAAAATTCTGATTGCTTTCTGGATTCCGGGTTATTTTTAACGATCTTTTATCACTTGAAGATCGGAATTTTTTTGTATATATCTATATACCTCCATAATTAATCGTCCGATTGCTTAAAAAACAGGATGCTTCCACAACAGTGTACATACTATACCTACACTTTATCCGGATCCTAGCATAATTCTGGATACTACGACTCAGAACAGGAAACAGAGGAATGAAATTGGTTGGCTCAGCTCTGCACCATTTGAGTGTTTTTCTAGTCAGCAGTCAAATGAGTTTATATAATTCAATAACTGGCACATCAGTAAAATTGAAAACAAAATGCTGACATTGAAAAAAAATATATTGCTAGTGGAGTTTACCAGTTTATATTAATGTCAGATTTATATGATAAAAACTGTCGACATAATACTGTGTAGGCTAAAAACTGCGGTTAGTGTACATACCAAGATTTGGATTATGTATGTACACGCAAGGCTAATTTACTTATTTATTAAACTGCTTCCGCTGTAATATATTTCAAAAAGTGCTTAAAACTTAGTCATTTGGGAAGCACTTTTCCACTTTTAATTCCCCTTGATTCTCCAACGAATTTAGAATTATGAACCAGTTTCTGTACCTTAGAACCTGCTAAAACAAAGATTAAGCACTATGAAACAAATGATTAGATTAGATTTACATAGTGATAAAATAAGCGACATATACATTAATTACATGTGGGGGTATTAGTTGTATGGCTAGCTGTATCATTATTTTATATTCAATTATTTTTGTTGTTTACATAACATTGTATACAAGTTATTAATTTCAGCTTTGTACACTAAGTACAAACTTTGCATCAATGTTTTTCTTACAGTGAAACTTGATGTCACTAGACAACATGTTAACTTCTCATCAGATGTCCGATAGCTGATGTGTGACTGTAGGCATGAAAACACATCTAGACATTTATAAACACACATAAGGAAACTTTGAGACTGAATGTATCTTGTTATAAGTTCATGCATATGTAAAAAGTGTTATTTATGCTGTAGAAAATACTGATAAAAATCGTATTATGTTTAAAATTTGTACTCCATCAAATACATGACAGACATGAGTCGCACGAGAATATGTGAGATACAGATATGAGAATTGATCATTAAATTATAATATGATATCAACTTATTTTCATATGATTACATTTAACAATGCTTGTTATATATTCAATCTCGGGGGCCACGGTGCCAGAGTGGTAACACTCTCGCCTCCCACCTCTAAGGCCGGGGTTCGGTTCCCGGCCCAGCCTCAAGTTGGAAACCCTGATGAACTGTATGTACTGGTTTCCTCTGCCCTTCCAACTACCCATCGTGATATGACCTGTACAGTGTTGAAAGCGACGTAAAACCCCAACTGAAGAAATAGACATGTATTCAATCTCTGCAAACGAGGCAGTCATCAACCAAAGCTTGACAGATAAAAATGTACATAGCTTTAGGGAGGTTTTTTAGGCCTAAATATATTATTATGAACCTTAACTCGGTGTGTCTTATTGCAAACTTGTTGGTGACTTTGGAGTTAGGTTTAAAGTCTATTACATCTCACTTTGTAACTGCTTAACCTTCTTTTTCACCAAACTTAAGTAATACATACAAGCTGTACAGAAGGAAAACTTGTTTTACATGGCTAAGACGCTCGAGATTTTACCATTTGTGAAATATATACAACTGCTTTATCTGTTTTTCCCCCTAAAACAGGAAGTTAGCCTTAATGAAGATAATGTGCTGTCAACGTTGATTATACACGTAGATAGTTGTCTGTTCCATAAAATTACTACATTACTTAATAAGGACATATGTTAATATTTTACTGAGGCCAATATAAATTTTTGACTGGAATATTTCAATGATTTCAAGCATGTACATTCAACTGAATCATGTAGTATTTACCAAATAACTATTACCATATTTCTATGGCACGATCTGCCACAAAGTATAAGAGATTCAGAAGGTGACATTATTTGATCCTTAATACTTTCTCAGGAAGTTTGAATTTTTCTCATGCAGATCACAGGTTAAAAACTATTCTAGTACTTTGATTTAGAAATGTCACCGCTTTTAGATAAAGCTGTCTGAAAGTGTTGAAGATATATAGAGAGATAAAATGACAGAATAGTTTATGAAACAAAACACGGCCCAGGTAAAGTAACAAATTTGGCTCATAGTTCGGTGAAAAAACAAGCATAACATAAAATATTTAAAAGTATAAGCAAATTTTCAAAATTAAATAAAAAAACATATCACAAGTTGCAGAAGAAATGCTTCAAGTGTTTTGACTGGTTGAACGACTCCATCTAAACAGTATCGAGCCTCTTTCATGCCTAGGTTAAACCTTTTCATGCTGTTGTTTATGTACGTATTTTCATGCCTAGGTCAAACCTTTTCATGCTGCTGTTTTTGTACGTATTTTTCTGTATGTATTTCCTGTCCGTGAGGTAACATCTTCCTTATGGGGGGGAGGGGGGCACGGTGGCAGAGTGGTAACACTCTTGCCTCCCACCTCTGATATCGGAGATTGAATCCCGGCCCGACCTCAAGTGGGAAAGCTGGTAGTTGCTTGCCGTTGGTCGGCAGTTTACAGTACAGAACCTCGACCAACTGTATGTACTGGTTTCCTCTGCCCTTCCAACTACCCATGGTGATATGACCTATATAAAGTGTTGAAAGCAACGTTAAAACCAAAACAAATAAATATTCCTTATGGCTCCAGAGACCTCGTGTCTGGAATGTGGCAGCCATTTTGGATTTGAATCCCATCAAATGGCAACGAACACGTACTACCAAGACAGCATCTGAATCAGAATCTACATTCAGAAATTTATGTCAATTGTAACTTTATGTGGGTGTTCCACCACACGACTAAGGCTCCCGATTAAGGGTTTTTGAGGGTCGGTTTGAAATATTTGCTTGGTCCCAGACCTTCTGCAAGGGTCGGTTGTGGTCGGTTGGGGCCGTGTGAGAAATCAAACATGTTTGATATTTCACACGACCCCAACCGATTATTTTTTACCGCCATAAACAAAATGTCCAGTCCCAGGCGTCCTCAGGCCTCCTCAGATCAAATTTACACAGTCCTATGTGGTCCCAGGCCGCCTGCGACCCTTAGTCGCCGACCCTTAGTCCCAGACCCTCTATTCTTAGTCCCAGGCCTCCTGCGACCCTTAGTCCCATTGCAAAACAAAAATCGGCTATCTCGGTCTGGGGACGCCTGGGGACGCCTCAGGACACCTTGTGGGGTCGGGACTTAATCCTGGGTTAGTCGGCTCTTAGTCCCAGGAGGCCTGAGGCGTCCTGGGACCCAGTCGGTTTGTCTACGACAGGATCGTGGTTCAAACCGACCACAAAAATGGCTTAGTCGGTTCTTAGTCCCAGACCAGTTAGGGACTGTCTGGGGCCTCCTGGAGCGTCCTGAGGCCGATCTGTAGTTAATCCCAGACCTTCATACCGATTCTGTCTTCCACCCCATTGGTCAATTTTTTTTCCATTTTTTCCAAGACTACCCACGATTAAGGGTCGCCGACAGGATCGGGGCTTAATCCTTTGGTGGAACAAGGGCTTTAGCTAACGCCACTTTAAACTTATATGGTACACTCCTGGAAATGCGGGAATGCTGCAGATGAACAACCAACTCTTGATCAGTATTTTAGATATTATTTGGTGCCAAGTTAAGGAGCTTGCCAAGTTATGGTGGAGAGAAGTATTTCAGTTTAAAACGACAGGGTAATACAGATTTAGCAGGGAGTAAAATGAGGTCATAAAATTGTATATTTGGATAACACAAAAAGTGAAATATTGAGATATATAAACAGTATTGGAAGAATTTACACTTGATTGGATTAGAAAAGACTAGAGGAACAGTCAAACCTAAGGTTTTTATGTCAGTTTACACTGATAAGGTTACACTAGGACATACCCTCACTGTATCTCTCATGTTACACATTAATTAGAATGTACTAAGTGACTAACTGATATCTCTGTCATCAGGTATATGTGTTTGAGGTTATTTAATGTCCATGGTTAAGGTGTAAACAACTACTCAAGTTATAAACTTCGTATTTTCATATTTTCACTTTACTTACACATTTCAAAGTTTTCCAAGTATCTAACTCAATCTTGCACATTCAAGTTATTTTCTATGGAAGTCATTGATACTAGTTACTGAGTTGAACATAAATGTTTAGTAACCCATACAACTTAGTAACATGTATATATCACTTAGTAACTTGCATACACAATTTAGTAATTTGTATACCGGTATATGAGTTTAACAAAAGGCATCTCAGAACTTCGGTAGTGGCACTAAATTTGTAGTAAAGAAATTCTTTAATTCTTGGAAATGTTATTTCAAATCTGAACAATTTACTATTTTTATGTTTGTTTAAATAATTCAATAACACATTAGATTTAGATTAGTTCAAATATATATATTGATAAATTACTGTAAATCTTAGTTGAGCCAATCCTTCTGATAAACGTCAGAACATTAAAACAAATATAAATATTTATATATCACTAATATATATCCTATACAATAAATAACTGACTTTCATGACATTCCTGATGACATATTCTAAATTCCTTTACAGACCATCTCTCATACTTCATGCCCTTTTCTAGACCACAAATCAGGAATTATGTAAATAATAAGACAGTGTTGTTAAAACAGGTTTTATATCCGCATTGTTAGATCTCCAATCAACTATCCTTAAACCCTCATGCATAGTGACTCAGTGACTCTGAACAGGCAGTAAGCTTTAATTCATTATGCACGACAATGTCATGCCTGGTATTTCCGGTTTACATAAACACCAATGTCGTGTCGGATCAATAGCCTTTTTATTAGTACAGTAAATATATTGATTTTTTTAATTTCCATGTGTCAGTAGGAAGTGTTTTTCTATATAAGAACAAGCTCGCGTTGAAATCCCCCTTCAAAAGGACACAAGCAAGTTTAGTGGGAAGAGCTTAGATTCTTCTTCATATAAATATTATTGTTGGGATAAACTTGTATAATAATTTTGTAAGTACTTGCACTTGAATAATTTTACACGTACCTGAACGTATTTTATGTTTTTAATAACTAATGTTTAAAAAATGTTTGAAGTTTGATTTCAGTTAATTTTAATAGATACTATTATTTATTTAGTGAGTTAGAATTCATTGAGCTTATTCACATTGCAACAATAGTGTACTAACAAGTTATCCAGCCCCTGATGGGCATACATAAGTGACTTCATATATAGACAATATTTGTTTATAGCTGACGGTGAAAATGAGCAAATTATATATTTAAAGAACTTACATATGCATACACTTTAATAAAAGTTTATAATTACTTGTTAAAATTCATTTATTAAAGTAACATTTAATTTCAATAATATACAATGTTGTACACACGACAAGAACTAAATCATCGGGCCCTTTAATGGGTTTAATGTTCAATTTTAACAAAAAATACGACAAGTCAAATACGACCTAAATTAAACATTCAGATGTTTACGAGTGTATGTCTCTCTTCATGAGAACTGAATCCAATTTACAACGTTACCTAACTCTTGGTGGTATAAAATAACAAGTAAACATAATTTTGTAATTGTTTGTGACACGTTTAAACCTCACATTTTCAAACTTCACTATTTCTACTGAAGCCTATAGCTTTGAACATTTAACAAGGAAATATATTTCATCTTCAGTGAGTCTGTTTTAAGGCGTATAAGTGACTTTGTTACTCTAATATTATTTTTCCTGGGCCAGTATTCACAAAGATTCTTATTCTTAGAATTAGTCTTATTCTTAGATTTCTTCTTAGAATTGTCATTTTTCTCAGAAAAATTCTAAGAATAAAAATGTTTCTAATCACAAAGTTCTTATTCTTAGATTCATACTTATTCTTAGAATTTTTCTAAAAATGGCTTTTATTCTTAGAATTTTTCTAAGAATGGCTTTTATTCTTGGAATTTTTCTAAGAATAAGAAATAGCTATGCACAAAACTCTTGTTCTTGACACCAAAATTGCATCCACATACAGAAAGTCACTTCTTCGCAAAGAATTGTTTTGTGGATAGGTTTTTATTCTAAGAATAAGAAAATTCTTATTCTTAGATTCATACTTATTCTTAGAATTTTTCTAAAAATGGCTTTTATTCTTAGAATTTTTCTAAGAATGGCTTTTATTCTTGGAATTTTTCTAAGAATAAGAAATAGCTATGCACAAAACTCTTGTTCTTGACACCAAAATTGCATCCACATACAGAAAGTCACTTCTTCGCAAAGAATTGTTTTGTGGATAGGTTTTTATTCTAAGAATAAGAAAATTCTTTGCTTAGAATTTTTCTTGGACTTAAGTGTAATAATTCTAAGAAAAATTCTAAGAATCTTTGTGAATACAGACCCAGATCACCAGAAGGGACAAAAAACAATCTTATCTAATTTAGTCTTAACTTTTCAATTAATATTTGTACTGCTAGAAACTGTAAGGCTGGCCTTAAAGTATTAAATAATGTGTCTTTAAATATTACATAGTTTACTTCGTGATTAACGGACGTTTTAACACATTTGTTACAGTGAATAATATCATTGATACTTGCTATAGGGTGTTTAATTATAAGTAAATATGTGTGTCGAACAAATTATAACTCAATATCTATCATTTCAAAGTAGTTATTCTGGACATATTACATCGGGGAAAATTTTTCATTTGATATTAATTTCTTCATTTTTTTTTCTGGTGAATTTGTATTGTGAAACTTTATTTCTTGTTCAGTTATTAATCCAGCTAAAATTTATATTGACATCGTTTTTATTTTAAAATGTCTAAACATACGATAATTTATCTTTGAGTTATCTGAAGTTGGTTGCGTGTTTATTGTATGGCTATTTAGTACCAACTGGAGACAAACAAACATTAATAATAAGAATACATTGCTCTAATAAAAGTTGCCATATAATAACAATATTTATACGTGCAGAGAGGGTGGTATGGGGCGGGGGGGGGGGGGGGGGGGGCGTTAAGGACAGTTTCTGACTAATAATTGAATAAGGCTAATTTTTCTTTATCATTGAAAATATATATCTAACTTCTAGTAAGTATTTATTTGTGCCTGGGTATTCTAGATAAGCTTAATTTTTCTGTTTTAAAATGTCCCACTAATTTACCGAGAAAAATGTAAAATTCTTTCAGAGTGTCCATAACTGTAGATTTTAAAACAATTTTAAAGGATACGTTGGTTTTTCTGAATTGAACAGTATATGTAAATATACTAGCACATTTTTCGTCAAAATGTTAACCAAGATTTGGGAAGCCACATGAAATATAAATATGACATCATTTTATCTTAAAGTAATGTCTCATTTCTTTTGTACAATGGAAGACGGGAAATAATGATGTAATTTATTGCCAGGGACAGAGATACCAGGACATTAAATACATCCCTTAAAACTAGTCTAGTCACAAAATGAATAGGTGTTTTCAACCGTACAACACATATGAGGATTCATTAGAAAAGGAAGGCTTTTTATCAGTGATTTACATCCTCTTTATCATTTCTATTTTTAGCCCACAGTGACGTACTGAAAGCTTGATAATACAGAGGCGATGCACAAAACAACCTGTCGGCGGCTCTTACTACAGAGCTGTCTGTTACTCTGTCTCCATGGTTACGCAAACTCCGCCCCTCTGGTGAACCCAGGCAGTGATGTCATTTCACAGGATTCCTTCCCTGGTAGGTGTTACCCCGATGGGCGCGTTAGATTGGGTCCATTCAAAATGACCGAAACCTCTCTTTCTCATATAGGCTTCATGAAGACAAACATGAAGATGTATGTAATCTACATACATTGATAACTATGGACTCGAACATGGGTTTTCTACATTGGAACTCCATTCTAATCCTATCAAATTTATAATGGTGTTTATTCTTATGGATCCAGTTTAATTAATATTATTGATAAATCCAATTACTCCAAAATATTGGGTGGGAAAAGAAATTTTGAAAATGTAAGTTTTGAACCTACTTAAACATAATGATATTGCTGGTACAGAAATAATATCCAGAGGTATACTGCTTCTAGGCATAAGTTGGCCGCAGGCATAAGTTGGCCGTCACTCATTTGAATGTGTCAAACAGACAAATGTGTGCTTGCACAGGGTGTAAAAGGTGTGGTTATTATAAATCTTATTATAATAGACCATGAAAGAATGATACAGGCCTTTAGAATTATAGAAATTTCAAAATGTGATGATGGCGGCCAACTTATGCCTAGAAGCAGTACCTTAATTGTAGAAGTCACGTCACTTGTATCACTATTGTGCAAGAGACACAGTAGAGTCTATTGATCTGAAAAACTTCAGTTAATCAATTTGGACACACACACCCACCCACCCCAAAAAAGAAAAAAAGAGAAAATTGCTAGAAATTGTATGTGAGCAAGGAACAACACAATTCTTTGTAGCCACTGGACAAACATCTGCCAACAGTAAAGTCAAACCCAATTTTATAGTAAACACTGTTTGATTTGAATAAGTTATATTTAACCAAATTGACCTCAGCACCATTTAAGGTGTGTAATGCTTACAAGCAGATCATCCATTAACAATACAGTCAATACACAATCGACATCCACTTGGGGAGAGACACTTGGGGTGGGAAGGAAAATAACTCTCAAAAGATATTCAGTATCATGTCAAAGAACAACTAAAATACTTCTACTCATTCAAGAATTGCAGATAAGAGGTTACATTTCACTGGAAAGGCCCATCCAAGGACTAACTGTTACTCTGTACTTAAGCAGAAATTTTGCTAAACATAAATCTACTGAAAGAAGTACCACTGTGTTCAGAATTAGATTTCATAACCACATCTATGTTTCCTACCCTGCAGGTGCTGACATTGCTCTGATTGTGGATGGAGGAATCTTTGCAGGTCTTGACATTATTGGGCTGAATGAAGTGACAGAAAGTCTTGTGGAACAGTTCATCAATGATTTACCCTTGGGGACCCAGGGCTACCAAATTGGCCTGGCAACACAGAGCAGAGGGACTTATCAGCAGATAAATTTAAATTACACATTCGATACTGAATCGTTTTATGGGGATGTACTTGGTCTCCTGTTTGATCTCGCAATTCCAGAGCTTGAATTGACCATTGTGTCTGACATTGGAGAGATCGTGGATGTCTTGGAAAAGACGAGGGTCAAACTGCTGACAAACTCCAGTGCCGGAAGTCGTCCAGGGTTCCCCAAGATAGCATTTCTTTTGACAGATGGCTTTGATATGTTTGATGAAGATGCAGTGAATGAAGGTGAGTATGGAGACTCAAATGTGTGATGAGACATTTTCTTATACATTTATACATAACCAGCAAAATACAAAAATAATATGAAATATATAAATCTTTAACGCATGCATATACAGTGGCAGCAAGTCTTGCACAGTTGCACTCACATTTTGGTTATTTTAAGCGTTTAGCACCAACAAAATACTAGAAATATAACATGTCCATATACTTATTTCTGTTCTTAACCAGGCTTTGGAATTACCAATGTATAGGTCAATTCATGCTTCATTGTGTCATTATATTAATTATTTTGGACTGTTTTGTTTTGTCATTAAATATAAAATTTGGGGAGGGGGAGGGGGGTTGTGGTATAAGAGTAAAGAACTCACCTCCCACATTCCAGATTATGAATTCCAATCCCAGCTTGGCCTGAAATGTAAATGTCTGTAGTTATTTGCTGGTGTCCAATGATTTTCAATACAGAATCTCAATCAACTAGTATACACTGATTTCTTCCATCCTCTCAACTACTCATTACAGTGTGACTGATACACAGTATATAAAAAGCAATGTGTGTTGTAAAAGTATGTCTTGTTAAAAGTAATGTCATACAACAATCAATTTACCATTACAATGTCTGTTTACTCTCCTACCTGTTTCAGAAACTGCCAGGTACAAAGCAGAAGGCATCCAGCTCTTTGTACTGGCTGTTGGTAACCTATCAAATCCAATCTTGTTCAGACAAGTGGAAACGGTGGCATCTGCACCCAGCAGTAAATACCTGTATAATGTCCTTGATATAGAGTCCCTCGCAGATGAAGCCAGGGTTGAATTCATGGTGACGAAATTGAAAGAAGCTACACTTCAATACTGGCAGACTCATGGCACTAACATTCTCAAGACACCAAACATAGTAAATTGTACCATGCCTGAAATGTCAACTATGTCCAACAATAACATGACAGCTAAATATAAAGTCAACTGTACCTTGACAGCCTCCAGAGAAAACGCTATAACTGGAAATTCCACCCAATTCCATGTTCCAGTATCTTGTAATGCTTCCTACACCAGTATTGATGATGTCATGCTAGATTTGATCATGATGTTAAAGACCTCTTTGAACTGTAGTGTAACTCTCCCAGCTGAATTGAACACCACTTGGAATGGTAAACTTGTCCTGCCACCACCAAAGGACTGTACCTGGCATTATCCTGAACCAAGAAACTCTTCAGTGTACGCACACTGTGAAAATATGCTGCAAGTGGGCATGCCAGGAATTCCAACAAGTAACACTACTGAAAAGCCCGTGATGAATGCTACCACAACTACTGCAAAACCTGCTACAAATACTACTACTAAACCTGTTACAAGTACCACTGCAAAACCTGCTGTAAATACTACCACAACATCTGCAAAGCCTAATGTAAATACTACCACAACAACTGCAAAGCCTGTTGTAAATACTACTTCAACAACTGCAAAGCCTATTACAAATACTACAACTACCACAGAGCCTGTTACAAATACTACAACTACCACAAAGCCTGTTACAAATACTACAACTACTGCAAAGCCTGTTACTAATACTACTGTAAAACTGGTTACAACTACTACCATGACTACTACAAAATCTATTGCAAACACTACCACAACTACGGCAAGGCCTGTTACAACTACCAAAGATGATGACAGTGGTGAGACTGGAGTTGATTCAGGAGAAACAGGTGGTACAGGTGATACTGGTGTGACAGGTGGCACAGGAGTGACAGGTGGCACAGGTGATACAGGTGTGACAGGTGGCACAGGAGTGACAGGTGGCACAGGTGATACAGGTGTGACAGGAGGCACAGGTGTGACAGGTGGCACAGGCGCAACTGGACCAGTTGGTTCAACACATTCCCCAACAGATTCAGAGAAAAGTAATTTTTTATTGTTATTAAGAGTAATCTTACCAGGTAGTAGAAAAAGTCATAACACCAATAAGAACTGAATATAATTTAAAACTATTAGAAGTATCCAATGCTTTTTTATGAAAACACAAACCCTGGTGAAGAGTGAAATACAATGGAGGTCTGATATAGAGTCAATGGTATTAGAAAATATTCATTTCAGGTCTTTTAGTTAATTTACAGTTGTTGACTAAAATAAGTGACAAATACTTCTGACTGCTAAAGAGTTACAGATTATCTGTTTCACAGTAAAATCAGGCTTGACGTGTATTAATATTGTGGCACAGGCCATTTGTATATCAGGATATGTTATGTGGTATCACATTAAAGAGAGGACTGAGTAATTCTGCATGTTATTTGACCCTCCTTCAACTTCAGTCTACTTATCTTAATGTATATTTTTGTAATCTTAGCACCTGTATGGTCATGTGACTTTGGGCCTGCTGATCTGTGTGGGATGACTGCAGTAAAAGACAGTGACAATTTCGATTGGCAAGTGTGGCAGGGCCCTGTTCCATCATTAGAAACAGGTCCCCAAGCAGCCAACAGTGGCATGTACTACATCTACACTGAAGCCACAGGCAGGAACAATGGAGATATCGCAGTGTAAGTGAATCTGCATATAAAACACTTCTCTTTACGTAAAGGAATTATATTCATTTTAATTGTGATCACATAATATTACTGTCCCTATCCAGACGGGAACATTGTAAGCCTTTGAAAAAATCCAGATAAGATAGATTCATTCGCATATCTACTTCTGGAAGAGTAAATATTACAGAAACCTGCCAGTAAATCCGTTATTCAGACAACATGACATGGTTGTATTTATGATTCAGGGGCCTGTAAATGGAAGCCTTAGTTATGTTAACCAAGTCGTTATGTATTAGTTAACTCCTAGTTAGCAAACTGTTGAGTAAATCAAAGCCTTAGTTAGTTTACTCTTGGTTAATTTTTCGTAAAAACCCCTCAAATTTAACGACAACTCAGACCCTGTTGTTAACTGTTAGTTGCAGTAACCCTTTGTTCTTTACTTCGGTATAATTATTAATTTACCATTGTTGTGTAACACAAAGTTACTGAATATTGTGTATAAAGGTAGTGTGAATATAAATAGTAATTTACATTTGATTTTGGGGTGACACATTGCAATGAACATTTATGACTGGGGGGTATCTACTGACGTATCCTGGAAATCCCAAATCAATTTTAGATAAAAATGTCATTTTCTTGAGATATTTGGTCAATATTTCCCATAAAGTATCTCACAGGTTTTAGACACTAAGACATTTTAATGATTATCTAGTTCTGTTTGTAAGTTTTAACTATCTTTGTTTTAACTGTAGATCTTACAATTTTACTCATCTTTAATGTTTACATTTATACATATTTATAAATACTCATCACTTTTAATCTGCACTGTTGTAAACAACATGGTAATTGTTGTACTTATTAGATCTCTCCACAGTATTTACACCTAGCCCACTCTACTCAACCAGAAAATCTAAATTATTATTATCAAAAGTAAATGCTTAAACATACACATAACCCCAACTTTGACCTTTGACATAACCTTAGCTTGGCTCATAATCTATGTTGTTAAAGTAAAATTCCTTACAGAATAACTTCACTTAAAGTTTTAACCTTAATATCATCATCTCCACTAGTTGCAAAGCCTTAACAACTTATGGGGCAAGCTACAGTATGGCCACCTTAACCTACTTTATGTTTCTATGTTAACTTATTGCAACTATATCTCAGTCTGCTGAGAGCTTGTAAAATGTTTAACTATATACTTTTATTGAGGTAGCCTTAATCCCTCATGATACCAATATGCAGATAGTAGTTTAGATCTATATCAATGTAAATCTAAAATATGTAAACTCCAGTCTTGTGTATCTACCTAATAAGGTACAATGGCAGAGGCACTTTTACACACAAACATACAAGTAACCAAACACAGCGACACAGACACTGCATAGTTTCTAAACGAAAGCATAATGTAACGAAAACATAAAGAGTGCTTTCTATTTACCCACTGAATGCTTTAGTTAATATGTCATTATACTGTCGTTAAGTATTGGTTAGTTTGCCATTTCACGAATCCTTCGATTTACAGGCCCCTGATTGGTTAAGTTGTCTAAAATTTTGCATATACCACAAGCTCTGCCATCATATACAGAATGAATAATTTCCCACTGTTCCAATTTATCTGTCATTCAATGCAGAATTTTAGACAATTAAAGGAGAGCCAGCACTCGGGCTTTGACTTCATGTTTCCAACCATTTAATCCTAGATACTTTCTTGTTAAGAGTTATTAACTTACCAGACTTGTCTTAGTTGTATGCTGATGTAAAAACAAATACATGCAAAAAGTACATCGGACAACACTGAAATTTTGTTATTATAATAGAAACACAGAAACACAGAAAATTAATGAGGATCCTCTATTATTATCCTGGACTCTAAAAAGAGTCAGTCCAAAAAACTGAACAAACATTGTAACCCAGTAAGTGCCCACCAGAGGAGATGGTGGGTATGCTAGTCTAAACAGAGAGGTCTTGAGTTGGTCTCTAAAACTTTAATTTGCTGGGGTATGATGTTAAGCAGGAGTTTGTTCCATTCAGCTAACAGGTGGAATACCACACAGTCCTTCATAACGCAAGTTGTAAGATGCTTGAAAGCCAGGGCTTTTATGCCACAATTTTCAGAGCTATATTTGGTACATTAAGAATGGTCTTGTAAAAACTTCAGTTATTTATACATGGTCATAAACACTTTGGAAATTAGGCAAGTTATCAGTAAGTAAAGAAATCTACATACCTCTCAAACCTTAGTGCATGTTTCCATATAATTGACATGCTGCAGCAGTGTTTTTTTTTCTCTACAAATAAAGTATCTCTTTAAACAGTCAAAGCCATATCAGGACTGGCCTGTGGAAAATCACACATATTACCATTAGCAGGATTACCAACAACTATAACACAACAAATTCAAAATGAGTTTTTTTAATGAGAAATGTGTTTGTGTTTTTCTTATAGCCTTGAGTTTCCCTCAATGGAAGTGACTGATGGACGATATTGCCTGGATTTTGACTACCACATGTACGGACACCATATGGGGACTCTGGCTCTTGTACAGGATAGTGAGGTCTGGTCGGTGTTTGGTCAACAGGGAAATCAGTGGAACCATGCACGAGTGTCCCTGGATCTGAAGTCAGGATTTATGGTGAGTGAAAGGTTAATAGCTGGAATGCTGTGCCAGTATCAACTGCTAAAATTATATGTGAAAATCTATATATATGTGAATCTGTTGCAATCATTTTCAACCCTTGTAATTCCAGGGAATAGGTATATGTGAAGTACTTAATTATGCAACAACACTTTCTGTAGTATAGGTGATTGCATTACAGACAAAGATTATGGCCAATTATATTAGGGCACTTTATCAGGGATAAATGATAAATCAATGAATTTGTTTACATGACAGTGCATAAAATCTTCTTTTTTGAGTTGCAGTGAGCTAGCACTAAAGACTTGATGTAAATTATGTACTTGTACTGTAAAGGTAACAAATGGTTTCATATGTCAACATGCCCCTTAAATATGAAAGAGGGTGATAGGTCTCAGGATTCAGATCAGTAACAACCATTATATAACAATATAATGTACAAGTATGAAAACCAAAATATCATTCACCCCATCAGGGAGCTGAACAATTCGGCCCTTTGCCAAATCAACCCCCTATAAACTCAGCCCCCCAGTAAATTGGCCCTTATTATAGACAAGCAATAGATGGATTTCAAATTTTCTTTCCCTGTTAGAGCCCATTTGAGCACATATTGTATAAAGGAAAACTCTTCTGTATTTTGTCCATTTTAGTTTTTCATGAATATCTGTACATCATAGTATACTTTTTCATGCAGCTTCATGTATGAATATGATAAACATTAAAATAATTAAAGTAGTTCATTACTTGCTAACAATTGCTTGAATCCTATGGCCAACAATAGCAATATATTCAACCAGCTTGGTCATGTAACCTATTATTAGGAGGATGTATCACTCTTGCTATTTATGATACACATAAGGTTCTTTGCCATTGATTTGGATGGTTTTAACAGCAGTTGCCATAAATTGACTGTACTATTTTGTAATAGAATGGCATTCATTTTTCATCCTTGTAGTGACAAGTCATAATTAATGAAAACTATACACATAAAGTTAAATTAATGCATCAAAGTCTTAAGACTCCCCTCTTTTGTGTTTCAGTTGAAGTTTACTGCAGTGAGGGGTGATGGATTCAGCAGTGACTATGCCCTGGACCAAATCCAATTGTTTGCAGGATCTTGTGATGGAGGTAAGCAACTAACCTGACAATACTGGCATAACATGTTATTATTTTATTGCCATATTACAAAGGTTAGAAAGCAATTGTTATGTTGCTGGTTCACCTGCAATGATGTCACATGAGACATTAATATATATTATACTTTCCAGGTACTGGTGTGACAGTAAAGACTGACCCTCCCACCAGTTCAGTAGCACCAACTGGTGTAACATCAAAAACTGACCCCACAACAACCACTGCTTCAACAACAGAAAAATCAACAATGGCATCAACAGAAACAACAGCAACAACACAAAAGCCAACAACAGAGAAGTCAACAACAGCAACAGAAAAAACAACAAGTACAACAACAGAAATGCCAACAGCAAAGTCTTCTACTACAGACACTATTGGTATGTTGATATCTGCCTTTTGCCAAAGCAACTTATCTGAAAAGTTTATTACCGTTAATATTCTCATGATGTAGCAGGTGCATTATTATCATTGACTTCCAGGATTTTAACCTCTAGGCCAGTGCTTGTTCTTATCATAACTGCGATGTATTGGATATATTTTTTATCTTTTCTCTCTAAGTTTATTATTACTAGATGTGATCTACACAGTGACTATGATTTTTAAAAATGCATTCTTCTCATACAAAGCGATATCAGTGTGAATGCTTATTTGTTGACAATATGTTAAGAACCCCATACACTGACCTTTTCTAGGCTCAGGCGCTGTGTGGCAGTGTGACTTTGCACTTGATAACCTCTGTGGGGCTGCAGTATTGGCTGACGAAGACTCCTTTGATTGGCTTCTGAGGACTGGTAGAGTGCCTTCTGTGGAGACCGGTCCATCACAAGCATTCAGTGGGGATTACTACGTGTACACTGAGGCCACAGGAAAGAACACTGGAGATGTGTCTGTGTATGTAAACCCAAAGGTCTATTATTTAAAAATGTGTCCAAAGTAGATCCCAAACCAAGCCATTCTCAGTTTTAGGAGCAAACGCACAATTTATCTGGTTGGGGTGCCCTTATTTAATTCTGTTAATACATTGGTCACGGTATCTCCCTTATCGATGTTCACTGATGATTACAGCTTTTCTGTGTCTTGATTAATTCATCTGGACATCTGATTCTTAGAAGATGTAGCAATACCCTGAATATCTGTTATACAAACATGTCTAATGCTATATAGTATCTGCAAGCTAGACATGTATAAATACTAGGGATGGATCAGTCCAGTGTCTCTGAGTAAAGAGAATGTTAGCAAAATAATGTGATGAAACTTTACAACCGACATCTCACTTGTCAAAACATATCATTAAAGAAAAACTTAAAACATGAATTGTAAGTATGTTTATAAGATTTTTAAGTATTTTGTAACAATTTCTAAAAATGGAACTCCCATATTTTGTTTTCATGAATTTTACTTCCTGTCAGTGGCCTATTTGTTCTTGGGAGTGTACTTTTATCCGCTTTAGGAATCCCAGAATCGGAATGGTTTTGCACTAGTTACCGCCAGATCTAATTTTCTTGATCCCAACCCATCCCTACGAAATACTGCAGAACTTCTGCTCTCCAAATACATCCAAGTACACCAGAGCTTCTTTCATATGACTATCTCTAAATTGGCTGATTGCAGAATGTCTGTTATTTGAAGAAGTTTTCACTGATACTTCTATTAAAATGTTCAAGTTCTACTTTTATGTGCAGATCATATCTTCCAGTGGAAACTTTGTCTTGTGTTTGAAAGTTTTGGAGTAAAGTATTTTTCCCATTGTTCCATTTCAGCCTTGAATTCCCCTCTCTTGGCATGAGTGGCGCCTACTGTCTGGATTTCTACTATCACATGTATGGGCATCACATGGGCACCCTACAGGTCAGAGTATCAGGGGCAGAGGTATGGAGCCTGTCTGGTGACCAAAAGGAAGAGTGGCATCATACCAGGACTACAGTAAACATCCAGGGTGAATCAAAGGTATGTTGTAAATGTTAGTCTACCGAAGGGTCAAAATTGAGTTTTTGCATCCTTCGTACCTTTGGACTTTGTAACAGATAGAGCCGCAGTATGACAACCCATCAGTATTCATGACATGTTACAATAAAATGGATTCAAACCCAAAACCACAGAGGTGAATGCCAAGTGACCATTTTCCAAAGTAAGCTGACTAAAATCCACTTGCAATGGAATTTTTAAAGCATTTTTTTCAATTAGATGATGATTATTAACTGTATAATGTTGTACCCATTATTTTGTTTATTTAAAAGGAACTGTGATAATATATTCTCTTCTACTTAAAGCCACTTCTAGACAGAAATTCTAAACAGGCAAAAACATCATCAATTGTAAACTGATATTGGTTAAGTAAAATTGCAACAATCACAGTATTAAAAGTATAAAACAAAAATTATGCATGTGTACCTGAGTAATAACCATTATGATTGTTATTGTAACATTTGTATTTGACTTCAGATTCAGTTACGTGCAGTGAGAGGAACAGGATTTAGTAGTGACATAGCTGTTGACCAAATGAGATTGTATGCTGGATCATGTGACCAAGGTGAGTATCAAAGTCAAACCACGCCAGTAAAATGTAGTTGCTGAGATGTTTGCAGGCTACTACCACACCAATATAATTTATGGCAATTGTTAGCGAAGCAACTTGTATCTGGGTTTTCATATACAAGTAGAACATAAACTTAACTTTCTATGTTAATGTTTGAAATTATGGTATAAAGGTAATTGTATATTTTAATACAATGTGGTTTGGCCATTACTGGTGAAAAACATATACCCAGCAAGCAGTATAAATATAAAAAATTATTACATTTAAGAACTGCTGTCAAATTATTGTTGGACAGTATGATACATGAATCAAAATGTGATCTTTTTGTATAAGTAGTTGTCACTATATATAAAAATGTGGTGCACAAAAATAGCAAGATTTTATAATATGATAACTCACCTTGCCTTCTAGAAATTCTGAAACCTGAAACTACTATGGCAGGTATAGCAAACACAGTTTTTAAAGTAAAAATAATGCAATTATTTGGTTTGCCTTTACATAGGATCGGATACTACCACTGCAAGGCAAAGCCCAAGTACTACAATGTCAACTCCTCAAGAAGATACAACCACAAAGGCTACCACTACCACTACAGAGACTTCTACCTCTATAAAGCCATCTACCTCTACAACTACAGAGGCTGTTACCACCACAACAAAAGCATCTACCACTACAACAACAGAGGCTACTACCTCCACAACAAAGGCATCTACCACTACAACAGAGGCTACTACCACTACAAAGCCATCTACCACTACAACTACAGAGGCACCTACTACAACTACCACAGAAAAAGTCACTGAAGGTACTATCCTTGCTTGATGCTTGAACTTTTCTCTGCAATTTGGTAAACAAAATCATCAGTGATTCGTAATATATTCTTAAACTTACTGTCTTTGACTTTGTGATTTTGCTAATATAACTTTTTCTTTATTTCTGTACAAATTTGAGCCTTAAGTTAGGCTACTTAGACAAAACGTAAGAAACATCAAAAGCAAAACTTCCCCCAAGGATAAAATTTTTAATAGAAGATTTACCCAAGACTTTGTACTTGTGACAATTTACCTTATAATTGTGAATTCCTGTTTTTTTTCTTTTCTTTTTAAAATCATTTCAACATGCTTATAAAGCTTCTACTTTATATAAATTTCTGGTTACATATTTTATATCCCCCATACCTTTTATCCACCCCAGTCAAGTGGAAGTGCTGTTTAAATGACTCAGAGAACAACATTACACCATTTTCTGGTAACATATGTTTATTGTACCCCCATATTTGCAGCACCCCAATTCAGCTGGGACTGTAGTTTTGAGGATGCAGATGACGTACTCTGTGGCATGATCCAGGCTCAGGATGATGTGTTTGACTGGACGAGAAGATCTGGAGGTACTCCATCTGAACCTACTGGACCTGAGGGAGCAGACAGTGGATCATTCTACTTGTATCTGGAGGCCAGTGATTGGAAAACTTTTGGAGATTATGCTTTGTAAGTTCATGTGCTGTTTCAAAAATGAACTTAGTCTAAAGGGAGTTGTCACCATTTAATCGAAAGCCTTTGAGGAGAATGTTCAGCTATAAAACTTTCGAAATGCAGTTATAAATATAAATTATGTTTCTATAAGGCCCACAAGAGTGAAGATAGTATTAGATCATGGTTATTTTACCATAACATTCTACAGATAAATGGGTGTATTTTAAATGCTAGATGACTTCCCGACTTTGGCCTTTAAGTTGAAGTTTGTGATTAATCCTGTTATAAAGAGACCACCAGTTGAAACCCATTTGCAAATATACTAAAAGTAGAGTTATTACAAAGTTTTATTTTGAAAATAAAATCTTAGAGCTTAAAATATTGTTGTTGTGCTAACTCCACAAATCATTTAGTAATTGACCAAAAAACCAATTTTACCGTTTCAGACTGTACCTGCCAACCTCCAATCTGATTGGACAATACTGCCTGACCTTCAAGTATCACATGTTTGGCTTCCATATCCATCAGTTGAGCATTGTGCAAGACTCCCAGTCCAATCCCCTGTGGATACAGTCAGGTGATCAAGGAGACAGCTGGTTGGAGGGCAAAGTAGATTTCACACTTTCCTCAGCAAGTGATAGAGTGAGTACAATCAATAATTCTGCCAAGTTATTTATATTAAGATGACGACTGCTATTGATACTAATATCACTATCCAATGTTAGCTTTTGACTTTGAAGTATAAATACACACAGAAAATTGAAGAATAAAGAATATTAGCAAGGTGAAAACACTTAATTCACAAGCTATTCATTTTAACTAGTATCTTTGCTGATGCTTTACTTCTTGCATTAAAAACAATGTTTCACATCATATTGTGATGATATAATATACTGAAGATATTAACTGGGCCATGGTGGCACAGTGGTAACACACTTGCCTCCCACTTCTGAGATCGGTGGTTCAAACCCCGGACCTTATGTGGGGAAGTTGGTGTTGCTTACCAATGCTTGGCCGTTTACAGTACAAAACCTTGAGCAACTGTATATACTGGTTTCCCTTGCTCACAAAACTACCCGTCGTGATATGACCTGTAAATTGTTGAAAGTGATGTTTAATCTGGAAATAAATGAATAAATAATTGAAGATATTAACATTACTGGATATGGTCAAAGTAGACTGTGGAAAAGATTATGCATACAACTAAGTAATTGTTATAATTTGATCTATTTTTCAGATTGGCATCCGCGGATCTGTTAATGGTTTCTATACTGGTGATCTTGCTATTGACACTATAACCTTGACCAGTGACCTCAGTGTATGTGGTGTGATTGTGAGTACTGAAAAACCCACCACCTCTATGCCAAGTACTTCCATGAGTACCACAGAAAGTACTTCAACATCAAGCAGTACTACTACAAGCACTGAACCAAGTACCAGTACCACTGCCAAGGCAACCACCACCACTTTGCCAGGTACGTTAACTGGAATTGTATGGGTAGATTAGATTGGGAATAATTGTTCTTCTTTTTTCAGATATTAATGAGAGTACTAGATTGGAACTGCATTTTTTAAGAGGAAACAGTGGCTTTTCTTCATTTATTTTGGATGTATATAATTCGGTCACAAACTTTTTAAAGGCATGCATGTGAGACCATGTTATGTTATTGAAAAGGAAATACTGTGAAAAGAGTGTATAAAGACCAACTTTCAGTAAATGACAAACGGTCTGTAAAAATAACCATTTTAACTGTGTGAGTAGCTAGAGGGTTAAAATCATATAATTGCCTTAAAGTGAAAATCAGTAAAAATATTTCTATCTAAAATTAGATTTCTACTGAACAAAGATTTAAATAAACAGGGATGCAACTGTAATACTTAATTGATTTATTGGTTAATTTTCTGTCTATCTCCCAGTAATTACAATTTTAAATGAACTTGTAGTTTTGGGAATTAAGCCTTGTCCACAAAGGGCTTGATATTTGTTTTTTCTTTAAAGTTGAATTTGGCTACAAAGCATTTCATATTTACTTCTATTTAAAACTGAATTGTACTTATAACAGTATATCGGTTTATTGGTGTATTTTCTGATTATAACAGGTAATGATGATTATGAGTGGACTTGTGGTTTTGAAGACGAAGCATTGTGTGGCATGATTCAATCTCAAAGTGATAATTTTAACTGGACAAGGCAAACGGGTCGCACACCATCTGATCCAACTGGCCCAGATAGTGCAGAAAGTGGGCTGTACTACATGTACTTAGAGGCTTCCAGGAAACCAAAGGATGCCTTTGCTATGTAAGTGTAGCTACACTTTCATAAAGTTTTTTTTAAACTCTGGCAAAAGCCAGATAGACCCTGTCCCAGAGAAACCTCAGGAACATTTTGGGCTAAACCAGTATAGCCTCTACAGATATTCTTTGGGCTTGCCCATTGTAGGAACAGGGTTTATTCTCACTCAGGCTAAAGTATACCTCCTTATTATACCTCAAGTGAGCTTCAGCCAATCAGATTGCAGTATTTGTGGGCAATATGATGTGATATTGCCCTTTTTTAGTAGAACTGGATACTGAATGACGTATGTGGAGTTGGTTTGTGACATCACATTTCATCATATTTAAAGAGATTTGTCACAAACATTCTACTCTCTTCTATGCTTTTAAAGCATGAAAAGATGAAAAATAAATACTTTCGGTATAATAAACAGAATAAAACACTTCTTTCGGCCCTCGGGCAATATCACTTGCCCTCGGGCTTCATAAATCATGATATTGCCCAGAAAGAAGTGTTTTATTCTGTATATAGATTGGGCCAGAATAATTTAACCCTCTCAGGATTAGTTTGGGAAAGGAGAGTATAGTCTTGACAAGGCAATTTTATACAACAGGGGTAATTGGGGCCAGCCTATATTAATCAAATTTAATCTGGGGGGTTAATCTGACCTATTAATCAAATTTAATTTTGGGGGGGTTAATCTGACCTATTACTCTGGCAGTCTAGTACTGTATCATACAGTATTTCTATAGAAGCTGCACCCATCCAGGAACTAATATTTACTACTATTTAAAATATAAAGACACTAAAGAGAGTTCTACCTACAAGGTGTTGATTTCTGTTTATTAGACTCTACCTGCCCACTGCTGACCTGACTGGAGACTTCTGCCTGACCTTCATGTACCACATGTATGGATTCAACATCAAGGACCTGCAGGTCATTCAGACATCGCATACGGATCCACTGTGGATGAGATCCGGACAGATCAACCAGACCTGGTTGCAGGGCAGTGTACTGGTGACAATACCTCAGTTAGATGATCTGGTAAGTTATTACAGTGTGACAATTCAGACTGTCACTCAGATTCACTCCCCTTTATTTTCTGCTCTGAAACAAGGGAGATTTTTATCAAATATGGGGTTTTTAAGACTGTAGTGTAGTACCTTTTGTTAAGTTATATATGAAAGGTTCACAGACAATACTTACAAAGTTATGTTTACAAAAACTATTTATCTACTACTTAACATCTGATACCACAAATTTTATTATTTTAAGAATTATATTTTAGCCTTTTGACTTATTTTTATAGTAATAAACATGTAACTATTTAAATGAAGAAAATGTCTTTTTCTACATGGTTATTTCAGGCTAGATTATTTCAATACTGGGGTTAATTTAGGTTGGATTTTAGCTTAGAGCAGATAAAGAACCTTTGAGAATATGGCACCAGCAATTAGATAAGAGGGTAAAATTCAGTTCACAATGTATGTTAAAGACTAGATGTTTAACTTTTACTAAAAAGCTAGTTAAAAGTGAAAAACTTTGACTCTATTTGTCTGACACATGTGTTTTATGACACATTTTGCACCATTGACACCAAATTATTTCATTATATCTTTGTCAATGGGTCACAGTTGAGGTTTTACATCCCTGTCTACAGCCAGGGTCATATTGGGATAGGTCTTCAAGCGTTTTCACTTATGGAAGTCCAACCCAGAGGTGACAGCCTGTTGATTAGTTACCAAACCCACTAACACACTGGACCACTGATGACCTCCTCTTTGTACATGGGAAGTAAAACGCAGCATACGAAGAAGATTAGCTACTTAAATTCAATGATATATACTGTCTTTTTATACTTCAGGTTGGCTTCAGGGGATCAGTAAATGGATTCTACTCAGGAGACATTGCCATAGACACCATCACACTAACCAGTGACCTCAGCCTTTGTGGTGTACACAGAACTACACAAAAAGTGATGACATCACCGTCCACAACACAGGAATCTACCACAGAATCAACTACTACCTCAACTACAACTACAAGTACCACACTAGTACCCTCAACTACAGCATCACAGCCAGGTACAGTATTATCTAGGAAGAATGCTTAGCCTAGCTATTATTTAAGCATAACTTGTAAATTGTTATCCTACTGTATGCATACAAACATTTAACTACATGTTACAATATGCAGTGACAACAAGTGATTATACAGTATACAAAACTCTATTGTTCTGTATCTGCAATCCTGATTGGTTACAGATCGAATTTGTTGTTTTATTGCTTCCAAATTAAGGTTAGTGTTTAATCACCAGAATAGTTTTGTGGCCAATTTAGAAGTTTTGAAACTGACACTCTTTATAACATTCTACATGGAAGAGTTCTAGCTATGGTTAACCACCAACTATTCCTCCAAAAGCAAGAGCATTCACTAAGCTGGCATGTTAAAACAGGTTCCAATAACACCTTATGTTAATTTATATTGGCCTTATTTAAAAATAAATACTGAGATTTTTTCACTTATCTCTTTGATTTAAGTTTTCCAAATGATATTATGCATTCTAGATGGCACTTAATAGCATTAATATGTTTTAATTTTTCAATTCAACATTCTGCCACTGTTACTGTCATTATTTTGTAAAATAACCTCTCTGCTAATCTGATATAAACTAAATTATAAAGACCAGAAATGCGCAGTGAATGAAACCTTGTTGCTGTGCATCATTGCTAGTGTACATTATAATGCGAGGGATATAATATTGTAAAAGTAGTCCGAATGGCTGTAATTCAGCAATGATATAGTTCCTAAACAACTACATTTCCTAACTGAATAAATAGACATTTTTGTGTTAAAATCATACTGGTCTTTAATAAAAAACTCTTTATAATAGCAATAAAGTACTTGATTTGAGTACTGTATCGTCAAATAAATCACAAACGTCCAGCTATAATGGACTCAGCCGTATCGGGCTTCGTCCTTTATTCCGCCCAGAAGTTTGTGATTTATTTGCTTTGATACAGTACTCAGACCAAGTCCTTTATTGCTACAATAAAGGACATATAAGAACCCACACATGACCTTTGGCTATTTTTGTACTTCCAGTGGCCTGGTTCTGTGACTTTGAGGTCACCGATGTGAATGGACCGTGGTGCGGCATTGAACAAATGCAAGGGGATGACTTTGACTGGACGTTGATAGACAAAGCTACTGGTTCGCAAGGTACTGGACCAGATCAGGCCCAGAGTGGAAGTCAGTACATCTACATTGAGACCTCCAACCCCAGGAAATTCAATGAAACTGCAACGTAGGTTTATATGCTGTAGTTTTGAAAAAAAAATCATGGTTCACATTTTTCTCTGTATTGGTTCTTTGTAACTTCTCAAAATGGACAGGAAACACTTTTGCTGTAAGTGTATTAGTTACAACTACTGATTTTTTTCTGGTATTAAAGAAGTATGATTTTTCACAAGAAGCATAGTCTGCGAAGGCAAGAAAGGCAAGTATCAGTATCAGTAACAACAGTTATATCAGTAAACAGCAGCAATAATTGATGGTAACTTCCTGCAAAATCATTTACATTAAATGACCCCAATGTTAAAGCATACAATGTAATTTGTCCTGTATTTGTTTGCCAAAATTTCGTTTTTAGTCAGTATTGACTGATGGTTTGGGGGATTGTTTTGGTGATGACACATAATAATGGACTTCAGAGATTGATGGTAAGATATAATAATTTCAGAATCCTTTTACCTCCTATGGGGACATCTGGCCTGTACTGTTTGACCTTCCATTACCACATGCATGGCTTCCACATCAACCAGTTGCAGCTCTTCACCCGCTTTGATGGAGAAGAAAATACAGTTTTATGGTCTGATACAGGCAAGAAAGGCAACCAATGGCTAACAGAGAAGATGTTTGTCAAACTCACTGAAAATGCCCAGGTGAATTTTATTGTACTAACTGATGTTTCTTTGTATATTCAAAGATTGGGTTTTGCTAGTCTTGCTTAAGGCTCATATTTGTGCCACAATTATTGTTAAACATGCACACGCAGGTTTGGTACTCCTAAAGCACCCATAGATGTTACATTCTATTAGCTCAAAAGACAGGCATCTCTGTCTTAACTGTATTCTGATGTAAAAGTAAGTATAAGTAAGAGCACATTATGCAAGCTGAAAGTTTATTATGCAAACTCAAAGTTTTCCAAGTTACAAAGAGGAGGAACACTAGTTTAATGCATTCCATTTAGCTCAGGTGGTATCAGATCTGACCTGGTTGCACTTTACATGTTACCACGAATGAGATGCACTGTTAAAGTTTGGGTCCTTGAACCTTTTCTGAAGTTTAGGTCAGAACAGGACTTCAGTGGAAATGCATTACCACAGAGATGGGACTAACCTTAGTTAGGCTTCATGTTTCTTGGTAATTAGGGAAAATATGTACAATGAAGTTTCACTTTGCATAATGTACTCTTATTATTACATGAACAAATGATGAATTTGGCAAAACAAAGATCAGTGCATTCCACGTGTCAGATCCAAAGCCAGAATCACAGAGCTGAAACTGAAGTGATAAAATATCAAAATTTTACAAAGTTCTGATACAACAATCAGAGTAAAAAGGATTCGCAATAGCAACATATTTCAAAAGGAATCTATTGATATATGTTCATCTCCACATTTGAAATACCTTGAAACCAATTTAATTGCAATAAAAGTAATCCAAAGTATCATTTACTAATCTTTGCAAGAATTCTGTACCCTGTCTACACATCTAAACATTTTCTTTGTATAAAACAAAGTGGTTTAAGTTTAATTTAGATGTTTATTTTGTTGTATTCTTTTCAGCTGGGATTCCATGGTCTGGCAGGAAATGAATATCAAGCAGACATTGCACTGGATAACATCAGTTTGATATCTGGAGTGGATCTGTGTGAATTTAGTCCTTAATGTGTCATATTGTTGTGGGACAAATATTCAGTTAAGCTATTTCCTGCCCGAAGCTGTCATTGTTTATTACCAGAAACCTGACATAACCAAATTGAATACTGAGCATTATGAAAAGGTGTTCTGAAAGCAACGTTTGAGTGCAATGGAAGAATATCTGTGCTACCCACCCAATAGAGTTGAACCTTAGGATGTCAAATCTGATGGAACAAGAGAAACATTGCAGTTGCATTGCAGTTTTAACTTAGCATGTAGTTTAACCATTTTAGTTACCTTGGGTAAAACATGACCTTGGGTAGTGTAAAGAAGTTCCAAATCATATTTAAAATCTCAATTTATCTCTTCAGTAGAAGCTGGCCATAAGTGAAAAATAATTTCAGAAAGTTTATTAAAATTTTTAAAAACTAATGAAATTTTCTTCTTGATGTATATATCTACTTATTCGTGATTTTCTGGATGAACAAGTATATTTGAAAATGCTCTACAAGAACCAGTTTTTTCTCCCTTCAGAATGTTGGGTCTACATATACAAGGCTAAACTTTGAATTTTTGTGGTTGATTTAGTATGTCTGTTTGGCAAACATGACACAAAAACCACAGGCAGAGACAGTAGACCTCTTCCAAGGGCCAACACTTCAAATACTGCTTACGAGTGCAATGATAAAAATCATTTAAAAAATTTCTGGATAATGTCGGTGATCCAGTTCACCAAAATCTCATCATCTGTTCCTTGTGCCATTGTCAACATTTCCTGAAAATTTCATCAAATCTGTATATAACTTTTCAAGTCATTTTGCACACAAACAAACAGACAAATGTTACTAATTATATAACCTCCTCTGGAGAGGTCATAGCGTAAATCAATAGGTTGGTATGCAGGAAACAGGATAAGTTTTCAGGTTAATAAGATATAGATTATGTCTTGCAATTTGATGCTTTTGTTTTGACAAATGTATAAAATACTTGAAACCAAATGTATATAGAAATACAGATGTTTAATTAGAAAGATATAAAAACTTTACTTGCTTTGTAATGTATATACATGTATATGTAACTTGAATTACTTTACGGGTACATTGAGCTAGATATAAGCGGCATATTTATAAAGTTAAATTTATTGATATTAAAAAGGCATTAGGCTAAGCATAATTTTATTTTCGTGCTTTATAAATATTTTGTTTTAATTATTGTTTAAAAATTGAAGAAATGGATTGGTTATAGTTATATGTATATATGAATGGTTGAAATTAGGTATGGTTTTGAAAATGTTACATTATTTAAGTTAGTGTGTGTATAAATATATGAAATAATACAATATTGAATGGTAATATTTGTAATTTTTTGGTTCAAAATTTTGTTTTAGAGAAAGTTTATGGTTTTAATGAAATTATGTCACTGAGGAAATGTATTACATTATATATGAGTTTCTTATTTGCATGATGTACCTGAAGAATAAGTAACAAAGTATCTATTTAAAGTACACTTAATCAAGTGTCAAAGTATTTTTGTGTTGAAATCGTAAATTATACAAATCCCTATTTGGTAAATACATGTTGTTAAGTTTATAAACTAGTTATTAATGTTGTTTTTCATAAATGTATGAGCTGTAAGGCTTAATGTATATTTTAACCATTAGAAGTCCATGTTATTTTAGACAAAACAAGCACAGATAAGCACCAATGAGGTGTTTGTGTTAAAGTCGAGCGAGGTTTTTGCAGGCAGCAGTAAATAAATAATGCTCAATTATAAAAATTAAGTAAAGTGGAGCATCTCATATGTATACATAAAACAGCCTATTTATTGTAAACATTTTACAAGTGATATTACTTAAACAGTATACCTACATACATACTTAACCCTGTATATATTTATTTACTGTTTATATGTACCTTTATTTACTTTTAATGTTTTTTTTCCTTTATATGAAATATTTTGCATTTCTTTTACATGTATTTGTATCTCTTTAACAAGTGTTGGTGTAGCTGATATAGAATTGAATAGAAACATTTATATAGCTCAAAATTGATGCAACATCCTCTAATGCGCTAGAGGGGGAAAAAATGGAAAGCCGAGGGACATGCCGGGTGATATATTCAACATAAGAAAGATAAGATGATCCGATTGCTGTGTTAGGTGAGAAATCTGTAAGACAGTAGTTAGCATATTGTGGCTCTGAACTTTACAATATTTTTTATGTCATGATCATTACCAAAGACTAATACAAAGATACTAGAAATAACATAAACTAAATAAATAAACAAATAAATAAATGAATGACCATCAGTAATTGCTCTGTTTTTTGTTGGTTCACTTGACTCACTTTTGGGAAACAGGGTGGTATAATGGGTCATACACATAGTTCCCATCTGTCATATCCTGGGTTGAGTTTCAGTCCAACTTGAATTGGGAAAATGTGTACTTACTTACTGATTAATGATTGTTTTCAGGGTATAATCTTAAACAACTATTGACCTGTACAAAATTTTGTCAAAAGCTATGTTAAAGCCAAACCAATCAGTGCACCCACTTGTAAAAGTAAAAAGCTACACATGTGCAAGTGTTTATGGGTGTCTGGACATGTGTCACTTTAAAAAGTTGGAAGGTTTACACAGAAATAAAAATTCAAATTAATGATAATAAAATGTTCTTTTAAAAAAGGGTGGGAACTTTTCCACAGCTGCAACTTCCAGGGGATTTTTTCCTTGTGGGAACCTTACTGTGTGGATACTTTTCAAGGTGTGAACTTTTCCATAAACCATATGCAAACATATTTTTTTCAGTAAAGATATGAAGTTTGTTTGCAAAGCAAATAATTTTACTCAGATGCTTACAAAATCATGACGTACAGATTTATAAAGCACTGTATGATGGGTTAATATGATTATGCTCTCAATAAAGGATACCCTAGTGATGATAATCTATAATGGTCTGTGGGCCTATCAATTTGGACACCAAATGCCTCAGAGAATCCAAACATGTCGTCTTGTCACCATAATAATATATCTCTAATAATCATAATCGGAAATACAATTAATTTTAGGAGATAGCCTTCTAAATTTACTATGTGTTAAAGGAAATAAAAAACTCTTCAAATAATGAGCATGAGCACAAGTGTATTTATAATAACTAAGAAGAAATTTGATAAAGATAATAACCCAAAATAACAAAACAAGAGATTTCTTTTGTATTACAATTTCAGTTACTATAATTTAGACTTGTTGATCTTTCTCTATGTGTTCTGCACATACAATAGAACCCTGTTGACCTTAATTTAAGGCTTGTTCACACTGGCCCATGCAGTTGTAACAATTTTTGTTGGAATTTTGCTTCACTACCTTACCTCAGTGATTCCGAAAAGAGACCTTGTATCATGGTAGGGCATGTTTATAAATATCCTGCCCTGTATAGTCATTCCACTCCCCCCTCGCCCCTCTGACATTTGAAACATGTAAAAGAACCAGGGGCTGTATTCTTCAACAATACTTAGATAATTTCTCACTTAGATTTCAAGTATTTCTTAGATTTTAAGTAAGAAATTATGAAACTGAACATTCCTTACTTTGTTTTGTGAATACACAGTTCAAGAAAAACTTTCCCTTACTTAGATCTAATGTAACCTTATCTAAAGATTGTTGTAAAATACGGCCCCTGGAAACCCAAATATCAACCCTGACTTATGGAACCTAATTGATACTACCAAAATATAGTAAGTATATCTTGAGGAAAAGTCACCCCAAATTTGAAGCCCACTGTCTCTTCATTCCTCCAGCAAATATATTTCTGTACAGATTATGAAGGCTTGCCGGAGGTAGTTTAAACATTTCATAAAGAACAATCCGGAATACAATATATTTTTTAAGTTCTCTTGAATGCCAATGAGGACATCTTATCCAAAATGTGAATCCGTCAAAGAAGTTCTCCCAAAATAACAAAGCTTTGGTTGTAGCTCAGGACTTCAGTATGTAAATGTGGGAACTAGGTCTAACACTTTGTAACATCATCGGACAAAAGTCACGAAAAATAAAATTTGCAAATATTGACACCAAGCAAACTTACAAACTATACACATACTTAGTCACATAGATATGTTTGTAAGACATACATGTATAAATATACTTGTGTAAATATAACATATACTTTTATGTTAGTACACAATGTATAATGTTTCTGTAATAATAAAACATTATCAGTTAGTTTAGGGTTTTTTTAAACCATAACCTCCCACCTCTGAGGCCAGAGTTTGATCCCCGTCACGGCCTCAAGTGGGAAAGCTGGTAGTTGCTTGCCGTTGGTCGGCAGTTTACAGTACAGAACCCTAGTGAACTGTATGTACTGGTTTCCTCTGCCCTTTCAACTACCCGTCGTGATATAACCTGTACAGTGTTGAAAGCGACGTAAAACCCAAATAAATAAATAAATTTTTAAACCATAACAGAAATTAACCAAGATACAGTAATTGTCTTTGACTGATTCAACCTATCTAAATGTCCAGTGTTTTTGAAAATAAATAGATTACTTTGAATTTTTTGTAGCTTAACTTAACAGATAATATAGATTAACAGTGTTATACTTATAAGGGTTTGGTTGCTAATCCTGATTAAATATAAAATGAAAGTTTGAAAAAGTAAGCAATGTTTTATATTGCATTAGTTAGGTGTGTTTCTGTATATATATTATAGCAGTTATTAACTTGATATTTTTTGTTATCTTGCCTGTACTGGCCAACTATTTATGTTGATGGATAGACATGTAGATATTGTATCAAAAATTGTTTATATTTGATGAAATAAAATAAGTTTTAAAGATCACATGTGACTGTTGGTTCTTGCTTGATTTTTATTATGTATGAATTGGGCCTTTTTGTGTGTCTTTTAATACCTTTGGGATCTGATCTTTTATCTAATGGAGTTTTTATGTATCTCCCCAGACGAAAAGATCAGCTTTAAATCTCTGGTTGAAGAGATGAAGTACATAAAATAAATATGGTATATTTTTGTCATTTTACATCCCAACTCAACCTATTTTCTACTCTAGTAATATCCTCATAATCACATGATAAAAAATTTCATATTTAAGCGTCCCGCAAGGGACGCTTGTTTGTGTATGGGAGAGCTTCTGGCTCCGCCGGCTCCGCCGGCTCCGCATTTTGTTTTCCTTATAACTCTGTAACCGTTAGGCGGATTCTTTTCAAATTTGGCAGGTTTAGGCAGTAGCCTTGGGGAATTTTTTTGAATATGCTGCAGTGACATTTCAACCAATCAGAGAGGTCACATGACCAAAAATGTCTTTTTTCAATGGGGAAGCTTGTCCGGATGATAACTTGAAAGGAATTTTATCAATTCACCTGAAACTTGGCAAATACATTCATTCTATTAAAATCTGGAAATCATTAGATTTTGGCATTGATTGGTCAAGAAATGGCCGAGTAATTAATGATTAATTAATCATTACGAATTTTCCAAATAAGGAAAACACAAAAATGCTTATATCTCGAAAACCGTGCTAGATAGAGCGATTTCGACGAAATTTTTGACCCACAGGGTATCTCTGCGGAGTAGTTTTCCCAATTTTCAAAAAATTTTTGTCTCGCCCAAAATGGCGGCCATTTTGAATTTTCGAAATTTTCGCAAAAATTGCAAAACACAAAAATGCTTATATCTCAAAAACCGTGCTAGATAGAGCAATTTCGACAAAATTTTTGACCCGCAGGATATCTCTGCAGAGTACTTTTCCCAATTTTCAAAAAATTTTTGTCTCGCCAAAAATGGCGGCCATTTTGAATTTTCGAAATTTTCGCAAAAATTGCAAAACACAAAAATGCTTATATCTCGAAAACCGTGCTAGATAGAGCGATTTCGACGAAATTTTTGACCCACAGGGTATCTCTGCAGAGTAGTTATCCCAATTTTGAAAAAAAATTTTGTCTCGCCAAAAATGGCGGCCATTTTGAATTTTCGAATTTTTCGCAAAAATTGCAAAACACAAAAATGCTTATATCTCAAAAACTGTGCTAGATAGAGCAATTTCGACAAAATTTTTGACCCTCAGGATATCTCTGCGGAGTACTTTTCCCAATTTTCAAAAAATTTTTGTCTCGCCAAAAATGGCGGCCATTTTGAATTTTCGAAATTTTCGCAAAAATTGCAAAACACAAAAATGCTTATATCTCGAAAACCGTGCTAGATAGAGTGATTTCGACGAAATTTTTGACCCGCAGGGTATCTCTGCAGAGTAGTTATCCCAATTTTGAAAAAATTTTTGTCTCGCCAAAAATGGCGGCCATTTTGAATTTTCGAATTTTTCGCAAAAATTGCAAAACACAAAAATGCTTATATCTCAAAAACTGTGCTAGATAGAGCAATTTCGACAAAATTTTTGACCCTCAGGATATCTCTGCGGAGTACTTTTCCCAATTTTCAAAAAATTTTTGTCTCGCCAAAAATGGCGGCCATTTTGAATTTTCGAAATTTTCGCAAAAATTGCAAAACACAAAAATGCTTATATCTCGAAAACCGTGCTAGATAGAGCGATTTCGACGAAATTTTTGACCCGCAGGGTATCTCTGCAGAGTAGTTATCCCAATTTTGAAAAAAAATTTTTTCTCGCCAAAAATGGCGGCCATTTTGAATTTTCGAATTTTTCGCAAAAATTGCAAAACATAAAAATGCTTATATCTCGAAAACCCTGCTAGATAGAGCGATTTCGACGAAATTTTTTACCCGCAGGGTATCTCTACAGAGTACCTGCCAATTTTCAAACAAAAAATTTCTCGCAAAAAATGGCGGCCATTTTGAATTTTCGAATTTTTCGCAAAATTGCAAAACACAAAAATGCTTATATCTCGAAAACCGTGCTAGATAGAGCGATTTCGACGAAATTTTTGACCCACAGGGTATCTATAAAGAGTAGCCATGCCAATTTTCAAAAAAATTTTGTCTTGCCAAAAATGGCGGCCATTTTGAATTTTCGAATTTTTGCGCAAAAATTGCACAACACAAAAATGCTAATATTTCGAAAACCGTGCTACATAGAGCGATTTCAACGAAATTTTTTATCTTCAGGGTATCTCTGCAGAGCAGCTATCCCAAAGAGCTTTCACTTGGTGAAGTTTCAGACCCATAGCTAATTGCTCACCTACTCAAAATGAGTAAATGCGAATTACCTCTAAAAGTATTGCAGATGGCCAATTTTTCTCAAATAACTCATTCACCTTCTTTTGGAAGAGCTTTCACATGGTGAAGTTTCAGACCCATAGCCAATTACTCACCTACTCATAGCCAATTACTCACCTACTCAAAATGAGTAAATGCGAATTATCTCTAAAAGTATTGCAGATAGCCAATTTTTCTCAAATAACTCATTCATCTACTTGTGGGAGAGCTTTCACATGGTGAAGTTTCAGATCCATAGCTAATTACTCACCTACTCAAAATGAGTAAATGCGAATTATCTCTAAAAGTATTGCGGATAGCCAATTTTTCTCAAATAACTCATTCACCTACTTTCGGGAGAGCTTTCACTTGCTGAAGTTTCAGACCCATAGCTAATTACTCACCTACTCAAAATGAGTAAATGCGAATTATCTCTAAAAGTATTGCAGATAGCCAATTTTTGTCAAATAACTCATTCACCTACTTTTGGGAGAGCTTTCACTTGGTGAAGTTTCAGACCCATAGCTAATTACTCACCTACTCAAAATGAGTAAATGCGAATTATCTCTAAAAGTATTGCAGATAGCCAATTTTTGTCAAATAACTCATTCACCTACTTTTGGGAGAGCTTTCACTTGGTGAAGTTTCAGGCCCATAGCTAATTACTCACCTACTCAAAATGAGTAAATGCGAATTATCTCTAAAAGTATTGCGGATAGCCAATTTTTCTCAAATAACTCATTCACCTACTTTTGGGAGAGCTTTCACTCTGTAAAGTTTCAGACCCATAGCTAATTACTCACCTACTCAAAATGAGTAAATGCGAATTATCTCTAAAAGTATTGCGGATAGCCAATTTTTCTCAAATAACTCATTCACCTACTTTTGGCAGAGCTTTCACTCTGTGAAGTTTCAGACCCATAGCTAATTACTCACCTACTGAAAATGAGTAAATGTGAATTATCTCTAAAAGTATTGCAGATAGCCAAATTTTCTCAAATAACTCATTCACCTACTTTTGGGAGAGCTTTCACTTGGTGAAGTTTCAGGCCCATAGCTAATTACTCACCTACTCAAAATGAGTAAATGCGAATTATCTCTAAAAGTATTGCAGATAGCCAATTTTTCTCAAATAACTCATTCACCTACTTTTGGCAGAGCTTTCACTCTGTGAAGTTTCAGACCCATAGCTAATTACTCACCTACTGAAAATGAGTAAATGTGAATTATCTCTAAAAGTATTGCAGATAGCCAATTTTTCTCAAATAACTCATTCACCTACTTTTGGGAGAGCTTTCACTTGGTGAAGTTTCAGGCCCATAGCTAATTACTCACCTACTCAAAATGAGTAAATGCGAATTATCTCTAAAAGTATTGCAGATAGCCAATTTTTATCAAATAACTCATTCACCTACTTTTGGCAGAGCTTTCACTCTGTGAAGTTTCAGACCCATAGCTAATTACTCACCTACTCAAAATGAGTAAATGCGAATTATCTCTAAAAGTATTGCAGATAGCCAATTTTTCTCAAATAACTCATTCACCTACTTTTGGGAGAGCTTTCACTCTGTGAAGTTTCAGACCCATAGCTAATTACTCACCTACTCAAAATGAGTAAATGCGAATTATCTCTAAAAGTATTGCAGATAGCCAATTTTTCTCAAATAACTCATTCACCTACTTTTGGCAGAGCTTTCACTCTGTGAAGTTTCAGACCCATAGCTAATTACTCACCTACTCAAAATGAGTAAATGCGAATTATCTCTAAAAGTATTGCAGATAGCCAATTTTTCTCAAATAACTCATTCACCTACTTTTGGCAGAGCTTTCACTCTGTGAAGTTTCAGACCCATAGCTAATTACTCACCTACTCAAAATGAGTAAATGCGAATTATCTCTAAAAGTATTGCAGATAGCCAATTTTTCTCAAATAACTCATTCACCTACTTTTGGGAGAGCTTTCACTTGGTGAAGTTTCAGACCCATAGCTAATTACTCACCTACTCAAAATGAGTAAATGCGAATTATCTCTAAAAGTATTGCAGATAGCCAATTTTTGTCAAATAACTCATTCACCTACTTTTGGGAGAGCTTTCACTTGGTGAAGTTTCAGGCCCATAGCTAATTACTCACCTACTCAAAATGAGTAAATGCGAATTATCTCTAAAAGTATTGCGGATAGCCAATTTTTCTCAAATAACTCATTCACCTACTTTTGGGAGAGCTTTCACTCTGTAAAGTTTCAGACCCATAGCTAATTACTCACCTACTCAAAATGAGTAAATGCGAATTATCTCTAAAAGTATTGCGGATAGCCAATTTTTCTCAAATAACTCATTCACCTACTTTTGGCAGAGCTTTCACTCTGTGAAGTTTCAGACCCATAGCTAATTACTCACCTACTGAAAATGAGTAAATGTGAATTATCTCTAAAAGTATTGCAGATAGCCAAATTTTCTCAAATAACTCATTCACCTACTTTTGGGAGAGCTTTCACTTGGTGAAGTTTCAGGCCCATAGCTAATTACTCACCTACTCAAAATGAGTAAATGCGAATTATCTCTAAAAGTATTGCAGATAGCCAATTTTTCTCAAATAACTCATTCACCTACTTTTGGCAGAGCTTTCACTCTGTGAAGTTTCAGACCCATAGCTAATTACTCACCTACTGAAAATGAGTAAATGTGAATTATCTCTAAAAGTATTGCAGATAGCCAATTTTTCTCAAATAACTCATTCACCTACTTTTGGGAGAGCTTTCACTTGGTGAAGTTTCAGGCCCATAGCTAATTACTCACCTACTCAAAATGAGTAAATGCGAATTATCTCTAAAAGTATTGCAGATAGCCAATTTTTCTCAAATAACTCATTCACCTACTTTTGGCAGAGCTTTCACTCTGTGAAGTTTCAGACCCATAGCTAATTACTCACCTACTGAAAATGAGTAAATGTGAATTATCTCTAAAAGTATTGCAGATAGCCAATTTTTCTCAAATAACTCATTCACCTACTTTTGGGAGAGCTTTCACTTGGTGAAGTTTCAGGCCCATAGCTAATTACTCACCTACTCAAAATGAGTAAATGCGAATTATCTCTAAAAGTATTGCAGATAGCCAATTTTTATCAAATAACTCATTCACCTACTTTTGGCAGAGCTTTCACTCTGTGAAGTTTCAGACCCATAGCTAATTACTCACCTACTCAAAATGAGTAAATGCGAATTATCTCTAAAAGTATTGCAGATAGCCAATTTTTCTCAAATAACTCATTCACCTACTTTTGGGAGAGCTTTCACTCTGTGAAGTTTCAGACCCATAGCTAATTACTCACCTACTCAAAATGAGTAAATGCGAATTATCTCTAAAAGTATTGCAGATAGCCAATTTTTCTCAAATAACTCATTCACCTACTTTTGGCAGAGCTTTCACTCTGTGAAGTTTCAGACCCATAGCTAATTACTCACCTACTCAAAATGAGTAAATGCGAATTATCTCTAAAAGTATTGCAGATAGCCAATTTTTCTCAAATAACTCATTCACCTACTTTTGGCAGAGCTTTCACTCTGTGAAGTTTCAGACCCATAGCTAATTACTCACCTACTCAAAATGAGTAAATGCGAATTGTCTCTAAAAGTATTGCAGATAGCCAATTTTTCTCAAATAAATCATTCACCTACTTTTGGCAGAGCTTTCACTTGGTGAAGTTTCAGACCCATAGCTAATTATTCACCTACTCAAAATGAGTAAATGCGAATTGTCTCTAAAAGTATTGCAGATAGCCAATTTTTCTCAAATAAATCATTCACCTACTTTTGGCAGAGCTTTCACTCTGTGAAGTTTCAGACCCATAGCTAATTACTCACCTACTCAAAATGAGTAAATGCGAATTGTCTCTAAAAGTATTGCAGATAGCCAATTTTTCTCAAATTAATCATTCACCTACTTTTGGGAGAGCTTTCACTTGGTGAAGTTTCAGACCCATAGCTAGTTACTCGTCTACTCAAAATGAGTAAATGCGAATGATCTCTAAAAGTATTGCAGATAGCCAATTTTTCTCAAATAACTCATTCACCTACTTTTGGGAGAGCTTTCACTTGGTGAAGTTTCAGACCCATAGCTAATTACTCACCTACTCAAAATGAGTAAATGCGAATTATCTCTAAAAGTATTGCAGATAGCCAATTTTTCTCAAATAAATCATTCACCTACTTTTGGCAGAGCTTTCACTTGGTGAAGTTTCAGACCCAGAGCTAATTATTCACCTACTCAAAATGAGTAAATGTGAATTATCTCTAAAAGTATTGCAGATAGCCAATTTTTCTCAAATAACTCATTCACCTACTTTTGGGAGAGCTTTCACTCTGTGAAGTTTCAGACCCATAGCTATTTATTCACCTACTCAAAATGAGTAAATGCTAATTATCTGTAAAAGTATTGCGGATACCCAATTTTTATTAAATACTCATTCATCTACTTGTGGGAGAGCTTTTACATGGTGAAGTTTCAGACCCATAGCTAATTACTCACCTACTCAAAATGAGTAAATGCGAATTATCTCTAAAAGTATTGCAGATAGCCAATTTTTCTCAAATAACTCATTCACCTCCTTTTGAGAGAGCTTTCACTTGGTGAAGTTTCAGACCCATAGATAATTATTCACCTACTCAAAATGAGTAAATGTGAATTATCTCTTAATAGTATTGCAGATAGCCAATTTTTCTCAAATAACTCATTCACCTACTTGTGGGAGAGCTTTCACACACGAAAATGAAAAATTGTGAATATCTCGGAAAAGCTATTTCTTCTGCTTTAATGCTCGTCGGGACATACACACCACGGCAGTGGTCTTGACAAAAATTTTTGTCTCCCCAAAAATGGTGGCCATTTTGAATTTTCAAAGTTTTTGCAAAACACAAAAATGCTTATATCTCGAAAACCGTGCCATATGGAGCGAACTCAACAAAATTTTGGACCTGCTGGGTATCTCTGCAGAGTAGCCATGCCAATTTTCAAAATATTTTTGTCTCGCCAAATATAGCGGACATTTTTAATTTTTTTATTTTTTGCAAAACACAAAAATGCTTATATCTTGAAAACCGTGCTAGATAGAGCAGACTGCGCTGACTTTGGTTGCCACAACAGTATAAGGCTAGAAACGAAGCATTTTCTTAATACTTTAGCACTCACCTTTATATCCTTTTCGGGACGCTTTGTTTTTGCTATGCAAAAACATTATCTTTTTTTTTTGCGAACGATCCTCTAGTTTTATTTCATAAAAATGTAAATATACTATACCGTATGAAAACACTTGGGTTAGGCGTGGCTTGGCATTCGGTGACTGCCACATACACCGTACATAGAATTTAAAAATATGAGGGGAGACCCTCTTTAAACCTATATACTCGCAACCTTTGACCCCTGGTAACCTAATTCACTCTGCCATGCACAGTAATACAGAAATATTTCATTCTTTTTGTGGCGGTTGAACTACCAACAGGCGTTTTGCTACCTCTCAAAAAGACCTGCATTTACACGTTTTTATGCTCAGTAAGTAGTTCTTTGCTGTTTTATTCACTCTTCCTCCATTTTATTTACATTTTACTTCAATTTCTGGTGAATTTATTGTGTACTTTGGGCATATATTTTACGTGTTTTTCCAAAACTCGTATTATCGCTCATCTGGTCACGTGGTGTTAGAATGTCGGATTTCCTTTGGATATATTCATTTCCTCAGTAAATTATTTCGTTTTATGCACTTCTACAGGCATTACAATTTTAATTTACGGTTTTCCTTCATTCTTTCAACGAAATTCTTCGCTTTTTCCCACGTATTTTGACCGTATGGTCACCTTGACTGTGCATTGTTTTTCACATAGTTACTGATTTGGTATTGTCGCTCATCGGGTCACGTGGTGTCAGAATGTTGGATTTCCTTTGGAAATATTCATTTCCACGGTGAATTAATTCATTGATGCACTTCTATAGGCATTATAATTCACCATTATTGGTTTCCTTCATTCTTTTGACGAAATTCTTTGTTTCACCACGTACTTTGACCTTATTTTTGAGCTTTTTACGAATCATTCACCAGGTCACGTGACGATGACGTCACATTCAAAATGGAGGTCAACCGATCGGTTGTCAGAAAATATTAATTTTCATAGTGATTACAGCATTTCCAGGTTTGTTTATACATTCCTTCTACATATTCCTTTGAATTTTATCATGTCAGAGCATAATGTGTAATAATTTCTATTGTTAACGCATTTTTTATAGCGTAACATTACGGTATGTGATACCTACTATTCACGGTTCTTTACTTGTACAGGCCCTTTCTTTTGACATTTCTGGATTACGGATCCTAGTTTCAGTGTTTTGGGGTTCAATTTTGAGCCCAGGGTCTCCATTTTTAGCCTTTCCCCACCTTCAATTCTGGAGGATGGGGGTTTACGGCTTCTGGGGAGGACTTTGTCTTCCACCTTTTGCAGATCCATCTCACTGTTACTGGTTTCCTAAATTCCAATTTTGTCATTTTGGTCATTTGGTTTCTCAGTCCATTTTTAGTCCTTTGGCCTCTTTTGTGCCTAGGGCTCAGCCTAATCAGGCTGCTTTTTGGGCTGGGATTACTTTATTAAGACCATTCATGTTCAGGGTCCTTTTAGAAGAGTTTATCAGTTCAATCCAACTGATTTTCTACTTCCTAAACACAGCTCCATTCATTTTCCAAATCTAGAAAATTTTTGTTTGCGGTTTGGTGGAAATCTTCTGTTACTCAACAGCTTTTGTTTTCACCATTTTGTGTTTTCACCATTTTTTAGATCTGATGATCAATGGGCACATCTCCCTTTTGGGTATGTTGGGGGTTCCTCTGTCTACAGTTAACCTTTAGGCAGACTTCAGGAACCCTCTTCCAACTTTTTGGTGCCAGTCTGTTGGACTATATGGGTGCTTAGGACTTCATCCTTTAATCTTCTCCTCAGAAGATTTTCAAGCTTCCTGTCTAACAGAATTAGGGAATAAATTTGACTGCTCTTTCCTTTGATCAGTCTTATTTTTCTCTAAATCAATCACTTTTCCAGGCTTAGAAGTTCCTTCATGAGGCCAGATACTTACTTTCTGTCACTCATTCATTTTGGGATCTTCTTATTCTAAGTTTTGTAGGTTGGGTACTTACCCAATTTTCCTTCTAAAACTTAGATTTGCCAGGTACAAAATCCTCTTCAGAGGGTTTTTTGGGTTGACTTGCTCAGGTTTCCGGACCTGGGATCTAGCCTGATGGGGTTCTTAAGACCTTCTCTTCCCTAGGTAGAGTTCCTCTGCTATTAGGGGAGATCTGAGATGGACTTTAGGGTCCTTATTTCTCTGGGATTTTTTCCTTCAGTCCTGTTTTGTTGATCACTTATTCAAGTTGATTGACAAGGCAATACTTTCTCAGTGGTCTTTTTCATCCACCATTCTTTGGACATCTGTTCAATGGGTCTTCTAGCTCCATTTTAGCTGGTTGATCTATGGCCCTTTTTCAGCCATCTTTGCACTTTATTTTGAGAGATTTCTTTATCCATTTCCCTCACTTGTGCTTAGTCACTTGGTAGGGTAAATTGGTCCTATTTTGGTCTTATGCTGTTTCTTGTGATGTCTCTCTTGGGAGACCATTTCTTCTCACATATAACAGTATAAGCAGAAGCTTTTCATGTGGCTCTTACTCAAGGTGCCTCTTTTAAGCTATCTGCATTAGCCTCTTGAGGCACACCAATTAAGACCTTTTTTCCTCCCATCCAGGGAGTTTTCTCTCTAACTTAGTGCTTTTAGGATGTGGTTCCTTTCCAGGTTCCAACATTCTGATGGTGGAATGCCTTCCAGAGGTAGAGGCTCAGCCTCAACCTCTATTATGGTGTCCTTCAGGAGATAAGAGTGTTGTTTTGCTCAAATTTTTACTCTTACTTCCAGATCCCTCCACTTGCCAGTGGGAGGTTATCTGATTCCAGTGGTCTCTCAGATTCCACTTTCCTGATTCTTCAGCTCTTCTCCACAGAAGAATGCTGTTCTTTGTCATTCAGTCTCACACTGTCTGTTCACATGAGCAGTTCAAGTATCTTGAGCTCCCGTTTTCCTGATTTTTCAGGGCATTATCCTTGACAAAGATATACTGGAAACCACTATTAGATTTATATCTTTTCCTGGTTTTCCAGACTTTCAGGATGCAATTTATCAGTTGATCATTTCCTCAATTGGCCAGTGGACCACTTCTCTTCCTCAATTTGCCTCCTTTCTCTCCTTTGGCTCCTTTGGTTCACTCTTGCTCATAGTTTTTGCTTTTGGGCAAGGTGTACCACTTTGTGGCAATGCCTTTTGGTCTAGCCACTAGCCTTTCAGGATTTACTTCCTTAGTCAAGGAAGTAAGGAAAGTTGGCTTTGAGGTTGGGCATCTCAGTGCACATGTGACTACAAATTGGCTCATTACAGCCAATAGTTGTCAGAGGCTCATTTACAAACTCTATTAGAGTTGTCTTTGGGCTTCCACTTGGAAGCCGCTTCTTCAAGGTCCCTGCATATGACACTTCTTCTGTGTCATCTCAGGACACTTCATTTTCCTTCTCAAAGGTGCTCTGGATTTTCCATTTCTTGATCCTTCTATGAAGGTTCATTCAAGATGGTACTATCCTGGGAACTATGTCTTTGCATACCTCCCTTTAATTCCCTAGTTTTTACATCTACTTTCATGGATGTTTCACTGCAGGGGTTGGGAGTTCTTTGTGCTCTGTGGACCACCTAAGGTCTATTTTTGATGTAGCAGTCCAGTCTGTTCATCAGTTCTAGAGCTCATAGCTGTCCTTTTTGCTCAGATATTTGTTCCTGTATTATCCTTTCATCAAAGGATCATCCTTTCAGCCTCAAACAACTCAGATGTCTTGTTCTCAAGACATTTGTTCCTCATTTGTCCTTTTTTAAGGGATTCTTCAGACAGTCCAGGTAACACTGTTGTCTGGGCTTTGTTTATATCAAGACAGCTTCCACTCTTGGGACATGTGTATTTTGGCATCTTTTGCCATTATTTTTACAAGAACAAGTCTGTTCTTCCACCTACTCATGTTCCAGGGGCATGAATCCTTGGCAGACCATCTGTGGAGGTCTTTTCTCACCTTTCATATAAGGTGGCCCCTCAATTCTTGGATCTTCAGATGGTAGTCTCAGACTTCTCATCCTATTTAGATCTCTTTTGCCATGTGATTCAATCACAAGCTGCTCTTACATGTGCCTCCTGTGCTAGATCCTTAAGCTCTGGCAACAGATGCCCTGGAGTGTTTTGGTCCGGAGTACTTGTTTTACTTCTTCCCTCCTTCAGCTCCTTGTCCTCTATGGCCAAGAAGTTAATCAACTTTCAGAGCTGTATCATGCTTCTTGTAGCCTTTCCTGGTAATTGCCAGGTTTGGCCTCAAGATCTCCTTTAAGAAAGCCATTGGCTCTTCCTCTTATTCTTCTATAACAATCTCATCTAGAGTTTTATTTATTTTTATGGAGTTCCTTTCTTCAAGTTTTCTGGCTGAAGTCTCCTTTAAGAAGAATTTTCACAGGAGGGGTCTTGGAGGATTTTTATCCTCCATAACTGTCTATGAAGCAATGTGGAACTGCTTCAAAAACTTGTGAGAAACATGGCCACTCTGCCATGCTTCAACTGTCCCTTTTATTGCTGTTTGTTCCTTTTAAGGAATTATTTTTCAGACAATAGAGATACAGGTAAGCTCTCTCCAGGTACTACTTGGAGTTGGGTTCTTATAGGGAGCTTGGAAGTCTCTTTTACAGCTTCTTTAAGTCCACAGTAAGGGTAGTCGTCACCTACCTTTTGGTACTTAAACCTTGGTTCTGCAGGCTCTTACCAAGGCTCCTCTTGAACCCTCTTTACTTGCTGAGCCAAGTTTTTCACATATTAGACAGTCTTTCTTACTCCCTTTCTTTGGGAAGGAGAAGGAGTGATTTTGATTCCTTTATTTAAAGGTTTTCTCTCACTCTCTAGGGATGGCCTAAGTCATCCTTAAGTCAGATCTTACTTTCCTGGCTTAAGCCAGTTATCTTCAGAAGACTCTTCCTGCTTTGACTTTTTGTCTTTGGTCAGGATGACTTAGAAGACCTCTCCTTTTTTACAGTCAGATTCCTAAGATACTATCTATCTAGCTATTCTGACTTTCTTAGAAGGATTTCTTCTTGGTCTGTCTTCTGGAGTCCAAGAGGGTGATATTGCTGCTCAGACAATATCTTTTTGGATAGCATTTTATCCTTTATTCCCTCAATCTCTGTTCCACAGAGAATGCATCTCTTCATGGTGTCAGGGCTCATGATGTCAGGGCACAGGCTGCTTCCTGGTCCTTTAGGGGTGGAATCCCACTCCTAGTCAACATGAGATCCTGCACGTGGAAGAGCCATTCCACTTTTACATCCTTCTATTTTAGGAATGTAGCTCTCAAGAAGGGGGATTCCTCTCGGAATCCTTGCACTTCACTTATTTGCCTTCAGAGATGTTGTTCTTAAGAATCTCTTATGATTTCTTAAGTGGAGTGGACATCCTTTTCCACTCAGCCATTTCTCTCCTACTTAAATTCCTCAATTTAAGTCCATACGTGGCGGTCACCGAACATTTATTTTAAATGTAAAATGCATTTTCATGAATAAAAATGTATATACTTACGATATGAAAGCACTTGGGTTAGGCGTGGCTTGGCGTTCGGTGACCGCCACATACACCGTACATAGAATTTAAATATATGAGGGGAGACCCTCTTTAAACCTATATACTTGCTACCTTTGACCCCTGGTGACCTAATTCACTCTGCCATGCACAGTAATACAGAAATAGTTCATTCTTTTTTTTAATAAACATAAATGCTGAAAAAAGGTCTTTAAAAGCGGGGCAGGCGGGAGGGTAATTTGCTGTTTTCATATGGTAAGTATATACATTTTTATTCATAAAAATGCATTTTACATTTAAAAATATGAAATTTTATTTCATAAAAATGTAAATATACTCTACCATATGAAAACACTTGGGTTGAATGCCCACATGGAAGGATGGTGGGAAAAAGACAGACTGAGGAAAACCACCCTAAGGTTAAATTGCTACAAAAGGATACTTCCTCGTGAATGCAATTGAACCCAAAACCTCTCTGCTGAAGCAATAACTCCAATGAGTTAAGTGAGTAGCATTAACCACTACACTAACTTCAACACTGCTGTCTACACCCTATTAGGTCAGCTCAAAGGAGAAGGCATAAGTATGCCCTGTGCTCAGAATGGGAACATGCCCAGAGGCACTAAGAAGCACGGTTCTGAAAATAGAGATGAAGAGTAGATTCCCTAAATGGAAATGCTAAAGGGAAATGCCACCCCCCTTTTTCTGAAACTAAAAGTTTCAGATGGACTTAAATTGAGGAATTTAAGTAGAAGAGAGAGAAATGGCTGAGTGGAAAAGGATGTCCACTCCACTTAAGAAATCATAGAGATTCTTAAGAACAACATCTCTGAAGGAAAATAAGTGAAGTGCAAGGATTCCAAGAGGAATCCCCCTTCTTGAGAGGTACATTCCTAAAGTAGAAGGATGTAAAAGTGGAATGGCTCTTCCATGTGCAGGATCTCATGTTGACTAGGAGTGGGATTCCACCCCTAAAGGACCAGGAAGCAGCCTGTGCCCTGACATCATGAGCCCTGACACCATGAAGAGATGCATTCTCTGTGGAACAGAGATTGAGGGAATAAAGGATAAAATGCTATCCAAAAAGATATTGTCTGAGCAGCAATATCACCCTCTTCGACTTCAGAAGAAAGACGAAGAAGAAATCCTTCTAAGAAAGTCAGAATAGCTAGATAGATAGTATCTTAGGAATCTGACTGTAAAAAAGGAGAGGTCCTCTAAGTCATCCTAACCAAAGACAAAAAGTCAAAGCAGGAAGAGCCTTCTGAAGATAACTGGCTTAAGCCAGGAAAGTAAGATCTGACTTAAGGATGACTTAGGCCATCCCTAGAGAGTGGGAGAAAACCTTTAAATAAAGGAATCAAAATCACTCCTTCTCAAAGAAAGGGAGTAAGAAAGACTGTCTAATATGTGAAAAACTTGGCTCAGCAAGTAAAGAGGGTTCAAGAGGAGCCTTGGTAAGAGGCTGCAGAACCAAGGTTTAAGTACCAAAAGGTAGGTGACGACTACCCTTACTGTGGACTTAAAGAAGCTCTAAAAGGGACTTCCAAGCTCCCTATAAGAACCCAACTCCAAGTAGTACCTGGAGAGAGCTGACCTGTATCCCTATTGTCTGAAAATTATTCCTTAAAAGGAACAAACAGCAATAAATGGGACAGTTGAAGCATGGCAGAGTGGCCATGTTTCTCACAAGTTTTTGAAGCAGTTCCACATTACTTCATAGACAATTATGGAGGATAAAAATCCTCCAAGACCCCTCCTGTGAAAATTCTTCTTAAAGGAGACTTCAGCCACAAAGCTTGAAGAAAGGAACTCCATAAAAATAAATAACAAAACTCTAGATGAGATTGCTATAGAAGAATAAGAGGAAGAGCCAATGCCTTGCTTAAAGGAGATCTTGAGGCCAAAAACTTGGCACTTGCCAAGGAAGGCTACAAGAAGATTGGTACAGCTCTGAAAGTTGATTAACTTCCTGGCCATAGAGGACAAAGAGCTGAAGGAGGGAAGGAGTAAAACAAGTACTCCGGACCAAAGCACTCCAGGGCATCTGTTGTTGGACAAATGAGGAACAAATGTCTTGAGAACAAGACATCTGAGTTGTTTGAGGCTGAAAGGATGATCCTTTGATGAAAGGATGATACAGGAACAAATGTCTGAGCAAAAAGGACAGCTATGAGCTCTAGAACTGATGAACAGACTGGACTGCTACATCAAAAATAGACCTTAGGTGGTCCACAGAGCACAAAGAACTCCCAAACCCTGCAGTGAAACATCCATGAAAGTAGATGTAAAAACTAGGGAATTAAAGGGAGGTATGCAAAGACATAGTTCCCAGGATAGTACCATCTTGAATGAACCTTCATAGAAGGATCAAGGAATGGAAAATCCAGAGCACCTTTGAGAAGGAAAATCAAGTGTCCTGAGATGACACAGAAGAAGTGTCATGTGCAGGGACCTTGAGGAAGCAGTGGAAGCCAAGAAAAATAAAGGAGCCCAGTTGGAAAGGTAAGAAACAGGTTAAGAACCTGACCCAGGAAGGAGACCTGTTAAAGAAACAGATCTAAATACTAAGAACCAATCCAAGTTGAAAGTCAACTCTAATAGAGTTGGTAAATGAGCCTCTGACAACTATTGGCTCTAATGAGGCAATTTGTAGTCACATGTGCACTGAGATGCCCAACCTCAAAGCCAACTTTCCTTACTTCCTTGACTAAGGAAGTAAATCCTGAAAGGCTAGTGGCTAGACCATAAGGCATTGCCACAAAGTGGTACACCTTGCCCAAAAGCAAAAATATGAGCAAGAGTGAACCAAAGAAGCCAAAGGAGAGAAAGGAGGCAAATTGAGGAAGCGAAGTGGTCCACTCGCCAATTGAGAAAACGATCAACTGATAAGTTGCATCCTGATAGTCTGGAAAACCAGGAAAAGATATAAATCTAATGGTGGTTTCCAGTATATCTTTGTCAAGGATAATGCCCTGAAAAAATCAGGAAAACAGGAGCTCATGATACTTGAACTGCTCATGTGAACAGACAGTGTGAGACTGAATGACAAAGAACAGCGTTCTTCTGTGGAGAAGAGCTGAAGAAGAAATCAGGAAAGTGGAATCTGTTGACCTCCCACTGGCAAGTGGAGGGATCTGGAAGTAAGAGTAAAAATTTGAGTAAAACAACACTCTTATCTCCTGAAGGACACCATAATAGAGGTTGAGGCTGAGCCTCTACCTCTGGAAGGCATTCCACCATCAGAATGTTGGAACCTGGAAAGGAACCACATCCTTAAAGCACTAAGTTAGAGAGAAAACTCCCTGGATGGGAGGAAAAAGGTCTTAATTGGTGTGCCTCAAGAGGCTAATGCAGATAGCTTAAAAGAGGCACCTTGAGTAAGGGCCACATGAAAAGCTTCTGCTTATACTGTTATATGTGAGAAGAAATGGTCTCCCAAGAGAGACACCACAAAAGCAGCATAAGACCAAAATAGGACCAATTTACCCTACCAAGTGACTAAGCACAAGTGAGGGAAATGGATAAAAAAATCTCTCAAAACAAAGTGCAAAGATGGTTGAAAAAGGGCCATAGATCAACCAGCTAAAATGGAGCTAGAAGACCCATTGAAGAGATGTCCAAAGCATGGTCGATGAAAAAGACCACTGAGAAGGTATTGCCTTGTCAATCAACTTGAATAAGTGATTAACAAAACAGGACTGAAGGAAAAAATCCCACAGTACTAAGGACCCTAGGGTCCATCTCAGATCTCCCCTAATAGCAGAGGAACTCTACCTGGCGAAGAGAAGGTCTTAAGAACCCCACCAGGCAAGATCCCAGGTCCAGAAACCTGAGTGGAATAGGGTCCCTAAAGTCTGCCTAAAGGTTAACAATAGACAGAGGGACCCGAAAATACCCAAAAGGGAGATGTGCCCATTGGTGGTCAGATCTAAAAAATGGTGAAAATGCAAAAGAAAGCTGTTGAGTAACAGAAGATTTCCACCAAACCCCAAACAAAAATTTTCTAGATTTAGAAAATGAATGGAGCTGTGTTCAAGAAGTAGCAAAATCAGTTGTATTCAACTGATAAACTCTTCTTAAGAGACCCTTAGAAAAAATGGTCTAGACAAGGTAATCCCAGCACCAAAAAGCAGCCTGATTAGGCTGAGCCTTAGGCACAAAAGAGGCTAAAGGACTAAAAATGGACTGAGAAACCAAATGACCAAAATGACATAAAATTGGAATGTAGGAACCCAATAACAGTGAGATGGATCTCCAAAGGTGGAAGACAAAGTCCTCCCCAGAAGCCGTAAACCCCCAACCTCCAGAATTGAAGGTGGAGAAAGGCTAAAAATGGAGACCCTAGGCTCAGAATTGAACCCCAAAACACTGAAACCAGGATCCGAATTCCAGAAATGTCAAATGAAAGGGCCTGTACAAGTAAAGATCCGTGAATGGTAGGTAGTAAATACCGTAATGTTACGCTATAAAATATGTGTTAACAAATGAAATATATTACACATTATGCTCTGAAATAATAATAATAAAAGAATTATGTAAAAGGAATGCACAAACAAACCTGGAAATGCTGTAATCACCATGAAAATGAATATTTTCTGACAACCGCTCGGTTGACCTCCATTTTGGATGTGACGTTATAGTCACGTGACCTGGTGAATGATTAGTAAAAAGCTCAATAAATAGGGTCAATTTACGCAGTGAAACGAAGAATTTCGTAAACAGAATAAAGGAAACCAAAAATGGTGAATTATAATGCCTGTAGAAGTGCATCAATGAATTAATTCACCGCGGAAATGAATATTTCCCAAGGAAATCCAACATTCTGACACCACGTGACCTGATGAACGATAATACCCAATTGGTATTTACGTGAAAAACAATGCACAGTTAAGGTTGACAATATGGTCAAAATACGTGGAAAAAACAAAGAATTTCGTTAAAAGAATGAAGGAAAACCGTAAATTAAAATTGTAATGCCTGTAGAAGTGCATAAAAAGAAATAATTTACTGAGGAAATGAATATATCCAAAGGAAATCCGACATTCTAACACCACGTGACCAGATGAACGATAATACGAGTTTTGGAAAAACATGTAAAATATATGCCCAAAGTACACAATAAATTCACCAGAAATCGAAGTAAAATGTAAATAAAATGGAGGAAGAGTGAATAAAACAGCAAAGAACTACTTACAAAGCATAAAAACGTGTAAATGCAGGTCTCTTTGAGAGGTAGCAAAACGCCTGTTGGTAGTTCCACCGCCACAAAAAGAATGAATTATTTCTGTATTACTGCGCATGGCAGAGTGAATTAGGTCACCAGGGGTCAAAGGTAGCAAGTATATAGGTTTAAAGAGGGTCTCCCCTCATATATTTAAATTCTATGTACGGTGTATGTGGCGGTCACCGAACGCCAAGCCACGCTTATCCAAGTGTTTTCATATGGTAGAGTATATTTACATTTTTATGAAATAAAAATGACCATTATAAAGTTAAAACTAGTGAATACTTGCCTTTTGCCCCTCAGGTTCTGGGTTCGACAATTGGCCATGCCTGAACTGGGCAAGTTAGTCATTCCTTCCCTCTTGCTAGTTGGTTTTCAGTGCAGAATGTTGACCATACTAGGGTGTCCTAATTTTCTCCAATCCCTCAACTACCCAATGTGATATGACTTGCACAATGTGAAAAAGATGTCATCAAACCTAAATAGATAAATCAATACAGAGTCAAAACTTGATTAACACAGTGGCGAATCGGGACTATCAACCTGACTACCTATGTAAGCAACTCAAGCTCATAAAGGCATCAGGCAAAAATATATTGTATCCAGTTTACTGTCTGTCCTTTGCCAACCTCTTGATCTCAATGTGTTGCCCAAGTGTTTCATTTTATTTTTCTTATGATTCTCCTAGTGGTTTCGTATGATATGCTCCATTTTCTCTTTCTAATTGGTGTCATTCGCAAGAGTAATTCAAGTGATGGCATAGTTCTCCTCGCCAAGCCTCGCCAAGGGTGAGTCCAATGCATTTCCACCTTATCTGATTTCACTGTGCTTAATATCTGGTTTCCTTTGTAATTTGCTAATGAGAAGGCTTCTATATTATTTGCAATAATATACGCTCTTTATGTTTTCATGTTTTGAGAACTCTGTAACTAAACGTTTTTGTAGGTTGGAATTATCCAGCCAAACTCTGAGTGGAAATTATAAACAATAACAAATACGGGCAGGTTGAGCTAATTTTCAGAAATTTAAAATATCTTTTTAATATATCTTTTTATATTCAAAATACCATTCATTTCGTACTGTAATTGTTCATATTCATGTTTGGCGGACAGAGATAATTACTATTGATATTAAAATATCTTCATTAATCTGTATGAGTGCATTATGTCTGTGGCGTGAGAACACTGTATGGCAAGTTAATTGAATTAAGTGGTGGGTCCATATTCACGATTTTGGCTCCGAGTTTTGCTAATCTCTAAATCAGGACCAATATTGTGGAAATTGTATATGTCATGAAGCAAAATTAGGAAGGTCTACAAAATATTGGGAGAACATCAAAAATATTATATTTTTTGCAGTTATTTTTTGCTTCCTGACTCTTGTAAACGTCAGGATCTTTCAGTCCAACTTATCTACATGATATTGCGTCAAATTGTATAGTCAGGATGCACTTCAATCATAACCTATGGGGTTAACGTGTCTAATCTTTTTGCACTTGACCCAACTGTCTGCAAAATGTTATAAACCGCTGCCCACATTGGGCGGTCACATGCTTGTCATCTCTTGACTGTCCTATATATTGCTGACAGATACAAGGTGAATAGGAGAGACAGAGGTTTGAACCTGTCATATCCTACCTCCAGTCTGTCTGATCATATTGCAATCCTATGTAAATCATATAGGTATGGATCAATGTGGTGGGATTCCAAGTCCAGTCACAACTGGTGGGGATAGGTTCTTTGATAAATTGGCTATTGGTAAAGGGAATATGTGGGGATATTTGTTTGTATTTTTGACAACCTTTGGTATAATATTCTTCCTGGTATAGCACTTCAGACAACACCTTTCAGGTTTCCTACCTTAGGCCTTAATAGAAGTATAAACCCACTACCTGGTGGAAACACTTCAAAGGGATTGAAGATTATCACTCTGTTCAAACTACAATCCGGGCTGACAGGGATTGAGGGTTGAAGGAGACTGAAGCAGATTCATATCAATCCCACTTGAGTGTCCACACTACAGAGTTTAATCTTCACTGAAAAGTATCAAAAACTGAGTACAGTAAAACCTACAGAATTAACTTGATGTGATGTGTGTACATTCCGAGGTCCCCCTAAGACAATGAAAATAACCTAACCTTGGGATTATACATTATTTTATTCGTCTAAAATTATTTTGGCAAATTGTTGTATATAGAAACTGTTATCATAATATCACATGTATGTTATAACCACAATATCACAGTTAATATGTACAGTCATCAGTGACCCAGTGGGCCAAGCCCAAAATGTTATGATCACAGAGTTTGTTATAATATCTATACACAGTCACTGACGCAGCGCCAAGTTATAGCACTAAAAATGTTCCATGGCAATGCAAGTTCCATACAATTACAACCGTTTAAAATCAGATAAGATCCCATTGAGTTCCAGTTACACAGTTACACATAATAGATGAAGCACAAGCGATAATGGTTGTAGACACAGTTCCATTGGTAAGTAATTAATGAGCATGTTATAACATCCCAGTTCCTGTGACCAGTCATATACAAACTTATGGCCCTATGGAAATTTTGTGTTATTACATGACTAGAAACAGCACATCAGGCAGGCCGGTCCCCCATTATGAGCAAAGTTCAGTGTGTGAAACAAATACAGTTCAGAACTTCCTCATGACCCTTGTAAGGTCAAATACAGAGTTCAAGGTCATATGGCGATTACAAACGAATAAAGGACACCCAAACACCCAGTAGAAATGATGTGAAGTGTGTAAATATTCCTTAATAATTTATTTTTATTTTTTCCAAGGTTTACAAATGTACATATAAAACATACCAACTTCATATTATTTATCATACAATTGATTAACTTGTTAAGTAATTATTTTATATCAAACACACATCATTTTATCATTTATGTCTCTTTTACCATGTGTTGTCTGTCTGACTGAACAAACAGGAACAAATTTGAAAAAAATGAATAATTCTATTTGGTTTGTAGGTGTGACTGATTGTTTTTTTCCCTTGGCACATTTTACTACTACTTATCAATTAAACATGGCCACATTTGTAAGTTTACGGCAGGACTAAGATTCAAACTCACTACTCCAGATGATAGAAGGGGGTTGGTTACCGTTATGCGAGCTAAACTGATGAAAATATCTCCACAGGGAATTTTTGATAACTCAAAAAAAAAGACTAAATGTTTGATAAACACCGATAATATAACAGAATGAAGCCAACCTACTTTTGGTATTGAAATATATTGACAGTTTTGGCTTCGTCTGTGCCATCAAACAACTCAGTTATGGGTAAACACGAGATGTATACCATTCCAATATATGTCTACATTTTGTGGGAGAAGAATGACCTTCTTTCTATTGAGTTAGTATTTAGGCGTACAAACAGCAAATATGATGGGGACTGGGTGTTAACCCTGTAAGGGAATTAAAGAATTGCATTGATGCCTGGACACTTGTACAAATAATATATCTAGATATCAGATTCCCAAAAGGTTTAAATCGAAAACTTACACTCAAATCATGGGTGTTTTTTTTTTTGGTCAGGCTTTATAGGATGTTCTGATGATCAGTCAAATTTTTCCGACAATTTAAGTACTACATATACATCTGAAAATTGTATGTACTGACATAAATTGTAAAAGTAGACAAAAAAATCCTGAAACAAAGAAGAAATAGTTTCAAGGCAGGGATTAGATTCATAAAAGGCATCAATTTCTTAAATATAAGTTTTGTTCCTCAAACCTAAGATTTGAAACAAGATTTCAAATTTACCTTCTCAGTTTTCATACGTATACCTAGCCCAAGTGTTTGCAATTCATAATACTGGAAGACCGTTGATTATATACCCGCAGTTATAGTTATCTATTTTAAAGTATTAAAGTATTTACTTGTGGGACATTTTATTTACTCAAAAGGAACATTGCTGCTTATTTTCTTTTATGGACACTAACTGTTTTTGCATTTTAAGTAGATTTCTATTCTGGAGAGAGCCTTTTCTTCTCAGCCTCCCTTCATCTGTAAAGAAAATATAATATAAAATGTATGAATTATTTACTGAGAAATATCTTAAGATTATTCTAATCATCAAGTGAATTAAACTAGTTACACTCTCAAGTTTATGTGAGTTCGGGGCCGCCTTGACCCCTTTAAGTTCAAAAGTAATTTGTCCTTAGTCTAAGGTGACCCTATAGGTCACTCCCTGTAAGTCCTCATCTACCCTTAAGTTTGTAATGTAATTCACATGAATTATCTAAGCATTTTACAAATATATATAACATATAGTTTAGTTGTTATTGCAAATAAATTTAATTTCTCTAACTGGGGCTTTTCCTTCTCTCCTCCCTGATCTCAGGCAATGATTATATCCCCAGTTTCACTCTCACCAGTTTGCCTTTCGACAATCCTGAGTAAAAAGGTTTGCATGCACTGAATAGAAACTAAATGTCATTTAGAAGCATGTCATTTTACAGACATGTAAATATGGTTTTTACTGGTTACACAACAACTTTGAATCCGTACTGCAAAAGAACTAGTCATGAAGTGGGTGAATTTGTTTATAGAAATACTTTTTTTTACTTTTTCATGATTTCACGCTATGACTGCATCTTTTAGATTTGTTAGAAAGATAAGTGTTTACAAGAAAGGAATGTCAGTAGAATAGAATAGAATAGAAAAGAATAGAACAGAAACATAAGTTTGTTTTGTGAATATGCCTTTGTGTTATTGCAGCTTGACTATTTTCATGTCATGAATCACAGGGTCCAAAAGTTAGGACAATAAATGAAAGTATGCGGGAGGTCTTCGTGTTTTACGCATTTACAGTATTTTTAATGTACAATCAACGCAACATTTTATCTCAGGGAATGGTTTCAAATCTATTCCTCCTTCCTTTTTTCTTGGTTTCCGGTTTACAACTGACACGCCTTAAATACATTGGTTCTATGACTATGTTTGTGCATTTTAGAATCCATTAGTACAGAGACAAATCTCGATGAAAGTACAATCAGTTTGACCACGAGAAGGATCAAAGTCCACTAAATACATGGTAAATTTCCACGTATCATTTACAGATATAAAAACATGGATTCTTGTGGCAAATTTTCCAACCTTTACAGAAATGCATGATTTCTTAACGTCTTATGACTATCTGTGTTGTTTTTCTTTTTCGCCCCAGTAACTACTCAAAGTAAATAATGGCATATGCGTACAGTGCATATAACTGGAAAATTTCCACAAAGTATCAATTTTGGCTTTTTAAATTTCATTTTATTTGTCGAGTATGGCTAATGGAACTGTATATCTATCCTAGTAAAATTTTCAACATGTATGAATATCTCTCAGTCAGCACATGCAGTCATTAGTAAACATTAAAACTGGAGAATTTCCTACAATCTGAAAGTTGGGCACAAATTTCTACATATACAGTAAATACAGCATGGTACCCTTGTAATAACTGATATGACAATGTCTGGTTTCATATACGTTTTATAACTATATACATTGTAAAGACTTACACACCACACAGGTACACACCAGGAGTAATATGTGACTCCGGGGTGTTATTTCTTATACTGTCCGGGCAGACCAGAGCTCTTGAGTGAATTGGCGGAAAAGGAGGGATTGGACCGTATGACATATCCAAGTTGGCATTTTATGTACCATTCCAGAGTCAGGTCAGATTGTTACCATTTTAGGGAGTTGAACCCACACAGAGGTGAATTGCCTGTGATTAGATGCCAAACTTGCCAAAAACACTGGGCTACTGAAGCCTTTATTGGACTGTGTGGATGTCTTCATAAGATCACTATCAACAATGAATCAGTCCATGTTTTTTTTCTAAATATTACACAGCAGGAACAGAGATTATATTGTAGTTTAAGTTTTAAACATGACAGAATGTAGAACTATCCTAGGCCAAACATAGAAATACAGTACTGGCCGATCCATAAAGAAGCAGGGACGTCAAAGTGTTTATAATTAGGGAACATGATCAAAGCAAACTCTTCATCAGTCAACTTTGTATCAATGGTGACAAGTTGGTGGTTCTTAGTTGGTACTAGAATGGACAAGTTTGTGGGACTGAGTTGGTAGCAGCATTGGCAAGTTGGTGATGCCTATGTGTGTAGTAGTGGTGCCAAGTTTGTGGTACTTAATTGGGTATTAGCGGTGACAAGTTGGTGGTGTTGAGATGGTAGAAATGGGCTGGGACAAGTTGGTGGTGCTAAGTTAGAAGTGGTGGTGACAAGTTGGTGGTGCTAAGTTAGTAGTGGTGGTGACAAGTTGGTGGTGCTAAGTTAGAAGTGGTGGTGACAAGTTGGTGGTGCTGAGTTGGTAGTGGTGGTGACAAGTTGGTGGTGCTAAGTTAGTAGTGGTGGTGACAAGTTGGTGGTGCTAAGTTAGTAGTGGTGGTGACAAGTTGGTGGTGCTAAGTTAGAAGTGGTGGTGACAAGTTGGTGGTGCTGAGTTGGTAATGGTGGTGACAAGTTGGTGGTGCTAAGTTAGTAGTGGTGGTGACAAGTTGGTGGTGCTAAGTTAGAAGTGGTGGTGACAAGTTGGTGGTGCTGAGTTGGTAGTGGTGGTGACTAGTTGGTGGTGCTGAGTTGGACACTAATATTGACAAGTTGGTGGTGCTAAGGTGGTAGCAGTGGTGATGAGCTGTAGTGGGGACAAGTTTGTGGTGGAGAGTTGCCGATCGTGGTAACACACGCTTGCGGTGATGAGTGGTGACAAGCTTGTGGTGATGAGTTGGTAATAGTGGTCACACGCTGGTGGCAGTTTGTTGGTATTACCGGTGACTGTGAACTCATGACCAACGTGCCACTCCCCACCCCATCCCCCATTCTAAAGCAAATTACTTGCGTAACATAAGAATATATTTGTTCCCCAAGTATCTAGTTGATGGAAAAAATAGCCTTATTTTTAACCCTTTGTAGGATACACACGTATAAGGTATCATGATGTCTATATATGTGAGATCTTCCCAACTAGATTATACATTTTGGAAAAAAAACATAAAGAGAGTGTGATTTTACAGTTTGCATACACCACCTATGTTGACAGAACATGACTATTAGTTTACTTATACCCCCCTCCCCCACGAGAGTAACCCATTGAAGTAAGATCGCATTATTCCCATTGAAACACTGACGTATTTATGATGACACAGCCTGAAATAACTGTGAATATAGTCACTTTTATTGGAGTTACACTCCGCAAATATCTGAGCCCTATCCAATAAAACCACCATATGATAAATAGATTGAGTGGAACATTTCTCACAAATGATGTCACACTTACTTGGTTTATGAGACCTTGAATTGATGAATATTTTACTGATGCATGAATTGTACAACTTTGGATTGAAAACCCATTGACACTCAACGTAGCAAATTATGTAATGTTTATATTAACTATATTCAATTTTATATTGTGCAAATTGTCATATCTGAAATTGCAAGACATTACTGATTTATCAGCCACATATTAACACTGTATGAAAATGACCAAAAAACATTGTCATTCAACACAACATCCACGTGCACATAGTTAAGGCAAAACCTAAGTCACAGCCTAATGTGAATCCCAAGCCTTGCCTTATATCTTCAAACTATGGTAAAAAACAAGCAAAAATTTGATTTACAGAAGGTCAAACCAGCTGCATTCTTATACCAGAGTAATTATTAAATTCTGTTGTATATTTAGGCTAAGCAAAACATCTCCTGTACTACAGGACTGAAAGCGTAATTTAACATAACCCAATTCCACAAGTACAGCCGAAGCTCTCTACTGACTGACATTGTCCTTACAGAAAGACAGTCTCGTGGACAATCGCTTGTCAATGTCTTCAGCCTGCATGTACCTTGGACAGAACCTTATAGTTTAGTTTATTTGGGTTTTAATGTCACTTTCAACACATTGTATAGGTCAATATCATGACGAATATTTGGGAGGGCAGAGGAAACCAGTACATACAGTTGGTCAAGGTTCTGTACTGTAAACTGCCCACCAACGGCAAGCAACTACTAGCTTTCCCACTTGAGGTCAGCCGGGAACCGAACCCCGATCTCAGAGGTGGGAGGTGAGAGTGTTACCAGTCTGCCACCGTGGCCCCTGACAGAATCTTATAAGAGAGCACTTCCATTTCAAATGGTCATCTAAGGCACTATGTACCTGCCTGTACATAGGATCAAACCCAGAAATTCTGTGCTCATATGAGAGTGTGTTATCTACCGGGCCACAGTGGCAGATATTCATAAAGTAATAAACAAAGAACATGTATGTAGATCTACCTGTATGCTCTATACTGAGAGGGATGGATGTCACGCCTGGCAAATAGGAAAACAATTCAGTGCTTGTTAGTTACTGTTTTAACACTGAAAAATGTCTAAGCTGAAACCCTAGAGCACACCCTCAGAGATCTGTGTCCAGTATATGAAGAATTCAAAAGCAGGACCATCACAAACCAAATAGATTATCTGTTAAAACGTATCTTTGCTCATGTTTCTTTTAAATTTAGAACCAGGACATTTTTTATGTTTATTACATAAATAGCTACATTTATTCGCGTTAAATATGTACATATGTTAAATTATCATGAAATATTGGAAAATGTCGTGTCACTATTGACAAACACAAGGGATTCATACGACTGATTTCATTTATTTGCTCTGAATATACATTGTCCAAACCGGTTTTATGTTTGATACATAGTTTGTGAGTTTGATGAATACTTTGCATGTGTTCATTAGGCATTATAATTTTAGCTGTTTTAGCTGATCTGATGAGCTTGGATAGTGAAAATTAATTCTTAGTGAACTTTTAAAATCTGTATTACTACCTCAAGTAGAAACTAGCCATTAGTGAAAGTTAATCCTAATGAAGTTCTTAAACATGATGAATCAGTTAAATTCCCTTCGAGATAAACTTTCTACTTATGGAGAATGTATATGGGAAACTTTTCCTTCCTTGTTGGAGGTCCTCGGTGGCCTAGTGGTTAGCAAGTTTGGCATCTAATCATAGGCTGTCACCTCTGTGGGTTCGAGTCCCACAAGTGGCAATGCTGAGAACCTGTCCCAATATGACCCTGGCTGTTGAACGGGACGTTAAACCCCAACTTTGACTTTGTCCTTCCTTGTTGGAAATAAAATCATCACAGGACTCAAAGCACTATTTGACCCAACACGACTGCACTAGTACAGGCCAAGCTCTCTAGTGACTGACATTGCCCTAACTGAATCACAGAATTTTTTAGGGATGACCATTTATCAAAGTTCCTGGAGTTTTTGAGCTTGCCAGTTACAACAGGACCCACTGACAGACGACCCCCTAATTTTAAGGTGAGACCCAAACCAATATGTTCTCTGCCTGTACCTGGGACTGAACCAAGGTCCTCTGTGTTCCTTGTCAAGTGTATTGCCCACTAAACCGTAGTGGCGTGTTGTATATTTGTCTTTTAATTATAATCATGTTCAAGGTTATCTTTCCTTAAACTGATATACATATGCTGTAAATGACAGTTAAAATTAAACAAAATACAAACACACACCCAAGAAATTGATTAAAAAGGATAAAGTGTTAATGGTTAAAGCCAAACCCTTTTAACCACAAAAAGAATAAGAACCGATGCATTACACATATAAGAACTTTTTAACCAGTCAGCCAATATTTATTGTTTTTATGTGATATAATAATTATATGTTTATTTGCGAGACAAACTGAAGAACAATTAAGCAAAACTTGGAATGGGAATGGTATTAAAAACTGATTGTAGAAAAATGTCAAAAGATTATATACAGAGAAATATTGTGTTGATTGTAATTTGTCAGATTTAAAAATTATAAGCTATATATATTTTTAAAGCCAACATAGATTCTATGCATGGTTTCTAACAAAAAATCCCACATGAAATCAATTTAGTAATATCTTAAAGGGTTGACATATATACAAATCTACCAAGTTTATTTAAATAACTCACATGTTAATAACATATAGTGTTGCTTTTAAAAAGTTTCAAAGTCGATATGTACATATATATGTACACCAAAAAGTGTGAAAGATTTTCCTTAATACGAAGTTACAAAGCGTCAATAATTCCCTCCCAAAATATATCCTAACAAGTCCCAGTTTATAACCCTCCATAAAAAGTATTTTTATAACACTCAGACCTCGTGATGTGGGAGTTTCTTTATTTGGACACTGTGATCTGTTCCATTGGCTTTCAGTCGTTAATTCTTTTCGTTATTCTGAACACTTCTATTTCCACAAGATGTCCACAAGCATTCAAGCGTGCAGGACTTTGTGTTACCAAATGACTACAGTCCTTGGTCACATGACCTTTTTCGTGCATTTCCGTAGATCTTGTGATCTGATGAGTGTTTTGAGCAGAAGGTAAACACGAACCATATACATGGCTTAGCATAAGAAATGGCCTCATGAATAAGTTAGAACAGGTTTTAAGAACTGTCTTATCATAACGGTATTGAGTGCCTTGGATAGTGTTGGAATATTCAGGGTTAGTATCTGTTTATTATTGAAAATTAACGTGGGGTAAACTACGTTTGAAACCTTGTGTTTTATAATAATCAACTTAGGTATGTAAAGAATCATTTACCGTCTTTATTTGTGAAGAATAAGAAATTTAGAAACAGGTAAAAACATGACATGTAAAAGTTTTTCTCAATGGCTGCAGATCAAAATGGCGGCCTTTACTTAATATTATTTCTGTCTGGGTTTATATTAATAAATTTTGAGGGGAAAGCAGCTACATTAAAGTTGAAAATATAAATATGTCAACTAATAAATATATTTCCATTTAGCTAAATATCTGCATGATATTCATAAACATACGTTATATTGTTGTCGGATTAAATAGTTATAAATATGTTTGTCCATCTCAAAATAACTTTCAGGGATTTATGAAAATTGAGTTTGCATAGGAGAATGACCAAAATGCAAGTGTATACTGCTAATCCAACTCTTTAATGCTATATGCTTATAAACAAAGGACGTATTATAATAAATAAAACCTTATTTTTATTGTAAGTTTTTTTCGGATTGTCACAATGTTTGATCTAGTAAGTTTTAAGTAATTTCTATTTTTCTGATATTACTTGAGGGAGTTGCATGGGAAAACCACTTTTTCACTGTCCATTATTCCTTCTGGAGAATGGGAAGTATTGAACAGTGTTCTTATTTCAAAATACCATGATTGGAACGGCCTTGCTTTACTTGACAACCCCAAGATACTGATATAAAACAGTAAAATGTCATGTCCTTTGTGAATTATCTTCATAAAATTTTTCATAAAAGAAAAGCTTTCTTCAATTCAAAGTAAACTACTACCTAACTTTAGTGTTCAACTGAGTACCATAAACTGTATGTTGTATAATATTTTTTATCCTTATGTATATTGCATTCATTGTAAGTGTATACTGATCTTCTATATTGTAAGTTCAGTGTTTTCTACCTTTTAATATAATAATATTTTGTTTACAGTGCCTCATAAGCCCTTTAGCAATAAAGACTGGCTGGTATGATCTCCAGTTTTATGTTCTTACTGTCAAATTATGCTACAGCTGGTGACACTTAAATAAAGCACATTTCTGTGTAATATCCTATGATTAATCAAACTATTTTGATCTCAGATGACTTTGCACATAGCGACATAGCCATAATAGGAGATTTTAATGTGTAACTTCACGTACCTTACTGATTATAAAATATTTTTTGCCATTGTTTTTTCTTCTATATTTAAGATAGGATAAGGCATATAGTGGAATAAAATGTACTAGTAAAGTTAAATATATATTCTTGATATTATACATACCACAAGATATTTAGTCATATATTTATGCATGGGCTTGCTTTGGATGGGGGGAGCCTGTTGAATGCGTGACAATGCTTCGGGGTTACTTAGTTCAAGGATTTGGACATCATTTTGATGCCATGACAAGGATAATTAGATAATTGGTTTTATTTAATGCTGGTATATCTCATGTGTGTATATGTAATTGGATGGAATTTAGTGATCCAAGTAATGTTAGTAACTGTATATGGTATTATCAAAGCATGCTATTTGATGAAGCCTGACTTCTTCGCATTTTGGGGGATTTTAGTGCTTTAAAGATTGTTACAATTGGTGATTTTATATACTTTAAGAATTATGAATTTCACAGTGAGCGTAAAATAATTAAATATATAAATAAATAACATTTGAGACCATAGGATAAGTGTGTGATGTTATTGTCTTCATGAGTAATAAAATTAAACAAAATATACTCAACAAATGTTATTTTGCATGAATAATCAACAATGTATATGATTAAATTTATATATAAAATTTACTTCAACTGCACCTGTTCAGGAAAAAAAATAAACAGCCTTAACATAGGTGAATATCAAATGTGAAAACTTCAGACTGGTTTTAATGAAAACTTCAGGAAATGTGGACAGGAAAATGAACAGATCAATCAGTTTTCTTGGTGATCCAGGCCACCTTCTGGATCCAAGAATTTTTTTGAAGGATCTGTTATTGTTGCGAGATAATACCATTTTAATTATATGTACATTCCTCCATAATTAATCGCTAGATTGCTTTGCAAAAAATACAGCAAAGGACACCAGGGTCGGGTCCAGTACATTTGTACTAAAATACTAATGTACTAAAGTACAAATTCTAATGTACTAAGTGGCACTAAGTACTAATGTTTTATATTTTTGGAAAGCTGTTACATTTGTTTTATTATAATTATGTTTATTTCTTGTTTGGGTTTTATTTGTGTTATTGCCTAAGTGTTGTAGGATTGTATGTTGTCCTTTATACTAAGCAAAGAGAACACGCCCACAGCAGTGTCCAGAATACACCTAAGTTTGATCCAGATCCTAGAAAAATTCAGGATACTATCAACTAAAACAAGAAAAAAAGTAGTGAAATGAGCTGCTTAGCAGATGTCTCCACTCTCTAAGTGATTTTAGTTATATCAGTCATACAATGTGTCTTTTCACTTGTACAGGTTGAGAGTGTAAAAAATATTTAACATGTCCAGTCCTTTTCGGTCATAAGGCTGTTTGACTGGTGTTTAAGATGTGCTCTTTGGTAAAATCAAGGCTGGAATTTGATTCAGTCTACATGCGTGTGCTGCAAAGGACTCGAGAACACGAGTAGTGCACTGGAGTAGAGCACAGTCCATGATAGTGCAGATCTAACAATGTGATCTCTAGAAGCTCGAGCCTCTGTAAGGGAGCTAGTGATGAAAAATTAGGACTAAGTAATCTTATTGCCAGAATGTAGAATTGGTAGGAGTCCCCAGATTACTGCATAAGAATGGTTGGTCTTAGTGTTACCAGTTTCCTTTGAAGCAGCTGCCAGAAGCAATTTGTAAGGGCATTTTTTGTTGTAAGACTTGTTCTTTTGCTCTGGACAAATCCACTGGTTTTCAACATTCCTTGTAATAAAGTTATTTTTCTTTGTTCTCTTTCTCTTTATAGAATAAAAAGGAAAATCATTCCAAAGACTTGTTAGGACTTATGAACTATTTTAAATACACACATATGAAAAATCTATTTTATTGTTTTCTAAGCTTTTTACACAAACCAATAAGATTTAAAACAGTGTACACTTTGAAATGCTTTTTACCGTTTGCCCAAATGGATTGCTCTCCACAGATACATATTCTAGGCGCTTACCTCTTTGGAGTTTTTTGTTACATACTTTGTATAATGCACTTTGTACAATTTATATTTCTAGATTCAAACAAGAGAGACAGAGTGATTGTTTTGAGCCCACTTGCGAGACTGTTATCCAATTAGTGAAGAAGGAGGTAAAAATCAAGATGGCCGCCTTTCGTGTGGTGATCTTTGCTGTGTTGGTGTCATTTTGTGTTATCGAAGCCCACAGTGACATTTACGACCTGGACAGACTTCGTGAAATGTTCCTGGAATACAACGGTGCCATGCCCACTACTACTGAGAAACCAGGTGAGATGTTTGGTTTTATTTTGTAAGAATTTTCAATTTATATAAACACATGAATGGCACACATATAAACCACATGATACGTGAAAAAAAAACACACAAAGACAAAATACAATCAATTATACAATTGAGGCAAGTCTCCATGTTTTTTTCTTGTTTAAAGCCCATAAAAAATTTTTAAAATGTTATCTGTTATACTAATGTTTTAAAATTTGATGAAAAATTTTCCACATACAATTGGTCAGAGTGACATTTTCAGTGGGGTGACCCTCATACAGTAGTTGTTCTACTGCATGATCAAATATGCATATAGGACAATTTGGACTAATATTCTTTATTCCCATATGGCGAGACATCAGTAAAAACCCCTTTTAGTAGAACTGTGTTCAGTTGAGAAGTTTTATTACCCAGATTACTAAGATTTATGACATTAGTTATATGACTTTCACCTATTTAGTTGTTGGGTTCCAGTCCAGTTCATGGATATAAGTGAGACTACGCCTAGTACCTGAATTTGCAGTTTCTAAAATGGGACATAAACAGGGTATAATCTATCATAGTAGATTGTTGGTACATTACTCCACTATTATGTTACCATAAAATCATGGATCAATCTCTGCATAGATCTTATACCATAGGTAATTTGTTTTTATTAGATTATAATAAATAATAGTATCAATAAACATAAAACATATGTATGATTTCAGTTTACATGGGGTTGTACATGCTATGCCCAATCCACAAAATTGCCCATTCTGTAAAATAAACAACAGAGACCTGCCCATTTCCGGAAATGGGCAATTAATTCAGCTATGGCTGGCCAATGTCATGAAATGGACAATCTTATTACAATCATATGGGAACCTTTTCCCAACACATTACCCTTGGTATTTCATATTATTGTAATAAACAAATATATAAAATAAAAGGACACATGCAGATTCCGTAAAGATTACAAATGCCACTCTGCTTTCACCAACAGCACTTTCAACATAGGGGTTGTAACAGAGAAAGGTTATAATTATGTGGTTAAATTAAGGCTAACCTCTTTTTCTTTTGTTTTACATCTTTCAGAGAGAGATAATCCTTTTGAGAGCGATGACCCACGCGTGGCTCATATTGACTTCTTAGTCGGCAGGTTTGATCTGGCAAGCGGACAAGGATGCACATCTCCAGGCTGCTAGTGAGTAATCAAGGCCCCAGTCTTTTTGTTATTCATAATACTCTTAGATGTAAAGTTAATAATATTAAATCACATTTACTTTCCCCTGTGCTACTGGATTAGACTTGGAGCCTTCGGCAACATGTGAGGATGCACTAGGGTTTTATAATTACTGAAAGGGATATACACAAATTCAGATGTAAGCAAAGTATAATTGTAGTATTTCTTTGCACAGTTGTATTATTAACAATTTGGGCATCAGGGACCATGTTTACAGACATTGACATTATTAGCATGAAATATCAGATGTGAAAACGAAACCGGTAGAGGTGAGTCTGAAGATGTTTCCTTCAAGATATTTCTGAAGGATTGGTTCTAAAATGAAGGGGGATGGGAGTTCCAGATGCATAATATTTTGTAAGACTCATGATAAATATTTTTGTGAGATTTTAGGAATTTTATAGTCGATGTGAGGAAAGTAGTATTAAGGGTTATTGTGTCTGGTATTTATACAGATTTAGAACAGTGCACAAGCGGTATATCACCTAGAACCATTTTTTTATATTTTGAAAGACACGGTGGTGTTGTTTGTCATGTTTTTTTTTGGTAAAACAAAATTTGGGAGCCCATAGGGTCTACCTGCTTCATTTGCAACATTATGTAGAATTCCTCATAATTTAAGTGGAGCTTTGGTGATTGAAATTTTATCTTTTAATTAGAAACAGATACACTCCCTGATCCAGAGGATGGGTTCAGGGGTTCGAACCTCATCCCTTCCCCCTTTGACAAATGTTAGGCTTTTGACAGTGAACCTAAAGCAAGAGACAGTGATTTAAAATTGAACATCCTGTACTGGATTACGCATTCCGCAGACACTTACACCCCAAACTCCCAGAGGAAACCAGTGCATACTTGTTGGTCAGATTCTGTACTGTAAACTACAAGGCATAGGTAATCAAGCACCAATTTTTCCACATAGGGTCTAGGGTTTGAACCACAGACCTCATTGGTCTTAGGCTAGTGTGTTACCCACTACACCACCAAGCATGTGTGAACCCCTATAAAGCCAAGGCTCAATTTGTACTGGAGAACAATATACAATGTACTACGTGTGAGTATATTATAAATTTCATTCCATGTTTACATGAAAAATAAAGCACACCGGAGGCAAAATAAAATAAATTACTTAACATGTACTAGCCATACATATGGAAGTCATTCTCTAAATAGGAAGTGTGCTGAAAGAGACAATGGAGGTTGGCTATAAAAACATGAAATATCATGTCTTTCAAATGTATTAGCTTTAACATCAATCTTGAATTTATTTATTTTACTTTGGGTTGATAGGCTCTGAACCATCTTGAGATGGGCTAAGTTTCTGTTGAAATAGGCTACCAAACTTAAGATCCTGTGTTGGGCTATAGACCATCTTAAAATCAGCTGACTTCTAAGTTGGGCTCCAACATCCTCAAGCACAACTATACAGTAAAGTAATATCAGATGTTACTTAATATCAGATGTCTTGCTCATCGACCATTCTAAAAATATGTGTGTGGGCATATTGAATATTGTAGTGGCTTTACAGATTGTGAGTTCAAATGTATTACCTAATTTTAAGTGTGGACGCTGGTAGTTGCTTGTTGATGGTCTAAGCTGTACAACTGTAGAATCTTGAGCAACTATGATGTGTCAATCTAGATTGTCTCTGGTAGGTGAATAAGCCAGGTAATGAACCTCTGGCTCTACTGCCACATGAACTTTGAAAACCAAAACCAGGTGTGATTATGACGCCAATGTAACTTAATGCTTAACCCTCTAAGCACCTAGCATAGTTATGTTTATTACAGATGACAGGAATGAGAGGGTAAAGTAACATATTTTAAAATATTTTACTTAACTTTATAAAACCTTTAATACAGCAAGTAGCTGGTCCTTCTGTTAGTATTTGCTTATCTGTGGTTTACATGACAGTATTGTTATAGAAATCATTCACCTAAATTCTCAGTTTTAAACTGAAAACTGCCAACCCATTAACTTGATTCATCTAGAAAATGATATGCAGCACACTTTCTGCTGCCACCTCTACTACGTTATGGCCCTTTAAACCTTCTGCACAATCTCTCCAATATATCCTTTGCTTGATTGCAGCTCATTGGCCAAGCGTATGGAAGGTTTGATCATTGACTACAATGTGAAGGTCATGAAGTATGTCGGCAGTTTCGACTTTAAAGAATACAACATCAAGACCAGGCCCCTCTCCTTCAGAACCATCGACATTGTTGTGGTCACTGTCTACCACCGCATGGTACCTTCCAGTAATGCCACGACTACAGTGAAGCCTACTGATGGTACCCCAAGGCCAACTGGCCGTACCACTGGCCCTACTGATGGTACACCTGGGCCAACAACAACAACCACCCCAAGGCCTACTACTACTACGACCGCAAGACCTACTTCTACTACGACTGCAAGGCCTACTACAACTACTACTTCAGGTGGAACTGGATTTGGTGAGTAGGCCTATAAATTGATATAGTTTGCACAGTTTACTTGAATAAACCTGCTGTTCTATTATAAAGGCCTGTTCTGTCAGCTAGCACTATCCTAAAGTGTTTTCATCAGTGCTACGTTTGTGGGCTGGCATTGAACAAAAGTGTATTGATCAGTGCAATGTTTGAGTAAAGTGTTTTCATCAGTGTCACATGTCTGCCATACATATGGTGTCCTTATGTGGTTATTTCACTTTTCCTTATCTCTCTGTGAGAGCAACTAAAGGTAATTTAAAATAAATAACTTTTATGTGCAATTTATTGTGAATATCATGTATGAGGATTACTACTGATTTAATACAGAACATAAAATCTTCAGCTACTTTTAATGTAAATCACAGTAAATGTTTTGTTCTCTTTAATAAATACATTTAAAAATATGAATTCACATGAGTGCAGCTTCTAAAATATACTTTTCATACAGAAGTCACAGTAATTTTCCTTCTGCAATGCTGTGTAAGATACAAGTCAGTTCAAGTCCTATATGAAATTTGTGCTCTCAATATCCAGACAATTCAAGCATTTGTATATATTGTGTACATTTCTTTGGTGATGAGTCATATTTGTGGTGTGATTTTTTTTAATAAATCAACTTGGACTTCTGAACTTTTCAGACCCTATGAGGTCATTTAGTGCAGATATATTCTGTTGTACTGATGACAAAGGTGTAAGAACGACCAAGCTTCAGACAGATGATGGAACTGAGAGAATGTTTAAGGGGGACAGTTACATAATGGATAACACACCTACCTCCCATCTCACATGTCCCTGGGTTCAATGGTTCAATTCCAAAGAAGGGAAGGTTGATAGTTGCTTGCTAGCGCCTGAGAGTTCTCAGTGCAGGATCTTGACAACTTGTATGCACTGTTTCCTCCATCTCCTTAACTACTTGTTGTGATATGACTTATACAATGTGTTGGAAGTGATGAAGACATCCAACACTATTTAAGTCTACTGGTGTGGAAACTGTCTTATGGGCAGGACAGTACAATGGACAGACAATTAGCTAGACCACCTGCCCATTGTGGTGTCCTGTCAGTAAGACTGTCCACCCCTGTACAGATCATTCAATCTGACTCTATTGGCCCAAATTTACTTTGCTGTACAAAGCTTAATATCACTTAAATGACTTCAAGCGTTTTAAAAGTATGTGTCACAGAATGAGAACCACTTTGTGAGCACAAAGACAAACATGGCAAACATAAGTTTCTCCCAAACAACATACCACCAACTAAACATACTTAAACACATGATTTTATATCTGTTGAGGATGAATTTATTGAAAGATCTGTTGCATTTTAAACAGCATCTCAAGTAGGTGAAACCCTATTGTTGAACTATGTGGCATGTTTGCCCCACCAATGATTGTGTATTGCGTGCATTTGTTTGCCTGTCCCTCTGTCTGTTTATTTGTCTATGTTCACGCTAACATCCAAAACAAGTATGAAAAAGATCTTTGTGAAATCTTTTGTGTGGATAGGGCTTGATCAAAGGAAGATTACATTTTTGGAAAGATCAAAATCATACACTGGAGTCAACAAACTCCTGAATTTTCAAGGATCACATTTTTAGTGTATTTTAAATAACTTTGGCTTTCTTACTTGATTTTACTCCTTAAATTAATTGAGCAGAGGATGGGTCCAAAGGAAGGAGTGAATACATTTTGGGAAAGACAAAAAATAATTCTGAATTTTTGAAAATAAACCCTGATTACATCTGATGCAATACACTGATTTTTCTGTTTCAGCAACAAGCTATGCATGCGGTTTTGAGGACGACAGCAATCCAATTTGTGACGCAGCTCAGCCCGTGGGGACTGATGATTTTGATTGGCAGAGACACTCTGGCGGCACCGGTTCTTCTGGCACAGGACCTTCAGGTGCTGCTGTAGGTGATTGGTATCTATATGTTGAAGCCAGCAGTCCAAGAGCAAGAGACGATACTGCTGAGTAAGAATGTCTTTGATTTATTTCATGTCTTAAACCTACTACACTACTAGCCTTCTACACTGGCCAGATGTAGCCCTTCTTTTAAATCTACGTCGGTAAACAAAAATAACACAACCAAAAAAAATCTTGTAATTCAGAGACACCATGTATTACAAAAACTGTAGCTCATAGCAGTTAATAATAGATACAGCAAATGAATTTAAAAATTGAAACATGAAAACAGTTGAAATGTGTTTATGTAAATATATCAGCAGTAACAGTACTGTTGCTATAACACAAAAGTAACTAGAACGTACCCATAGAACAGGCCAGACGGCCGAGTAACCTAATTTTGCCATAATTGTACTTAAATACTTCATTTTTATTACTTATGGAGTGATCCCAACCCAAAATACTTTAAAATTAACCACTAATAGTCAGGATTTTACGTACCAAGGTCAGGCCCTAGTCACGTGATGAAAAAATGATAGAGTTGCATTCATTTGTTTCATAGTAATCACAAACACAGAGAAACAGAGTGAGAAACAAACGGATCTACCCAAGACACCCTGGGCAAGGAATATGTACACAAATACAATTACAAAGCGACACACAACTAATAAAACATTTTAAATAATTCACAATATGTTACAAATAGAGTAAATTTTAAAATAATGAATGCATAATGTTTGAAACAAAAATATTATTAGTGAATACGAATGCAATACTGATTTCACAATACTATTTCTGAATAAGCATTTGAATTAACTATATTTGTCCACTGACAATCTTTCCAGGTTTAACGGGATGTGACAAAATTTTAATCACTTGAAATTGAAACTAATCTAGTAAGTTTATTTTGAATTAATTTAATTAGTTCACTTTGATTTACTCTTAAATTAATTCAATTTCATGAATTCAATTGATATTATTATTTGAAAACCACACTAAGTAATATCAAAGCAAACTAGGCTTGATGTGAAAAATTGCAATTTACACATAGTTTGAAACATCTTTTTAAACTGATGTTGAATTAATACATGCCCTAGAGGCAGTAAATTTAATGTTAAAAAATTATATTCTCTCTCTTGTTACCTGTACTGTAATCGATAGGCAAATACAACAAAGGTTTTTTCACAAAACTTTGTCAAAGTAATATAAGATTTAACCAAAGCATTTTAAGGAAATCAAAAAAAAACTGTTAGATCCTGGACAAGTTCTAAGAATATCTTTGAAATGTCACATTTTACAGTTAGCACAGTTTTGCCCCATAAGCAATGGCCAGATACAACATTAAAATTATATTAATACTAGAAATATTGTTTTTTTTTTACAATAATCAAACCGATTTGATCATTGGAAAGTCAAGTATATGTAGTTTCTGCCAGAAAGTATCTGTGTTTTCTTTCAGAAAAAATGACTTGTGATAAGGGATAGAATCTCTCTACATTTGGTTTATATTCACAGCCAACATTGCATAATGATTTACGTTTAATTGCTTATGCTGTAATGATTAACAGATTCATCTATCGCCAATGAAGATTTGGGTTCAAAGCTCACTTCTAATTGGATTTTTATAGCACTTAATCCCCCCAAAGAGGACTCTAAGGCGCTCACCTGGAATTTTGAAAATATGATAGCTGCTTGACTGTGCCCGATGGTATTATGCACAGAATTTTTACCAACCGGGATGCAGTTCTTTCCTCCACCCCCTCTACTACCTCTCTTGGTATAAGTTATAAAATAATACAATGTTCAACTCAAATGAATGAATGCATCGAATACATTTGATCAAAGAGGCCAAATGTTTGTATTGTATATTTTACCATACACAAGATCTCTTTTGATACAGGACTCGAAGCACTATGTGACCAATCCTAACTGCATAAGTACAGCTCAAATTCTCTAGTGACATCCCCCCTAACTGTAAGACAGAGTCTTAGGGATGACCAAAGATCAATGTCCCTGAAGTTCTTGAGCCTGTCATCGGGAATAGGACCAAATGAGAGAGATCTACCATTTTATAGGTGGTCATCTCAGACACTATGTATCTGCTTTATATGGGATCGAACATGGATTCTCCATGTTCCTAGACAACTGTGTTATCCGTCACAGTGGATCTCAGGACTCACTGTATAAACAATTTTGAATGTGTCTATTTTCGTTTAAATATCCTTTGTTGCAGTCTGGTCTTACCAGCAATGGAAGGTGGAAATTATTGCGCCACATTCGATTTCTACATGGAAGGCCAGCATACTGGATCACTACAATTGCTCAGAATGTCAGGTTCAGAGTCTACTATTGTCTGGGAGCAGTTTGAAGAAGTCAGCACTTTCCAATGGAATCCAGCTTCTGTAATAGTTTCAATGAGTGCAGGGGACCAGGTACAGTCCTACTTTGCATATATTGTAATATGTTAATTAACCTCATTACATATAGCCTGTATGATTTGTAGTGAAATCTAATATTCATGTCTAAATGTGATCCTTTATAAAAGCTAGTGTGATTCTTCAATTTATTGCTCATTGTAAGGCTTTCCGTACCTTTCAACTGTTGCAATCACATACAGTTTGGTTCTAAATGACTCATCCCATATGATTCAAGACATTTTTATCCAGTCTATTCTAAGGTTTATTACGTGTCATAAGATATAAAAGTTGAAATAATAAGTTAACATATTATATCTTCTTGCAAAAGTCCTTGTGGCTATCCCGTTTTGCATCCTCTGACAGTTGAGTTTTGTTATTTTAAGAGGGTATATTTCACTGTATAATTCTTCAATTATGAGAACTACTTTGTTTTTTTGTAAATTTCAGTTAATGTTCCATGCCATTATGGGAGAAGACTATCAAGGAGACTCTTCAATTGACGACATCTTGATTAATCGGGATCTTTCTCGTTGTAGTGCAAAATAAAGAAACTTTTAGAAATCCCTACAACATAGGTGATAAATTTTCCACAAAATTTTATTTATTAGAAAGCTGTTTGATATATATAACAGGCAATTTTCAAAATAAACAAGCTATTCCAAGTTAACATGCATTGTTAACATGCATGCAATTTTTTTCTCACCATAGCAGTATGTAACAATTGCATATCTTCTTTCCCAAATGTATGTATTTTCCACTATTAACAAATTTAAATTTTGGGGGTTATTGTGCATAGAAATTAAGGCTTCAATTTGATTAAATAGAAAATTACATTCATTTTCAAATTACTTTGTTGCAAATTGATTACTTTAATATTACTTCCAAATTACTCTCTTCTGGCACTTTTATGCTGAGACATAAAAGATATTTTAAAAAAGTAATAATCATTGAAAAACCAATATTGGCTTACCTAAAAACTGGCTTTGAAAATGTAAATATGTGAGTATCATTACAACATCAACTACGGCTTAAAAGGAAATTCTACTTATGAGGTTTTTGACTGTATGTATACTAAGCAAATTTATTTAGTTTACATAGACATTATATCATATATTAAGGCTTATGAGATAAACTAAAATATTTTTGATCAATAAAATGTGTCATTCACTTAAAGAAAACAAAAACAACATTGTATGTTTGCAAAACATTGCAGTGGCTCCAGTAAAAATAAAATCCTTATTTAAAGACACTTTTCAAAGTTTCAATTATTTCTTTAAGAAAGTTAATATATTTATTTTTGCAAACATTTTATGAATAAGGTCTTGTCGTTAGTGTGTTTTATTTAAAAGCTTTAAATATTCCAAATTTAAAATGTTAAAGCAAATACTGTACAGGTTTATAAAAATGTGTATGTATTTTTGGTTTTGAAAAATATGTCTATTTTGTTATTTGGCTTACCAATAAAATCGTCACCTTTTCCATTATGTCTTATTTCAGCCATACCTAAAGATCAAATTATATCTGCATTGCATTCACATTAATAAACGATTTCGGTTTCATGAGTAGTATTTGCAAAAAGCCAACAGACAACATTTGTCACTTGTGAGGGTGGGGTGAACCCTGAGAAATGGCTGGACATCCACCATTAGGAAGATCATTTCAAATTATTTGGAGCATCACAGGCAAAGCTGAGATCAAAATGCCTTAAAGATAAGCATTACAGTGGCAAGATTAGTCGCAAAGCAACTTGCCATCTTTTCCGGACCAAAAGTGTTTGCACACAAACGTTTTCAAATGAAATGAGAATCTACGATCATGGCAATTACACTTCCTTTATCTCTTAATTCCCATCATATGTGCATGTACGTCCTGGTTACAGAGAACATCAGCTGATTTGCCATTGACAAGAAAGCTACACTGCGATTTTATAACAGAATATCAAGGTCACAGAGACCCCGTATTGAAAATTGGAATGCCCATTATTCTCCGCATGCCACACAGTATGGCTACAAATGCATCCATGTCTCAAGAGAAATTTACAAGAGGCTTGGTCACATGTGTTTTCCTTTCTAGTTTTGTAAATGCTCCCCATGACTTCAAGTGTCTTGGATGTTTTCTTACAGGGTTTGCATGTGCCGAATGATACACTGATGTGTATATAAAACCCACTAGCCAGTTGCAGTCTGTTCTTGGATATTCAAGAAGTGGCATTGCTGTTGGGAGAATAAACCTTGTTTGCACGTTCAAATCTCTACTACTCCACTATCATGCTATGCTCATATATTTCAAGAATATTGTAACACACTGGCTTCTGTATACGCATACAATGGGATATAAGAGGAGCTTAAGGCTAAAGCAATAAGTCGTATGACCAAAAAGATTGGAGGTTGTTTTTTCTGCATTAAATTACAAGGGTGGTCAGTAGGCAAAATCACGACAGTGGAACATGAGGTATATAATGGCCCTTTTATACTGGTCCAGTTGTAACAACTAGTATTTGAATTTTGCCTCACAACACTGTCCTTATAGTTCCTTAAATGGACCTTCTGTGTTCACATTCGTAAACAAGCTGTCCCATAGAGCCATTCTGTCCTCATTTCATCTCTCCTGCGTTAACATGTTAATTTGACGTGTCCACCCGCGGAAGGTTCTTTCTCAGACATTTAAGTAATCTGCTATGTTGTTGAAATGGCCCCCGTGTTGTTTCGATTGTATCCAACCCAAATAACAATCCCAACTTATAAAAACTTTATACACCAAGCCGGAAATTATCCCGAGTATTTTATGTTAGTATGTCCCTCATCAGGTCAGCATGGCACAGTATGGTCTAGTTGTAAGTCTGGACATTTTATCAATATCTCTCGGCAGCATACAAGGTATAAATTGACCCACTTTTGTCCAAATGTCACAAAATTTTCTCTTAATTCAAGCCTCCAGATTAGCTTTGACATAATGTTCCAATATACAATATTTGTATAATTTCCTAACTGATGACTATTCATAACGTCCTCACACGTGACACTATAAGTAGGTTTTATTTATTTGGGATTTTACATCGCTTTCAACACTGTAAGGTCATATCATGACGGGTAGTTGGAAAGGCAGAGGAAACCAGTACATACAGTTCATCAGGGTTCTGTACTGTAAACTGCCGACCAACAGCAAGCAACTACCAGCTTTCACACTTGAGGCCGTGCCGGGAACCGAACCCCGGCCTCAGAGGTGGGAGGTGAGTTACCACTCTGCCACCATTGCCCCCCCACTATAAGTACGATTTTTTCTGGAAAGTTGACCATACATTTGCTTATTTGTCATAGTAGAATAGTCAAGGAGTATAACTATATAAGTTAGCTAAACTTTCTCTTTTACAGTACCTTACAGTACAGAATCCTGACGAACTGTATGTACTGGTTTCATCTGCCCTTTCAACTACTCGTCGTGATATGACCTGTACAGTGTTAAAAGTGACGTAAAACCCCAAATAACTAACTAACTCTTTTACAGTACCAATAACTTCCATATATATATATATATATATATATATATATATATATATATATATATATATATATATAATAAATGAAAGTGTTCAGTCTGTTTCTTGTAAGAAACATGGTTATTTACAAATAAGCCTACATTTTGTTTACCATTCCACTCAGATGGTCCTCCAAGTGATTACAGGCACTAGAAACATACATAAGTCCTCCCCCTGTTTACAAAAATGAGCTAGATGGGTTTAAACTGTAATTATAAGAACAATAACATGATTTTGTAGGGCGTTATGAGTTTTTAGAACTAATACCCCTTTCACACTACAGGCGGTATCGCCTGTAGTAGGCTGCTTTTACTGAAATGTCCCTGTTTTTGCAAACTTGCGAGTCAGTGGTGAACCATTTTAAGCCACCCTTCCCCCAAGACAATAAAATGCAATGTGGGATTTAATATTTATTATTATTATTAATGCCTTCTTTTTTATATCTTGTAAACCTAATAGGCAGTACTTTATATAATATAAAATCCTGTCACAAAACAAACAGATAAACATGAGTAAACATAACCTTCCCACAAAATTAAGTTCCATATGACCCAGGCTTAACTTGGGTACACAAATTTCTTTGCTAACCCAAAAGCCAAAAATATTATAATTTATTCATTGACCCCAATAAAATGTGACAGTAAGGCCATTGACATAGCATTTCAATCTAAACAATAAAGATATGGCCATTATGTACGAGCACATTATGAAATTATGTATGTAAGTAATATATTTCAAAACCCTGTCACTGAAATGACAAAAACAACATATGGTAAGTAAACCATCCCGAAAAATAAGATTTAACAACCCCAATTTTCAATATAATATCCCAAGCAAGGGTCCGGTACACAACCAAGGTTGCAAAACCGACCAAAGCAATAAAATTTAAAATTTTGAAGTTTTTAAACTGCCCAATGAACAAGTGACAGAGAAACCATTTGCAACGCTAATAATTTACTTTCAACTTTAACAAGAGCAATGCATGGCTTATTATAAAATTGTATTGCATTTGTATGGTTTTCTACCATAAAAATATGATAGTATGTAAAAGAAGACTGCCAAATGCCAAACTAAAGGAAAAGATGGTGCTGGAAAGCACGAGAACCTGTGAAGAAGCAGCTGGGACAGATTTAATATTACTCCACACTGCATGAGAAGACCAAGTACCATGTTTCATAATTTCTTGTAAAGAGACCCTATTTTGAAAGGCCCATGTGATAGGAGATTTTCTAAATGAATGAAAAGTAAAGTGTGGAGATACCTGCAATAAAGACGAGATTGGCTGTAAAGCTGCAATTGGGCAAAGTACTGAATCCCCTAACACTGGAATGGAAATAGTAGAGGTTTATTTTCTACCCTGCAGATTTTTCGACCATTTTACTATAACCGTAGCAAATGTTTGGCCAAAAATCACATCACCTTGAGTGAGATGCCTTGTAATATCAAATGCTGCAGAAGAATGTGGCAAAACATTGGACAATCTCATAAAAGAGAAAAAACAAAACCGGTATAATGCTTTGTAGACTACTGGATACTGCAATGCATTGCAAGCCATGATAATTTGCTGTAAAACTTCAATAGAAATCAACTTAATAGTTTTTGGTCTGAAAACTGCATTTATTTTCAAAGATTTAATGTACAATGGAATTCTCTTATCTTTAAAAGGTTGTGTGTTCAAACCATGAACAATAAACATTGCTCTGATAGCAGACATATAATTTAAAATGTTAGCCTGCGACATGCCACTATTATAGCAGAACTCCATGAAGGAAGGCAATGTAATAGTATTCACCTGTAAAAGTTGTATGCTTTCTGTCTCAACCAAAGCTATGAACTGCCTAAATATTCTATGATACTGGGCCCATGTAGCTGGCCGAAAACCACTCTTGAGCCTATGCAAGGCTGAGGTTGAAAACCTTGAAGAATTTCTCACTGAATCTAAAAATATAACATACATGTTAAATATTCTGATTTAGTTGTGTGTGATCCAAATGAACTGGCATTCATTCATAATTTGGAACAAGAGTGGAAAGTACATAAAATTGATTATCAGTGCCCTGCCATATGGATAACAAGTCTGCTGTTTCAGTGTGAATTCCTGGAATATGATTGACCACTAAATGTATGTTAAATAACGAGGTTAATAACCACATATTTCTAGCACAGGTAGCCAATATGCCATCCTTTACTCTACCAGATCGCAATACCTCCACCACAGCCATATTGTCTGATTTTGTCTTGCCAGTAATCACCCCAAATTTTTAATGCCGCAACAATATTTAAAATTTCTAAATGTACTCTTGTATCATTTTTATAACCCAAAGGAATGGGAAGATCATAAACCATATTTGTAGAGCAACCTTCAAAACCAGTTAAACATGCATCTAAATGGACAGTATGGTGTGGTTTTTGATGGTCATAGAATGTAATGCCATTATATTGCCAAAGAAAAGTATTAAACCAGTTTAAATCCTTGTGAAAATGATCATTCAATCTGATATGGGACTTGGAATTGCCATCCCTTAGCAACTGAAGCATTCTGTTGAGAAAAACGCGAGCTGGCTTAACACATTTGGTTATATAAAGAAGTGATCCCAACAATGATTGTAGCTGATTTTTTGTAACTTTCGACTTAGAAGCAAATTGTAAACAAATATTTTGAATTTCTTGTAGTTCTATCTATCTTGGAGTTCTATTAACTGTATTAATCTCGATACCTAAAAATATAGCACAGCTAGTGGGGGCCACCAACTTTGATTGGCTGATTTGCAGGCCTAGTTCTTGAAGCAATCGAGTTAAAGTGTTGTAAGAATCATAAATATCTTCAGGCCTAGTTCTTGAAGCAATCGAGTTAAAGTGTTGTAAGAATCATAAATATCTTCTGGTAAACCAGTATAAACCAGGTCATCAATATAATAGTACAGATATGGGAAATTAAACCTATCTTTCATGATAGACTGTACTGCATCTGTACAATGCTGAAAGAATACGGATCCGTGCCGGAATCCGAACGGCAGCGTACGATCAATGAATAGCTGTTCATGCTTGAGTCCTAAAAGATCCAGGTCCCCAGGATCAATCCTGATGTGCCTGAAGGCCCGACTAATGTCAATTTTATAAATTTGTGCATTAGGACCCATACTTTTCAAACTATTAACTATACTATCAACTGATGGGTAATTTAACTCAAAATATGTATTTACATATTTATCTTTTGATACCCCATCATTTAACGACTGGCCTACTGGAAACCTTAAGTCCAAAATAACACGTCTGTTGGCCGAATTAGGCTTCTCCCTTGTCAAGAAAGGAGATACATGACAGGGAAAGGGGAATTTGTGAAAAGGACTTAATACAGTACCATACTCTATTTCCATTGCAATGTAATTATTAACATGATCTGGAAACTTTACTGCCGAAGCATGGTTCTCATATGTGGAGTCTAGACTCCTAGAATGGTCTAAGTCCAAAGAAAAACCTTATTGCAAGAGATCAACTATTTGTTTATCCCAATACCAAGCTAAATACGACTTCCATGTAGGTATGTTAAATTGACCATCAACAGGGATTCGAGCTCCCATGAAATTAGGCATAGCCGATTTTCTAATTATTTTATGAGCATCAATCCATATGACATCCTCCCCTGTGTAAACCATCAAGTCATTTAAAGGCAAGAAACCAAAATGCCTACCATTCTGTTGCATGCAATTTTTGTAGTCAATGAAATTATTTTTATTCCAGTGAATAAAATCTGGTATGTTACATTTACGCTTATGAACAGGGTTGGCCATGTCATAAATCATACATGTCCTATCATCATCTGTATGTTGCTTGCATGGCAACTCATGACATGCATTCACATTACCAGCATGTGTGACCTTTTCATTCTGTTTATGCTGGGAAGAAGTTTTGACTGTCTGATCAGCCATTTCCACAGCTGATTATATTCAATGTCATGATCTAATTCATGTGTGGAATCACCCAATTTATACCCAGTTTTGTTTTTATTGCCTTCCAAAGACTGTGAAACATCCGCACTGGAATTATTTGTGTGACATACTTGACCTCAATCTTTGATCTGAAGTATAATATATCACTTCTTTGTAATCTTCATTCTCAAGGTCTTCTATTGAAGCAAGAATATCAAATCTATTGGAAGTTTCCAATGTTGATTCTTGTGTGTTTTGGTTTCCCTTGTACATCGAATTGTGATTCTTACAAAGCCGCTTGTTGAAACTATCACAACGCCTTGCAGTACGTTTAGAAGGAACGCATTTCCGAGGAGCGCACTCACTATACTGGTTGGAAGCGTGACATGCAATGTTGTGACCATTTTGTTACTAGTTTCTACCATTTGTCTGTGGGTGCATTATTTCTGTTCAACAAGTGACTTGCCATCCAAAATTTCTACTTCTATGGGTGAACACCGACTTGTGTGCACCCATTGTTACTTGTTTTTTGAGTGACCTTTTTGCTTGTTTTTACAGTCAACTTCAGCATGAGGAAAAGTTTTCCCTGCTGCTGCAAAACAAGAAGCACAAATATGCTTATAAAGAACCCCCCTGGTCTCGTTGGACTTTTTCTGAATGCACATGCCCTGGTTGAAGTATGTACAAGGCATTGATTTGGTAGTTTTGCCAAATTTTTTAGCAGTTTGCGATACAAGCATATGTTTTTGAGCATTTGCTCTTCACATTCTATCTATGGCCGAAATATCAGCATAGGATTTGACTTCTCCTTGTTCCATTCGACACAATAACACTGCATGGCTGGCTTTGGCCGAAATCCAAGAAAAATCATTTGCATCATCCATGAGGGAGATCATATAATCAAGCATATGTTGTCTAATTTCTGGATTTGATTCCTCCCTCATGGTTCGACCAAAGCCAGCCACCCACTGTGTAACGGAGAGTTGGTCGTATGAAACACGTTCTTTATTAAGACCTGATAGTATGTACTCATGAGGCCATTTCACTCTGTTTTTTACCATGACTTCCACATTGCTGCCTCTCTGGGACTTAAGTTTCGAGTTCGTACCTGTTTTTGCAAGGTCAGTAAGTCCCTGCAACCGTTGCTCAACTTTTAACTGAATTAAAGCATCTTCTTTCACGGACTCTAACGTGGGCAGTTTGCATTCATTGGAAGTCTCGAACTGTTGGTGTGACTTGGTACTAACCACTTTCTTTGCTTTAGATTTTGTACTTTTAATTTTACTTTTATCCGAAGTCTTTTTACAGTCACCACTTTCAATTTTATCCAATCTTTTTCCTACTGTTGCAAAATCTGGGAATTGATGACCGACTAAACTTTGAAATCCGAAGAAAAATCAGTGGAATCAGTCTTTGAAGTGTGACCTAGGTTGTTGTATTTAACATTTTGACCAGACATTGATTGACTTTCATTATCCGAATGACTGTGAAGCTTTAGTCAGAGAATCAGACATTTCTACACTGTTGTTAACTGACGACTCTATATGATCCAACAAATGATTCAAAAATTGATTATCATCTGCTACTTCAATTTGGACGGGAAATTGAACAGTTTCTTTACTATTGGATCTAAGATTGTACATAACGAGTCATGAAATAAAATACTAATAACATACACACGATATCACAGTTCACTGAACATTGGCAAGTTAATACTATGATACAACAATTACATAAGCATTGGTAAAGTGTGTACAGATGTATAAACAAGGACAAAGATTGAATAAAATACCAAATAAATGTAAAATACTGAAATACTAAACAACATAAAAAGAAAACCATACAGTAACTGTCGTCACGTGTAATATTGGTTCATATGACTCCAGCATTAATCTTTGTGTGTGTCCTCATTGCTTGCCAATGTTGGAATGGAAGAATGCATGTACAAAATCAGAAAGGTCCCACGCTGGTCATTCTTGACCAATAGAAATAAATATGCAAATTTTTGGTTGCTACTAAATACAGAAAGAAGGGAACCAAAATGAGTCTGATGGCACCCAAATGCCATCCTCCACATTCATTACCTTGCGAATCCCATGGAAGTTTTAAACTGTTTAAAATTTCCACTCTGATTTCAGTACTGTGAGCATGTGCAGACAATTTTGTGCATGCACGTATGAATTTCTGACTACAGTAACCGGAGGTGTGGTCCACGGTGTACATACGGTTGTGATTTGGTCGTCTTTTGGTGTAATACGGTGACATAAGGTGAATTAAGGCATTGGTCTTGTGCCAAAAGTGAGTTAAGGTTACTTGAGGTTGCTTCAAGGTTACCAACGTTTGTAGTACTGTCATTCTACTGTTATTGACAGTTAAAAATTTGTGTCAATCAGTGGCCATCTGCCTGTAGTGTGAACATCTAGGATAAAATTGGGTGACCTGGGAGGTGGTTCCGCCACTGAGAAAAACTTCAAACCATGAGACGACCGCCTGTAATGTGTAAGGGGCATAAAGACTAGACTTGCTGCAAGTCCTTGTATTTCTTATTCTACCAAATCTGATACTGTCTGACGATACTGTCAGCCCCAAATTCTGGTAAAAAGTCATTCAGTCCTCATACAATACCTTAGACAAAAGGACATGAAGAAAGTCTACTAAAAACGATAATGCCACAAATTCATGCTATTATAGTAATAATAAAATAGTTAGGCAGGTGATATACAAATAAAGTGTAAATTTTCTTGAGTCAATAAGATGAGCCATTTTAGCTAAGAACTCCGATTGCGAACAGTAACTCTAATCCAAAATACACCTTATATTGTTCATGTGTGCCATGATAAAAAATTCTTTTAAAAAAATTGGATCCAAACGGTGATCCGGATCACCAACATAATGAAATCATATGTTCTTTGTTACAGTATTATCATTTTCTGAAAATTTCATCAAAATCAGTGAGATTTAGTTGCAGCCAAATCTTTCCAGTTGCATGATGTTATGACATCAAATATTTCACCAATCAACATAAACAAAAATGCTTTTATCTGACAGGTATTTCCTAATCTCATTGACAGGTCCCAAACTCCCTTTATTTGTCTAAATAAACCAGAAAAAACAATGACATCATATGTGTATTGCGTCATCATTGAAATATCTTATCATAGATCAACAACCCACAAATTTTAATACCTACAATATACCCCCTTACCATTGTCCTGAATATAAATATATATCTATATATATATATATATATATGTTTGACTGTGAATATATATATTGTTGTTATTACAATAATTACATATTGTCAAACAAATATTAGTTTGGCTACAGGTAATAATTGTAATAACAACAAGAGCACTCATAGAGGGCATACCTCTGCCAAGACCCAATACATCTAATATTGCTTATGTGTGCCATAATAAAAAAATAGTTTAAAGCATTTCTAGATCCAGATGGAAACTCGGATCACCAACATAATAGAACCATCTATTTCCTCTATCATTATCAACAATTTCTGAAAAATTTCCTCCAAATCTGAGCATAACTGTTTGTGTTATTTAGCAAACAAATTATATTTTTGTTTGAGAGTAATTTGGTGTTTCATTCATAAGTATTTTTCCGGCTTTTAGCCCAGAAAGAATGGTTTCAAATCTAAAATAGACATTTTTTTTTCTTAAATAATACTTTCCAATGAAAAAATCATGCATATATATTTAAAATATATTTACACCAGTCCGAATGCTGAGCCAGCCACAAACAACAAGTACAAACACCTGTACACAACAAACAGAGATCAAAGTCAATGTTTTATGTCCCATTCAACAGCCAGGGTCAAATTGGAACAGGTCCTCAGCATTTGCAACTTGTGGGAGTCGTCGCACAAAACTGTGACAGCCTGTGATTTCATGCTAGACTTGCTGACCCACAAGGCCTCTAAGGACTTCTACACACCAAACGGATTCAAAATTAAATGCTCAGAGAGAAGCCCTATCAGATATGAATAAAATTGGTGAAAGGTAAAAGATCCACATTAGACTAAATCCTCACCTACGGATATTTGCAAAAATCGCCAAAAAATAATAAATAAGTAATGCCTGGAAGTGCCCTCCAGATCCAAACCCATCTTTCAAGAGGGTTGCGCCACTGTTGGACCATATCTTGTGTGAATATATATACATACGTATATTACCCAGATATAATATATAGGTTTGATTTATGCTCACAGACAGACAGACCAATGCCCCCCCCCCCCCCCCCCCCCCCACTTCAAGGGATGACTGTAAAAAAGTTATAGAAGATTCAACAAGAGGTTTTTATACATGCTGCTGACACCTCCTAAACCAACAGAAGTCGTAGAACTCTTCAAAACTATTAGTCCCACCCCCTTATTGTATGCTATATAACATTATTTTTTGGTGGGAAAGCAACACTTATGTGATCATGTTCAACTATATTACCATATCTCATTGCATTGCCACTTGTGGGAGTTGAACCCACAACAAAAGTGAGAGCCAGTGATTAGATGTCAAACTTGCTATCCATTAGGTCATTGAGTACCTCAGCTGATTTTCGAATCCATACCAAAAGTCGAAACCAGATATTACACTCCTTGGTTTGGTAACCTTGCACACTCTTCACATTGACATAGTATTAATGCAATCAGCCAATCAGGTTCAGTGATACAAACATTCAATTGTAAGCTGTTTGTTCATTGGTCATTGAAGTGTTGTCTTACAGTGTTGGCATTAACTACAAGTTCTATTCTTACCCATTACAAAGCATTCTGTAAGGTAAAATTAGCGAAGTTTTTTTTTGTGTAGCATAAATTTATAACTTACTCTTTTGTTAGAGCAAATTCTTATCAGGAGAAATCCACGCCAATTTTCACAAAACAATAGCAAACTAACACTAGCCTATTCATTGCATGGTATTGTTTATCTATTTATTTGGCATTTAAAATATGATCCGGATCTGTAACAAAGTCTAATCACCCCTTCCTTTGTTTAGGCCCTACCCACACCAAAAATATCATAAAGATGCATTCATTCAGACATAAATACAAATGAACAGCCAAAACATTTCCTCCATTTTTAAGACAACTAGGTTGTTGTTCAAAGGGGACAACTCAACATGACACAACAAAATATTTGAACAATATTGACAATCTCCTGACAAAGTCCCTGGTCACTTTCCTGTCCGGTTAAATGTACACTGCTGAACAGATTCTAAAATGAATGCTATTGACAGAGAAGTTTGAACATCTCATAACTAAAGATGTGAAATCCAACAGAGTGTACATTGTATAGAAAAGTAGAAGTTTTAGCTAGACGGAAATTCTTCATTTTTAAGAAATTCACTAGAATTAAGTTTCACTAATGGCTAGTTTCTACTTGAGATATTAATACAGAATTATAATTATACTAAGAATTAATTTTCACCGTCCAAGCTGATTAGCTAAAATAGCTAAAGTTAATGTCTGGTGAAAATTTAAATTTATACAGTAGTTAATAAATTACAGTTTGTTTTTTCTTCTTCAAAGTGATCTTAAAACCATTAAAGGCAATAACCCATAACATGTACTCTAAGTAAATTTGTAAACTATTTATTTATTCAGGCTGCATTTTAAACAAACAGTAGGAGTTTGCACTCACATAAACTAGTTAAAGACAGCTTCAGTTACAGTTACACAGCTAGAGATACCCAGCCTTCAAACATGCCTTTGTTCTAAAAACAACGTATGTGCTTTGATGTTTTGCAAACTGTGCTCTTAAACATTGAATTTGAGTAGGCCTTAAGATATTGGTCTTTAAAGCAAAGCTTTTCATTCCTATAAATATGTAGAGGTAAACTTCAGTTTTCTCAAGATATAGATTGGGTATTTTATTTCTGATCAGCTGAGAAATAAATGTATAGTTTGTGCAGTTTATTAGCTGCATTTAACTGTTGCTGATTTATACATCTTTGCAGAGAATGTGATTCATATAGGATGGGTTTCAAAAACTGTATTGGGTGCCAAAATTATGAGGCTAACAGTTCTAGGTCACACCTTCATTTAGGTTAATTAAAGTAAATAATCAACCTAATATCATGCAAATGTGTAAATAAATATTATTCAATGAATACGTAAATGCATAAGTAAATAGTATTCAATGAAAATCAAAATAAAGGTAAGTGTTTTATTGGTTGGAAAAAACACACAATAATATCACTCCAGAAGAGACCCCAAACATCAAAACTTTGTTTATGTGCTTCCGGCAAAACAAAGGAATCATACCGCAAAAACTTAAGGCCACCTTATACATTTATAATCCGTGCTTGTTGTCGATTGATTGATCACATTTTATCCCTTGACAGAATCACGACTTTCCATCTATATATAGTAAACATGAATAATCATTATGTAACACTGTAGAATGAAGGAAACAAACATTCACTGAAGTTTTTATGCAGAGTATTAAAAACCATTTAGGTATAAAGTTTGTACAAAGTTCTTCTTACCAAATGAAACACTTCTAACAGTATGTGCTCCACATAGTTACATATATATGAGTGTGTTTTGGGGAATGATAAGTATATAGTAGATAGCATATGCATATGTTTTGTGGAACCAATAAAAACCATACAAGTTATTTGATGTTTTGCATGTAATGAAAATTTGTAAGCGAAAAAAATTACAATGAGGATTTGTTTTCTAATGATATGGTGGATTTGTTTTTTAATTAAAGAATAATAACAACAAAATTTAAGTTATGCTGTGTATTAGGATAACATAATACATAAAATGTATCCAAAGATTTGCTGGATTATGCATAATAATTTATATCTAGAAATATTTAAAAGAATGTGCTGATGGATATTTCTTAAATATATTTCTTCATGCATAAAGAAATTCAGATGAATATGTACAGTATTATCAACAAAATGAGTAGTATTTTATCTCTAGCCACTCCTCAGCAATCAAATCACATGACTAACGTTGTCATGGTACTATGGGTTTCCTTAGCAACACTCACGTGGCGACTAGCTTCCAGTCATCCACAGTGCTTGGACTTCCTGCCACCTTTTGAGCTCAAAGACAGCACCAATACCTTCTGTGATGGCTACGCTTCTTTTGGCTGTTGTACCAAGAAACATAATATAGCTTTAGCAGGAAAATACAGAGACATCACTCAGAAACTGTATCAAAATGGATTGGGTCATTGTTCTAGTTATGTGAAAGAGCTTCTGTGTCAGGAGTGTTCACCTTATGCGGCACATATTTTTGATTCTGAGACAACCCTGATAAAGCGTCCCCTGGCGGGCATGTGTGCAGCCTATTGTACGGCATTCTATCAACAGTGTAACGATGTAGTGCAGTATTTGACGGATGATGTTATGGTCTTAACTTCATTGGCTGATGTGAGTGCATTTTGCGGGAACAATTCACTGACTGATGTACAATACTGTTATCCAGGTATATGACAAAATATAATTCTATTGTTTGAAATATTCAAATCCTCCCTCCCACATAAATCTTTTGCATTGCTGCTATCCATACCTATCACCGAAATTGTTTTCTTCTATTTGTATGCTAAGTCAACAAATAAATAAAACAGGGTAGCCCTGATACTCTCCCATACCATACCTGCTCAAGTAATTGTAGGTAATGTTGTATATTGAAATAAGAATGTGATCATGTCATAAGCCTCTCTTACGTTTAACCATGCATGTTTCTACAAAAAAAATGAGTTTACTTGCAAGAGACACACAAGTGAAACACATTTAAAATGCCAGTCTTCTGTAGGTATCTTCATCACCCGATAACATACCATGGTCCATGCGGGGAAATTAGCATACTAATTATTTCCTGCATGGTTGTAGGAGTAACTGACATGCAGCCAGACCACTAAATTCTCTTGCTCTGCAAGTAAGACACACTTGCAAAGATCTGCTTCACCCACAAACTGGCCACCACCACAGATTTCACAAAAAAAAACTCAAAAGGCCTGTGCGTGTTATAAGCCATACAGCGGCATGTAAGGGTAGCTTTTGTAGTTCCCTCTTTACTGAGCAAGACTTGTATGAGTGATCTATATCTATGCTGGTGAAGATTATAAGAAGCATCTCTCCGGTTGTATGCAACCATCCATTTTGTGGTATGCAGTTGTTCACCATTCTCGGTTGTAGGATCGCTGAGATATCAGGCAAGTTTTACTATTTTGGCGACTCAGCTTATGACTCACTGGATCCCATAAAAATCTTTCATTTGAAAACTTTGGTCCTACGGGTATATGGCAATACAAACTATAGTATACCACTTCACTTTTGCAGCCAGTTTTTTTTATCCATGAGGCCATCGGCATCTGGCTAGTTGCCATTGTGGTTGTTAAGTCATGAGTTGAGACCCAATACAATCTTATCCCTCTATGGTCAGTCTTGTAAATTTGATTTTGCTACCTAAAATTAACATAAAAACGCCCTGGAAAAGATTACTTTCTTTAGGGCTGGCATCAAAGGGGAGAAGGAGGTCTTTCAGCCAGTCACCACGAAAGTTCACCAATGGTTCAACCCTAATTCAGAAATTTCACATAATTGATATTGATTGGTTTGAGTATGCATATTTATGTATTTCCCGTTTGGGAAAAATGATGGAGCTGATTGAATGAACAAGGTAAGCACTGTTTTACTCGTATCAGTATTGAATATTTTTCAAGGTTAGCACTGAAACTTATTATTTTTACTGTTTCAGATATTCTGACCAATTATGCCCTCAATCAGGACCTGAACATATCCACTGTGACTGAAGAAGGATGCTTGTGCCTGGAAGAGTTTGCCAGTGACCTCAAAAATCCCCTTATTTTTCGGTCTCCAGATGACCAATCTGGACTGATCTTTGTCGGGACACAGATTGGAGTTATATACATCTACCATGGAGATGGATCCAAGGAGGATGAGCCATTTATGAATTTGACTGACGTTGTTCTGACGTCAACCTATGCTGGAGACGAACGTGGACTCCTGGGGTTAGCATTTCATCCGGATTATAAAAACAACAGGAAATTCTATCTGTATTATTCCCTGAGAACTGGTTCAGGCAATAGACAACATATCCGGATCAGTGAGTTTCTGAGGGATTCAATGGATCCCTATAAAGCCAACAGAACATCGGAAAGAGAGATACTTGAGGTGAAACAGCCATACGCAAACCACAATGGAGGAGAGGTAAGGTATAGTTTAACTGTTGTATGGTGCTAAAAAGTATAATCACTACAGTATTTCCTTGTACAACAGAACTCAAAGAAAGTCCTTAGTGGCCCAGTAGGGTTAGCAGGTTTGGCAACTAATCACAGGCTGTCACCTCTGTATGGGTTCAACTCCCACGTGAGACTGCTGATGATCTGTCTCAATATGACCCTGGTTGTTGAATGGGACGTAAAGCCCTAACTTTGACTTTGTATAGGGCTCAAAATGATCTTTGACCCATTCCGACAACACAAGTACAGCCCCAATTCCCCGAAGAATAACATTTCCCTAATTGAAAGATATCCCCGGGTTTTTTTTTTGGTTTTTTTTTTGCTTGTCACTAGGGATAGGACCCAATCACAGAGGACCACCATTTTAAGTGGTCATCAGAGCTACTATGTAACTGCCTTACCTGGGATTGAACCCATGTGCTCTGGGTCCCTAGGCAAGTGTGTTACACACTAGGCTACAGCAACAGATCCCATAACTAAGGTAGAAGTTGAACTAAACATATGTTTCCACAATGAAGATTACTGACATTGCTTTATTTCATGCTAAAGCTCACAAATCATAACATCTGGTCCTCCGTAGCAAAAGACTATTCCTCCGTAAACGTTTTGAGGTTTCATAATGTCTCTACCACAATACAGGATCAATTTTTTTTTCTATTTTTACCCACCATATGCTTTGCTTGTTAATGTTCAGAGTTTAGTAAGAAAAACTGTACATGTGACAGACGGCTTGTGAGCAGATAAATCTTAGAAATAAAATTCTCAAAGTCTACCAGTTCACTGAGTAATGTTTACATAAACACATGACTCTGTAGCCCTTTATGTTCCCTTAACACAGCAGAATAACTGTGTATTATTATTATTATGTATTTATACTCAGCGCAATATCTCCATATACTACAGGACTCAAAGCGCTATTTAACCAATCCGACTGTACAGGTACAGCCCCAACTCACAAGTAACTGACATTCCCCTAACTGGAAGATAGAGGCTCAAGGATGACCATTTATCAACATCCTTGAGGTTCTTTAACCTGCCACTGGGGATAGGACCCAATGACAGAGGACCGCCATTTTAAGTGGTCATCCGAGCCACTATGTATCTGCCTGTACCTGGGATTGAACCCACGTCCTCTGAGTTCCTAGACAAGTGTGTTACCCGCTAGGCCACAGTGTAGATAAAAGTGTATTGTTAGTGGTTTCCCCAATTTATCCATTTTTGATGGCACGTCAACTTGTTAAACTGAATAAACGTTATGTATAAAAACCTGAGAACAGTTTGTTTGCTACTTATAAAATAACTATATTCGGGAGACACATGGTATATTTTATATTTAAGTGTTTGGACATACAAGACACTAACTACCATCCACCAACATTGGTAATTCATTAAGGTAGATCATGTAATAAGTGGGTAAATGGGAGGCTGGCTAGCGAATTCATGTTGGAACTGTGTGTTGATATTTACCAACATAAGCAAAGAAATTACACATTTCAATAGATTGCCAAACTAATCAAACTAACAGCCAAACTATAGCTCTTTTATCAGGTTGCGTTTCATGAAACTATATACAGGAGACACAGAACTCCACCCGAAAAAAAATTAACTGGTTAGAAGAAAGTAAACAAACGGACATATTCAGAGATCAGTAACCTGGAATTGTGGTTGTAGTCTGTGGTGAGGCTTAATTCAATATTATTACATTATGTGTAACACAAATAGCGGGATTGTTTAGTAAGGTTGTAGCTTCTAAAATTAAAATAAACTTTTTGTTAAAAAAATGTGTGACCATCCTTTATCGATATTTCGGTATCAATTCATAATGGTTTTGATTTTCGATATTTATATTTTTGATTTCAATATTATTTATAAAAGAAAATAGCTAGCAATTTCCTCGATAAAATTCTATAAGTTATAGCTACTATATATTAACCTTTTTAATTTTATAGCTTGTATGATATATTTCAAGATACAGTTTTGCACTATTACTGTAAAACCAACAGAGATAGCCCACAATGAACAACTCATCCAAAAGATCACAAGATAAATCGTGACACCCTAAACATAGGCCATAGCAGCCTAGGAATTGGTCGTAAGTGATTAAATCTGCAAAAAAATGTTTGAAATGGGACAAGCATCTAACAATAGCCGGAATAAGTCGGCCAACCAACCTGAGTAAAAATCTAAGTTGTATGGCCTGCACGACTATCCACTTGACTGTCAGCCATGGTTAATCAGGCGGCAATTTTGTGACGCTGAAACTGAGCCAGTAGCCTTGGCTAGGTTATATACTTCAGAGGAACACATTGTCTAAAAATGGGAACAAATGTTTGTCTTTAAAATAAAAGATTTTTTCCCACATACAACTTCTTCCATCACAAAATATGCCTGGTATTTTTTTCAAATGCTTGACACACTTCCATATGTAAACAAGAACCTAGTTAAATGTTGAACTGATCACCTACGATATGAGATGTTAGGTAACTCTGGCCGAACAGAGTACATTGATCTACTGCAGCTAGAGGTCTGGGGCTAGTTTCACAAAGGCCTACCATCTACAAAGAAGGCTACTAAATGTTAGTACTCTACTATGTATTTTCTATCTGTTCCACTAGGGTAGTAGTCTACTGCATCTTTAGTTAAACCTTCTTAGAGGGCTTCTAAATAACTAGTTTTTTTGTCTTTACGAATGGCACTGTAACTGTTTATAATCCGCCGTTTTGTTTTTAACAACTGATTATGTAGTCCTGTACTACTATAGTAGTAAGAGGGCTCTATGTCTCTACGCGCTTAGAGATATTTTCCATGTTAACGTTATCAGCGGAAAACTATACCAGCTAGCTTCACCAAGTATGCAGGATATTTTCATTGGGAGGTAAGCTTCTCTGGGACTGAAATAAGCCTCATACTGAAAAACAAAATGGCCATCACAGGCATTTCTTTGCCTTTTTCTACTGGCTTGTACTCATAAGTAGAAGGTTGAATCTCTTCATACGTATCGACCTGGCTATATCTCTGGAATGATGATTATTGAATTGGACTTGGTGTCATGCCTTAGAGTCTGCCTTGGCAGAGACTAGGCGCTATAGAAGTATAGAATAGAATAGAATATGTATAACAGACATTTGGCCTTCGGCGCTATAGAAGCATAGAATAGAATAGAATATGTGTAACAGACATTTGGCCTTGGGCCCCTCCTTCAAGGTCAAACAAGGATAGCAAAACTTAAAAGTGCTTATAACTCGCTTATTATTGGTCCTTGAGGCTTGCAATGTGAAACCAACTTACAGGAAATCATGGGCTGGGAATCTTCTGATGTGGTCAGATTTGACCATGGGCCCCTCCTTCAAGGCCAAGTGATGGTTCACCAGCTTTGGTGAGTTGTCTTTCAGGTGAATACAAATTTGCATTGGTTGTCAATGCACTTAGTCTAGTTTCAAAACTATTGCATTGGATCTAAGATTTGAAAATGGTTTTGCTACTACGCTTTCAAATAACTGTCAGTCATATACCGTAATGGAAAATTGAGATATTACAATATCTTGTAACATATCTTATTCCTATTGCTGTAAAAGTGTATTGAATGAATTTCTCATTATTGAAAGTGTCGCCTGTTTTCAGTACCACCCAAATGAGGTAAAATGGCTCTGTAGAATTGATAAGGATTTTTAAAAACTCTATGTATATAATGGTGTACTTTGTTATAATCCAAGCAATACATGTTGGGATGGTTGTAAGTACACACCTTTGCAGAACTTATCACATCCTCTTGAATAGGTCTGACATGTACAGTACTTTATTCTAAATAAGTAGTACACAAGAAAGCATTCATAGAGTACAAACCTGTGTCACACGGTTGTTTAAGAAAATTCAGCCTTTTTTGGTATCCAGTATATGTTGCAGATTTTTCCCAACATCACTTCTTTAGTTTGGTCAGGCCCTACCCATATATATAAAAATTTTAGAAAGAGTTAATAATGGACACCTTAAGCTTCTCTTACATCCCATCGTACGTATATACACATGTAAGTGTGCTACAAATATTGATGAAAATTATGAGCCATTTCCAGCCCCCAAGACAAGAAAATGTAATATGGGAATTAATACTGATTATTATTAATGCATTATATTTCTTTATTCCTTCTGAACATATTAGGCGGTACTTTGTAATATAAAATCCTGTCACTAAACAAACAGAAAAACATGGGTAAACATAACCTTCCCCCAAAATTAAAGCCCAAGTTTCCAATATAACCCGGGCTTAAATCGGGTACACAAAGCCGACCAAGCCAATCAATGTTAAAATTTAAAGTTTTTGAACTGCCCAATTAACAAATGACAGAGAAGGCATTTGCAATGCTAGTAATTTACTTTCAACTTTAACAAGAGCAATGCATGGCTTATTATAAAACTGTACTGCATTTGTATGGTTTTATACAGGACAAATATGAGCCTATGTTATAGAAGAAGGCCAAATGCCAAACTAATTATGAGTGTAGCCTGGTAGTGGGGTAGTAGAGATTTGCACGTGCAAACAAAGTGATTGTCCCAACAAGAGTGTCAGTCCTTGAATATCCAAGAACAGACTGCGAGCTAGCTACAGGTCACAACAGTGGGTTTATATACATGCAGGGTACATGTGAGTGTATTATACAACACATTCAAACCCTGCAAGTGAAAAGGGCGCACCTGCAACACTAGCAAGGATAACGCACGTGCTCAAGCCGCTCATACATTACACTTGAGATATGGATGTGTTTGTATCTATACTGCAAGCCCACAGAGAACAATGTGCGTGTCAATTTTCATTGCAGGGTCTCTACGATCTTGATATTCTGTTATAAAATCGCACGTGTAACTTTACTTTGCAAATCAACCAATTTTTTCTCTTTAACCAGGACGTACGTGCATATATGGGATGTGAGAGAGGCTTTACAAGTAATCCTGACTAAAACTAGTTTGACTTATTGCTGGGTGGGTATTACTGCAATTCAGCCCAAGTTCATTGCACTGTACCTCGTCTGGCAAGTGTGAATGCTGTATAGCTAAGAAGGTTACATAAATCTGGAGAAAAGGGACCAACGAACTATTGCCCAAAACCACCTCTCTTGCTTGCATGTTGTATAAGTCATTTATATAATTACAATCTTCAAAAGAAGAAATTTCTTTGTATTTCTTTAAATTAATCATAATCACACATCACAGGAAAGCTATTCACAAGGATTAAGAATGTTTACTTTGATAGAAATCTGCGCAGGAAAATCTTTAAATTGTTCCAAACTCTCACTCCTTTAAGTGCAAAAAAAGTGGTTCAGTAAAGGCCTTTTTTGTTTACCAAACAAAACTCATTCTGTTTGGTTTAGAATAAGAACCATTAAGTCTTACTTATGTATGTGGTCTTATAAACAGTTTGAATATTGTTGCAAAAAAGAACTTAAAATTTCAGTTCAAAGAAAACTCATTGTAAGAAGATGCAAATAAGAAGTGGCATTGTTATGATTTGTGGTCTTAAGTTATTTACAGCAAAAAAAGGTTATGTAACTGCACCAGATCTGCGGATTAATTACCCCACCCCCCACCCCCACCCTTCAGGGCAGGGATGAGGACATTGTAATGATGAACTGTTCGTCTGTTTGGGCATATGCATAATTCAGACAATGTACACCAGATTGGAGTCATATATTAACACACAAGGTCTTGTCTATCCCTGGCTTAGTCCTCCATAAAGATGACATTGATCCAGACCGACGATCCTGAACCTGGATCAAAAATCCATTTTTTTCAGCATTAAAGACAGGCATAGTTTTGTATTTCTCAGGTACAGCTTGTTATTGTTTTTGGTGTTCAGTTTTTTTTACATACCAAATAAATTATGTAACTGCACTCAATGTGTGTATCACTTATCCTCACCAACACCCCCCCCCGTCCTAACCCCTGAACGAGTGATACAAGGGTATTGTAATTGTGTCCAGTTGTTGGTATCTATGTCTCTTTGTCTGAGCATATAATTTTGAAAACTACATGTGTGGACTTCCTCTTGGCTTTCTCCTCATGAAAGATAATCCAGATCCGGAATCATAAATCTAGAAATGTTTTTGTGATTTCATTTCGGTAATATCCACATGCCAAAATCAAGACTGTTCATTGAATCAGGATCATATGTTTACACAAGGTGGGGCACCCTCTTGGTGCTTCTTAAAGTTGATACAGATCACTGATTTTTGTTTAACATTTACCATGTGTAAAGGTTTGTGCATTCACATGATTTGTGGTCTTACAACAAATGGGTTATGTAACTACATGGAACATGTGGATTAATAACCTCCACCAAGGAGATATTACTTTCTTGTCGTTTTGTCTGCTTGTTCATTTGTTTATATGTTAGCAGGATTGGGCAAATAAATAGTTATACATATGTAAGTGTCTGGTTAGCAGGATTGTGCTTGTCCATTTGTCTGTTTGTTTGTGTTAGGTGGATTTTGTGAATATTACTGGTTAGATCTTACAAGAACAAAGCTCCTAGAAGATGGGCCTTGGTCCTACTAAGAACCCATTCAGATTTGAAAGTTGTCGGGCTCCTTATCTGGTTGCAAAAAATAATCTATATTTTCCCATTTACTTATTATCATTTGTCTTGGTGGAGGTATGGTAAATTTCTTCCATAAAATACTTACTAGTGAGGCAAGCTTAAATGGAAAATTTCCAACAGTAAGTTGGGTGAAGATCGGAGAATTTAACGGTAGCATAGAGCATATCATGTTTCTATGCATAAATTCATTCCGTTGGACATATTAGTTGAAGATGAGTATGTCTTAGTTAAAATAAGTAACGGCTTAGAGGAAAAACATAATGTTTCAGACATCTTTCAATATTAATTTTTCAGCATCAAAAGTGTCTGTTTTGATATTATTAAGTTATTTTGTCCATAACAGAAAACACAATAACAAATTGGAATCAATCCTTAAATGTATAGAAAATAATCTTCTGGTTAAAGTATCATGCTGCAAAGAGTGTTAGTTAACAAATGTAATTGTAAAAATTAAAAAAAAAATAATGAAAAAGAAGTTACTTAAAAGATGATTTTGTATTATGAAAGCCGTATTGCATCTGTTATTGATAAACAAAATTTTATTTTAAATGTTGATTGACTTTTTGGGATGACCTTCATTGTTAATATTATATAATCCTTTCAAAAATATCATTGGTTTTATGGTGTAGTAACAGAACTGTTACTAGTAATATTGTTAAATAAATGACATGCTTAACTTTCTTTCAAGTTTTAAATACATTTAATGTATGTACTCTTGGCTGTTGGTTGCTACACATATTATCACATCTAAAAATGGTGTACATTTTATCTGCTATATTTGTGTACTGATTTTATTATTTATTTCGGCTTTTACATTGCTTTCAACACTGTACAGATCATATCACGAAGGGTAGTTGGAAGGGCAGAGGAAACCAGTACATACAGTTCGTCAGGGTTCTGTACTGTAAACTGCCGACCAACGGCAAGCAACTACCAGCTTTCCCACTTGAGGTCATGCCAGGAACCGAACCCCAGCCTCTGATGTGGGAGGCGAAAGTGTTACCACTCTGCCACCGTGGCCCCCTATATGTGTACTGATGATAAATGATATAAAAATAACCCCTCAAATTTTCCATCTGTTCCAGAACACTACTTATTGTAGTGGGAAAACTGCATTACAACACTGACAAGAGCACTCAAAGAGTATATACATCCACCGAGACCCAATACCTTCAATATTCATCCAAATCCATTCATAACGTTTCTAGTTATTTGGCCAACTAACAAACAGACAAACAAAGAGATAACAGCATGTCGTCTTTTACATAACCTCCTTGAGTGAGGTACTTATTACAAGATTCCGGTATTTATTACCAGATTACATATTCTCAGAATGCCAGAGGGATCAAGAAGCCGTCTGTAGCTATCCATTGTAAACCATCTGAGGACAGTCACGCAAAAGAAGTGTAAAGAAAATAATGGCGGCAAATTAGGTGCAAAATACATGAATTTTTTCAAACCATTCTATAACTAGTGTTTCTTAGAATCGTTGTCCATTATTCTGCTGTATGGCCATTCTTGAATTATTGCTCTTGTAAAGCAGTAGATTAGATCAATTAGATAATTAGACAGAAGCAAGCTTTAAACCTCATGTGTGACAATGCTTTTCCTTTTTATCAGTATTTTAGTTTCTCTGTGTTATGTATGCCACTTCTGTATGGTTTGGACTCCCAAAAGTGGTCTGCCTTAATGTGACCCTAGCTGTTAATATAATATACAAAAAACCATATCTTTGATGTCCAATATACATGGTTAATATGATTATTTTCTAGTTACTCTTTGGAGTGGATGGCTACCTCTATGCTTTCCTGGGAGATGGTGGTGCAGGAGGGGATCCTCTCAACAGTGGCCAAAACAGGTAAGAAACCAGTCTAACCTCATCTATGAAAGCCTGCTCTTTTCTGCTTTATCCGGTATTGCATATTGATTTTAGTTAGGAGTTAGCCAATCACCCAAATACTGTGGCACACCTAAGCCTAGTAAGTTACTAATTCATTCATCCGTATTTAGTACGAGAGGTCCTCACTGGCCTTAGTGGTTAGCAAATCTGGCATTTCATCACAGTCACTTCTGTGTGGGTTCCACTCCAATGCTGAGAATCTGTCCCAATATGACCCTGGCTGTTTAATGGAACATGAAGCTCCAACTTTGAAATTAACAATATTCAGTACTAGCCAAGAATGGTTTATCAAAGGTTAAAAGGTATTTGGACAGCCTCTCAGCATTGCCGCTTGTGGGAGTTGAACCCATGCAGAGGTGAGAGTCTGTTATTCGAGGTCAAACTTGCTAACCACTAAGGCTACCAATGACATCTCTCTTCATTAGACTGACATAGTGGACTTGAAGTTAGGCATCCAGGGCATTTACAGTGGTGTGGTGACAGTTAAAAGTGACAGGTAAATACAGATTAACTAAAGATTCATATTTTGATACATAACTAATAGGTGTAATTTTGTTCCCATTGCTAACTTGTTCTGTCTTATTAATTTCATCTGATACTTTTTCCGTGATTTAATTGTTATTTTGGATGTTAAATGGAATGACAATAAACTGAAAGCAGGAATGAAAAAAAAAACTAAAATGTGATATTCCTTATTTTACCACACATAATTCAATATAGTAAAGCCATTCAAAGAGTATTTTTATTCATCTCCTCACAAATCTAAAGTTTAAGTCGTGATGAAACTTCATGTGACGTCATTTTGCATGACTATTTAGGTATGCTGACTCATGAAATGATCAACCTTAAGTCTGAAATTGTGTATGATCATTATTGACCTTACAAAAGTGTTATAAAAGACAAAAAGTAAATGAAAGGGGAGATTCCTCAAACATAAGTAATTCACCAAGATCAGTATCAACTACATTTGTCAAAAGAATAGATACCATTGTCACGACGCGAGGTGTAGAGTGTGGTAAAGAGATATAAACCCTGATGACAAAAAGCCCACATGACCAAAAGACCCCCTTTTGTGACATCCTAAAATGTTTTTAATTGAATGCCGATATACCTTTAGGTCAATTTACAACACAAGGCTTAGAATATGGAGGTTAAAGACCAAGATTCTTCTGTGTGAAAAAACTATGGCATCTATTTAGTACATTTCAAGACCAACACATGGCCTCACTGCCAGAATGACTAAAAAGTTTGACATTTTATCACTAGGCCCTCCCACCTGTGGTTATTGGTTAGAGCTCAGCTCGTGGCAACATGTAGGATGTAATACAGGCCTGCACTGATGTAACCACAGTTGTTGAAAGGGGCAGAAAACACCAACTTTATGCACTGTGCAGTACTTTACTTAGTATTCCTACTTTTTACTCATGATTAAAACTAATAACTAGTACGTCGCACAGGGTGTTGGATATAGTTATTGTTGAATTATCAATAAAGACAGCTTAAACTTTAAAAGGCAGGGACATCTAGTTTCAAAAGGAAATTAGTTTCATATATTGAAATATTTTCTCAAAGAATCCCTTGCAGTGTCTTGAGGGTTAAATTTTCTTCCTAATAAGCCTGCTTGATAACAGTAAAAACGTCCTGACATGCTAACAAAAACTCACATCTTATACTGCATTTGTAACAAACACAGGAGTACGTTGCTTGGTTCTGTGTTGCGTCTGGATGTTGACACCTCTGGTTCTAACCTGCCCTATGGGATTCCAGCTGACAACCCCTTTGTGAACGATCCAGAATCCAGACCGGAGATATATGCTTACGGTATCCGAAACATCTGGCGATGTGACGTGGATGAGGGTGATCCGATCACAGGTAGGATCAGCAGGATTTATTACTGGTTATTATGGTTATCTACTTGATGGCCTGGGTTTGTCTCAGTTTGTTTGGGAAACTGCAGATTGCTGAGGTTAAACAAAATGAATTTTAACCCATATGTTAATGATAAAAGCCGGTTTAATATCAATGTAAAAAATTAATTATAGAGACCAGTAGTGTGCCATAAACAGAATTATTATACCTCAAGTGAGTTTCAGCCAATCAGATTGCAGTATTTGCGGGCAATATGACACGATATTGCCCTTTTTGAGTAAAAAATATGACTCCGATGCCCTTGTAGTAGTAGTAGTAGCAGGATCTCGCAGATTAATCTGCCTGTCCAGCAATCAGTTTTCTCCAAGTATCTCTGTCTTGTGCTATCTTTATTGCTTCTGAAAAACAATCAATATTTAATTCTTTTAGCTGTTTTTGTAAAACATTTATAAGAATTGTTTGTGATTTTCCTTTTGGTTTCTTTGTTTTTCTCAGTGATTCGTGTAGTGCTAGTTTAGCAGGTGCATTATTTGGTAATCTTGCTACATGTCCAAAAAATCTGAGTCTTCTGTGTGCTATCGTAGTTGACCATTCTTTTTGTTGAGTCTTTTCATATAATTTTTCATTGGATATCCAGTTGTTTTTGTGCCATCTTATTCCAAGGATGTTTCGAAGAAATTTTCTTTGCGTGATGTTTATTCTTTCTTCTTGTTTTTTGTTCAGGCCCCAACATTCACTGTTATATAGAAATATACTTTCTATGAGTGCTTGAAAAATTCTCAATTTCAGTTTTAAATTCAAGGTTTTGTTCTTGAAAATGCTGTGAAGACAGTTGAAAGCTCTGTGAGCAAGACTTGTTCTCCTGTTTATATCTTCATTTGTTCCTAAAAGACTTCCAACATACTTGCATTTTTTCCATTCTGTATCTCCATTTCTGGTTATTCTGTATTTTTCTGTTTTCTCTGGATTGATTTTCAGATTTCTTTTCTCGAGTGCATGTGGAACTTCTTTTTCTATGTTTTCAATAATATGTTGTCCCGTTGATGCCCATCCTATGTCATCAGCATATTGTTGGTCTATTGTAAGGAAGTTGTTGTTGTTGTCAATCTTCTGATATGTGTGGTCTTTCAAGAAGTCTGGAAGGTGACTGTCATTTCCTGTTTCTTTGTATTTCTTTAATGATATTGCTAAATATATAATAAAAAGCAAAGCGCTTGCACCATCACCTTGTGGTGAACCAATGTTTGTCATAAATGATTCTCCAATTTTCCCTTCTAATCTTACTTTGTATTCAACGTCTTTTAGTAATATTTTAATTAGATGTAGTTCATCATTTTCTAGTATTTCTTTTAGATCTTCAATTAATGTACTTCTCTCAATGGTATCAAAGGCTTTGCTCATGTCCAGTAAAAGTAAATTTGTTTCATATCCGCAGGATGTGATTGCCTTTTCTGCTAGTGTTTTGAAAGTAAAGATCAGTTCTGTAGCGCTTCTGCCAGGTAGATAGGCACATTGTGAAATTGGTATTATTTTGTCACATACTTTTCCTCTAATTCGATTTATTATACAAATGGCTAGGATTTTTCTTAGAGTAGAGAGAAGTACTACTGGTCTTAAATTTTGTGGTGGTCCTTTTGGTTTGTTTGCTTTCTGTAGAGGTGTTAAAAGGCCTGTTTTTAATTCTTGTGGATATTTCCCAGTTTCTGCTGCTGTATTTAATATTTTTGCAATGTGTTGATGACAAGATGGAGCATATTTGATATTTTCAGCTTTAATAAAATCACATCCTGCACTTTTATTGTTTTTTAAAGATTTAACTGCTTTCCCTATTTCTTCTTCAGTGAATGGTTCTTTCAATTTTTCTGGTCTTATGTTTTCTATTTCTTTTGCATTTTGTGTTTGGAAGCATCTTTTGAAATGTTCGCTTATTTCTTTGATTTTTTCATTTGTACTGTTTATAACTTTGTCATTTCTTTTGATTACAAGATTTTCTTTTTGTAGTTTACCTTGAATGATATTTAAGGCTTTAAACATCCTATGAGAATCTTCTTTTGCATTTTCGATTTCTTCTATTAAATTTTCCAGATGTTTTTCTTTTAGATCTTTATTTAATTTCTGTTTCTTTCTTGTAATTTCATTTTTTTTCTTTTTCAGTCTTTGTCTTTCTTCTCTGTTGTTACATTCATCTATTTCCTTATTTAATTCTCTTTGTCTTTCATTTAATTCCTCCAAGTCACTATTCTTTTGTTTTGTATTTGCTCCATGTTTTTTATCTTCAATTTCCTTGGTTGTCTTTATCAATATATTTGATAGTTTATTCCAATATTCTTGCGGTTCTTCATTTTGTATATTTGCATTTTTCAATTCTTTCTCTACTGTTGCATTGTATATTTCTTTTCTTTCTTTTAGATGTTCTACATTTAATTGGTTTCTTGAAGTTTGTAGATTTTGTGTATAGATTTTTCTTCGGCTACTGTTTACAATTTTAAATTTGCTTAGAATCAGTTTGTGATCAGTGTCAATGGAAAGTCTATTTGTAGCTTTGGAGTCAAAATTTAGGTTTCTTAAATTCTTGCTGGCTATTATGTAGTCAATTTGACATCTGTAGGGATTTCTTCTTCTATATGGGATGAAACTGCTGGTCCAGGTATTTATCTGTTCTAATTTGTGCTTAAAAAAGGTATTGCATGCATAAAGGTTATTTTTAAGTAACAACTCTACTAGAAAATAGCTGTTATTAGACTTCTTTTGATTTGAGTAGAGTCCAATTATGTCCGGATATTCTTCATGATATTTTCCAATTTGAGTATTAAAATCTCCACACAAAATTACTTCTTTCTTGTTTACTTTGTTGATGATACTTTCTAAGGTGGTATAGAAATGTTCAATTTCTTTTATAGATGAATTCGAGGTTGGTGCATAGGCATTAATGATATACAATGGATGTGTTCTACCATTATTGTATTCAATATAAACGGTTAGAAGTGCAAGCCTGTTTGAAAAGCTTTCAAATTTACAGTCTAAATTGCTCTTGGTAATGAACCCAACACCATGAAATGAATTGTTACATTTACCTTTGAAAAAGGTGTATCTTTTTGTAGATTCACTTCCTAGTATTGTATTCCATGTATTTTCTGCCCAAATTCCATTTTCTGGTTGTATTTGATCTGTTTTTTCTTCTCCTTTTATCTTGGTTTCCTGAACAGCTAAAATGTTTATTTTGAAATGTTCTATATCTTGGCACAGTTGTTGTACTTTTTCTTTTTTTGCAAGCCCACGACAATTCAGGGATCCAATAAACAAATTTCTTGATTCTTTAGATAGCACAGTATGTTGTTGAAGAGATACTTGGGAATTCTGATGCCTGCTGAGCATTTAAAACGAAAATAAAGTTTAAATTTTCGTTGTTGACGAGCCACCGTCAACTTCCGTTTTTCAAAAGATTTTTCTTCCGTTTTTCAAAAAACTCCGATGCCCTTTTCGTCTTTGAATGTAAACAAACTACGTACTAGATGTTGTTTACTGGATACATCATTGTTACGTCACATATGACGTTATTCAGTGAGAACAAAAAGTTGGGGGGGGGGGGGGGGGGGGGGGGTGATATTGATTTTTTTCAGTAGTAGAACTGGATACTGAATGACTTATATGTAGTTGGTTTGTGACATCACATTTCATCATATTTAAAGAGACTTGTCACAAACATTCTACTCTCTTCTATGCTTTTAAAGCACCTAATCTCTGCAAAGGCAATTACTTTTGTATGCAATTACAAAAGATGGAAAATAAATACTTTCGGTATAATAAACAGAATAAAACAGTTCTTTCTGGGCAATATTGTGATTTATGAAGCCCGAGGGCAAGTGATATTGCCCGAGGGACGATAGGAAAGAAGTGCTCAGAAAGAAGTGTTTTATTCTGTAAATATTGTCCCTACACACAAAGAACAAGTACCAAGTTACCACGCAATAGCTGCACTGTTAAAACCACTTGTGTTTTGATATTACTTATGAATATAAAGTAATTATAATTTTAATAGCTTTAATATCCAGGATCATTCTCAAAATGAGATATAAGTCCCATCTTGTACTCTTTTTTTATTATGATCCAAACAATAGTATTTAGGAAAACCTGCAAAATAAAGTAAACAAAAAAGAACGAATAGCAATGAGTTTAATATCTCCTTGATGGATGCAATAATTCTCTCTAGTGCAGAATTCTTGCATAATTATCTGAATTATCTCAGTGCACAGATAGGCCAATAGCTGCACTCACCACCGTGGTTTATTTTTATGGGTAGTTTTAAGGGCAGACAAAAACTAGTACATACTAGATGGTCAAAGATTCTGTACTCAAACAATGCAAGGCATCAGTAAAAAGAACTACCAATTTTCCCACATGGTTTCTAGGTTGGAACCGCAGACCTCAAAGGTTGGATGTGAATCCCACTACACCCCTTTGGACATTCTTGGAATAAACTGTTATTGGACCCAGATAATTAAGTAGTTGAATGACCTTGAACCACTACATTTGGTTCAAGATATTTTGATTTTGTATATCCACAATAATTACATCATCTGAGTTATGTGAGGGAACTTTAAATTCTCAATATATATGTAAATCTTTAAAACAATTATGGGAGTGTTGACTTAAATTAGTCTTTCTAAAAATTTTCAATTGTGAGTTGAAACTTTGGTTGCACTTGTAGTTGCACTATATATTAGTCTAAACTGAAGCCTGGGACAATATCTGCAAGCCCTTAAACTCCCGCTAAACTGATAATCAAAAAGCCTCTCATTTCTTTTCCAAACTTTAATGAAGTTTAATGCTAACAGGAGGCCAATATGGAACCTTTCCACATTGCCAACCAGAAAAGATTTATATCTACTCCCCCATTGACTGGTGGGTTAACAGCAAAAGAAATAACTGTATTAATAAAGTCAAGGGCGGCCGCCATTTTGCTTCAGAGTAATGTAACAGATTTTCCTTGGATAGTCTAATTAATAGTTCTTTTTGATTGGAGGAAATAGTTTACTTACTTACTCCAACATTCCAGGCACATGTATGCATTTTGACTCATGGGTAGAACTATTTGAAAATATTAGTAATCACTGGTAAGTCATGGGAATCGTTAACCTTCAGATGATGCGCCAGCAAGTGTTTACAAACTACATCTATTGGGCCATAAACAATTCAATAAATATTGTAACAGCAATATGCTTAAGGCTTTCTCTAAATAACATTTCACACCATTTGTGTGAGCTAGTTGTTCCTATTTTCTGGAATTTTGTAAAATCACCTGCCACCATTTTAAAGGTTTGTATGTCAAACTTGTCAAACAAGGTGGGAACTAGTTCATCAAAATCTATCGATTGATTTATACTGCTGACTTGGAGGTCCTCGGTGGCCTAGTGGATAAGAAAGTTTGACATCTAGTCAAAGACTGTTACCTCTGTGTGAGGTCAGCCCCCACAGGGATGTAAAACCCTAATGCCCCTGTTGCACCAAAGGATTAATCCCCGATTGGTCCTGGGACCCTTAATCCTTGATAGTCTGTGAAAAAAAATCTGAAAAATGGGCGGGAAAATGGAATCTTGTGGGAGTTTGTGATCGGTTTCAACCCCGATCCTGTCATGGATATACTGACTGGGTCTCGGACTGGTCAGAGGCTTCCTCAGGGCTCCTGGGACTGATAACAGATTTCATAAGACAGCAATGGGCGATTTTTGTTGAGGTCTGGGACAAAGAGTCTTGCACTTAAGAGTTGCAGGACGCCTCAGACAACATAGGATTGTGTAAATTTGAGTCCGAGAAGGCCTCAGGAAGCCTGAGACTGGATAATTCGTGGATAGGGGCGAAAGTGGATTGGTTACACTCGTGAAAAATATCAAACATGTTTGATATTTATCCCCACCAGAACAAATCCAAACAGACCCAAACAGACTTATTACAAACAGATTATTATTATTCTTCTCCTGTAGTAAGACTGTCCTATGTTTAGGTTATGGCAGAGGGAGAATTATCTGCGGTGATGTGGGCCAATCAGCATATGAGGAGCTTGATGTCATCAAAAAGGGACTGAACTATGGGTGGAACAGCCGCGAGGGTTACCAGTGTTACAAAAAAGAAAAGTGTAATAAGATAGGTAAGTGTGGTGTCAACATATGTGATAAGATAGGAAAGTGCAAAGTCATCAAATGAAGAGTGACAGGTAAGGGTCATATGATCAGACTGGCTTACAGTTGTAAGTGGCATGTCATCAAATGTGATGAGAGAAGCAACTGTAACTTTTTAAAATATGCAGTGATTGGAAAGTGTGACATAACCAAAATGTGATAAGATAGGGAAATGTGACTTCATCAAATGTGGCAAGAGATGTTAGTGTGACATTATCAAATGTGTAGAGATAAGTTAGTGTAACATCATTAAATGGTGTGATATAGACCACGTGTCTTCATGATGTGACATAAGGAAAGTGTAACATCAATAAATGTTTCAAGATAGGCAAGTGTGACATTATTAAATGTAGTGAACTATGTAAGTATGGCATCAATTAAAGTGGGGAAGATAGATGAATTTAACTTAGAAATGCTGTACAAAATTGATACATAATTTGAAATTTTATGTCAATGATAACATTACATTGCAATGTCAAATGGTGTACATAAACACCCTTGACCTGGTCACTGGTGTGCATTTTGAAATGAAATTAATTTAGCTTGGCTGTCCCTGGAGTGTCAGTGGGTCCAAAAGAACAGGAAAATCTTGGTTAGACAACTAGATGTAATACTTATAAATACATAGTTACGTAAAAGCGCAAGGCTGACCAGTTGGGTCAGTTGGATTATCATCAAAAGCAATCTGAGGATTTTTAGTGTCATAAACAGGACTAAGTACAAATACTTGTGTAAAGTTTGAATCTATTATGTAACATACTGAAACACTTGACTAAACAAGAAATGATAAAATATTTTGTCCAGAGATAAATATATTACTGATTTAGGGCATTCGGCACTTTGAGATATTTTATAAACAAATATGTGTATTTATTGGCATAATTCTACAGGTCCTGAAGAGCTTCCTATTCACGCCTACCCTCATAGTGTCGGGAACTCAGTGACTGGAGGTCATGTCTACAGAGGCTGTCTCAACCCAAACCTACAGGGCCACTATATCTATGGAGATTATGGAAGAGGGTGGGTGCAATATTTTGATCATGATCATAAATAAAGATGTTCCAATAAATACCACAGAAATTGATTTCTCACTTTCTGCATTATTCTGCTAAGGAAGGTCTAAAGAATTGAAGCTCTGATGAGGTATAATCCCATGGTTTCCCCTCAGGCAGGAGCAGGGAAAAATTACATGGTTTACTGTATATACACACATGGTACATCGGACAGAGCAAGTGCTAGAGCTCCATGTTGAAGCTAATAGTAATAGTTGTGTGATTTTTTCGTGAATGTGATGGCTTTTAAACCAGGACCAATTATACCATAATGTTACCCAAGCTCCTATTAGTTTGTCAGTGTTTAAAATTTTATGTTTGTATATTCTCTTGTATATTACCAAAACAAACAGCTGATCTGTTTGACTTTTAAGGGCATAATTGGGGTCATGGTGACGCAGTTTATAAGATTGCCTCCAACCGGTGAGATCAGAGTTTCAGTCCCGGTCTGACATCATGTTGGAAAGCTGGTAGTTGGTTGCAGTTTGCAGTACAGAACCTTGACCAACTGTACGTACTGGTTTCCTTGGCCTTTCCAACAAACTGTCACAATATAACCAAAAAAGGTTCTAGGCGTGACATAAAACATTAAATATATATAAATAAATAAAATTTAGGTCACATTCAGGTGAAAACGATATAAAACCTACTGACACAGCCTATCACAATTTACTGACAAAGAATTGTCAAAGGAATATATAATTATGAAATAAAAATGCAGTGAATTTTAATTTATGGATACAGCAATTCTTGATGTTTTATGTGCCCCAGATATTTAGAAAACAACAGAAAAGCCACACAAAAATCAAATTGTTTTAGTTAAAATTTTTGAAGTAATTAAGAAAATGTAATGCAGGCCATCTTCAATTGCATTTATATCAGACTAAAACACTGCTGGGTCATCTTGTTTTGTCCCTGTAAATCGGACTCCCTCCACATTTAGTGATAAATATGAAGCTCCTCGGTGGCCTAGTAGGTTAGCAAGCATAGACATCTTTTCACAGACTTTCACCTCTGTGTGGGTTCGACTCTCACAGGTGACAACGCTGAGGGGCTTATCCCAATATGACCCTGGCTGTTGAATGGGACGTAAAACACTAACCTTGAACTTTAATGATAAATGTTTCTTGTATTACCAGTCGCCTCTTTAGACTGAAAGAGACAAGAGAGGGAAGCAACAAGTGGGAAGACCAAGAGATCCACATGTGTGGTGATGACATCTGCTTCAATGGACTCACGAACCAGTACGAACGGAACATCCTGTCCTTTGGAGAGGACTACAATGGTAATGGTCTGCTTGTCTTGTAGTTCTCTATGCAATGGTGATTCATTCAATTTTGTGGATTTTTTGAGTTGTACCGTTGGTGTTTTTTGTGTTTGTAACACTGTGGCATTGCTAAGACTTTATGGCTTAAGGCAATTACATATTTGTAGTTTGTATTTTGGGCTGTTGTGCCTCTACATTACACAGAAAACAGTTCACATCTTCATTGCAATGGTAAGATTTGGTGGTATTAGGTGGTTTTACATCTTCTTTGCAATAGTTATATTTGTGTGGCATTGTACAGTTTCATATCTGCATTGCAATAGCAAGAATGTTTAGCCTGGTGCAATTTCACTTCATCATTGCAGTGGTAAAATCATGCAGTGAAGTCAAAATAGGGGCTGCGTGAGGCTAATAATAAGTTTCATGGGATGAATATAACTTAGAAAGGTTGGGGAAGAGCCTTTGACACAGAGACATTACATAATATTTACACTAGTAATTAGTGGGTTAAAAATAAACATGAAATAACAAGAAAGGTCAACACATAGAGTAGAATAAAGTTACAATAGGGTATGAACTGAAAATACTTGACATAAGTACTGAACACACATGACGTGAGAACTGAACATGACCTGTGGAAAGATTTTTATGACACCAAATCCAGTTTGAACGTAAGGAAGGGTAGCCACAGTGAGGCTACACAAGGTTTGGAAGGCGGGAAACTTACTGACACAGTTCATAAGACAGTTCACAACATGCTTACACAGTAATACCCTAATTAGCATGAGAGTGACACCTGTACCCCCAATGGACTCAAAAGGTTTGCAATGCAGCAGCAAACATTTGTGAAATTCCAAATGTAAGAGGATGTGTTATTTGGTAATTTAATATCTCCATTTCAAAGGTATGACTTTGTTCATTGGCCAGTTGAAAAGGCACGATTTTGTGGCATGCAGCTGTTTCACATCTTTATTGCAATGGTGAGATTTTGAGATATTGAGAAGTTTTACATCTTCATTACAATGGTAGCATTTCGTCCGTTCAAAATTGCACATGCTTTTTTACAAAGGTAAGATTTTGTGGTTTTGGTCAGTTTCACGTCTTAATATCGACTGGAAGACATTTTGGCAGCAGGTAGTTTCATATATCCAACCCAATGGTGAAAGTCCATGGTAAAGATCTACATTACAATGGTATTGTTGGGTTTTGATTCAGTATGATTTAATTGAGTCAGTGTTGCTTTCAACAATTTGTAAAAAGTAAATCTGGACAGGTAGATTTAAAGGCAGAGGAAATCAGAACATACTAGGTGGTCAAGCGTCTGCACTGTAAACTGCTGGGTTTCAATAAGCAACTACCAATTTTCTCACATGAGGTCTGGTATGGGTTTAGAACCACTGACTCAGACATGGGAGGGGATTGTGTTACTCACTACACTCCCAAGTCCCCTATTTTGGTTGATTGAACTATGTTACAATATACATAGTAAAATATGATTATTTTTATATCTTCATTCCTCTATTTTAGTAAATTTTGATGGCCTTTTTATGATAAATGGGAAGGCATGGTGGATTTTGCCAGTTTCTACATATAATGTTTGATGGTACGATTTTGTGTGTGTATTATGTCTACACTCTGTAATGAAGTGGCTAGGTTTTATGGTGTGATTTTACTATTTTCTACTTATTAGACTTGTTTATTCTTTCCTAACTTAATCCGTATCTAAATAAATGGTTCATAATAGTGCATGGCATCAACACATGTCTGCAAGTATTTTTAGCATATTATCCTGTGGATATTCCTTGTCATATTGATTGTAGTAATTAAGTGATCGCATTTTGTGACTGCAGGTGAAATTTACATGCTGACAACCAAGTGGCCTAGTTCTATAGCCAAAGTAGGCAAGATTTACAAGATAGTGGACCCCAGGAGGTGAGTTGTCAATTGTTTAATCAGATGAAGCCTCATTGCAACTAGAGTTGTGGCTCATTTGATGCCAATAAATTACAAAATCAAACTCACATATGATTCAGAATTTGACAAAAAAATAAAATCATATTGGCAAAAAAGGGTTAACAATTTTTGAAAAACTGTATGAGATATCTGGTTCTTTATTAAGACACAATAATGGTTCTATGTTGTTCATCTGTTCTCCTACTATACAATGTAAAACTACTTCGATTCAGTCAGCAAGTTGAGAAACACGTATAAAATCTTAGCAAAGACAAAATCAGTTTTTCCTTGTCAACTGAAATCTTGTGAGATTCTTATATAATCACTGTGACAGATTCACTTGTCCAAAGTTTTATTTCAGACCAAGAATGTTTAACACCGCTTTATTATGTAAATTGTAATGTCAAAGATGTAGTTGTGTCTAACATTGCTATTCCATTTTTTTCGTTTTAGGCGAGGAGATGAAGCTTTATGTCGAAGTAGTTCCTGGAACACCCAAGATGTCAGTACCTCAAGTACTAGTTCCACAAGTACCACTACAGCATCTACTACAACATCAGGACCAACTAGTACTTCATCAGCCAATATGGCAGGTATATTATTATGTAGCTGTCCACTACATAGGCGCCTAATTAATTTCATCCCTATTTATGCCTTTAATTTATTAAAAATAATTTTATTAAACTCTACCATTTATAGCAACTTTAAAACAACCTGGAATTAGCCAGATATTTCTTTTAACCTGGGATAAAACATTTTCCTATCAGAAATGATGACACAATATCTGCGAGTATTGAATAACTTTTCCAAATATTTTATTATTGACTTGGTTCTGACATTGGGACTTCCATAAAGGTTTTTGCTAGTGAACTTGTTAGATGTAAACATTTCTTTACATTCTCACTTCCCATTTCATACATCCCCATTTAAAACACCAAAATGACTACAAATTTACCCACTGACCTTGACATTGCTATGTATTTCAGCTTGTGCAGACATTGTTTTCGTTCTGGATGCCAGTGGCAGTGTTGGTCTGGCCCAGTTTAAGGTAGACATGCTCCAGTTTGTTCTCCATCAGGTGCAGTCGCTATCCCTTGGTCCAAACTCCTTCCAAGTTGGGGTAATCACTTTTGGCAACAAGGCCAAAATCAACATTCCATTGGACAGAAGCCATGACCAGTCGGAACTAAAGAATTTGATACTGGGGATACCTTATAAAGACGAAAATACGAACACTTCGGGAGGCCTAAGGGAAATGAGAGAGAGGCTCTTCACTGAAGACTATGGATCAAGACAGGGCAGAAGAAAGATTGGCATTCTGCTCACTGATGGAAGGTCTACTTATGATAAGTCCAAGACTATACCTGGTAGGAATTGTCTTACATTTACCTGTATTGATGGTATTTTAATCTATGCTTTCTTTCTTTTATGTCTCCATGTTTGTCTCACTATCTCTGATAGAATCTGTGTTGCATTTGATTTTAGGTTACGTTCTTGTTTATATCCTTCTTTTGATTCCTACATTGCCAGATTTCTGTCTGTTACTGAGACCACATGATAAAGTATTGTCTGCAACTAAACAAGAAATTGCCTATCATTTATTGACTTGTATTTTCATTAACTTATAAATTGGACTTGCTTTAATACCAGTTTCCAGGGAAATTTTATTCAGTATATTTCTTAATTATCATTCGTGACCCACCTGTTTGGTAGGTTTGAAGTTTATGAGTCAGGGGCCGATTTCACAAAGGGACTTAAGTCCAGATTTAGACTTAAATTTAAGACTTTGATCTTAAATTTTGTGAAAAGAATGTTAAGTCTGTGGTCTTAGACTTAGCGGATTTCACAAAGCAGCTAAGTCCATGAAATTGCCAAGTCAGTGGACTTAACTTAAAGTCTGGGAGGTAGTGGGCTTAAATTTTGTAAAGAGGACTTGAATATGGCCGCCATAAACTTTTTTCCACTTCAAAATTTGAAATGGCTGTAAATAAAGTATAATTGCACAGAACACCTCACTAAAGTAGTCTTTGGGAAGTTTATATGTGGCAACAAGGTTTTCCATTTCAAAACAGCACTTATCCTTAGATAAAATAAATCAAATTAAGGATATATGGCACCAATATTATATTTTGAATAGATATAAAAGGTCACATGACACAGAAAACTACTGTGGTTATTTAATAAGCTTGGACTTAGCTAAGTCACCTTTGTGAAATCTATTTTAAGTCCTAGACCTAGCTAAGACCACAGTTTTAGATTTAAGTCCCTGACTTAGCCAATAAAGGGACTTAGTTTAAGTCCTTTAGTGAAATCGGCCCCAGATGTCAAGTTTAGTATCTTTGTAAAATCACTTTAGTCTGAATCTTTGGGCCCAGCAAATTAGGATCAAATATATGTGCTAAAAGTCACAGATTTGAGTCTAAGACAAGGCTAAAGCCCTTTTGTGGAGCTTAGCCAAATTTCAGATGTTTCCTTTTTTATAAAGCTATATCAGAGTTCAAACCTGAGATGTGGTCAATGAACTTTGATATACATGACCTCTGAATTACTCAAAATATGTTGAAGTTTTCAGATTTTCACAAATTTTATACCTTACGTATAATAAATGACTTACACTAGGCCCATATTCACAAAAGGGAGCAATCTCAAGTTGAATAAAAATTAGCTCAAATTCATAGCTGTTTATACTACACTTGAGCTGATTTGTGGCTCACTTTGATGTAATGATTTGCTTTTGAAGTAATTTAGTCTTTAACAAGTCTAATTTTTCAAATCTTGCAGAGGCCAGACTAATCCATGCAGACAAGATTGAAATGTTTGTGATCAGCTTTGGAAATAGGAGGGGACTTGACCAATATGAACTAGAAGCAATAGCTAGTAACCCACATTCTACTCATTTGATACATCAGGATAAACTAGATCCAGAAAAAGTCACCTTCTTTCCTTGGAACTCCTCTACGTCTAGGTATGCATGCACTGATGCTCAGAGTACAACTGTACCAACCACGAGTACGCCTGTACCAACAACATCAACTACACAGACATCTTCAACTTTCAGACCCTCATCCAGTTCAACAACAAAAGGTTTGTGGGATAGAATACTAATAGATGAATGTATTACTGTTTTAGCAAACAGAGGTTTGGCCCCGTATTCACAAAATGGATCAAGATCAATTTTAGCTGAAAAATCAGATCAAATTTAACATAAATTGTTCTAAAATTGAGCTGAATTTTGGCTCAACTTGAGCTTGACCCCTTTTGGAAATACGGCACCAGGGCCTGTATTCACGAAAGATCTTAGACTTAGCCAGGTCTTTGGCTTAAATCCAGTCTTAAAGTTAGTTTTGTCTTAAAACCGTATTCACAAAGGGTGACTTAGCTAAGTCCAAGATTATCAAATAACCACAGGGGTTTTCTGTGTCATGTGACCTTTTTTTCTATTCACACTATACTATTAGTGACATAAAGCACTGTTTTGAAATGGGAAACCTTGTTACAACATATAAACTTCCCAAAGATTGATTTAGTGAGGGGTTCTGTATAGTTATACTTTATTTACAGCCATTTCAAATTTTGAGAAAGGTGGAGAAAAGTTTATGGTGGCCATATTTAAGTCCTCTTTACAAAATTTAAGCCCACTACCAACCACTCTTAAAGTTAAGCCCTTATTTAAGCCTAAGACTGGTCTTAACTTCTTTGTGAATACCCCTAAGAGTAAGACAAACGTTATAAACAGGTTTGTCCTTTCCTTTTAGTGAATACGTCTCTGTCCGTGTCTTTCTTGTTATTGTCCTTGTGATTTTCATGTTCTGTATATACATGTTTATATATATAATGTAAAATGTCAAAAAATATCAATAAAAAAAAGACTAAGACAAACGTCTTAGCAATTTTTCTGCGAAAGTTAAGACAAAAGTCTCAACTTTAAGCCTAACCCCTGGCTAAGACCTTTCATGAATACAGGCTCAGGGATTCACATAAGGTCTTAAGTCTTAGACAATTTTTTTGCTTAGACCAGTCTTAAAGTTATGACTTTTGACTTTAAGATTTCTCTTAAATTGGGATTCACAAAAAGTGCTCAGCAAAATCTTAGCTGAGACAAAATTTGTGCAAAAAGTCTTAACTACTTTGAATTCAAATTAACAAATTTTAGTAAAACAAAAACATTTTTTATCGATAAATACACCAAACATGCTTTTCAAAATTATCAGATTTGTTACTTTTTTTGTAAAATTTTGTAAAAATAGTAGTCTTTGTGTTTTATTGTGAGTCAGCCATTTTTATGACAATATTTTTACCACAAGAAGGTAAATTGTGGAAATTTATAGGTAATTAAATTATGTAAATTTCTATTACAACCCACAGAAATTACTTTAATAGGAAGTATAGATCCCCATAGTATATTTTCTGTTGTCATAACAAAGTTTGAAATGTAAATACATGCAATGGAATATTTTAAAACTTAAGTCTGCCCTGCAGGGGTCTTAAAGTTATGACAAAATCTAAGACAAAAGTAATTAAACTTTTCAATTTTATTGCACTACAATAGCTTACCATGTGGGACTGAATGGTGGTGCCGTTTTCATGAAAAGTCTCAAACTGAGCCAGACTCAAGGCTGAGTCAGGGTCTCAAATCTGAAACTTTTGTCTCGGCTGAGTTTTTTGCTCAAATGGATTTCACAAAGGGTGGATCAGCTGAGACCAGTCTCAAGTTATGGTCTCAACTTTTTAATCTCATTTCATATATTTAGTGGGCTTATTTTTAGTTTACAAAGTTATATTTCATGATTATTATCATTTTAAATATCTTTAATACTCATCATACAAAGAAATAATATGATAATATATTATTTTAAGTGATCCATAAGATTGCGACTCAACTGAGGTTGAGTCTGGCTTTGAGTCCACCCTTGAGGCCTGTCACCTGATAAAAGCCTATAAAGCATGTCAATTCTATTGACTTTTGTTATTAGTAAATATTGAATATGTGGCTGTAATTACAAAATAAAATGAAAATAGAAGATTTCAAGATTTATCAATTTCATTTTGGAACAAATTGTATCGCTTTATGTGTTTTTTGGCATCAAAGCTTGGACTGAAATTTGAGACACCTCCTTGATGGGCTCAAATTTGAGCCTGTGACTGAGCCAGGTCTCAAGTTGAGCCTGTTTGTGAAATGCATTGAGTCTGAGTCCACAGACTCAGCAAAATATTTCCAAAATTTGAGACAAAGTCTCAACTTTTGAGTCTGACTCAAGGCTTAAGTCTGTTCATGAAACCGGCCCCTGAATTTAAAAGCCCAGTGGTGGGATTACAGCTGAGACTAGAAGAATGTTGTTCATTTTTCTTGAATTTATAATTAAAAATATACCAAAATAATGAATTTTTGTCTAAGACCCTTTGTGAATCCCATTTTGTCTAAGCCAAAAAAAGTCTTTACTTTATGACAAAATTCTTGCACAGTTAAAACTTTTCTCCTAAAGTCAAGACAATTTTTTTTGTCTAAGGCCTTTTGTGAATCCTGGCCCTGGGCTGGTATTCATGAAGGGTTTTAGACTGTGCGGCCGGAGTTAAGACTTTTGTCTCAGCTTAGTTTTGTCTTAATTCTATATACACAAAAGGTGACTTAACTTGACCATTTATGACCAAAACAAACAAAATGATATCAGCCAGCCAATTGAACGATAACTTGCAATATAGCTATTGCCAAAGTGTAGTCTATGTAAACACAAATTACAGACATCTGCTAGTTTTTCAGCCATGTCTGTGATTTTTTTCCTGCTGTCACAAATGTCAATCAAAGAATTAGGCTCTACCCATAAATAAAAATGTGCAGATGCATGCTATGTTGTGAAACCATGTGTGCAAAAAAAAGATAACCACTTTCTTTGTAACAATGACTTACATCAGCTATATTTAGCTTTGTAAATATAAAAATATACTGTGTCCCAGGTTGTGACATCAAGCAGTTTGCTGATTGGTTATGTGTCAATTAAAGTGCTGATCTTAGAAAGAAAAACATCCTAAAAGGGTTGTCAATTGGTTTGGATTTTATAAGAAGTCTATAACTTGGTTTTAATAAAATGATATATTACCCTTATTTGTATACAACTGGCGCATACCAACCCAGAAACCCACCCTTGTTTGTACATAACAACGTTTTTTTAAACTGTTACCTCTGGTGGCAGGTTCTTTCTCCTATGTCTCTGTTACAGTAAAAGGTTTGGGCTTTGCATTCCATTCAACAGCCAGAGTCATACTGGGGAAAGTATACAGAGGTCAAACATACAGCAGTTGTAGCCTCTGATCATATGCCAAATCTGCTGACCTCTAGGCCATTTAGAATCTTCTTTAGCAAGAAAAAACACTTCTTCTTTTATATTCCAGCAATCGCCAGAGAACTTTGGTCATGTGATTTTGACAGTGATCCACCCTGGGGACCCTGGTGTGAAATGGTCCAGTCTCTCAAAGATCAGTTCAGCTGGAGTGCAACCAATCGTGAGACACCATCCCAACCAACTGGTCCCAAGTCTGCACAGAATGGAAATTATTTCATTTACATAGAGACCAGTAATCCCCGGAAACCTAATGATACCGCAGTGTTAGTCCTAGTCTTATTCTGTCTCTATGTCATTGTTGTCTATGTAGTAACTATGTTAAATTAATAAATATGACGATGCAGAATCTGATATGGTTTTCCTGTGGAAAAGGTAGTAAAACTATATAAGAATAGTACTAAGCATAAGAATAAAAGTGTAAGAATAGTACTTATGGTCATTAGGTCATTTGTTGTAAAACATCATGACTTTATTCAAATCATGCCTCAGTAAAACAATTGTTATCAACTAATCCTCTCACAGTCAGATGTGATTTTGTTGAATCAGTCATTCATCTCTGTTGTTGTTTGTTTTAATTCTAGTGGAGTCGTCTCTGTTGTTGTGTGTTTTAATTCAAGTGGAGTCGTCTCTGTTGTTGTGTGTTTTAATTCAAGTGGATTCCCCTCTGTTGTTGTGTGATTTAATTCAAGCGGAGTCGTCTCTGTTGTTGTGTGTTTTAATTCAAGTGGATTCCCCTCTGTTGTTGTGTGTTTTAATTCAAGTGGAGTTGTCTCTTGTTGTGTGTTTTAATTCTAGTGGAATCGCCTCTGTTGTTGTTGTGTTTTAATTCAAGTGGAGTCGTCTCTGTTGTTGTGTGTTTTAATTCTAGTGGAGTCGTCTCTGTTGTTGTGTGTTTTAATTCTAGTAGAGTCGTCTCTGTTGTTGTGTGTTTTAATTCAAGTGGAGTCGTCTCTGTTGTTGTGTGTTTTAATTCTAGTGGAGTCTTCTCTGTTGTTATGTGTTTTAATTCAAGTGGAGTCATCTCTGTTGTTGTGTGTTTTAATTCAAGTGGAGTCATCTCTGTTGTTGTGTGTTTTCATTCAAGTGGAGTCTTCTCTGTTGTTGTGTGTTTTAATTCAAGTGGAGTCACCTCTGTTGTTGTGTGTTTTAATTCTAGTGGAATCGCCTCTGTTGTTGTTGTGTTTTAATTCAAGTGGAGTCGTCTCTGTTGTTGTGTGTTTTAATTCAAGTGGAGTCGTCTCTGTTGTTGTGTGTTTTAATTCTAGTGGAGTCATCTCTGTTGTTGTGTGTTTTAATTCTAGTGGAGTCATCTCTGTTGTTATGTGTTTTAATTCTAGTGGAGTCACCTATGTGGTTGTGTTTTTAATTCTAGTGGAGTCGCCTCTGTTGCTGTGGATTTTAACTCTAATAAAGTTATCTCTCGTAAAAATTAAGACTTTTCTCTTAAACTCAGGCTAATTATGTTGTTTCACACTTAGAGGAGTATACAAAGCAGATAATTCCTTGTCTTAGTCTTAGGTTTGGAGTTAAATAAATAACAAACATGTAGACAAAACAAACATGGTTTTATTTGATTACAAAAAACAGCACTCATCCAAAGATAAAATGTGTCACAAGTAGAGTATTTGGAAATAATGTCACGTGACATAGAGTGGCTTCAGCTAAGTCAACCTTTGTGAAATCATTTCAAGTCCCAGACTTGGCTAAGCCAAAAGGGTGAGATTTTAAGTCCTTGGCTTAAAATAAGTCTAGGCCAAATCTAAGACCCTCTGTGAAACCGGGCCCTGATTAAGTCACCTCTATCACTGTGGGTTTTAATTTTGACGATCTTGTCCCTGTCTTTTCTTGTTTTGATTCCAAATCATGACAGCATGTCCAAAATAATAATGGTCTCTTCCAATATGATCCTACCCAAACAAATTGTATCCATAAACCAGCTCCCAAAGTAGTATCTCCCACATTTTGTTATTTCAGTTTGTTACTTTTTTTTCTTTTTAGATATATTGTTACTTTTAGTCATATATAATGTTCTCATATGTAAACATTTGTTTTTTTTAGTTATTCTGTGTACTTTTGTCTTTCTTTTGTGTAGTGTGTACCTTCCAACCTTGACATTTGAGGGTGACTTATGCTTGACCTTCTATTGCCACATGTTTGGCTTTCATATCCGAGAAATTCAGGTTATTGTAGAAAAATCTTCAGGAAATACTAAAGTAGCCTGGAATCTCCAAAAAGAGCAAGGCAATTTCTGGTTCCCAGTACAAGTGGACCTACGAGAATTAGAATCTGAAGACAGGGTGAGCTAATGTTATCATACATTTGGTAATTCAATTTTATGTCATTTCATTGTATGGGCATTCTTGTAGAAAGTACTGGTAAAACTGGAAGAAACAGTGCATTCTAGCTGGTAAATATGGTATCACATATTGATAATTCAATACCAATCGGTAATGGCTCTGTCCTTGAAATAACACATACATTAACTGTGTCATTTTTAATATCATTTCCAATGGTATTAGTTATGTAACAAGTTTTTAAATCTATAACTACTAAGCACTTAAATTTTTAAGATATAGATTGTATGAGTCAGTTTATGGTATATTTAGATGTTTCTGGTCATAATTTTACCACTGCAACCAATAACTTCCTTTCTGTATATTACTCAATCTAATATAGATGTATTATGTATTGGATTGTATCTTTGTGCTCAATACAATATTTCCATGCACTACATGACTCAAGGCGCTACTTGACCTATCCTGACTGTATAAGCACAACCCAGGCTCTCTGGTAACGAACATTCTCCTAACTGAAAGACAGAGTCTCAGAGATGACCATTTATTAACTTCCCTGTGGTTCTTTAGCCTGTTAATGTGGAAAAATCCAAATGACAAAGAACTGCATCTGAGCCACTAAGCATTTGTGCAAACGTATGCCACACGTATTGACCCACACAAGGCTACAGTAGCAGAAAAAAGAACTTTTCACAATTCTCATGATAGTTTTCCTGTCTGTCAAATTAATCTGAAAGTTGCAAAGGCTCATGAAATATATCTAATGTCATTAAAGAATTATTAAAGTATTATGTTGTCAATTGGGTTCAATTCCAGGTACATATGTATAGTGGCACAGATGCCCACTTAAAATGGTGCACCTCTGACACTGGGTCTTATTGTTAGAGGCAGGCTAAAGAACCATGGTGATTGGTCTTCCCTAAGCCTCTGTCTTTCAGTTAGGGAATTGTCAGTCACTAAAGCTTGTCTGTACTTGTGTGATCGGAATTAGTCTAACAATGCTTGATGTCCTGAAGTAAAGAAGATATTGTGCTGAGTACAAATAATACACAATTGAAACACAAGTCTTATTAAATGATTCATTAAGATCTGTATCCACAGTTAAGCATTGACACAAGTAGTCCACACACAGTCAATTGTTTGTAACATTTCTTGGTCTCAACATACAACAACATATTTGGTAAACCCAGTTGTACATAGACATCTTTACTGGAATGGTTCTAATGTTCTCCAATAAAAGAATATAAATATCCTTCTCTAACCTGCAATGACAAGGTCAGTCTTTACACCATAGTTCAAGCATTCAGTCCAACCAAACTGCTTGTGGGACACTTTGAACTCATTTGACAATCCACTTAACTTCAACATATTTAATAGCAATTTTGTCGTGTGACTAAAAATTAATTTAACCTCATTGATACTACAGCAGAGAGATCTTACATGCAATGCTTAATTCAGGAACCATACTCACTAAAAGAAGAACTTCCTGACTTGTGTCTAAGACTTCTGTTGGGCTTAAGTTGTGAAAACATTGACATACTATGAAAAACAACAAACAGGGGTTGTGTATAAGTTATGCTTATTTCATGTTAATAATGGCCTAAATATGAAGGCAATACATTGCATTTTTGAGTCCCTTGTACCCTTTGAACATAAATTAAAGTCCTCTTATTGTCGGGCTTTAAAAACGCATGTCCAAAATACTGCTGAGATCTTTCGTAAACCCCTTAAGTCTAAGACAAAAGTCTTAGACTTCAGTCTAAACTTGGACATTAAGTGACCCCCACGTTTGAACCACAGTTGAATATTTCAATACTAGTTCAAATTGATGCTCCTTACATTTTTTGTCATGTAAATATCTGTCTTCTACAGCATGCACACAGAAGTAAACACAGGCCGGATGCCTATATTAACTAAGCTAAATGGACACTGTATGACTGTCCAAAAGTGATGGAAAGGGTATTCAGTTCATGCAGTTAACTTGTTCTGTTTCAGATTGGTTTTGTTGGTATCAGAGGAGATGAATATTCTGGAGACATTGCCCTTGACAACATTCATCTCTACCAGGGAGATTGCAGTAGTCTAAGCTGATGACTCGTCATTTTTATATGTTTCATCATAAATTTTATGACAATGGACTAGGTTCATAAATGGTCTCATTTCTTGGTCAAAACTCGAATGCCAAAGATTTTTCAGTCAAGTTTATATTTATATAGCATTTAGATTTACCGCAAAATACTCACCTTGAACAAACATACTCCGTTGACAGTTTACCTCTACATGAAAATCTTGTCAGGTATTCATATAACATATAACCACTCTGTCAGAATGGCAAGCTTATGTCATGTTCCAAGCAATCTTGTATAGTGTGTTTATGAATTCACTGAAAGCCGCACCTCAGCCTAAGACGTATACTACTTGAAGTCCTAACTTGGCACACACTTTAATTTAGCACAAAACAAAATATACAATATGTATCTATAAACATCTGGAAAACATTTATTTCTGGTCATTTTTAAATGTTATGGTTTATGTAGTGTCCTGGATTCTTATTCACTAATAAAGTCAACAAAAATGTGGTAAATTCTGTGGTAAATTCTTTACACTCGTTCGTGTGTTAAGAATAGCAGAAAAAAACTATAAGAAAGACGTTCATCACAAAATAAAGATGACAATATCATAAGAGTGATATTTTTTCTGTGTGTCTTATGATGTATATTTTACGTACCGTCCACCATGTTACTTATTATCCACAACCTTGGTTCAATAATACTAAGTAAAATAGATATTACAAAAAAATTGTAACTTGAAGTTTCTCTGCCATTTAGACATATATTTTAAAACAACAAAAAGGGGCGGAAGTTCTGTAAAAATACCATTATAATGAGGTACTTTACATATTTGTATTTTACTAAATGAATGGAATAATTTTTTTAAAAGTCACCACTTATATATGTATTTCTAACAATAACTACCTCCACCAGGAGATTGTGTTTTGGGTACATCCGTTTGTCTCTTTGTCTGTCTGTGTTTGTGATAACTCCATAAGTAATGAAACACGTTGTTAGGACTTTTTCTGTGGATAGGACCTGATCAAAGGAAGAAGTGGTAAAATGTTAGGAAAGTCAGGGACATATTATGAATACCAAATATTCGAACTTTTCAGAAGTCCCATTTTCAATGTAATTTCATTGACTTTGCTATTCTGGTTGACTTTAGTCCAAAATTACTGAACGGATCATCATGAGAAAAATATGGCAGTAGAGCCTGGACAAAGGCCTGAACAATACTCTTGATACAAAAAAAAATCCCAAATTCTCGGAAATGTTCTCTCCCCCCCCTCCCCCTCTAAATGAAATCAAGACATTTACACACAGTCCCTGAAAGAAGAAGAAAGACACTTGTGGTTCTTAGGAAGAAATTGTTTTTTTTTACAAAGAAATGGTCATCCTACAAAATTCTTTCCCTTGATATTTAATATTCTAAAATAATAACACTGAGTAAAGAATACCTGAATTGTAATAACAACAATTTTGTATGAGCACTAAATTTGTCCACTGCTTAATTATTGTCCACATAATTAAATGTAGTTATCAAGTTAAGTAGTAATTTTCTTGACATTATTAATATGACCTTGAGCTTGTCATCAGTGTAGAATTTTTATTGTAAAATCAGTGATAGATGTTCAGACATGCTAATAAAATATATTTATTATTTTATTTGCTCAGAGAAAATACAGCATTGTTTATCCATCCTTTTTTCAGTGTAATTTGTCTAATACACATGTTTAGAATGTTAAAAAAAGAAACAAAATGAACTTTGCAATCTCATTTTGACCTTGAGAATGGTTTCAGGTGCCAAATTAATGGGATTTTTGGAATCCCAGGCCATGGTTTCCTATTGCCAAAATATATTCCAAAGCCAATATCTAAGCTGGGGTTTAATGTCCCGTTGAATAGCCAGGGTCATATTGGGACAGGTCCTCAGCCCTCTTCCCAATACATTCCAAAATAAAACAATGACCAGTTGTTACAAAGTAATAAATGCTTAATAATGAAGAACTTGTTGTAACATATTTTATTATCAATTCTTCAAATATTGTGATCTATCATTACGCTAAAATAATACAAGTAACATTAATTGAACTAACATGCCAAAACTATTTCACAGCCTTTGAACAGTCACATAAATGAACATGTTTAGCTGATGCACTAGAAGAAACGTTGCACCTTTCATTACACCTGCACTCTTTATCAGTGATGGGCTATCCCTTCCTCTTTCGACAAGTGCAGTTACAATCAGCTAAAGCCCAGGTTCTATCACACCATCCAAAGGATTTCCAACGCTGACACGTTGATAATACAACTGAATTCACACAGCCTTAAAACACAAAACAAATGAACCTTTCAAAGGCTTAGTGGAGAAACATGACAAACCTGAAACAGAACAATGACTAGGTATGTTTGAATCAAATTTATGTGGATATTGTCCAAATGTTATTTTAAGGGGGTGTTTTTTTAGGTGGACTCCAGCAGTGCCTCCTTGGGGCAGCTGTGGATTACCAGATCTCCTCTATTGAGGTTAATTATTAGAGGCGGTGTGCTATGTGATTATTGATTTCTACTGTTAAGTCCAAAGAGAGCTAATTTACTGAGGCATTTTGCCCGTATTTTATGGAATTTAAAGATTATTAATAATTAAATAGTTTCATTTAAATTCTTCTTCATTACAGATATCTTATGCCCTATTCACACTACAGGCGGTATACCCCTTAGTTGGAAGTTTTACTCGGCAGCGGAACCGCCTATCAGGATGCCTAATATCTTCCGAGATTTGCAGTGTTCATAAGGTATGACTCATATGGCCACTGATTGGACACGATGTTTAATCGCCAGTAACAGTAGGGTGACGGTACTACAAATGTCGGTCACCAAGAGGCCACTTCAATTAAACCTCAACTCACCTTCAAATGCTGTTGGATGAACACGTGCTACCAAAAACACAACAAAAGCAAAGCCTTACATAAACCGTGGACCACACCTTCAGTTACCGCGTGAAAAATTTATCTACGGAAGATCACAGTGAGACATTCAGAGGTGGAAATTTTATAAGATTATTATTAAATTATCTCATTATCACTCAAGGGTATAAGGTCGAGATTATTCAGCAATGTGAATTGATTGATCAAATTAAGGACAAATGCACAAAATTGTATGACAAATATTTGCCATCTTACTATCAACGGAATAAGACATCTCTCACTGAATCTAAAATACTTAGCAACATTAAGAAAGGAAGTCACACATATTACATTAACATTCTAACATCATAATGCGCTTGTGCCCACTGAAGTCAGAAGACGTGACAAAAGGGTTCCTAGATTATGTGGAGTTACAGCAGTGTTAAATAACAGTAATAAATGGCCGATAAATCAATTTTAATGAGGGGTATAGCTGACCAGACTCAACTATTACTACTCATAATTCTAGTCCTGTATTTAGAGAGGTCTTAAGTCTGAGACAGAATAATTAGTCTCATATATGAGATCTGGGGCCGGTTTCACAAAGCCTCCTTTAAAAAGGACGTCCTTAAGTAAAGGAAGGTCTTTTTTTGCCTTTTGGAAGGCCAGATTAAAATCTCCGTTTCACAAAGCCTCCCTTGTCCCTACTTAAAAAGGGTCTGCCTTAAAACTTAAGGAGGGAGGTTGTTTCCTCCTTTTGTTGAGAAAATGGGCGAAAAACTAATGATTTCAGCTATAGAGTGTAACGCAAACACCAGGAAAATTGGTCTTTTTTACAGCCACTGAATATATATTTCTCAACTTTAAAGATAAAATGGCTAAAACTAAAACAAAATGCTTACAACAGCCTTGTAAAGTAGATTTTTAAAAGTACTTAAAGATTTTCCACTGCAAAACTTATCCTTTCTGATAAAACTGTCAACTGTAAGTCAACAAATTCTACAGTATACCATATATCCAATAAAACATTATAGATATCCATTATGACTTATTTTAACTGTATTCACTATACATAGTTGTACACAAGTACATTTATCTAAAATATCCTAATGTGAAATTAAAATATCCCTTTTATTACATGTTTTGTAATTAACATATTTTATTTCAACATATTTTGCTAGGAAATCCCATATGATCCAGAGACCGCACGTTTTCTAACTTGCATAGTTGAACAATGATATTCTTCAAGTAAGATTTCATTATTTTGTTGGTTGATAGTATGACTATGTTTAGCGATGCTTATGTAATGACTTTTTGTTATTTTAATGACTGTTGATTAAATCGAATGATCAATCAATCTGCGGTGGGTGATAATTGAGTCTCTACAAATGACCCAGTCGCAGCACTAGTTCAAATCAGAAAAGAGGAATTTTAATATACAATACAGGGGAATTATGAATGAAAAAGAGTGGAAATGGTTCATAAAATTAAATATTCAGAAAATAGGATGTCAGAAAACAAAGGTTTTGCTGTACAAAAACTATATTTCCTTAAACTTAAGGGAGGTCCATGGCTTCCTTAAAATTTAAGGAAGTTTCCTTAAAGGAGGCTTTGTGAAACTGAGTTTTTAAAGGAGGGAGAAAATCAATGAAATCATTACATGTAAGGTGACTTTTCTCTTGAGGCTTCTTCGTGAAACCTGCCCCTGGTTTCCGCCCAAGACTAAATCTCAAAAAGGGTTCTCAGTCGAGACCAAGCTAAGACCAGTTTCAAGTCTTTCTAATGTAACGAAACAACAAATTTTCGTTGCTTAATAAAAATCAGAAATTATTTCAGTGTTATAATTTGTAAAGAAATTGTAACAATTTATAACACCTATTTTACATTAAAAATAGAACATTTTGTGATTCCCTTTATTTGCATATCACATGATCTACACCTCTGTTGGCATGTAGCAAGAACAATTTCTAGAAAAGTGTCTCAAAGTGGGGTGCTTTGAAACATTAAAAAGTAGGGTGTAACTTGAAACAAAAATTCAGACCAGGTAGTATTCTACATGTACTTATATGTTCCCCAGTTAAGATAAAGTAATACTGGAGACTTTTCCATTTAACATGAATTTATATTAAAATGATCATTGATACATGTTTGTCCAGTAATACGGAAGTCAATAAAGAACTTGATAAATCGTCAGTCATGCTCATTGAGTTGAGCCTTCCTATTAGGCGAATGTCAGTCATAGGCTGCAGTTGTGCAGCCAGTATGGATCAAATAGTGCCTTAAGTCCTTGGACTTATTCACTAAAGGTCTTAGCCAAGTCATAGGCTTAACTATTGTGTAAAAATATTGCAAACTTAAGCCTCAGATTTGGCTAAGACCTTTGGTGAATACATCCTCTGTGGTGCAATGAGGTATTACACTGAGCATAAATATATCATACAATTTATCCTAAAAAGAGACTACTTGTCCCAAGTATGCTTAATAAGCAATTTTTAAAGTTATATTTTTAGGGGGCGCTAATGAAATTTGCACACAAAATCAATACCCTAAACTGGGCACAAGCCAATCAGCGAAGAGCTTATGTAAGTGATAAGTTTTGTATCAATGAACATGATTGGTATTTACTTGATAAATATGCTGGTCTAAGTCATATGACAAAGTAACAAGCTAAGCAATATGAGCTTAAATTACTTACTCGGTTTACCTGGAAAAAGACTTTCTCTGCCAAGAGATTTTTCTAGTGTAGCTACTGAAAAGGTAAAATATATATATATAATTCTTCATTAGACATTTAAGCACTAGTTAGCTGTATATTAATAGCTCACATTGGATCTAATAACGAAACTTATCGACCAGGCTGATTTCACAAAAGGGCTTAGCCCTGGCTAAGACTTAATGTTAAGACTTGTGTCTTACACTTAGGCTAAGTCTATGGTCTCGGCTTTGGGCTTAAGATACCAAGGTTGTTAACCATCTATCGCTTGTGATCTCTCACTATTACCATTAAATAGAGAAAATATAGATTTTCAAGGAAAATTTTGTTTTGAGAATAACAACTCTGGGGCTGATTTCAAGAAAGGCCTAGCTAAAATCTGAGCCTTTTAACTAAGCTAAGTTTCTTTCTGTAACGGTTTTTCACAGTAAGGGTCTCGGTTGAGACCATGCTTGTCATACAACCTTAGTGGTTTTCTGTGTCATTTGACCTTCTTTTCCAGTTAACATATTCTTCTGATGACATATGTTCCTTGTTTGACACATTTTTTTCTCTCTGGAAAATTGTTATTTTGCAATGAGAAACATTGTCAACACATAAAATCATCCAAACACTGCTTTAGGGGGATGTTCTATATACTTGTACCTTATTTTCAGCCATTTCAAGAAAGAATTAGGGCGGCCATATATGAGACTCTGCTTATAAAACTTAAGTCCAATACCTACCTGTCTCAGCATTTGAGCCGGTTGCTCAGCCAAAGCTGAAACCATCCGGAAATACATAAAGTCTAAGACGATGGGCTAAACTAAAATGTTTCAAAAATCTGAGACAAAAGTATTAACTTTGAACCTAAGACCGGTATACCACAACATCCTCCCCCTGGATATCCTACCCCCTAGGGGGAGAATGTCCCAGGAAGTTTTTCCTCCTACCCAGGGAGAGGATGTTCTAGGAATTAACCCCCCATGGGGAAATAATCCACGCCAGGAAAGAGGGCTTATTAAGAGATCCTAGGAAACCAACCCCAACCCCCCCATTATAAAAACAGTCTGTCTCTGGAGTGGGCCTGGCAGTGGCTTTTGAATTTTATTTTCTTTCATTGTAGCTATATAGCGTTAGAGTCTGTCATAATATTAACATTAATTGCTGCAAAAGTTCTTATAACATTACATTTCGTAGATGTTGTCTAAGAAACAGGGAAACATAATAAAACAAAAGTAACATTACTCACTATTCCTAACCAGTGGGAAAATATTAGAGGTGAATTGACCTAGTATATTGCCAGGGTTTTTATACCGAGCAACAATAACAGTTCGCCTCCATTGACGCTTCGCTTCTGTGTACGTAGCCGTGGCCACACCACAGCCAATGAACTTCGTTCTCTTCCATAGCATCTAATGTAATATACAATAAAAAACTGTCATTGTTTGAACTTTCACATTTACCTTTTTCTGATATATGTCATTTTGATACTTTGGTCAAATGTGGTCAAACATTTCTCTTTTCTTTGTGTCCACAATGTTTTTTTAAAAAATTTTTGTCATGATATTAAAAACAAGTACACAGCTGACATAAACCATATCTAATAAATATTGCATTTATTGTTAGCTACATGGTGTGTGCAAACTGACAGCTAAGAGTATATCTTCAGAAGTGTGTGTAGTTTGTAGATTTATTGTAGCGTTTATTGTATTTATTGTAGGGGGCTTGATGGTGTAGTGGTTAGAGTGCTCGCCTTCAATCTGTGAGGTTGCCCATTCAAATCTCAGACCGGGCGCTTTATGTTGAAAAGTTGGTAGTTATTTGCTGATACCCGATGGTTTGACGTTCAGAATCTTGACAAACTAGTATGCACTGGTTCCACCATCCATACACTACCCATCGAAATATGACCTTAGCTGTTGAAAATAAAAATAAAAATAAATAAATTTATTGTAGAATTTGATAAAGCTTTCAGGCCAGGGTTATGGCTAACATAGCAAAATACACTGGCCTCTCCATACGGTCATGTTCATAATTTGCTTTGTTAATCATTGTGGTTCTGTCCAATTCCTTCCTTGGTATTACATTTTCAGCCCTATTTGGTGGGATTCAAATTTTAGTAGGATGCATTTGATACAACACTTCATGAGATTTGGGTTTAGGACAGAGTTTTTTTGAAAAGTTTCAAAACATCTGTATTAGAAGAGGGGAGGGGTCAAGTAGGGGTGGATATACAGGATGGATCATTTGTCAAGGTGCACTAGCCAGATATAAGGTCAATTTTCAGAACCATAAGGACAAGGTCACGAAGGAACAATCAGATACATAATACCCCTTTCACAATACAGCTTATATAACCTGTGGTTATAGGCATTAGACAAAACACCCCTGTCCTTCATCTATCGAATGAAACTGTGCTGGAAAGAGGAATTATGGATTGGTTCTGCTGGGAATCGATTCCACAGCCTTTGGATTACACACAGAAATAAACCCAAGTCTAGCTCTTTAACTAGCTGAGCTAAAGGGGAATCACTGGAAGCCCAGGTATTAATAGAATTAATATACATAAGAATATTACAAGTCAATATCTCACACGAAAACAGTTTTGCAGTAAACTCATTTGCCAAAACAGGAACTCCTAAATTCTCTCATATTACCTGTGTGACGTGCCCCACTCCAGAATCCAGAAATTCGGTCTCATTTATAGGATTAAATGAGTAATCATAATCCTGTCTTTTGGCAGGTGCTATTGGCTTCCATGTCTCTTCATACCTGGATTCAAGATTAAAAATAGATAAAATTAATTTCCTTTCATTAGGTTCACTTTCATTCATTCATTCATTCATTCATTCATTCAGTCAGTCATTCCGTCAGTTAGTCATTTAGCCTTTAATTTATTAAGACTGGCAGTTTGAGATTTTTTATATTCACAGTCAAGGTTGCCCCTAAATATGGATGTGTTTTGCCAATTTGGAGTGGGTGATCGCCTCAGTGCACTACAGATGTCTCTAATGGCTTTGCATCTCGTACTAGTAGACTGAAACCCCTTTCGGTCTTGTTTTGAAAGATCCCGATCTTATACTTAATAAAGAATATCCAGAATATTAAACAGTCTTCAGAAACTATGACACAAAACTGGTTAAAGGGTTTAAATTACAATACACCACAAACCAAATGCCATGGTAAGCATAGTTTAAGTATATGTTATTCATTTACTTAAACTACTTAAATATGAAAGCTTTGAAGACTGTTTATCTCTATGACTGTTTATCTTAGTGACGACCAATGTAGTTGGTTGTTTCTTACCTTATATCTCTCCTTGTTCAGAAAGACCTAGCAAAACCATACCCACTTTATTATTATTATTATTATTTTTAATTATGGAGCTGTGCTTTTCTTTATTATGTGTCAGAGAAATCACGAGAAAATGTGGGTTCGTGAATCCAAAAAAATACGAGGACAAAGGCTGAGTAATATTTTGATTTACGAACCCACAATTGTTGCTTAAAACACAAAAAAGGCCATGTAGAAACCAACGTTTACATATCTCTAATTATATTGAACATGGTGACCTGAAACATTGAGTAAAGAGTGTTGATTCTGAAAATGTTGGTTCAATTAAATCTATTGGAATTCGTACTATACAATTAAGATACCATTTCATAAATTGTATCACAAATTTGAGAAACTCACCATGCATAATTGGCATGTGCAGGGTTTGCAATGAGATTATAAGTGTTGGACAGCCTGTACAGATTTTCACCAAATTCTCCTTTGTTTGAAGGATCATGTTCAAACATACCATTCTTAGCCAGTTTGGCTGCATATTCCTCTGCCTGCGGGAGTATAAGATACATATATTCTTTCAGTTAGTAACTATTTACATTGAAACAATTGAGTAGTAATAGCTGATATTGTGAAATCTTTGTTAACCAAGCAGATCTGAGAATGCACTGCCCTTCATGCAGAGATTGCTACTTCTGGATTCCTTGGTCCAGATCCGGATCTAGGGCCTGTATTCACAAGAGGGACCAAGATCAAGTTGAGCCAAAATATCAGCTAAAATTTAGTATAAACAGTTGTAAGCTGAGCTGATTTTGGGCTCAACTTGAGCTTGATCCCTTTTGTGAATACTGGCCCAGACTATCTTTGAGGAGGACAGAACTATAGTTTGACCCACCTCGTGTAAAGTATGATCCAAATCTGATACATAAATTTAGATTTATATAAATGAACATATAAAGAAACAAACAGGCTGATTACAATACCCTGACCCCCATAATTCAAATTATTACGGAACCGAAAACCTTCATTATTGAACAACAGGAAAAACCTGATACCTACACTGAAGATGTATTCTGATGGAAAAGGGAAAAGTTTATAGCTGGGCTGTGATTCATCATACAGTTACCCATTAGAACTCTAGATGTCAAATACAATTAACAATAGATTACTTTGAGTTCAAGATAGTTAAGATAATAATAACAATAGAGGAAAAAGGAAGAAAACCAACCACGTTTGTAGAAATTCTACTAAATGTAGGAACAAAGTCACATATGTATGTTACATATCCAACATAATGGATAATTTGGACAATGGAATGGGAAATGTAAGAATGTTTCTGCCATAGCTAGATCAAAGGATAAAATATTACCTCCTTAGCCAGTTTGTTATCATATCTAAGACTTCCAGTCTTTTCATGTTTCCTCCTCAGGATATTGTGTCCCTTTTTACACAAAGTCTCTACTGTCTCTGTTATTTTTGAATCATCTGCTTCATAAACTGTGACTAAATCACAAACAATTCAGTATATATATATTATATACAGAGACTGTAACTAAATCACGGAGATATGCATGCAATTTAAATATCCTGGTACTGTAACTAAATCACAAAAATATATACATGATATAGGTACATATATGTCGACTGAATCAAAATAAACATATACACATAACATATGACATACTGTAAATCATAAATATATATACTCATAATATACCTTTGTATACTAGGGGTACAATGGTACCATATTTTCCATTTTGGAATCAGGCCAATAAAAAAACATTCTGATTTTTTGATTATAAAAAAATGTATGTTTTAGTACATCCCAATTCACATAGACTCACGTTACAGGAAGTGAATGTCATGAAAGCAACACAGGGCAGTTATAAAGGTCGAAGTTGGGTTTTTACGTACTCTTACACAAGCAAGGTAATTTGGGACAGGTCCTCAGCTTTGTCACTTGTGGGAGTCGAACATTGTAGTTATCATTATACTATATTTTACATATAAGGTTGCATTCATTTGTAAATTGAATGTTTCTCTGGTCTTCATTACTTTATCCTGGAGGTATGAGGTGAGCTGTTTCTCATATGACTTTAGGGGGTCAAGCAAAACTTTCCCTTAAATATTAACCTTTTTGTGTCCTTTAAGGTCTGGTCTAGCAACCCTATGACTTCTTGTTTTGAAAAAATATATATTGATTAAAAATAAAAATTCATTACAATTGAACATTAATTATGAAGGCAAGAACTCTATTGGGTCATTTTGAATATAACTGTACAGTTTATAGCAAAAACAATCATTTATTACTTACTTTTACGTACCACTTCTGCTTTTGCTGAAATTATGTACAAAAGAATTTAGTACACAGAAATAGTGGAGAAAATAGAGACAAATACAAGTATTATACAAATCAAAATTAAGGTCCCTTTCAGCAGCTTAAAACATATCCAAACAGGCCCTCTGTAAATCTTTGACGTTGCCGCCAGTCTGGGTTCAAACCCACAGCCACAGAAGTGACAGAGAAGTTACTTCATGCCACACTTGTTCACTTAGAAACCACTTGCTAAAATTTACAAAACTCAATATGAAAACACTATATGACACCACTTTTTCTAACCCACTTTTCAACAGCCTAAGCTGGAACTTATTACACGTTTGGTTAAAAAATTATGCCTGCCATTCTTGTTATAGTCTGATACTGTTACATTCTTGTTAGATTTTGTGAGCCTACTGCTACACCAGCTCACTTCAAGTAACCCCCACAACACAAGTGTTTCCGAAAACACATTTATGATCACTACTCGTTAGAGTTGCTTCAAGAAGCAAATTAATCTGCAGTATCAACATAGCTTCAATTAGTGGTTGATATGTCTGGAATTTAACCACTTCGCTCTCTCATCTTTGTGGTCTCGGGTTTCAACCCATCTCATGGCTGCATGTGGGATTTTACTGAGTGTTTGCCAAGACCTCATCTGTTACAGGGGATATAAACCTCAAAATTTGCATTATCAATATTTTAAGTTACTATAGCAAATTGAAAAAACAATTATTATGCTTTGTCTTCTGTGATTTTGCTAAGTCTGAGTAAGGCATTATTCTTTCTAGAATTTGGATGTTTTATACTCTTGCTGCCTGGCCACAAGATTGTCATTTACCACACAGTATCACCTCCCCGCTATAGGATGGCATTTTTTTGCAAGATCACAACATAACATAGTGATGTTTACCTCTTGCTTGTCTTTCCAAAGAGGGGCCATTTTCACTTTGCCTTTGACTTCTGAAAAAATATCACATATTAATTCTTTTAAAAAAGTTATGGCCTCCTTATCGTTTACCTGTTTAGTGGTTTTCCAAGCAATCAAAATCTGTATGATATATAAAAGGAGAACAAGTCAAATCATCACTAAGGCAAACTAGTCCCCACTGACCTTATCACCACTGTTACTACCTCAATACCATTCGTATTTGTAGAATATTGTTATTATAGCCTAAAATTTGTCAGCATAAAAAAGTTTTGTGTCTTTTCTTAACGCTTGTACTTTGTAATAAATCAGACAGTTGTGTTTATGAGGTGGTGATTTAGCTGATAAGTGATGACTTGATATTACATCTTTAAAAGTTATACTGCTCCTCTGATCCCTACAGAGGAACAAATTCTTCAAAAAAATTCGTTTTATATGTGTAATAGGTAGGATTATCTATATATGAAAACATACATGTAAACAGACTTTGCGCCATAGACAAAAATATTTTATCAGTTATGTGACTTCTTGATAGGCGATAATATAAATTTACATGATATCATTGCCCCAAATTACAACCGTAACCAATCAACACACAGCTTACAAAGGTATATTATATATCAGTGCTCCTGATTGGCCAGATATTTAATGTATTGTTTATATTATTTTGTGCCAATTTGAGGTTGGTAATAGTTTACCAAGCTGGCAAGAACTCACTTTGGTAGTTGGGTAGAGCAGACCGCATTCCCACCTTGGAAAATTGCTGGTTTAGAGACTGTGGGTTTGTGATCTTATCTCCAACATAACAGTTGCATCCTCAGTCATTTAGAGTCTTACAAATATGCTATACTCCTGTTCCCACTTCGACCATTACAAAATGGCATAACTCTTTTAACGCGATGGCATGATAAGTACCCATCTCATCACCGAAGTTAAGCAGCAATGTGTTATCTTGGCACTTGGATGAGTGACCGACTGTGTTCTAGGGCGCGTAATTTTTTGTCACCAGAAATTCTAGTGCACTACTTGTTTCTCCTATGGCTATGCAGCTCACGTATGTAGACCAAATGACTGTCTGGCCTTGTTCAATATATGACATATGCAGCATGGGTATCCACCATTTTTAGATGACTTAATAAGTAGAATATTAGTAAGCGTAAAATGTTATGTTAGTGTGTGAGCATGGAAAGCAGATGCTGTACTCTAGTTTTATCAGCTCAGCTACTCGTTGTTATAACACTATAATCTGGTCATTCAAAAATAATGCATATATGAATTGGTTATTCCAGTATAACTAGCTGAATATAAATCCAGTAACAGTTCACCAGTGTTCACAAATATCATATTTACTGGCCATTAAAATTTGAGAAAATGTATAAGAGGGCAGTATAAGGAATTACAGTCATAGGCAAGATCTATATATGGCTTAATGATGCCGTTCGGTGCTAAGTACCAATCCGCGCCATCTCGAGATGCTACAAAAGCTTCCTAAGTGTAAGAAAAAGATCTCTGTCTTAAACTTAAGAAATAAAACTCACATGTGAGATTTAAGACCTTTTGTGAATCTGGCCATCGATTTTTGATATTTTGATATCTCAAATCCATATAATAATGGCCCCAGGTAATACATACATGATGTGCTTCTTGATGTCTCCAGTCTGAGGTAAATGTACCAGCACTTCTTCCTTACACTGGGGTTCATCAGGTGCATGTTCTCTTTTCCAGTTCAGAAGGGAGCTCAGAGTATTACCTATTAAATATAAATATACCGTGGTTGATTCTCTGGAGGGTTAAACTTTAACTATGAGGATAGCTTTCTTGACGCAATTGCAAATGTAGTGATGACAATTAATGCTGTAGTTTTAGGGCCATCCTCTAAATAAAATAAATACTCATTAAAATATATCTCAATTTGGTATTACATTCAAATATCCCTAAACTTAAAGTCTTTTTGAAAGGTTACACATATTTTACGAAATTTAATTGAAACTTTTCAAAGAGGGTACAGAAGTCATTAAAAATTACCTTTAATGTATCAAACAGAAAGCATTCATAGAGCGCAAACCTCCGCTATTTTATTTATTAGAAATATGATTAGACAACTTACTGGCTTGTGTCCAAGAAGCCCAGTCACCAGGGTGTGGACAAATTTAATATATTATCGCTTGGCCCTCACATCTGTATTTAACTTTGACATTTGATCTATCCCCATCCTTTGAACTTTGCCCTGGCTAGATGACCCGGGATTGGACTTTCCCATTTTAGGTCACAAACTGGTGTGCATTTGTTATTTTCACTGTTAGGTACAATTTTAAAATATTAATTCCACTATTGATTATCACACGACTGTAAAAACCCGTAAGTCACAGTGGTTATTCCCACTGCTATCTATAATACAAGGCAATATATAGCAATTTTTTATCTTGAAAAATTCTCCCACTTTTATTATCAGACCAGAAGGTGTTATTAGCAAACATTATGTAGTTTCATTTAAAATTAACATAAGTTCTTTTATTTCTGGCCTGATATATTTTTAGTGTTTTCCTCATTCTCTTTCACCTTATTGTATTAGATGGCCTAGGCTTGATGCATAAACTTGGGAGTTGCATCTTTCTTAACATTTTCACTCTCTCCTTTTGGACACCAATCCCTCGCAAATCATAGCTGGGATTTTACATCCCATTCAACAGCCAGGGTCATATATGGGCAGGTCCTCAGTATTGCCACTTATGGGAGTCAATCTCACATAGAGGGAACAGTCTGTGATTATATCCCAAACTTGCTTACCAGTGGGCAACTGAGGACTAGCAATGCCTCAAACAGATGTACTTACCAGTTTGGTACATCACAAATATATATATATACTTTCATTCACAATGTTACAGCTATTACAAATGTAAGGCCTACAAGTGGATACTTACTGGTACTTATCTGGCAAACAATTCCAAGCATTAACATGTACATCCAGACCATGCAAGCGGCCATCTTGCTGAGATGTGTGCAGCCTACTGAGGAATGGAGGGAAATCATGGCTTCAGCAATGTTTTTGTATGTCATAAATATGCCGACTGTCACCACACAAAATGTCACTGATAGGTGGATAAGAGAAAAGAAACACTTTGCAAAGGCATGAAATGTCATAGGAATTCCACTGTAGTTCAGAAAAGCCAACCCTTTATCATTAATGGTTCAAACTTCTTTGAACATAACCAGTTGCATAATACAGTGGACACCTACAAAATCCTGCAATTATGGCTTGGGTGTTTTATTATCCATTACATTGTGAATTTGACCTAAATATAGTACATTGTTATGCCCCTGTTCCCTTTATTATAATTAGCATCACATATGTATAAAATAGGTCTGAATTTCATTAATATTTTACGTAAAATATGAAACTTACAAGTATCTTACACCCCAGTCACACTGCAGCCGGTATTACCTACGTTTATAGGCATTTTATTAAACTGTCCAATTCCTGTACTGACTGGCACACTTCTGTCTGTGAATGTAACTACAACATTCCCTGCTTTAGCTGTCAATACACACAGAAGTTTTGAAATAATCAAAATTTTCGTCTCTATGATTTTCAGGGGTTTTGGATACCAGTGAATGTAGACAACACCTATCCCCATCCTTTGAACTTTGCCCTGGCTAGATGACCCGGGATTGGACTTTCCCATTTTAGGTCACAAACTGGTGTGCATTTGTTATTTTCACTGTTAGGTACAATTTTAAAATATTAATTCCACTATTGATTATCACACGACTGTAAAAACCCGTAAGTCACAGTGGTTATTCCCACTGCTATCTATAATACAAGGCAATATATAGCAATTTTTTATCTTGAAAAATTCTCCCACTTTTATTATCAGACCAGAAGGTGTTATTAGCAAACATTATGTAGTTTCATTTAAAATTGCTATATGGGCAGGTCCTCAGTATTGCCACTTATGGGAGTCAATCTCACATAGAGGGAACAGTCTGTGATTATATCCCAAACTTGCTTACCAGTGGGCAACTGAGGACTAGCAATGCCTCAAACAGATGTACTTACCAGTTTGGTACATCACAAATATATATATATACTTTCATTCACAATGTTACAGCTATTACAAATGTAAGGCCTACAAGTGGATACTTACTGGTACTTATCTGGCAAACAATTCCAAGCATTAACATGTACATCCAGACCATGCAAGCGGCCATCTTGCTGAGATGTGTGCAGCCTACTGAGGAATGGAGGGAAATCATGGCTTCAGCAATGTTTTTGTATGTCATAAATATGCCGACTGTCACCACACAAAATGTCACTGATAGGTGGATAAGAGAAAAGAAACACTTTGCAAAGGCATGAAATGTCATAGGAATTCCACTGTAGTTCAGAAAAGCCAACCCTTTATCATTAATGGTTCAAACTTCTTTGAACATAACCAGTTGCATAATACAGTGGACACCTACAAAATCCTGCAATTATGGCTTGGGTGTTTTATTATCCATTACATTGTGAATTTGACCTAAATATAGTACATTGTTATGCCCCTGTTCCCTTTATTATAATTAGCATCACATATGTATAAAATAGGTCTGAATTTCATTAATATTTTACGTAAAATATGAAACTTACAAGTATCTTACACCCCAGTCACACTGCAGCCGGTATTACCTACATTTATAGGCATTTTATTAAACTGTCCAATTCCTGTACTGACTGGCACACTTCTGTCTGTGAATGTAACTACAACATTCCCTGCTTTAGCTGTCAATACACACAGAAGTTTTGAAATAATCAAAATTTTCGTCTCTATGATTTTCAGGGGTTTTGGATACCAGTGAATGTAGACAACACCGCCTGTAATTTGACTGGGACATAAAATACATTATTTGAAAGGTAATTTACAGAGCCGCTCATGGTTATTTTGTTACATTAAAATTCATGCAGAAATTCCAGAGAAATTTAAACTTAAAAACCTATTTTTATATTCAATGGTACACCATCCTGTGGATACATTTCACAACTGATTATTTGCATCATATAAGTTAATATGAGTTAATGTTGCTTGTTATTTAAATAATATGGTGGATAATAGCTTTGGAATAACGCTTGTGGAAGATAATTTGATTTTCGTTTCATCATTCTACAGGACAAAATACACAGGACTCACTCATTTGACTCGGAGTGTATATACTTGACTTCTGTAAAAATAAATTTAGAACAAGAACATGCCACTTGGCTCACTTTCCTATCCTGTGTGCCTTTACTCTTATAATATACATATGGAAGAAGTGACTAAATTTCTAGAATATTCCTACCAATATTCTGGATACAAATAAGGCTGAATTTTCAAAGGTCTCATTTTCAATGTATTTTCTATTTTTCCCCTATGGAGGTCTGTGCTCTACAAGTGTTTTCTAGTATTATACAGGACTTCTATCAAATTTAATGCTTCACTGTGGTAGATACCTAGTACTGGGTGAAGTTGCCACTGGTAAGAATAATGGATATAATTTCAAATGGACAGTGGTCAGTGATTCCTTCCATTCTCAGTGTTACACATTGCAATATAACTTGAATGGGAAGTTAAAATGAAATGTAAATATCACATTACTCTAGCAAATAAGAGTTTGAGATAACAAACCATTGCACCTTCTATTTGTGTTATAAGGAAAGAGAAAATATTAACATAGATACGAAAAACAAATCAAATTATTTCATTAAAAACAACAACAAACTGGTCTAGCCACATAGAGTCTTAAGATTATAAATCAGTAGCAATGGTGTTAAATAAAGAAAAGAATATATTTACATGTGAAAGAAATCAAGGGTACTGAAGGAGAATGGCTTCTGACATTTCAGCATGTCTACATTGTGGCTAGGGTAAATGATTACTTGTCAGTATATAACAATAAACATGGCACCGTCTGGCTGTGGTTCTAAAGGCCTTGTCACAGCTCTGCGGTGCAACAGATATATTTTTATTTTGATCTGGCCTATCCAAATGAATTGTGGGGCAACTACTGAATGACTATTGGAGTCTTCAGATTCAAAATGTTCCTTGTTGCAACTCCAGATATGATCCATTAATGACTGGGATGGTAACCAATAAAAGTCAATAGCTACTTTTTATGAAATCTGGGTCCGGAAACCAATGTATGTTTGATCTACACCATAGCTACTCTATATCATTCACAATTGGATCTGAACATTTTCATAAATGTGATCTAGATAACAGTTTGGGAAGGATTAAATCTATTTTAATATTGGGTTACGTCAGGGTATCCAGATGAAGAAGTATAAGCCAAATTTTAGTTTTGACCCATAATTTACACTAAATACATTATCTCTGAAGTTTTCCTGACTTGTGATAATTTTTTTGTTTTACTTTATTGCAAACATATGATTTCATATGATATAATGTGACTATTATTTTACTTTTAAACTTGACTTGCTAGAGACTTATACTCTGTCCCAAAAAATTGTTTCATAAAGTGCAAAAATTGAGAGTGGGTGTAAGTCATTTGGCTAAGACAAATAGATCACTCACCGGGGAGTGTGTGACATTATGTGTTATAGGGGTTTTCTTTATATCAGTTCAACACCACATCCAATATTTACCATTGATCTTTGTAAAATAGCTATTCAAAGAAAATGTTACATGTTCAAGGCTATAAAAAAGTACCCTTGAAATTACATGTATGAAATAGAATTAAATTGATGACATACACCATTCACACCTTTCCGATAAGGTACTTAGCCCTCATACAGTATGTACCCTTTCTTTGGAAATGTGTTCTTGAAGTCTAATTTAAAATGTGCAGTACTATGGTGAGTTTAATATAGAGACATGTATATTTACAAATAAATTTTACATATACCCAGCCTTATTTGGACTCATGCATCACTCTACAAATATAATAACAAGGATCAGAGTGAGAAACTATATCATCTGTATTTGTCCCCTGTCGTGTTTACATTAGTATGACTTGTAGGAGCATGTTAAATGCAACTAAGTTACACCTGACAAATATACTTTTGTCAAAAATGTCCAATATCTTTCACTCTTCGGCAGTTGTTCCTTTCTGTGATTTTGGCCATATATAGGTACATTTTTTATACACTTCAAAAGAAACCCTTCTACATTTATTTCAACTAAAATGATCAGTAAAAACCCAAAAATACGCAACAGAAATATAGGAATGAAAATGAAGGATGTTAAAAAACACCTTTAAAATTACAAATTAAGGAATGTATGTAACCGGGACTGCATAAACAATCCATTATTTTCTAATATTGGGCACTTACTTTGTCATTAACCTATATACAAAGTATACAGTTTATGTCTCATCTCTTACTATAAATCAAATAGAAAACCTGACTGATGGGTGACCGCTTCAGTGCACTACTGGTGTCTCTGATGACTTTGCAGCTTATGCAAGTAGACCGAAATCCCTTTGGGCCTTGTTTGTCTTGTTTTCAGAAAGTGAACTTTTCTAGACTTTCCTGGCACTTGCTAATCTCCGAACCAGTGGATATTATTGTAGTGTCAATGTCTTACCTTCATCAGTGATCCATTGTGACTACCTTGATTTTCATTGTTATTGTCATGTCAAAAAAACTGAAAATCTTCAAAAAAAATATGGATATATAAATCCACTTTCATTAAGTTCCCTGCCTTCCTACACCTTACTATTTGTGAGATATGCCCCAGATGAGATTTTAAAGGTCAAGGCCATTACGGTACGGTCAAAGGCCAAATTAAGGTAAACATAATTACATTGCACACCAATATACCCCAACTAATGTCCCAACCAAGTACAAACTTTATACGCCATGCAGCTTTCAAGATAATGCCCAAACAAGATTTTAATTACCACCCAAACGCCCGCACAAATGCCTACTAAGCCAGATGTCATGGGTGAAAACACTACCCGCACATTGTATTGTATTGTATTGTGTATTTATACTCAGCGCAATATCTCCATATACTACAGGACTCAAAGCTCTATTAAACCCATCTGACTGTACAAGTACAGCCCAAACTCACAAGTAACTGACATTCCCCTAACTGGAAGATAGAGGCTCAAGGATGACCATTTATCAATGTCTTTGAGGTTCTTTAGCCTGCCACTGGGGATAGGACCCAATGACAGAGGACCGCGATTTTAAGTACTCATCCGAGCCACTATGTATCTACCTGTGTTTGAACCCACGTCCTCTGAGTTCATAGACAAGTGTATTACCCGCTAGGCCACAGTGGCATCCTTTAAAGGCTGTAGGGTGACCACTAGAAGTACTGTACAGGTACCGTTCTAATGATGCATGACATATATTCAGGCTACATAGTTATTGAAATATCTGAAAAATTGGCATTCATTTAGGCAAACTCAATAGCCTTATTCATAGTTAGGGGCATGGGGAATGAAAAAAATATATTATCCAGTCTTTATTAGCTGGTATGTTGGTAAAACATTACAAGGTGGAGAATATAAAAATTTATAGCTGCTTGTTCAGAATAGTGTGAACATACCAATAATTATAAATGAACCGGAAGGTGTAAAAAATATATGGCTTTTATTTGTATCTTTTTTCAATAAATAATGTAACATTTTATGAATATAAATCTATTTTCCATTGTGAATTTGATATTTCTGCGGTTAGCACTAAATATGACATTTATGTATTTTATGATCATCATTCAATTATCATTTTGGTTGTGTATCAGTGTATGTCAAATTTGATGGCAGTCTGTTGATGTTTAGATGGTTACATGTCTGCCATTAAAAGACCAATAACTTTTGATCTTTAAGATGCTACAATGTTCATAAAGTGGCTTTTAGATTTGCACTTTTCTATGAGAAAAGCTATAGATATTTTCTGTTTTTCTTCTAGACTGTCACTACTATATCTATGTACCAAAAAATGGAATTTTAAATTGATACAATAACACTTGGTCATCCTGATCGGAAGTACTTCGAATTTCCACAATATCACTCACCCATTCACAAAACAGTCAAGTGTTTTACCCATAAAAGTTTTGTTTTTCATACACCTAAATCTGGATTCACCTACCTGATAACGTTGTAATTCCACATCTATTGCCTCCTTCAGGAACAAGGTAAAACTTAAATGTTTTCAAAAGCCTTTGATCCTGAGTCACCACTCACACATCTCTTTGCAATGATCCAGCAGTGTTCATAGTTCAACTCTTAATGAGTAGGTCAATATTAAGGGTTCTTCTGCTTTAGATTCTGTTACGTAATTTAGGGATTAAGCTTTATATTAGATCAGACATACATAAGACGGACTGGATAAGGTCAAGGTTGGGGTTTTGTTTCCCGTTTAACAGCCAGTCTCATATTGGGACAGGTTCTCATCATTGTCACTTGTTTGGCGGTGAACACACACAAACGTGACAGCCTGTGATTAGATGCTAAACTTTGCTATCCACTAGTCTACGGAAGATCTTTGATATGGCACTTTCAGATATAATCCCTTGTTAAACTGAATACAGGAGTGAAACAAACGTATCAGTGGTTGACAAAGCCTCTGTTTCAGCAGTATGCTGGTGGAAAAGCCAGTATATATAAGAGTATATTATGTAAATTGAAACATCATTTCGTAAAATGAAAGCTTATTCAGAGTGGACCAAGAACGCAGAGCCGTGTGATACTAAACTTGTGTAACTGTTCATGCAGGTTAATAAAATATATCTTTTGTTTTTCTTGCTCAGTGAGAATGAAATACTATGAACTATATTTGGTGAACAAAAATTTCCCTGATACACATATTTTTCTTTGTATTTTTGTATGTTATTCTTATATTGAAATGTCTTGTAACTTGTCAATGTAAATGTGCAATAAAATATTTGGAGCTTTAAACAAGGCTAACAGGAGAAAGAAGCTTATATTAATAATCTGTCGACTGCCATCAATGCAAAATACTCTGGGCCTCCCGGACACTGATGTACCCAAATCAAGGCATGCCTTGAAAAGTTCTAAGGCCAAACTCAAAAACACGCTTTTACAACAAGGGTTACTATAAACAATATACTTCTCATGGTCAGGCCAAATTCGAACTTAAGTGTGCAATAGGAAGGACTAACTTCATAGACAACACCCTCATCATGGTCACAATGGTTATACATTCTAACATAGTCGCTCTGAGGAGCCATTAAGACATTAATATGTATATCTAATCTAATATAGATTTTTATATCGCTTAATCTCCATCGGCTGACAGACCCTAAGACACATCTGAACATAAACAAGGTATATTTAGTCATTGTAGAAAGTCTGTATCACAAAAAAAGTAATGATCTTGTTCACATATTCAGCTGATCCTCACCATGTATTATGTTGTGATCACTGGATCGTCTTATTATTGGGATATTATCTGACTCTTCTGACATAATAACCTGTGAGCACCACCACTGTAGCCAAGTGGGTACTTGCCTGGGAACACAGATAGCGTGGGTTCAATCCCAGGTACAGGCAGATACATAGTGGCTCAGATGACGACTTAAAATGGGGTCCTAACCCCAGTGGCAGGTTAAAGAACCTCAAGGACGTTGATAAATGGTCATCCTTGAGCCTCTGTCTTTCAGTTAGGGGAATGTCAGTAATTTGAGAGTTGGACTGTACTTGTACAGTCAAATAGCTCACATAGTACTTTGAGTCCTGTAGTACATGGAGATATTGCGCTGAGTATAAATACAAATACAATACAATAATAGGTTGTGCTCATGTGTTATTATCATGCCATGCACCAGACATCTTCTGGTGATCATGCATTAGAGATCTTCTGGTGATACCATAATAATAAATTAAGTAGCAATATCAAAATCTTCTGGCACATGCTGAACTAATAATGACAATGGGGACACTACTATATTGCCTACAAGAAAGTTAAAATATATACAAAACATCCCTTGGCTCAGTACCTTGGCTGAGCTATAAAAGTCGAATTAGAATTAGACACAAGAAAACCCAAGGAGTCCATGTGACTGAGAAAGTGTTAAGTCAAAGCACAGAAGGTTTCAAAATCATAACGTACACAGTGTTGATTTCATACAGATGTTTAAAAAATCTTTCATGAGGCACTCCAGTATGCCTCCATTATAAAACATGTTTTGAGGTCTGACGGTTGTATCACATATATATCTTTATGAGAAGTAGGATAACAAAGCTTTCGGCTAAGTAATGGGGTTATTCCACTGGAGCCGACCTTAACTGACCCTTACACTAGGGTTAGTTAGCTGAGTTGAAAATTGGGGACAATAAAATCAGGAGGAAAGCGTGGGGTAAAACATGTGTTGGTTTCACCTCCCTTACAAGACAATGTATATTCCGGCTTCTCTGGACACAGATCCCGACCTGTCCTGTGGCCGGTCTTTTTTTCTGTATGACCAGATGTGAAACTGGAAACAACTGCAACTGAGCAAGATAAGATGTGAAGTAACAAGAACGAGTGGGTTTCATGCTAGGGTAAGACGTAAAGTGATTATGGTGAGAGGGAAAGTGTCTACAATAAGACTTAAAGTGACCAGGATAAGGTGTAAAGACACAAGGACAAGCCGGTTTCATTTTGGGCGGGGCCATACTTGGAATCAAAAGTCAGGGTGGGTAGGTGAAATATAAAACATGTTTGATATTTAGTCGACCCATTAGGTAAAGCTGGGAAACCATAACCGACCCTAACCAACAATGTAAACAAAAGCAACCAACCCTTGTTCCAGGCTCCAGTGAAACACTCTGTAAAGTCAAGCAAGGATATTTTAAACCCTTCAAAGCAGTTGTTATACCAACCATTCATCATGGCTGACTTGGGTATAACTTTAATAGATTTTCCTGATTAAGAATTTTTTCCACATTTGACATGGCTACACAATTAAAAATACCAATTGATCTATATATTTCATGATTGATGTATATTTTGCACAATGCTTGTCATACAGGGTGATAAGATATGAAAAATATATTTCACAAGGGTTATTAAACATTTACTATTGTCCATTTTGTATCATTAACAAAGTAAAATAAGTCATTATTTACCTAAATAATTAACAGAAGTTACCTGGAAGTTTATCTATATAAAGGAGCACCAAAGAATATAAAATTTGAAGTTTCAGATTTCTCTGTCATTTCTATTTGGACTTGCAAGTAAAAAAGACGAATAGAGGATCAGTCGAAATACCTTTCCAATAATAAATAAAAAGAAAATTTGTGAGTTTTATAATTGTAGAAATATTTACAAGAAGTTTGACCCTTGTTTGTAATAAATATAAGTTATGTGTACTAGGCTGATACAAAAGGTGATGGATACTAAAATATGATATATTATTGTCATTGGTTCATGCATTCAGAATACATTAATTATACATTATTTTTGCAGCACAAAGTTGTGGAGGTGTTTGACTCAAAAAAATTCCAATATTTGGCGGTCTCCGTCCTTTAATCCTTTAACCATAGAAATAATTTAAACCCTAACCTTGTAGCCCTTTTAACAAAACCTTATTTTATTATCATTTGCATATTGGAGATGTGTACATTGTAAACTACTGGCCATCCAATGAGATTCAAATGAGAGGGCTTTGTTTGAGGGAGTATGTTTGACATTTGGTCTGCAATGGGTCAGGGATGTAGCACAGTAAATACTAGCAGTTTCCTTGAGTGTTCAGATCTGACCTCAGGGTCAAGTTAAGGTCAAGTTGACGACCTCATACGTGGATACAGTGTTATGGGTAAGATGTGCAAAGTAAGTAAAGATGTTTGAGGACATTTTATTTACAGGTTAGTTAAAATATATGGTATGCAGTCCCAAAAGGGGAAGTTTTAAAATATGACTTGGCAGATGTTAAACCACCAATTAATTAAAAGAGACACCAGAATAATAAGTATCACAGTGGTAAAAAGACACAAACAGGAATAAAGTGAGTGATAAAATATATCATATAAACATTATACAAATGTGTTAGTAGCGTTAGTATTGGTTGCAAGTTGGTCATAATGGTAAGCATGGTCATATCAAAGAGGGGGACACCAGAGTCAGTCTGGCCGTGCCTAACATCACTACCCACAAGAACCCCTGGGGTAGATCGAAATTTTTCAAATCCTGGATCACCCAGAGGTACGTCAATCCGACAGCGGAGACCTCCCCTGGTGGGATTAGTCCCAGGGGGTCCAGCTCTAAGCTCGAAATTATGGACCCAATGAACTCCCTTGGGAAGGGTCAATGCCCAAGGGGGAAAAACTTAGTCTAAATAGAGAGGGGGACCCAGAGTCCGTCTGGCCTGCCTAATCCAAATCGCAAAGAGCTGCGTCAGTCCTAAAATTCATCCTTGAGTGGATCAAGCTCAAGGTCAGCTCAATGGTCGAAAGTGATCTAATTCGCTCAGAGCCACATCGATCCAAGGAGAACTCCCAAAACTGGATCAGAGCTAAGGGGTCAAGCTCTAAGTACGAAAATTAACCGAAATACACTCTTGTGGGTGGTAATGCCACAAGAGGGAAAAACTTGTCAAATCAGTGTTAGTGGTGGGTTGGTGGGTTCAAACTTCAAGTGTAGCCTTTGACTGCTACTTGTAATATGAAAAATCAACCCCAAGCTTGGATTCAATCATGCAGAACTTGGTATTCTATTTGTGTTGTCAATAATGCTACCAATTTACCCTAGCTAACGATGCACAGCATACCCATAGCAAATTAAGGTCGAAGTAAACTGCCACGGCAGGCCCCTTAACAGGCCGTGCCATTCACAGTTTCCTTGAGTGTTCAGATCTGACCTCAAGGTCAAGTTAAGGTCAAGTTGACGACCTCATACGTGGATACAGTGTTATGGGTAAGATGTGCAAAGTAAGTAAAGATGTTTGAGGACATTTTATTTACAGGTTAGTTAAAATATATGGTATGCAGTCCCAAAAGGGGAAGTTTTAAAATATGACTTGGCAGATTTTAAACCACCAAGCCCATCAGAAAGAGGAGGAAATAACAGAGGAAAAAGTGGAGGGAATGAGAGAAGAGGCCTGAGTGGAGTTTTGCAAATAGGTCCAAATGGCTGGACTACGCCAGAGGCCATGTGCCATAATATTTTGCAAGGGGACACTGTGGTCAAAGGCCAGGGTTGCCCCGGATCTCCTAAAAGAATGAAACCCATGACCTATGTGTGAAATTTTTAAGTTTGTGAGGATGGTTTTGAGAGCATCTCTGATATGTGTGTCAATGACTTGTGAATGTGGATAAAAGGCATTAGCAAACAGAGGGGAAGTAGAAGTGAGATGCCTAGAGACTAGGCGGGTTTTGAGCGCCCTAACTGGGCATAACCATATGTTGGCGATTTCTGGAATTTGGACAATGTGAGTGGATTTAGCATCTTGCATTGTTTTGCACCATTTCAGAATGATATGGGCACCTGGGGGTGCAAAGATGACGTCTTGCCTTAGCAGGTGCCTTTGGGGATTGAATTGTTTACTGCTGAGAGGTGCTATGTTCGACATTCTGAGGAAAGCATAAAAGCTTGTAAGAAAAATGGCTCTGAACAAGATGGGGTCTGATAGTGTCTCACATTGTTTTGAAATAGCATACAGGGTTGGGATGTCAAAAATACCCCGAGGAGTGGGACGAAAAGGGGAGGTAAGGGAAAGGCCTCTGATGTATCTCAGAACTGCTGGGTGATAAGTTGCTGTGTAATCTATGCTGTAAGCTTTAGACATGGTAGCTATGGAAGACAAGTAATTTTTTATGACCTTGGGAGAGAGGGAGTTCTGGTGAAGATATTCCAAAAATACTAACACGTTATGTAAAGTAACTGACATTGGTAGGTCCATGAAATATATGAATGAAATGAAAGTTCTGAAGTGGGTCCTATGAGCAGAAGAGGTAGAAGGTCTATAAGCTTGATCCATCTTCTGCCAGGCTGAATTCAACAGCTGAAGTGACGAGGGATTGGAACCTGAAATTAAATATGTAAATTTAGGCTGAAGTGAGATATTGGGACTTTGTGCCATGTGTAGTTAGCCTGAAGATCTGCATACAGTGAATTATTGACAAATTTTTGTGAATACAATCTAGATAAAAGGTCAGCTATATGATTGTCAGCCCCTCTGATATGGCTAACCTCGAGATTTATGTCCAAGGTTGCAGTGATGAGCCAAATATTCCTAATACATGCTGCTAAGAAGGGATCCTTAGTCTTGCTGGTCTCAACCACCTGGACTACTGCCAAATTGTCACAAAATAATGAAACTGTGGAATGTTGCCAGAAGTCCCCCCAAGTTCTCAAAGCCAATAAGATGTTAAACATTTCAAGATGTACAATCTTAAGTTTGAAATCTGAAATGGGGTAAATTGGAGTGGAGTAAACTCTGTGACCCCATACGCCCCCTAGACCTGTCAAAGATGCATCAATGTGTAGAGTATTACTATCCCTGATGGGTTCTTTTTTAAGTATTGTGATACCATTAAAATGTGGCAGAAAAGTTGTGAACCATTTGATGTCCTGCCTGAAATCCTCAGAAATGAGGATTCTTGATTTATCATGATGTTTTCTAAAGACAGTCAAGATTCTGTTGACAAAAGTGCGGGCGGGTTTAACACATTTGTGTAGATATAGAAGCTTTCCTAATAAGGACTGGAGAGCCCTTTTTGATATAAACTTCTTGTCAAATGCTTTAATACAGTCCATATAGATGCCTTCAAGCTTGAGTGGGTCAATACTGAGAGTATTTTCGTGCAAATTAATGGTAATACCCAAGCATGTAAGTTTATGTGTTGGTGGCGTTCGTTTGTCCTCATTCATAGGTAAACCTAATTCTTCAAAGAGGTTGAAAAGGGTATGAAAGGCTTGGTTAGCTGCGTTCTTTTCAGTAACCAGAATGAAGTCGTCGATATAGGCAAATGTTTTAAAGCCATGACGTTCCATGATGTACGTAATTGCGTCGGCGGCGAGCTGAAACGAAGACGACCCGTGGACCCAACCGAACGTGGCCGCGACGTTGAGAAAGAATGCATCTTTCCATTTAATGCCAAACTTGATCGCGTCGGCAGGGTCCACTCTGAGATTGCGAAAAGCTCTAGATATATCTATCTTGGAAATCAGTACTTCTGTAGAGTATTTGGAGACCTCATGAACAACATCATCAATAGATGGGAATTTCAGTATGAATTTTTTACCATCAAAGTGAAGTTTGTCGACATTGTCATTCAATGAACACCCGTGAGGGTATGATAAATTTAGTATAACTCTGCGTTTGTCAGTATCTTTGGGCCTAGTAAGCAATGGTGAGCAGTGAAAACCTGGATAATTGACCCTACTTACTGGGCCTAACATGGCTCCAAGAGATTTTTCTTTGTCAAGATAGTCTTGAACAGCAGTGGGATATTGGAGAGCTGAGAAGTGATTCTTAATTTCAGTGTTATGCAACACGTCAGGATTAGTGAGAGATAAAGGGAAACCAAATTTCAAATATTGGAACAGTCTCTGATCTGGATAATCTTTGAGATAATGTTCCCAAGCAGGCAGGTTTAAACCTGATTTGATGGGAAATCTGGCCACTTTGTAATTGGGTAACCCAGTGCTCTGGATAATCTTTGCTAACTCGCATACATGATCTACGTCTTTGTATTCAATAAGGTCCCTATCAGGGCCAATAAACTGAAAGTTGGTGGTTTCTAAGTTCAGGAAGCCCTAGTTTTGTTCTTCACGTTTACATCAGTGACATTTTTGTCGAGTTTGTAGCCTGTTTGGGCCTCAAAGTAATGAGGAATCGACAAATCTTCCTGAACAATGTTGTTAGTGTTGTTAGTAACATTAATACATGTATTAGCAACTGTGAGTTCCAGATTTCCGGACTCACATTTTTTATCATTGGATATTTTGTCTTGCCTTTCAATTAGGCTTAAGATCACTCTGTCCATGTACTGTTCATATGACATATGGTAATTTTCAAAAGCATACTGATCTTGGAAAAAATTCATCGCAACTACTTTTGCATTGCTTTTCTCTTGCTCTGATAGTAACTGAATTTTGGTATCTAAGGATTTTATAAACATCTCTTGGGAGTGAATGATCACAAGTGGACCATCAGGAATGGCATCGCAGGCATAGATGTGCATCTCTTGAGATAGATTATCTTGAACAAGCCAAAAGAAGCTATTCTCATGTAAAAACTGCTGAATATGAACAATATAAGCATTATAATTATCTGATATCTGATACCAGTTTGTAAACTGCACCTTGTAACTGTGCAAGTGATCATGGTTTTTGCAATTAAGAGTGTTATCACTGACAGCGATGCCACTACTGGTACATGGACACTCCGTTTTTGTCATGGAAGCAAAGTTACCCACGACACATCTCTCACGATGTATACCACCACCGTTGTTAGACCAGCCGCCATCTTGGGCAGATTTTGAATTGCTCTGCAATGCACAGACGTGACGACCAGTGAGGTTACAGACATTCTGGCTAACATTATGAGAAGGGACCTCATGCTTTGCAGCATCCTGAGCTAAATTGTTTTGATAATACATGCACATAAGAAATTCATTGTCAATATCTTTGGTTACAAACTTTTTAACATGAGTTACTTCTGCATTTACTATATGAGATTGTAAATTACCTACTAACTCTTGTTCATAGTTTAACATGTTAAAAACGTTGCAAACGTTGTTATTGTCATTACAATGTCTGGGATGTTCTGAATTGTGGCCATTAGCAGGTCCAGCTGGTTGAGTATACCACTAACTACTGGGAATGTTGGTTCTGTCTTGCTTTTTGTACTTAAAGTTGCATTTACTTTCAGGGTGATTACTTGTTCTTCCTTGCTTGCTACAGAAACTGCAGTTGTGCTTATATAACCCATGATGACCATCATGCGAACAGGATCCTTCGTTATAATAACGACACAGCCTCTTTTGTGACACTGATTGGGAATTTACTAACGACACTTGTGACGCACTGAGCCTATTGATTGCCCATTGGGTTGAATCTGCCCATGACAAGTTGCCCTCTTCGAGGTCATGCATAGAACATGCCCATGCATTCTTAACCGCTGTGAAGGGTAGTGATGCTGCATCCTTCATGGCACATATTACCTGCGTAAGGGCTTGTTTGGAAGTCAGAGGATCTTGGATGTGTAGGATGTTCGTCGACTGGCCTGCCACCCATTGTGGCAGGTCGTCATATAATAAACGCTTCTTACCGTTCGAACCATTGTATCCCTCGTTGGGCCATCTTCTCTCTGGAGGATTGGATACTGTATCAAAATTGTTATATCTCCCAGATCTATGAGAGTTCTTACCTTGTAGTGACTCATGCTTGGCTTGCTGTTCGTATGACGCCAGGATACTTGAAACCGCCTCAGATACATTGGGCAGCTTCCTTAGTGAGTCCACACCAGGTATGATGGCGTCACGAGGCAGATCTGCAATGTTTGACCTCAAGTTCGAGTCCTGTTGTTGTCCCCTGCCTGGAGGTGTAGTGTTCTGATGTATAGAACTCTGCTGGGTGAGCCGCGTGGTTGCCTGATGTTGTGAGATGAGGTGGTCACTATTGCTGTTTGACGATGCAGTTCCCTGTGGTAGGAGCGGGTGGTGCCACGAACTTGTGGGAGCTGAAGCGAATGTGTCTGGTTGCCGCCTTTCCAGTTTCTCCAATCTGTCAGCCAACTGTTGGTTTGACGCCTGGATTTGGCTCAGAATCGAGAGTACCGATTCACTCTCGTGGATTGGAACCCGGGGTTGCAAGTCAGTGGGTGAAGAAGTTGTAACAGTACTTACTGGGTGCATTTGTTGGATGAATGACCCATCGTGTATCAGGTCAACTTTCCGAAATTTCTTTGTAGAGACCTTGGCACGAGCTGACGCAGTCACTCTCTTCCTGCTTGTGGCTGTGGTTTTCTTAGGTTTGGTAGACATTTTGAAGGACTAAAATGTTAAAATTCTAGTGGATTGAAGATAAGTAAACATTCGTTTGTTCATCCACAGCAGATAAAATGTCGTAAACAGAAGCTTGTAAAATATGTAGAGTTGCAAGTCACAATTTTTAATGTTAGAAACACTTTGTAAATATGCACGGCACTTGTAAATACCTGACATAACGTTGTAAATATGTCCAATAATCAGGTTTCCACCTTGTAAATATGCACATAAACACGTGAATAATAGTACTTGCCACTAAACCATTATGTAACTCCAATTTCCTTGTGATTCACTTTGTAAATATGCACGTGAAGCTTGTAAATAGTCGAATATCACGTTAGCACATTACATATTTCATTTCTTTGACTTGTATATGCATATAAAACTTGTAAATATTTGTAAAATAACGTTGGTATATGTATAATCTTCAAACTTCAAGTGTAGCCTTTGACTGCTACTTGTAATATGAAAAATCAACCCCAAGCTTGGATTCAATCATGCAGAACTTGGTATTCTATTGGTGTTGTCAATAATGCTACCTATTTACCCTAGCTACGATGCACAGCATACCCATAGCAAATTAAGGTCGAAGTAAACTGCCACGGCAGGCCCCTTAACAGGCCGTGCCATTCACATTCTCAGTATTGGGGTGTGATCATTGATGACAGGAGTCACTCACTGCAAATCCCTGTGAAAACTATAAAATATAAACAAAGCCATTTCTGCCAGGATATCTTTTTATTGTTCGTTCTATTACAAGTATTACAGCAGATATAACATCAGCATAAACACTATGACATTAGTTTATTCATAACCATTTTTTCTTGTCACTTATAATCCTATTTCACACTGAGTTGACCACATTTTGAGTACAGGTGCAGTTGCAGTAGCTGATGGCCCATGATCTGTCACACCACTGAAGTTTATTCCATCTATCACACACCACAGGGGCCAAAGAGTCCACACAGTCTGACAAAGGAATGAACAAAGACCTTGACACCCTGGGCCCCAAACCCTGTTGTACTATCATTGGTTTTCCTCTCAAATGTCCATACAATATAGTCGTAAATATAATCTTTTATCTTACCATTCATAAAATGACTTCATTATGGTGATCAAATCATAAACCTACCTCCTGACTGGAAAAAAATAAAACAATTCATGGGTGTAGTTTAGGATAGATTGTCGATACTTTCCTGATAGCGTTCCGATTGACTTTGCAATTTGTTCAAGAAGTCTTCTGCTAGGATCCCATCTGAATGATTTATGAACAGTATGGATCGACTTAGGATAGAAAACAAGATAGGGTTAAGATTGCTGTAAGATCAATAAGATGACTTTACAAACAGTACCGTAATTTTAAGGTGGATTTCCGGATACAGGATTTGATAAGAATCAGGAAAAGTTTACAATAATACTAAACAATTTGGATTATCATGAACACCCGGTGAATGTTCTGATTAGTTCCCAATCAAAAACTTACATACTTTCCCAAATGGTGCATGAACATTTTGATTTGGTTCACGAACATTCCCATTGTCTTCGGAATGGGAAAATTTTCAGGATCATAACCCATTCAGGGAGGTCAATCGCCATAGTGGAACAGCCCTGTTAAGGACAAAGAATATTAAACATTTGACCTTCAGTCCTGAGTACTCACAGCCAGTCCTTTGGTCATGAGGTAGTTACCACTAAAGTTAATGGTGCTACGGTGTTCTGGAGGAGAGGCCAGGGGCTTACACCACTTATCTTGTACACTATTCTGTAAAAATTGAGCTGTACAATCTCATTCCTAGAGAAGACTGGTTTAAGTTCAATGTTGAGGTTTTACGTCACGTTCAACAACCAGGGTCATAGTGTCACTTATGGGTCTTGAAACCACACAGAGGTGACAGCCAGTGATTAGATGGCAATCTTGCTAACCCACGAGGGCAAAACAAGGGCTTCCAGAAGATTAGTCAGAGTAGTTCTCCAATGACTGCATAAGACTGGCCGGGGCCTATTGTTACAGGTTCTCTCTATAAATCATACTAGTCAAACTAGGTTCTTGTTTTAACAGGATCAGCCAAAGAAGTACTTACCGTTAAAAAATCAGCGAGGGATTTACTAGCTAGTCATGAAACTGGAACTGCAGTATAAACCTTGATTTTAAAATATTACATGCGTTATAATAAGTGGTATTGGGACCAGGAAAACAAAGAAAAAATGTTGATCAAGACTTTGCAATGAAGTAAGTAATAATATGAATAATAAGATACTTGCCTTTCTTTCCAGGGAATAACTTAGATATATTCAGGTCTTTAAGGGTTGCAGCTGGAAGGAGAAACATAAATATATTCGTACCCGATGTTGTGTGCTTGAATATATTATATTATATGAATATTGTATGATGTGGCTGCAGCTTGAATTTTGCAAGATGCAACATGTACAAATTGTGAGCCAGTACCAGTTATAAAGTAATGGTTGGTTCTTATTTTATAAGCTAATTCTTAAAGTGTCTGCGGTTCAAACCCCAGGCTCTATGTGGGAAAGTTGGTAGTTGCTTACTGATGATCGGCAGTTTACTGTACGGAACCTTGACCAACTGTATGTACTGGTTTCCTCAGCCCATAAACTACCCATTGTGATATAACGTACGATGTGGCGTTAGGGCGAAAATACAATTTGTACTTGAAATCGTCACTCCATATAGGCACATGATCAATCAAAATACAATTTATAAAGTCACAGAATATCTATTGGCAATTATGATTGGCTAAATTTTGAATATATTGGTTATCTCACTTCTACTGCCAAGTTACGGAGTGTGCCAAGTTGCAAGGCCAAATTTTTTTGTACCCAAATGTTTTAAATAATTTTGTTGTACAAATAACTTCATGGCTTTGGGTACACCACCACTAAATTTGTAATATCATTACACTGGACCCAGAACGTAATTGCAATCTATTACCAACACAACCCAGTTGAAGTATCTAAGCCTCTTTAGTGCTCATATATTCTTATTTATTTATGGTTAAATAATTTTAGTCTCCTGGGGCCAGATTTTCCAAAGTTCTAAGCCAAATTTTGGGCTTGAATACGGCCCTAGTATAATTAGTACATACATGATAGTGTTCTGATAAACAAATTCCCAACTGCCCTTTCAGTCATCTTCTTCTTGACTTGGTAAAATATGAAGGAATTCTGTTTGCCAAGTGAACCAAAAGGTTACCATATTGTTATTCCAGTGGCAGATTGACTGATTTAACCCTTTATTTTTAAATATATTGTAAGTACCAACAGAAGAATGGTACACAATGGTAGAATCGAGAGACAGGTAGACCCAACTTACCTCCATTTCTGAGAGGAAATACGTGTTGAGGAAACTGATTGACTTGGTTGCCAGGCACCAGGTATCTGGTTACTATGATAGTACTTGTATACGTCACTACACCTCTTTTGAATGTGGTGGTGGCTGCCCCACATCCTATGAAGATGCTGGTGTCCCATATCAACTGTAAATGGAAAATGTAGTGAGTACCTTTATACAGCTTAGTCTCTCTCATATGACAGACTCTAATGCCCTATTCACACTACAGGTGGTACGCCGGCAGTTAGAAGTTTTTCTTGGCAGCCCGAACCGCCCCCCCCCCCCAGGTCACCCCATTTCATCTGAGTTGTTCACACCACAGGCAGATGGCCACTGATTGGACACGATTTTAACAGTAACCGCCAATAACAGTAAGATGACAGTGTCACAAATGTTGATCACTGAGAGAAAACCCACATTCTGCTCAAATCATCTTCGGTAGCCGTTGGACTAACATGTGGAGAAACAACCAAAACCTTAACTCACCCTATATTGCCATATTTCAACAAAAGATGACTGAACCACAACCTTAATTAGGTACATCTTGGACCACACCTTTGGTTACTGTAGTAAGAAATTCATACATGCATGCGCAAAATCGTCTGCACATGCTCACAGTACCAAAATCAGAGGCGAGAAACTTCAAACATTTTAAAACTTTGGTAGGACTTTGCCAGGTAATGGACGGTTCTCCACTAACTCGCAAGGTCGTCAACGGACATCAGATGATGATCCAAGGACAGGGATGTTTCCCCTAATGCAGGATATCGCGAGTGATACAGCCTGTACTGTGAATGGGGTTTAAGGCACCAGAACCACAACAAGTGAAGAAGAAAAATCATAATCCAGAGACATAGTACATCTTCTGAAAGATAAAAGAGAAACTGCTATTCAGATGTCTTCAGAGAGCAGCAAATGCAAAGCTTTGGCTTGAGTTTTTTTTTTATTTGTGTAATTAAGACAAGAACTGTGGAACCTTCTGATAAGTTTTACAAAGGTATGTTGCACATGGTGTTGTAGGAAGTACAGTAGGGACTAAAATACAGTGGAAACCCAGTGCGGAGATACTTGTATATCAGAGTCAGAGTTTTGAAAATAGAGCATTTTCCAAAGGGCAATCAGTGTAAATCTTTAAGAACAGGTGTGATTCTAAACACTTTGCTGGGGTACTATGGACACACTGTAGCTTTTGACATTGGATCTGGAAGACTTCTGAACAGAGAATTACACTAGTCAGGGCAACTGCTCACAAGAGCATCACAAACAAGTTTTACAGCTTCATGCATAAGGTACTTCCTGATGTGTCTGAGATCAGACATTCGAACAAAACAGTCAGCACAAATCTTGTTAGAGTAAGTTCCAAACGAGAACCCTACATCAAACAAAGCCACAAGGTATTTTGCACCATTCATAACTAATCCTCCTTTTACATTTTAAGTACAATGTTAAGCAAAGAAGCAAAAATATTTTAAAAGTTTATCCACCCCCACTTGAGACCTAATCCATAAGTGATTTATTGTTAACCTATACCTGTGTAAAATGTCCAACTCCTGCCAAGTCTAACTTGACAGTGTTACTAGGGTTGAAGGTGTAATCATAGTCTTTTGGAGGTGCACCTTTGGGACCAGGCTGGTATGATTCAGCATACCTACGGTAAAGAAAAGAAACAATGACAAATAGAAAGTATAAAGAATTATTGTATTTGAGTGCCAAATAGGTATATTTTACTGCTACCTTATGTTAAAATCTAAATTGATCTGCTTGAAAAATTTGAATATTAAAGAGACTATTATCATCAGAGGATGAACTTTAGGAATCTATAATTATATCTTTATGTGTAAATCAGCTGTTCCATATGTATGAAAGGCGATAAAAACCAACCTCCCAAATGGAAAAATTAAAACCATCCATGATCCATAAGAGGATTTTACAAAAGGTTTAGAAAATGTTGTGAATGTTTTTCAATCCGTCTGATTGGTTCCTGAAAATGATTCGATCTGGTCCGGATTCCTCCAAAGTGGGTTACGAACCTAACAAAGAACTATACAATTAATAAGAACCACTTAAGATGGGAAAAATTGCTTTACGGATATTGTGATTACTTCAAGGCAGGCTTCCAACTGACTTCACGAGTGTAAGATCTAATAAGGATCGGTAACAAACTTTGAATAGAATAATTTCAAACAGTTTAACCTAATCAGGAAAACGGACAATGCACAACATTTTTTCATTATTTATCTCATTATATTGTAAAACACTTTGATGTTGAAAGCAATTGGATCCATGTTTATACTTTGGCCAAGAACCAAATATTCTTTATCTATTCTGTGGATTCATTCTGTTGCTGTAATTTTAATTGAAATAAAAGTGTACCTTTTGATTTTATATCTTAGACAAAAGTACTTCAAACAATCAATTTACTGAATATGGTTGTCTAAGCCTTGCTCCAACAAGTGTGTTCCTATTTTAGGGAAGCATTGTGGATCTACATCTATTTCTCAGCTTACCAGGATGCTATAGCATTGACAGGGTTTGGCACAAAGTCATAGGTGTTGTCCAGTTTGTAGATGTTCTCTCCAAAGTCTCTGTATATTCCATCCTCGTGTTCAAATCTACCAGTGTTGGCCAAGTATAGTGCCCACTTCTCAGCCTGGATGTTGTATTGAAACAAATATGTAATTGATGGATTGGTTGACTGACTAACTGATTGAATCACTGATTGATACATTCATTCATTTATCTATGCATTTATTCAAGCTTCCACCCATCAAGTAAGATATCTATCCATGCATATTCACCTACACTCCACTCGTAAATTATGATATAAAAACAATGACAGTCTTTGACTGTTGAAATTTCTTTCTTTTATAATGGTATCACGGGTTTTTCATACTGTTTCAAAATTTTTGCTTATTTTGATATATTTTCCCATATCGTTTCACAAGCTGATGCATATTTTCTCAAAATCTTAAAATGGTTTCAGTGGAAATCAGTCAGAAATTAATCTCTCTTCCTGCCATGACTGGATCATATACATGACTTTTGTGAAAAAGTGTACATTACCTTAGCATAATGCACACTTTTAATAACATGATCAAATTACAGGTATACTTTAAATACAATTAGCTTTATTGATTTGAATTAAATTTATATCTTATTTCCCTTTGTCTAATTGTCTCAAACAGTAGGACAGTGTCTCTGATTGAAAGAAAATCTTTTAACATTCCTGCTGTTTCAAGGCCTGTTTATTTTAGAAAGCTGCAATAATAAGTCTGATAAGTCTGTAAACTGGCATACCCTCTTGTGTGACTTCTAATTATCTCCACCAAGTAGGTTATGTTTTGAGCATGTCAGTTTGTTTATTTTGCTGTCTGTGTTTGCGTGTACTCCAAAAGATAATGAGTGATTATATTTTGGGAAAGATCTGGATCATACGGATTAGACACAAAATCCCAAACATATTATGAAATGACTTAGGCTTTTTGGTTGACATTACTCCAAAAGTAATATTTTTAAAGAAGTTTTAGGGGAGGTAAGGCCAAATTTAAGGGAGGTTTGGATCAAATTCTACATACAGAACAAAAATGTGGCCAAAGATTCAATGGTTGAATCATATTCTAGATACAAAATAAAACTTCTGGTTACTCAGAAAGGCCCCTTGTCAGAGCCTTGTGCTCTACGAGTGCTTTCTGGTTTAATGATTTATTAGGCTTTTAAATCAGCTTCAAGACATCATCATTATACATCCAGGCCAACCTCTGAGATTCGAGTTTGAATGCTGGACTGACTACAGGTAGGAAAGCTGGTAGTTGTTTGGTGTTGGTCTGCAATTTACAGTACAGAACCTTGACCAACTGTATGAACTGGTTCCCTTTGCTTTTCCAACTACCCATCACAGTGTAACCCATGAGGTACCAGGCGTGATGTAAAATGCTAAATAAATACACAAATATATACATCCAGGAACTGATTAACCGACTATACGTTAATGTCATATAATGAGGCAAAGTGTGACAGCAGTTTATAACTTACATCTCTCGCCAGTGATTTCTTGTATTTCACCGTCACATCCTTCAAGTGTTTCTTCCTGAGCCATAAGTGTGCCGATAAACACATCTGCTTGATATTCTGTTCAAACGTCTTACCATTGGGTTTATACATGGTCCCTGTATGGTCAAACACCCACAACAGATCTAGTCCCTTGATTGACATGGCAATGGAGAAATTACCCCATATTGGTAATCAAATGTCTTTTTGCTCATTTTCTTTCAGAGATCTTTTATCAAGAAAACTACCTATCTCAGTGCAGTGTCTGAGGCTCATGGTCTGTACCACTTCACTTAATATTGTTAATGATGTTAGCATACTTTACTTGGGTTATTCTTAGAATATTGCTATGTTTGTTATTGCCATTTGTACTTAAGTCATGAAAAATAAGAAAAAATGGTGTTTTTTACAAACTTCAAGAAAGCATTTATGTTACAAATATTTGTTTCCAAGACATTACCTAGCTGTGAACAAGATTATCCCCCCAAGTGCTGAACTGATTGGGTTTTTTTGGTTAATTTATCTACATATTAATCACAAATAACCTTTTAACAATATAACACACATTTTTAGTTCTCTATGGTAATATTGCCAAAATATAATCACCATTATTCCACAGAGGGGATAAAGGTCATGCTTACTAAGGGCTTTTACTTTTACTTTCACTTTTTCACTGTCACCAGGGTTCACACAGACTAGAACTAAATTGAATGTCAAATTAGCTACTGGGTCACTCAGACCTCTACACTGTAAGCAATTCATAAAGATTCTAAAAAGCAATTCTTAAATGAATAGAAGTTGACAAAAAGCAATTGTATTTAAAACCATGTCTTCAGTTTTCAGATAAGAATTTGATATAATTATAATTTTGCTGTTCACAAGACCAACAGAAATTATACGGGTGAAATGCATATCGCAACAAATTAGGATGGCCAAAGTCAAAGGTCAAAGTTGAGGTTTTAGGTCATGGTCAACATCCAGGGTCATACTGGGACAGGTCCTCGGCATTTCCACTTATGGGAGTCGAACCCATAGAGTTGACAGCCTGTGAATAGATTACCCAACCTGCTAACTCACTAGGCCACTGTGGACTTCTTTCAGGATGACATTATGATGCTTTAATAAACATATTATATATCAAAATACATAACAATAAAACGAAAGGCAAAACACTTACATGTGTCTACAAGGGTGGCATCTGAAAAGTACAAAACACAAATACAAAAACACCTTCCCTTGACATTTTACATTGACATAATTGCTGCCTGCTGTGAGATGAATATCATTGATGTATAACTTGAAAACAATTAGAAGAAAGGACAGAGTTGAACGGTTCTTGACCTTGGCCATATAATTCAATTATATCAAATTACTGCTTGGCTTGCTCATTGGATACGACTTGCAGACAAAAGTATTGTTTGTGCTTGTTATATATGTAAGCTAGGGTGGCTTTTTTATTGTATAAACATGCAATAAGGTAATTAAAGTGATATATACACAAGTGTATGTGTACATAATCCAGGAAAAATGTACCTTTAATGGGATTTTTAAGGAGTAGTACTAATACTTGAATGTGAAATTTTTGTGTTTAGCGTGGCTTTCAACACATTGTATAGGTTATATCAAAACTGGTAGTCTTAATAGTAGAGGAAATCAGTACATATTAATTGGTCAAAATTCTGTACTGTAAACTGTCATACATCTGTAAGCAACTACTGTCTTTCTCATATAGAATCGGGTTCGGGATTCGAACTGGCAACCTTAAACCCTAAATGGACATGTGACAAATCAGATGCAGCTTACAAATTGTATTTTTTTCATCAGGGTCCCTGATAAGCTCGTTTATCCAACTAACTTAATTTATTCCGATCAAACAGAACACAAACTTTCCAAATGCTTCAGTGGTATGGTTTAGATTAAAGAATTGTATATTGGGAAGTTGGCCATGCAAATACCAAAAGTCAGTTCTTAATAGCAGCAATATTACCTGAATAATTAATCAAATCACGTGATTTCATGAACAGGGTAGTCCAGTGTGCAGAGATATGTTTTAATGTGAATTCTGGTGGAAACGAAAGTGATTCGACAAGTTGAGAAGGGTTTGCAACCTTTATCAAGAGTAGATCCTTAATGGTTGAGAGAATAGGAAAAATTTTCCCATGGTAGTGCCCCAATTACACTGAACCAGCAGTATTTTTGACGGTTATAGATGTTACACTCCAGTTACACTAGTGGTGGTGTTTCCTACATTTACAGGCGTTTCTTAAGCGCCTCATTCCTACAAGTACTCACATATTACTGTCTGTGAACTTCAGAAACCCTATTATATTATCTTTCCCTGCTTTACCTGTCATTACACATGAAAGTTTTAAAATGTTCAAAATTTCCGCCTCCACAAGTTTTCAGGGGTCCAACACTCTAAACACTAGGCCACAAAGACCATTCTTAACTGGTGAGAAATTAGCTATTTATAGATTGGGTGACTATTTTGACTGCATTAAACACAATTACTCTTGTCTTAGTTTGAAGGGTATCCAATAGTGGTCAGTTTTCACTTACACATTTTCTTAGTCTATTGCTTTAAGAGTATAAGTGTAATTAAATTTATCCTGGGGATGATTATCAAAGATTTTAAAAACAAATCATGTTACCTTTTCTTTTCTCTCGTTGTTCTAATTCTCTCTTTCTGTCTCTAAAATTCAAGATAATTGAAAAGGTATAAAACAGTTGTTTATTTCTTTGTTTAATTTCTTTTTGGTGTTTGCTGCTTTGGCAAAGAAAAGACAAGTGAATTGATTCTTTACTAATATTTGATTCTTAAGTTTGCAGGTATGACTTCGCCATTTGGGTATCTACAGTGTCACTTCATTTTGCTATGCAGTACACAATTAAGCACTTGTATATATCCTTAAACTTAGCATAATTTAAAGGCTCTACATGTTCTTGATAATGCACTTGATGCTCACCTGACAACCTCAACCTTATGGCTCCAAAAAGAAATGTCATCCTTTGGTAGTACGTATTGACACGTTGAAGAACAGTCACCATTCTGTCTCCAACCCTTCACCCCCTCCATAGGTTATATGTTATTACAGATCATAAAAGATCATGACGGCTCTTTCAAATATACATTTTTTTAAATTGGTCCGAACTGCAAAACGCGTTCAGTTTTGTTTTGAATTACCCCAAGGATACATATCTTAATGTGAAACACAATTATTTGAAGGCATTGTGTCAGGGCTAACTCAAAGGGTATTTCTACCAACCAAAGGCCACATTTCCTCATAACTCTTCTGGCACTTCGACCTGCATGTCGGTCACTGGTATGTCATTAAAATATTTGGCAACATAGTGATGCAAAAGCTGAAAAGGACTAAGTACGGCTCACCACTGTGACGTCATAGATGAAAACTTCTAAAGTTTTGTAGGCTTTGTATTTCAAGATGTCTTGTTTATCTCTCAGACCAATCATCCCTAATATAATTAAATTGTGACTGTTGATTTAACTGTGCACTCGTAACATGGCGTATTCACTGATGATGATGCACATGTCCCACCTTTTAGGTCATCATACCATACGTTGGAAAACAAATAACTATACTCACTGAGTCTGCCCATCAGATGGAATGCTGGATCCAGTTTGTTCATTGAAATCAGGTTCTGGAGTTTGGTTAATGTTTTCTGTCCTTGGAACTTTTTCCTGAGCAGTTGTCTGGATATCTGAAAATTGGAGATAATATAATCTAATGAGAAACAAATGGTACTAGAACAAAATATAACCAAGACCAATCTGTAATGATTCTGGTTTTTGTGGTTTGTAGTATGATATAAAATGCCTTCCACCACTCCAAAATAACAGTAAGATAGATGTTAACAGTATGAACAAAGAATTGAAAGGTTAAATTGGTGTATAATTTCAAATTTTCACTTGGCATTGATTTTGGCTGTTTTAGCTTATGAGCTTGAAAGGTGAAACTTAATTCCTAGTAAATATTTCAAGTAATACAAGCCACTACTGAATATTAATTCTAGTTTATTTCATAAAAATAAAAAACTAGTGAAATTGTCTTCAAGCTAAAATTACTACTTCTACAGTGTACCACAATGCTAAATGTACAGGACATCAAAACTATGGTTAGACAGCTGAAATATGGAAAATATGATGGATGTGATAGACTCTACAGTACATGGACTCCATATTTTATTAGGTATGCTGTGATATTCTATGATTACACATAATGTGATACTGCAGAGCCTTAATGAAGCTGTGCTTATACTAATCCCTAAGAACAAAAATAAACTTCTAAATGATGCTAAAAACCATGATATAGCCATGAGCTGTATCATAGGAAAAATGTTGGATTTGTTCATACTAGCTAAACACAGGCATAAATTAGAAACTACTGAGTTACAATTTGGATTCAAACATGATCATTTGGCCACCCAATGTTCCTTTCCTGTAAAAGAGGTTGTACAATATTACAAAAATAAAAACATCATTGTGAATGTTCTGCTGGATGCCAATCCGGTTATTGGACAGAGTCAACTACCGAGTTTTATCTGAAACCTTGCTTAAACGTGGACTTTGTGCAGTCATCTCCAGACTCCTACTCAACTTATACACACACCAAAGCATGTATGTAAAATGGTCGGAATTAATATCTAAACCATTTACACCTGTAAATGGTGTGAAACAAGGTGGGATCCTTTCTCCCATATTATTCGCTGTATATATAGATGCACTATTTTTGGACTTCACTAAACAGAGTATAGGTTGCCGCATGGGTCACACTTTCATGGGATCATTCGGATATACAGATGATATCATCTTATTGGTCCCATCCAAAAGCTCCTTGACCAGCATGTTACCAATTGCAAAGAAATATGCCAACACACATGATATTCTGTTTAATGCTGCCAAAAGCAAATATCTAACATTTGGGAAAACTAATGAGTGCCAGGACCAACACACCACTATGGATAACATTCAAATCAAATGTACCTCTGGGAGATACACCTAAGAAATGACGTGGACTCCCAAAATAGTGACAAATATATCAATAATGCCATTAGCAACCTTTTTCCTTAGCTTTAATTCTATAATGTATAACTTTCATTCTGCCAGAGCAGATTGGAAATACTTCCTTTTATGATAATAATAATTATAAAATAGATGATTTCTATAGCACTCTTCCATTATGCTCAGAGCGCTTTACAATAGTCTATAATTAAATTTTAAAATGTAAAATTCCTTTTCAAGACATATTGCATGTTTGTGTATGGAAGTCAATTATGGAACTACGACTCTAGGTACATAGCCAAGTTCTATGTTGCTTGGTGAAAGTGCTGCAGACGTCTTCTTGGATTACCTTACAAAACTCACTCCAATTTGCTTCATCTGATATGCAGTGATGTAGACATTAATGTCCGACTTCACCAGAGACTACTAAAGTTTATAAACTCATGTGTGAACAATAAAAACAAAGTTATAAAGCTTTGCTGTACCCTTGCGTTACAGGGAAGTGGATCTTATGTATCAGACAGTATAAATTTCCTTGCTTCCACATACAAATTTGATAAGTATAATATGCCTGTTGTAATCAAATGCAATAAAAACACTGTACATACATATTCAAAATGTCAGTGTTGTTAAAGACTTTATTGCCATGCATGAAGATACAGACATTGCAACCAGTGATAAGCAAAACCTCATTTCAATAATTGACTTTCTTTGTACAACAACTGATACTGTATATATACACAATTTTTATGTTTAAACTTTTCTTACTTTATTGTTTAAATCTATGCAAATTGACTTTCAACCGTACTGAGAGTTTGTGTTGGTGTACATATTATTTTTCTTGTACATTTAACGAATAAACAAATAATAAATCAGATACAAATGACCAAGTAAGAGATTAACATCATATTCATTATTTCGTTGATGTATGTTATAACTTCGGTTTTTAGAATGCAAGCATGCTTAATTCACATATTGTTACACCACGTACCCCAAGTTGTTTCTTATAATAATTTTCTGGTAAAGCAGTTAGATGAAAAATAAGTTGCACTTTCAGCTAAAATTTTAGCTTTAGTTTCAAGTTTGTACATGTAACATACATTAAAATGTTATAAAAAAATTCAAAATAACACGAACCAAAAGTAAAAAGGGAAATTATAATAAATGCTGACTAAAATATCCCCATAAATTTTTAACTTAATTTATCATGGAGACAGGCAAGGTTTTGCTTTAAAAAGTAATGTTTATTTTGATCATTTCAGCTCTCTCAAACGCCTTTTCTGAATCTAAAAAAATATTTTGTCTGGTTTCATTTTATTAGCATAAATAATTAAGAGTAAATTGAAAATGTCAGTTTTATATATGAAATGAAAATTTATGTTTAATCTTAATGAAATTAATACATACCATGAATTAAAAACACAGCGGTAGCTACAACAAAGTAAAACATTCTTGTTCCTGGCCACAAATCCATCTTAATGTTTGCCTTACCCCACTTCTCTACAGCAATAAACTGGGGTTTTTATTTAGGGTATGGTTTTGACACACTTCCCTTCAAATTGGCTGGGTGTCAATTGGTCTCACAGTTTTTTGTTACTTCTATATTGTTTACATTTACTGAAATGTCAAGATATGAATGTTAATTATTTTAAGTTAAATAGTCTTAAAGCCTTAAATTTAAGTAACAGCAAAATACTTAGTAGATGTCTACAGAAAAATATCCAGGTGAGAATATTCCTCATACACATCTATATTTTTATTTATTTTTTTATTTATTTTGTTTTTATTGGGGGATTCTAAGCATTCAGCTTACATTTTGAGAGGACAAGATAAATATAAATGGTTCACTTTCCAAGAACACAAGAAAGAGTGGTCTTAAAAGAACTATTATAATGGCAAGATCTCGCCTCCAAATATACCTTTCTTAATTGCACACCTCAGGTAAAGGGTAATAGCTATGAATCTAGTCCTAGAAGTTTTGTCATATTCATCAGGTTATTTATATATCAGTCTGCATTTGTTTGATTGAACTAGTAAAGTTCTATAAGTTTCCAAATGCCTATCTTCAAGTGATGTAGTTCAAAAAAACATGTCAGGATGATTAACTCAGTAGCATCCCTGTTGCTTAATTGGGGCAAAGTACTCTAGAAATGGCCATAAAATGACAATTTAAAGCCAAGTTGGCATATTAGGAAAAAGAGGGGACTCTTCTTTAGGCAATAGTCTCAATGTTTTTGTAAACTGTATTCAAACAATTAGTAGACATGTTTATTTAAATCTATATCTAATTCAGCATTTTAGGGACAGAAAAAATAATGAATTACATTACACTTTATCAAAGTATTCTGGGTAATTATCATTAATTTAATAATCAATGTACTTGCCAAATTCTGACAATTGTGAGAATTGGACATCCTTAAACCAACCAAAATTTACGATATTTCTTGACCTTTAGGCCAGATGATTTTCTTTGGAGCTGTCACAAATCTATCAAACCTGTGACACTGCCACTTGTACTGGCTTGTAAAAAGACGGTGTTTAAAGTTCACTGGAAATGAGCAGTTGGACATTAAACATTACCATGGCTGAAACAATTAAGAATAGAGATAGAATAAATATCTTCTGGTAAGAAGGGTCATATATATACTGAAGAACAACAAAGAATAGGTACAACTTGCAAATACATTGTACACAGTATATTTTCAACTGGCAACTACACAGAACATTTTGTGATGCTTAGTGTCATTATTAAACTGGAAAGCATTTGAAGAGCACAGACCTCCATCAAGGCACGTTAGCAAAAGTTCAGGATTTTTTCTTTGAATTTAGATGAAAATCTCCTCATTACTTTTGCAATTATGTCAACCAGAAATTACCTTGGGGACAGTTTGGCGCAATGGTAATACACTCGCCTCTCACCATTCAGATCAGAGTTTGAATCCCGTTCTGACCTCATGTGGGAAAACTGGTAGTTGCTTGACTTGGTCGACAGTTTACAGTACAGAGCCTTGACCAACTGTATGTTCTGGCTTCCCCTGTCCTTTCAACTACTCGTCACAATATAACCAATAAGATACTAGGCGTGACATAAATGCTGAATAAATATATAAATTGAAATTACATTGAACATACAAAATCAAAAGAACAGCACTAGCGGATCCAGGGGGGGTGGGGTGGGGGGGGGGGGTGTGTTCAGGGGGGGGGGGGGGGGGTTCAGGGGGTTCGAACCCCCCCTTGAAAAATAATGTAAAGGGGTTCAACCCAAAATACAAAATTATTTCTTGACAGTGGTGTTAAATTTACAGGAAATGCACGATATTTTTACCAAAAATTAATTTTTTTCCCGGGGGGCATGCCCCTGACCCCCTCAGTTATAATATGTCTGATGTGAACCCCCACCTTACTCAATGTGAACCCCCACCTTACTCGATGTGAACCCCCACCTTACTTAAAGACTGGATCCGCCCCTGAACAGTCCTTAAGAATCCAATATGTGTACAACATGTAAATTACTTTATGGAGTATTTATTCAGTAATCTACTGTTTATAGGCGTAATTATGTAATTTCCTTGGACCTATGTTTCACAATTGTAAAATAAATGTATTTCTATTGGTCATGCATTTATGCAAATAAATATAATATGTATATACATAATATAGATAGTTATATATTGAAATAGAACTCTTTTAGAAAAAAATTGGGACTGGAGACACTTTTGGAACAATTTCTCGCGAGAAAATACAGGTGACAGGCATTATTAAAATAAATTAAAATGGAGTTTATAAATTAAAATGTAATATAAAGCAAATTCTCGAGATAGAATAAAGGTAAAGTCAGAACGACATACTGTATAAAAGGAAATATAAGCTGGAAAAAATCCATTCATTTCAAAACATTAACAGATTCTTATTCTTAGAATTTTTCTTGGAATTGTAGTTTTTTTTAGAAAAATTCTAAGAATAAGAATTTTCCTATTCACAAAGATTCTTATTATTAGAATTATACTTATTCTTAGAATTATTCTAGGAATGGTTTTTATTCGTAGAATTTTTCTAAGTATAAGAATTTGCTATTCACAAAACTCTTATTCTTAGAATTTTCTAAGAATTTTGTTTAAATCTAAGAATGACACATAGCATGCTTAACTTAAGAAAAATAGTTGTTTTGATGATTATGGTGCAGCAACTGATTGCAAATCGACATTCAGAACAGAGTGTTACATATTATAGTTGTTAATTGTGTGTACTGTAACGAAATGCAGCCTCTTTATATTGTTCTTGAAAAGTCCAGTTTTTTGTTCACATAGGCCAAGATCTGTATTCTTAGAATTTTTCTTAGAATTACACTTAGTCTAAGAAAAATTCTAAGAATTGCATACATTTCCTTTTACTCTATTCTTAGAATTATTCTTAGCTAAGAATTGTTTTGTGAATAGGATTTTATTCTAAGAATAAGAAAATTCTTAGCAAAGAATTTTTCTTAGACTTAATTAAGTGTAATTCTAAGAAAAATTCTAAGAATCTTTGTGAATACAGGCCCAGGTTTAACATGTCACTTGGAAATACGTTTCATTTTTCAAACTCATAAGCTAGTTATAGCTAAAATTGATGAAAAAAATTGGAAAATAATCCTTAGATTGAACAACCTCAAAACTTGAGATATTACTTAACATAATAACTATAAATACGTTTCGCCTCAATTTTGCAACCACATGTCACTCAACAAAATTGTCCCTTATGAAACTTTAACATCGGTCAGCCAGAAAAAGTCTCCACAAGAAATAGAATTTATTGACCCACACCAATGTCTGTGGATTTTCCATATATGGGCATAGCCGTGCAATTGATCCATGCGGAACTAAATTAGGAGTGTTGTAATGACGTCACATGGAGTGTTTGGTACAGCCAAATAAAGGATCAATTTACTTTATTATTAATGACTCTGTATAACTCAATACATGTTTGGTCTGATTTCAGGTGAATAATATTGGTCCCATTGTGTTTATAGGTTACATGTGAGGAATGTGTTTTATATTGCATTTTGAAGTAACTAAGTTAATATCTGGGATATTTGTTATTGAATTTAATGGAAAATAACTGTTAAATATACTGTAATTAATTGGATAACTTAGTATCTTGAAGGTAGTGTAAACGCCTGTATTTTCTGTGGATACAAAGTTGATGTATTTGGTATGTATACAATGGTAGATACACATTCTAGTAATTAAGAATCTTATCTTCATGTTTTTCACAGTAATTTGTATCTAATCTTCACGCTTCTTACAGTAATGTTATCAGTTTTGATTTTTGTAAATATTCTCCACAATTGGACACACTTTTGTGTGTTATCATTTAATGTATGTTAAAAACCATTCTGTAAGAAGATTACTATATAGTTAATATTTAAATGTACAGGAGTTAATTTATGTGCATTCAGTTTCAAGTGTCACAGAAAACTTTTATATAAATCTCAATATGTGAGTGTAATATATCAAATCTTTATTTCCAAAATCTAAGTAAGATTTTAAGATTTGATATATATAAAACAAATTAGAAATAAATTTTTAAGTGTTTTCTTAATGGAACAAGAACCGTGTCTCAATAAGGAAAGGTCCAGTAGTTTTGTCAGATATTTACAAAAGTATTTTTAAAATGCTTATCCTCAAAATGTTTTCACTCCTGAAGCCAGATGAATGTCACAAATCAATATGAAAATAGTTATTTTTACATTGAAACAAAAATCTTGTTTGTAGATTGCTAAATAAAATTGTCAATCTAAAGACTTGTACTGATAGACAGCAAAACCATAAAAGGTACTCTGATTGGATCCAATAATAAAATTGAAACTCATTTTTTATACCTTGTTTATTGTATGTAAGCTTCCCCAAAATGTCAAACCGCAATTTTTAGGATTTCATCTTAGAACCTATCTCTTCACGCAAGCCTATCCCTCTTTCTAGTTATTATTCCCCTTGTCCAATTCTTTTTTGGGTATGTCCTAGATTTTCTTAATATCTAATCTAATCTAATGCTTTGCAGATACAGTATCTTCCCTGCAAGGAGAACCATGCATTTAACTAACAAAATGGGCAAAATTTATAATTAAGGGACTATCTACATCAATAATCCACACTTGTAGGTGTGAATGGCTGACTTACACCTTTTCATCATGAATGGTTTAGAGGATGGTCTAATTTAGCACATACAAGCTCTTCTTAAATTGTATCCACCAGATAGCATCCAGTGGATACTATGGATTATGGACGAGTACTCTGCCACCACCGCAGTGTGTTAGAGATTTTTCTGTTACCCATCTAGAGGGACAGGTATTATAGGTAGCGTTCTCAAATATGCAGGATATATTCACCATTACAGTATCTTGCCCAGGAATATTTTTGGTCTCATTTTGAAAAAACAGGATGGCCACCATGGGCGTTTCTTGAAGCAGTGTGTAGAGATTTTCTCGTTACCCTCTCTAGGGCAAGAGGTATTTTAGCCGTTTTTGGCAACTAAAGGAAATTACTTATAACTACAACCATTGAATTAACAGTAAACAACTAACTGAGTAATAGCTACTTTGCTGTTTTGCTAATGAGTAAATCACTTGTAACTTCAAAACTATTGAACGTATAGGCTTTTTATCCAATATGGTCTTCACCTACTCTTTAATGATCTGTGTCATGGCATATTTTCATAGCTGTAGCTCCATAGCTAACTGAGTAGATAGCTACCTTGACATTTTACCAATGAGCGATTTCTGGCAAATTTTGGACCCTGGATACTAAGGACTATTTCTTTATGGTTTGTGAAAAATTTAGAATTATTTGAATTTCATCCACCATCTTGAATTTTGTCGGAAATGGAAAATGTCATTTATATCAAAAATTGTAAGTAATAGAGCAATTTTGGGCAAATTATTGACCCCGCAGCATACTGAAGACTGCTCCTCTAGAACTTTTGAAAACTGTAAACTCTTCCAAATTTTGGCCTCCATCTTCAATTTTTGTAGAAATGGAAAATGTCGTCTATCTCAAAAACTGAATGAGATAGAGTGATTTTGGGCAAATTTTGGACCTGCAGCTTACTAAAGACTACTCCTCTAGGACCTCTGAAAAATTTAGACTTCTTCAAATTTGGCCGCCATCTTGGATTTTGGCGGAAATGGAAATGTCATTTATCTTGAAAACTGTAACAGGTAGAGTGATTTCAGGCAAATACTAGTATCAGCCCCAAAGGATGATGAGGACTACTCTTTTTATGTCTGTGAATAATTTCAAATTTTCTTAATTTTGGCCACCATCTTGAAAAGAACCATTTATCTTCAAAACCATGTTAGTAATCCTTTTCCGGTGAATAATCTTGCATATGGCCACTTATGTGTCCTTAGTCTAGTTATAGATAGTTTATGCTTGCAGGATTACAATGGTGCACATGTATTAGGACCCCAATTGTCTGACCAATATGGGGCCAAAGAATACAGTAGTTCTACTCCATAGATGTATCTGCATACTTCTGCTGTTGACAATTTGTCCTGGTGTGCTTTCATCTGGTGAGTAATTCTTGACAATGATTTGTACTTCCACATGGCAAGTCTTAAAACCTTCCATTTTAATACAGAATTTCCATGTCAAACTTTCTGACGTCCGAGCTCTGTTTCTTTGCTGGATGACCAGTACTTACTAAGTGGTTCAAACTAATTGTCAGTTGTGTAGTGTTAGATGTGATACAATCAGTACATTTCTAGTTACTTTTATCACATATATATGGAAATCTTAAGGTCCACATAGCCTAGTAATGGTTGGCTTTACATATGTTTTATTGGCCTGCAAAGGTGACCTTAAACTAGCCATGTTAAGACAAACCCCCAGTCTACCTTTCTATATCTATATACAAAATATTGTAATCCCTGTTATTTCTAAAATGACTTAAATGTAAGCCAGCTAAAATAGAGACACTATATAGTATTGGTTGAATACCAGCTCTTGTTCAATGGCTCAGTCTACAGTTTTGAAACATTTTATTACACAAATATGCAAATGTTAATCTTATGGTTAACACAGTCTGCTAAGGGTTGCGTGTATGTATGTTTTAAAATAACTGGCCTGCTAAGACAATCTTAACTATCTATGTGAAAGACTACTGATACTTTGCTATAAAATTAACTGTAAACTATATCCTGCTAAAACTGCAGTCATGTAGGACTGTTAATTAAGCGTCCCTGAAAGGGCGCTTATTTGTTTTCGCCTCAGTTTCCTCGGCCGCGGCGGTGGCGGCATTATGGTCTCCCTTGAATATCTCCCTTATTATTAGAAGGTTTCAAACCATATTTGGCAGTTATATACCTTAGGCGTGGGAAAATTTTTCTGCATGCTTAAATTTGACCTTTGACCTTTATGAAGGTCACATGATCAAAAACTATTTTTTGAAGTCCCCCCCCCCCCCCGTCATCACAGTTCAGGAAAAACTACTTGCTACAGAGCCTTATAATTTGACACACCTGTTCATACTATCGAAAACGCGAGCTGATTAGATTTTGGGAGCAATCCCTTGAAAAATGTCTCATTTATGAGTGATTTTCTGACACCTTCCAATCTGAAAGCCTTAAATTTAGGCCAACCCCCCCTATTATATTCTAAAGTATTGCATTTAGAGCTATAAAATGTACTGGGAGGTAATAGGAAACCATATGTGGAGAGTCTAAATAGCCAGTCAGTTTTACCCCCTGGCCCCCCCTTATGGGTCAAACTGGGGTCATGAAATAGCTGATTTCGAGTTTTTGCCTTATATCTCCTTTATTGTTGCTTTTATAGCTTCAGAATGTATTAAGAGGTATTGGGAAAGCATATATAGAGAGTCTAAATAGCCGGTCAGTTTTACCCCCCGACCCCCCCTTATGGGTCAAACTGGGGTCATAAAATAGCCGATTTGAGTTTTTGCCTTTATCTCCTTTATTGTTGCTTTTATAGCTTCAGAATATATTAAGAGGTATTGGGAAAGCCTATGTGGAGAGTCTAAATAGCCGGTCAGTTTTACCCCTCGACCCCCGCTTATGGGCCAAACTGGGGTCATAAATAGCTGCTTTGGAGTTTTTGCCTTATATCTCCTTTATTGTTGCTTTTATAGCTTCAGAATGTATTAAGAGGTATTGAGAAAGAATATGTGGAGAGTCTAAATAGCAGGTCAGTTTTACCTCCCGACCCTCCCTTATGGGCCAAACTGGGGTCATAAATAGCTGCTTTGGAGTTTTTGCCTTAGATCTCCTTTATTGTTGCTTTTATAGCTTCAGAATGTATTAAGAGGTATTGGGAAAGTATATATGGAGAATCTAAATAGCCGGTCAGTTTTATCCCCCGACCCCCTTTTATGGGTCAAACTTGGGTCATAAAATAGTTGTTTTGGAGTTTTACCTTATATCTCCTTTATTGTTGCTTTTAGACCTTCAAAATGTATTAAGAGGTATTGGCAAAGCATATGTGGAGAGTCTAAATAGCCGGTCAGTTTTACCTCCCGACCCTCCCTTATGGGCCAAACTGGGGTCATAAATAGCTGCTTTGGAGTTTTTGCCTTATATCTCCTTTATTGTTGCTTTTATAGCTTCAGAATGTATTAAGAGGTATTGGGAAAGCATACAGTGCAGCTTTGTGCATTCTTAGCTTTACAGCATGCTTATTAAAACCACAAAGCATTTTAAACTTTAAGGGACGCTTCACTTTTGTTAGCAAAAGCATTCCTCTAGTTAATGACCTGTGACCTGTCTTAAAGGTACAATTAATCTATCTATTTCTTACAATAAGTACACTGGAGTAACCCCTGAATATGTTGTAGTGACAAAATCAATCCTTTTATTGGCCACTGACTGAACACTAAATACAGAATAAAGAGGGAAATACAAACCCCGGCTAGCTGTCTAATGACTTTATGAATGAGGAATAATGAGTGTATTACAGTCTCTAATACCCCTATTTCACAGCTGTGAATTTGCATCCTAACTGCCGTGATAATGTGGTCTCCAGAGTAATCCTATTAGCTGTATGCCTGATGTTTTCCATCATAAAGGTTAAGAGCATAATCGTAGCAATCTGGATGCTTACTGTAAATGTTAAACCTCAAAAACCTTTGTACCTTAGCCCATCTCCAGAGTACTCAACCAATCTTATTGGTCGAGAGGTAGTAATAGGACTCATCTTTTAGGGTGGTGTGAATAATCTTTAGATTGAAACAACAAGACTATTTTTAGTATTTTTGATGTTCAGGATTTTGCCTTTGTGTAATGACAGATCTTTATGAATTGTGACAGTTGGTATGAGGTCAGGTCAGAAGTTTAGGCTTATAGGTCATATGACTAATGTTTTAACCAGGGATGAATCGTGTCGTTTGTGCATTGTCCTCACCATTTTTTTTGATAGGATCAGTCATACCAGCTTCCAAAGTTTTAATAGTGGTGATTTCTTATATTCTGTTGCTCAAGTCAAGCTATGCTATTTATTTCTGAACCAGAATCTGGTCAATTCCACATTCAGGTCTAAACAGTTTTATTGTTGCACATATTCATGTTCTTTTGTGCAAAATTATTAACAGAAGCTATATACGTAAGTAATTGTACTAAAAATAGAATTGGTGTTTGTTATACACCCACTTTTGTGAGACAAAAAATTTGCACTAAAATATTTCAAAGGTTTCAGCTAAAACAAGACAGCACTTTTTTGGATAGACTGGAAATAGGTACAACAATTGTACAACACTTAATTAAGTGATTAGGTAAGAAGCATTATGTTTTAAAATCTGTTAAGTCTACAGTTTGTTAAGATATGGAAGCACTGGTCTGAGTAAAGAGAATAAGTGTCAAAAACATATGATTTCAACCCTTGGCAATAGTTAGGTCAAAGTCAAAGTTCGGGTTTTAGATCCTGTTCAACAGCCAGGCTCATATTCGGACAGGTGTGACCTCAGTACTGCCACTTGTGGGACTCAAACCCACAGAATCTATCTAATCTAATGTGGACTTTTATAGTGCTTAATCTCCATCACTGATGGACTCTAAGGCACAACTGAACATAAAGCAAGGCAGTTAACATTAATCCGAGGACATAGCCAGATCATACCAAGGAGACACAGGGTGACAGGAGAGGCTATGGGGGATATGTTTTTGCAAACAGGTAAGTTTTAAGCTTCTTTCTGAAGGAGGCAACTGATGCTGGACTACGCACATCATGAGGGAGTTCATTCCAGATCTTAGGAGCATCATCTTGCAAAGCTGTGATCAAAATGTCTAACTGACTTGAAGACTGATGAACGGAAAGGAGGAACAGTAAGGTATTGATGATCTGGGTGACTACGCCTGGTTCTATAGGAGCAACTGCTGAGTGACAAGAATGGTTGACAATAGGAAGGAGAACCATATGTGACAGTCTATGATTAGATGCCAAACTTGCTAATCACCAGGTCACTGAGGACCTTGGGAAACTTAGGATAACTGTGTATCATGGTTGTGCAGTGATCATAACTTAAAGGACCTTTTAACAAATTTTGTGTACCTGGAAATATCAGTTGCTGTAAGTCACATTTAGAAATGAAAGGTTCATTTTTTAAACTTAATAGAGTAAGAAATCTCGCCAGGAATCTAAAATTCGCCACCTCTAAAAACCTTAGTTAATTTTATGAAGAAAATGAAGTTTTTGTCTAGAAATTGGTATTTTTCAGTTCAAAAAGCCTTAATTTACATTTCAGTCAACAAATCTCACCACAATTCATTTATTTTATTAGTATTTTGACATGTGGCGAATTTCAGATACATGGCGAATTTTAGATTTCTTACTCTACATTTTTCCAGACTGTCATTCGCATGAGTTCTACAACAACAAAACCTCATCCTGTCACCCCTGCCACTGTGCTAACTCAGGAGTGTGTGAGAACTACATAGGCTGCACTGATAACATCTGTAACAGTGGATGGCTCCACCCACCTGCATGTCAATCAAGTAAGTGAAGGTTTGTTTTGGTTCTACCCACCTATCAATCAAGAAAGTTACTATGTATATAAAATATATTAAGGTGTGGCTCTACCCGTTAACATGTCAGTTAAGTAAGTTACTGTATATTTTACATATGTAGTGAAGGATGGATCCACCCACCTGTCTGTTACTGAAGTAGGTCATTGTATGTTTTGATCAACCCATGTCAATCTTGTAAATCATTGTATATATAATACCTGTATTTAGAGTGAGTGATGATTTGACCCACTAACCTGTCAATTAATTAACCTGCTGCAGATTTAAATTTACCAAATGTTGACTATTTCCTTTTGTAAACCCATTATTAACTATGATGATTTTCCATCTGTTCAGCATCTGACCCACTTTCTTGCCCTGCTAACTTCATCTACCACATACCACCAGGGGAGGAAGTAGGGGAGTGTGCACCATGCAGGTGTATGGTTAAATCTAAATGTGGAACCTATGGCTGCAGTGACAACAGATGTTATAAGGGATGGACTAACCCTCCAATATGTAACATAGGTAAGTGGGATAGTCCTTGCTGTACCATGTATCTATGTAGCAGAATCTTTATCTTGGTTTGTAGGGAGTGTTTTACTTGGTCAAATAACTGAAGGTTTATAAACTACAAAGAGACATCTTTGGTGTAACATAGCACAAAACGATAAATTTGGAAGAGTAGAAATATGTTCATATAATTGAATATCTGGATAATTGAATGTCAGATTATCTAGAGGCTCTGCTGTGGTAGAATGTATGTCACTGTTTCTAATACAACAACACATTTGTATGCATTAGAAACCTGTACAGACTATACATTTACTCTTTCAGCACCTAACAGCTTTATCAGATTACAGACATGTAAAAATCAAATGGAAATTTTTAACAGTTCAAACCTTCTGTGTAGTTGGTCCTAGAAAGAACAGGAGATCACAATATGCAAAGTCTACAGGCAAGGCAGAAAAAGGCAATACTTGTAGACAATACCTGTATGTGATTGGGTTATTATGAGCAGTACTCACCTGTATGCCAGAGGAAATGCCAGATTTGAAAAGATTTGGAACAATTTTACCTGGCTAAAGTTTAAACCAGAAGCCATCTTCATATTCTACCCAATTCTATTATGTTAAAAGCTTAAAATGAAATAACCATGTGTGGGTATTACTGCTGCCTAATTTTATTTGTTGTTTTACGTCGCGTTCAACAGCCAGGGTCATATTGCGACGGGTAGTTTACAGGTGGAGGAAACCAGTGCATACTGCACTGTAAACCACTGGGCATCGGCAAGTAACTACCAACTTTCCAACATGAAGCGCCCGGCCCGAGATTTGAACCGGCGGCCTCAGAGGTTGTAGGTGAGAACTGCTGCCTGATAGACACAGCACTGATAAACACACTTTGGTGTTGACTGATAACTAACAGATGATATCTTCAATGAAAGCAGTATTCTAGTGATGATTAAAAAGTTGCTTCGGTGTAATAGATATTAATGGTCTTTATAATTCAAAGAAGTAATGCACAATTTATATATTATAATTTTGCAGTAACACCTAGTGGTTATCAAGTTTGGCCTCTAATTACAGGCTGTCACTTCTGAACGGATTTGACTCCCACAAGTGGCAAATGCTGAGGGCCTGCGGCAATATGACCATGACTGTTGAACGAGATGTTAAACACTAACTACAAGACACACATCTTGTTTAAATTGGTTAAATCACTAAGTCACTTCTCTATGTGTTTACCAATTGATGATGACTAAATCGACTAAATTCTTTTATACTATAATATGTTTTTTCTTTCATTTTTTACTGTAGAATGTGATGAGAATCACTTTGGTATTAACTGTGCCCATGAATGTCATTGTAAGGCCAATGACACATGCTCCAACGTGAATGGACTGTGTTCACCCCAGGGAGGGTGTCATGAGGACTGGATTGGATCCGGCTGTCAGACACGTGAGTTATTATTGAGGACGTTATCCGATTATTGAGAAGATGTCAGATAGTTGACCTTTTATTGAGGATGATGTCAAATCTGTCACATTTTATCAAGGTCACTTGGAGAAATGGTGTCATACATGCAAGTCTTTTCTGAAGATGACAGAAGCATGATCAAATAAAATTCAAAGTGTTTTTCAGATAACAACTTTGTATTCTGGCTTATGTCAGCCTATTCTTTTGAAATATAACATGGAGCACCTACAATAATTTACTTTTCACCCCACAGCCTTAAGGGCTGTGCGGGTATTTTTTCACCCATGGTATCGTAATGGGTGGGTGGGTGGGTGGATGGGCAGGCAGGGTAAAAAAATTTGTCTAAACTGTATCTCAGAAACCATAAGGTGTAAGAAGTTGATACTTTTTAGGGACTGGTGGGGTATAGTTGTGCAGTGTCATAGTGTGATCTTGATTTTACCTTGCCGTAGTGATTTTGACCTTTAAAATCTTGTCCGGGCTATGATTCAGGAGACATAAGGTGTAAAAATTTGATACTTGGTAGGGACATTGGTGAGCGGGTGTAGGTGTGCAACATCATGGTGAGACCTTGATTTGATTTTTATCTTGCTGTAGTGACCTTGACCTTTAAAATCTTGTGTGGGCTATATCTAGGAAACCATAAGGTGTAGGAACTCGATACTTTGTAGGGTCATTAGTTAGGGAGTGTAGGTGTGCAATATCATGGTGTAACCTTGATTTAACCTCTGAGCTTGCTGTAGTGACCTTTACATGCTTAGATTGCTGTGAAAGTCTCCTGATCTTTGTACTGTTTCATTTCTTCTGTGTCTCATGGTGTTGAAAACTATTTCTCCAGGCTTTGGGGTACGGGCATCTCTGATGCCATTTTTTTATATAAAAGTGTATTACATTAATACATATCAATCACTAACCACCACTTGAAATCTGATTCTATAATATTTACATTAGCCTTTCCTAAGTTAACTTTGTAAGTTAGGTTCATACAATATGCTGTCATACACTAAGATACACAATAAAACTTAAATCCTCCTTACAGCCTAGATCCTGGCTAGATTCTAATGCATGAAGGTCTGAGTTTGCTTGCTGTACTACTTCTGACTAGCTTCTCAACACACAAATGCATTATTTAAATAGGCAAACAACGGGAGAAATCTTTCTTCCTAGATGCATTCTTAGTGTTCATAGATATCTGATTATTCTAACTCAGGAAAGGCTAGAGTAAGAACTCTAAAATTCGCCACATATCTGAAATTTGCCACATGTGAAAATACTAATAAAATGAATGAATTGTGGTGAGATTTGTTGAATGTATGGTAAATTAAGGCTTTTGAACTGAAACATACCAATTTTTAGACAAAAACATCATTTTCGTCATAAAATTAACTAAGGTTTTAGAGGTGGCGAATTTTAAATTTCTTACTCTATATATCTGCCCATTTTTCTCCCCCTCTGTTTTTATATCATTATACTGGCCACAAGTCTCTTTTTCTGTGCCTGGAAGAGAGTATCTAGAAGACCAATGAATTACTGCCCATTCCACCATGCTTAAACAATGTAAGGTGGCTTACATGAAAAGGTCTGTTGTACCATCTGTTTTGTATAAAATTTTCCTCTAAGGTAGTACCTTTCTTTCATGTGCAGGTATACCAGTTTTGGTCAATCCACCAGTAATCACACACATTGGCTGCCAGACCTTGACCGTGACCTTTACACAGTGGCAAGAGGGCAAGGACATCGGTGATCCAGAAGTAGGTCAATACATGTAAGTCATAAATTGCTTGGTGATTATATGGTGATTTATCTTATTTGAAATTTCTGGTGAAATATAAACAAATCAGTGTTGAACTGTATTTATTAAACTTGTTTTGACTTATTAGCACAAAAATGCATTTATGAACATATTGTGACAATGTATTATCAATATCTAACTTTAATTCTAGTTTACAATGGCGGACTAATGCCACCTCAAATTCTGAATCAGAAGATGGTTCTGTGTGGATCAGTGAAATCATTCCCAAAGATGACAACACGGAGATCTATGAGAGAACCCTTGGTAGCCTGAGTGAAGACAGTGCCTACACATTCCGGGTGATCAGCAACAGGACTCAGTATGGTTATATCACAGTGGGAGGAGTGAGCCCAGAGACCCAGCCAGTGATACCAGCCTGTGGTGAGTTAGGCATAGAGTAAAACCACCTCTACAGTCATGTGACCAGGTAACCTGTGCGAGTCTTTTTAATGTAGTCTAAAGTGAGACAAGGTTATGGTTGTGGATCCATTGTCAGGGCAGCTGTTATCAATAATTCATACTGAGCAAAACTACCCAGGTCAAGTTTCTATAGTTTCAAAAGATTTTACTGCCATGTGGAAAATATTTTATGAGCAAATGTAAGCGAAAGTCAACAGAACTTTGCTATAACTGGCTTTGTAAAGGTTTTTAAAAAATGAAATTGCCCTCGAAAAATTGATATATAGTAAAAGAAGTAAAGAGAGTCTATTCAATGAAAGGTTTACAGATTTAGAGAAAATATGGTATTAGTAAAAAAAGAGTATTATGTAAAATATTTAACAATGAAGATGCAATATTTCAGCCTTACTAGCAAAGTGAATGTTACTGTTTAACTATAAAATACATATTGTTAAAAATGGTCTGGTTATATTATATCTGTCACTGGTCAAAATACATATTCGCAATTCGAAAGTCAAGTTTTGGCAGATACATGTTATTTCTAGTATGTAAAAAGTAACTACATAATGTAGAGCAGTAGTTTTCTGTTTTTTGGTTAATTTTTTTTTGTTCTGTTTGATACAAAGAAGTCTATAATTCAACTTAGTGTGTACTGTATCCTGTACTTTGTAAATATGTTATAATCACAAAAAAGAAATTAAAAAAAAAAAAAAAAAAGATTTTACTGCCATGTGATTAGTCCATATTGTCCCTTCATGAGGAATGGGTGCATTTGATTTAGGTTCATAGATTACAACATATTGTATCAAAAACAGCATACGTCATATAGCTGAGGGGGCAGGAAAGGACAACCTTGTGTAAACCAATAGTAATATATTAATAACTAGAAAAAACCCTAGGAGATAGTGGACTCCTCCCAGGCTCAATATTGCCAAATAAATATGACTTAAGACAGTGATCAAAATCCTTTGAAAAAAAATTCATGGATCCAAATAGTGATCCAGATCACCACCAAAATTTAATCATCTCTTCCTTGGGGTATTGTCAACATTTTCCGAGAAATTTCACCAAAATTTATCTTTAACTTTTGAGTTATTTTGCAAACAGACAACCTCTACCAGTGACGTATACCTTCTTTTTTGGAGGTTAACAATGGATTCTATGTATTATCAAGCAAACACTTCCAAGAACTTATTATATTACGCAGTTTTTTATTTTCACTGCTGCTCAGTTGTAGTACTATTTCTTTACACAGGGTCATCCTAATCCCTTCACAATCAACAATGACTATAATCATGTCTTTGATACAATATTTTGTAGTCTATCCTTTACCCAAACTAATTCGAGTTTTACAAACTTAAGGCCCACAACTTGGTAGTCTTGCTTTGTGTGTCATCAGAGAGAAGTACAGAATCTACACTCAGCACAACCACTGAAGAGAATCTGTCAACAACTGAGTCAACTGTAGAACTGGAGAATACCCCATCCAGCACAGACACAACTGATATTGTCACTGTGGGTAAGTATTGGCTTCCTTCTGACTGATAAAATAAATTGACCACCTTAGTTCAGCTTAGTTTGGTTTACTTCATACAAAGTACAAGCGTAACAAAAAAATTTTAGAACTTATAGAGGAAGTCAAATATGGTTGGAAATCTTTGTATTACAGTCACTCTGAAAGTTATTGTGGTATTTTGATTCCAGTATATTTGTTAAAGGCTCAGTTTGTTTCAAGTGATATAAGTGCTTATTAAATACTATGAACCTTTATTGTTCAAACTTGTATTTAGGTTGATTCATATATATTTATACTTATTGGGATATATTTTCTAGTAACAGTCTGATCATGGAACCAAATCTTCCTGACAACTTCAAAAGTGATACCCTGTACATTTAAATAGACATTAAGTTACCATGATTAAACTACTGTGATCAGTCAAAGTATGAGTTGAGTATTGAATGCACTTCTTGAGCATCAGAGATAACTTGATAATTTTAAGGTGCGTGAAATGACTCTTAAAGAACTGTTGATTACTTTCTCAATCATAAGGGATTAATTTAGAGTCACATGAAAACTTAATTGACATGAGCGACTAGAATGAATGTTTTTAAGATTTATACTGTAAGTCATTTTAGACACCGTTGACAATTTTTCAGAAGTTGTATACTGATTAAATATTTACTATACATTCTGATTTGGAACCAGGCTGTGTGAAGTTACCTTTACTCAAAGATTATTTTTTGTATAAAATCTTTTCATTTCACTCAAGTTTCACCAATACTTGTGATTTAACCCTTCATGACCAAAGGTTCAATAGTCAAATGTACCAAAAACATTTGTCAGGGTTATAGAGTTGAATAACCGTTGCTTAACTCACTGGTGTTTTGTGTTATCTATAATGCACTCTTGCATAATATTTATAAATGCCTGCAAATACACAAATGTATATATGCTGGTAGATGCATCTTTTTAGCAATACTAAAGAAAGTAAAAAAAAATTATATGGACATCTTACTGTTAAATAGTTGAAATATAATTGTGCAAATGCACTTGAAGACTTAAGGCTGCTTGGAACTGAAAAATTTCATTTATTGTGCAATACTTCTGTAATAGCAATAAAATTAAGAATTAATATTTTATCCACTTTCGAGGCTTCTGGCATAAGACATTAATCACAAATAGGTTTGATTGATTGTTTTAAACTAAATGTATCCTCATTGTTAAAGATTTTGTACCAACATCCTAAGCTTTTCTGTGTCCTAAGATGTTCAGTGAATAAATGTTCTGTTATATTTAACCCTTTCGCTACCATGTATGTCGACTAGCAATCGACATCAATGTGTATTACAGGGAACCATGTCTGTCGACCAAGGGTCGACGGCAATAATATATATTTCTTCTCTCCCTTCAGTGTACTGTTATACGTTTTCTTTGGTGTATCAGTATTAAACCGATTTTTTAAGTATTTTATATGAAAGTTATGCTATATTTTAAAAAAAAATTCACCATTTCACCTATTTTTACTGGTTTCTGTATATATTGCCGTATTTACCGCATATACCTGCATATTGTTTACTCGTGGGTTATTTTTATTTGGGGAATTCCCACGAATTTTCCCATTCGACTTTCATCAATTCCTAATGAAATATGCCGAAAAATACCGCAAATAAAGTGTATAAGGTAGTGAGTTATTATTTTACTTCATTGGCGTTTCTGACGTGATATGACATCATATGGCTACAGTCCGGTGGAATAATGTTCCTTCAGTAGCGAAAGGGTTAAAAACAATTTGTTCAAATTCACAGAACAAACTGGAGATGTGCAGATTACTATGTTGTCAAATGGCGATGTGACTGTAGAGTGGTTGGAACCTGTGGATATAGGTGCAGAGATCACTGGTTACACCATCACTTACCAGATAGTTGGCATTGGAAACTGTGACACTACATATACTGTAAGTTAATGTCAATTGGGCAAATAATTGAAAAAAAGAATAACCACGGGATGTATTTTTTGTAATTTATCAAAGGAGCAGATAACAGACACAATCTGAGTATTTATTTATTTTTATATATTTGGTGCTTCGTACATCAAGTACCTTATTACTGGTTATATTGTGACGGGTAGTTGGAAGGGCAGAGGAAACCAGTACATACAGCTGGTCAAGGTTCTGTATTGTAAACTGTTGACTAGTGGTGGGATCGCCAGCTTAAATGAAAGATCGAGCATCACTTGTTAGAAGCGAGTTGAACTCGAGTCAAACTCGAGTAATTTTCGGGATAAAGTATTTCGTTTGTTAGCGAAAATATTTTACATAACCGTACATGAGGCAAAATTTTGAACTGGAAATGGTCTTTTGCGATATAATTTAAGTTAAATCTTCATTGATTTAAGCAAGAATAAAGTAAAAATACAATATATTTTTGAAAATTTCAGATATATCTATTGTTTTGGTGAAATGTCAGCCTTAGATGGTGAAAATATATACGTGTTCAAAAACTCGAGTTTGACTTGCACAAATCGATGCGACCCCCAATTATCGCCCATCGAGTTGTAACTCGAGTTTCCGTCAACTCGTCCCAGCACTACTGTTGACCAATGGCAAGCAACTACCAGCTTTCTCACATGAGATCAGGCTGGAGTTCAAACTCTGTTCTAGGAGATGGGAGGTGAGCCTGTTACCACTGTGGCCCCCCATATACACACTCTGAGATGGAAGCAATGAACCAGTTGTGCTGGTGATGGTGGCCCAGTTTTGTATGTATCTCATTTTTTTATATGGGATATATCAATGGGATATATCAATGTCAGACACTGATTTTGTAGGATCTTACTAAGTCAAATAAGAAGAAAAAAAATCCTTCCAGCATTTTTAGATAGTGGGTAAATTTCAATGGAAAATTCCTGATGTAAATCTTCTTGGGCTTCTGTAGCTGAACATAACAATGCCAAGAGCAGGTGAATAATTTTGTATTTGATATTACCCTGTAGGAATCTCCAGTAACCATTGAAGTGAACAGGTCACAGCTATCTCACACTCTGACTGATTTGATTGGATGGAGGAAATATGCTGTTACCATAGCAGCCAGGGATGATGCAGGAAGAGACAGTGAGATTGGGAAGGCTGAATTTACTTCACAAGAGCAAAGTATGATATTAAATATTGTCTAGATATTTTCATGTTGTGGTACATGTTTTGATTCTAGTGAAATCTGGTATTCAGAGGTCCAGTGGCCATCATTATAGAAGTTGTGCATGTAATGCTCCAACCCTGAATAATGACCCTGACATATATATATATTAGAGCAGTTCCATCTCCATAATCATTTTGTCGCAACCTGAACACATGCTTTTCCAACCATGTTCCTCATCACTCTCTGCCCTAGCATTCCCATCTATAACTTGGCACAACTTGGGCAGAAAAAAAATCATAATTTGTGTTTGTTCTTAGTTTTGTAACATTGATTAATTTGGATTAAAATACACATTAGCTCAAGCACAAGCGATAAATGTACCCTTTCAACAAGAAATTAAATCAGTTGACCCTATGCGGTGCTTTTAAAGGGAGTACTGACAATATATTTTTATATGTAATTGGTGCCCCTACTTGACACAAAACTTGGAATTTACATAAAGAAATTTCAGAAAAAACTTTATGTCTATCATCACTTCATCTATGAGTGCCACTTCCTTATATGGTCTTAAAAATCATGGGAAATGTATGAGTGTTGCTGATGACTACCACAATTTGACCAATTTTATATGTAGATTTTTGTACCAAGTTGACAATCTCTTTTGTCGGGGCTCATTAGAATTTATTGATATGAAAATAAGAACCTGGAAAATTTGAAAATAAAAAATGAAATGAATTTAACTGACTCTTTATATTGCAAAATTTAGTTTAACCCTTTGACTACAAAGATATTTGTTGCAGTACGGTTTTCTGCCTTGAAATGAGATCTAAAAATAAAATTCATAAAAAAACACTAAAGTAAAAGAATCTAGTATCAACATGTATGGTACACCATGTGTCCAACAGTTAATTATCTTTTTTACAATAAACAAGAGCTGATTCATCAATAGATTGTATTATTTTCATAGCCAAACCTGATTCTATTTAAACCAGTTACACAAGTTATACTGATGCCATGGCATTATCTTATTGCTAATGCATACCTCACTTGCCTCCCGACTAAGAATGCAAGATAGAGACTACTCAGGCTTAAGCACTCCTGTCCAAACTCTCAGGTTCTCGCTTCAATTCTGCATCCAACCAGGCATGGGAAGTTTATAGTTACTCTGTGGGTGACTATTAGTTTTCAGTGTAAATCTGCTAGCATGATCTAATTTCCTTAAATAATCTCTTCAGCCTTCTGTTGTCATTTAGGGTGATATGGTGGCGCAGCGATTATACACTCGCTTCCCACCTATGAGATCAGAGTTTGAGTCCCAGCCTGAACTCAAGTGGAGAACTTATAGTTGCCTGCCTTTGGTCGGCAGTTTACAGTACTGTTCCTTGACCAACTTAGACCTTGTGCAAGGTCCTTCCTTAGTACACTATGATTCTCTGAGAGCATTTCCCTCCAGAAGGAAAATGACCAACTGGGTGTGACATAAAACACTAAATAAATCTATTGTCATATATGACTAATATAATGTTTTGAAAAATGATATTTATAAAGATATAAAAACAAGTTTGCTGTAATTTCAGAGCCTTCAAATGCTCCTGCAAATCTAGGTCATGGTGCAGTCGGCAGTACTTCCGTGGAGTTAACATGGACTGCAGTGCCGTGTGCAGATCGGGGCGGCGCATTAATGTACTATACAATACAGGCCATAAATGTAGATCATAGTATGCTTCCGATTGTTGCCACCTTATCGGTAGATACCGAAAGGGCTCTTATCAGCAACTTAATCCCTTACACCACCTATGGCTTTCGTGTGAAGATGGTGAACCAGGCGGAGCAAGGGCCGTACTCAGGGTATTACTACATGAGAACTAATGAGGGAGGTAAGTCAGAATTAAATGTGAATTTATAGCAGTTAATTGTATTTAAAAGAATCTCAAGGGAAAACATTAAAATACTGTAAATTTGACAGTAAAATCCAGATAATTGAAAGACCCCCCCCTAGTGCTGGGACGATGTTTGCAAACTTCGGTATTATCGCTCGCTGGCTCATTGCCAATCAATGATCGGCAAACTTTAAGTAAAACCGATATTTGCTAAATCCATTTCTTTGCAGCCTTTTGGTCACAATAAAATACTAACCTTAATAATATTTTGTAAAAATCTGAAATATCCATCAGTTAAAATCACAAAACTAGCCGTGAATGCAATAAAAATAACGTAAATAGAAACACCTTGGGGTTTTCCCACTGTTGTCAAGGTAATCAAAATCAGCCAATCACAAGTGAGGATACATCAAGCATGGTCTGTTAGTGAGGGAGATGTCTGTGAATGGCTGTAGATTATATTTTGGTCATATTTGTGGCAATTTGTGTGTATTTTACTTGATATAATTTAATAATAATATTTTATCTGTCTTTTTTACACTTCAACTCCATAATCGGAAATGTTCGAAGTTTGGTTACAAATGTCCGATACGAACTTCGACAGGAAAAATCCAAGCGATCTCCCAGCACTACCCCCCCCCCCCCCCCCCTTATAGCTTTGTTATGATGATGGATTGATAATTTCATGTATACTTACTCAAAAAAGAAATGCAAGTTTTATAAAGAATAAAATAGACTATGTCTCCTCTGGCTAATTTAGACCAGGGCCTGTATCTACTGATTTTCTAAGAATTTTTCAATGAAAACAGTCCGTTGCAGTTTTTAGTATTTTTGAATCTGAAATCCTCGGCTTTTGATTTGTGACGCCATGTTCACTAACATATGTTATACAAGATGTTGTACATTTATACTCGGCACAATGTCTCCTTTTACTATTGGACTCAAAGTGCTATTTTACCCTTTCCAACTGAACAAGTATCACCCAGGCTTTTATGACCTACATTAATGTAACTGAAAGATGAAGCCTAAGGGATGACCATTTATCAATGTCCCTGGGTATTTAGCCTGTCATTTGGGATATAACCTAATCACAGAGGACCAGCACTTCATGTGGTCATCTGAGCCACTATGTATCTGCCTGTACCTGGGATTGAACCACTGTGTAATGTGTTCCTAAATGAGTGCATTGTGCACTAGGCCACAGTGGCAGATGTACAATGGATGAATATGTTTTACAGTAGTTATGGATCCATGAATGTAAGAACTTGTCCATTTATAAGAGAAAAACTGCATTTACAAACATATACTGAAATCAATACTAGCCATAATTAAATGGTATCTGCAGTTCACACAATCATGTGTACAAGTATAAACTTATTACTCCAGTAGTGACAAAAATCATACTCCTACACAGCACATCATTTTCATCCATGGAATAATTACGTTTAAATCCTAAATATATACATGTATCAATAAACATGTCCTCTTATGTACTCATATGACATACATGAAAATACATTGTCAAAAGTCAAAGTTGGTGATATACATTCCATTCAACAGCCAGGGTCATATTGGGACAGGTCTTCAACATTTACCACTTGTGGGAGTGTGACCCACACAGACGTGGCAGCCTGTTATTAGATGCCAAACTTACTAACCACTTGGCCGCTGAGGACCTAACTAGAATAATGGAATCTTAGTCCAATATCTCATTACCATCTAATAAGGGTACTGTACCAGTCTTTTTGACCTATGATTATAAACTGGAACCATATGATGTTGAGAGAGACAACCTTTGGGTGACTGGCATTCAGTGCAATGTAGCAATCATGGTTGCATTGTGTTTGGTTGATGGCATTCTAAACTACCAAGTCTTGCACAAGTTGTTTATATACATTCCAGTCCCTCCTCCCCCTGGCAGTGTTGCCGTGGACACTGTTACCAGTGATAGTGTAAGAGTCACATGGTCTTCCCCAAATCCTCCTCACGGACTTATACAGGTAAGAATAAATGAAGCAAGCACAGTAGATAATTACAGACAATATAGTAGACTCATTATAATTAGAGCAAGGTTGTAATTATGTCAACTTTTGCCAATGAAACACGTAATAACCTAAGCTTGGTATAATATCCCAGGCATGCTACAGGTGATATGGCCCTAAATTAATAGGTATCCAAAAACCCTGAAAATTTGTGAAGGAAGAAATTTTGAACATTTCAAAACTTCTGTGTGTATTGACAGGGAAAGGAGGGAAAGCTAGAGTTTCTCTCAAGTTCACAGAAATGTATCGGCAATTACAGGAATGAGGCGTTTAATGAAATTCCTATAAAGGTGGGCAATACTGCCTGCAGTGTGACTGGAGTATAGAGTAAGAAATCTAAAATTCGCCAGGAATCTAAAATTCGCCACCTCTAAAAGCTTAGTTAATTTTATGAAGAAAATGATGTTTTTGTCCAAAAATTGGTATTTTTCAGTTCAAAAAGCCTTAATTTACTATACAGTCAACAAATCTCACCACAATTCATTTATTTTATTAGTACTTTTACATGTGGCGAATTTCAGATATGTGGCAAATTTTAGATTTCTTACTCTAACTAGAAACATATCTGTTTGTAGTTACTGTTGTACCTATTTTATGCTAGTCAATAGAAGAACCACTACAATAGCCTTTGTATAATTAGAAACAATGAAATGAAAGGAACATATACAATAAACTCTGTATAAAAAGATATGGTAACCTGGCAGTAATTGATAGAAAACTTCAGATACATTCTTATGTGGATGCTTGAAAACCGCTTTCACTTTCATTCAGTTTACCCTGGTTACTTTTGCACTTAGTCTGTTACATATTTTTTTCAGACTTTATTACAATCTATTTATTGGAATAAAATTATTGACAATTTGTAAATCAAACATTATTTTGTTCATGTTTTGATGCCAAATACCCTGTGATACTGTTGAATACTGTTCCCCGTGGTTGAGAAGAGGGTTAATATTAAATATTCATTGTGCAGAAAGCCTTTTGCAATATTTGCTGGGATATGTTTAAGAATTTGTGCTTAAAATGCTCCGTTTTAATCAGTAACCAATTCCAATACAACGAGCACTGTGGTATGGTGTCTTTTATAGTTTATAAAGGGAGTGATTTTGTTGAAACATAATATCATAAAATCAACCATAGACAGAGCTGGTAGCTTCATACATTTTCACACACTGTTTTGATTTCAGAAAGCTATTCCTTCATCAAAGAAAACAATTGTCAATTTCTGTAAAGACATCTCATGTGCCAAATTTAATATCAGTATTCTTTTATTCATTGCTGTAAATGATACTACTACAAGGATCTTTTTAAATCAGTAGACTTCTGATGAATATGATTATGTAGATATAACTTTTACTTGTATTAACAATCAAATTTATTAAATGAACATGTGTGTCACATGTGTTTGCCAAATTAGAACAACATACCTTGAGACGTACCTACTATATAGAAAGAGAGGATGTGACTTGTGTTTGTAGGGATACAGAGTAAAATACAGAGTGAATTATAATGGCTACACAGCATCCACTACTGAACAGGAAGGCAGTGAACTGACTGGAGTAACTCTTACTGAACTTTTGCCTGACACTGACTATGAGATACAGGTGATAGATATTTCTTGTTTAATTGAAATTATAGTTTGTTCATATATCACCTTATATTTTTTCTGAAGCTTTAGAAAGAATACTCTTAAAAATTTTTTTTTTTGTGAAATTCTGTTCACATTTTGTCAAATTAGTGAGAAATTGAAGGAAACTAAGGTGCAGTAAACTTGTCATACCTTGGTGGCAGAATGAAACTGAGGTCAGACAACAGGGGGCTAGTGAAATAGCTGAGGCATTCTAAGTAGGAATGGTGAGAGTACAAGTACTTGTACTTATTTACACATTTTGGAGTACTAATGTACTTGGGAGCTAAAAAATTAAAAGTACTCTTACTTTTCATTTACTTTCAAGTACAGAAACTAAATTCATAGTATTGTCAAGTGACTTATAAGCTTGGGAATTTCTAAGTATAAAAGAATATGGTAATAGATTTGGGTCAGTGGAAGTAAGTTACTAAATTACAGGAATAACACCTGACAAACCATGGTATACACAGACTTTTACCTTGGTGTGAAGTTAAAATTTAAACCATGGTAAAATTCTGCATATACCATGGTTTGGAAGGTGTTATTCCTATTCTAACATGACAAAACATTTTAACGTTATTAATAATTATAAACTTGACGATAAAATAATTTTTATGAAGGCTGTTTCATCCATTATTCATGCAGAGGGTTATTATTGGAACAGCCAACATGTATACAGGGATTTTAACATAGCTCCTGACCAATCAGAATCGCCGACACAACTGTGTCATGTTAGAATCATATATATGGATACAAATACATAGAGAGTGGGTTTTAAAATCTGCAACATTTACTTCTGTTTTTAACTTACAATTGCACTTGGAGGTCCTCAAGCTTGACATCCAACCACAGACCATCACTGGTGTGTGGGTTTGACTCCCGTAAGTGGCAGTGCTAAGGGTACGTTGCAGTATGACCCTGGCTGTGGAACAGGGCTTGAAAGCCTAAGCTTGATCTCTATCAAATTATAGAATTAAAGCTGGACCAAATTATTACCCATGTGACTTTTATTGGTTATCCTTCTGTTTGACATAAACTATTACATAATATTACGAGAATATTTGTTCAAATGGTGTGAAATCAGTGATTCAGTGAAATTATTATGTGATCATGCCAGGATGTTGTGCAACATAACTTTCACCTGAGCTGTTACAAGGTACAATATCCTGGTGTATATCCGCTCCCTCTTTGAAAGGTATGCCAGAGGTATTCAGCAAAGGTCTTTGCCAAATTTTTAGGCTTATGTTTGCAGGGGCATAGCTTATGTATGAACCAGTATGCCCAGGTCTACCATTTTGTTAGTAGAATCATTAGTGAGATATTCAATACCCCATCCCCAAATATTGCATATAACTTTTGTACAACTGTACAAATGAAAATCAGAGCATACCAAGTATAAAATTCCTAGCTTCTCCTGGTTTGTTATATTTGTATTATAAAAGTTAAGGTCATATGTGAATATGGTCCCAGGTGCTAACAGGGTATATTTATGTGAGGATATTATAATAGGATGTAAAATACTCAACTGTAACTTTGATCAAAACTAGGTGCAAGCTTCCACTAGGGCTGGTTGGGGAGACTATTCAGATCCAGTGATACAGCGTACTTCTGAAGGTGTACCCTCAGCACCCAGAGAATTGATTTGGGAACATCGGAACACCACTTGCTTGTTTCTGTACTGGAGTAGGCCAGCATTATTGAGTGGAAAGCTGGTCATGTATCAAGTAAGAAGCTTCAGAAATTGTGTCAGTTTATTGTTCTGAAGTTGAGTTTGGCACCATAACAAAACTTTCTAAAGTTGATCAGATTTGTTGATAATAAAAAATATACTGTCTTAATGAATACAAGTTGATACTAATAATTTTGTCTGAAAGACAAACTGTATGCTAAATTTTGTATGTTCATTATTGTCTGTTAATTGAACCCCAAATAAAAAGGTAACAAAAATGTCCCTCCTCCCACCAAAGGAAATATCAAGCTTCACCTGCTTCAGCTTAATGCTTTCCCATATTTTATCCTTCAGCCAATTTATTTTGGTGCTTGCACCAGTACTGAAAGAAGGAATGGTAGTGTAGTAATGAAATTGCTAAAAAAAATAGTGTATTTTTAGAAACTGATATTTTACAAGAGCAAAGCCCAGAGTTATAACATCTAGCTTAAAAATGTTTTTCTGAAAGAAAAAGTTCAATCAGCTATAAGAACATCATATTATTGAATATCCGTTACTGTACATAGCCAATTTCTCACACATATTGCTGATCCATATAGTAAATAATAATAACTGATTTTGACAGGTAGCATACAAACCAGTCACCATCTTATCTGGCAGTGCAGTAGATCCTGCTGAGCAATTTGTAGAAACTCCAACACGTGGCCTGAAACTCTGCCAACTGAAGCCAGCAGTGGAATATAAAATCAGTATTAGAGCCAAAACCAACAGTGATATTTGGGGTGATGCCATTACCAGTAATATGTGGACATCTGGAGGTCAACCAGAACCTCCCCCTCAACCGATATTTTTATCTGTGCGGTTAACTTTTATCAGCATAGAACTAACACCGGCTGTCCAGAGCACTGGGCCAGTGTCTGGGTATTTTGTTGTAGCCAAGGCTCACACTGGAAATTCTCAAGAAATAATGAGAAAAAGGCGGTCCATTCCAGATCCTGTCGATAGAATTCCATTACCTGGTTTTTATACAACAGCATTTATGGAACCTCAGCAATTGAGGGCCGGTTATATCTTTGTTGTAGGAGATGGGTATACCTATGGAGATTATAAAAATAAAGAACTTGAACCTTTTACAAACTACTCTATTTCAGTAGTTGTAGCCAGTACTGTTGATGGGGTTACCAAGTTTGCGTTTTCTCAGTTAGAACAAGTGGTATCTACTGAAGAGGCAGTAACTCCTAGGCATGGACGAACAACTTCATCAACAACAATAAAACCAAGAACAACAACAGAGGAAACAGATAAGACCACAACAGAAACAGTTGATGCCACAATGTCATCGACTAGCTCATCCAAAAGAAAATCATCTGTAACATCAAGTACACATGAAGGTGGATCGCAAACATCTGTTATAGTTGCAGTAGTGTTTGTTGTATTTGCATTATTGATTTTTGTACTGGTCATAATCTGGTGCCGGGTAAAGAAAAGAAAGAGAAAACCCAGATACCAATCTAGTGAGAAGGACTGGTTGAGTTACTATACCACAAACTATCAGAAGAAAAGTAAGCCTGAGCCTTGGACTGATAGTTTTAGTATGAATGAAAGCAAGACTGTAGTTAGTGTTGATGAAGTGAAATACGCTACAGTAGACATCCAGGTGTCGGAAATACACCATAACAGGCCTGAAGTACCATATGAAGAAGAATACAGACAACTTCCTTATGGGCAACATTATATGTGGGAAGTTGCCATGAAAAGGGAAAATAAAGATAGGAATCGCTTTGACCATATCTTGGCATATGACCAAAGCCGTGTGATATTGAAAGGTAAAGAAGGTGGGACATATATTAATGCTAACTATATCCATGGATACGCTGATAAGAAGAATGCGTACATTGCTGCCCAAAGTCCTTTTAATGAGAAAACAATATATGACTTTTGGTATATGATCTACCAAGAAAATGTCAGTCAGATTGTTTTTCTGGATCGACCAGATGAGAAGAGTTCAGAAAAACCTGCCAGCAGATATTGGCCAAATGCTGGTACCGTAATGTACAATAATCTTGCAGTAAAGCATATTGAAACTGAATTGTATGCAAATTTCTTGATCCGGCGATTGGACATTTACATAGAAGGCAAAACTGTAAAACATGTGACTCAGTATCAATATATTGTTTGGCCAGAACATGGTCTACCAGATGATCCAATACCTTTATTGATGTTTCGGCTCAAAGTTCGAATGGATAAAGATGCTGGAGGGACATCTCCATTAGTTGCCAATTGTGAGACTGGTGTCAGCCGATCCGCAATATATATTGCATTAGATTCTCTCTTAGAAGAGGCCAAAATGGAACACTCTATCAATGTCTTTAGGTTTTGCAATCAAATGCGTCATTCCAGAGTGAATATGATCCGGACAGTAAAGCAGTATGAGTTTCTGTATGAGGCCTTGTTTGAAGCTCTGATTACCAACTATAACCTCATAGGAGACAGTTTAAAAATGAACTATAAACAACTGTCACAGGTGAATCCTGTAAACAACAAAAGCTACTTCATGGAACAGTTTGAAGTGTTGGAGAAATATGCACACTCTCTATCACCCGAGGACTGTAAAACCGCTTTGATGGAATGTAACCAAAGAAAGAACAGAAACCAGGCTATCGTGCCTGCAGATAAACACCGACCAGTACTGAGGAGCCTTGGTCCCGGCCAAACTGACTATATCAATGCAGTCTTTTTAGACTCCTATCTCACAAAAAATGCTTTCATTGTCACACAGAACCCAAAAGAAGATACAGTTGTGGATTTTTGGAAGATGGTGTACCAGTGTAATGTCAGTATTATTGTGATGCTGAGCCAAAAAGACCATAAGCTGGAGACTTGTGCTCATTACTGGCCACAGGATAAAGGGGAGGAGAGTTGGGGACCATACTGTGTCAAGTTGGTTGAAGAGTTTGAGGAGGAACATTGTACAGTGAGAACACTAAAATTCTGGGATACGACCAAGGCAGAACAGGAACAGAGAGAATTACAGCACTTCCAGTTCAAGTCATGGAAGGTCACTGACAAGGTAGGTGAAGTCGAAATAGAGTTTTTTGTAGGTGCGCTTATACAAGATTGTACTTGGTTATTTGTGAGGAGTCTGATTTGTAGAAAATCATTGCCAAGGAAAGTGAAGGCAGACTAAAAGCAGTAGAACGTATCTTGTGGTAGGTTTGTTTTAAGTTTGATTTTCTGGAGGTTATATCAACTTCAATGCATTGACCGGAATTTGGAACAGAATCAGAGACACTTAGAACTGAGATGGAAAGACTTAGACAACAGCAGATTAAGATAACTTTAATACAACACCAAGCTATTTTGGTCATCTTGGTTGAAGAAATATTTACTTACCAATTAATTACTTGTTTACATACAAAATGTATACACCAGGAAAATTATATGACATTTGAGTTACATTTATTACCTCCGCCAAGGAGGTTATGTTTTCGCCTGGGTTTGTTTGTTTGTGCATTTGTGAACAATATAACTCAAAAACTTATGGACAGATTTTTTGAAATTTTCAGGATATGTCTGAAAAGGTAAAAGGAAGAAATGATTAAATTTTAGGAGTGATCCGGATCACTATCTGGATCTGGATCCATGAAATGTGATTTTTAAAGACAGATAACTCATAAAGTTATGGACGGATTTTGATGAATTTTTCAGGATATGTCCTAAATGGGACAAGGAACAAGTGATTAGATTTTGGGAGTGATCTGAATCACTGTCTGGATCCATGAAAAATATATTTGGAGTGATCCGGATTGAGCTCCCGTGGCGGAAGTGTGCGCTCTCTGAGTGCTCTTGTGTTTAAATCCTATCATTGGTGAGACAAAAATGTGTGTTTTTTATATACTTTGAAATGACAAAATTTTAAAATATACTTAAAAAGTTTGCTTATCTTTAAATATCCACAAGTTTGTTTAGAAATTCAGGATTTTTTTTTGTCCAGAATATGACCCAGGTGTTTCCCGAAATGTAATTACTTCTCCCTTTATTCAGACAATACCCATTTGAGAAATTCCAGAAAGATCTGTTTGTTACTGTTGGAGTTATCCCAAAGACAAAAAACAAATAGACCTTCAGACAGATAAAAGAAGGCCCCCAAAAACATGTTATGCTATGAATACATTTACAAGGGTTGATTTTGCTAAAATATTTCATTTATTATGTAAGCTACAAACATAGAATACATGTACATCATAAGAAAGGTATTTTGCAGAGCTTCTGCCTGTATTTGTTGCATTAATGGCTTTGACGAAATGGCAGATAAATTTTAAGTTAAAAACTGAGGGTTTTTAAATTCACTGGTGCTCATAATTATGGATACATTTCACAGCTATTTTTCACATTCCTTTGGTAAATATGGTCTCATGTTACTTTTTATTGAAGCAAGGTGGTGGATAGTAACATGCCACATTTATATTTACATTTTGTATTCACATTTTTTCCCACAGAAACCCTGGTCGCGTGAAGGTTTCATTCAGCTCCTAGAGGCAGTAGAAGATATCCAAGATGAGACCGATGCATTCACAGAGCCTATAGTAGTGCACTGTGCAGATGGAGCCAGTAAAAGTGGCTTGTACTGTGCATGTGCCATGGTATGTGAGGTGATCCGAGAGGAAGATGAGGTCGATGTATTCCACACCATCAAACATCTCAAAAACAGGAGAAAGCAGTTTGTTAGCAGCTATGTAAGCAGCTTTTGACATTTAATAAAATCTCATCGTCTCAGCATTTCCTAATTTCCTAATGATGTCATTAGTGATCTGAGTAGACAGAAGTTGATTTACAGTATCACACATTATCAAATACATCAAAAGCAGTGAAATCCCCCTTCACCCTTCCAAAAATATAAATATCCTCCGTATGCAGGAACCACCCTTAAGAAATAGGAAATAGAAAAATGGTCTTTACAAGGAGCTGGCCTTTATAAAGAGGTAAAAATTAAGCAGAAGTGCATTCTTAGTGTAGACCTCCATGTACACGGCTGTGGTATGTGGCTTGCGGATGCAGCTTGTATTTATTTTTTGTCAATTTTCACGGTAAATAAATTAACATGCATAATAAGATTTCTTTAAATGGCTGTAACTTCCTTGTTAGTGGTCCGATTTTAATAATTTTTCCACCATTGTATCCATTTTAATGTCACGAAAATTTTGATACCAAATACCTCATACTTTCTTCAGTATATATATCCTCTCGTGCTTGCAGTAGCTTGCGGCTTGTGTCAAAATTCGATCCCTGACTGAAAACTACTGCAAGCCGCAGGCCACCCCTGCAAACTGCAGCCACAAGCTGTGTACATGAAAACACTCCCATTAAAAGTATACCAATCTTATTTTTTTACGGCAAGCTGCACCCGCATACATGGACGCTTACACTTTGAAATCAAGAAGCTGCCTCTATACAGAAGTAGGTCTTGATATAGAGGTTGCCTCACACAGGTTAGAGAGAAACAGCATTTGCTGTATCTAAAATAAAAAGTCAAGGCCACAAAATCAATATGTTCTGAGACCTGATCCTATACATACCTTGATAAACCAAATATGAAAGGTGTTCATATTATATTTTTCCAGTTATAGCATATGAATAGAAATCTGTTTGGTATCAACATGACCATGCTAAAACCAAAGTATTCTTATCCTGGATACAATGAAAAGGCAATTCTGAATCAGTAATAGCATTTCATAAAAATGCTTATATTATTAGAAGTGATTTATATTTTCACATCAGAAGAATGCTAGTGCATAAGTACATATGTGCCCCCTAGTCCCAATACAGATTTCTCTATGTTTAGCTTAAGAGTTTAAACATTGGTCTTTCAAATACCCCCAAAGAGGTGACCGTCTTTCTCTGTGTAGAAAATATAATACAAAATCTTCTCTTACAGAGATTTTTACTTTTATATCTGCCACTTCGCTGTAATAATAAGTAAAAAAAAATCTGTACTTACCACAAAATGTGTGAAATTAGCCATGAAACCTATCTAGAGCCACCGGCAGCAGTGAATACAAAATCTTCAATATTTAGTTTGAGATTTCTCTGCGGTTTCTGCAAGATTTCAGTGCCACAATATGAGCAGAAAGGCTGTAAAAATACCTTTCTGAAAATGTATATAAAATATTCATGACTAAAATAATTTATGAAATATTGACAAAAACCTTGGCACTTATATGTATATGTAGTTGTAATTATTTATCGTATGTGGTGTTGGAAATGCTGGTGTGTATGTCCCTGTAATTAAGTCAAATATATAATGTGTGAGGTATTATAAAGACCGGAAGTGCGCAGTGAACGAAAACTTGTCTGTGTGCATAGAATCAGCACGGAGTAAAACCTCCAATAACGGCCCGCTGAGAAACGGAAGTGCTGTTTCGATTGCTCGATTGTATGTCGATAGTAAAATTGTCTGCTTTTACGAGAGCGATCAAAACAATATGGCGGCGTTCTTGTTCGTCTCACCTCGTAAAAATAAATAGATATTTCTTTCAACCAGGTAGGCCGGTCTTTATAATAGTAATAAATACCTCATGCTCGAGCTAACGGCGCTCTGGCATTATTTGGAATTTTTGCCAGGCGTATATCCTGTAACAAACGCCCTCACACTCAGTATTTATTACAATAAAGAAATACTTTTTAAATTAATTGTTATGCCTTGATGAATGAATGAAGTTACGTAGATGCGCAGACGATTTTACATTAACAGTGTCTGAGTGATAAACTCAGTATTTATTACTACAATAAAGTTGTTTCTTCAATAATATATGTTACAGGAGCAGTACAAGTTTGTTTTTAAACTCCTGTGGCAGTACATGAGCACCAGACTAGAAAAGAAAACCATCGCTCACCCTGATGAGAACCAGTCTAAGCCAGTGACCATGCCGCAAAAAGACATGAAAGAAACCTACACATTGTCTGAACCCAAGACTCATGAAGTGTGTATAGGATAGATTTTAAAGATGAGAAGAAATGCGAATGAAAACAATAAGCCTATACTTCTTTAAAGCTGACTGCCACTGACAAATTGCTGATCGCAAATGCATCAAATGAAGCATTTGGATCTGTATATAATCTGTTTTTTTTTGTTATGATAAGGTCTTTTTTTAAACCCTAACTTTCCTATTCCTCAATAGATTTTGGGTCAGTCTATATTTTTCTACATATAGTTGATTTGGTATATATATTAGTGGAAATTGTAAAATGTCGGCCATTTATATCTATTCATGGAAACTTCTACCTACTGTACCCATATTGAAAAATATGAAGTTGGAAAGGTGTACTGCAATTCTATCTTGCAATACTTAATAGCCTTAATTTTATACTTAATATTTAATAACTCTATTGGTAATGTTTGTTTGGTTGATGTTCAGATTTAAAGCTATTGCTGTGTGTCAGTTGTTCAAGGATTTTGACTCCTGTTTGTTTAATAACTCTACTGGCTAATCGTTTTGGTAGATTTAATAACACAACAGTGATTTATAAAGCTATTGTTAAATGATTAATCAGGTATGGAGTGACACAGTAGTGCTTATTATGTCAGTTTGTACACTTTTGTGCACACAAGAACAAAAACATTCAACTTCAATCTTGGTCTCATCATTGGAAAGTGGATCAAATGAGGTTGTAAACTGCTTTCTGTTTATGTCAAAGTTACAGGTATTCTTGTCTGGTGCACTAATAATTATTGCAACTTAGAATCTACTTCTACTTATATCAATATGCTACTTACAGTAGTGCTAGTTACATTAAATCTACTGTATACAAACACACTTGCACCTTTGTTGGCAAATAAAATCATAGGCAATAGATTTGAATTCAATGATCAAAGATCAGCTGTCTACAATATGGTTGAAGAAAAGTGTAGTTCCAAATGTGCTCCAGGGAATTTATCTATTAACATTGTAACCCCCACCAAGAAGTATATGTAACTGGCAGCATGTGACAGTTATTTTCTGTTTGTGACATAACTCCCAAAGGTTTGGGCAGAATTTTGTGAAAGTTTTAAAGTTTTAGGAAATATTGACAATGGCACAAGGAACAGTCATGACTCCATTTTGGTGGTGATCCGGATCACCATCTGGATTCAGGGAAAGGTTTTAAGGATTTTTACCCCACAGCCATTGAAGGTGTGCAAATGATTGTGTGACCTTGATTTGACATTTGGTCGTGCCATAGTGACCTTGACCAATAAAACTTTGTTCGGGATGAATCTCTGAAACTGTAAGGTGTAGGAAGTTGATACTTTGTAGGGACATCGGTTTGGGCATGTAGGTGTGCAACCTCATGGTATGACCTTGATTTAACCTTTAACCTTGCTGTAGTTACCATGACCCATAAATGTTGTCCGGGCTATATCTCAGAAACCGTAAGGTTTAGGAAGTAAATACTTGCTAGGAACATTGGTTGTGGAGTGTAGGTGTGTAACATCATAATGTGGCTCTTATGTAGCCTTTGACTTTGCCAAAATGTTTTCTACTGCCATATTTGAGACATATTTCTCCTATCACAAAGACATATTGAATGCTGAAGCCTATTATGACATGTATTTTTACTTGATTGTGCTATCTTGATTGACAGCCATACATCAATTAAGGAATTTTACAGCTTTATAACTTTTAGTTTACTTATTAATGATGTCATCTTACTATTAAAAGTTCCTGACCTTTGTACTCTTTCGCCTCTTCTACATCTTATGATGTTCAATGCTATTCCCCCAGTGTATGGGGTACAAGAATCTCTGATGCTTTTTTATCATTGCATTAATAAGCAATATCAGAGGTGTAGGTTTGCGGTCCCTGATTACTTTTGCTATTCTTAAAATTACTCTTAGAATCTGCTTTGAAACCAACCAGGGGAAATTAAAGGCTTAAATCAATTGACTCTCATTTCTCACCTGAAGTCAATTTATGACTTGCCCTTGTCTGAAGGCATATTTCACTTAAAAGAAATTCGTTAATTCATTTGTCACATATAAAGGAAGCACAAGTAAAGATCTTGTGTTAAAGTTGTGCCACTGTACAGTTGCCAGTAGAAGCTGTGAAGCAAAACAGTCTTATTAATTAGCTGTTGATCAGTATAGAAAGTTATCGATACACTCTATAGAAGGTTTTCTTACAGAGGGTTGAAACCTTCTAGAGATTTTTTTTGTAAGACAATCCCTATTTTCTCAGATATTAAGATTACTCCAAGAGTAAGAATGCTAGTAAATTATGGGTCCTGTACATTTAGTGCTTACTTTTGCTTTTGTAATTTCTAATAGCATTTAACCATAAACTGTGTTATATCTAGAAGTACTGTAAGAAATGTGAGCAGGACAGTGTCTGAAATTTAATGGAGAGGATACCCTCCCCTTATTTCCTTGACTTCTGGAAAATTCTTCACACATTGGCGATTTATGTGACTTGTATCAGGCCTGTGACCTCGCCTGATGCAAAATTGCCACAAATATTGATTATATTGCCTTACATTTAAAACGTGAACCCAAGTGATTTATCTTGTACACAAACACATCTGGCAGCCTGGATCCAGATGATCCAGATCACTCCCAAAATCTAATCACTTGTTCCTTGTCCCATTTAGGACATTTCCTGAAAATTTCATCAAAATCCACCCATGACTTTTTGAGCTATTTGTCTTTAAAAATTATATTTCATGGATCCAGAAGATCCAGATAGTGGTCCAGATCACTCGCAAAATTGAACCATTTCTTCCTTTTACCACTTCTTCCTTTTACCATTTGTAACATATCCTAAAAATATCATCAAAATTCATCCTAAAATTATGTTGCAGCCTGGATCCAGATGATCCAGACAGTGATCCAGATCACTCCAAAAATGTAATCACTTGTTCCTTGTACCATTTAGGTCATTTGCTGAAAATGTCATCACAATCCATCCATAACTTTTTGAGGTATCTGTCTTTAAAAATTACATTTCATGGATCCAGAAGATCCATATAGTGATCCGGATCACTTCCAAAATTCAACCATTTCATCCTTTTACCTTTTCCGACATATCCTGAAAATTTCATCAAAATCCATCCATAAATTTTTGAGCTATATTGTACACAAACACATCTGGCAGCCTGGATCCGGATGATCCAGACAGTGATCCAGATCACTCCCAAAATCTAATCACTTGTTCCTCGTCCCATTAAGGACATTTCCTGAAAATTTCATCAAAATGCACCCATAAGTTTTTGAGTTATCTGTCTTTAAAAATTAAATGTCATGGATCCAGAAGATCCAGACAGTGATCCGGATCACTCCCAAAATTTAATCATATCTTCCTTTTACCATTTTGGACATATCCTGAAAATTTTATCAAAATCCATCTGTCAGTTTTTGAGTTATCTTGTTCACAAACAAACAGAGGGCCAAAAATGACCCTCGGTCAGGTACTTTGGCGGTCAGTGGATGACCTTAAATGAAGATCTGTAACCGGTAAGCCTGGATGCTGGTACTCCATCATGTACTCAACCTCCAAAGCCATTTTCAATAGTTTCCATGCAATGTAGTCAGCATTAAGTGTGAAAATATCTCCAAATTTGCCAAAAATGACCCTTGGTCAGGTACTTTGGCGGTCAGTGGATGACCTTAAAGGAAGATCTGTAACCAGTAAGCCTGGATGGTAGAAGTCCATCATGTACTCAACCTCCAAAGCCATTTTCAATAGTTTCCATGCAATATAGTCAGCATTAAGTGTGAAAATATCTCCAAAAAGGCCAAAAATGACCCTCGGTCAGGTACTTTGGCGATCAGTGGATGACCTTCAGTGAAGAGCTTCAAGGTGAAATTTCTGCATGCTTACAGAGGACATATATATGTATTATATATACCAGCCATAGGATGATCTGACTTTCTGTATAGGAGAACTGGGCCAAAAAGTGAAAAAATGGCCAAAATCTGACCTTTAAGAGGCCACCAGTGACCTTGAGATTGAAGGTCAAGGTCACAAAACAATAGCGTTCGTGGCATTGCCCATATTTACCCACATACCAAATTTTAAAGTTCTAACTAAAATATTTTTTAAGTTATCGCGTCCAAAAGGAAATCTCTGCGGTGGCGGCGGTGTGACCGTACTGAATCCTAAGTATCCCCGACTTTCATCCGGGGATACAAATATGTACACATAAATAAACAGTAATATTTGTGTATTAAGTATTTGTAGCCTTTGCTACATTGATTTTTATTTCAAAATGTATTTTATCCATTTCATATATTTGCTGCCTTTGGTTGGGTGAATCTGTGCACTTGTAATGTCCCCTGTTCCACCAAAGGACTAAGCCCCGATCCTGTCTGGGACCCTTAATCGTGGACAGTCGGTGAAAAAAAAAGGTAAAATGGGCGGGAAAACTGAATTGGTATCAAAGTCTGGGATTAAGTACAGATCGGTCTCAGGAAGCCTGAGGCCCCAGGTGGCCCCAGACAGTCCCCGACTGGTCTGGGACTAAGAACCGATTAAGCCAGTTTTCTGGTCGGTTTGAAGCACGATCTTGTCGTAGACATACCGACTGGGTCCCAGGACGCCTCAGGCCTCCTGGGACTAAGCCCCGACTAACCCCCGATTAAGTCCCGGCTTCCTCAGGTGTCCTGAGGCCTCCTCAGTCTTCCCCAGACCAATGTGGCCGATTCTTGTTTTGCAATGGGACTAAGGGTCGCAGGAGGCCTGGGACTAAGGGTCTGGGACTAAGGGTCGCAGGAGGCCTGGGACAACATAGGACTGTGTAAATTTGGTCTGAGGAAGCCTGGGACTGGACATTTTGTTTATGGCGGGAAAAAAGAATTGGTTTGGATTGTGAGAAATATCAAACATGTTTGATTTTTCTCACGGCCCCAACCGACAACTACCGACCCTTACAGAACACCTGGGACTAAGCTAATTTTGGAAACCGACTCCCAAAAACCCTTAATCGGGAGCCTTAGTCGTGTGGTGGAACACCCATATAAAGAATGTAAACGTGTGTATTTCATAATCAAATACACACATTCACAGAAACTTTTAGGGAATATGCTTTTTCCCTGATTACAATTTCACTGTACAGTTTATATCTCAATGAACAGTATATATTCCTCTACATTCTTTCAAATGATCATTTGCCAAAATTGAAAACAATGAGGCCACAGAGGTAACAACGGACAAAGCTGACCAAAGTCCATCTTATTTTGACAAAGGTCACAAATGTGAGAGGAAAACCAAACCAAAAAATAAAAAATAAACAGTATAACTATAAAGGCATTTTATTTACACAGTCACAAGAAAATATGTTATACAAATATATGTATATATATTCGAAGTATAAGAAGACTTGAATAACGTTCGCATATAATCACTCAATTACAAGTGTCGCTCGCTGTACAGTACAATCAATAAACAAACAAGTAAAATAAAACTCTGCAAAAACCTCTAACAAACACTTTACAACATAATCCTTCATGTACCATATTTTCATCCATTCCAAATTCCTGCGTAAATCTTTTTTACATCCAAATTGACAATAACACTCTCACAAGTAGTACAGAGCATAATCTGATTGGTCAAACTACCTTTTTCTGTTGCAAAGGTTAGAACTTTAAATGCTGTAATCACAGATACTCCTCCCATTTTGTTTGGTTCTTTTCACTTATTACTTTAGCCCATCACACACATCTTTAGGGACAGGACGGTAGGCCCGTTGTCTCGGTATCGAGAGCATTTTACTGAAATAACGTGATGAGATTTTAAAACCGCCACTTCGCTTGTTAACACATATAATGGAAGGAAGGGTTAAAATATTGGAAACATATTCAAAATCTTAAGAAATTATAAGCTTTTAACCCATACTTTTGTGCATTTGCAGACTTTTGTAGCAGTACATTGAGCAGAACTGCCACTTTTTGGTAACGACACTAACCTCAACATTGCTTGTCAACATACAGGAAGGAAAACTTAAAATACTGGAAATAAATCAGATGTCTGAAGAAATTACATTTTGCGCATTTGGAGACTTTTATTATGATGTCGTTAAGGGGAAACATCCATGTTTGGTTGGGGTGTACTAAAACGTGGAGTCCCAGTCGGCAGAGTTTTGCATTGGCAACCTCCTGATGTACACATTTTTGATACTGACCCGTCCCTACATTATATTATATCATATTTTGGTCTATATTTGTATGTACTGATGGAGAACAGGTAAATAATATAACCCCACTTCTAAACATCACCGTAAATCCATTCCTGAAAGAGTTTCAAAAGCACCAGAAAGTCAGTCCCCTACGCAACCTCAAGTGTAGTATGGATAAACATTTGACAGATTTGAAAGTTTTGAACGATTTCTTATTCTTTCAAATCCAATATCATTTTTAAAGCTGGGTTCATTTATCGTTACAATGTTGAATCATATGGAATTCCATAACATGTGGATTATGTTTTCCTGAAAGGAAGTAGTTTCAGTGCTTCTACAGAGCCAGTTGCCAAACATTTTCCTTTTGAAGTTTGTTAAGGCATTTACAACTACTGCTGCAATGATGTTTGTAGAAATTCCAGTTTGCTTATTTACTACCTCCAAAATAGGTGTGGTTCAGATGTCTGAAATTTGGACCTTTCAAACATATAGGAATCACCAATATGGTTCATATACTATTTTGCCCAACTATAAAAACTTACATTTTATTGAGAATATAGTTAAACTTTTCCAAAAATATCTATTGGTTTTAAGTTTTCACCATATTTTCATCAGAGTGACAAGACTTTATGGTACAATTACATATTTTCACTGGTTTTTAAAGTGTTCATTCGATTGTCAAAGAAGTTTGCTAGCTGGTAAAGATACCAAACATCAAACCTGAATTTCTGATCTATTTAACAGCATTAGTTACAACTTCCTTGGAACGTATATTATCTGACCATGTTGCAGAAGCAAGATTTTGGCGGCAAAATAGAAGGGATACTTTTGCATAAAAATAGCAGAGTACAAATCTCCAGAGTGGAAATGTGTTCATAATCTTGATAACAGAGGATCACACAAGAGATACTGTAATACAATTGATTTAGTGTAGGCGTCCATACATGCGGATCCAGTTTACGGGTTTTACGGGTGCTGTTTGCAATTATTATTTGTATATTTTCGCGGTACATAAATTAACATAACTAATAAGCGGTTCTTTAAATTGCCATAACTTCCTTATTTCTTATCCTTTTTGAAAATTTCTTTCATCACTGTATTCAGTTCAATGAGGCGCAATGTTTGATACCGAATACCTTAAATATTTACGGAATATAAGTCCTATGATACTTGCAGTAGCTTGTAGCAAAATTCTATCCCTGACCGAAAATAAACGCAAGATGCAGCCCACACCCACAAGTCGCATCCACAAGCTGTGTACATGAAAACACGAAAACTATAGCAATTGAAACTTCTACTGCAAGCCGCACCCGCAAACCACATCCGCACACATGGACGCCCACACTTAAGCTGTTACAAATGCTTGTGGAGTAAGCCAACAATGCAGTGAATTTTGTTCAACCCCTAATGCCCCAGTTACACTACAGGCCATACGTCCCATGGGTACAAATAACAGTAGAATGGCAGTAGGATGAGAGTAGTACAAGTGTTTGTCACCGACAGACAACCTCCATTTACCTGCACTCACTTTATGTTGCTGTATCACACCGAAACACAACCGAGTCACAACTTTATACATGGACCACACATTCAGTCACTAACTTACCATATCAAAACTTTCATCTGCGCATGGTCATGGTGAGACGGTCAAAGGCGAAAATTTTTAATTTTTTAAAATATTCATAGGATATGCAAGGAATTGGATGTTTTGCCACTGTATCACAAGTTCGCATACGGGCGTCAGACAGTAGCTGAAGGACAGAGACGTTTTACTCAGTGTATACTACAGCAGGATGTACCGCCTGTAATGTGATCGGGGGATTAAAGCCCAATCAACACCCCCATATATTTTCTTTACTTGGCTTAAAATAAAAACTTTTCGTACAATGAAATACATTTCTGATGACCACTTGAAATTGGACCTCTGTCATTGGGTCGTATCCCTAGTGGCGGGCAGAAGAACCTCAAGGACATGGATAAATGGTCATCCACGAGCCTCTGTCTTTCAGTTAAGGGAATGTCAGTAACTTGAGAGCTTGAGCTGTACTTGTGCAGTCCGATGGGTTAAACAGCACTTTGATTCCTTTGGTACATGGAGATATTGCGCCAAGTATGAACATAAAATACAATTTGTTTAAATTATTATGTACGAGGACCTTATGGCTGATGAGGATACTGGTTTGTTTCAGCAAATTTAACTATTTGCAAGCTCTTTAACCTGGAATTTCTTTGGTATGTGGTATGACAAAATATTGCTCTGTTGGTTGAAGAAGGTTTAAAGAGGATCTTTGCTTTTATCAATTTTGTGATCTTCTGGTATTGTTCTAAATAACTAGGCATGCCCACAGAAAGTCGAATAAAAATAAAATACGCTTACAAATATCTCTACAAGACATTTCAATTATTATGCAAACAAAAGAAGAGGAAATGGTTAGAATTTCTTCATATTTATTGTGGGTTACTTAGTTTCAGTTTATCCATGGCTAAAATAAGCAGTCGCCATTTTCCCATTGTTCGTTTGATAGATGGAAGATTGCAAAACTTACTCGTATGGATTCAAAGTGAAAACATTCAAAACAATTTCGAAAACAGAAGTTGGTAAGTACTCAAAACTAGTAAAAAATCTGCCTTTTGAAGACTTCATTTTCGATAACAGTACAAGGATGGATGTGCGTCAACCCTAGGTTGTTATTTACACCACCTGCCACTGTGGCCTAAAGGGGAATGCACCCGCATATTAACTAACGAACTGGGTTTCGACCCCAGGTGCTGATAAATACACAGTGGCTCAGATCACCGCTTAAAAAGTAATTTTTTTTTGCCATTGGGTCCAATCCACAGTGGCAGGCCAATGAACATTGGGAAATTGATACCTGGTCACCACCGAGACACTGTCTTTCAGTTAGGGGAATGTCAAATCACTTGAGAGATTGGGCTGTCATTGTGCCTTGGGCCCTGTGTTAAAGGAGATATTGTATTGAGTATAAATATAAAATACAAATACCAGCATGTGGTTAAGAAAAGCTGTTTTGTTTTAGAATAAGCCTCTCTCTCTCTCTTGCCCAGATTGGAAAAGATCACCAAGGTATACACACTGGTAGAGTAAGAAATCTAAAATTCGCCAGGAATCTAAAATTCGCCACCTCTAAAACCTTAAGTTAATTTTATGAAGAAAATGATGTTTTGTCTTAAAATTGGTATTTTACTGTATGTTCAAGAAATCTGACCTCAATTTATTATTATATTAGTATTTCAACATGTGGCGAATTTAAGATATGTGGCGAATTTTAGATTTCTTACTCTACATCTCAAATGAAATGCCATAGACTTAAAATCATTCACTTTACCAAAATGCCTGTCTATTTTAGGCACTTTGTAAAGCACTGGAGTAAATTAATCATCTTACAAAAATTTTCAACATTTTACAAGCATTTTACATAGATTATCTATAACATATACATTGGCCTACAATTCTTTTGTAGTTGACATAACTGATTAAAAAAATGAAATTTTCATTTATCATTAATTTTAACTATTTTAACTAATGTGCTTGGTCAGAGAAATTTAAGTTTACTTTTAATCACTTAAGAAATAAACTACTTAACATTGAAAATTAATTTGATTCAATTTTTTTTTAAATTTAAAATTAAGTGAAACATTTTTTTCAACTAAAATTTCTATGTTTACAGCAATAAACCCTGATTTTTCTGAACAGACAGTTGTAACAGATACTGATCTCACTTAACAATTGTGACTAGTATTTACATAGATCCGTGTATTAGGGCAGGGTCCGTAACTCTAGCATCTCCGTATCGAGGCCATTACAGTTACATTCTGAGACATCACCTGACAACGCCTGGTATCTCAATTGTCAGCTCATATAGTCAGCAGAAAAAAAACCCACATGAAACATGAAAAAAACAAACAAACTCAAAATCTGAAAAAAAAAAGAATTATAAACTTTTATCTCATAATTTTGTAGAATTTAAGACTTTTTCAATGATTTATTTGGGCAGCACTGCCAAATTTCTTTCTTCATTAACTTTCGATCATGTTAACAGGCCAGTTGCAGGTATGCTACAACATAATTTTTTTTCTTTATGCCAGAACAGAAAGGTTCAAGAAAAATATGTTACCAACCAGTTAAGGCATACTACAACACAATATTTTTTCGGTATGCCAGATTCAAAATGGTTTTGGAAAAATATGCTACAAACCCTGCCCAATTATACATATGTACATTTATATTTATACATCCACACAAATGTGTATTAGATGTGTATATGTTGTGTATAAGTTAGGATTTGGTCCAAGTTGTAATTAGTAAAGCCAAGTTGTTAACAGCTGTACAACTTACAGTAATTTTATGTTATTTTTTAAATAGACTGTTTGAGAAGTTGTACATGTATTAGAATAAGCAAGGTGACTCGGAAAGCTCACTCATCTCCTTTCAATATATACAGAGAAATAGTTTCAGCCTGATGAAAGTGTCTGGGAAATATGGTTCGGTACCTAAAGGGCTTTGAGTGGCCAAAGGTGCTTTTCTAACTTGAAGGTGGCCATAACTTCTCTCTTATGAGGAGTTTAAGGTCACCTTAAATCAGGGTTCCTCTCCTTAACCAAATACATGCGTGTGCCAAGTTTTGGATGACATCCGTGAAAGTGTTTTTGAGTTCTACTCCCAAGTCAATATGTACACAGCAACAGTGATGGACCTGAATCCAGTATTTCCCCAAACTTTCATCTGGGAATATAATGATGAGATTGAGACATGAAGGGGTGATCAAATGAATTAGAAAGTTGTTGGACATCAACAATAAATGTATCTGTATTAAGAACAATAGATCACTGTGTGGCCTAGTGTTTCAATGACAGCTAACGAGGAAGTTAAGATAAAGTTTATAGCTCTACCAACAAAATAAGTAGGCTCACTGATCCGATGACACAGACAACTTTTGACAAAATTAAACAATCTATCAGACATATTAAATTGCATCAAAGCACCACACTAACCCTGGATCGTATGTTTTGAGAACTATTTTTTTTTTATGCGAAAGTATTCTGGTTTGTATGAGTGAGTTACACCAATTCTATTCTAACCAACTTTTATAGTACTTAATCTCTACTGAAAAAGAGGACTCCAAGGCTCAACAAATGGGTATATAGTCCAATTTCAAAATCCAAGAGAAGGCATCACATCCCCTGTAAAATTAGTAAAAATCTATGCATGGGTTTGAAATACAAGGGTGCAGTGGCTGGCTTTCTGCCAACCACGGAGTCGAATCTTAGGACAGCAATGGGTGTTGAAATCTGTAAATTGTTCTATTATGGCCCTCCTTGCAAAGACGTTTACAGATCTGTGCAGCAAGCTGTGTTGGGTATGTGTAGTGATCAGAAATGTGATATGAAAGCTTTACAAATATAAGGGGTATTCTGTGTATTAACTACGCAAAATTGATTTTGAAGGGAGAAGACGTATTTTATGTTTGAAGCGTACACATAAAATAAGATTAGCGAACTGGTTTATTTTATAAATATAAAACAATTTGGAGGACATAAACTTAAGTGTTATATGGATATTTTACACAAGCAAACTGCAAGTATTTTTATAAAATATTCAACAATTTCATTTAAAATAAGAAAATATATTGCGCGATACTTAAAGGGTTATATATTTGAAATTAACTCACGATTTTCATTGTTGTAAATGCTTCTAATATAATCCACGCAGTCGCTGTTAGTGTAAAATCATTGTCTGCGCATCCCCCATATATTTATTGACCAATATCTAGTAGATCTTTTACTGAGCAGACATTTGTCATAAATGAGTCCATGTAAACTGCGAATTCGTAGCATATTCATTCTCAAGCAAAACAGACCTTTTCCAGTTATATTAATTCCAAAAATTATACATTTTCCACATAAAATATTTCACAGCTTCTTCAAACACTCTGAAACAGATTGACAGGACAAAAAATGAAATCAATGAACTACGGATTTGTGCATATTTTCACTTTTTCTGTCTATCAATATTGGATGCCGATATTAGAAGAATTTACAAGCAATCAGTGCCCGTGAACGGGCTCTGTGTCAGCTGACTGTGTGTTTTGAGTTTCAGAATAGAAGTGCATGAAGAAAAGGACACAAAAGGTGTGCCCTGCAAATGGTATTCAGAAGGACCAAGTTAATTGTTAATGAGTAAAATGTAGGTGGAAAACTTATTTAACAAAATACTGTAAATGCAATAGATTTCAAGTTACAACTACTTTCCTCAACAGTAAGAATTTACAACTCACTTACTAAACAATGAGAACCTGAAAGTAGCTATTGCTCAACTATGCCATGAGCTACAGGTCTACAACTTCACTATGATATAGCTGACCCATAAGTAGGTGAATAAAATATTTAAACAAAATTCTCTAAATGCAATAGTTTTCAAGTTACAACTGATTTACTCAACTGCAATACTCTGAACGTAGCTATAGCTGAGTTATGCAATGAGCTAAAGGTCTGCAATTTTACTATGTTATAGCTGACCCAAAACCAGGTGAACAACATATTTAAACAAAATACTTTAAATGCAATAGTTTTGAAGTTACAACTGATTTACTCAATAGTGCGAACCTGAAAACAGCTATTGCTCTGCTATGCCATGAGTTACATGTCTGCATTTTTGCTATGTTATAGCTGATTCAAAAGTACATGAATAAATATTTAAACAAAAAAAGTCCCTAAATGCAATAGTTTTAATAGTTTCTAGGACATATGGGACCTTACAGAAAACCAGACGTAGTGCTAGACAAGCTTTTTACTTTATAAAATATACCTTAATAAAAACATTAAAAATCTTCAAACTGGCAGCGTGTATACAATATACACCTTAATGTACAGATATGTGTACAAATATTACGCAGAATTTTGATATTTAAGGGCTTAAACAGCCAACTTAAAATCGCGGCCACAGCCCAGTACATAACTCGAATCAAAGATTAGACTAATAAGCACCCAAAAATTTACCAAGTCCAAAAAAAGGAGAAAAAGTGTTGCCAAAACCTTATCTACTCATGTTCCTGTTGTGATAAATATATTCTGAAAATATGGCTATTTGGTTTCATCTGTAGAGTTGATTGAAGATGTGTAGGACAGACTAGAATGTGACTATTGTTGTACCTCTCCTTCAACTTTTTAAAGTAGTAAGGGGGATCCTAAGGTTCCTTCACTGATTAGAGCTTGACTGTACATATGATATCAGCAACTTGACTGTACAGTTACAATGTTGTACAACATTATAACTTGTACAAGACACATATATACACATTCGAATCACATTAATTTGTACAAATTATAAGTTGTACAACTGAACTGTACAAACCATACATTGTGCACGATCCTAACTTGTACACAACGCAGCAATACAGTAAGAAATGTCAAACTTACAACAGTATGTGAACTTTACCTGTAAGGAAATCCCTTTCTATTGTTTTGTGTGACATTAATTAATACATATGGAATTTTTGTGACAACATTTGCCTTATGATCTCCCGTGACGCAAAATTGACACAAATTATTTGCTCTACTTATATATAATAAGACTGAAACAATTAACTACAGTAACCAAATGTAAGGCTACTAATGTACTAGCTGGTCTGAATATTATTGGATTGGTCGACTGCTTCTATCTCCTCGTGTTGGATTTTTACTGTTCTATAGATGATAATTAGACTTCTTTATAACTTAAATTTTAACCCGCAAAAAATTTTAATTTGAAGCATTCTAAAAATATAAAGAAAATTTTTTTATTTTGAAATGACATGGCAATTTGCATGAGTTTTCTACTTTTCTAGCACCTCATTATCCACCATATTGTTTGAAATATTTAAATTGCAGCACAGGCATATCTGACATTTTCAGTACTTCCTCAAAGTTACCCTACATCGAAAACAGCAAACCGTTTAGTGGAATGCTTATTGCAATCAACTAGTTACCCAGTGACCAGATTTAGCTAATCGTTTCAAGCCTTACTTTTTTACACACTGCAACAAATTTCACATTTCCTACGCTATACCATCGGCACTTCTGAGTTTCAGACGAACGTGTTATGTGTTTTCACTAACGCTTGACCACTTTTTTGTACTTGGCCACGTTGTTCCTGCCTTCAATGACCCAGATCACCTGACCTCCTTGAGCGCTGACCGCATCCCAAACGCCCGCATTTTTCTCCAGCGTAATCTCAGCCCAGTGGCCGCCCTCCTTCAACACCTGGAGCCTGTGATTGGTCGAATCTGCAATTAGTACGTTCCCTTTGCTGTCCTCCCCGCATATCCTCGCATCGCACAGATTTCCCGCGGACGAATTCTCCACCGATAGATCAAGACCCACTTGAAGGTTCCAGCCCTTCTTGCCGTAGCATCCAGTAATTCTTCCTGCGATCGTGTAGACATAAACCGACTGGCAGTTCTTGGGGCATAGATAGATCATATCCTGGGAGATGCAAATTGTGTGCATACCAAGACCCTTGTAGTAGCCCAACAGGTTGATCTTGCTCTCCTGTAGCCAGTTGTCATTCCCGTTATCCTTGAAAACATAGACCGCCGGCTGTTTGTGTTTGACTGCGTAGGCCTTGCCACTGTGAATGGTCACATCACAGGTCTTCTTGTGCATGAGGATCTTCATGAAGTGACCTGTGTGGATAAAATATAAACTTGCAAATTTAATAAGTAAATTAAATTTTTATAAGTTAATACCCTATCCAATGGACAATTGCTAAACCGGTCGGCGCAGACCGGCCCGCCAAACGCCAGAAAAAGACGTCCTGTGTTTCCACCGGCTGGCCGGTCCCAGTACTGTGCATTCGCCAGGTGGCGCATGGTATTTACTTCCTGTCTAGACAACATGACGTCACAGCATCTTTTTGGTTGTCTAAAACTATTAGACCCCTAGTAAGCTGATAGCGGGGTCGGTGGGAGGGTCTTGTGTGTCCATTGGATAGGGTATTAACTTATAAAAATTTAATTTACTTATTAAATTTGCAATTTTATTGCGTTAATACATCCTATCCAATGGACAATTGCTGAATAACTACCGCTTGGTCGGCGGGTAAGTTACTAGGGACTTATGTGAACTCACAAGTAATAGCAAATTTTAACCTACGGTCTAGGCTGACTTCGTCAGTAGACCTATAGGTCCAGGCCTGGGTTGAGTTTAAGGTCAGGAAACCCTGCAAGGCCATGGTCGGTTGCCAGCAGCCGGTTACCCGGGGCTATACCGCCGTCGCCCCCCCCTTTTTTGTAGACCTGCTCTGAGGTAGGGGAAGAGAGGGATGAGTTCAGTCCCAGAATGCAAATAAACCTCCCAAAGGAAGCACGCCACACTTAATTCTTATGTACATGAAGAACTGTTATGCACATATAAATATCTCCTCAATCTAAGGGCCACTTGTGGATCTGCTGAGCAGCCACTAATTCTAATTCTAATAGTACTTTTATAGCGCTTAATCTCTATCTAATGATAGACTCTAAGACGCAGAAAGCCAAAATCAGAGATCGTAATCGTTAAATCAGGGACATTGCAGGGGTCGACACCACGGAGAGACAAAATGAAAAACTAGGGGTGATCTAGGGTGGGTAAGCTTTTTCAAAGAGGTAAGTCTTCAACCTTTTTCTGAATGAGGAGAGAGATTTAGCTGAGCGTACATCATCAGGAAGATCATTCCAAATTCTTGGGGCATCGTATGCAAAGCTAAGGCCAAAATGCTTTTTAGACTTATATATTGAAGCACAATGTGGGACCTCAAGCAGCACACCATCAGATTGACTTCTGCGTGTTCTATACACACTATGCCTGGGTTTAAGGAAAGGTTCAAAGTATTTTGGATGGCCACTATGTAGAAACTTGTACACCAACAGGGCTGTCTTGAAAACAGAGCGATGCAAGACAGGCAGCCAATGAAGACTCTTTCTTACAGGAGTGATATGTGAGTATTTGGTGGTATTAGCCACAATTCTTGCAAGACTGTTCTGAACACATTGGAGCCTCCGAATGTCTAGAGCAGAGAGACCTCTGAACAAGGAATTGCAGTAGTCAAGACGACTTCCCACCAAGGCATTTGCAGCTAAAAGAGCAGCTTCACGTGTAAGATATCCTCTGAGTCGCTTTAAATCCCTGATATGAACAAAACTAGCCTTACAGGTATTCCTGACATGGCAAGAGAAGGAAAAATCGGAGTCAAACCAGACACCTAAGTTCTTAATTGCATCAACAGGTGAAAGGAGGTTGCCAAGTATATTAACTGGGAAAAATTTCCTGAGTTTTGTGCGGACATTTCTTGAGCCAAACAGAATAAATTCTGTCTTGTCTGGATTTAGTTTAAGCTTATTTGCAGAAAGCCACTTTCTGACATCATCCAAGCAGTTTTTAAGTCTATCAAAGGCCTGAGTGGCATGGTTATGTGTGAGATGAACATATAACTGTGTGTCGTCTGCATAAAAGTGGAAACATATGCCAGGATGATTTTGAATAACTTTACTGAGGGGGGTAGTGTATAATGAGAACAAGATCGGCCCCAGGACAGAGCCCTGGGGCACACCGTACAATAGCCTTTTAGCATCGGATAAAACAGAACCAATCTTGATGCACTGATAGCGGTCACAGAGGTACGACTTGAACCAGTTCAGAACCACACCTCCAACACCAAACCAGGAACTCAAACACTCAATAAGCGTTCCATGATCAATGGTGTCAAATGCTGCTGATTGGTCCAAGAGAACAACAGCAGTAGCTTCACCTCTAGCAAGAGCAAGGTGGACTTCATTTTTAATAGACAGTAGTGCAGTTTCGGTCGAGTGACCTTGCTTATAGGCTGATTGACTGACATTTTCAAGTCCGTTACAGGCAACATGGTCATTTAACTGCGAAGCAACTACACGCTCAACAAGTTTGGAGATGAAACTCAAGCCAGAGACAGGTCGGTAGTTTTTTAATTCATCCGGTGGTAGTGAAGACTTTTTAATCAGAGGAGAGACAATAGCCTTTTTTAAACCACCCGGGACAGCACCTTCAGTTAGAGAACAGTTGACAAGTTTAGTAACTGAGGGGAGGAGAATATCCAAACATTCTTTAACTAGGAAAGTAGGCCATGGATCGAGGAGGCAAGATTTGGTAGGTGACTTGGTAATTACTTTCCGTACTTCATCCTCAGAAACTGCTTTAAAAAGGTCAAATTTGGGTACATCTGAAGGAGCAGGAAGAGTGAAGGAGTCAGTGTTAGTAAAGGAGTCCCTGATTTTTCTGATTTTATCTGAGAAAAAAGTGACAAAACGATTGGCAAGGCATATCTGAGAGGCATGAGAAGGGAGTACCTTCTCAGGAACAGAGTGCAGGACTGAGCGTAGAATCTGCCACAGTTTCTTAGAATCGTGAGCATTGTCACTAATGAGGTTCCTGAAATAGTTGGTCTTATCCTTAGTAATTATGGCGTTGCACCTAGCAATTTGTTTACGGAGTCTAGCCCTATTTTGTGGGGACTTGTCTTTCCGCCAGAACCGTTCAAATTGACGCCTGACCGAGCCCAATTGGTAAAGCTCTGAATCAGCCCAAGCCCCGCCCTTCATATAGAACTGTGTGAAGGTATTGTGACTTCAGTGGCAGGCTGACAAGATTGGATCTAAGGAGACTCCCGACTGGAAGACCTTAGAAGCAGCAAAGGCCCTGACATCATGGGCTTTAACCTGATGTTAAATGTGGGCCTCCTGGTCAGAGAGCTCATAACATAGGATCACAGTCTGCTTGGTCCAAGAGGAGATAGTGGCAGGTGAGATGTCTTTGTTGAAACCTTTCTTAAAGGAGACAAAAACCACCTCCTTATTCTGCCTGATGTCTGAGGTCCTGTCCAAATAGTAGCACAATGCTCTGACCGGACAGAGGGACCTGTCAGACTTGAGGGATCTATCCAGAGTCGGGGCCAGGGCTGTTATAACCCCAGGGGCCACACTGGACACTCTATGGCCAGCTGATTCTAGGATAGAAAGCTGGGTGAGGATACAGGGACACCTTAGACCAATCGGATTGGTGTCCAATATATCAGTTTTGCCAGGCATGAATCTCACTTTTGCACTTGCCCGACCCAAGGACCAAGAGGAATACCGTCTTGAAGGTCAAATGCTTCAAGGGGGGCCTCCTTGATTGGATCAAATGGATTCTTAGCTGGTGCACGGCCAGTAAGAAGGTCCAGGAGGGTATGCCACTCCTGCCTCTGGGTCTGTCTCTGAGGAAACTATCCAGGAGACGAGCGAGATTTTCGTCCTTACTGATGTTGAAGGGTGAATTTCCAGTTTATCAACAATGGGTGACCTATAACCATCAATGGTGCTGGGCTGTTTGCCAAGCATGTATCTCACTTCTACGCTTGCCCGAACCCAGGGCCAAGAGGAAAACTGCCTTGAAGGTCAAATGCTTCAAGGAGGCCTTTAATTGGTTCAAAATGAACCTTGTCAGCTGGTGCAAAAAACCAGGGAGAGGTTCCAGGAGGGGGTTCCCCTCCGGCCTTTGGGTCTGTCTCAGTGGAAGCTATCCAGGAGACGAGTGAGATTTTCATCCTTACTAACATTGATGGGCAAATTCTAGACTATCAGCAATGGCTAACCTGTAACCATCAATGGTACTGGGTTGCAACTTCCTGTCCTGAAAAAGGTACCTAAGGAAGTAAACAACTGACTTTACAGGTGGTGCCCGAAGTCCACCTGATGAATGATACATCACTTGGTAAAAAATGACCCATTTGCCTCATAGACTGATCTGATTGACCCCCCTTTGAGGAGCCTCAATTCTTACTGCCACTGCCTCAGACAAGTCCTGCTCCTCGATTGCTGAGGCTCTAGGAGCCCTGCATGGAGATTAAGATTTGTCAGATTTCTGTGAGGGATCTGATCGAATGGCTGTGAACAGGCTGGACAGATTGGGCAGGCTCAGTGGGATGTGGCTGGACATGGCCACTAGATCCCAAAACCAAGGCATGTTGGGCCACCCCGGAGCAATCAGAATGATTCTCTTACATGGGGAGTCTTGCAATTTCTCCACCACTTTGCCCAATATGGCTGATGGTGAGAAGGTGTATGCTTTTAGATCCTACCATGGCCGACTGAGCACATCCACTGCTGTGGCCAGGGGATCCGGTACCGGTGACACAAAACAGAGGCGACTTGTTTTTGAACTTCGTGGCAAATAAGTTTATTTTGGGCCGGTGCCACCTACTGCATAGAGTGGAAGACCTCTGGAAGGAGAAACCACTGTTGGGATGGTCTGGCCTAGCCTGAACAGCCTGTCTGCTACCATATTAGGCCGGCCTGGAATGTGTCGTGCTTTAGAGTCACTTGTTTCCTGGTACACCAGGTCAAGATTCTCCATAGTAGGGCACAAAGTGGGCCCGACCTCATTCCTCCTTCCTTTATGTATGACACTACTGTGGTGTTGTCAGTTGCTACAAGTACTATCTTGTTGAGCAAAGGTCTTGGAACTCTTTTAAAGCCAGAAAGGCTGCTTTAAGTTCTAGATAGTTTATATATACAACTTGCTTCCCGGAGGGGACCAGGTTGCTCTTGCCAAGTGCTCATCTAAGTGAGCGCCCCACCCTTCTATTGATGCGTCTGTAAATATTTGCAGAGCATGTTTTATTGGGTGTAATGGTTGGCCTGTAAGTGCATTGTCTTCCTTCAGCCGCCATTGTAAATGGGGGTGCAGGGACCTGGGGACTTGGATCACCTTTTGCAGTGATTCTGGATACCCTCCAGTTGTTTTTGAGGTGCCACTGTATGGGTCTCATATGAAGTCTGCCTAGATTAACATGCTTTTCTGTAGATGTTAGTAACCTATCAAGGACATGAATTCCCGGACTGGGCAAGCCGGTAAGGATAGCAGTTTTAACAGTCTCTTGAAGGTTCTGTACCCAGTCCAGAGTCGGTCGGAACCGATCAGACCTGAAGTCGAACTGGTAGCCTACAAATCAAAGTCTTGATTGGGCTCCAGCTCTGATTTCTCTTAGTTCATTCGCCAACCCAGTTGCTGACACATTATTTACTAGTTCCTGTGTATTTTGGAGACAAGCCTGGTGGGATCTGGCTCTCACCAACCAGTCGTCTAGGTACTGGTGGCTTCTTAAATCCTTGTGTATGGCCATCAATTTCACCTGCTTTGGTATCACGGTGAACTCAAAAGGTGCTGTGGACAACCCGAATGGCAGGGCCTTGAATTGGTATGCCCGATCTTGGATGTGAAATCTCAGGCATTTCCTGGATTGTTCTTGTATAGGTATATGGACGTAGGTATCCCTCCTTTAACAGTTGTACTACCTAAAGTCCAGCCCCCAAGGCTTCCTAAGTTCCCAAAAAAGGGCTTAGTCTGGACCTTATAGGCAGATTGTGTGCCATATTTGGGACATTTGGTATTCTGACAATATTTTCTGTACCTCCGGACACTGGTCCGGTCTGGTGACAATGATCCAGGTTAACAGTCTCTCTGTTTTTATTGTGGTCTTATTTTCACATTAATAAACTCTTTGCCCCGGGCCAGCAGCCTGCAAGGTGCAGCATTTACAGAGCAATTGTCATATGTGAGATGTCAGTCCCCTGGCCGGACCTGATGACAAAATTTATTATTATCTCTGCAGTCAAGTCCAGCACCGATAACAGGTTGTTGAGAGGTGTGATAAGGGAAGGTTGCCTGGCAGTAGCTTGGGAAACTGTCCTATCATCAAGATCACTGACCAGTTTAAGAATTCTCTGTAACCCAATTAACCTTAGGCAACTCTGTCCGGTACCCGGACTCCATACCCGGTACTTTACTGTAACCAGTAATTCTTGTAACCGGCAAAAACTGGCAGGTTGGGGTCACCAATGAATTTTGACAGCTACTGGTCTATATTTAGCCAGCTTTTTTTTTTTTTTTTTTTTTGTAACCAGTTGGGTTGAAGCACTGTACAGTAAGGACTGTGTAGCCAACACCCTGTTAGTAGACTTGTAACCCATAGAATGAAGCAAGTGTACAAGGCTGTGTAGCCAGTACCAGTCGGTACACTCTGTAGCTAGTTGCTGAAGCAAGTGTACAAGGCTGTGTAGCCAGTACCAGCCGGTACACTCTGTAACCAGTTGTTGAAGCCAGTGTACAAGGCTGTGTAGCCGGTACACTGTAACCAGTTGAGGCTACTGTATAAGGCTGTGAAGCCAGTAGCCGGTCGGTACATACTGTAACCAGTTAATGAAGTAACTGTACAAGGCTGTGTAGCCAGTAGGTACACTCTGTAACCAGTTGCTGAATGAAGTTTACAACTATCTTGTGTTGAATTCAGTTTCCTCCATGTATAGCCGGTACTGGTCGATACACTCTGTAACCAGTTGTTGAAAAAATTTTACAACTATCTTTGAACGCACGTCTTATTTGTAGATTTTGACAGTTGCTGGGAAAGCCCTTGTGAGCTATATTTAGAAACAAATGTTGGTCGGTGTGTCACGTGACCAGCTTGCTGGTCGGAGGGACAACGTGATTGGCTGATTGGAGATGACGATCAGCTTCGTGAACTGGTCGGAAAATCACGTGACCAACTTCGGGGATACGCCCTCACTAGAGGTGTTCTTTCCTTATATCACAGTCAACGTAAGCTTACTGGTCGACTGATGTCTGTAGCAGAGAAGTCTGTACCAGTACGCTGGAGGTGGATTACAGGAACTAAAAACTGGAATCACAGTGGACGTGAGTGCAAAAAATGTACTTCCGACCTTCTTGTTCGGTGAATCATGTGATAAACTTCGTGACTGGTCGGTGAAAACACGTGACCAGCTTCGTGAAGACACGCGATTGGCTGACTGGGTATGATGTCAGAGGTCGCGTTCTTTTAGCTGGCCGGTCGGCTGATGCTTTAAAAGCAGAGAAGCCTGGACCAGTGCACTCTGTAGATGAAATTCCTGGCCGGTCTGAAGTCGGTTCTTCTTCTCAGCCGGCTGTACACTCAAACCAGTTTCCTGGCCATCCACTGCCCTTACTACCGACACAAGTGCCGGGTCCATAAGGGTGGGACTGAGAGTGACAAAAGTTCCTTCTATGTAGAAAATACTTGAGAGGTCGGTTGAAGAGATCTGAAGAATTCACCTCTTGCTTCTGATGAAAAAATACTCGAGCTAGGCTGGTGTGACTGATGCTTTACAGCAGAGAAGTCTGTACCAGTGCGCTCTGATGAAGAATGCACCTTTCATAAGGGAATTCCTTGCAGGGTTCAAAACTACGTAGACTGAAGTTTTCCGTGATTTCCATTTTAGTACTAGAAAGACGTTACTATGGTGACTGTAGCTGGAAGGTTACAGCAGATTCATTCAAAACAAAAGACACGGATAAAAATACCTGTAAATAGTATGTTCATAATTCCTCAATATTGTCGATCTGCCCCTAACAACCCCATGGTTGAGTGGGAGGAAACTAGTAAAATGGCTGCCTTTATATTTCGCGTCGTAACTGCCCTATCATCAACACTAAATTGAGTCAGCTAGGGAGCGTTTCCAGCAGATTCTAAATGTATATCCGTGCTTGATCAGTAGGTAACACTTCTACACTGAACATATCCATACATAAGGTTGAAAATCCGTCATAATGCACACTTTTCCTTAAAATATCTGGAGATTGTTGAAAACACGTTCGCACAGTACACGCGCCAAACGAAAAAGATGCTATGACGTCATGTTGTCTAGACAGGAAGTAAATACCATGCGCCACCTGGCGAATGCACAGTACTGGGACCGGCCAGCCGGTGGAAACACAGGACGTCTTTTTCTGACGTTTGGCGGGCTGGTCTGCGCCGACCGGTTTAGCAATTGTCCATTGGATAGGATGTATTAACGCAATAAAAAAATACTTTCATCTGTCACTTTCTACAAGCAGGGCTTTTTTTAAATATCTTCAAGTAGCTGCCTCTGAGAAAGGATGTGAAAACTAGACCTATGCATCAGAGAACCAATGCAAATTTGTATCCACTGGAAAAACAACTCACCAAAGCCAGTAAACCATCATTTAACCTTGACGGCGGAGCTCAAGGTCAAATCTGACCACATCAGAAGATTGCCAGCCCATGATTTCCTACAAGTTGGTTTCACATTACAAGCCTCTAAGACCAATAATAAGCGAGTTATAAGCAGTTTAAGTTTTGCTATCCTCGTTTGACCTTGAAAGAGGGGCCCAAGGTCAAATTTGAACACACCAGAAGATTCCCAGTCCATGACTTCCTATATGTTGGTTTCACATTGCCAACTTCTATGACCAATAATAAGCGAGTTATAAGTACTTTTAAGTTTGGCTGTCCTCGTTTGACCTTGAAAGATGGTTCCAAGGTCAAATCTAACCACATCAGAAGATTCACAGCCCATGACTTCCTATAAGTTGGTTTCACATTGCAAACCTCTAGGACCAATAAAAATGCGAGTTATAAGCACTTTTAAGTTTGGCTGTCCTCGTTTGACCTTGAAGAAGGGGCTCAAGGTCAAATCTGACCACATCAGAAGATTCCCAGTCCATGATTTCCTATAAGTTTGTTTCATATTGCAAACCTCTAAGACAAATAATAAGCAAGTTATAAGCACCTTTAAGTTTGGCTGTCCTCATTTGACCTTGAAGGAGGGGTCCAAGGCCAAATGTGACCACATCAAAAGATTCCCAGAACATGTTTTCCTATAAGGTGGTTTCATATTGCAAACCCCTAGGATCAATAATAAGCGACTTATAAACACTTTTAAGTTTGGCTGTCCTCACTTGACCTTGAAGGAGGGGCCAACGGTCAAATCTCAACACACCAGAAGATTCCCAGCCCATGATTTCCTATAAGTTGGTTTTACATTGCAAACCTCTAGGACCAATAATAAGTGAGTTATAAGCACTTTTACGTTTGGCTATCCTCATTTGACCTTGAAAGATGGATCCAAGGTCAAATCTGACCACATCAAAAGATTCACAGCCCATGACTTCCTATAAGTTGGTTTCACATTGCAAACTTCTAGGACCAACAATAAGCGACTTATAAGCAGTTCTAAGTTTCGCTATCCTCATTTAACCTTGAAGGAGGGGCCCAAGGTCAAATCTGACCACATCAGAAGATTCCCAGCCCATGATTTCCTATTAGTTGGTTTCATACTGAAAACTTCTAAGACCAATAATAAATGAGTTATAAGCACTTTTAAGTTTGGGTATCCTCATTTGACCTTGAAGGAGGGATTCAAGGTCAAATCTGACCACATTAGAAGATTCCCTGCCCATGATTTCCTATAGGTTGGTTTCACATTGCAAATCTATAGGACCAATAATAAGTGAGATATAGACATTTTTAAAGTCTGCTACGTGGGGTCCTTTGGCACTCCGTGGATGACCTTGAATTAAGAGCTTCAACGTGAAATGTCTGCAAGGTTGTAGAGGACATGTGTATCTGTTATACATATCACCTATGAATAGATTCAACCATCTACCTGTGAGAACCAGCCAATAGAAAAAGGAAGATAATTTTCAAAGAAATGCCCGCGGCGGCCATCTTGTTTTTCAGAATGAGGCTAATTTCAGTCCCAGAGAAGCTTACCTCCCAATGAAGATATCCTGCAAATTTGGTGGACCTAGCTGGTGTAGTTTTCCTCTGAGAGTGTTAATGCCGAATCTCTCTCTACACGCGGCATAGCGAACGCTAATCCAAAATATCCACTGGATGCCTCCGGTGGGTACCAAAAAAAAAAGCAATCAAGGCCGGTGAACAGACTTTGTGTCAGCTGACTTTGTGTTTTGAGCTTCATAGTACACGTGGAAGTAGAAAAGGGCACAATAGTTGTGTGCTGCAAATGGTATTAAGAAATCAAGTACATACTATTATTAGTTAACTGTTTAAGTGCTTCCTGATGAGATACTGAGGTCCTGGTTTTTATACAAAGGTAGTGAGTTCAAAAGGATGGCGCATAGTGACTACAGATGTAGAGCTGATACCTTCACAAAGTAATCTTCCTCTGGCCTAGTATATACTAGGCAAAGTAACCAAGAAATAACTGTAATATTTGCAGAAAAAATTCTGAGAGATTGTTAGAATTTTAACACTAGATAGGGGGGCCTCACTTTTAACGGCTTTTCTTCACACACAAAATTTCTAAGACCAACCATAAAGAAAGGGATTGAAAGTAGCAAGGACAAATATGACCTTGAAGGGAAAGTAGTTATTAATCACTTAGCTATTGGGATAGACTCCCAAGTTACTCACCATGTAGTAGTTATGAAAAAGCAGCAGAACAACAGATGTTAACAAAATGATCTAAATGCAATATATTTCAAGATATAAGTGACTTACTCAACAGTGAGAGTCTGAAAATTCTATAGCTCAGCTATGCAATAAGCGAAGCAAAGCGATTGTTTTTGCACGGCAAAAACAAAGCGTCCCAAAAGAAAGATGGTGTTGGCTGCTTATAATAGAAAGAAGTAGGGCTGCAACGATTCTTCGGTTACTCGGAAACGAAACGATTCAGTTCAATACTCGAGGCAAGAAAAGTAAACCGGGTCTTCGAAAACAACTAAACATAGACGTAAAATCTACTGCAAAATTAATTTTATTTTTTAAATATATGCATATATTTATATATTTTACTAATATAACGCATTTCCGGTTCAGTATTTTATATTTTAAGTATTTGCAAACTTTAATTCTTTGTGTAACAATGTTTTATAAGACGGCATTTTATTATAACATATTTCGAAGACGCCTCTAATCTCGCAATATAAAGATGGTTAAAGTTTCCTATATTTTGCATTATAAATGCGGCTTTTTCCCAAAATTCAATAAATTATCACAATTCTTTCCTGTTGTGTGCCTTGTAACCATTTTATAAGGCGTGATATGTCAAAATATGATGCACTTTATTTTGTGGGCGATAATCAAGCGATTAACCGAGTCCGAGTCGATTCTTCTAAAACGAGGAATCGAGGTGCATTTTCGGGCTCGCTTGCAGCCCTAGAAAGAAGATCTTGCCTAGATACCCTGTCAGTCTAAAATTATATCGAAAAAAAATTGGAAAATTTAAAATGGTTTAGGAGATACAAGGAATTTTAAGTTTTTTAGCAAACATTTGAAATGGCTGACATTTTTGAAAAGAGGAAAAATTTTTGAAAATTGGGCAGAGTATCTTGCTTAGATACCCTGTGGATCGAGACTTTTGCCGAAATCATTTTATACCGCATGATTTAGGAGATACAAGCAATTTGAAGTTTTTCCATTTTTGTCAAAAATGCGAAAATTCAAAATGGCCACCATTTTTGGAAAGAGGAAAAATTTTTGAAAATTGAGCCGAGTATCTTGCATATATACCCTGTGGGCCAAAAATTTCACCGAAATCACTCTATCTCGCACGGTTTAGGAGATACAAGCAATTTTAAGTTTTGCCATTTTTGTCCAAAATTCGAAAATTCAAAATGGCCACCATTTTTGGAAAGAGAAAAAAAATTTGAGAATTGAGCAGAGTATCTTGTATATATATCCTGTGGACCAAAAATTTCACCGAAATCGTTCTATCTCGCATGGTTTAGGAGATACAAGCAATTTTAAGTTTTACCATTTTTGTAAAAAATTGCAAATTTAATAAGTAAATTAAATTTTTATAAGTTAATACCCTATCCAATGGACAATTGCTTTACCGGTCGGCGCAACCGGTCCCGCCAAACGTCAGAAAAAGACGTCCTGTATATACTACCGGCAGGACCGGTCACAGAGTGTGCATTCGCCAGGTGGCGCATAGTACTTCATTTCCTGTTTACCTATTGACGTCATAGCATCTTTTTCGTGTCTAGCCTAGTAAGACCCCTAGTAAGCTGATAGCGGGGCCGGTTGGGTGGGCCTTGCCTGTCCATTGGATAGGGTATTAACTTATAAAAATTTAATTTACTTATTAAATTTGCAATTTTATTGCGTTAATACATCCTATCCAATGGACAATTGCTGAATAACTACTGCTTGGTAGGCGGGTAAGCAGCTAGGGACTTATGTGAACTCATAACAACAAATTTAAACAGGCCCATTTGACCTAGGGTCAAAGAACCCTGAAAGGTCAGGGTCGGCCACTAACTCACCGGTTAACCGGGAGCCTACCGACATTGCCCCCCCCCCTTTTTCTTTCCTTCCAGAGATGGTCTGAGAAGGGAAAGATAGAGAGAGAGAGGGGCTGAGTTCAGTCCCAGAAGAAATAAACTTCCCAAAGGAAGCAAGTCACAGTTTTTTTTTTTTTTTTTTTTTTTGAAAATATATGTACACTCAACATATTTACATTATGTACATATCTAACATATTTACATATATACAACATCCCCTCACTTCTGGGCCTGGTGGTGCACCTGCTGGGCAGCCACTACAGGTCCCAGGTGGAAAAGCTCTGAGTCAGCCCAGGCAACATCCTTCAAATAGAATTGGGTGAAGGTGTTGTGAGATTTCCAGTGGCAGGCTGACAAGATCTGATCTAAGGAGATCCCTGATTGGAAGGCCTTAGAAGCAGCAAAGGCCCTAACATCATGGGCTTTGACCTGATGTAAGGTGAGGGCCTCCTGGTCAGAGAGCTCATAGCACAGAACCACAGTCTGTTTGATCGATGAGGAGATGGTGGCAGGTGAGATGTCTTTATCAAAACCCTTCTTGAAGGAGACAAAGACTAACTCCTTATTCTGCCTGAGGTCTGCAGTCCTGTCCAAGTAGTAGCGCAGGGCTCTAACTGGACATAGGGACCTGTCACCCTTGAGTGACCTATCCAGAGATGTTGCTAGGGCTGGGATGACCACTGGAGCCACACTATCTGGACCTTCCTTAGCCAGCTGGTTCTTGGATAGGAAGCTGGGTGAGGGGTACAAAGACACCTTAGACCAGTCTGACTGGTGTCTGATGTTCTTATGTAACCAAGCATGGATCTCACTCCTGCGTTTACCTGAACCCAAAGCCAGCAAGAAAACAGTCTTGAAAGTTAAAAGTTTCAAGGAGGACTCTTTCAGGGGTTCAAAAGGAGCCTTTGTGAGCTGATGTAAAACCAGTGAAAGGTTCCAGGAGGGGATGCCCCTCCTGCCCTTAGGTCTGTCTCTATGGAAACTATCCAGGAGACGAGTGAGATTCTCATCTTTGCTGACATTAATGGTGGAATTGCCCAGTTTGTCAGCAATGGCGGATCTGTAGCCATCAATAGTGCCTGGTTGTAACTTCTTGTCCTGAAACAAGTGCAGGAGGAAGTCAGCAATGGCTTTCAGAGGTGGTGCCCTGAAGTCCACCTGATTACTGAGGCACCACTTTGTAAAAATGGTCCACTTTGCCTCATAGACAGATCTGGTTGATCTTCTTTGAGGAGCCTCAATTCGTGCTGCCACTGCCTCAGAGAAGCCTTGCTCCTTGATTGTTGAGGCTCTAGGAGCCAGGCATGTAGGTTCAGATTCGACAGGTTCCTGTGAAGGACCTTGTTGAATGGCTGAGACACTAGGTTGGGTATGCTGGGCAGACACAGTGGGATCTGGATTGACATTGCTACCAGGTCCCAAAACCAGGGCATGTTGGGCCACCCTGGGGCAATCAGGATTATTCTGTTGCAGGGGTAGTCCTGGAGCTTCTCCACCACTTTGCCCAAGATGGCTGCCGGTGGGAAGGCGTATGGGTCCAGGTCCTCCCAGAAGAGGCTGAGTGCATCCACTGCCCAAGCCTGGGGGTCTGGCACCGGTGAAACAAACTGGGGCAGTTTGTTGTTGAATCTGGTGGCAAACAGGTCCACTTGTGGCTGGTGCCACCTTGAGCATACAGCTTGGAACACTGCTGGATGAAGTGACCACTCTTTTTGAATGGTCTGGCCAAGTCTGGATAGCTTGTCTGCTATCACGTTCAGCCGGCCGGGGATGTGACGTGCCCTGAGGGTTACCTGCTGTCTGGTGCACCAGGACAGGATTCTCCACAGTAGGGCACACAGTGACCCCGACTTCATCCCCCCTTCTTTGTTGATATAGGCAACCACTGTTGTGTTGTCTGTGGCTACCAACACTGTCTTGTTGCAGACCAGGGTTCGAAACTCCTTTAGAGCTAGAAATACTGCTTTTAGCTCTAAGTGGTTTATGTGTAACTTGCTCTCTGGAAGGGACCAAATTCCCCTTGCAGTGTGGTCGTCTAAGTGAGCGCCCCACCCTTCGTTTGATGCGTCTGTAAAGATTTGCAGAGCATGTTTTAGAGGGTGTAATGGTTGACCTAGAAGCACATTGCTTTCCTCCAGCCACCACCTTAGATGGGGGTGGAGGGACATGGGAACTGGTATCACCTTTTCCAGTGATTCTGGTACCCTCCAGTTGTTTTTCAAGTGCCACTGTATGGGTCTCATGTGAAGTCGCCCTAAGTGGACTTGCTTCTCTGTTGCAGTGAGTAGCCCTATGAGGGACATGAATTTCCGGACCGGGCAAACCGGATCCGACATTATGGATCTGATCTTGTCTGTCAGGATCTGCCAACGTTCCTCTGTTGGTCGGACCCTGCTCTCCTTTAGGTCGAACTGGTAACCTACGAAGTTGAAGACCTGTTTAGGGACCAGTTCTGACTTTTCCCTGTTCACCAACCACCCTAGCTCCTGACATAGTGTGACCAGGGTTTGAGTATGCTGGAGACAGGTGTGGTGGGTAGAGGCTCTCACCAGCCAGTCGTCTAGGTACTGGTGTATTCTTATACCCTGTCGTAAGGCCATGAGCTTGACCTCTTTGGCCACCACTGTGAACTCCATGGGTGCTGTGGAAAGACCAAAAGGCAGGGCCTTGAACTGGTAGGATTGGCCTTGAATGTGAAAACGCATGTACTTCCTGGACTGACTGTGAATTGGAATGTGGAAGTATGCGTCTTTGAAGTCTATTGAGGTGACCCACTCCCCTACCTGTAGGGAGCTTCTTATGGTTTCTGGAGTCTCCATTTTGAACGACTCTGTGTTTAAAAAGATGTTCAAAGTGCTCAGGTCCAGGATAGGTCTCCACCGGTTGTTGGGTTTGGGAACCAAAAATAACCGGTTGTAAAACCCTAGGGAGGTCTGGTTTGTTACCGGTTCCATTGCATTTTTGCTTGTTAGCTGAGCCAGTGCCTCCAAAAGGAGGGACTGTCTTTGAGGGTTTACATACTTGCTGATGACCATTGGTGACCTGGTTAGGTTGGGTCTGAACCTGAAGGGAAGGGTGTAGCCCTCTCTTAGTATTCTGATTACCTTTGGACTCGAACCCAGAGTTTCCCACTTCTCCCAAAACTGCTGAAGCCTTGCCCCTACAGGAAGATTTGTGACAACAGTTGGGACATTTGTGACAATCTTTACAGAACTCAAGTGATCTACACAGGAAACATCGCTCACATGGTTCATTTTTTTGATAGATTGACAATAAACGGGATTTACACCTTTCTTTTGCGGTGACCCGATGACAAAAGGAACACTTGCAACAAAAGAGTTTACATGTGATAACACAGTCTCGCTCTTGCTTGTCACTGGTGGTGGTGGGTTCAAACCTTTCATCTTGTCGGATACATTTACAGAGTTCACCAATCCGACCACATTTGAAACACAGTAATTGTCATTTATGCTTCTTAAATCCCTTGGCCGGCTTCTGGCTGAAGTTTGAGGCTTTACCACCGCCTTTCTGACCAGTTTGCCGGTCTCTAATCTGCTTCCATGCCGGTGTAGTGGGCTTCCGGTCCGGCTGGTGAGGGGTTCGATTGGAGGAGACGTATGGATGAAAACGTCCAGGTTTCCTCTGTGTGTTACCAGCAGAACGCCTCTCTTCACTACGTGAGATCTCCTCTTCAGCCTTGACCAGTAAGCTGTCCGGGAAGAGTGAGAGTTGGTGGACTGGAGACGTGCATAAGGCAGACAAGGTGTCAGGTTTAACTCCACCTCGTATGAACTCTAAATAACTGTCCCGACGGGCCAGGGTGAGATTGGCCATGCTGATAAACACTCCCTCTGAGAGATCCTGCATGGTACGCTGCATAGCTTGTGAAATTGACCGGTTGAATGTAACCAGATACTCCAGTTCCTAAACAGCCTGTTGTTGTTTCTCAGCACTTTTGCTCTTTGAGGAATCGAACCTGAGGGACTTCAACTGGGTGACCATGGAGTCCTGTACTTTCGTGAGGCATCTGGATAGGCCAGCAGCGTGATTACACATCACTGATTGCTCTCGGAAAGACCTCTCCCACCTTCTAAGGGTGTCCTGGCTGAAAGTACGGGAAGCTGGAGCAGAAGGTAAGCTGCGCCTTGCAACTCTAGAAAACATACTGTTCAGTTTTGCCGGTTCCGGAGACCAGTCACCAACAGCCTGGGTAGACACATCCTTCCTAACAGCTTGCATGTCGTACCACTTTGAAGTACGGGGTGTCTTCACAAATTGGTCACGCAGCAGTCCACTGGTTTCTGTATTCCTGGAAGGATAACCTTCAGCAATAGTTACATTTAGTTTCTCCAGCTTTTTACAGAGCCATTCATCCACCGGCAATTTAACTGACACTTTACCGGTAGTCTTCACTCTGGAACCGGCAAAGGGATTGTCATCCATAGATGCAGCTGAGGTGTCATAATCCGGAATTTGATACCAGCCCATGAAACTTCTCACCCCTCTTATGGTTTCCCGGTAATTTGCATCTTCAGAGAGGTCCTGGTCTGTGTTTGTTTCCGGTACATCACCCTGGTAGTGAACACTAGCCGGTGAAGCCGGTTCCGCATCCAACTCAGCCTCGCTGTCAGATTCCCTAGCAACCTCAGTATTCTGGCCAATGGGAGGCGACTGGTTTGACAGCGTAGTTTCATAACCGGAAGGCAGAACCTCAGGACCCGCACCGGGAGCCTGTGTAGGCTGGGTGGCAGTCCCTGCACCGGGAACCAGTAAAGGTTGGGTGGCAACAGTCTCAGAGGTACCGGGGCCCTGAACAGGGTGGGTAGCACTCTCATTCACTTTCTTCACAGCTTGTGTACCGGGAACCCCCAGCGGAGGTTGGGTAGCCGTCAACTGCGTAGCAACGTCACCAGTGCCCTCAGAAAACATAACACTTGTAGAAGCACCCGGATCAAAGAAAGGGTGTTCTCTGGGCACCACAGAAGCAGAGTTCACCGGTCTCACAGGAACAACAAAGGACTGGTTAATCAGCATTGCTTCCAGACGGGAAAATCTCTCACTCCACTTGTCATCAAGGGACTTGAGGTCGTCTGAAGTGGGCTTACTGCTGTGCTTCCGTTTACTAGACCTTGGGGAGCCATCAGAACGCTTTTTCTTCTGCTTGGGTGTAGAATCAACAGGAGACTGCTTTCCTGAATTAACAGGACCCAGCAGTGAAACCTCTGACGGATCAACAAGCTTGGGAGACGTACTTGTCAAATCTTCAGATTTCTTCTGGCTAGAGCGTTCTTTCCGTTCCTTGTAGGTCGGGGTTGCTAACTGGTGGATCTGAGCAGGCGTAAACACCTTACAGATACTACAATCCAACTTCTTCACACAGGGGTTGTCACCCACCCCCTTGTCATGACAACGCGCGCATTTCTTGTGGTTGTCGAAAAGGGCCATAACGTGCCCGCAAGAACCTCGTTTCTGTCCAGGAGACGACATTATGATCAGAAACGTAGTAGAAGTATACAGCACTAATAAAAAACACGAAACTGGGATGAGTTCGTTGTAAAAAACACAAAACGTATCTCTGATGAAATTCGTCTGCACACTCTTTCGTGCCAAACGAAAAAGATGCTATGACGTCAATAGGTAAACAGGAAATGAAGTACTATGCGCCACCTGGCGAATGCACACTCTGTGACCGGTCCTGCCGGTAGTATATACAGGACGTCTTTTTCTGACGTTTGGCGGGACCGGTCGCGCCGACCGGTAAAGCAATTGTCCATTGGATAGGATGTATTAACGCAATAAAATTTAAAAATTCAGCCACTTTTGGAAAGAGGTAAAATTTGTGAGAATTGAGCAGAGGATCTTGCATACATACCCTGTGGGCCAAAAATTTTGCTGAAATCGCTCTATCTCGTACGGTTTAGGAGATACAACCAATTTTAAGTTTTACCATTTTTATTCGAAAATTCAAAATGGCCGCCATTTTTGAAAAGAGGAAAAATTTTTAGAAATTGAGCAGAGTATCTTGCACATATACCCTGTGGTCCAAAAATTTCACCCAAATCGCTCTCTCTCACACGGTTTAGGAGATACAAGCAATTTTAAGTTTTACCATTTTTGTCCAAAATTCAAAATGGCCGGCATTTTTGGAAAGAGGAACAATTTTTGAGAATGGAGCAGAGTATCTTGCATGTATACCCTATGGGCCAAAAATTTAGCCAAAATCACTCTATCTCGCACGGTTCAGGATATACGAGCAATTTTAAGTTTTACCATTTTTGTCAAAAATTTGAAAATTCAAAATGGCCGCCATTTTTGGAAAGAGGAAAAGTTTTTGAGAATTGAGCAGAGTATCTTGCATATATACCGTGTGGGCCAAAAATTTCGCCGAAATCACTCCATCTCACACAGTTTAGGAGATGTAAGCAATTTTAAGTTTTACCATTTTTGTCAAAAATTCGAAAAATCAAAATGGCTGCCATTTTTGGAAAGAGGAAAATTTTTTGAAAATTGAGCGGAGTATCTTGTATATATACCCTGTGGGCCAAAAATTTCACCCAAATCGCTCTATCTCGCACGGTTTAGGAGATACAAGCAATTTTAAGTTTTACCATTTTTGTCAAAAATTTGAAAATTCAAAATGGCCGCCATTTTGGAAAGAGAAAAAATTTTTGAGAATTGAGCAGAGGATGTTGCATATGTACCGTGTGGGCCAAAAATTTCATCGAAATCGCTCTATTTCGCACGGTTTAGAAGTTATTAAGGGATTTGTATTTTCCTCGTTAATAAAAATTTTAATGCTTAATTAATTAGCCATTTTTTAATGGAAATTTAATCATTTGCAGATCTTTATACCATGCATCCAAATATCAAATTTCAGGCGAATATTTTAAACGCTTCTTAAGTTATCATCCGGACAAGCAAAATCCTGTTTTTAGTCATGTGACTTCTCTGATTGGTTGAAATGTCATGGCACCAAATTCAGAAAATTTTCCCAGGGCTACTAAATATATGTGCCAAGTTTGAAGAAATTCCATCCACTAGTAAAGACGCTATAGGTAGGCAAACTTGCGGAGCCGGTGGACCCTTCCGCGAGAATTCCTCCCATATGCAAACAGGTGATACTTTTGTTTTGTATACTGCAAATATGGTTGAACGTTATGCTCCCTTTTAATCTTTCAGTAGGAACAGTCATGGCAGAATCTTTAAAAGAGTGTCAGACCATTAAAGTTATGCGACCCTCAGACCTATTATAGCCCTGCTATAACTGTATTTATAAAGGGTTAAAACCAATGAAACTGATGTATTTAGCACAGAGATACATTAACATATTTAATAACATTCACCACGTTTAAAATACAGTACATATATATATGAGTGAAACTAGAGGAAAATTTGGAAAAATAAAATGTACATACTCCACCAGACTGCTACACTCATTTCATCTGTTTTGAGTAATCATTGTAAAATGTATAATTTTCAAACTTTGGCATTAATGACCAGAGTCACAGAAGTAGTTTTGCAATGTTCGAAAGTAGCTTCAGCATATAAACACTATCATTATCCAACCACAAACTGGCTAGCTGTAAAATATAGACTTTTGTTTTCTAGATTTGAATTCTGACACAATAATCTCACAGAAATACAGTCAGCGGACAATAAAACCCACCACTTGCATCCAGTAGTTTCAGCCCGTCCTCATACTTCATGTCCTCCTTGTCGCAGTCTGCCACCAGCAACTTTCCGTTGGGCGTCCGTACCACGGCACGCGCATATCCCACACCCTGCAGCGGAACCGTCCTGACTCGCTCACAGTCCAGTGAAAACACATGCAATGCATTGTCCGTAGTGCACCTGTTGGAAAAAAAATGTAAACTACAATGCTTTGGCAGTGTTGTAAATTATAGTAGATTTTTAGTTATTGGGTTATTGACTCCAAAGATTGGCTAACCATGCAGATATTCTGAAGATTTAGCCATTATGGTAAAAGCTAAAATGTTTTCAAGAGGCTGAACAGCAAATTCCATACAAGCTATCAGCTGATTAAGCATCAATACCACATTGGACCCCGATATGCAAAATATTCTTAATTTAAAGGAGCAGAAAGAAAGCATTATAGAGTAAGGAATCTAAAATTCGCCACATATCTAAAATTCGCCACATGTGGAATCACTAATAAATAAAATGAATTGAGGTGAGATTTATTGAATGTATAGTAAATGAAGGCATTTTGAACCAAAAAATACCAAGTTTAAGACAAAACATCATTTTCTTCATATAATTAATAAAGGTTTTTAGAGGTGGTGAATTTACATTTCTGGGGAATTTTAGATTCCTTACTCTATATGATGGCAGAAAAAAAAACACATTTAATTAAACAAGTCCAAATTCAGCAGGGAGGACATAATATATAACCGAATTTATGGCCTCTAGTGTTGTTAATGTAATACCAGTATACCGGACTAAAATAGCGACAACTGCTTTCAAGTGATAGGAACTGGTATTTATAAATCAATTTATTTATCCATGATGCATGTTCACATTGCTTGATGATGTAAGAAATACTGGAAATAGTATTAAATGTTTAATAAAATACCTTCAAATGGTTAAATATGATGTATTTTATAGATGTTCTCTTCCGCATTTACAGTTATATTTCACATACGGAAGCCGAATGCTAAAACAAATAAAATATACCGTTTTTTCGTCTACGTAAATGATAGCATCACTAATGGTCACTAAAACAATACACACAATGAGACCACTCACCAGAGTTCATTGTTGTAGAGATGCAATCGATACGCCGTTCTTCGAACTGCCACGTACTTGGTCCGCGTGTAATGGTCCGATGAGTCCTGGACTGAACCAGACGTTGCTGATGCAGCAGGTGTGGAAGAAGACTGCACAGGGGATTCGAGGACGACTTCGGTTGCCAAGGCAGCAGCACTTGGCAGATTCTTGTTACCGACAATGTGCCAGTCATCTACGTGAACAGGGACCTGTAACATAAGAATATTCTCTTTGAAAAAAAAACACAAATACAAAAACATAACAAATAAGAAAACAAGTGCGCCACTGTGGACTAGTGGGTAACACACTTACCTAGGAACACAGAGGACATGGGTTCAATCACAGGTACAGGCAGATACATAGTGGCTCGGATGACCACCTAAAATGGCGGTCCTCTGTCACTGGATTCATCCCCGGTGGCAGGTTAAAGAACCTCAAGGACGTGGGTAAATGGTCATCCTTGAGCCTCTATCTTTCAGTTAGGGGAATGTCAGTAATTTGAGAATTGGACTGTACTTGTACAGTTGAATGGATCATATAGCGCTTTGAGTCCTGTAGTATATGGAGATATTGCGCTGAGTATAAATACAAATACAACTTCTCCATAATGACAATACAAATTCAAAGAGGAAGATTTGGCGAGTAGATGGTTCATATAATATAGAAGAAATATATAGGTATAAAAGTAATTTCACTGTGTGAAAATGCAGTTGAGAAAAGCTGAGATGAGTTCACAAAAATCTGGTATGGAGACAGCAAAAGTTCTCGTTTTATAGACATAATGGCATTTGGACGAAACATGATGTGCACAACTCAAGAGAAATAAATTAAACAGATACACAAAATTCAGGAATGCACACTGTTTTCTTGTTTGGGTGTTTCAGCAGTTGTACAAATAACCTTATATTGCTGAGTGGACTCTGTGTCCTTGTGGTTAGGCTGTGGGACTTCATAATGGAAGGTCTCGGGTTTGATCTTTGGATGACTCCAGGATAATGTATCATTGGATAAGGTGCTTTATATTATATGGGGACCTCTTCACCAGTAGTACATCAAGATAATGACAACAGTTTGAGAGATAAACCTCCAACAGTCTCTCATCTTGCTCAGGAGAGAAATACTTTCTTCATGCCACAAAAAAACTGACTATATTTTACAGCTAGCCAGTTTGTGGTTGGATAGTGATAGTGTTCATATGCTAAAGCTTCTTTCTTACATTGCTATAACTACTTCTCTGACTCTGTAGGGACGTTGATACCAAAGTTAGAAAATTATACATATTACAATGATCACTCAGAATCAGCTCAGATAGGTATTCATAAACTTTTACCATGTACTTAGATGGATTAATTTTTGGATCAAGATAGATCAAAAAAGGGTCACAGAACATTTTTCAGAGAAGAAGAGGAATAGTTTAATCAGTCATTATAGGGAAGGGGGTACATCACAACTGTATTAAACCCTTTAGATTTCCTGACTGATGAACTGTACTGAAAATTGTAATAAATAATTTAAAAATCATATCAAATATTTATCTTTTCAGCTCCAGTGATACATGGTTTGTGAATAGCCATTTGATCCACTGGCTCACTTGAAATCTTTTCTCAAATTTTATCTGATCTTAATCCATGTTAATGAGGACTGCCTCCTGAACGAATGAATGATTAATCAACCCTGACAATTGTAACTGCTTCCAAATACTGACCTGTGACCTATAAAATGTGTTGAAAGTTTTTAATGCTATGCAAAAAATCAATCAGCCTTACCCCAGACAAATGACCCCCCTCTGGCACCACCACCGGATTCTCCTGTCCATTCATCTGTAACATCTGTGCAGCAGACGCAGACTTCGAAGACCCTTTTATCAGTTTGGACTGATCCTGCACAACCTCAGACCACGAGGGGTTGCTTGGTGGGTTGTCAGGTGGCGCAGCCCGTAGCACTTCGAACAGATTGAGTTGGTCGTAGAGTTCCTGCCTGGTGCTGGTAAGAGGGTCTGACCACATGGGAACGCTGAACGATGGTGTCTCTTCTTGCTGATGATCGATATGTCGCGGTGGCTGTTTGACAACTTCATTCTGTGTAATTTATGAGAAGACAATGTAAGAACAGCAGAGTCTTTTAGATGCTTACATGTTCTGTATTGAGCCCTTTGTATTTTACATTTGTAATTTTAGTTTACCAAAACAGAATGAAGAAATATACAAGAATTCAGTAGAATTGTACTGTGTCACCAGCTTTGATTAAAGACTGAAGCGGATGAAATTCAAAAGGACAAAAATTATGACGGATAGACAAAAATATTTGGCTGACCGGCAGTATTTTTGCAGATCCAGACCATCTTTCAGAAGGATTGAGCAATGGTGAAGCCCCACCTTGTTGAAAAATATAACCTAGATCCAATGTACAGGTTATGACAAATGCACACAGGCAGACAGCGAGGCAAACACACAAAGTTATCACTTATCAAGATTTCAATAGATGTCAGCAGAAAATCCAATAAAATATCATTTTGGTAACCTACTGTTAAACTGCTAGTCATATGACCATATAAGTCAATGCATTTTGCTAGCCTTGGTGAAGGCTCAAGTTTCTCTGCAGTTAGGGAAAGTTTTCAGTTCTGATAATGGAGTTTCAGTTTCTATAATGTACTCATACATGTACTAACTTTTACAGCACCATACAGCTAAGAGTGTCTGATACAGTTTTATCTCTTAATATGTATGAGTGCTTTATGAATACCATATATCTGTGTGCATGTTTGAAAAGATATCATCAAATTTGAGCCTTAAGCAAGGCTAGCATAGTGCAAGATGGGTCCTGTCTTGTCTGCCTTCCTGTCCTCATTGGGGAAAGAAGGAGGTATATTTGTTCACCTCCTCCCTTCATGGAGGAGAGGACTTATATTTGTCCACCATTTTGTGGGACAGCAAACGAGCAAGATCATTGTCTAATATTGTGGAGTGTTAGATCACTTTACCATACAGGTTTTCTTTTTATATCCACAACCTAGACACAGAAAAAAGTGTTGCCATGGCAACACTTGCTGCCAGATATTGCTGAAAAGCTAACCAGCTCCTATTCATGCAGGGGTTTGGAATGCAAAGAACCCACAAAAATATAAGTAAAAGAAACAGAAAAACTGTTTCTATGGTAACACTTGTTGCCAGGTGTTGCCCAAAAACTAATCAGCTCCAATGTGTGCAGGGGTTTGGAATGTAAAGAACCCCAAGAAAGATTTTTAAGCCCAAGAAACAAAAGTGTTGCCATGGCAAAACTTGTTGCCAGGTGTTGCCGAAAAATTAATCAGCTCCAATCTGTGCAGAGGTATGGAAAGCAAAGAACCCATAAAAATATTTGTAAGTCCAAGAAACGAAAAAAGTGTTGCCATGGCAACACTTGTTGCCAGGTGTTGCCAAAAAGCTCATCAGCTCCAGTCTGCGCAGGGGTATGGAAAGCAAAGAACCCATAAAAATATTCTTGAGTCCAAGAAAAAGAAAAAAGTGTTGCCAGGCAACACTTGTTACCAGTTATTGTTGTTAAGCTAATCAGCTCCAATCTATGCAGGGGTTTGGAATGCAAAGAACCCCCCAAAAAAAGATTTTTAAGCCCAAGAAACATGAAAAAGTGTTGCCATGGCAATACTTGTTGCCAGATATTGCCAAGAAAGCAATTACACATAAATTCCCATGCCATGAAACCTTCACACCAATTTTAGCTGAGACATGTAAACAACTACCTGTAAATGAACAGCAATGAAGGGTGATTCAAAGGGAAAAGTAAAATAATATCCATGTCTGACAGGATGGATATAACAATTTAAACTAGACCTATGCATCGGAGAACCGATGCAAATTTGTATCCACCGAAAAGACAACTCACCAAAGCCAGTGAACCATCGTTTAACCTTGAAGGAGGGTTCCAAGGTCAAATCTGAGCACATCAAAAAATTCCTAGCCTATGATTTCCTATAGGTTGGTTTCACTGTGCAAACCTCTAGGACCAATAATAAGCAAGTTACAAGCACTTTTAGGTTTGGATATCTTCGTTTGACCTTGAAGGAGGCACCCAAGTTCAAATCGGACCAAACTAAAATATTCCCAGCCTATGATTTCATATAGGTTGGTTTACCATCCCAAACCTCTAGGACCAATAATAAGCGAGTTAAAGCACTTTTAAGTTTGGCTATCCTCGCTTGACCTTGAAGCACACCAAAAGATTCTCAGCCTATGATTTCCTGTAAGTTGTTTTACCATCCCAAACCTGTACGACCAATAATAAGCAAGGTATAAGCACTTTTAAGTTTGGCTATCGTCGTTTGACCTTGAAGGAGGGGTCCAAGGTGAAATATGACCACACCAAAAGATTCCCAGCCCATGATTTTCTATAGGTTGGTTTCACATTGCAAACCTCTAGGACCAGAAATAAGCAAGTTATAAGCACTTTTAGTTGGATATCCTCATTTGACCTTGAAGGAGGCACCCAAGGTCAAATCTGATCACACCAAAAGATTCTCAGCCCATGATTTCCTGTAAGTTGTTTTACCATCCCAAACCTGTACGACCAATAATAAGCAAGGTATAAGCACTTTTAAGTTTGGCTATCCTCGTTTGACCTTGAAGGAGGATGCCAAGGTGAAATATGACCACACCAAAAGATTCCAAGCCCATGATTTTCTATAGGTTGGTTTCACATTGCAAACCTCTAGGACCAGAAATAAGCAAGTTATAAGCACTTTTAGTTTGGATATCCTCATTTGACCTTGAAGGAGGCACCCAAGTTCAAATCGGACCAAACTAAAATATTCCCAGCCTATGATTTCATATAGGTTGGTTTACCATCCCAAACCTCTAGGACCAATAATAAGTGAGTTAAAGCACTTTTAAGTTGGGCTATCCTCGCTTGACCTTGAAGGAGGGGTCCAATGTGAAATATGACCACACCAAAAGATTCCCAGCCTATGATTTCCTATAGGTTGGTTTACCATCCCACACCTCTAGGACCAATAATAAGCGAGTTAAAGCACTTTTAAGTTTGGCTATCCTCGCTTAACCTTGAAGGAGGGGTACAAGGCCAAATCTGACCACACCAAAAGATTCTCAGCCTATGACTTCCTATGGGTTGGTTTTCCATCCCAAACCTCTAGGACCAATAATAAGTGAGTTATAAGCACTTTTAAGTTTGGCTATCCTCGCTTGACCTTGAAGGAGGGGTCCAAGGTCAAATCTGACCACACCAGAAGATTCCCAGCCTATGATTTCCTGTAAGTTGTTTTACCATCCCAAACCTGTACGACCAATAATAAGCAAGGTATAAGCACTTTTAAGTTTGGCTATCATCGTTTGACCTTGAAGGAGGGGTCCAAGGTGAAATATGACCACACCAAAAGATTCCCAGCCCATGATTTTCTATAGGTTGGTTTCACATTGCAAACCTTTAGGACCAGAAATAAGCAAGTTATAAGCACTTTTAGTTTGGATATCCTTATTTGACCTTGAAGGAGGCGCCCAAGGTCAAATCTGACCACACCAGAAGATTCCCAGCCTATGATTTCCTATAAGTTGCGCCAGAAGATTCCCAGCCTATGATTTCCTATAAGTTGGTTTACAATCCCAAACCTGTACGGCCAATAATAAGCGAGGTATCCTTGTTTGACCTTGAAAGAGAGGTCCAAGGTCAAATATGACCTCACCAAAAGATTCCCAGCCCATGATTTCCTATACGTTGGTTTACCATCCCAAACCTGTACGACCAATAATAAGCGACTTAAAAGCACTTCTTAAGTTTGGCTATCCTCATTTGACCTTGAAGGAGAGGTCCAAGGTCAAATCAGACACATCAAAAGATTCCCAGCCCATGATCTCCTATAGGTTGGTTTACCATCCCAAACCTGTACGATAAATAATAAGCATGTTTTAAGCACTTTTAAGTTTGGCTATCCTCGTTTGACCTTGAAGGGGGGGGTCCAAGGTCAAATCTGACCACACCAAAAGATTCTTAGCCGATGATTTCCTATAGTTTGGTTTACCACCCCAAACCTGTAATAATAAGCAAGGTATCCTCATTTGACCCTGAAGGAGAGGTCCAAGGTCAAATATGACCACACAAAAGATTCCCACCCCATGATTTCCTATAGGTTGGTTTACCATCACAAACCTCTAGGGCCAATAATAAGCAAGTTATAAGCACTTTTAAGTTTGGCTATCCTTCTTTGACCTTGAAGGAGGGGTACAAGGTCAAATCTGACCACACCAAAAGATTCCCAGCCCATGATTTTCTATAGGTTAGTTTACCATCCCAAACCTCTAGGACCAATAATGAGCGAGTTATAAACACTTTTAAGTTTGGCTATCCTCAATTGACCTTGAAGGAGGGGTCCAAGGTCAAATCTGACCACACCAGAAGATTCCCAGCCTATGATTTCCTATAAGTTGGTTTACCATCCCAAACCTGTATGACCAATAATAAGCGAGTTATAAATACTTTTAAGTTTGGCTATCCTCGCTTGACCTTCAAGAAGGGGTCCAAGGTCAAATGTGACAAGACCAAAAGATTCTCAGCCTATGATTTCCTATAGGTTAGTTTATCATCCCAAACCTGTACGACCAATAAAAAGCGAGTTATAAGCACTTTTAAGTTTGGCTATCCTCGATTGACCTTGAAGGAGGGGTCCAAGGTCAAATCTGACCACACCAGAAGATCCCCAGCCTATGATTTCCTATAAGTTGGTTTACCATCCCAAACCTGTATGACCAATAATAAGCGAGTTACAAATACTTTTAAGTTTGGCTATCCTCGCTTGACCTTGAAGGAGGGATCCAAGGTAAAATCTGACCACACCAGAAGATTCCCAGCCCATGATTTCCTATAAGTTGGTTTACCATCCCAAACCTGTATGACCAATAAGCAAGTTATAAGTACTTTTAAGTTTGGCTATCCTCATTTGACCTTGAGGGAGGGGTCCAAGGTCAAATCAGACCACACCAAAAGATTCTCAGCCCATGATTTCCTATAGGTTGGTTTACCATCCCAACCTCTAGGACCAATAATAAGCAAGTTATACACACTTTTAAGTTTGGCTATCCTCGTTTGACCTTGAAGGAGAGGTCCAAGGTCAAATCTGACCACGCCAAAAGATTCCCAGCCCATGATTTCCTATAGGTTGGTTTACCATCCCAAACCTGTATGACCAATAATAAGCGAGTTATAAACACCTTTAAGTTTGGCTATCCTCGTTTGACCTTGAAGGAGGGATCCAAGGTCAAATCTGACCACACCAAGATTCCCAGCCCATGATTTCCTATAGGTTAGTTTACCATCCCAAACCTGTAGAACCAATAATAAGTGAGTTACAAGCACTTTTAAGTTTGGCTATCCTCCTTTGACCTTGAAGGAGAGGTCTAAGGTCAAATCAGACCACATCAAAAGATTCCCAGCCCATGATTTCCTATAGTTTGGTTTACCATCCCAAACCTGTATGACCAATAAGCAAGTTATAAGTACTTTTAAGTTTGGCTATCCTCATTTGACCTTGAGGGAGGGGTCCAAGGTCAAATCAGACCACACCAAAAGATTCTCAGCCCATGATTTCCTATAGGTTGGTTTACCATCCCAACCTCTAGGACCAATAATAAGTGAGGTATAAGCACTTTTAAGTTTGGCTATCCTCATTTGACCTTGAAGGAGGGGTCCAAGGTTAAACTAGAGGATCGCGGTGTGTATCTCCCGCCGAGCATTAAAGGAGAAGAAATAGCTTTTCCGAGATATTCACAATTTTTCATTTTCGTGTCTGAAAGCTCTTACAAAAGTAGGTGAATGAGTTATTTGAGAAAAATTGGCTATCTGCAATACTATTAAGAGATAATTCACATTTACTCCTTTTGAGTAGGTGAGTAATTACCTACGGGTCTGGAACTTCACCAAGTGAAAGTTCTCCCAAAAGTAGATGAATGAGTTATTCCATAAAAATTGGGTATCCACAATACTTTTAGAGATAATTCGCATTTACTCATATTTGAGTAGGTGAATAATTAGCTATGGGTCTGAAACTTCACGGAGTAAAAGCTCTCCCAAAAGTAGGTGAATGAGTTATTTGAGAAAAATTGGCTATCTGCAATACTTTTAGAGATAATTCGCATTTACTCATTTTGAGTAGGTGAATAATTAGCCACGGGTCTGAAAGCTCTTTGGGATAGCTGCTCTGCAGAGATACCCTGAAGATCAAAAATTTCGTCGAAATCGCTCTATGTAGCACAGTTTTCGAGATATTAGCATTTTTGTGTTTTGCAATTTTGCGAAAAATTCGAAAATTCAAAATGGCCACCATTTTTTGCGAGAAAACTTTTTTTGAAAATTGGCATGGCTACTCTGCAGAGATACCCTGTGGGTCAAAAATTTTGTCGAAATCGCTCTATCTAGCAGGGTTTTCGAGATATAAGCATTTTTATGTTTTGCAATTTTGCGAAAAATTCGAAAATTCAAAATGGCCGTCATTTTTGGCGAGACAAAATTTTTTTGAAAATAGGCATGGCTACTCTGCAGAGATACCCTGTGGGTCAAAAATTTCGTCGAAATCGCTCTATCTAGTACGGTTTTCGAGATATAAGCATTTTTATGTTTTGCAATTTTTGCGGAAAATTCAAAATGGCTGCCATTTTTGGCGAGACAAAAATTTTTTGAAAATTGGGATAACTACTCTGCAGAGATACCCTGTGGGTCAAAAATTTCGTCGAAATCGCTCTATCTAGCACGGTTTTCGAGATATAAACATTTTTGTGTTTTCCTTATTTGGAAAATTTATAATGATTAATTAATCATTAATTACTCGGCCATTTCTTAACCATTCAATGCCAAAATCTAATGATTTCCAGATTTTAACAGAATGAATGTATTTGCCAAGTTTCAGGTGAATTGATAAAATTCCTTTCAAGTTATCATCCGGACAAGCTTCCCCATCTAAAAAAAGACATTTTTGGTCATGTGACCTCTCTGATTGGTTGAAATGTCACTGCAGCATATTCAAAAAAATTCCCCAAGGCTGCTGCCTAAACCTGCCAAATTTGAAAAGAATCTGCCTAACGGTTACAGAGTTATAAGGAAACCAAAATGCAGAGCCGGCGGAGCCTGAAGGTCTCCCATACCCAAACAAGTGTCCCACAAGGGACGCTTGATCAGACCACACCAAAAGATTCCCAGCCCATGATTTTCTATAGGTTGGTTTACCATCCCAACCTCTGGGACCAATAATAAGCGAGTTATAAGCACTTTTAAGTTTGGCTATCCTCGTTTGACCTTGAAGGAGGCACCCAAGGTCAAATCTGACAAGACCAAAAGATTCCCAGCCCATGATTTCCTATATGTTGGTTTACCATCCCAAACCTGTATGACCAATAATAAGCGAGTTATAAGCACTTTATGTTTGGCTATCCTCATTTGACCTTGAAGGAGGAGTCCAAGGTCATATCTGACCACACCAAGAGATTCCCAGCCCATGATTTCCTATAAGTTGGTTTACCATCCCAAAACTCTTAGACCAATAATAAGGGAGATATAAGCACTTTTCATGACTGACAAAGAAACGCCCGTGGCGGCCATCTTGTTTTTCAAAATGAGGCCAAAAATATTCCCAGTCAAGATTTTGTAATGAGGAACATACCCTGCGAATTTGAGATCTCTACCTATAATACTCTTTGCTCTAGAGGGCCACCAAAAGTCCTTGCCCTAAGCAGAAAAACGCACGTGGCGGCCATCTTGTTTTTCAAAATGAGGCCAAAAATATTCCCAGGCAAGATTTTGTGGTTATGAATATATCCAGTGGATACAATAAGTTGTAACCGTAAACTGATTTCTTTAATGAACATGTTTTTATGGTAACATTACAATAAAGATCCTGTTTTGGTCTAGATATGTGTGCAGCTTTAATTTAAATGCAAAGTCTCAACTACCACTTTAATATTGTCAAAATATCATAAAAATTTGTCCTAACCTTAAACTGAATGTAAGTCAATGCAAATGTTAAGAGTTTAAGGTCCTGTTAACCATGTAGACTCTGTTCAAGGTTACTTATATCCAAAATTTAAATGTGCTTAAAATCTATATCACATAATTTAAGTTATTATTAATCATAGAAAAAGTTGAGCTCAGTAACATTCTTTTACAGATGGGAGTTTAAGGCCATCTTAAAATAGGGCACACCTTCAGGACTAGATACATCAACATACCAAATCCAAATTTGAAATACCCTCCAGAAATTGAAAAATTTAAATTCAATATAGTTATGTTATCACTAGAAGCTTAAGGTCACCTTAAAATAGGCCATACCATAAAAACCAGTTACACCCACAAACCAAATTTGATTTGAATCTGTGAAGCCATCTTTAAGCTATTGCCCACAAATTGCAAAACTAAAATTCAATATAAATGTGTTATCAGTTGGAGTTTAAGGTCATCTTAAAATAGGGCACATATCGATGATCATTAACACCCACATGCTAAATTTGAATTTTATCCTACAAGCAATTTTTGACATAATTTCCAGAAACAAAGTGCGATGACGATGCTGGTCCTATAGGTGATCCATCACAGCTGAGTGACACCAAACTGTTAAACCTTAAACTCATGTGTTTCTAAAATATCAGCAATTTATTGTAACTTTACAAAAGAGACCTTTTTCTTTTTGTCTTAATATATGTACATGATGAGTATCGATGAAAAAATCTCAGGATATCAAATATCTTCCAAACACCAAAACAATTGTCCCAACCTTAAAGTCAGTTTAAGGTAAGGTGTTTAAGGTAAGGTGTTTAAGGTAATCTTTTCCTGAAGGTTCTGTTCAACGACTGTTACAACCACAACTGAAACATGCCTAGAATTGCACAGTATTTCAAATACTGTTCAAAATTTGCCAAACTTAAAGTGAATATAACTATGTTATTACTGAGAGCTTAAGGTCACCTTATTGTATGACACTTATCTATGGCCAGTTACATATACATGTGAAATTTGAAAAAAATTTCTCAAGTTATTTTCAGTGTACTCTATGTAAAAATAAAAAATGTAAACTCAACAAATAACTTTTTAACACATGGGAGTTTACGGTCACCTTAAAATAGGGCACACCTTGAAAACCAGTTACAACCACATGACAAATTTGAATTGAATCCATCAACCCATTTTTGAGATACTGCCTGGAAACAAAAAACCTTAACCTCAATATAAATATGTTACTACTGGGAGTTTAAGGTCACCTTAAAATAGGGCACACCTTGAGGACCAGTTACATTCCCCTTCCCAATTGGAATTTAATCCATTACGCTATTTTTGAGATACTCTCTGGAAAGGAAGTGTGACAATGACACTGACCATATTTGTCCTCCAACATAGATGCTAGTGACACAAAAGTAATGCAACCTTAAACCCATAAGTTTATCAAACATTAGGAATTTACTATAACCTTACAAAAGAGACTTTTTTGTTGTAGAACAGATGTACATAATGAATATCAAAGAATAAGTCTTAATTAGCACATCAAATATCTTTCAAATACCAAAACATTGTCCCAACCTTAAACTCAAAGTCAGTTTGCAGCTGTGAGGGAGTTTAAGGTAATCTTTTCCTGTAGGTTTTGTTCACGATTTGTTACATCCACAACTTGAAAGATGCCTAGAATTGCACAGTGTTTGAAATGCTGTTGATAAATTGCCAAACTTAAAGTGAATATAATTCTGTTATTACTGGGAGTTTAAGGTCACCTTATTGTATGGAACTTACCTATGGCCAGTCACATATACATGCAAAAGCTGAATGAAATTTCTGAAGTTATTTTCAGTACACTCCATGGAGAAAGAAACAAGAGGAGAGTGCCCGTGAACGGGCACTGTGTCAGCTGACTGAATGTTTTTGATTTGTGATGGTGATAATGAGAGGAAAGCATAATTATCAGGGAAAGGGCTGTACAGAAATACAGTAAATGGTAACTGAACAGCATGTTCGAAAGATATTCCGAAGCTGACAGAAGAAAAGGACAAAAAAGTTGTGCCCTGCAAATGGTATTATGAAATAAAGTAACAAGGTAATTGTTTAAGTGTAAAAAGTAGGTTAAAAATATTTAGAGAAATACTATAATGCAATATCCTGGTTCGACCATGAAGAAGGGGTCCAAAGGTCAAATCTGACCATACCAAAAGATTCCCAGCCAAAGAATTTAGGATGGTTTACCATCCCAAACCTCTCGGACCAATAATAAGTGAGTCATAGGCACTTTTTAAGTTTGGCTATCCTTGTTTGACCTTGACGGAGGGGTCCAAGGTCAAATCCGACCACACAAAAAAATTCCCAGCCCATGATTTCCTGTAGCTTGTTTACCATCCCAAACCTGTAGGACCAATAATAAGCGAGTTCTAAGCAATTGTAAGTTTGGCTATCCTCAATTGACCTTGAAGGAGGGGTCCCAGGTCAAATCTGACCACACCAAAAGAATCCCAGCCCATGATTTCCTATATGTTGGTTTACCATCCCAAACCTCCAAGACCAATAATACGCGAGTTATAAGCACTTTAAGTTTGGCTATCTTCGTTTGACTTGGAAGGAGGGGTCTAAGGTGAAATCCGACCACACCAGAAGATTCCCAGCCCATGATTTTCTATAGGTTGGTTTTCCATTCCAAACCTCTAGGACCAATAATAAGCGAATTATAAGCACTTTTTAAGTTTGGCTATCCTCATTTGACCTTGAAGGAGGGGTCCAAGGTGAAATCCGACCACACCAAAAAACTCCCAGCTCATGATTTTCTATAGGTTGGTTTTCATTCCAAACCTCTAGGACCAATATTAAGCGAGTTATAAGCACTTTTATGTTTGGCTATCCTCATTTGACCTTGAAGGAGGGTTCCAAGGTCAAATCGAACCATATTAACAGATTCCCAGCCCATGATTTCCTACAGGTTGGATACAATGATTTACTCAACAGTGAGAACCTGAAAGAAGCTATTGCTCAGCTATGCCATGACATAGAGGTCTGCAATTTCACTATGTTATAGCTGACCAAAACGTCTGTGAATAACATATTTAACAAAATACTCTAAATGTAATAGTTTTCAAGTTACAACTGATTTACTCAACAGTGAGAACCTCAAAGGAACTATTACTCAGCTATGCAATGAGCTACAAGTCTGAATTTTTGCTCTGTTATAGCTGACCTAAAAGTAGGTGAACAACATATTTAAGCAAAATACTGTAAATGCAATAGTTTTCAAGTTACAACTGATTTACTCAATAGTGAGAACCTGAAAATAGCTATTGCTCCGCTATGCCATGAGCTATAGGTCTGTAATTTCACTATGTTATAGCTAACCCAAAAGTAGGTGAACAATATATTTTAACAAAATACTCCAAATGCAATATTTTTCAAGTTATAGCCGATTTACTCAACAGTCAGTGCCTGAGAATAGCTATTGCTCAGTTGTGCCATGAGCTACAGGTCTGTAATTTCACTATGTTATAGCTGACCCAAAAGTAGCTGAATAACATATTTGCACAAATTTCTGTAAAGGCAATAGTTTTCCAATTACAACTGATTTACTCAACAGTGAGAACTTCAAAGTAGCTATTACTCAGCTATGCAATGAGCCACAGGTCTGGAACTTCACTATGTTATAGCTGACCTCAAAATAGGTGAATAACATATTGAAACAAAATACTCTAAATGCAATAGTTTCCAAGTTATAAGTGATTTACTCAACAGTGATAACCTAAAAGTAGCTATTACTCAGCTATGCCATGAGCTACAGGTCTGAAATTTTACTATGTTATAGCTGACCCAAAGATAGCTGAATAACATATTTATACTAAATTCTCTAAATGCAATAGTTTTCAAATTATAAGTGATTTACTCAACATTGAGAACTTCAAAGTAGCTATTACTCAGCTATGCAATGAGTCACAGGTCTGGAACTTCACTATGTTATAGCTGACCCCAAAATAGGTGAATAACATATTGAAACAAAATACTCTAAATGCAATAATTTCCAAGTTATAAGCGATTTACTCAACAGTGATAACCTCAAAGTAGCTATTACTCAGCTATGCCATGAGCTACAGGTCTGAAATTTTACTATGTTATAGCTGACCCAAAAGTAGGTGAACAACATATTTAAGCAAAATACTGTACATGCAATAGTTTTCAAGTTCCAACTGATTTACTCAATAGTGATGACCTAAAAGTAGCTATTACTCAGCTATGCCATGAGCTACAGGTCTGAAATTTTACTATGTTATAGCTGACCCAAAAGTAGCTGAATAACATATTTATACTAAATTCTCTAAATGCAATAGTTTGCAATTACAACTGATTTACTCAATAGTGAGAACCTCAAAGTAGTTATTACTCAGCTATGCAATGAGCTACAGGTCTGAAATTTTACTATGTTATAGCTGACCCAAAAGTAGGTGAACAACATATTTAAGCAAAATACTGCAAATGCAATAGTTTTGAAGTTACAACTGATTTACTCAATAGTGATGACCTAAAAGTAGCTATTACTCAGCTATGCCATGAGCTACAGGTCTGAAATTTTACTATGTTATAGCTGACCCAAAAGTAGCTGAATAACATATTTATACGAAATTCTCTAAATGCAATAGTTTTCCAATTACAACTGATTTACTCAATAGTGAGAACTTCAAAGTAGCTATTACTCAGCTATGCCATGACCTACAGATCTGAAATTTCACTATGTTATAGCTGGCCCAAAAGTAGCTGAATAACATATTTATACGAAATTCTCTAAATGCAATAGTTTTGCAATTACAACTGATTTACTCAATAGTGACAACCTCAAAGTAGTTATTACTCAGCTATGCAATGAGCTACAGGTTTGAAATTTTACTATGTTATAGCTGACCCAAAAGTAGGTGAACAACATATTTAAGCAAAATACTGTAAATGCAATAGTTTTCAAGTTACAACTGATTTACTCAATAGTGATGATCTAAAAGTAGCTATTACTCAGCTATGCCATGAGCTACAGGTCTGAAATTTTACTATGTTATAGCTGACCCAAAAGTAGCTGAATAACATATTTATACGAAATTCTCTAAATGCAATAGGTTTTAAGTTACAAGTGATTTACTCAATAGTGAGAACTTCAAAGTAGCTATTACTCAGCTATGCAATGAGCCACAGATCTGAAACTTCACTATGTTATAGCTGATCCCAAAATAGGTGAATAACATATTGAAACAAAATACTGTAAATGCAATAGTTTCCAAGTTATAAGCGATTTACTCAACAGTGATAACCTAAAAGTAGCTATTACTCAGCTATGACATGAGCAACAGTGCTGAAATTTTACTATGTTATAGCTGACCCAAAAGTAGCTGAATAACATATTTATACGAAATTCTCTAAATGCAATAGTTTTGAAGTTATAAGCGATTTACTCAACAGTGATAACCTAAAAGTAGCTATTACTCAGCTATGCCATGAGCTACAGGTCTAAAATTTTACTATGTTATAGCTGACCCAAAAGTAGCTGAATAACATATTTATACGAAATTCTCTAAATGCAATAGTTTTTAAGTTACAAGTGATTTTACTCATGATGGAAGTTACTGAAAAGCCCAAAAGTAGCTATTACTCACTTAGCTATTGAGACAGACACCCAACTTACTCACCATATTGTAGCTATGAAAAAAGTAGCTGAATAACATATTTTAACAAAATGCTCTAAATGCAACACTTTTCAAGTTATAAATGATTTTGTGCATGATTTCCTGAATTTTAATGCATTAAAATTATTAAAAAAATTTATTAAAAAAAAAGTAAGACAGATCCAGGTCTCATACTCACACAAGAGAATCTACCTGTGGCCTAGTACATATATGCAAGATATGAGAGAAATCCCTGCAATAGTCACTGAGAAAATTGTGATTAAGTGTTGAAATTTTCACACTTTTGGTGGGGGTACCCCCCTTGTAATGTCTCTAGCAAACAGACGAACGGACAGATTTGCATGCCTTGAACAATTTTTCATCCTCGATAGATAAGGTATCTTTTAAAAAAAACAGCACGTCTCTAGGCCTTGTAGTTTTGGAGGAGAAGTTGTTCACGCGGACGCGGACGCCCACGCCGCAGAGTGACGACATAATGTCAGTCAGCTGACATAAAAACGTAAACTGGACATAAGTTTTTAATATATGGGAGTTTAAGGTCACCTTAAACTAGGACACACCTTAAAAACTAGGGCAGGGTCGGTAACACTGGTATCGAGACCAATTCACTTCAACACCGTGGCGACACTTTACAGCCGGTATTTCGAACGTCAGTATATAATATTGTGAGAAAACGTAAAGTATAAGAAACTAACCTCAAATCTGAAGAAATTATTAACTTTTATCCAATATTTTTACATATTTTAGAACTTTTATTGTGATTTCCTTAAGAACTTCAATGTTTTCGTTTCGCGAAACTTACTTCCGGTTGGTGGGCCTATTCGATTGGGAATATGCTAGAACGCAATTTCTTCTTTCGGTATCCCAGAATCAGTACGGTTTTACACTGGCGGGATACCGAAATGAAAAATCTGCTACCGACCCTGCCCTATTCAAAATTAGTTACAACCACATGCCAAATCTGAATTGAATCCATCAAGCCATTTTTGAGATACTGTCCGGAAAAGAAAAAACCTAAGCTAGATATAAGTATCTTACTAGTGGGAGTTTAAGGTCACCAAACTATGCAGCACACCCCGAGGAGCAGTTACATCCACATGCCAAATTTGAGTTAAATCTGACACGCCATTTTTGAAATACTGTCCAGAATACAAAGCCTGAAGACGACAGACGACGATGCCACAAAATGAGATGACAAAGCAATCCCTATATGCCACGCAGCATAAATGCTGGTAACACAAAAATAGAATTTTCCAGTTTGTTCAATGATAATTGTAATATGCCAAGGTATCTATGAGAAGCATGCTTGTGTCAACACAAAATAATAAAGAGAATAGTATTCTACTTTGTTATAGTTAGAAAGATTCAACAGTTAAATTCACAACACTAGCACAAAACTGCAACAAATAAATAAATAGAAACTTTATGATTTACACAATTCCTATTTACAATTATGGCTCATGTATGCTCACGGTTAATTTTCACCATATAAGTGACATGCACAGGAAATTGCAAATTTAATAAGTAAATTAAATTTTTATAAGTTAATACCCTATCCAATGGACAATAGCTTATCCGGTCGGCGCGGACCGGCCCGCCAAACGTCAGAAAAAGACGTCCTGTGTCTCCACCGGCTAGGCCGGCCCAGTACTGTGCACTCGCCAGATGGCGTGTCGTACTTCCTTCCTGTCTAGACAGCGTGACGTCATAGCATCTTTTTCGTTGTCTAAAACTCTTAGACCCCTAGTAAGCTGATAGCGGGGTCGGTGGGAGGGTCTTGTGTGTCCATTGGATAGGGTATTAACTTATAAAAATTTAATTTACTTATTAAATTTGCAATTTTATTGCGTTAATACATCCTATCCAATGGACAATAGCTGAATAACTACCGCTTGGTAGGCGGGTAAGTTACTAGGGACTAAAGAACTTGAACTCATTTTGAAATAGTGACAATGCCTTCTAAAGTCCGGGTAGACCTTGAAGTCTAAACCCTTAGGGCTATGGTCGAATATCATCATCCGGTTATCCGGAATGGAACCGTCAGAGTCGACCTTGCCCCCCCCCCCCTTTTTTAACAGACCTGCTCAGAGGTAGGGGAAGAGAGGGATGAGTTCAGTCCCATAATTTAATCCTCCCAGAGGAAGTACATGAGAGATTTTTTTTTTTTTTTTTTTTTTATATATTCCTTAATTATATGTGCAATATATACAAATATGTACAAGTATTTACATATGTACATTTCTCCTCTAGGTGCCAGTCTGTTGGTGGATCTGCTGGGCAGCCACAACTGGTCCGAGATGGTAGAGCTCTGAGTCAGCCCAAGCCACATCCTTCAGATAAAATTGGGTGAAGGTATTATGAGATTTCCAGTGGCAGGCTGCTAGGATCTGCTCTAAGGAGACTCCCGACTGGAAGGCCTTAGAAGCCGCAAAGGCCCTGACATCATGAGCTTTAACTTGATGTAGGGTGTGGGCCTGTTGATCAGAGAGCTCATAGCATAGGATCACAGTTTGTTTGATCCATGAGGAGATAGTGGCAGGGGAGATGTCTTTGTCGAAACCTTTCTTGAAGGAGACAAAGACTAACTCCTTGCTCTGTCTGAGGTCTGACGTCCTGTCCAAGTAGTAGCGCAAAGCTCTGACTGGACACAAGGATCTGTCAGACTTGAGGGATTTATCTAGAGTAGGAGCCAGGGCTGGTATGACCACTGGGGCTACACTCTCTGGACCCTCCTTGGCCAGCTGATTCTTAGAAAGAAAGCTGGGAGATGGAAAAAGGGACACCTTAGACCAATCGGATTGGTGTCTGATGTTCTTGTGCTGCCAAGCATGGATCTCACTCCTTCTTTTGCCAGAGCCTAGGGCTAAAAGGAAGACAGTTTTGAAGGTGAGGTGCTTCAGAGATGCCTCCCTAAGAGGTTCAAAGGGAGCCTTTGTCAGCTGGTATAGCACCAGGGAAAGGTTCCAGGAGGGAATCCCTCTCCGCCCTTTGGGTCTATCTCTGTGGAAACTTTCCAAGAGACGAGTGAGATTATCATCTTTGCTGATATTGACTGTTGTAGGACCCAGTTTATCAGCAATGGCAGATCTGTATCCATCAATGGTGCTGGGCTGTAACTTCTTGTCCTCAAAGAGGTACATTAGGAAGTCAGCTACCGACTTTATAGGTGGTGCCCTGAAGTCCACCTGATTAGTGACGCACCACTTTGTAAAAATGGTCCACTTCGCCTCATAGACTGATCTGGTAGATCTTCTTTGAGGAGCCTCAATTCTTGCTGCCACTGCCTCAGAGAAGCCCTGTTCTTTGATAGTTGTGGCTCTAGGAGCCAGGCATGGAGATTTAGATTGGTCAGATTTCTGTGAGGGATCTGATTGAAGGGCTGTGTTAGTAGACTGGGCAGGTTGGGAAGGCTGAGAGGGACCTGGCTGGACATGGTCACTAGGTCCCAGAACCAAGGCATGTTGGGCCACCCCGGGGCAATCAGAATGAGTCTCTTGCACGGGGAGTCGAATAGCTTCTCCACCACTTTGCCCAATATGGCGGTCGGTGGGAAGGCGTATGCATCCAGATCGTCCCATGGCAGGGTAAGTGCATCCACTGCTACAGCCAGGGAGTCCGGTACTGGAGAGACAAACTGAGGCAACTTGTGGTTGAATCTCGTGGCAAAGAGATCTATTTGAGGCAAGTGCCACCTGTTGCATATTTGTTGAAAAACCTCCGGAAGGAGGGACCACTCTGTTTGGATGGTCTGACCCAGCCTGGATAGTTTGTCTGCTATCACATTGAGACGGCCTGGGATGTGTCGAGCTTTTAGAGTCACTTGTCGCTGGGAACACCAGGTCAAGATTCTCCACAGTAGGGCACACAGTGGGCCCGACCTCATGCCTCCTTCCTTGTTTATGTAAGCTACCACTGTAGTATTGTCGGTTGCCACTAGAACTATTTTGTCTACACAGAGGTCTTGGAACTCCTTGAGGGCTAGTAACACTGCTTTGAGTTCCAGATAGTTTATGTGCAGCTTGCTTTCCGGCACTGACCAGGACCCTCTTGCAGTGAACTCGTTTAAGTGAGCGCCCCACCCTTCTTTTGATGCGTCTGTAAATATCTGCAGAGCATGCCTTACTGGGTGTAATGGTTGACCTTGAAGCACATTGTCTTCGTCTAGCCACCATTGTAAGTGAGGGTGCAGGGTTCTCGGGAGGGGAATAATTTTCTCTAGAGATTCTGGTACCCTCCAATTGTTTTTGAGATGCCACTGTAGGGGTCTCATGTGCAGTCGGCCGAGGTGAACTTGTTTCTCTGTGGCTGTTAGGAGGCCTATCAGGGACATGAACTGTCGGACCGGACAGGCCGGTAATAACAGAAGTACTTGTATCTTGTCCTGAAGGCTTTGCCACCGGTCCGGGGTCGGTCTGACCCGGCCGGACCTGAGATCGAATTGGTAACCTACAAAGTCGAAGACCTGCTTGGGTTCCAGCTCTGATTTTTCTAAATTCACCAACCAACCGAGGTCCTGGCACATCCTGACCAGGATTTGGGTGTGATGGAGACAAGTTTCTTGGGATCTGGCTCTCACCAACCAGTCGTCTAGGTACTGGTGGATTCTTATACCCTTGTTTATGGCCATCAGTTTCACCTCCTTTGCCAAAACAGTGAACTCCATGGGCGCTGTGGACAGACCAAAGGGCAATGCCTTGAATTGGTAAGTCCGGCCTTGGACATGAAATCTTAGGTATTTTCTGGATTGTTCCTGTATTGGAATGTGGAAGTAGGCATCCTTGAAGTCTACTGAGGTGACCCACTCTCCTTGTTGGAGAGATGTTCTGATGGTTTCCGGTGTCTCCATTTTGAATTTCTCCACCTTGAGGAAAAGGTTTAGTTTGCTCAGATCCAGTATTGGCCTCCATTTGTTGTTGGGTTTTGGAACTAGAAACAGTCGATTGAAAAACCCCAGAGATGTTTGATTGTGGACCAATTCTACTGCCTTTTTGTCCATAAGCTGATGTAATGCCTCCAACAGGTAGCTGTTCCTGTGGGGATTGACATAACGGCTTACGACAGTGGGAGACCTTGTAAGATTTGGCCTGATCCGAAAGGGAAGGGTGTAACCTTCTCTCAGGATTTGAACTATTTTCGGACCGGCCCCTAGCTCCAGCCAAGTTTGCCAAAAGTTTTGAAGTCTGGCTCCTACAGGCAGATTTGAGGCAACATTTTTGACACTTGTTACAGGTTGAACATAAGACAATGGAATGACACAAGAAGCACTTTTCACAGATTTTAATGTACATTTTTTCTGATAACAGACTGCTGCCCCGGGACTTATTTCTTTCTTTTGCGAAAGCCCGGGCGCAGTATGAACATTTGCAACAACCAAAGGTTTTACACTTAAAGAATTGTCTATTGTCTGTGAGGAGCTTCCGGCCAGCAGACTTGCCTGTACAAGTGTTACACAATGACTGTCATTTATAAGCCTGCTGGCCCTTGGCTGGTCGGGTGGAGTACTGGTACTTGCCTTTCCCTCTACGGTGTTGGCCATGAGAAGAGATATTCTTCCAAGCCGGCCTATCCTGTCTTGAACTATCCGGCTTCTTGTCATGTTTCTCATAAGGGTGGTATCGCCCTTTCTTGTAAACTGAGCCGGAACGATTTCTGTCTAGGGCTGCTATGTCCTCTTCCGCCTGTTTGACCATCTTATCAGGGTAGAGGGTGTCCAGATCCAGAGGGGCTGCCCTGAGAGCATTTAAAGTGTCAGCCTTAACTCCGGCTTTCAGGTATGACAGGTAGGAGTCTCTTCTCATTAAAGTCGTGTTTGCTACATTGACAAAAACAAAGTCGGTCAAGTGTTCCATTGCCCGAGCCATAGCATGGCACACACTAGCGTTGAAATCTAGCAGAAACTGCAGCTCGTCAGTGGCTGTTGAAACTTTACTGGCCGACTTGCCCTTTGACTCTGTCCGGATGGTCTTGAGATGGGATTGCATGCTTTGCTGGACCTTGAGAAGGCAGCGATTAAATCCGGCCGCCTGATTACATATTACAGAGGACTCTCTGGCCGACCTTTCCCATTTTCTGAGGTTCTCTTGAGATATGGGCCTAGACAAAGGTGGGTTAGAGGCGATGCCGGCTTGTCGGGCTATTCTCAGGTAGGTACTATTTAGCCTGGAGGACCCCGTATTCCAGGACTTGAGAGAGTCAGAACTGTCTGTTTTAGCTTCAGAATGTAAGCTGTACCATTTTGACTGCGACTTGGCCGTCCGGACAAACTGGTCCCTCTGTAGTGTGCCTGCCTCAGTGGTACGTGAGGGATAACCTTGTGTTAAGGTGAGATTAAGCTTGCTCAGTTTGCTACACAACCACTCGTCGGTGGGTAAGGCGACGGAAACTTTCCCTGGTGTCTGCATTTTGGGCCCAGCAAAAGGGTTGTCATCTGATGACTTAGTGCCAGAGTCCATGTCAGGGATGTGGTTCCATCCCATATAGGACCGGATGCCCCTCATGGTCTCCCTGTAGGACTGTTCCTCTGAGAGGGTTTGATCCGGGTCGGTGAGGGAAACATCTTGTTCATCAGAGAGCTCGCCCTCTTCTGGGAAAAGATCTACTGGAGGACGGTCGGAGGTGATGCTATCCACATCCGAGTCACTTGAAGAAGTGTCCTTCCTGGTAACATCCAAAGTACCGGGCACATGCTTCTTAACAGTAGGTCGGTCGGACACACTAGAAGTTCCTGGTGGTTGAAAAGGCGGGGATACATCTGATCCGGCCTGTGAAGCAGTAGCTGAGCTAGCCGGGTCGGTAGCCGGTAGAGTAGAGGTGGGAGGTCGGTGAACAGGCTGGTCGGTTGGTTTCAGAAAAGGTTCAGTGCTGACACTAGCAGGGGGGGCATGAGTAGGTGCCACCTTGACCGTCGTAAACACAGGTTCTTGAGGTCGGTCTAAAGATTTGGAGAGGAGGAGAGCCTCCAACCGGTTAAACCGGTCCGACCACCTCTGCTCCATTACTTCTAACTTCTGGTCGGTACTAGAGGTAGAAGAGGTTCGGTGAGATGAAGATTTGACCGACTTGTCAGCTTTAACCGACTTTTCACTGGAAGCCTTCTTGTCCTCCTTCTTCTTTTTCTTTTCCACCGGCTGATCACTCAAACCAGGCGACCTAGAGGTGCCCTGGCCATCCACAACCCCCATTACCGTCACTAAGGACGGGTCCACAAGGGTGGGACTGAGAGTGGAGTCTGTAGACGATTTCTTAGCTGGGGTAGAAGACTTGGATTCCCTCTTCTCCTTCTTGATTTGATAAGACGGGGTAGATAAATGAACTAACTGTTCTGGTGTAAGGGCATTACAATGAAGGCAATCCGCCCCTTCCTTCTCTACACAAGGGTCCTTGCCCTTCTTCTTGTCACGACAGCGTGCACAAAATGTATGGGTATCATAGCCCGCCATCATGTGGCCACAACTACCCCGTCGCTGACTGGGAGAAGACATAGTGAGCTATAAGTCTTCTAGAAATCATTAGTACAAAAATAAAAGCAATTAACGTAAAGTTCTCACATAAAACTTGAAAATGTATAATCTCAGAAAAAACCGTGTCACAAGTACATGCGCCAAACGAAAAAGATGCTATGACGTCACGCTGTCTAGACAGGAAGGAAGTACGACACGCCATCTGGCGAGTGCACAGTACTGGGCCGGCCTAGCCGGTGGAGACACAGGACGTCTTTTTCTGACGTTTGGCGGGCCGGTCCGCGCCGACCGGATAAGCTATTGTCCATTGGATAGGATGTATTAACGAAATAAAATCCTTGATTTTGTTTGGTTACAAAGCCCAAGAAACTGGTTTAGACTTTTGGAACTGGTCCGATCGCTAACCATTTCATGTTGTACCAAGTTCTATGTCTCCCATAACCATGATGACAACACTGATAACTAAACAATGTCAAAGCCAAAAGTTAGGGATTTATGTCCCGTTCAACATCCAGCCTTGATGATCCAGGTCCATATTTGGAGAGGTACTCAGCATTGTCACTTTGGGGAGTTGAACCCTGATAATGAAACAAGATAAAGGAAGCAGGTCGCTACTTACTCCAGAGTCTGCCGTCATACGGATGCTTGCACTCATGGAGGGATCAAACATAAGACCATCGACCACTTCCACCGAGTATGTCAGTGGCTTCACTACTGGTATGGACTGTTCCTTGGCATCTGCAACTGATAACACAGAATTCTGTTGTTTATTTCTGACACTTTATTTGCATGGACAAAGTATAATAGATATTCTATTCTATTTTACTCAAGACTTTGATAGCGATTAATCTTAATGACTTAAGCCATGGCAGACTATTAGGCACAAACCCTAGAAACCAGTTCAATAATCATTTCTCCATGGACAAAGCCAGGATGCTACCACAGAGATACCAGGTAGTTTATAGGCCAGGGTGGGAAAGCCTTTTTGAATAGATAAGATTTAGCTTTGATATACAAATGTGTGTTGCACTATGGGATTTTTGTTACAGACAAATATACCTCAAATACATCCCAAAGTAGGCCAGGGTCGGTAACACCGATATCTCGGTATCAAGACCAATTCACTTGAATACCGTGGTGACACTTTACAACCGGCATTTTGAATACCAGTACATGAAATATTAGAAACAAACCTGAAATTTGAAGAAATTATAACTTTTATCTCATATTTTTGTGTATTTTAGTACTTTTACAGCGATTTCTCTCAGAAGAATTGTAAATGTTTTGTTTTTCTTAGTGGGCCTATTTGATTGAGGATACGCTGGAACACAATTTATTTCAGTATCCCGGAATCTGTACGGTTTCACACTGGCGGAATACCGAAATGGAAAATCTGCTACTGACCCTGCCCTATCTCAAAGACATTGCACTGTAGCTTGTTACACTTGTAAGTTATAACCTGGTTAAAGTCTGTCAGGTAATCTGGGTGCAATGTTTTCTGAATATATGAATCAGTCAGCCTAATTTTGGCCAGTATTACCCATACAAAATATCAAATATTTTGTGTTTTAAGTGTGCCCAACTGTAACTGAATACCTACAGCAAGTGAAATTTACAATATTTGAAGTAGATCAGGGCTTTGGACCTCTGGTGGCAGATTTTCCTTTTTGGTATCAAGCCACTGGTAAACCGTCCTGACTCTTTCATACCAAAATAAATATACGTTCTAGCATATGATTAACAGCAATCGAATAGGCCCACCAACATGAAGTGATGCAAAATTGGTATAGAAGATTTAAAATCAACACAAAAAGATAATAGTTATAATTTTGTGGTTTGTTTCTATATTTTATGGTTTGTCACAATTATACGTTCTGTCATTTGAGATACCAATCATATCAAGTGAAATGATGTTGATACCATGACACCAGTGTTATCTACCCTAGCTTAATTTGCTGTAACCTACAACCTGTTATCAAATTATAAGCCCATATTGTGGCAACATAAACACGATAATCCAGTACAACATGTCTCTATCAGTATCATCTCCAAACAAGAGCTTCTACATACCTTGCACAGCACCATTCAACACCGCAGCACCCTTGCTGAACACCGAGAACATGTCCATGCTCATTGTGCTCGTCACAAGGTTGTAGTGGTTACCTACATCACATTTTTCTGCCAGTACAAGCTGTTTCATCTCGTCTACCCCTCGCATCAGATGCTCCTTGCCTCTCGTGACCTCGTTCCGGAGGTTTTCAAAGTGCCGCTGGACCTCTCGTAGGATATGACCCTCAATGTCATTCAATTTGATGACAGCCTGGTTCTCCGTCTGATCAAGGGTAGCAGCTTGCAGATACAGCTGCTCGTTTTGCTCATCGTATTTCATGACCAGTTTCTCGAGCCTCATTTTGACGTTTGCGAGCTGGTCAAGGGTTTTTTTCGCGATTTCGGAAATGGAGGTGAGGGGATGGGTGGAGAGTTCCTTGATGGCCTTATGGCCGCGTACGCAAGACATACACAGCAGCTTGTCACACTGCAGACACTTGCACTCAACGACCTTCTCTTCTTCACAAATACCACACACCTGTAACAAAATCGCACAGGAAATGTCTATATATCCCTAGTATAGAGAAGGAACCATACTAGTGCGTATATTATTTATCGATATTGGCGATATTTTTTGTTTTGGGACAGGGTTGCCAGCATCGATGGCTAAAGATGTACATGTATATCTAAACTAAAACTGCAAACTTACATTACAAATATGTGAAATAAAGTATTAATCTGAAGAAATAGTATATGTTTAAGTCCTGTTTTTTGTAGTTTTCACTGTGTTTTGATGAAAACTGCCATGTTTTGTTTTGTTAAATTTTACTTCCTGTTAGCGGTAGGGGATATTCTAGAACAAAAACATTTTTGTTCGTGCCAAGCCTGTTTGAAGAAAATAGCATCAGAGATGCCCGTACCCCACAGCCTAAGGAAATATTTTTAACACTATGAGATATAGAAGTACTGTATCAGTACAAAGTTCAGGATACTTTCAGAGCACTGTCAGTTATATAAAGGTCCAAACAATGTTTAAATAGAGAAAATTCTGTCTAAGAGAAAGATAATGCATGTACTTTATCTACATCTGGCATGACTGAATTATGGTTTAGATGTTTTGAATATTACCATGCATACAGAAGTGGTAATACATTCAATGAATGTTTATGTGTGGTGTTGGAGCAAAATTTGTGGCTCACTTGATGAAATACCATCTGTTACAATGGGAAGTTGTAAAAGTAAAATTCTTAATGAATTCTAATATGATTTTAACAGTGCTTAATTTGCATCAATAAACAGACCCAAAGGTACAACAAGATTTTAAAGGTCAAAGTCACTACGACAAGATCAAAGGTCAAATCAAGGTCACACCATGACGTTGCACATCTATACCCCCTAACCAATGTCCCTAGTAAGTATCAACTTCCTACATCTCATGGTTTCTGAGATATAGCCTGGACAAGATTTTATAGGTCAAGGTCACTATAACAAGGTCAAAGGTCAAATCCTGGTCAGACCATGACGTTGCACACCTACACCTCCTAACCAATGTTCCTACCAAGTATCAACTTCCTACACCTTACGGTTTCTGAGATATAGCCCAGACAAGATTTTACAGGTCAAGGTCACTACGGCAAGGTCAAAGGTCAAATCAAGGTCCGACCATGACGTTGCAAACCTACACCCCCTAACCAATGTCCCTACCAAGTATCAACTTCCTACACCTTACGGTTTCTGAGATATAGCCCGGACAAGATTTTACAGGTCAAGGTCACTACGGCAAGGTCAAAGGTCAAATCAAGGTTAGACCATGACGTTGCACACCTACACCCCCTAACCAATGTCCCTACCAAGTATCAACTTCCTACACCTTACAGTTTCTGAGATATAGCCCGGACAAGATTTTATAGGTCAAGGTCACTGCAACAAGGTCAAAGGTCAAATCAAGGTCACACCATGACGTTGCACACCTACACCCATGTCCCTACCAAGTATCAACTTCTTACACCTTACGGCTTCTGAGATATAGCCCGGACAAGATTTTCACACTCAAGGTCACTATGGCAAGGTCAAAGGTCAAATCAAGGTTAGACCATGACGTTGCATACCTACACATCCTAACCAATGTCCCTACCAAGTATCAACTTCCTACACCTTACGGTTTCTGAGATACAGCCCGGACAAACTTTTCCCCGCCGCCTGCCCACCCACCCACCTATCCGGACACTCGTGAGTGGAATCACCTCAATTTTATTGGTTGATTATTCGTCCATTTTTCCGACCGATGATCGACCCATAATCGACTTTTTTACTCCATTCTCATGAAACACTTTCCACGATAAAATGTATTTCAATCCGGTAAGAATAACGGTGTTTCCGACGTATAGAAGCTACCAAAAGTACCCACTTCCGGTAAATATGGCGGTAGCTTGTAAACAAACTCAAAATTCGCGAGAAATCTGTTAATTTATTGAAGGAAAGTTTGGGAAACTGCCCAAAATATAAAAAAATATGTGGATATTGAGATACATAAAGAAGGGTGAGATTTAATTGATTTCTAGAAGTTGTCAGTGACCGAACGGAATTGTACCATGACACCGACGATTGATCAAACGTTGGTCTGATCGTCCACCCACTACCGGACACCATGGGTGAAAACAATACCCTGAAAGCCCTTAAGGGCTGTGGGGTAAAAAGTGAAAAACTAAGAAAAATTTGGGTTAAAAGTCTATTTTTTGACATGCAAAAGAATATCAAAACTTAACTTATTCCAACAAAATGCTGAAATTCTAATGGTTTTTGATATTGGAACAAAATACTCATTGAGTGTGTTTCAATATATTTTTAGAATGTACCTCTAAATTTGTATATAGTACTGTTACAAGCATTTCTTTTCTGAAACATGACGAGGCGACTTTGAAATGTGCTCAAGGTGACCATAAATGAAGTACATGTAAATACTTTTTTTAGCTGTGATACCTATGCAGAGTAAACCTACCTGACTTGCCACGGAAGTTCTAGCACCAGGGTATCTGTTTGAGGCTTTCAGAAAGGCATCCACTAGGCTGGCTGTGCGAAAGTCTTTCTTCACCATAGTGTTGTCACACAATGAATTGCAGAAGGGACATTGGACATTGGCATCGGATCGAATCTTGTCAAAGCATTTGCTGCAGATAGTGTGCAGACAAACAAGGATCAATGGCTCATGCTCAGGTGGCTGAAGGAGGTTCATACATATGGGACACTCCACATACTCTTGGAAAGCAGTCGCCATGACTGGAAAACATGTAAAATATCAAAATTTGAATGTTTTCAGAACATCTGCAGGCAATAATAAATACTAATTGAGGTTCAGCATTTTGAGGGAATACATGTGCATCTTGTGACAAAGGTGACTAGTCACAATTAAGTTGTAAGAACATTTCGTACATAAAAGTAATAAATTTGAATTTGGTTGATTCTGTGCAATACAGTTTTTAAGGTGCTGGATATTCGCTATTCATTCAATGGCAATATAATTTGCATATCATTTGTCAACAACAAATGTGTGGTATATTTTAGTTAATGGTAAAATTTATAAATTCAAATTGCCTTTCTTAAAATTATTATAAAACAATGCAAACTCTGTCTTCATAAGAATTTCTTGGCTACCACCTTTCCTTACTTTTTAAACTTAATTTTTAAACTTAATAATTACAGGTTAAAAAAGCTCTTATTTGTATTGACATTAAAATGCATTGCAGTATCCTCATTTATATCCACCATGAGCCATATTTGGCTCGTATAGGAGGATATACGGAGCGGGATATATTTTATTTGTATACAACAGTGCCTCCGTACCATGGATAAGTGTCAATAACTTCGGATCCGTTTTTTCAACATTATCTCGGAAACTATGTCATTATTATTATTATTATGTATTTATACTCAGCGCAATATCTCCATATACTACAGGACTCAAAGCGCTATTTAACCAATCCGACTGTACAGGTACAGCCCCAACTCACAAGTAACTCACATTCCCCTAACTGGAAGATAGAGGCTCAAGGATGACCATTTATCAACGTCCTTGAGGTTCTTTAACCTGCCACTGGGGATAGGACCCAATGACAGAGGACCGCCATTTTAAGTGGTCATCCGAGCCACTATGTATCTGCCTGTACCTGGGATTGAATCCACGTCCTCTGAGTTCCTAGACAAGTGTGTTACCCGCTAGGCCACAGTATTATACATCATTAGAAAGGTCATCTTAGAGCTTTTCTGCTTGTGTTTGTTGCATAAAAATCCATGCAGAAATGAATGAGCTATTGCAAGTTAAAGATTGAAGTTTTTATATTCACTGTTCCCTTTCCCTTTTGACAGCCTTTTCACATTTTCTCCGTTAATATTCATGTTATTTAACCCATAAATCATACAAAATGGTGGATAATAAAACTAAAACATCCCTCATTAGACTACACAGAAAAAAATTTATCATTCATGAAGATTAACAATATAATAATCGTGCTGCGCACTTGTATTGAAGGATTATTCTGCATTTTGAAATATATTTTCAGCTTTTTTACAACCCAGTCCATACAAATGGAGCCACATTACCTGTCAGGAAAGCATTAAACTACTGCTCAAATGTAGTTTCAGAATTGCATCTTTAGGCCAGGAGATCAGTTTAATTGATGTAAAGCATTTAAATACTGTGTATAAACACTGCAGTTTTATTTCTTTGAGATGTAAATGTTATATTATAGCCATTATACAGAATTTTATTTAATAAGAATTAGAGAACTCTTTTAATATACTGACAATTTTCAAAGGGTTTATCCAACTGACCATGCATAAACAATTGAAGTGAAAAGACAAATACATGTATGACACTATAAATGGTAAAACTAATGTAAGAAAGCAAAATATAATTGTGCATTTTAATTGAACAGTTTCATTTTGAGGTGAGTTTTTGAAGTCAATATATTTTGGAACTTGGCCGGCTAACGTGGGTGATATTCGATGTAAATTTATAGTGGTGAGTGACAGCACTATGTGATACCCTAGATATGTTGTCTGCTAGTTCTGGGAGATCGCCATGATTTTTACTGTCGAAGTTCATATCGGAAATTTGTGAACAAACTTCGAATATTCCGATCATGGAGTCAAAAGTGTAAACCAGACAGAAAAATCAGATATTAAATGATAACAAGTAAAATACACACAAATTACCACAAATATAACCAAAATATATCCTAAAAGCCATTCACAGATGTCTCCCTCACTAACAGACCATGCGTGATGTATCCTGGTTTGTGATTGGCCTATTTTGTGATTACCTTGACAACAGTGGGAAATCCCCAAGGTGTTTCTATTTACTAGGGATGGGTCGGTATGAAAAATCTGTAGATCGGGATGTCGCCAATGCAAAACCGTACCGAATTCGGGACTCCGCGTTTTAGTTCACCCCAAACAAACATGGACGTTTCCTCAACGACATCGCAATAAAAGCTCATAAATGCACAAAATATGTGATAAAAACGTATAATGTCTTCATATTTCTGGTTTCTTTCCAGTATTTTAAGTTTTCCTTTATTTATATGAGTTGACAAGCGAATTTGAGGTTATAAAGTGTCGTAACCAAAACATGGGAGTTCTGCTCAACGTATCGCTTATAAAAGTCTGTAAATGGACGAAAATATGGGATAAAAGCTTATAATTTCTTCAGATTTTGGGTATGTTTCTGATATTTTAACTCTTCCTTCCATTATATGTGCTGACAAGCGAAGTGGCGGTTGTAAAATCTCATCACGGTATTTCAGTAAAATACTCTCAACACCGAGATACCGGACCTACCAACCCATCCCTACTATTTACGTTATTTTTATTGTATTCACGGCTAGTTTTGTGATTTTAACTGATGAATATTTCAGATTTTAACATAATATTACCCAGGTTAGTGTTTTATTGTAACCAAAAAGCTACAAAGAAATGAATTTAGTAAATATCGGTTGTACTTAAATTTTACCGATCATTGATTGACAATGAGCCAGCGAGCGATAAAACCGAACTTTGCAAACTCCCAGCATTATATTGTCTGCACCTGCAAATAAGGGTCTCGACATTTTTTTGTTGGACAGTGTTTCTACTGTACCAAAATTTGGCGAGACTAAAGCCATGACTCTGTGGCAGTGATGTGGTTCTTTATTTCCCCACTCCACCAAAAAAGGGGGATGGAGAGATTGAGGTGCCGCTCGGAAAACTGACGGAAGATCTCCTCGATCCATGTTTTAACAGTGTTTTGACTGAATGCACCTCTCTCTTCGCTTGGTCCAAAAAGGGAAACATGCAAGTAGTGATTATTCATAAGCAAATCACAATGTGTGTAAGGAGACAATATTTCACTTTTAACTTGTTATTCTGTGTACACTTGAGTAAATAAAAATCTTAAAATATTGTTAGGAAACCCCATGGAATTCTGTGACCTCATATTCATGGATTTGTACCAAGTGATGAATACTCATTACTCTAATGTTTTAAAGTCCCCCAAACACGATTTTGATTTTCTCATGAATATTTATGCCACCAATGTTGCATGTTTTCCGTTTATTTCTCTGTGGGACGTGTAAATAAATAACTGCTTCACCGCCACGGGAACATGGCTGAAGTCACAGGTCACTTGGGTGATTGGGCTGCATCTTCTGTCGGTGTCGGCTAGCAACTCTTTCTAAGTTTGACAGTTTGGGCAGGAAGTTCATCTCAGAGTTCTCCACAAGCACTTCTTGGACTAATGTCCCTGCAGAAGTGAACACATGTTCTCTTGCTGACTTCTTAACAGCAACACTGATTTTTGCCCTTGCAAGTGACCCAGGATCGGCCTCATGCAGATGTGGATGTAACCCAGCAGTGTAATGGTCACCTCTTTGTTTCACTGTAGCTCTACACCTCAGTTTCTTGCTTCTCACTGTGCACTGCCAGTCTTGGGAATATTCAGACGTCTTCCTGAAAAGGTTGTAGGTGAACCCTAAGGAGTCTATCAGCTTGGCCTTTCCCCTTTTCATTCCACAAGGCACAAGTGTGTAAGACAATGTGACTGGCCCAGGTTCAATCAGAGGGATTGGGTCAGTCAAGGAAGATTCCTGGACAACTTCTGGGATCTGGTAGGAAACATCTTGCATCACATCATCGTCATGGGAGGCATCATCAATTACAAGTGAGACAGCATCTTCAAGTGAGACAGCTGGGACAATATCATTTGCAGGTGGGACAGCTGACACTCTTGTGCTTTCAACTGTTGGGTTGAAAGATATATTCGAATCTTGCAGCTCTGTACAATTTCTGCATTTCCAGTGATCCAACTGAGCTACCCCTCTCACTAATCTCCTGTAGAATTCCCTTGTAACACCAGAGTTACATTTCCTATGCTGCCATTTGCTACACAAATCACATTGTAAACCTTCTTGCCTGGCTCCTACTGCTGCATCACAGACCACACATGAATCCCCTTCCATAATCATAAACCTGTATCATCAAATCAAGTACTTTAATTATGACAGTTTAAAATGACACCCCCTTTTATACACACCAGAAGCTACTCAATTACAATCAAGAATGATCAGCCCTGACTCCCAGTTGGCAATTATGTCAGATTGCATTCAGGATAAATCCTTCAAAATTACACATTGATAGCAATTTACTATTTTGACCCACTTCACACATCATGTATGAAGTTTTAGTTTTACTTTTATCTTTACAATTGCAATACATTTGAATTGCCCCTCTCTCTTGTTTACTTGTAATCCCTGTTTCACGGCTGCTTCTACATTCTATTCACACAGACAAACCAATCAGATCAAAGGATAATGGAAAGGGTTGGAAAGCATGCTTCCTGAAAGAGATTTGATATTTGAAGTAATTATTAATTTATTAGTCAATCGTTAAGGATATTATGTGCATCACTTAAGGTTAGTTATCCCTGAATATCCCTGTAAAAAAACAATCTGCATTGTCTTAAAATATTTTATTTCACGGGCTAACACCAACTCATGAATATTCATGAGCAAATCAAAACTGCGTGGTGGGAGACAAAAATATTACTAGCCATTTCTATTTGGAGTAAATGTCGCTGTAAAAGAACGATGCAGGGTCATTCTGAAATATTTTATTTCATGGGTTAACACCAACTCATGAATATTCATGAGCAAATCAAAACTACGTGGCGGGAGACAAAAATATTACTGGTCATTTCTATTTGGAGTAAATGTCCCTGTAAAAGAACGATGCAGGGTCGTTCTGAAATATTTTATTTCACAGGCTAACACCAACTCATGAATATTCATGAGCAAATCAAAACTGCGTGGCGGGAGACAAAAATATTACTGGCCATTTCTATTTGGAGTAAATGTCCCTGTAAAAGAATGATACGGGGTTGTTGTGAAATATTTTATTTCAAAGAACTTCAAAGAAGTTAGGGCTAATTGTGTAATTAACCCCCTCCCTCCTCCCTACTTTCCACCAATGGCAATCTTCAAAGAAGTTAGGTTTCTGTGATGCTAACTATGTACGGTAATTAACCCTCTCACTGCTCCCTACTTTCCACCAATGACTAGACCGAGTTTTCTGTCCCAAAATATGCCTTTTTAAAACTGATGGATGGCATTTTGGGACAGAGTTCCTCGCTACACAAAAAACTTCAATATCTGAAAATTACTGTCCCTTTAAACTTTAAAATATGCACTTATATGTATTAACAGAATAAAGCATTTAGATGCAGGAACACAATTTTCTGTGTTTGCAGTAATATAGACACTTTTTCTGCTCTTCCTGTTTGTATAAACAATGATAAAATTTGGCAAGTAAAATAAATTTTGGTAAATATATCCATAACTATGCAAAAAGTTTATTTCTTTTAATGCGGGGCACATCCTTGATACTCAAGGTGGTAGCCTAGTACATGTTTAATGTCAGGATGTGTGCCACTTGGTGCCCTTCAGGACGTTTATGTTTTTTGCATACTAATGCCATCTGTCTCTCGCCAATACATCCATCTTTAAAAAATTGGCTGAGAGACAGATTAAGCGGTCTAACCAATGACAATCTTCAAGTGAGCTTTCTGTGTGGCGAAACATCCAAAGTAATTATGTGCCGAACGGGTTTTGTGGCGAATGATCCGGTTACCGAAGTCACTCCCACCAAAATTTCCAAGTCGTAATTTCCGGTTGTATGTTTATCATACGTACTCACTTCGAAATGAGCGATATAAAGATAATTAACAACTATCACATAACCGATTATAAACCGCATAAAACATATACCTTTGAATGAGGTGGTGAACGTTTTAAATGGAGAGTTTTGTTATTCCATTACACTTTAGCGACAAAAATAATAACACTGAGATAAATATTTTTATTTCCTGAAAAATATAAACCGGAAGTACAATAAAAAAAGCAGGAAAGTTTTGGGTGGAAACTAAATTAATAATCTGGAGAAACTCGACCGAAACATTAATTAAAGAATGGAAATAAATTCAACACACTACCAAGGAAGCTTGCAATTTTGAAGTCAATTTGAATCAAATGTTAAAATTTAGTTGAAATTCATAAAGATTCTGCAAACCTTTTTCAATTGGGTATGACCAGTAAAATCACGATGAAACCAATGGCTGGAATCAGTTAGAGTATAATTGACAAAATCTGGTTTAAATATATAGTTGTCTGTGACAGTTTCATGTCATTGTAGCTTTCTTACTATAGTGATTACATCAACTGTACTTAGGGTTAAGGCTCTAAATTGCTCATATGTTATCATTTTGGTGAAAACTACATTTATAAGTAATTTAGAATTAATATAGCAATGATAATTTCAAATAGGACTTGTTTTATAAATGACAGATATTCATTTTTTTTACAAAATTTGCAAGTGTTTGAGCTAAGAAAGTTTTTTAGTGTGAACCATCGTTGTATTTTTTTAGTTTCCATAAATGATTTTACTGTTAATCTCTTAAATTTTTAATAAATTCAACAGCAGGGAGGCACCTCTTCATGTTTTTGTGGAAACTACACAGTAAATAATCTCACTTGTATTAAATTTTGTGCATTTTTTTTCATTTCATGTCATGTTGAAATAATAAATATATTTCTTTTTCACAAATATTTTTAAAAATAAATAAATATTTATTATGCATTTAAACAGTTTAAAGATAAATTGGTTTGCAACATTGTCAGAAATCATAGTTGAGTGTTTTTATAGCATGAAAACCCCATGGATCACTACATATATATTTTGCACATCATTTTCTGTTGGATTCAAACATGTAACCTAGCAGGCACAGACCTTTGAAAACACGTTGATTTAGTGTTGAAAATCAAACCTTTTTCCTCACTAAATCTAAGAATTTTTTCCGACATCAAAATGTAGTCATATTTTAGACATGAACTACTGGCATACTTACTTAACATTGGAAATTGGTCCTGATATAATTTCAACACCAAATCCAACTAAGATTTCTGACAAGAAAAAGTAGTCCTGTTTTACAAGAATAATCAACACTAAATCTTGTTTAGGTTTTGAACATTAAAATAGTTATGTTTTAGACAAGAAATCTTGGTGATGTTGGGTTAGAAGATTGATCCTAGCACTGATCTACACTTTTTTAATAATAAATACAAGTTTGTTTTCTTAAGGGAAAAATTAGTCATATTTTGGAATAAAAAAATACTGAATAAGGAAAAATGTATGACATGAGTATGTTAATTCTATACCTTCCCTGATAGTGGTGAGCTTTCCAGAATAAAATAATAATTATTGTGTAATAGCTATTTAATTTTGATTCCTCCTTAGTTCTTGCACTGTCCCTTTTTAATTTGTGAATTTTACCTACTTTTTATAGTTAATAAGTTTATTATTATTTTTATTAGTTAATAAGTTAATTACTCTACAGCTAAAATATATTTGGCTGTAGTCTCAAAGGATAACAGTCAAACTGGGTATCAATTTTTAAATTATAATTTTACACTGAAAACTACCCTTGTGGAAACTGCCCTCTCTACTGTACAAAAGTTACTTCATCTGCAGAAAAAAGTAGCATATTGGTGGATTATCAAAATCATTAGTATGCAATGAATATATTCATATTTATAAAATGTATGTACCACAGTCATTCCTATGTACAAGAAAAATACATTTACATAAAATAAGAAAATCAGTTGTCAAAAGCAGCATGAATCTAAGCTCTTCAGTTATAACATTTTATCACTCTGAGAGCACAAAAGCTCAGTGAGATCATGGGGCCCACATACTTATCTTATCAGTAATCTTTGCATTACCCAATTCTAGGTCTATGACTAAAACTAATTACTAACAGGACCACACAATAGGAAATGTACATTCTTTCTCAATAACATGGTGTGTGGTTGTCTAGCTAGGTCCACTCGTTTGTGTCCAAAGTTGAAAACTAATTAGGCTGGGGCAGCAATATGGTGAAGTTGTATACAAGTAGCTTTGCTGCTGGTTTTTTTTTCAAACTACACTCAAAAGATTAATATTTTGAAAGAAAGGCAGCAAAAAAAAAGCATTGTGATTTTCTTTGAGACTTTCTTTCTCTTTGTCTCTTTTTAATATAATATTTTAATAAGTTTGACTGGATAAAATAATTAGACACAGAGAAAGACACTTCAAAAATATTTGTTTAAATATATTACCAAGAATTCATCAGACTACTAAAATTGGATTATCCCAAAATAGGCACATAAAATAATGGATATCTAGGTGGAACATACAAAAGATCATAATATATAACCATATACTGAATGATGAAGTTTGATTGCATGCAATTTTATGAACTGACACAATGAAACAACAATCTTCAATAAACAAGTATAATCCTATATGCATGAATTAAATGGAAAATTACCATTTCACATATTATTATGAGAATTCAGCTAGCCACATGAGAACCAGTGCGCTACCAAATGAGAAATGTAAAATATAAATGCCATGATTCCATGAAATCAGTGTTGAAGTAACACAAATTAAAAAATTGGATCTAGCTAAGAACAATTTGCAAATTTGAAAGTATACTTCAGTATTATTTCACCCATTGGATTTCACTGATTTCACTAAAAACGGTTTGCAAAATCTACATGTCTTTCAACCAGATTTCACAATGATATTCAACCAGATTTTACCCATTGATTTCAACATGATTTCAACCATTGGATCCAACTAAAAAGGTTTGCAAAATCAACATGTATTTCAGCTAGATTTCACCATTGGATTTAATCTAATTTCAAAGTTGCATACCTTCTGAGAAATCATGTTGAAGCCCATGTATGGAATCAGATTGAATGTAATGGATGAAATCTGGTTGAAACATGTGCATTTTGCAAACCATATTTAATTCTATCCAAGGAGTGAAATCTGATGGGTGAAATCAAGTTAAAATACAAATAGAATTTTCAAATCAATTTTGGTTGACCGAAGCAGGAAAAGCCCAGTACTCAACATGCAGCCGCACAATCAATGCAAACTTTAGCGGCATAAAACGATATTAAAGCCTCAAAACTATAGCAAACATTTTGTAACTGCTGTAGGAATGTTAATTTATTGGTATGCATTCTAATTAAGTACCAATGTAAGATTTAATGATACAAATTTAAATATCCAGATTTATGAGTCTTGTAGGCTTGATCATGCATAGAGTGAAGAGCAGGAAAATGGTAGTTGGGTCGGAAAATGAAACTTCTATCTTGCTTGAAGATGCGCCAGTTGAAAAGGTAGAAAATTTTCTTCATCTTAGGAGCATCTTCGAAATGAAGAGAGGCACAGATACAAATATTTGAAGGATTGGTAAAGCTAGGCAAGCTTACATATGTAGCTAAACTGTATAGACATCCAAAGTCCTGTCTGCAGCACTAAAATAAATCTATTCAATACAAAATAACTCCTCATTTTTACCTTCAACATTCCCAGGCTTAGCTCATTACAATGTACATTACACATACGTCTGCCACTATGAAGAAGATTCAAGCCTTTGTTAACAACTATATCAGGAGGATCCTCAGGATATACTGGTCAAACACAACCACAAATCAAGAGCAGGAACAATAGCAACAATCAAAATAGACAGCAGCTTGCAGGGTTTTTAACTCTTGCGTTGGAGATGAACAGGGCCCACCTATTAGACATTATTCAATAAGTTGTGTTTTACCCTGGTCTTGGTGTTTATTCAAAACACTGGGAAAACACCCAAAATTGAGCACTCCAATGTAATTTGCATATCCCCCACTCCATTAAAATCAATGCAGACCTGGTGTTTCTACCAGAGTTTCTACCAAAACTCCTGTTCATTAGTAAGTCAATTAGTCATGTGTCACAAATAGGAAAGTTAATTCTTTAATTATGTTAGGGATGTAAGGGAATCAGACTAGTTTAATTCTATGTTCACAAACGAAATGACCTGAAATCTAAAGCAAAAAGGTATTGTAATGGACAATTTGATATCCTTAATATGAAAATCAATGTATGTAATTCACCAAATTTTAATAATTATTTTTAAAGTTCAATAAAGAAATATCACTAAACTTATACATATGATATAAAATATTCATTCTTCACTTAATAATGGGAAACTGTTGACGAACAAAAGTGACATATTGACAAAAATACACTTACTTTGGTTATAAGAGTTTTACCTTTTACAAAATCCACCTCTTAAAGTTGCAACTTAAATTAAAACCTACATTTTAATGCATTTTTATTTTAGTGGTTTTAACCAGCCTCACATACCAAATAGTTATGCATGTTTCAGGACAAATAAGTATGTGGAAATTAAAATATAAAATTTTCTTATTGTCATAATCTTGCATGAACAATATATTGAATAATTACAGATTCGAGCCCTCACTGTGTTTTTATTCAATACTTCCTTTCACAATACTGACCTACATCTGAAATTGAATACAAATCATTACAGATTCCATAAATTTGTAATTAAATGTCTCTTGTTTCATAAAAGTTCCAAATATGAAATCTTATAACCGAATCAGTCAATATTTAAAACATAAAGACAGTATGGATATTTAATTGTTTTGGTAGATATAGTTTATTTTCAGAAGCAATCTAAAACAATGTGTTTATGATCCCTGTCACTGAACATAATTCAAATAAATGTCAAATATAATCTCACAAAGAGTAAAGTTGATAGCCTGTCCCAAAATTATCATTTGTTAAACAGGTTGTTAAAACCCCAACTTTGACCTTTGAACTTTGCTATTTGTTATCTATTGTTGGGGAACAAGTTCACTGCAAAACCTGAACTGGTATTCAAGAAGATTCTTCGCTAGGACTTAGGTCAAGACTTTTTTATAACTTTCTGGGAAAACTTTGCTGAGACTTTTGTTTTAGTCATAGAGGTATTCACAAAACTGTTAAGACCAGTTACAGGCTAAGGCAAGGTGATAACTTTAGGACTGGCAGGTATGAGTATTAAGTTTTTGAAATAGATCTTAAATATGGTTAAGATGTTATGATGTTATTTAAACATTTCAACTTTATATCTTGTACTTTTGCACAGATTATTTCTACATATTTTTATTTATATGCAGAGCCTATTTTTGCAAGGAAAATCTAGGACATAATAGGAAAACTAGCAGATGTCTGTTGCTTGCAATTGCATGGACTAGATTTTGGTAATAACTATTTTGTAGTTAACTATTCTAGTTTGATTGTCTGGCTGATATCATTTTTTTGTTGTGTTTTTTAAATTTAAGATCAAAGTGTTAGTTAAGTCACCATTTGTGCATACAGATTTAAGATAAACTTAGCCGAGAAAAAGGTATCTTAAGTCTGAGACCACAGCTAATCCTAAGGCCATGGGGCCCTATTAACAAAGGGTCTTACACTTAGAATGTACATGGGCTAAGTCACCGACAACAATTTCATCCTTTTGTCTTAGCCAAGTCTAAGGACTTACATTGATTTCACAAAGGGTGACTTAGCTAAGTCCAAGCTTATCAAATTACCACAGTGGTTTCATGTGTTATATCACCTTTTACTTCTATGCAAAAATATACTATTAGTGACATAAATCATTTTTGACACATTTTATCTTATGTAAAAAATCTTGTAACCACATATAAACTTCACAAGGACTACTTTTGGGAGATGTTCTATACATTTATATTTTATTTGTAGCCATTTCAAATTTTTGAAGTGGAAAAAAATTATGACAGTGACATTTGAGTCTTTGTTTACAAAAGTTAAGCCCACTCACAGGTGAACTTAACTTTGAGCCCAAGACTTAGCCAAATCCTAGAGTTTGGTGTTTTGTCAGGTCCACTCAGTCTAAGAACAAAGACTCAGTTTGAATTAAAGACTGAAGTCTTAAATTTAAATCTAAGTCCAGACTGAGTCCTTTTCTGACACTGGCCCCTGGGCTAAGTCCGTTTTTTGAAGCTGACACTGTGTGTTTATCACATAGAATATGCTATATTGAGTATATTTATAGTCACAAGTTTGATGTACACATATATTGCTTAGTTAGATTGGAACAATCTATTTTCAGAAAGCAGAGGATCTGTTTTCATAAAGAAGTATAGGAGCTCTAATCCATTCTTTGCAATCCAATTTTAAGAAAACTTATTGCCCACTGTATTGGGTCACTTTTCCAAATCTATATGCGATTTTGTTAAACTTGGGTTAATTCTAAACCAGTTTTGTTAATTATTGGGTTGTCGGTGCCCACTTTTGGCTTCTTTGCGGTCATTCGGGTGTCAGGATCAATGAATTGGTCAGTTCTGTACATGAGTAAATATTATATACACAATTGATTCATGAATACTATATTCATGCTATTGTGAATCAGATAACTGTCAAAGGTCTTCATATTATTGTGGATCAGATAACTGTTAAAGGTCTTTCTAAAATTGATGTTTAAATGTTTGTGTAATAGATCTTACTGTTTTATTTCTAATCAGGGGTCTTGCAGAGCAGTGATTGTGTTGATGCATGTCCCTTATGAAGTTAGTATTTTATGAATATGAAATGCTAACATAAAATAACTTTTAGTGGAATAAATGATATAGTTATCCCAATTCGTGGGGTTTTCTGGTTTTTTTTTTTGTTTTTTTTTTTTTTTTGGGGGGGGGGGGGGGGGGGGGGGGGGGGTTCCTTGGGGAATGAAAACTGCCTCGTCCAAATATGTAAATTTTTAGTGTTTCTCCCGGTGTTTTGAAAAAAAACCACCAAAACCAGAGTAAAACACTGCTTATTGAATAATGTCTATTGGAAACCTCTCACAAATATTAGCTAGGAAGCTTGCAATTTTGAAATAAGGTTGAATCAGATGGTGAAATCTAAAGATTCTGCAAACCATTTTCACTTTGGTATGACCAGTGAAATTATGTTGAAGGGTGGAATCAGTTTGAATATAATTGGCGAAATATGGTTAAGCAAACTGATTTGTGTTTATCGCCACTTTCAATAGGCCACATCAAAACCGGTAGTCGAGTCAATTGCTGAAAGTATTGCACACCTGTTGTGTGGGAGATTCGATTCCGACAACCATCTGGCATCAACAAGTAACAATATTGATTTTTTTTCACTTTTCATGAGACAGAGAATCAAACCAAGAAAATTAGAAATGAAAGTGTACTGAACAGCAATCGAGTTCATTTTTTTTACTCTTTTTGCTATAATAACAACATTAAACATAAAGCAATAGTATGCACTACAAAAACCTTAAAATTTTTCATCATATTTATTGGCAAAATTGTAAGATCCACTGGATCTTGTATAAAGGTGTCCGTCTGCAAAGACAACAGTTGAGCCAAAGATTGTCAAGATAATTACTCAGATTATCTTTGTTAAGAATTAATATAAATCACCTCAGACGCTATGAGTTAAACCATAATGCACGTCTGACCAAATGAGACAGAAACAGAGAACTAGATCTTTCAGGAATATTTGATTAAACGTAATTGAATATCCATGTTTATAAAGCTGACAAAGTATGTCCTACATCGAAACTTGTCACAACTAGCAAATACATCTTTGAGATCTTTTGTAATAAATGTTATATTTTCTGTCCTATCACAATTTTGAATTTGAATGGTCTGCATTATTAAGTTTATTTAACTTTAAAATATAGTTCTAATAACCTATGATTTAGTTGCCTACATTGATGTGGAGTGTATGCACATTATGCCACAGGTATTACAATTATCTATGGCAAATGTCAATTGTACCTTATTGTGCCTTGAGATTTGATATTTTATTGGGTTGTTAAAGTATTTGAACTGCTGATATCTATTAGGATTGTTCATCATTATTATAAAGAAGGCTCATTTGACACTTTCATTTTGACTAATAATTACAAAATATAAGTTCAAACCACACAACACACTACACCATGGAAAGACACATAATGAAGACGAAATGATGCCATAGAACTGCATCTTTTCCATAAAGCGTCGAATTTATTTTGTATTGATTGACTTTATTTATTTTGGGTTTTCGTTTGCTTTCAACACTGTACAGGTCATATCATGACGGGCAGTTTTGTGGGCAGAGGAAACCAGTACATACAGTTGGTCAAGTTTCTGTACTGTAAACTGCCGATCATCGGTAAACAACTACCAACTTTCCCACATAAGGTCCAGGGTTTGAACTGCTGACTTGATTGGCATGGGTCATCATCACCCAACATTACTTTCAACGCATTTAACAGCAGGTGGTATAAGGAATTGAAGAAAGTATTGGCACACCAATTGGCCAGCATTCTGAACTGTAAATCAATGGACACTGGTAAGCAGCAATCAACTTTCCAACTTCGGGTCTAATTTGTGACCACAAACTCTAAAATGGGATGCGAGCATGATCAGTTGACCTTTATGCATCTTTAGACGGGACACCAGTCCACTTTACCAAAAAGGGACTGGAATCTGTGGTGACCTTTGCCTAGTCCGTCTCTATGCATTGTAGTCGTGGAGCTTCAATAATTTTTTAAAATCACATTACTTATATATATTTTAAACTAATCTATATTTAGCTTTAAATTAGATTTATAATAAACTTTATTTTAAAAGGAAAACATATTTTCTGAGTGATAATTAATGATAGCTTTATACTTTTATACTGGTGCACATTTGTATTTATAACAAAATTTATTCCTTATCCGACAACATTATGCAAAAAAGGGGGCGGTTGCTAAATATGATAATGTGCAAAATTTAAGTTTAGGATAAAAGTATTTTATTACCATTTATCTTTATTGCCAGGTGTCACCACCAACGCTAGTTATCCAAAAATGGTGGGCTGGTATATGTATCTTATACTTCGTCCCTGATGATAATTAAAATCAATTCCATCAAATCGTGTCTCTCAAATAACATTTCATGGTTGTTGCAATTGCACTTTTTTTTACCTATGACTGAGCTATTTTTTTATTTTGTGACCCCCTTTTCCATTGTGACATCAAAGCTTAAAATAAGACAAAACATAAGTACATAATCATCCTCTTTTCACCAACTATTCTACCTCAATTATAAAGCCTAACTCACCATGAGAAGATACAAGATCAGAGCAGTTCATTCAGAGAAATGTGAGGCTACTACCCATGCCATTACTGAGTTGATGATACATGACAAAATAAGTAAATAAAACAACAGATGTGGGAACAAAAACAGATAGTGTTTTATTGCTATACAAAGGCATTGCACATTATCAGTTCACAATGATGGCTTGCTGTCAAGAAATGGATAATTCAGCAGGTGGTGTTACTTGAATTTTGATGTCAGATGTTACCATTAAACTTCATTCAAACCTAGAAAAAAAAACAGAAAAACCAATCTGATACTCCATTGAATTCTGGCAAAATACTCTCCCTATAATATAAAATAAATTGTCCTGTATAAATAATAATAAAAAAAAATCACATAAAATCATGTGGACAAAAGTCCGGCCCAAGACTTGTACATGTACGAGTGTTGGATTTCATCGTATAAAATACTCTGATGTAAAAAAAGCACAAACATAAACTCCTGGTGTAAAAAGAGTTCGTAATACCGGTATTACAAGATGGTCACTTAATAAATTCTTGTAAAATACATTGCTTATAAAGAGTCTTTGTTGGAGACTATTTTGTCAGGAAAGTGGAAGTGACGTCATAGTTGCAGGTCTGGTGTTTGAACAGGCTTAGCGTTGTTGACACATGGACTTTAGTTCTTCGGTCCAGCCATGACTTTCTTGATGAAGTCTGAAATTATAAGAATAAACTGTCTTAAAATGGTACATATAAAGAACTGCAGGGTATTTTAAGTCCTTCCCCTGTTTTGGGGGGAGGAGGGGGTGTAGTAGTGTGAGACAGTCTTGTTGGTACTGTATAAACCACAGCTTCTACTGATATCATTTTAAATGATTTAATAAGATATGTAGTCATTGTACTGGATTGTTGTACTGGATCTCTAATTCCCCAAAATTAAAGACTGTTTATCAATGCCTCTGAAGTACTTTAGCCTGCCATTCAGAATAGACCGAACGACAGAAGATCACCATATATGGTGGTTATCTGTGTCACTGTGTGTCTGCCTATACTTAGGATTGAACCAAGTTCCTCTGATTTCTATTGTTCTTTCTTGAGTGTGTTACCTACTGGGCCAAAGTGGCAGAAAGCTTTATAACCAGAATCAAAATTATTCGTACTTCCTTGTTTCGGGATAATTTTCTACAAAAAAGAGTTTTATATGGAACAGAGATTTACTTACTGAGGAGCTTTAACAAAGAGGTAAGGAGGGGTTCTTTTGAAAAATTGCTATTTAACTAGATGTTAAATTTCTTGAATATACAGTTTAGATACCTGGGCAACCCTTATTTTAAGCCAAAGGTTTCTGCTGTATTGAAACAACCTATTGCAATAAGCTGTCTTGTTGTTGCCACTTCAAATAATTTATGTTAGCAAAGGCATGAATTGTGGCACTATAGATTTAGACATCTTGGCTTGGCAAAGTAAAATAAGACAAGAAAGTGTGTTTTACAATATATACATGTACTTTCTTAGAACTGTGTTTCATTATCCATCCTGAGTTTTGAAATGTGCATGCAGTCTCAGTATTTTGGTGTATGGCTATGAAAGGAAAAAGATGACCAAGACTGATAAATATAACATGTCAGTAACATTCCACCATACCTTCATACTTGAGGTTTCCATCTAAGTCTTCAGTAGTGTCAGTATATTTCAAAATGTTGTCAACATCACTATCCTGGAGACGTTCACCTGGAAAAAGAACCAAGAATGGTAGCTGGACATTTTGCAACTGTAAAAATACAGTACAGTGAAGACCAAAATCATTTCCTTAGAAATATAGAGTATATGCTTAAAACTGATAGTTCTCGGCCAGAGGCCAGATTTAAGGATTCAATTCCAAAATCTGAGGGTTCCTTTTCCCAAATCTAACATTTGTTTTAGACTAACGATTTTTCACTCAGTTGGTATTCAGTAAAGGCTATAACAGAACATCAGAATGTTTTGATAGACAGGTAAAATCTCAATATCTGGGACGAAAACTCAGCTGGCCAAAATTTCTGAAACTTAAGACCAAATGATGACTTGAGGTGCTTCATGAATGCAGACCCCTGACAGGCCTGTCAACAGGATTACAGATGGCACTTGTAGCTGTTATAAGTCAAAGTTAGGATTTTAAGTCCCAATTAATCCTCTGGATCATATTGGGACAAGACAACAGCATTGTCACTTGTGGGAGTCGAACTCATACAGAAGTGACAGCCTGTGATTAGATGCCAAACCCGCAAACCACTAGGCCATCGATGTCTCTGCGGCTGTTGTACAAGAATGGATAGTAAATATCCAAATAGTTCAGGTATGGATTACAAACAGCATACCAGCATTTCATCTTTCACATGTTTATTTGCTGTAGGTCAAGGATGCTATGATGCAGTTGAGAGCTCGAGCTTATGCAAACTTTAGATGTTCTGCCAACTTAATGATAGGCATATTTAACTAAAGTATCTGACCTATTAATTTGAATCATACAACGGAATCATATAACATTTAAACAAGGCAACATATCATATATTTTGTCACAATTGTTCTTTGCTATTCATATCAATTTTCTGCATTGCAATGATAAGGCAAGACATACCAATGGGATTGGCTAAGCAGATAAAAATATATTGAAGACCCAGTCATGGAAAGGCTCCCTTTGGCTATTTAATCAAACTTCCTTGCATCCTTTGACTGGTTTCAACTTGTCAATTGTGATCTTGGGTAATGCAATACTGACAATGCTTAATAGGCTTAATAGTGGATGTCAGTATACTTTGTACTTAAAACACACTAGTCAAACTCTCTCAAAGTACTTCAGTGATTTCTCAGTTCCAAAGAAAAAGCACTGGTATTGGAGTACTTTGTTTCCGAGATGGGGGCCACTGAAAAGTACTTTGGTACAGTTCCACATACATGTTCATATACTGGGGCCGATTTCATTAAAGGACTTAAACTAAGTCCCTTTATTGGCTAAGTCAGGGACTTAAATCTAAGACTTCAGTCTTAGCTAGGTCTGGGACTTAAAATGGATTTCACAAAGGTGACTTAGCTACGTCCAAGCTTATCAAATAACCACAGTGGTTTTCTGTGTCATGTGACCTTTTATATCTATTCAAAATATAACATTGGTGCCATATGTCCTTCATTTGATGTATTTTATCAAAGGATAAGGGGCTGTTTTGAAATGGGAAAACCTTGTTACCACATATAAACTTCCCAAAGACTACTTTAGTGAGGTGTTCTGTGTAAGTATACTTTATTTACAGCCATTTCAAATTTTGAAGTGGAGAAAAGTTTATGGCTGCCATATTTAAGTCCTCTTTACAAAATTTAAGCCCACTACCCCCCAGACTTAAAGTTAAGTCCACTGACTTAGCAATTTCATGGACTTAGCTGCTTTGTGAAATACGCTAAGTCTAAGACCACAGACTTAACATTCTTTTGACAAAATTTAGACCAAAGTCTTAAATTTAAGTCTAAATCTGGACTTAAATCCCTTTGTAAAATCGGCCCCTGAAGTACTTCTCCAAACTCAATCCACACTTACCCATGCAAGTGAGTACGTGCCTGACTTCAGCAGCAGAGATGTAGCCTTGACCTTCCCTGTCGAAGGTCTTGAAACCCTCCATGAAGTCAGCAAAAGTGCCAGTGTCAGTCTCCCCACTCATGGCTTTGTAGATGGGTAGTATCTCCTCGAACTTGTATTGTTTCTCTCCTGTGGATAGTAGTTGCCAAACTTAATAATACTATTCAATGACCCATAGGTACCAATCTGGAATTCTTCAGGTATTTTAAATCTTAAGGGACGGGTAAATATGAAAAAGGTAATCCTAGTTTTATCCATCTAGATGGAATCATGCAACTTTGTGTGTTTTGCTGCCTTCATAAATAAAATGAAAAAATCCCACCTTTACAGCACGTTATTGTAAACAGATTTATGGCCTATATTCTGTTTAACCTCTTAAGGGTACGTGCCAGAGAGGGTGTGTTATGGCAAGGGTAGAAATGTTAAACCAATATAAAGACAGCCCCATAGTTTAACATTAATACTTTAACATTATTTATATCACACAGAGTAAAAGTATTTATCTACATCAGTGTTATATGCAATATAAATTGTCTATAAAGATTTTTAAGATTTGAATAAAAGTCATTTTTGCTAGCAGAGTATTGTCAAATTAATCATACTGTAACAAGCTAATACATACATTTTTAGCATTTTTACAATGGATTAAATGCATTGTTATTGTTTTATCTACCCATGATTACAGTTTTATAACACAGTTTCATTTAGATTTAGGCAATAGCAACTAAAGGTTAAGTCATTTTTCAGACCTAGTGGTCCATATGACCAGTGCTTATAGCTGGTTTCTGTAGCATGAAGTAATTCAGAATATTAGTACGCCTGTGAACATCATACAAACCAGTTGCATGTTTACTTCACCACACACCCATTTGTACTCCTGGGTGAAGAGGGATCAAATATGTGTAAAATACTTCATCCAAAGGTACAATCTCCATGATCCGACCAAGGGTTGAACCTAAGAGCTTCCACTCAAAAGTCCAGCACCTTAACTACAAGATCGCAGAGACCACAATAGCAGACTAAACATTCTTTCCACAACTCTTTATGTACAAATTCATAAGTATAATTGTATACATTTTTTTGCTAAAATGTATGACTTAGAAATACAATTTAGCCTACTCTGAAATCTGAAACAATCTAAACCAAACAATTTTAGACAAAAATGAAAGACATATATAACTGTATTCATAAAAGGTTTGAAGATTGGAAGATGTAAAATTATATCCTTCACATTACTACTTGGCAATTTGGCACACATCCAAAAAAAAAATCAAGTAATCGATGAATTTATTCACCAGCCAGTCAGAAACCCTGATATAAAATTATGATCTGTAAGCTGTGTATTAATTGGTCATGAAGTCGGCAAAAATGCAAGTGTCAGACTCCCCACCCATGGTTTTGTGGATGGGCAATATCTCTTCAAATGTGTATTATTCCTCTCCTGTGGAAAGAAGTTGCTGTGTATAAATTGGTTCATGTGTCAATTTAAAGCACTGATTGCAAGTAAAAACTATATGATGACCCCCCTTATAAAGACTTCCAAAATGTTAACAAGACATTAATAAGACACTGCATGGTGTCATTGCATGTTAAACCTATACAAATACTAGCAAGAATTGCTATGATTTTGTAATTTCAGTTGTGCCAAATTGCGTTGTCTACAGTAGGTTGTGGAGAAATACAAAACATCTGTACAGCATTGTTAAATGATTTATCTTAAGTATCATTTACTTACAATTATGCCATGCCTTGTTTAAAAATAATTCTGCCTGTTTCCATGTGATGCGATCAACAATTTACAAGTATACTGTTCAGTCCTGATCAAAGACGGTATATAACTGAATATGATTGCCAACTTGCAATGGGTGATATGCAATAGCAAATACTTTATGAATCACTTTTAACCTTCCTCTCAGTATTTGTTGCACATTTTATTTAAAGTACTGTTTGCTGCAATCGCACTGCCAATTCGGCCACATGGGTAAACAGACATCGTCGAAAAAGACATGCAACCAAGTAATGTACATGAAACGTATGCTTTAACATCTAACAAGTAAAGCATGAAAGTAGATTTATTAGACTCAGTGATAGACCTGTTGTGAATACAGTGACAGTGTTTTAGACAATAAGAGTGGTGAAACACATTAATGGTGTTAGACAAGACTAGAGGGTTTGAGGGTATCATATCAGGGTGGATGTGTTCACACACTTGATGGGAGGGGGGAAGGGAGGAGGGGGTTTGGGAAATTCAGACATTTCATGACCTTCAGTGCTATCAAAAGAAGACAAAACTGTGTATTCTAAGCACACAACAATGGGATTGTATTGGCACCATTGCTGCGGTGAGGATTTACCATCTAAATTTATTGAATTCCACTTCAAAGACTATACAAACTGACTTGAACACATCATCAAAGAAATGATTGGTGTTTCTTGTCAAATGACACATTTTTTGAGTAGCTTTTAACGTCTCATTGTTAATGGTGTTAATAACATTATTTCCATATGCCTCTAAGTGAACAGATGTCAAAATATTTCAAATATATTTCTTCTTGGAAACAGTTAATGCTGAAGATGCAAAGTACAGCTACTGCTAAAAGTAGCTTTATTTATAATGGTAATGCTTAACTGGACAAGAGCATGAATATCTTGGATTTAGAGATTATCTATCTTGATCTATTTCAAGTTTGTTAACACAGTTTTTTTTAATTGAACAAATTCTGGAAAAAATAAATTCTAGAATTTCTCAAGTTTTCTCAAGACTATCATGCTAGTGTGTCTGTTGCACGCATGCGCATTTGTAGATCACATGACGTTCCAGAGCGAAGCAACATGGGCTTTCAAAAAATATATAAACAAAAAAGGTGAGGAAAAGATGGAAAGAAAACGGAAAATCTGAAAGTAAAAATGCATGCTGAAGATGAATAAAAGACTCAAAATAATATATAGTAGATTGTCCATGAATTACTAACACATTGTGCAGTGGAATATCTAACTCATCAGTATATGGCACTAATGTGTGTTAATAAAACATGGCTGCCACTGAGATCATGTGGACAGCATTGAAGGAAGGAAAGCTTGACAAACGAGAACTCTTTACTTGTGAATACAATTAAATAGTCTAGTTTTGCTATATAAATTTGCTCACAGAATGACACTGTTTTAAAGTCAGTATATTGCAAGTCAGTTTGGATTTTGTCACTTGATAAAGGAATTTGTAAGACTAGAGTTCATCAAATGTCAAGATGAAAAAGACAAGACTCTGAAAGCAAGCAGATATTAATAAAAATAGATTACAGGGTACTTGGGTTTGGGGGTGTTTGTAGGGTGAAGGGTTTGGGGTTTACAAAGACAAAAAATAATATCAATAAAGAAAATGGAAGATTGGGTTATTTGTGTTAAGGTTCCTCCACGGGATGTTTGCTGGCAGGAGAACATCAACGGATGCAGATTTTTTGCAGTCCAAATGGATGTGAAAAGTGTTACCCAGTTTCTTGGTGCCACCGTGTTTATACACGATTTCCTGTGTGGGGTTCATGTTACAACATCTGAGAAACTCGCCCAGTTTCACACCATCGACTAAGCCGTCACGACCATCCCAGAAATCAAAGAGGTCGAATACCTCCTTTGCCTCTGTAAACAGAAAGTCACCCAAGATATTAATAATTGTTGCTAAATACATCGTCTACATAGTTTTAACCAGACAGGACTGTGGCTGACATAAAATATTTTTGGGATTGTTTTCTTTGGTCAAGCATTTTGGCTTATAGTGTCTAAAGCGGTCTCAAAAAAAAGAATATTGAATTTTGGTTGCAGCCACATTCCATATGGCAGACCCACATGATGGAACATGTGGATTGTATACGCATGAATATACAGATGATGATTCTCCACTGGCCATCATTTCACGGTGTCCCTACCTAATTTCTTAGTTCCACCGTTTTCATAGATTACTTTGTTGGTAGGGTTCAGACCAATGCATCTCATCACCTCACCCACCTTGAAACCGTCCACTAAGCCATCCCGACCATCCCAAAAATCAAACAAGTCAAACACTTCTTTCACCTCTGCAATAGAGAAATAGCTACAACACAATAATACATAGATGACCATTGCCTCATCAATTATCACTTTCATAACACCCTGTTCACACTATTTCTTAAGTGTGTTAAATTAACACTTCCATCAAATATTTAATATATAAACGGCAATTCACATTGATTAATTATGAGCTTAGCAAAATGTAATCTCAAGGCTGTAAATTTTCTTGAATTTGTACTCACTTGGAAAGCTGCTGTGATTATTTTAAGAGGTTAAAAGCTATTGTTTTGGATTTGTAGAGATTTTGAATGGTTCAAACTATTGTGGGAGTCTCCGGTCTAGGATCGCATTTCATAAATTTTCTCTTACTTTGTGCTCTGGTCGGTTACAGTATCCATAGTTTAACTATGTAGTGTAATGGTCTATCACATAATAACTTTGTGGATCTACAGAGGAAAACTGTTATTTCCATATGACTCTTTAGTAAACATTTACCCCCTGTTTTGACTACCCTCTATCTGTTGGGATGGAGAAATTTGACGTGACCTTCAAATGCAGTTTTATGGACACACAATTATCTTTCTTTGTCAGGATCTTAACATGTTCATGGTGGAGGGATATAAGAATGTTCTTGCCATTCAAAACCACCAATCAATGGCCACCAATGATCGTATATTTCAAATCTATTACAATGGATGGTGTTCGAAAACCACAATTTCAGAGATGGCAGCTTGATACCAATGGACAAATGAGGATTCCCTTTGTCAATGAAACCTGTGAATCATATTACTGTAATCAGTTTTAGTAAGGGCGATAACAGGGTTGTTCTTACTTTATTCTTCTTTCAAATGCAGCCAGAAAAGCCCAAGTATATAGCATTATCAATACATTCTAAGTATGAACGCAAAAGTAAGTCTTTCTGTGAATAAAAAACTGTCCAGCTCTATTTTGTACTTCCTTAAAGCTTCATATGATGCACTATGACGAAGAGGTCAATAATTACAGATATGTGCAACTATTTCTTATAAAGAAAGTAATCCATAAAATAACTATAATATTATGATACTATAGGGCGCAAGATATTCATTAATTAACGAAATGCTAATTTAAGTAAATCAATTTTCGGTTCCACTGTAAATAGTTGAGACTAAACTATTTCTTAAGTTCAAACAAACTCAAAGGTAAATCCATAAAATAACTGTAATATTATGATACCATACTTGGAACTGTTTCCAAGATATTTATTTGCCAACAAAATACTAATTTTGAAAAAAGAGTAAATCTTTATCCTAAAACTGTGTGGCATCTTATAGTGAATCAGTTGCAATCATAAACGAGGTTTTTTTGGATGAACTATGAAGCATTTGAGAGTTCTGTAAATCCAAGAAATTATTACTCTATTAAAACTACACAAACTATTGCAAGAGAAAGTTATACCTTCAAGCAAGTCCTCTGAAAACTCATTACGAAAAATACTGCTATCCATTTTTTAAGTGTAACAATACACAAATAATAAGTCTGTTATATGAAAAGGTCAGTTTTCTATTGAATTAGGCCTTTCTGTTAGCACTAAGCTGACGAATCTCTATAATCAGGATGCTTGAAACATTATCTGGTATATGGTATTGACACAATTATTTATTGTTGTTTGGATTCAGATAATAGTGTGGTTACTATTGGTTACCTTATATCTGATATGTTTCTTAAGATTTAGCTTCTAACCTTAATTTGTGTGCTAGAGTAAGTTCAGCTTTCAAACATATTAGTGTACTGGTATAAAGTACAACATTTTCAATACATCTTATATATATATTGCTATTTCCCAACTCAGTTAATTTTGCTTTAGTTCATTGTTAATTATGTGATCAATAATCATAGTCCAATGTACAAATCACGGTAGAAGGTCTAATTTGAACGATGTTGTCATTTTGTTGACATTCTACACTGGTCTTTCTACCGTGACCTTTATATAAAAAGATCATATCTAAGTTACAAAATATATTTTAACAATGAGTTGAATTTTTATTTAAATCCCAACAGGAATTACTTTATTAATGGGTCAATGAATCACCAGAAATGACTGTGGATACTTTGGACCTGGCCATAAACATGATATTCTCATGTTTACCTGCTAGATAAATCCCACTTCAAGTTGGGTCAGGAATCGACCCAGGCCATAAGAAGCATGGATGTAAATAATGCACACTGTATGGTAAATATACTGAATTACATTTCTTAAGGTGCTGGCTAGCATCTGACGCCTTTCCCACCAAAGGTCTTGCCAGGATTAGAACACATGCCTTCAAAGGTACGGGATAAGTATGTTACCATAGAATAGCACAGCTGGTGAGAGAAGGCTTGTTGAAAATGTACAAGTCAAGACTGTGTATTACACAGTAGCTAGTATTGTGAGATAGCTTATTGCGTAGGATTAGCGATATGTGTAAAGGTCAACCACTAAGCCATACAGTGACCCATACAGATAATCACACACCTACTATATATACATCTTTGTACACTGGCCTTAGCATAAATATGCACACATTTCAACCTGTTCATCGTCCTGACAAGAAGGTTAAGCTATATGTATTTTGTATATGCTATATATATTTAGACTCTGTCTCCTAATACTTATTTTCTGTGCAATCTTTTTGGCTTATTTTGTGTATGCACAGACCACAGAGAAAAAAACACATTTGTTTATCGCAACATTTCCTTGCTATGTCTGAAGATAACTGCGTTACAGAAACACTGCACTTGGTTTCCAGGCATTTCTGGGTAGACCTAGCCTTGTATTGGGCTTGGATATATGAAAGAATTTAAACAATGACAGTTTGTTTTACAGAAAAAAATGGTTTGAAACAGTGGTTTGGTATAATGATAAACACTGAAAAGTTTACTGTGAATAATATAATAAAGAAGTGGCAATCACTTCCCCCAAAATTAAAAAAAAATTATTATTTTATCATAAAAGTAGCAAAATGGGCTAGTTGTGTAGATTTGAACTCAATAATACAACTTTAAAAGCAAAGTTGTCTACATTATCAATGAACGTGTGTAGTGTAGAATTTATTCAAGAATCTACACATTTCCTTTGCCTAAACTAGTTTTTATTTAATATATGTTATTTCAACAACAGAAAATCTGGTTATTCGACAAAGAGATATTTAGATATATAGTCAATTTACATTTTGTTTGAAATGTAAGAAATTGTAGAATTTGAAAATAATTTTGTCACTAAAGCTAGATTTTTAGCAATATAAAGTAATTTCCAACTTTTAAATGATCACAATTGATCCAATAAACATAGGTATCTTGGAGTTGTTTCTATTTATAAATTCTCAATCAATAGATTATAATTGTTTATTAATTAATAAATCAATTAGAGATTTATATATCCATAGCTGTGATGTCTTGAAGACATAGTAATAGTAAAAGTCTGTTCTGATTTATAAAAATCAATGTACAGTTGTATACGTTTCTTTCATTCTTTGTACTTGCCAATTATATTTTCACTAAAGTATTTTATGCATTGAAGCCTAAGAAAGACTAGAAGTCTGTTCGAGTGTGTGTATTTTTTCTGACATTACTCACGGCTTTCTCTACTAGTATTTATTTCCTGGATAGGAACAGTGGTTACTATGGTGACTAATCCAGAACTATTCCAGTGTAGCAGGGAAGAAAAAAACCTCATATATACACAAAGTAATCTTTTATACTGGCATGGAAGTATGTCTGACTATCTGTTGTTTTTGTCCAATTTCAGCATTTGATGCAAAATATAGTTTTCAATACATGTATATTGCTTCCTGTCTTTAGTTTTACTTCCCTTAATGTGGCACGTACAGACAGTAACCGTTTGTGTTGGCACTGTAAGAGCTTACAATGTACTATGTCCTGTCGTAATAAAGCACTTGTCCTAATGTGGCACAAACAGAAAGTAAGCTATTCCACTGGGAGTGAGTATGATTATGTGAAGCTTTTGTCAATAAATGTATAGATGCAAAACGAGAATTTACAATATACCGCTTAATGTCGCAATTTAGCATGTCCCTGAAAGCATCACAAACCGGAAGTAACCATACATTTAAAGTGTATCCAGGTAAAGTCAGCAGTACCTGAATCTGTAAGCTTTTGTAAGTTGTACCTTAAGACACCAGCTTTATGTAGATATGTTATTATCAGACAGTTAATAGAGTTTTCTCTTGAAAGTGGATAAATTGGCATTTTTAAAGTAAATTATATTGAGTGTGTTTCAATAAATATTATAATAAAACACAATCTACGCTCGTTTGCATACAGGAAGTACAATTACATGATGCAATTGTGTCAAATTAGGGCCGAAATTAATACATAAATTATGCAGCTAACCAGCTAGTTGATCATGTCAAATGAGAAAAAGTTTTGTTTTTCTATTGTCAATGAAAACAGAAAAAAATGTTTTTTGTGACTATCAAGCTGCCATTTTAAAAGCACTGTAGCCAACCTATCTGATAGATGAAAGCAAATAACTGACTTTTGCAATAAATACATACATGTATGTTCCTTCAAGTTTCCATGGATTATATTTAATTCAGGGTGAAAAGCCAAAACTTTTGTGAGGACCATACAAGCTGCAGCGATTTAATTTTTTTTAATGTTTTACTGTTATCTGTTGTATAACCTTATTAGTATTAGTATTATTTCAGTGAGAAGGGAGACAAACAACCAACTGTTCTTAGTTCTGTATTATCTCCCTGATTGACGTCTATTATCCAATTCATCAAATAGTTCAATTTCATGGAGATTTTTGTCTATATTCCAACTGCATAAAGAACAAAAAGACATGTGTGATGTTTTGTTATTATAAAAAAAAACATCAATGCGGCATTGGGTGCAGGTATAATATAAACACCACAGCTAAGCAAGTAAGTCAATGTTATCACAGAGGTCCTGTTTATTTTTGGAGCATAGTGTAGCATCTGTCTTTGGGATAATCCTATGCATATAAAACTAAGACCGCCTTTGATTGATATAAGTAACTTCCTGACTCTCCATTTGCCTTGTTGCTAAGGCCATTCACAAATGTAAGTAGCCTTCCTGCAAGGCTCATATTTACTTGAATATTTTGTTTCTATCTTGGTTACTTGATATTTTAAATTGTATTCTGCTCCTCGCCATAACTTGGTACAACTTGGACACAAACACTTTATTTTAGCTTGTTTTCAGTGTAGTGGCATACATTTCTTGTGATTAAAATATGTATTGACACATAAGTTATAAATATATTTTACCCACACCAAATCAAAGCCATAAATCTTTTTGGGGTGCTTCTTGAGGTGTGATAATCTTGGCTCTACTATCTGAATAGACATACAGAAATTCTGTAAATCAATTTATTTATGTAATGTCGGTCATCACTTCGGCTACCTTTATGGTATGCTGACATGCATAAGTGTTGCCGAAGACACCCAACGGTCAATAAATATTCTGTGTTCTGGTCTGTGCCAAGATAAGGCCTGTGCCAAGTTATGACAGGAAGCAGTATGACAGACAACTTACATCAATAGTTAAAGAGGGGAGGAGGGCAGTGTTTTAACTTTATAAACCAAATGATTTTTTTCCTCAGTATTTGACAAAGACTTGAGATATAACTGTTACTAAGTGAATACCTCTAAATGATTACAACATGTTTATGTGTATTATACAGTGGCTGTTGACATAATCATCGCTTTGATGGTGAAAGTTTTTTTTATCTCTGCCTTTTCACAAGTAAAGTTATATATGTACACTTCATTAGTGAAATCTCATGTGTAACCATGGATTCAAAATCATGATCACAAACATATAAGACCAGTAATTAAATACCAAATGTACTAACCACTATGCCAATGAGGTCTTATATATGATTAAGATAATGACAATATGCACTGTGAAGTAGAAGTACAAAAAGTATTTAGAATCTAATACATGTCATATGTACATGCTAGCTTAGACGTTAAATACAATACAGTGACGCCAGTATTTAGAAGTGTCATCACCAAAGTACTTTACATCCTTTTAAACAGATAAGGTTAGGTCTGTACATCTCCTCTGTGAATTCTAAATCCTCTAATAAATTAGGTTTGAATCCACAACCACAGATGTGGCGGTGAGTGATTAAATGCCAAATTTATCACTCACTCAGCCACTGAGGCACTAGAAGCAGTATTAATGAATTGATCAATATGACTGAACTAACTTAATAGTTGGTATCCATAATGCAGAGTCATTTTAAGGAATATTTGTTAGTTCGTCCCCCAGTTACTTCAACTACTTTAAATTACATGGTTTTTAAATAGTTAAAATAAAATCTATTACCTTCAATTTCGTCTTGGGTGAGATCAGTCTGAAAAAGAAATAAAATACACACCATAAATATCAATGGCAAGCCCCCCCCCCCCCCCCCCCCCCCCCCCCCTTCCTCTGCTAAATATGAACAGGCTAGTCCCTAAATATATTGTCAGAGTTTCTGCCGAAATTCTCCATGCACAAATTTCTGGCTATCACGACAATATTGGTCGTGAAAATAATATAACAATAATCTTACAATAATGTGTAAAATGTTAAGTTACCAGTACATAATACAATTCAATTGGAAAGCCATTCTCAATTTACTACAAAATATGTTGAGTGTAAATAAATTTTTGTAAGAAAATGAAATTTATACTGAAGTAAATTTACCAGTCGACGTATTTCTATGTTTATCATATCCCCATGGAAATTTTTATCTTTCAAAGAAACATACAGAAGTGGTGCATTACTTATGTACATGAGTGTATTTTTACATGGCATTGAAATATGGCCAGTGCTTAAATGTGATTGGTTTGGATTTAATGTTACTTTGGACATATTGTACTAGTTGTATGACTATGGGTAGTTTAGCGGTAGGAGGGAAGCTAGGCATACTGGATCTTCAAGACTCTACAATAAAACTCATTGGATACTGTTAAAGAGGAACAATAGCAGAATGGGAGAAATGGGAGGTTATCCCGCTACTGAATATGTCAGCTTGCACAACTGCTTTCAGTGTAATGGGTTACAAGAGGAACAGTATGCTAGATACTGCTAAAATAAATGGCATAATATAGAACAACAAAGTAGGGAAATATGTGTGGGCTGTTTCAAGACATAATTTGTTTCTAATATATTGAAGAGTCTATAGACGCCCCAGAAAGACTAACATATTTCCCCTGCATAACACCTTATACAATAACCAAACTGACTGTGTGCTCAAATTAAGGTAGTTAAATATAATACTGTACTTATACAATGTGCATTAACTATAGCATAGAACTTTGATTGGTGTGGTTATTTTGAAAATGATAATATATTAGTCCAAAATTTAACTGCCCAAGATTTTACACGAATTTGATAGTATTGTAGCTAAAAGTTACATAGCAGCTGCAACATAAATAGAATCCCCCTGGGATAGTATCACAGGTTTCGCATGCTTGATTTCTGGCCAAATGTTCTAACACTTTCTCTGTACATCCGGCTACTGCACTTAACATTCCTTCACTCTAGCTATTAGCAATAAGGTCTGCTATCTCATCTGCCTAGATGGGTTATATTTCTTGACTAAATGTAGGAGAATACCAATAACTTCTCACTTAGGTTTTTTTATAAATGCCATCAGTCTGTAAGCATTCATTTCAGTCTGAATTCTTAGAGCTGTTTGACTGATAAATAATATTTTATTGACCACAGAAAATAATAACTTAAACTAGATAGTATATATCTATAATATCTATTATAGATATTAGATATTATATAAAATTTAAATATAGTGTATTAGTAAATATACAGCATAAACCAGGTGCATTGTTTCTTTCTCTCATTCCTTTAGAATTACAACAAATACATGTACTTTATTTCTTATAGTATTAAATTTCTTAAGGTCATTGATCCATGACCTTCAAATTTGCCGCCATCTTGAATTTTTTTATCGTAAATTTTAACACACCATTTTATGTATATGTAATAATAGTTTACAACTAATCCATCATTGCATCTAATTTCTACCAGAGTACATTTCTAGAATTTGAGATTTTCGTAAAAATGGTTTGATAAAACTAACTCTAAAGTAATGTAAAATATCGTCTGCTATGCAGTACTCACCATTTTTGTAGTACAGAAAAATCACGTCCAATACAACTAAGCCTGTATATTCAGAAGACCTGGACTGATTTGAGAGCTTAACAGTAAATAGGTGCTCAGTTCAACCTCATATTTATACCTGGGCCAATCCAAATTGGATAGGGGTGATAGCCTTCCAAGAACTAAGACTGTAAAGATTTCCCCAAACTTTTACTCACTTCAGGTCTTATATTTTCCACTGCAAAGTCGTGGAATTAAACTTCCATTTATAAATGTATGCCCCAAGTCTGCAATAAAGCTTTTTAATCAATAATTTGTGTCATTAAGAAGGTATACACAACAGCTATACAACCTCTTATTAATATTAACATTGACCTTAATAGGTAGGTGTGACGTAGAGGGATGCACAGAGCGCATGTGTCAGATCCACTGCAGACTTACTTTTAGCTCATTGGAGCCTGTTATTTTGTGAGGCAATGGATTCACCTTGTTTCAATATGCATTGTTAAAACTTGCTACGCAGGTTAGGGACGGACTTTGTGATACCTCAAGAGTGATATATTTTTGCAATGTTAAAAGATCTTTAATTGCTTTAGGTATATTATGTGTATTATGATGAAGATATGCTTCTTATAAATATCACTTTATATTACATAATTAGATTAAGAATTGGTAGCTGCCAAAAAGTCCGTATCTACTAGGAAAGAGATAAGCAATGTACAAGTCGGGTTAGCACAGACTAACCACAACACTTCATAATTCTCTGTGTAAAATGCACACAAAACTTGAAACTTGATGATATATTACGACAAATAGACTATGTATAAAGGTAACAAAAGAATTTTTCTAAAAAAAACCACCAAACTTATTTGGTCTAAGTTACATTTACTTTTTGTTAACACTGACTAACATTAGTAACCCACATGCGGACTTGAACAAGAATCTTCTCTGTGCAAAGCAAGTATGATTAATTCAAGGCCACTCTGATAGATTCAGTTGTTTGTTGGTACTAGTATAAACACCACAAACTTTTCATCGTGTGTTATACAATATTTTGTTATTATTCTCATCACCAAATATTTCAGAATAAATCAGAGACAAATAGCCCTCTTATGCAAATATATCAACAATGTTTCTGTATACATTAGTCAGCACTAGGGAAATCTTAAACTAATTTATTTGGCGTAACAAATAATATTATATCAGTTATAATGGTAAGTATATAACTGAAAACTCATTCTGAATCAAATATCTTTATCCTTTGTTGATGTTTGGTGTCCTGGCCTGCCAATGACAAGATGGATGAAGCAAGGATAAATGTTTTCTGTTGCACAACAACAGCCAGCGAAGAAAGGATGACTAAAACATTTGTGGGTCTAAGTATACTATGACCAAAACATTTGTGGGTCTAAGTATACTGCGACAAAGTATTTGACAGAATGGAGACCTCTCAAGAATGCCCTAGGTGGCCCCCAGATGTCAGCTAAAACAAGCACTCTGACCATTACCTAGATAATTGAACTCCTGACCTTCACTTTCAAGGTCATGTTGTGTTTTCACCAAAGTGCATGGGCACTTGAAGAGCAGTACATGTGTACTTCAGTGAAAAGTACCTTACAAAATTAAAACAACCCCAAAACAAGTCACTGTTTTAGCAGTATTAGAAGTGGTAGAAGTCAAAATTGAATGTGAGGGAGTGTATAGTTACATACCCAACTGCAAACGACCAATCAAATCTAAAATCGTAGACAAGCCTCAGAATTGAGAAAGAAACAACAAAATATTCAAATCTATGTTTTGACTCAAACCTTCGCCCTAGTTAAAATAGGAGAACAACTTCACCTATAAAATCACCTTACATTTATTATAATTAGAAATGGTTATACAGGGGTGGGCAGTCTTACAGACAAGGCAGTACATCGGACAGATGGTAAAACTAATTCTAGTGCACAACAACAGCCATCAGAGAAGGGATGACCAAAACGTTTGTGGGTGTAAGTATACCACGACAAGGTATTTGACAGAATGGAGACCTCTCAAGAATGCCCTAGGTGGCCCCCAGATGTCTTACAGACAAGGCAGTACATCGGGCAGATGGTAAAACTAATTCTCCGTTGTAGTGTCCTGTCCATTAGACTCTCTACTGGTGTACACCCAAGGCATGACTGCGAACTGGTACTTCCGGTTTGAATAAACATCAATAGGAAAGCAGAGACTTTTTGGTTTCAAAAGAAAACTTTCTAATGGTTATTTTGAATGCTAAATAAAAGTAAACTATATTATATTTTGCTTGCTTATTACCTCAGCCAGGGAAGTATTATTTTCATGACCGTTTGGTTGTCTGTTTGTTAGCAGGATTACACAAATACTACTGATTGGCATTTCATGAAAAAATCTGAAGATGGGTCTAGGTCTAACTAAGATCCCGTTAAAATTTTGAAAGTGATCTGAATCACCATCTTGACACAAAATAACCTGGACATTCCAATTTATTTATTATTACGTGCCTTGGTGCAGGTCTGTGCTCTCTGAGGTCTCTTATTTAAGTACAGAATATGCATTTGTAAATTACAAATATAACTCTATCATTTGATCTAATGTAAGTATTAAGTTCTGGATGGTTGTTCTCTTGTCCATAGCAACTACAGAACCCAGCCCCCCCCCCCCCCCCCCCCCCGGAACAGTGGAAAAATTAACTGGTCCGTCCCTGCCTTTTACTTTGGTAGTGTACACAAACAAAAGCAGCTGTCAGCTCAGTGCTCAGAGTATACAGGCGTGAGTGGTATAGCAATGTAAGCTGTACACAGTTTAGAGTAGCTATACCGATAATCAGCTACCCCCTATATCTACCATAGAACTGATCAGAGAAAAGTTAAGAAAGGCTTAGCCTTGACATGGTCGCAAAATGCTGTAGATTAAAAATACACATTTGTTTGAAACAAGCCAAGAAATGTGGCAATCTTCTTAGATTGATGCAAAACGTACTTGACAATGACACTGTCCCTAGCCAATCAGGAACTCGAATGCAACAAGAGCCTCGGGGAGTGCATACCTATGCCAAGATGTAACACGTCCAATATTACTTATGAGTGCAAAAATTAAAAAGAAACTTTGAAAAATTTCATGGATCCAGGAAGTTATGTAGATCAACATCAAATCTGTTCCATGTGACATTGACGAAAAAATTCATCAAAATCCATTTAAACAAACAGACACACACGCACTGTTAATTAAGCAACCTTCTTTGTGGAGGTAAAATAAGGATTTGTAACATGTTTGTTAGTTGCTCATGTACCAATTTGGGATGGTCAAATCATGCAGTAATTTCTTGTTTGCTTTTTTATGATTGAAAAGTGAATTTATTTTGATTAAAATATGCACTGACACAAGGGCACCTCACGAGTGTACTTGGCAGAAAAACAAAAAAATAAATTCCAACATTAGAGTGCGTTGACCCAAAATCAGCATCGTATCGGCATGTAATCAATCAACATACAGCTTAAAAAGCTATATTATAGAAATAAGTAACAGATTCGAGTGCTTTATGATGGTTGGTTTTAAACTATTGATCAGCTGAATAAAACCTACAAAGCCCATGAACATTTGTCATTTATTCTTTTTTTTTCTTAATTTGGTCTGCAATATTTGTAATAGATACACATGGGCATCTCCTCTTCTGAAAAGACTCCATTGGTTGCCAGTTGAATTTCGCTGCAACTTTAAAATGGCCACTTTGGTTTATAAGTTTCTTCACAGTGGTCATTCCAGCTATTTTGTTTCCCTTTTGCCTATTCATTATGGTAGATATGGTATAAGATACAACCGCCCGTATAAAAAGTTCTTGGAGGTTTCTCAATTCTACCCATCTGTACATTAATAACAAAAGAATTCTACCACAATTTTGCTTTTGATGCTCCCATAGTTGGGAATGATTCACCTAATGATTTTTATTTTGTCCCAAAAAGGCTTTCTCACCTTAGCATATAAACTACCCTGCATCTTCGTTGTATCGACCTGGCTATGGAATAATAATTATTCTAAGATGACATGGATATGTCCTCGATTCTGATTGGCTAAACGACGAAATACTTCACCGGTAAAATACAGCATAACCAGGTTACTCCCTTTTAGCGCTCATTATGGCTGTCGTAACAATGAACATCTTACAGTAAAATTTGCAATAATTATTCATCTTAAAATAATTTGTCATGTTAGAATAGGAATAACCCCCTCCAAAACCACGGTATACGCAGAATTTTACCATGGTTTGAGGCAATAAACCCCTCAGGCTTCGCCTTCGGGGTTTATTGCCTCAAACCATGGTAAAATTCTGCGTATACCGTGGTTTGGTCAGGGGTTATTCCAAAATTGAATTAGGTTCTGGTGTTGGGCTTAAGAGTCTGCCTTGGGCAGAGATTAGGCACTATAAAAGTCTAGAATAGACTAGAATAGAATTTGGTCAAATAAAGAATAGCAAATCAAAACAAATCAACAGCTCTTTTGGCTGTTCCATCATTCAAATATACATAGTAATAATATCTTAGTTACAAAACCAAGTATTTTTGTGCTCTAGTTTCGTGGAATATAATTCGAAATATTGAGACATTGTTATCATAGAGGCTTTCAGTTTATTAAAAAATTAAAATGTTGTAAGATTAAGCGTGGCTATGGTGGTGCAGTGATAACACACTTGCCTCCCACCTCTGAGGTCAGTGGTTCAAACCCCAGACCTTATGTGGGAAAGCTGGTAGTTGCTTACCGATGGTCAGCAGTTCGGAATTCCTCTGTCCAGGAGCTTAATCAGCCATGCTCCCAAAAGTTTGGAAGAAGATACATAATTATCAGGTTCAGTTCTTGATTGAAGAGATTGTTGTCAGATTGTGATGACAGTCGTATCCCATTCAAGAGATAAGCAAGTCATTTCTACATCGATCTTTATAACAATATGGTGATCGACAGCTTTCCTTCTCATAGACTTCTAACTTCTGAAACGGTGTCATAAAGAGGAATTTGGACTCCAGCCGAAAAAATGTGTTTACTTTATTATTTACATTAGGCTTGTTTTTAGGAAATACGTTTAGTTACAACCCTCTGGATGTGAATGAATAATAATTTCCCCCACCAAGAGGGAGTTATGTTTTTGCCACATGCATTTGTCTGATTGTTTGTTGGCAAAGTAACTCAAAACAAAGTGGCAGATTTTGATTATAATTTCAGGGAATGTCAACAAAGGCATTAGGAATGGGAATTTATATTTTGGTGTTGATCTGGATCACTGGATTGTCTGGATCCAGCTTTGTTTCAATGGATTTTTCTAGCATTGCACTCATATATGCAATATTAGGCTTGTTGGACCATGGTGGAGGTATGCACTCTACGAGAGCTTTTATTTAAAACAATAAACCTTCTGGACTGCTTGGACAACTGATTTTCAGGATAACTTTGACTTCATTTATCTTTATAGAAATAATATATTTTAACTGATAAAACAAACTTGTCAATTTCAGATTTTGAATTTTCTCACAAATTATACCAGCCTGAAATGTTCATCAGTCATGTAGTTGCGCAAAAGGTAGAGAAATTTGTTTTCATCTACTGTGCAGGTCTCCATTTTATAATACAAACTACCAACTTTGATGCTATGGATTGGGCAAGGAATCAAACTCTTAAAGTGTCTGGATCAGCTGATAATTATATAGTGAAGTAACATTAATTCTCTACCAACAAAGAGTACAGTACTGTTTGAGAGGATCATTGTCTGTTTTGGAGGTAGCTTTCAGCATATTATAAACTCTGTGTTGATTGTAAGAAATATGCAGGCTGTAGGTTAAAAGAAACCACAGGAATTGCTCTGAAGAATCACTACCTCAGTATGCCTGTGTTTATAACCATGTTTTATATACTACAACTGACAGTAATATATTTTTTTGCAATATCAAAAAATCTGGTTATGCTTTCAGTTGGGGTTGTCTGATTTATCATCGATATATGGTTTGCTCAGTACTTTAAATATTTGAATTTTATGTACCATAAAAATGTAGGTCTACTGGTCAAAATGTACTGCAATGTCAAAGCAAAATGTGATAAAAATTTTGTAGAAATCACAACAAGAGTTTTGAAATAACAAGCATTTCTGTCAATAGAAACATACTGAAAAGTAACCTTTTCCAGTCCTTTTAAAGTAGAGATAATATAAATTCTACCAGAAATCAGCACCTCCAACTTGGCAGAATTTGCCTGGAGATATCCTAGAAACCAATTAATTTATATCCGTCGTGGCTTCTACTGCTTTATATGGTATGTGAAAATGCATTAGCATTCCCAGGGACAACATGCAAAAGCAAAAGTGCAAAATGTTTGCAAAGTTACAAAACCAAGCAGTATTGTATGTTTTACTCAGTGAAATTTCTGCTTGCACTGCAGGACTCAACGTGCTATTTGATCCATCTTGACCGCAAATATACAGCCAAGCTCTCGAGTGACTGGCATTCCCCTGACTCAAAGACAGAGACTTAAGGATGACTATTTATCAATGTCTCTGAGATTCTTTAGCCTGCCAATGGGGATGGGACCTATTGGACTGCCATTCTAAGTGATTATCCAACCGACAATATATCTGCTGCAGCTGGGTTCAACCTCATGTCCTCTGTGTTCCTACGTGATTGTGTTACCTAATAAGCCACAGTGGCAGTGTCATTTTAAGAACATTAAGTGTAGAATCTCATTATCAATAAGATGCATAATTAGCTCAGGGATAGTAGGGTTCTGTGTCACTGCTGAGGCCTAAGTATGTAAAAACCGAGACATATTTCATTTTTTTCTTCTATGACAAATGTTATATTGATTGTATAGGAAAAAGTTAGGAAAATGCACATTTCTTTTTTTCAGCCAAGTCTTCACCACTATAAAGAATGTTCATTATTCCTGCTGTGATGACCAATCTGTATATGGTTTTATTGTTCTTTTCAATCTTCTACCAGTTGTGCCAAGTTTATCAGATTTCGGACCCCAGAGCAATACCTAAATCTCCTTGATTGGAGTTTCTACCAGTAGAAAGTCCAATTGGAGTTTCTACCAAGTTGATCTTAGAAATTCTACCAGATTGGACTTTTTACCATGACATATATACATATAATCACATAAGAAAAATGATAACAAAACAGATGCCCCGCCTGCAAGATTTTATAAGTCACAATTTGAAAAAGAAAAATATGTACTACTGAGTCAGCTCATAGTACTTTATGTAAAGGGAAAAACAGTGTAATTGTTATTTTTAAAGTAAAAATTTTACTTTTAGCTTACATTGGTTTTTAACTTCTCTAAATTGCACTAGACATACATGTTCCCAAAAGTAGATCAAATTCACACAAAATGTTGAATTGTACTGTCTAGTCAAAATATATATATGTGAAAATGTATTTCTTTGAAATAAAATTGATGAAACAAACTAATGTTACAAATAAGCTTTGAATGCAAAACAGCAGACTAGCTAATCCTTTATAGGACTTTTTATAGGGCGATAATACAGGGTATATGGGGCACACAAATCAATGGGAGGCTTACGTGTAGGTTAATGGCCAAGTAAGTGTCAAATATTTAAAAATAATGAATTGTTTACGAGAACCCATAGTGATCGAGTCAACAGTCAATTGTTTTCAAATATTGGATACTTGCAATGCAATCAACCTGTATAAATTAACACTTTCTTTAATTTGTAATTTTAAGATGTAGTTTAACATAATTAGTCTTAATTTCTATATTTCTGGAAAGTATTTTGGGGTTTTTATGATAATTGTGGTTAACAATAAAAGTAAAAGGGGTTCTTTGGAAATTTGTAAAGAGGACTTCCATATATGGTCATAATTATTGAATGGAACAACTGACCACGAATAAAAAATACTGGACACTTCTAACAAAAGAAAAACTCTAAGGTGTAATTTAAAATGGGTTATTTTTGTTTAGGCAAATCCTGATTAGTTTGGATTGGAATTCATATTGTCTATTTCATTTCACTGCCAATTTAGGGTGTGTGCTATATTACAAAACCAGGTGGAAAAACCAGAAAATCCTTCTTTGTATGAAATTACAAGTCTAAATCATATCTGCCTTGTATCATCTAACTTCATTACCTCACATATTGTATTCAAACGTACTTGAGTAGAATAGGAGGGAAGAAGCACAGTAACCTGTTGTTAGCGATTACTGCAATATTCACGTTATCTCTGTTCTATATGATAATATCATTCTATGAAATAATTTCTGAAGCAATAAAGGATATACTGAGCAAGTGCTGACAAGTGTCTGGGAGTAATAACAAACATCAGACCTTTTTTCTGCCACTGAAAAGCCTCCACGTGCATATTCTTATTTCATATCATGATGTGATATTCTTATTCTTCATAGCCCTCTTTGGAGGCTCAAAACTGTGTCTGTTTAAACATATAAAAAACTTATTTTTAGAAGTCACCCTTTTCAGGGTTACATATGACCACCATTTGAAGTTGTCATAGTGTCTATTCAAAGACATGGTACTTTTGTTTTACTGCATTAAAGTACCACAGCCTATCTTGTTCACCATTTTTGGGGATATGACCAATAGCACAATGGAATTCTAAGCAGCCAATTAGATATGGGAAAAAGTAAATATTTATAGTGATGTTTTTTTTTATTATTTGGGTTTTAACGTCACTTTAAATGCTATATAGGTCATATCACGACAGGTAGTTTTATGGGCAGAGGAAACTAGTACATACAGTTGGTCAAGGTTCTGTACTGTAATTCCCACATAGGGTCAGTGGTTTGAACCGACGGGCTCAGAGGTGGGAGGCGAGTGTGTTACCACTGTATCACCTTAACCCCTATATTTATATTGAAAGTCACCATGGTAACATTAACAATTTTCATCAGTACATTCACTAAAGAAAGTGGTTTTACTGTTATTTTATCATCTCTGCCAAGAATGTTTTATTTTCATGGGGTTTAACTGTCTGTTTGTCAGCAGTATTACACAAATACTATAGGTTAGAACTCTATGAAAATGTAAGAAGATGGGTCTTGGTCCAACGTAGATGCCATTAAATATTGAGAGTGATCTGGGATCACCATATGGATACAAAAAGTAATCCGATTTTCTCTTTTATTTAGTATCATAGCATGCTTTGGTGAAAGTTTGCACAATATCTTTCAAACAATACAAATTTGACTTCGCTGTGTGAGTATATGAAAGGCTACTCCGACCATAGTTTATGCTCCTTCAGAGTAGCTATGGTGCACATCTATATCCACTAGTTAAATGAGTAATATATTTTGTATGGGGGAGAGATATTTACTCTTATCTGACTGTATTGCAGTACTGCTTGTTGGGATTGACTTAGCATGGAGCAAAAAACATTCCAAAGTATGGCAGACAGAAACCAACTGCAGTTACTTATATCATTCTGTATGCATTTCATCTCACTGCCCAAAGTATTATATTGAATACGTGTAGGTTTTATTTGGGATTCATGGAAAATCAGACTAAATGTTAGTGCTAAATGTTTGTCTGTCAGGTTATAAAGTACAAAATATAATTATTTATACATTTCTGTATTATCACATGTTTAAACAAGAGTAGTACCTCCACCAAGACCCAACACATTCAATAATACTTTGGAATGCAATGATGAAATATCCTTTAAAAATTCCTATGGCCGGTTTCACGAACCCTCCTTTGGGAAGGACCTCCTTTAGCAAAGGAATGTCATTTTTTCCCTTTAGTTAGGCCACCTTAAATTTTAATTTTCACAAAGACTCCTTTAACTCCTTCCAAAGGTCTTCCCTGAAATTTAAGGAGGAAGCAAATGTCCTTTTAAAGTTATTTAGCATTCTTTGAAGGACACTTCCTTAAATTTAAGGTAGGTCCTTAGCTTCCTTGAAATTTAAGGGAGTTTTCAAGGTCTCCTTTAAGGAATTAGGCACTACGAAACTGAGATTTGTTTAAAGGATGGAGAAATTCAAGGAAATTCTTAAATTTAAGGTGACCTTATGTTAAGGAGGCTTCGAAAACCAACCCCCTGATTCCAGAATGTGATCTGTTCTTTGTGCCATTCTCAACATTCCCTGAAAACTTCATCAAAATCCCATCAATAACTTTTTGAAACGATGTTTTATCATTGCACTAATAAGCAATATTGGAGTCGTTGGGCCTTGGCGGAGGTATTCACTCTCCAAGTGCTGCTGTTCAAAAATGAAATTTGGGTTGTTTTGGTATACAGAATATGGTCAGGATATTTCCAAAGACCTTTGTCACTTCATTCTTTAGTCAGTCCCTATCCCCATATCAAAGTTTCATATTGATCCATCCATTTTGGAGTAATTGTGAACACAAACAAACAAATGAACACCCTGACAACATAACCTCACTGGAAGAGGTAACAGTCTGTTCTATATCATCCAAGAATACTATTACAATGTATGCTTCTGGTATATTAACACTTCAGCATTTGAATATATTTGGTACTTATTCTTTTCAAAAGCCTTTATTTCTTAACAAGACCTGATACAACTTCTACATAATATGTTCTAATTTTGTACAAAATACCTCATGTCTGGGTCTCATGTGTTTGATTTTCGCTTCACGACCTCACCCTCAGGTTTCTGAAAAGAGACCTTGTAACTGCATAGTGAACATTGAACAATGATCCGTCCCATATATCGGTCCCATCCTCACTTTATCCCTCTATAGTGAAGTTTAATAGTTCAATGCAGCCCACGAGAGGTCATGGAAGGCTTTTTAAGTGTTTAAAACAATTGTATTGTTATAGGAATAACACCTGACAAAACATGATATACGCAGAATTTTACCATGGTTTGAGGCAACAAACCCCTCAGGCTATTATTCATGCAGAGGGTTATTATCGAAACAGCAAACATGTATATAGGGGTTTTACCATAAGTTTTGTCCAATGAGATTTGCGGACACAACCGTGTCATGTTAGAATTTGTATTAAATATTGTCCTGCCTAAATGACAATCCTTCTGAATCATGCTGGAGTCTTCCATTCTAAATACAACCAAAAGTACTCATGACCCAAGCAGGCAAAGATGTGACCTAGGTATTATATCTGCCAAAAAATCAGCTTCAACCAGATTGCCCTGACCATTAACCTTGCTAAAGGCTCAAGTATCTTTGAAATAAAGGAAAAAAATATACAGAAACAAATATTCAGTATACATAATGTACTCTTATATATACATGTAAAGGGTTGTACACAAGCATATGGTTTAGAAATATGTGTCTATTGAGCTTACATCTCCTAACGTGTATGGGTGCTTTATGAATACCAAATATCTGCGTACATGTATGAAATCATTTGGTACAAATTGGAGCCTTAAACAGGGCTACCGGACCACATACAATTGTACAGTGTTCTCATATATATTCTGCCTAGTCACCAAACTATATCTAGATATGGCATGCGCAAGTTCAGATCTGGTAGGCCAGTGCAATTTGCTACTTGCAGAAGTTCAGACTTTGTATGTATTCAAACTATGACAAGTCAAGCCCTGGCGTTTTGTTCGGCTTATAGATTGCATCAGATTTATGTTTGTAGGGAAATGTCCGGAGTTTATGGCAGATAAAAAAGGTGGTGGGACAAAGAATAACTTATATTTGGCCACCAGGATTTAGTTATCTCCTCCCGGGGATACTACTTGGTGCAGTAACTTGGCACATGACTAAATTTGGCAAAAAACCTGACATTAAACATAAATTCATTTTTTCAGTTGATTGTCATTGGCAATTAACACTCATACATTTTCGAGCATGTACCATACCTTAAAGGGTCGTGACAGTAATCAACAAAATTAGTTAAGCAATTTGTATCCACTGGAAAGATAACTCACCAAAGCCAGTGAACCATCGTTTGACCTTGAAAGAGGGGCCAAAGGTCAAATCTAACATCAGAAGATTCCTAGCCCAAGATTTCGTATGAGTTGGTTTCGCATTGTAAACCTCTAGGGTCAATAATAAGTGAGTTATAAGCACTTTTAAGTTTGGCTATCCTTGTTTGACCTTGAAGGAGGGGTCCGAGGTCAAATCTGAACACACCACAAGATTCCCAGCCCATGATTTCCTATAGGTTGGTTTACCATCCCAAACCTCTAGGACCAATAATAAGCAACTTATAAACACTTTTAACTTTGGCTATCCTCGTAGGACCTTGAAGGAGGGGCCAAAGGTCAAATCCGACCACACAAAAAGATTCCCAGCCCATGATTTCCTATAGGTTGATTTACCATCCCAAACCTCTAGGACCAATAATAAGCCCGTTATAAGCACTTTTAAGTTTGGCTATCCTTGTTTGACCTTGAACAAGGGGCCCAAGGTCAAATCTGATCAAACCAAAAGATTCCCAGCCCATGATTTCCTATAGGTTGGTTTATCATCGCAAACCTCTAGGACCAATAATAAGAGAGTTATAAGCACTTTTAAGTTTGGGTATCCTCATTTGACCCTGAAGGAGGGGCCCAAGGCCAAATCCAACCACACCAGAAGATTCCCAGCCCATGATTTCCTATAGGTTGGTTTACCATCCCAAACCTCTAGGACCAATAATAAGGAAGTTATAAACACTTTTAACTTTGGCTATCCTCGTTTGACCTTGAAGGAGGGGCCCAAGGTCAAATTCGACCACACCAAAAGATTCCCATCTCATGATTTCCTATGGGTTGGCTTACCATCCCAAACATGTACAACCAATAATAAGCGAGTTATAAACACTTTTACCTTTGGCTATCCTCATTTGACCTTGAAGGAGGGGTCCGAGGTCAAATCTGAACACACCAAAAGATTCCCAGCCCATGATTTCCTATAGGTTGTTTTACGATCCCAAACCCATGTATATGGGTGAGCACATGTATATCTGTTATACATATCACCTATGAAGAGATTCAACCTTCTACCTATGAGAAACAGCCAGTAGAAAAATGTAGATTATTTTCAAAGAAATGCCCGCGGCGGCCATCTTGTTTTTCAGAATGAGGCTATTTTCGGTCCCAGAGAAGCTTACCCCCCAATGAAGATATCCTGCAAATTGGGTGAACCTAGCTGGTGTAGTTTTCCTCTGTTTTCCTCAAGGTCAAATCCGTTCACACCAAAAGATTCCCAGCCAATGATTTCCTATAGGTTGATTAACCATCCCAAACCTCTAGGACCAATAATAAGCGAGTTATAAGCACTTTTAAGTTTGGCTATCCTCGTTTGACCTTGAACAAGGGGCCCAAGGTCAAATCCGACCACACCAGAAGATTCCCAGCCCATGATTTCCTATATGTTGCTTTACCATCCCAAACCTCTAGGACCAATAATAAGCGAGTTATAAGCACTTTTAACTTTGGCTATCCTCATTTGACCTTGAAGAAGGGGTCCAAGGTCAAATCTGACAACATGAGAAGATTCGCAGCACATGATTTCCTATAGGTTGGTTTCACATTGCAAACCTCTAGGACCAATAATAAGGGAGATATAGGCACTTTTAGAGTCCACTATGTGGGTTACTTGGGCACTCCGTGGATGACCTTGAATTAAGAGCTTAAAGGTCAAATGCGTGCAAGGTTGTAGAGCACATGTATATCTGTTATACATATCACCTATGAAGAAATTCAACCTTCTACCTATGAGAAACAGCCAGTAAAAAAATGTAGATTATTTTCAAAGAAATGCCCACTGCGGCCAGAATGAGGCTATTTTCAGTCCCAGAGAAGCTTACCCCCCAATGAAGATATCCTGCAAATTGGGTGAACCTAGCTGGTGTAGTATTCCTCTGGCGGCGTTAATGCCGAAAATCTCTCTACGCGCAGCGGCGGCAGCAGCAGCGGCGGCGTTGGCGTAGCGAACGCTAAACCAAAGTATCCACCGGATGCCTCAGGTGCATACAATTACACTATCAATCATTAAACTACACTGCAAAAGCGTTGACTATTCAGTTATTTTGCGGTTAGAGTACAAAAGAAATTGAATAGAATTTAATGTAAACTACAGCCAGTTAGAGATATACTGATTTAAATTGTTCTGATATGTTAGCTTCATGTTGACTAGTTTTGTATCAATTTGTTGTATGAATTTCAAGTGCAGAAAGTATTATTAGCCCTTTAGAAAGCATTCCAAAAGACTAATGGCAATAAGATATATTGTGTAAGGTAGATCTCTAACTGCATCGCATTAATGCAAATTCTAGTCAAAGCAAATGAATTGTCAAATGATGCCTACAGGCTGCAGTACAGTTGTGTGTACAATTAACATATGGTAATATCATATTACTATAAATTGTGTGCCATTCTACTGCAAATATCCTAACTTGCAACAGGATCCTGTGGCTTTATCAGGCAATTTTGAAATGGTCGTATATTAGTAGATTGCTTTCTGATGCAGCTTATTGAATTGACTCACTCAATGGTTTTGTGTATAGATATACAATTGCTCACTTGGTGTAAATGGGTTATGAGTTTGCACATTCTTCTCTTTTCGTTTTAGTTGCTATAACTGCTATTTTTAAGTTTTGTAGGTTTCACGGTGAAGTCTTCATTTGCTCCTTGTGGCAAATGCAGCCTGTGCTTATTCCCCATTTCTCTGGCGTGAACTGACTCAAGGCATTTTTACTCCCCTGTACAAGATATCATCCTTTAATCATTTTATCTCCCCAACTAATGTTTATATCTATATTTACTCCTCTGGAAAAGATACCATACTTTAATCATTTTACCTGTCCAACTAATGTTCATATTCATACTTACCACTCTGGATAAGATACCATCCTTTAATCAGTTTACCTGCCTAACTGATATTCATATCCATTTTTACTCCTCTGGTCAAGATTCCATCCTTTAATCAGTTTACCTGCCCAACTAATGTTTGTATCCCTATTTACTAATCTGGACAAGATACCATACTTTAATCAGTTTACCTGCCCAACTAATGTTCGTACCTATTTTTACTCCCGGATAAAGAAATACAGGTGTGTTAAATTACCTTGTCCAAGCTTACATTCTGCATGACCCGAGGATCAATCTCCAGACCTTCTGCTCTGAAGTTCAGCACACAACCACATGGCCCTGAGACCACTTTTAAGCTTGAGTGAGTGACAATAAAATGTCTTGGGTGACTAGGAAAAAGGATCCATAGACAAACATCCCAGATAGCATTCCAAAGTTGGGCCAACGGTGGCAAAATCTGCTTATGATACGACCAAATTAATTGAAAAACCCTGTGGAGTCAAAAATTTTGTTCTCTAGTTGGTTTGCAAGATTACTGGTAGACTGGTGAGCAGTCTACTTAATTTAAAAGGAATTCCACTGGAATTAGCTCTGGTGACCTTCACCTAGGCTGTCTAAAATCTGATCTAATCTACTGCTTTGCAGGCACAATATCTTCCCCACAAAGGGGAACTCAGTGTGCTGACTTAACAAAATCGCTATCATAAGGAGAGTCAAGGGCATTCAAGGTCAGAAATCCGGAGTTGTGGGTGTGACCAAGAGGGAAGGAAACTAAGTTGGGAAACTAGAAGAGGTGGGTTTTGAGGTGTTTCCTGAAAGATGCGACAGAGGGGCTATTTCTTATTTGGAAGGGGAAAGAGTTCCAAAGAACCGGGGCATAGTGACTGAAAGAATTGGAGAAATATTTGACTGATTTATGAACCTTACGGTCGAAAGTGGGGGTGTGAAGGAACTTGAGTTTAGCAGTACTTCACCTTGCATTCCTGGAAGAGGTGTAGGGATGAATTAATTCTCTTAGGTACACTGGTTAACCCTGGTTGAGAATTTTGTATGTAATGAGACCAATTTTGAATTGTATCCTATATTTGACAGGGAGACAGTGGAGTTTTTTTCAGTTGAGGGCTAATGTGAGAGTATTTAGAAGAACGGGTGACAACCCTACAGAGTGAGTTTTGAACTAACTGCAATCTTCTTAACTCAAAATCTGTAAGTGATAAGAATAGGGAATTGCAGTAGTCCAATCTGCTGCTCACCAAAGCATTTGCTAAAAGAACTGATGTATTAAGGTCTAGAAGGGGACGAATTCTATAGAGGTCTCTCGCATGAACTCTGATGGACTTTATGACCTGTGACACATGGTCTGAGAATGAGAAATTGGAGTCGAACACCACTCCGAGCTTCCTCCGAGAAAATGTAATGCATTATGGCATGGAAGTTTGTAAACTAATTGCATTTCTTGAACCAGGAAATAAATATATGTGGATTTTAAGTGTAAATTCCATTGTTGTTTTATGGCGGATTCGTTATTATATTTTGCTAATCAGCAAAGTAACTATTGGTGGATAAAAGTATGAATTTCAAGGCAATAAAACGCTTATGGATTTACAACAGTTAAACGAGTGCACATTTCCCATTTAACATTAATTTACTCAAGGTAATCCCAAAACATTAGTCCAAATAACAGGAAATAAATATAAATACAATAATTTTCTCCAAAAAATATTGTATTACCTTTTTTTCTATGCTGCTGCTAAGTGCAACTACCAACACAAATTATCTAAAATGGCAGCCGATGCCAGGCCCTTTGCTTCAGTGAAAAACAGGACGGGAACCAGACTGGATTTTTGTCAGTGCAGAAGTTTGCTGGTTCTGAACCATAAAACACTGTAATATAGAGGCTCCACTCACAGATTTAAAAGCAAATGTTACACCCGAGGTCATACTTATTTCACATCCAGACTGATTGAAGCATAATTTGCAAAATTTAATTCAATTTGTTGTATTAATCTATATCTGAAATACTTTTGTACAAAATCATTTATCTGTGCTTCTAGCTTAAAGGGGATTTTTTGACCAGTGTACCAAGTTTGTTAACAGCAAATTTACTATTCTTTAAAGATTTTATTAATATAAAATATTTATCATGACAATGATATTAACAACTAGTAAAGACTTTGTTTTGTATGACCTAATTATAAGACACAAATGCTGCAGATTAAAACAAAAGTACTCTGTGAGTGGAGACCTCTGCCAAGACCCAATACCTTCACTACTGCTTATGACTGGAATAATAAAAAAAAGTCTTTAAAAGAATGTTGGATCCAGAATTTACTATCGATTATACCTAAGCTAAAATATTTTAAAGTTCTATATTAGACCAAGACCCAGTGTAATTCAGTACGTTCTTGTGGTCTTGCTAAGAAATAAACAAATAGAATCCCACAATCACATAACCTCGTCACCCAGTAAACATTAGAAACATTTTTAAATGGTTTAAACGTTTACAAAACGTTTTTAAAACCTATCTAAACCCTATCTTATGGTTTGTAAATGTTTCAAAGTAAAAGTTTACACTGTAATGTTTTAAAAACGTTTTATAAACATTCTCTATACAAACGTTTTTACTAGAAACATTTATTAAACGTTTATAAAATAACTCAAGAAGCTAGGGTTTGACTAGAAATGTTTTTTTAAACATTTATATAATAGCTAAAGAAATGAAGGTTATGCTGCAAATGTTTTTCAAACATTCATCATGAAATGGTTGATAAACAGTACACATAAAATGTTTAAAAACATTGTTGATCAAATGTTTTAAAAACCTTCTGTCAAAACGTTTTTAAACCCATAATTTTATAATGCTTATTAAACCTTCACACACTTCCAAACAAAGATGGTTGTGAGCAATAATAGGGGATTTTACAGGACTTTATCAAAAATTGCCCCACATGCAATCCCTAAAAGTAAGAATTGAATGGGGCACAATTTCTAAGCCACTGTCTCACAATTTTAGACATAAAGTAATATATTCATTAGTGAGCAAACTTAAAAAGATATTGAATTTGACCTCTGACCCCATTGATATTCACATATTTTTATGTTCATTGTAACATTTTTTAAACATTTATCATTAAACGTTTAATAAAGGGTCTACATAAAACATTTAAAAAACATTGTATTATAAATGGTTAAAAAGTATACTGGGTAGGGGTATTTAAAAATTAGACGACACTTTATTTTAGTAAGCACAGGAGATGATAAAAAATCCTATATTGTTGTTTTATGGCTTGAAACATGATCATATTAATTGCTTCACCAGGTGTTGTGACACTGTCAAATGTTGTATGAAGTGGGAAGAGTACACCCTGATAGAGAGGATTGATTTGAAACATGTATCAGGTAGAGAGGTCCTGAGTGAACTTGTTGTTATCAAGTTTGGCACCTAATCACAGACTATCACCTCTGTGTGAGTTCAACTCCCACAAGTGCCAATGCTGCGGCTCTGTCCTTGTCAACATATGACCCTGGCTGTTGTCTACAACCCCAACTTTGAACTTTGTATCAGGTAGAAAAATAGAATAGTGACAAATCTGTAAATGTGCATTAAAATGTAGACTTTAAATCTTTGTTTACTTTAGTGTCACAGCCTGAGATTGATCTGAAGGATTATTTCGTCAGTTTTTTTTAATCAATATAAAAGTAAACGGGTGCTATTGAACAAGTTCCCATTAAGGTGAGTTGTGTTTATACCACTGCTGATTTTTGTTGGTTCAGGTTTATTATCACAAGTGTAAAGAATATCTTTTATGCCTACGATACAGTGAATTTTCGGAATGGCTAGCAAACATTTAGGTTGGCCACCCTCAGTAGATCAAGTAAAACGAAAGGCCAGTGATAGCTAGAACATCAATAGACTAATACCTAAACGAAACTATATAAGGTCCTTGTTACACCAAAGGTGGTATTTCTGGTAGTTACAGGTGACAGAAAAGGAGAGAGGCAGAAAGCTGTAAATTCTGTAAAAAAACAAATAAACACATATTTTAGCCACATTTGACATAAGAAAAAAATGCTGAAAAGATACTATAAAGGTACAGTAATGTTACAGAAAACATATGATTGGAGTGGATAGACAGAAAGAAACAGAATAATACAGAATGTTACAGAACTACAGAAATGATAGAACACATGTACACTGCAGTAACCATATAGAATTTGATACAGTCTACAGTCTTGTAAAATTTTGTACTTGTGCCTGAACAAAAATCCAAGTATTTTTTTAATATTTCAAAATATATTCACAGTACATTTGTAGATTTATCGGGCAACTTAGAATCTGTTCAATTGAACTTCTTTCTTATGCTTGTAAATAGAATGAGGTTTGTGTAATTTTTTAGAACAAGAAACTACTCAGTAAGTTAACGTTAGTTGTAGATGATAGAGCAAATTGTTTGTTTTGTATAAGTCAAACAAGCTTAGCCCTGTCAAAAATAAACTGTTTGGCCTTTTCAATATCAATTCTTAATGCCTCTACTTTTTCCACAATAAAATTTCCTTAAATGCAATGTTTTATTTTGCTTTTCTAATTTCATTCATTCTTAAATGTATTATAAACACACAAAGAAAAACATGTGGAGTATAAATTTTATTTTAAAGACTGGTACAAACCCTTTAAACAACTTTGGTGTGCTGTAAGTTACAAATTCTATGCCTTATCTTTCAAAGCCAGTATACTGAAGTCCAAAAGATTATTTCCAAGTCAGACATTAAAGTACTGAAAGACAAGATGTAGATTTCACTCACAGACAAGAAAATTCAGAACTCATATTTACTAAAACTAACAAGAAAAATGAAACAGAATAGCAGCTCGTCATTGATCAGTGCTCATTCGATGTTTCTTAAATATTTTATGTCTCAATAAATAATCCATTTTAACATTAACATATGATGATCCAGTAATCATATTTTATGTTGTATAGATTATCAAATGTATTTGTATCTTATCAAAATACTTTTATTGTACTTGAGTCTTGATACTTGTATACTTGAACTTTTAACTATCTCCCTGTATCGTGTAGCTTTACTAGTTTCCATCTGATCACTGAAGTTTAGCAGTATTGTGTTTGGTAAGTACTTGGATAGGTGACCATTTGGGTTCTAGTCAGGTATAGGCAGATACATATAATGACTTGAATTTTCACTTAAATGGCAGACCCATGTAATATAGCCAAAACAATCCAATATATCCAAAGCAATGAATTATGTGTGAAGTTAAATCAATTAATCAAGTAATTGAACTTGTAACTTTGCAAAGTACTTTTTTTGTGCTTGGTCCAATGTACTAGACCCCTGGCCTGTCTTCCAGGGGTGGGGGAGGAGGGTGGTGTTCCTGCACTGTTTGGTTAAGTGGAACAACTCCATTAGCTTTATCAATATACTCAATGTGGGAGGTCAACCATCCAAGCCAATTATAGTTTGGCTAGAGACTGCACTGATAAAAATTTTTGATGATCTACTATTGAACCTAGATAACAAAAAGGTGGTCCTACTCTCCCTGTTAGATCTGTCAGCTGCATTTGACACTGTGGACCACAACATTCTACTAAACAGGCTAAAACATATGTTTGGCATCACAGATGTTGCTTTGGATTGGTTTACATCATATCTATCCGACAGGTCTCAAAAAGTCAGCATTGCTGGTGCATATTCAGTCAGTCGGTTCTTGGAATGCTGTGTGCCTCAAGGATCAGTGCTTGGCCCACAGTTGTACTCTCAATACACCAGACCTATTGGTGATATCATCTGATCTTCAGGGCTACTCTTTCATCTGTTTGCTGATGACAGTCAGTTGTACAAATCTGCCACACCCAGTAATATGGAACAACAACTTGAAGCCTTTGATACAGTGGAGTCGTGTATCAGAAATCTTTCAGGGTGGATGTTTAACAACAAACTGAAACTTAAATGACGACAAGACAGAATTTCTGCTTGTTGGATCACGGTCTCAAAGATTGAAAGTTGTTCATAATTCAATAACAGTAGGTGAGCATACTATAACAGCTGCCCCTATTGCAAAAAACCTTGGTATTTGGATCGATGAGACCCTGACATTAGCATACCAAGTCCAGCAAGTATGTAGATCTGCTTTCCATCAAATATTTTTGCTTCACAAAATTCGGCCTTTTCTCACACAGGAGGCAGCTCAAGTACTCGTCCAAGCCCTGGTGGTGCCTAAGCTTGATTATGGAAATGCTCTTTACTATGGATTACCTGTAGCTCTCATTCATAAACTCCAGCGTGTTCAAAATGCAGCAGCACGACTAGTATGTGGCATCAGAAAATTTGATCATATTACACCCATACTAAAATCACTTCACTGGCTTCCAGTACAGCAACGGATAGAATACAAAGTTCTCTTACTATGTTTCAAAGCCATCCATGGCCTTGCACCAGACTACCTTTCATCCCTGTTGACTCAACATGTTCCAATTAGGTGCCTTCGATCAGGTTACCAGAAGCTCCTGAGAGTTCCAAGAACCAAAAGTAAAACCTATGGTGACCGTGCTTTCAGTTCTGCTGCACCACGCCTATGGAACAGCTTACCTGCTGAACTTAGAAGTTGCAATGCCATCCTGGACTTCAAAAAGAAATTAAAATCCTATCTATTCAGATCAGCATACAATTGCTAGGCATTTACTGTATATTGTGCATATTGTAAAGCGCTTAGTTTAATAGGCGCTATATAAATATTAATGTAATGTAATGGCAAAGAATAGTACAATGCAATCAATTTGTTTTAATGGGATTGTAGATGACTATATTATTTATTGTTAGGGTTGTCTTTCAAATTTCACCTAAAAGTGTGATTCTGTCTGCGTATCTGTTGATATAATTTCCAAAGCTTCATAATATTATACCATTCATTACCTGACAAATAATGGAAATATCATATTCCAAAGATGTTCTTATACCACAGAAAGATAGAAGATAACTCTAACTGCTGTAGAAGTGCAGAAGCCATGCCTTCAAAATAGGAAAATGAATTATTGTTTTGTTTGTGCATCTTATTATAGTGCAGATTTCATCCATGGAGAGGTATGATTAGATTAGGTTAGCTGAGGTTTTTCTGTGAGATATGTTGGTTGGTCCAGAGAAAAATTTTAAATTTTACGTGATAAATTATTATTTTATTATGTTTCAATGCTGTAATTATATATGTTCCTATGGCCATTTATGTATTTACAAAGGTTTATATTTTATATTATTGTATGATATGGATTATAATCAATTGATAAATGTTTGGATTTATTTAGCAAACAAACACTAGAAAAATCAAATAGTATGACCACAACGTTCCCCTTTTATATGAATAATTAAAAAACGACATGCATATTCATCTGCTACAACGGGATAATAAATTGTAGTTTCGAATTCTATTGTGCACCACGGCATCTTGCCGTTTAGTATTTTTCACTTCCTGGTTCCTGGGAAAAATAAACAACATCGTGACAGTTGCAAATCGATTTTCACATGTAAGTTGGATGTTTAGTTTTAAAGCGTTTGTAAAACAAAAATTATATTGTCGAAAACTGGAGATATGTAAATTTCACAATTTTGCAAGATATCGACAGCGTTGTAGTGGCAGTTTTCAGGGTTACAGTACACTGGTTGTAGACCCAGTTTTCACGGGTTGTCGCCAATTGCTATTGAAAGGTATGCGTCCAAATCGCGACCAAAACGGCTCGCAACCAACAACTGGCACACACAACTCGCACCCAAAATTGAGGTATTTGATTTCTTAAGTTTTAACCAAAAATTGAAATATTTGCTGTTCAAACGGCATTTTTATTTAGGGCATGGCTGCAGTACGGTGGTACTAAAAAGCGTATGGGGTGTATGGGGGCGTATGGAAGTGAATGGAAGCGTAGGAGAGCGTATGGAGGCGTATGGAATGGTGAAAAAAAGTATGGAACTGGTATAAAAGGTGTATGGAACTGGTAAACAACCTTTAACCATTCTATTTTTCACAATTTGTTATTATGTGTTGTTTAAATGCATTTTCAGATTTATCAGTCAGTGGGTGTCATCAGTAGTTTATGCATTATATTATATGGTTTAATTTGGTGGAATGATTTCACCAAACAGTTCTGGTCACAACACTCAGTATGGTCAATTTTTTCTGAGCGCGCATGCTTGCTAAATAAAGCTCAAAGTTTTAATGTTGATATTTAATTTGATCCATATTTTGATAATTGTCTGATCTAATACTATCAAACAGTACATCGGATATACATGTTTTTGATATATTCAGTCGTATGATCACTTTAACTCAAGGTTTATATATAGCCTCATTTTCAGACAGACATTTATGTAACAAGACAACAAAGTTATGAAATTTCAATGGTTTAGGGGTAGTTACACTTGCATGTCCCATTTATAACACTCCAATATGCTTTTTTTATACTCCATACACACAGGTGACTGCAAAATACTGTCAATAAGAAAAGGTCAAGGTCAAAATACTTCTGAGAGCACCGAGACAAAACTCCTGAAAACATAGATGAAACCATCCACTAAAAAGCCTTTGGATATGTCACTGCTTACAACTGATATACTAATACAGTTAAACTCTGAAAAAGTGGCCAATACCATAAAATATTGGAGACGAGGCCCGATAGGGCCGAGATTTTCAATATTTTCTGGCATTGGCCAATTTTGAGGAGTTTGGCTGTTGTAAACCCCACTCTATATCCTATTTGATGCCTGGTCTTAAGATATATGATACTCTGTCCCCAAATTCTGTAATTTCTCTTTTACAGGAATAAATTAATTCCCCCAAAATGGTCACTGAGAGAAAGTGTCCAGTACTGATTAGTATTGGACATATCAGTCAATAGTGAAAACCTGCAAGTGGGGTTTACATCAAAAAAGATCATTAATTACAAACCAATGGTGAAAGCTGGTGGCACGACTACACTAAAAGTCATATTTTTGCTTCTTTTATGTAAAATAGTGTTAATTTCTATTGAATTAGTATAAATTGACACAAGTGCGAGCTATAAATAGAGTTTAACCACAAAATAATTGAATTTGTTAAAGTTTTATAGTACTTTTAGGGTGATATTTCTACTTGAAATCAGTGCCTAAGCTTGGCACAATTTGCATGCAGATATCCCCTGAGACCAATTACAATTTTAAGTGGCTGATGAGGGGAACCCGGTCAAAAGCAGATGTGCAAGGGAAACCAGGGTATGATGACTATACTTGAATAAATTAAATACCACTGTAATCTATCCTGACTGTAGTTAATGATCTCCTGCCTGCAGCCGAAGGCCGTGGTCAGGAGATTATAAAATGCCTTCTGTATGTGTGTGTGTGTGTGCGTCTGTTTGTCACGTTTTTGCATAAACTTTAATATCTCATTCATTTATTCATTTATCTTCACCAAATTTGCAGGGAATGTTTATGGCTATGAAAACCTGTCTCTGAAAAATTTTAGCCTCATTTTGAAAAAACAAAATGGCCGCAATAGCTAATTGTTTGAAAATCGTAAAGGTGCTCTAAATCTTGAAATATTCCAGCTTGCTTCATCAAATTTGCACAAAAGATATATGGCTAGAAAAGCTAGCCTGGTAGTAATTTTGGCCTAGTTCAAAAAACAAAATGGCCGCCATATCACATTTTAATGTCAAATGGGGTTATCCTATTAAAAAGGCCTTATATCTCCCCAAATATTGCTCCTAGAGGTTCGGAATGTGAAAACAACTTGTAGGAAGTCATGGCCTGGAAATCTTTTCCAGGTGTTGAATTTGACCTTTGACCCCTGCTTCAAGGTTGAATGAGGTCGTAACCCTAAAACGTCCTTATATTTCTCCCTTATTAGTGGCGCTACAGCTTCAGATTGTAAAGACAGACCATGAAAAGCAAAGGCTGTGGTCGAGAGATTGTATGTCTGTATGTACATGTGTCTGTGTCTGTTTGTCAGGTTTTAACATAAACCTTAACATCTCATTCAATTATAAAGATATCTTCATCAAATTTGCAGGGAATGTTTATGGCTACGAAAACCTGTCTCTGCAAAATTTTGAAAAACAAAATGGCCGCCATAGCCAATTGTTTAAAAATCATAAAGTTGTTCTAAATCTCGAAATATTCCAGCTAGCTTCATCAAATTTGCACAAAAGATATATGGCTAGAAAAGCTAGCCTGATAGTAATTTTGACCTAGTTCTAAAAGGAAAATGGCTGCCATATCACATGTTTAATTTTAAACGGGGTTATTCTATTAAAAAGGCCTTATATCTCCCCTAATATTGCTCTTAGAGGTTCAGAATGTGAAAACAACTTGTAGGAAGTCATGGCCTGGAAATTTTTTTTCAGGTGTTGAATTTGTCCTTTGACCCCTGCTTCAAGGTTAAATGGGGTCATCACACTAATGTCCTTATTTCACCCTTATTGTTGGTGCTATGGCTTCAGAATATAAAGACAGACCATCAAAAGTCCTAGCCTTCAAATGTTTTGCCTGAGAAAAATTTTGGCCTTATTTTGAAAAACAAAATGGCTGCCATAGCCAATTATTTAAAAATCATTAAGATACTCTAAAACTTGAAATATTGTAGCTAGGTTCATCAAATATGCACAAAATATATATAGCTAGGAAAGTTAGGTTGATAGTAATTTAGTTTTTTTCGAAAACAAAATGGCCATCTTATCACATGTTAAATGGGATTATCCTATTAAAAAGGCCTTATATCTCCCTTATCATTGCTACTAGGGGTTCCAAATGTGAAAACAACTTGAAGGAAGTAAAGGCCAGAGACTCTTCCAATTGCTGACTTTTACCTTTGACCCCTTCTTCAATGTCAAGTGGGGTTATCTTACTACAAAGGGCTTAGATCTCCTTTAGTTCTCCATTATTACTGATTCTCTGATTCTTACATACCGCATCTTGTTTAAATACAATCTAATTACTTTCAAGGCCATCAAATTCTCCCAACCCACATACTTATCATCCTTGATCAGAGCCAGTAGCCTAACTCGTGGAAATAGGCTATCTCTTTCCTCAGTTTGTCCTAGAAAGGCCATTAGCAGACGAGGTTTTGCAATGGCTTCCCTCACTGAATGGAACAGACTCCCAGAATCAGTCCGATCACAGCACACAATAACAGGTTTCCGAAGGCAGCTAAAAATGATTTGTTTAGACTTGCCTATCCTCCACCATAGTACATCTCCCCAGTGGGCGCTAATTTTGATCTCGACCTGATACGTCCCTGGACTTTCCCGTTTTGATCTCAAGCACATTAGAGGATGTTGCATCAGTTTTGCAGTATATAAATGTTTCTATTCTATTCTATCGGTCATTTCTTTTAGTTAATGTAATAATGAATGAAGATTGCATACATTTCCTTAGTAAAATTGCTGTATATGACAGGCTACCCAATAGTTAGCATTTCTTGGCGTGGAATAGATCTTGCATTAAAAATTTGGATTGTAAAATTATGTTTGCAGTCTTTTCAGCTTCCTTGTATGGAATGTGAAAATGTATGAATGTTCCTGATGACAAGTGATTGTCAATAAATATTCTGCCTTTGGTATTTGCCATTTTGAGGCATGTGTCAAGTTACGACACTAAGAAGTAACTGAAGATTACTTCTTTATTTATGATTTATGAAATACATTTATGACAAAAATTGGCCCTTGATAGTATGTAATTCATTAGCCATGTAATGGGACACCTCCAAATTATGGGATGAAATGTCTGACTTGAGAAACCTGCACACTTTGCAACTTTCTGTGGCTGTTGATACTTTAAAAATGTGTTATATTTTGTAATTACAATTACTGCATTGCTATCCTATATAGATGGGTAGTATTGGGTACAGTTTAATGCCATTTTATTTTGAATGTTCACAAAAAATTATTTTTGCACCTTAGAGTCCATCAGTGATGGAGATTAAGCGCTATAAAAGTCCATATTAGATTAGATTTTTGATGATAATGGTTGGTAACATGAATAAATATCGATGCAAGTGAAGTGAGAAAATCAACAGCATTTTTTAATCATGTTTGTGCTTAAAAATGTCAACTATCATATTGCCAAACAAGTGTTATAGAAGTTTCCTGTTTTTGCTGAGCATTTGTCTTGCTTGGTCACACATTTGTGCATCTACAGTTTTAAGTGCAATTGAGGAGCTGTTTTGGAATCTAGCTCTGTCAGTCAGACAGTGGACAATCACATTTAGTGCAAACTATGACGGCAACAATTAGATAAGATCAAGATATAATATATCAGATCTTCACTGACTTTGTTTTTATTGCACTATTAATATTTGTAATAACAATGTTAGCTGATACTTCAAAGGTAATCAGAAAAAAATCACTGGAACCTTACACTTATATTATGTTAGGTAATGTGATGACCTGATAAATAGAAATTCACCCTACATACCAGATCCCTCCTTTACTATATGGCCATATACAATTCTCTTTCATGAGGTTATAATTAATTGCATGCTCTGTCATACTTGAAAATTTTTTAATTGTGTAGTGTCATCCTTCAATTCTGTCCATTGATATTATAGTGATGATCTCTCATTTTAACCTGTGTAATAGCTGGGATGCAAACCAAGGTATAAAAATTTCTTAAGTTCCAACAATATTCTGTAAAAAATGGGAACCAAAATGACTAGAAGTTTGATACAGAAAAAGAAGCCATAACTAGAAAGTGATTTGATACACACTCATGTTTTTTTCAGCAGACACAAAAGGGTATAATTGGAACCTTAGAAACTTGTGTGCATTGACATAATATTAAAATCCTGGAAATAGTTAACACAAAAGGGTATTGTATTCTGAACATAATTGTTCATTTTACAATGGCTTATCAAAAGGCTATTGTCTCATTAAGCCTGAGCGTCCAACACATAAATTACCCAGTAGAATATTTATGCAGCAATCAGGTGCTAAAGAGAGTTATATTGATTGTTCATATTTCTTGGCAAAAACTAAATGACATGGATATTATTAAAGATTATGATGTTTAGGTACTTTCTTTATGAAATAGGTTCAACTTGATACTAGTATTTCTCCCCAAAATTACAGGATATTTTTGTACTTTTTTTTTAGTTCTTAATAGTTCTCAAAATGTATAGCCAAAGGGTGCCATAAGTAGTTTGTAAATGAATGACATTTTCAACTTACAGTCAGACAATATCCACTGTATGCAGAAGTTTATGTTATTGAGTTTTATATCACAGATGAAGATGACAATATAATACAAGCATGTAGCATAAGTATTATACTATTCATCTTCCTGATTGATATTTTTTTTTCATACGGCTAATAAGGGAGGTTTTACTTTTATGATCCATCACTTTGCTTCAATAATAGTAAAATAAATCCACTTTTAGTTTTACCAGACGAATTCTAAAAATTATCTATCTTTATTGTTTAGCTTGAAATTTCTGAACCATTTCTGCATAGATTTAAGTGCAACAATAAAGTGTAACAAAAAAGAAATGTTTATGAAACAGTGGCATTTGTTTACGCGTTTGTAATGCTAGTTATCCATGGTAATATTTAATATTACTTGGTCAGTATGTCCCGGTATGGAATATCAAACGTATGTCTATCAAATACATTGTCTAATAGATAAATTAATAAATTCTGATTTTTTTCCAGGTCAGTTGCTTTTGGAATTGTGAGACACAACAGAAAGTAGAATTCAACCGTGATCTGAGTTGTACCCTAGTCTTTCATTCTGGGAATGGTTACTCATAAACGCTTTCAACAGTATAAGAGACACTACGGCTCCTCCCTTGTGACAGGTAATCTAGTAGATTCTGTTTATATAGAACTGTACTGCTATTTAGTTTTAAAATCGTTATCTTCTACAGTTAATTCTAAGTGTCCTAGTGTATATCAGCTCCTTTTAACACCTGGACTTCTGGAATATATGATATCAGATCATAACCAGGAAGTATTTGTAAAGCGTCGAACTAGTGTTGACATCCTCTGAGGCCAGTGTCTACAAAGGCATAGTCTAATTACCTGTAATAGTCTGTGTTGGTGTCTGATAGGGGATAAGATTATGGACGGAGATAGGCTAGTCTGAGTTAGTAAGTCTGTCGGTGACATTAACCCAAAACCCAGGACCACCCAAGTGTCTGAATATCACCTAATTATGCAAACATCAGATCAATAAACAACAAATACCCGGCCATTGCAAAATTTAGTTCTGACAATGACTCTGATCTCTTTGCCATGTCGGAGACCTGGATAAGACCTGACATCACAAGCGCCAACTTGTCTGAAATCACCCCACCAGGTTACAATCTATATCAATAGCCACGGGAGGCCCGCCGTGGTGGAGGACTGGGGTTTTTCGTTAAAGATGGACTGGATGCATATGTTGTTCCTACAAAGGCCTGCTCCACCTTCAAAAATTTCTTCATCAAGATATCTCTGAACAAAGAATTTTTTTATTTTCTGAACATATACAGACCACCTTCCTCTAGTACTCCAACCTATTTCGAACTGTTTCAGGTACTTTTGGAGGATATCCATCACACCACGGAAAATCTGGCTATCATCGGCGACTTCAATCTTCACCTTGAAACAACATGTTCAAATTCAAAAACCTTTCACTCACTGATCGATTCATTTGACTTAATTCAGAAAGTTAATTTCCCAACTCATATTCACGGACATACTCTCGATCAGGTTTTAACCAAATCCAACAATGATAATATTTCCAATGTCCACTCCACCGATGCTTTTTCCGACCATTTTTTAGTTAGTTTCACTCTAAATTTTTTAACCCCAAGATCTCAGAATAATGCTACTGCCTCCTTTCGTAAATACCATAAAATCAACAAAGAGTAAATGAAAGCAGATCTCCTTGCTTCTGAACTGATTAATATTAATCCGTCCAAAGAACCTGATACTCTCTACAAACAACATCACACCACCTTGTCGACCCTTATTGGCAAACATGCTCCACTACACACCAAACACACCAAGGCGAAGTACATCCCAGGATGGGTTAACAAAACTGTAATTGCGGCAAAAGAGACCAAGCGTTTGTTTGAACGCATTTGGCGGAGAAATAAATCCACCTTCAATAGATCCCAGTACATGCAGAAAGTCCACCAGTACAACAGAATCTGCATGCAGGCCAAATCTCAATTCCTTAAAGCAAAAATTCAGGATAATCACCACAACCCACAAAAATTATGGCATGTCCTGGGTGATGTGTTTCACAGACTTCCAGCCAAGGTCCTCCCATCGATAAAGCCCCCTCAGCTTTTGGCTGACAGGTTTGTGGAGTTCTACACAGAAAAAATTGTAAAAATATGCTCAACATTCTCTGTTTCTGTCAATTTGCAACACATCACCCCTGACTCTCCTCCCCCTATGTTCTCCACTTTTTCTACTGTAACAGAGGATCAAGTCACTAAAATTATTACCAACTCTCCTAGTAAATCATGTTCCCTAGACCCTTGGCCCACTTTCCTTGTTCTGGATTATCTGGATATTCTCAATCACTTCAATAATCAACGCTTCTCTTGAGCAAGGTATGTGTCCAAATTTTTTCAAGCAGGCCCATGTTACCCCTATCCTCAAAAAATCATCCTTAGACAAAGCAGTTTTCAAAAACTATAGGCCTGTCTCAAATGTAAACTTTATCTCAAATATACTTGAAAGGGTAGTAGCCGTCCAGCTACAAACTCACCTGGATGAATCTGGCCTTATGACTGCCTTCCAATCGGCTTATAGAAAACACCATTCTACTGAAAGTGCCCTCCTTAATATTCATAACAATATTCTTCTTAATATGGCCAAAGGGTCTGTCATTGCCTTTACCCTTTTGGATCTATCCGCTGCTTTCGATACCATTGACCACACCATTCTCCTGGACAGACTCAATGTTTATTATGGAATCAGTGAACTAGCACTTGGCTGGTTCAAATCATACCTGTTGGGAAAGACACACTCAGTCAAGGTAGGTAGTACACTCTCGCATCCTGTTGCGCTCCAGTATGGAGTTCCACAGAGCTCCATCCTTGGACAAATTCTGTTCTCTCTCTACACTAACCCAATCAACTCAATCATTCATTCCCACAGTAGCATCAACTACCACCTTTACGCCGATGACACCCAGTTATACATAACACTTTCACCAGCAAATTTCTCTCACTGTATGCAAAAACTAAAGAACTGCCTAAACGACATTCAAAATTTCATGTTTACAAATAAATTAAAATTTAACCCAGACAAAACCGATTTTATTCTCATGGGCTCCCCCAAAAATCGTAAACAACTCCTCCCTCACTTCCCTATCAATATTCTGGGAAATCAGGTCTCCCCAGCACAAAGTGTCAGGAACCTCGGAGTGGTGGTCGGCTCTAATTTCAATTTCTCAAACCACTTTTCACAGGTCATTAAGTCCACTAGAGTACAAGTGAGAGACCTCTACAGAATTCGTCCCCTTCTAGGCCTGAATACATCAGTGCTGTTAGCGAATGCTTTGGTGAGCAGCAGGTTGGATTATTGCAATTCACTCTTCTTATCGCTCACTGATTTTGAGTTCAGGAGATTGCAGCTAGTCCAAAACTCACTCTGCAGGGTTGTCACCCATTCCTCTAAATTCTCTAACATTACCCCTCAACTAAAAAAAACTCCGTTGGCTACCAGTCAGATACAGGGTACAATTTAAAATTGGCCTTGTTACATACAAAATTCTCAACCAGGGTCAACCAGTTTACCTAAGAGAATTAATCCACCCCTACACCTCTTCCAGAAATACAAGGGGAAGTACCCCCAAACTCAAGTTCCTTCAGACCCCCACTTTCGATCGTAGAGTTCACAAATCAATCAAACATTTTTCTAATTCCTTCAGTCACTATGCCCCAGTCCTTTGGAACTCTTTCCCCTTTCATGTAAGAAACAGTCCATCTGTTGCATCTTTTAGGAAGCACCTCAAAACCCACCTCTTCAGCTCTAGATTCCCAACTTAGTTTTCTTCCCTCCTGGTCACACCGACAATCCTGGATTACTGACCTTGAACACCCCTGGTGTTCACTGGAGCGCACTGAGTTCCCCTTTGTGGGGAAGATATTGTGCTTGCAAAGCAGTAGATTAGATTAGATTAAGTCTTCAACTGTTATCCACACCCAGTGACACAAGCCTGGGTTTTCATCGCTTGTGGAGGTTTTTTTTTCAATTTAGTATGTATGGGGATATTATGGCACAGCAGTGACACACTTGCATCCAACCTCTGAGATCAGAGTTCGATTCCTGGCCTTTCCTCAAGTGGAAAACCTGGTAGTTGCTTGCTGTTGGTCAACAGTTTACAATGCAGAACCTTGACCAACTGTATGTACTGGTTCCTCTGCCCATAAAACTACCCGATGTGATATGAACAGTGTTGAAGGTGGCGTTAAAACTCAAATAAATAAATAGAGAAATTCAGTAGGAGCAGCTGCGATGAAACTGCACATTCCCATGCATTTGTTGGGTCTGGTTGAGGAAACAGAAAGATGGTGACCATGTGTTAGGTCACTGGGTTTGATGAGGGGCAAAAGATATGTAGGAAGGTTCAGATTGATAGCTTTGTATGTGACAAAGGTTGTGTTTAAACAGTTTCTGGTAATCAATGGGAAGCTAGTGTAGTTTATTCAAGAACACTGTCACATGACTGAACCTGTTCAGATTACACACAGTACAACATAAAGTTTTCTGACATCTTTGGAGTCCATTGATATTTGATATCATTATGACAACAGATATTGCATAAAAATGTTAAAAATTTTTAATTTTACTGGGAAAACAATGTTCTATATTTTGCTTGTTCAGGCATCAAAGTATTTATTTTGTCCTACAGACATCCTTGTAAACTTTTTAATTGCATGTTATATTTTTTCTTTGTGTAGGTTTACTGGGCTGTCGCTGGCACAGGTATCAGCAGTCCAAAAATGACACTGGGAAGGTAAGTACTATGGATGAGTCAAATCCACCAGTATCCTCAGTATTGAGACCATTTTAGTGGAATACCCTGATATCCCTTAACAACCGGCTTCTCGATTATCAGCACATATCTGATTGTGGGAAAACTTAAAATATTGTAAACTTACCATAAAACTGAAAGAATCGGTACTGTGTGTTCTTCTTTTTTCTTCAAAGTGAAACATATTACCTTCGCCAAGAAAGTAGCATTTTCGTGACCTTTTGCCAATTGTTTTGTTTGTTAGCAGGTTTATACAAATACTACTAGTTAGATTAACCCCCCAAAAATCAGCTCAGCAGATGGGTCTAGGTCCATCTTAGATCCCATTAAATTTTGAGAGTGGTTTGGATCACCATGTGGATACAAAAAAAAAGTAATAAGTAATTATTCTGATTTTCCCATTATTTATTACAACATATCTTTCTAGAGGCATGCACTGTCTGAGTGCTCTTGCTTTATTGTGTAAAACCTACAAAAGTGTAATAGTTCAGTCTTTAACTAGATCTCTATTAAAAAGAATTATCTTCTAAGTAGAAGAGAAAGAGCTTGTTGCTCAGTGAAATGTGCACCACTATCTGAAATTCTTATATTTTCTGGTTACTTAAGCTTCTATTGGGAGATTTTTCTCTAACTTGCAAACTTGAATAGGTCTGACTTTTAAATAATAGTTCTCCGAACATTCCTGTATAATCCTATATTTTCCTATATTTGTGAAGTCTTCCGATATTTATCTCTGACCAGTGGCCTTTGGCCACGATCGGGAGATTATAAAACGCCTTCTGTACGTACATGCATTTGTTTGTCACATTTTTACATAAACCTTAATATCTCATTCATTTACAAAGATATCTCCACCAAATTTGCAGGGAATGTTTATGGCTATGAAAATATATCTGTACAACATTTTGGCCTCATTTTGAAAAACAAAATGGCCACCATAACCGATTGTTTGAAAATCATAAAAATGCCCTAAAACTTGGAATATTGCAGCTAGCTCTATCAAATATGCACAAAAGATATATGGCCAGGAAAGCTAGCAAGATAAGTAATTGTATCCACCGGATGCATCCGGTGGATACTAGTGCTGGGAGATCGTTTGGATTTTCCGTGTCGATGTTCGTATCGGACATTTGTAACCAAACTTCGAACATTTCCGATTATGGAGTCGAAGTGTAAAAAAGACAGATAAAATATTAATATTAAATTATATGAAGTAAAATACACACAAATTACCACAAATATGACCAAAATATAATCTAAAAGCCATTCACAGACGTCTCCCTCACCAACAGACTATGCTTGATGTATCCTCACTTGTGATTGGCTGATTTTGATTACCTTGACAACAGTTGGAAAACCCCAAGGTGTTTCCATTTACGTTATTTTTATTGCATTCACGGCTAGTTTTGTGATTTTAACTGATGGATATTTCAGATTTTTACAAAATATTATTAAGGTTAGCATTTTATTGTTACCAAAAGGCTGCAAAGAAATGGATTTAGCGAATATCGGTTGTACTTAAATTTTACCGATCATTGATTGGCAATGAGCCAGCGAGCGATAATACCGAAGTTTGCGAACATCGTCCCAGCACTAGTGGATACCATGGTTTTCGCGGAGGTACGCCGCCGCCGCCGCAGTGTGTAGATGGTTTCTCGTTACCCCTCTGCAGCCAAAAGTATTAGCAGTAGAGGCCTCAAATTTGCAGGATAGGTTCAATGGTACAAAAGCTTGCCTCCAAATTTTTTTGGCCTCGTTTCCAAAAACAAGATGGCCGCCACAGCCGTTTCATTCAAATTTTTAGGGACTTTTGCTACCCCAGTATATCAAAGGACATGCAATGTACACTTTCCAAATTTGCAGGATATGTTCATCATGGTCAAAGCTTCCTTGGGAATTATTCTGGATATCTGGACAAAAACAAGATGGCCGCCGTGGGTGTTTCTTTGACCGTTTTTTACAAAGTACAAAAAGTGCAAGCTTTCACATGCTAAAGTTTTTTGATGAATTTTTAAAATAATTTTTAATGACTAGAAAAACTATCCTGATAGTAAATTTGGCCTAGTTTCAAAAACTAAATGGCCGCCATATTACATGTTTAATGTCAAATCGGTTATCATATTACAAAGGCCTTGTCATTGCTCCTAGGGGTTGGGGGCATGAAAACAACTAACAGGAAGTCCTGGCCTGAGAATCTTTTCCAAGTATTGACTTTGGCCTTTGACCCCTACTTCAGGGTCAAATGGGTAAATCATACTAAAACATCCTATATCTCACTTATTGCTGCTAGCACTTCAGAATGTCAAAACAGCCCATGGAAAGTCCTGGCCTGTAAATGTTTTGCTTGTAAAAACTTTTAGCCTCGTTTTGAAAAGCAAAGTGGTTGCCATAGCTGACTGTTTCAAAATCATTAAGATCCTCAAAATATTGAAATATTGCAGCTAACATCATAAAATTTACACAAAAGATACATGGCTAGGAAAGTTAGCCTGATAGTAACTGACCAAGTTTCAAAAACCAAATGGCCTCCATGTCACATGTTTAATATCAAATCTCCTTAATGTCTGACGGGAGATAAACACTGTGGCAGTGGCTTTGTTTCTGGGGCCGATTTCACTAAAGGACTTAAACTAAGTCCCTTTATTGGCTAAGTCAGGGACTTAAATCTAAGACTTTGGTCTTAGCTAGGTGTGGGACTTAAAATGGATTTCACAAAGGTGACTTAGCTAAGTCCAAGCTCATCATATAACCACAGTGGTTTTCTGTGTCATGTGACCTCTTATATCCTTCATTTGATGCATTTTATCTAAGGATAAGTGCTGTTGTGAAATGGAAAACCTTGCTGCCACACATAAACTTCCCAAAGACTACTTCAGTAAGGTGTTCTGTGTAATTATACTTTATTTACAGCCCTTTCAAATTTTGAAGTGGAGAAAAGTTTATGGCGGCCATATTTAAGTCCTCTTTGCAAAATTTAAGCCCACTACTAACCAGTCTTGAAGTTAAGTCCACTGACTTAGCAAATCCATGGACTTAGCCCCTTTGTGAAATCCACTAAGTCTAAGCCTGCTGACTTAGCACATTTTTAACAGAATTTAAGACCAAAGTCTTAAACTTAAGCCCCAAAACAGGCTTAAGTCCCTTCGTGAAATCGGCCCCTGTTTTTATTAAAATTCTTAAATTTCCTATATTTTTATAAAGATTTGCCAGCTTTAGTTAAAAGGAGAAGTTGTGATGCAGTTGCTTGCACTTTTATATTTATGATAGATACTGTGAAGTTGATATGAAACCATAAGTAAAAGGCTTATGGATCCAGTAATGTTTATAATGTTGAAGTTTTATAATATGTACAGTTAGTGTTTCAGTTCAGTGTTACTCTAACCTACCCAAGCTTGGTTAGTGCAAAAGTATATTACATGTAACTAAGGGGAAAAAGAATACACACGAGTCTTCATTTTTTGTAATTTAAATAAATGCATTTTTTCCTATATTTTATTTGTATATTCCTATATGTTTTCCCTATATTTTTCTTAAACCTTTTGTGATTGTGAGGCCTGTAAATAATGTTGTTGGTAACTACCTAATTCACCATATTGAGGTAATTGTCTTGAATTATCAAGATAGTAATTTGGCATTTAGAAAAAAAATACTCTTCCTTGTTTGTTTCAAATATATAATTCAAGATAAGTAAGATAATCTCACTTGTTTTAACAAAATAAAGCTATCCAGAAACTTTCACGCCTATGTTTATGTATCTTCAGGTGGACCTTGGCTGGTATGCTGTGTTTATCCTTATTATACTGTTAATTACCGCATCTCTGTATTATTGGATTATAGCTGAGAACAGCTACGAAGACTTAAGCTGGTAATTACATTGTTGCAAATTGTTTTTTGTTAACACCACCACAAATGTATACAAATATTAGATTGTGGAAATGTGAACACTGTACAAGAACACCATCATTGCAATAAGTAAAAGTAAAAAAAAAAAGAAAAATTGTTTTTATATTGAAAGTAGATGCTAAGTTAAAATTATGCCCGATTTGCACTTGTTTGAAATAATTGGGACATATCTACAAAATTATAATGTACTGCAGTAGTAATTTTATATGTTATGGGTGATTAGACGATTGATAAACTCAGAGAATTTTACTTCCTTTCAGCTACAAGAGATTTAAATAAACCATGAAATAAGCAAATCATTATACCATCCTCTTTTATGGCCTAACAAATTGTGTGTAATTTACTCTAGCAAAAACCAGGATGTGATTCTTTATAATTATAGTGGTGTGTCACTCTATGGTTATATGTCAGGTATCTCTCCATCAATTCTCTGCTCCTGGGTTTGAACCTAGTCCATGCCAACATTTTAGAAATAACTTAAACATTTTATTGCGTAAAATACCATTACCTTATCCTCACTATTGCTATGCGTTGGTGAGAGCAAACATCCACGACCAACTCGAATATTTTTAAAAGAAATATTCTTGTTAGTGCACTGCTCATGTGTGAACTGCAATTTGTCCCATTATATCCTAAGTTGTTGAAAAACTTCTAATTTCACTTTGTTTCAGTTACTGAAGGTTCAAAATGAGACCATTAATAACCAAATTATTCTCATCACATTTTATGGACTTTCAACTCTTTCAACTCCAGGAAGTGATCTCCAGGTTATTGCAAACGCTGGTCTTGATTTCACTCCCTGTCTTATTTTTTTTCAGGTATCTGTACGTTAATTTGGGAAAATGGTGGCCAATCTATACAATAGCCTTGGCATTGACATGTGTGGCATTTTCCTACATGACCTTCCTCTTTGTAAGTTTATTCTGTATAGTATATTCTAACATGACGATCTGCGCAGAAACTAGTTTTAGCTCTATGCGTACACAATTATTCTGCAACAATCGCACTGCCCTTCCATTCTGCGTACATATTTCATCTTTGGGTTTTAGTAGTAATGTTGCTGTATTGTTTTTATTTATATTTGACTGAATATTAAATATTAATTGAATAATAAATATTATACATTATATTCATATTAAATATTCCTGTATCAGGAAATTTTAAATCTGTGGTTTCCAGGTACAATGGATGGAACAGCTGGTTGCTAAGGTCCCCACAATGTAAACAAACCTACGTAAAACAATTTATTTCTTGTAAAAATTTTAAAAAATGAAAAAAAATCTCTTAAATAAGCTTAATTAAATGTCATGTTAGAATAGAAATAATCCACTCGTGCTCATGGTTTTACACGGCATTTAACCATGTCCCTTCCGGATAATTTTACTCAGCCTTCGGCTTCGTAAAATTATTACCGGAAGTGCCATGGTTAAATGCTGTGTAAAACCATGATCACTCATGGATTATTTGTACAATAATTTTGAGTACAAAAATCAGAGTTGTCAAACATCTGAAGCTGTTGTACACATCTGGTAAACCACTAACATGTGTACAAGTTTTTGTAGTTTTATTGATGATAGAATATGTAATGCTGTCATTTTGGAAGTTATTTTTAGTTTGTAATTGTGTTGATATGGGCTTCTTGTGTTGCTCAGCAAACAAATGTTTCATCTGCCACAAATCATGCCTGTAAGTAAGAAATGTAAAAGTGTATGAATACATTTTCCATGTTTACCTGAATACATGCAGGCCCTTTAATGTGCAGGTGTTCACAAAATTTTAGTATAGATAGAACTAATATTCATATAGACATTTTTTCAAAATTTTATAAATCTAATTACATCTGCCAAGGGGGTATTATTTTCATGACCATTTGTTTGTTTGTCTGTGTGTTTTGGTTAACATGATTACACAAATAATGCTGTCTGGAACTTCCTGAAAAATTACAGAAGATGGGTATTGGTCCAACTTGCATCCCATTTAATTTTGAGACTGATTCGGGTCGGATTTTCCCATTTGCGTATTATTATGTACCTTGGTGGAGGTCTGCACTCTCCAAGTGCTATTGTGTGCCTAATATTTTAAAGGTGTGAACATTATGCAAGTATTAGTTTATTTATTTATGGTATCTTTTGTGAAACCATTGTCAAAAATACTTGTTTTTCACTTGTGGATTAAACATTGACAAACAATCAATTTCTTGGTTATATTTTAGACAAATACAGAAGCATTTTTGCACAGAGTTTTGGGCAGGTTGTGTGTAGCCAACCCACCTGTTGATGTGTCTGACATCTGTTTGTCTCTCCCTCCCTCCATCTGCACGTCCATCAACATTTTGGTTCCCGGACCCGGATATTGTCTACCAAATCGTCCAAATCTGGGATACCAAGAACGTTTTATTCTAGTATATCTCCAACCGCTAACAGGAAGCAAAATTTATCAAAACAAGACATTGCAGTTTTCTTCAAAAAATGCAATGAAAACTTTAAAAATGCGAAAAAAGTGTACAATTTCTTCAGATTTAGGCTTTATTTCAAATTTATGCAGTTTAACTTTACAGTTTTACTTAAATGACGATATTGAAAAACATCATCAGATCTCGATATTGGCAGCCCAATCCCAAATCAATAAATATCAGCAATATCAATAAACAATGTACACACTACCTAAAGCCAGTTATTTTTCAGATCCTGACAGTCTGCCACCTGGGCCTGGGCTATCAACTGTACATTCACTGGCTTCACAAGGTGGTGTTTATCCTGGTGCTATGTGGCTGTATAGCTGTGTGGGTGGTCACCACCGATCTCTGGAATGAGGGATGGGAGCTACAATATATCTCTCTCATGGTATGAGTCATAATAATCTAATTTAAGAAGACTATTTAAATTTATTGTGGATGATTCGGCGGCACTGGTTTTCTTGGTTTCGAGACCAGTTGACCTATTGTATATCACATTGACATCTCTATCAGTGAGCTACCTCTGTCATTCTAACATGCCACTACTGTGTCTGTGATTCTGATTGGTTGAGAAGACATCTAAAATCCTGCACATATCACATGTTTGTCTATCATATGCCAAAGGAATAATTTTTCCACTGTTTTGATTTATCTGTTTATAGACAAATTTTGATACTGAACTTGCATGAAGTGTGTTATTTAATAATTTAAAATGAATTTAAATATTGTTAGTGTCATGTGCTTCTTGCCCTTTAATCCATCTATAATTGTTCATAGATGCATGCTTTCTCATACTTTATCCCTACAGTATAACAAAGTTATTGTTATTGGATCACTCAAAATTCTCAGTGTTTCTGTTTACAGATTACTGGGCCTTTTCTCCATATTTCGTGTGTGGCAGTGATGACCTTTTTAACCTGGTTCATTGCAGCAGGCTGGTTGTCCTTGGAAAGAAAGAGTAAGTGGTTCATGATATGGCTGGTATGTTGGTAGTGTATCTATGTGTACATCCTCTCACAATTAGCTTTTCTTTTAATTGACTGCTCTCTTTAATATGGAAGAGCGGTGGTTTTTACCTACCTTTCATGCCAGAGTTTTACATGGCAGGACCAAATCGAGGTCCATTTTATATGAAAAGTTTTTTCTTTTTGTACTAAGTTAAACAAAACAAAAACAATACTATTTTCTTAATATTGTACTCTTTTTTTGTAATTTTTCTTTTTAATGACTGCTTGAGTTATTGTTATGTTCCATTGCATTTTACCTGCTGGTGGACTTGGTAAAGGAATAACGAATATCCGGCATCAACATGTCAGCCTGCCATACAAATCAAAACAATATATATGCTCTTCCCATGATACTTATTGTAATTGCATGAGTAACTCCAGTATTAGAGCATATTTTATTCAGTTTGTTATAAAATTTCTTTTACGTAAAAAACCCTCTTTGCCATAGTATTGAAACTCTTCAGTTATGTTTTTTTCCGGTTTCTTTAAAAACATTTCTTTATGTCTAGTTTCTTTTTGTCCATTTGTCTTAGCCTTATTCCTTTGATTACATGGATTATAAAAAAATGTTTGAACCAGGCCAACTGTTCACACTATTGAAAGCAATATTTAACGAATATAAAAAAATCAGTATAAGATGAAATCTACACATTTCAGCAACCCGTGGCGTGTGGCTATCCCTCTACATCCTGGTGATGTTGGGTTTGTACATTGTTCCCGTGTTCATACATTCGCCCTGTATCTGTGAGTCTGAAGACATTCCCGACAGACCTTCACTAGTGGCACACAGAGGGGCGGCTGTGGTGAGTAGTGTTCTGCTTATGAAATGATTACCTGCAGACACCCCAGTATGTCTCGTGTTAAACAAGTAAATGCCTGTGAATGTATAAACCCTCACTTGTGGGTACTGCTGTGAACAAAGTAAATATTGGATTTTTGATGCAGATTTGGATTGTGATCATGAATCTGGATTAATTTTATGGAGGACCAATCTAGTGACAGACTCTACATTGTATGACAATATTAAAAAAGTTTGTCCGGGCTGTATCTCAGAAACCGTAAGGTGTAGGAAGTTGATACTGGGTAGGGACATTGGTTGGGGGTGTAGGTGTGAAACGTCATGGTCTGACCTTGATTTGTCTTTCGACCTTGCCGTAGTGACCTTTAATTTAAAAATCTTGTCTGGGCTATATCTCAGAAACCGTAAGGTGTAGGAAGTTGATACTTTATAAGGACATTGTTTTGGGGGTGTAGGTGTGCAACGTCATGGTGTAACCTTGATTTGACCTTTGACCTTGCCATAGTGACCTTGACCTATAAAATCTTGTTCGGGCTATATCTCAGACACTCTTAAGGTGTAGGAAGTTGACACTTGGTAGGGACATTGGTGGGGGTGGTAGGTGTGCAACATCATGGTTTGACCTTGATTTGACCGTTGACCTTGCTGTAGTGACTTTGACCTATAAAATCTTGTCTGGGCTATATCTTGGAAACCGTAAGTTTCAGGAAGTTGATACTTGGTAGGGACATTATTTATTTAGTGTTTTTCTTTACGCCTAATACCTTATTGGTTATATTATGACGGGTAATTGGAAGGGCAAAGAAAATCAGTACATACAATTTGCCAAGGTTCTGTACTGTAAACTGCTGACCAACGGCAAGCAAGCTACCAGCTTTTCCACATGAAGTCAGGCCAGATTTTGAACTCTGATCTCAGAGTTGGGAGGTGAGTGTGATACCACTGCGTCAGCTTGGCCCCAGCGTTTTTCTTATTAAATGCTTTGCATCTCCTTGCAGGTTGCACCAGAAAATACAGTGGTTGCCTTTGAATTGGCAGCAGAGCTTGAACATGTGTGGGGATTTGAAACTGATGTGTCTATAAGGTATGCTTTTTTTCATAAGTCTCTGTACAATTGTATGTGGCTTACAACATCTGATGGCTGATACGTGACAGCGATTTTTCCCCACCTTTTATTTTCATATGCATCTGATTTACTACAAATGATACTGCGATTTTACTAGTCATCCAGCACAAGCTCTATCGAGGGTGATCACTTTTTATGTCGTCACTCTGCGGCGTCCGCGTCCATGTGAACAACTTCTCCTCCAAAACTACAAGGCCTAGAGACATGCTGTTTTTTTTACAGATACCTTATCTATCGAGGATGAAAAGTAGTTCAAGGCATGTAAATCTGTCTGTTCATCTGTTAGCTAGAGACATCACAAGTGAGGTACCCCCACCAAAAGTGTGAAAATTTCAACACTTTATCACAATTTTCTCAGTGACTATTGCAGGGATTTCTCTCATTTCTTGCATATATGTACTAGGCCACAAGTAGATTCCCTTGTGTGAGTATCAGACCTGGATCTGTCTTAATTTTTTTATGAATTTTTTAGTAATTTTTAATGCATTAAAATTCATGAAATAGTGCACTAAATCACTTATTTTCTCATTGACTATTGCAGGGATTTCTCTCTTATCAAGCTTATGTGTAATAGGCCACTAGTAGATTCCCTTGTGTGACTATCAGGCCTGGATCTTTTTAAATTATTTTTTTATGAATTTTTAAAATAATTTTCAATACATTTAAATTCATGAAATCATGCACTATATCACCTATAACTTGAAAAGTATTGCATTTAGAGCATTTTGTTAAAATATGTTATTCAGCTACTTTTTTCATAGCTACAACATGGTGAGTAACTTGGGTGTCTATTCCAATAGCTAAGTGAGTAATAGCTACTTTCTGATTTTTCAGTACCTTTCATAATGAGTAAAATCACTTGTAACTCCAAAACTATTGCATTTAGAGAATTTTGTATAAATATGTTATTCAGCTACTTTTGGGTCAGCTATAACATAGTAAAATTGCAGACCTGTGGCTTTTCACTGTGGAGTGTAACAGATGTAACTGGAAAACTATTGCATTTACAGTATTCTGTTTAAATATGTTGTTCACATACTTATGGGTCAGCTTAGCTATAAAATAGTAAAATCGCGGACCTATAGCTCCTTGCATAGCTGAGTAATAGCTACTTTCAGGTTCTCACTGTTGAGTAAATCAGTTGTAACTTGAAAACTCTTTCATTTACAGCATTTCTTTAATTACGTTATTTACCTACTCAAAATTGCAGCCCTTTAACTGATTGCATAGCTGAGTGAAAACTACTTTGAGACTCTCACTGGTGAGTAAATCAGTTGTGACTCAAAAACTGTTGCATTTGCAGTATTTTCTTTAAATATGTTTTTAACCTACGTTTTACACCTCAAACAGTTACATTGTTACTTTCCTTCTGAATACCATTTTCAGGGCACAACTTCTGTGTCCTTTTCTTCTATCATTCTGAAACTCAAAATACACAGTCAGCTGACACAGAGCCCGTTCACGGGCACTGATTACTTGTTTTGTATTTGTCACTGGACTTTCATGATTTGTTATGTAGCGTGATGTGTACCTGTCTCAACACTGAAGTTAAGCAGCAATGGTCTGGGATAGTACTTGGATGGGTAACCGTCTGAGTTATAGGCCAGGTGTGGGATGTATCTGACCTGGAATTTGTTTTTGTCACCTGACTTTCATAAATTCTAGTGCACTACTCTTGTCTCTGACTTCTTTGCCGCTCATGCATGTAGACCAAAACACTTTTCAGCCTGGTTTTCCTCCCAGAGTGAAAAATTTGCTCTCCCAAAATTGATGTCGGCTGTCACACATCTTAGTTAGACACATATAAACAAGCAAACAAAGATGAGAAGGTGAGAGAAAAATCACTGTTACTAGTTGGCTGTCTGATGTTATACACTGCATACATGTGTACGTACATTATGTGAAGGTGTCAAGATTGTCAGCAGGAGTGGTTTTAGTATGTGCTGAACCCCATTTTGATGACTGATGGTTGAGCCACAAGTGAATATTCACAGAACTTTGATAATTTTGTTGGCTATAGTATCATAAACATTAAAATGCTTGAATAAATGATAAGTTACAAAAGGGATATATCCATGTGCATAGGTTGTGGATGTGGTTTACAGGTGCAGATTCTGGCGTATCTCATTTTTTGATCAGGGATCGAATTGTACTGCAAGCTACTGCAAAACAAAGTAGGACATATATTCTGGAGATATTTAAAGATATTTGGAATAAAAGTTTATGTCAATTTAAACAGAACACATTGATGACAGAATTTTTAAAATCGGACAATAGGTAGGGAAGTCATGATCCTTTAAAGAATGGCTTATTATGATCTATGGTAATTTATTTATTGTGAAAATAAACCAAGTTTACATCCTAGCTGCGTCAGCAAGTTGCATAGTGCATCTGCAAACATAAACCTTAACACTTATTCAAACACTTATTTTATCTTCAATGTAATTCTTCCCTAGTTATGATGGTGTTCCATTCCTCATGCATGACAACAAATTGCTGCGTACCACTGATGTTAAGGAGAAGTTCCCTGATCTGGCTGACCAGTGCGGCTGTATGTTTGAATGGTCGGAACTCCAGCAACTCAGTGCCGGAAAATGGTTCTTTGAGGTGAGGAGAATGGACAGTTAGTTTATATTCAGGGTTGTATCTGTGAATTCTCAGAGTGCCTTAAGCTTACTGCCAGCAATTGGTTCAATCAGGTTTGTGATGTTTCAATAAGTTTAAACAGTCAGAATTCCTTCAAATAAATGATGGAAAGTTATTTTTTAGTCTTGTGAAATAATAACCAGAGCTGTATGTTTGAATGGTTGAAACTGGTGTTATTTGGTACCAGAAAGTGGCTCTTCTAAGAGGGAAAACCCTCGAATTAAATTCTGAAATTTGCAGTAGTAAGTAAGTTTTTGGCAATTTTATATAAGAATGATTAGAAGTCTTGCAACTCAGTGCTGTAAAGTGTATTTTTGGGGGTATGTAGAACTGTCATCAATATATTGTGCAGGGTTTGACGTTTAACACATCAGAACACATGTTACCCAATGCTCAATGGTTTGTAGTTTTAAGTAGTTCTAGTTGATGGGTGGGTTAGTTAAATATCGACTTATGTTCGAATGGCTAGAAGTCCTGTCAATCTGATAGAAAGTGGTTCTTTTAGATATATGGAGTTATTATAAGGGTTATGTTTAGAGCAAAATATTTCAGTTCTCTGAAGTCAACAGGCTTTGTACCAGAGAATTGGTCCAATTTCTGCGATACCAAAAAGTTATGTTTTAGCATATCGCGAAAGGAAATAGGCCCACTAACAGACAGTGATCTCTTTGAAAACAAAACATCGCAGTTCTGCTAAAAAAAATCACTTAAGTCTTAAGATGTACAAAAATACAGCATGAAAATTTATGATTTCTTCAGTTTGCCGAGATACTGGCATGACCAACTCAGCCTTAATTGTGATCCATTTGTCATTGTCTTTTTGTGAAATTCTTAAAATTATAAGGAATTAAAAAATTCTTATTCTTGGGAAATTGAAACATGAGCATATTTAAAAGAAAGTTAGTGGGAAAGCTGGGTTACTTTCCATTTCAATAAGTTTGTGTAAGTTAATTATATTATATGTTGCTGGTGGCAGCGTGGTAACACTCTCGCCTCCCACCTCTGAGATCAGAGTTCGCATCCCGGCCCGCCCTCAAGTGGGAAAGCTGGTGGTTGCTTACTGTTGGTCGGCAGTTCACAGTATAAAACCTTGACTAACTGTATGTACTGGTTTCCTCTATTCATAAAACTACCCAGTCTTGATATGACCTATACAATGTATTGAAAGCGACGTTAAAACCCAAATATATAAAATAAAATAAGAATTTAATGAGCATCAAATGCAGATGTTCAAAGCTTTTACAAACCCTGCCTCGAAAAAAAATTACAAAATCAGTTGTGTTATCTTTCAGATTGATCCACATGGTACAGCTAAAAACGTTTCACCAAAAGACAGAGTGACATATGAGAACCAGACCATACCTACACTGTTGCAATTGCTGGACATTGCCCACAAGTACAACAAGAAGCTCATGTTTGACTTGACTACTTACGAGTACGGAATACCGAGAGAGCATCCCTATGTCTCCAGCTATGCAGATAAGGTCATACAGACAGTAGTACAGCATGATATTCCACAGGAAAATGTGAGTTAGTCCCAAGGCAGAAATGATATGTCTAATCTGGTGGTCTGTTAACTGTTTGAAGAGACTGAGTATTTATCAGTTCAATGCCAACTCACTTGAAATACTAAACAACCTATCTGAAGCAGTTTGTCACCTTGAAAACACTAACTAGAATTATCTCTTGTTACATTTTGTGTAAATTTACCACTAAAGATCACAGTAATTACTGCAAATGCAAATATATAAATTAAACCAGACAAATCTTGGGTATTTCCTTGTGTTACTAAGGTGATCACAAAACAGGCCAATTACAGTTGAGGAGAGACTAAACATGTTGTGAAGTCAGGGAGAATTTCATTAGACAGCTTTAAAGAGTTTGGATTTGGTTATATTTGTGTAGATTTCAAGTATATTTGTTTTAGTTTGACATTTGATTTGACTCTGTCTAGTCTTGAGTTCTTGTAACGGGTAATCACTACTAACTGTTTGCATCAGTTTGTGAGTTGTGAAGCCCAATAGCCAAGTACTAGGGCAACCATTTCAGCCTTAGCCAAGGATGGTTATATTTTCTGGGTAATACCCAGAAATATTCACCTGAATTATTACCTTCTGACATTTATGATTTTGATATGATATCATCATAAAACAGTTTAATTTGAGAGTTTGTGATTGCAATATTTAAAGGGTGACATAATGGATATGTAGTAAATAGTTCAATTTAAGGTGGCCACTTTACCTAATACTCATAGACTTAAATTATATTACATCCTTCCTGAAAATCTTATTTGAAATAGTTTTAAGTACCACTCAGGGATAAATAAAGAAACAATTTTTGGCATAATACACAATCTCTGTAACAGGTGTAAAATGGAGTTAGCCTGGAGTAGGGTTTGGTTGGTTGTTAGTCTGCCTAAGAATCCAGTAAAATATACATTAATTTGAACTACCCATTAATTAAAAATATAAAAATTTTGCTAGATATCACTTTGAGGCCTTCTCACAGATTCTGTCTCCTAGAATCCTCTCAAAAATTGGAAATTTTGTTAGAAATATTGTGATAGTTAAGTTTTAGTAGCTGTTCGATCCCCTGGTAAGATGGTGCTTTTGTGTTTTAGGTTTACTGGCTGTATCGGGGTATCCTAAACACTACAACTGCCGATAATTTAACCGATATATATGGAAAGTACAATGGCACAGAGGAACTACTTACCATGGAGAATGTACCTGTCAATATCGCATTTCAACAGGCCAGTCAAGCTAATGTCGAGTAAGTTAATATTGCATTTCAACAGACCAACCAAGATAATGTCAAGTAAGTTAATATCGCAATTCAACAGACCAACCAAGATAATGTCAAGTAAGTTAATATCACAATTCAACAGACCAACCAAGATAATGTCAAGTAAGTTAATATTGCAATTCAACAGACCAACCAAGATAATGTCAAGTAAGTTAATATTGCAATTCAACAGACCAACCAAGATAATGTCAAGTAAGTTAATATTATAATTCAACAGACCAACCAAGATAATGTCAAGTAAGTTAATATCGCAATTCAACAGACCAACCAAGATAATGTCACGTAAGTGAATATTACAATTCAACAGACCAACCAAGATAATGTCAAGTAAGTTAATATTGCAATTCAACAGACCAACCAAGATAATGTCAAGTAAGTTAATATTGCAATTCAACAGACCAACCAAGATAATGTCAAGTAAGTTAATATTGCAATTCAACAGACCAACCAAGATAATGTCAAGTAAGTTAATATTATAATTCAACAGACCAACCAAGATAATGTCAAGTAAGTTAATATCGCAATTCAACAGACCAACCAAGATAATGTCACGTAAGTGAATATTACAATTCAACAGACCAACCAAGATAATGTCAAGTAAGTTAATATTGCAATTCAACAGACCAACCAAGATAATGTCAAGTAAGTTAATATTGCAATTCAACAGACCAACCAAGATAATGTCAAGTAAGTTAATATTGCAATTCAACAGACCAACCCAGATAATGTCAAGTAAGTTAATATTGCAATTCAACAGGCCAAAAAAGATAATGTCAAGTAAATATTGCATTTCAACAGATCAGCCAAGATAATGTCAAGTAAGTTAATATTGCAATTCTGCAGGCCAAACAAGATAATGTCAAGTTAAAATTACAGTTTAACGGGCCAACTAAGATAGTGTCAATTATATTAATATTGCAATTCAGCAGGCCATCCAAAATAATGTCAAGTAAGTTAATATTGCAAACCAAGATAATGTAAAGTAAGTTTAACTTAATATTCCAATTTAGCAGGCCAACCAAGATAATGCCAAGTAATTCAGTATTGCAATTCAACAGGCCACCCAAGATCCTGTCAAGTAAGTCGACATTGCAATTCAATAGGCCAACAAAGGTAATGTCAGATAAGTTAATATTGCAAATTTGCATTTCAACAGGCAAACAAAAAGATATTGTTAAGATACTGTTAATCTAGGTCTGTTTACACAATTGTTTTGTAAGGACATATTCAGAATCGGCTTGTGTAAAGATTTTCCTGTGTTTTCGTTATTTCAGAGTTTTTGAATCTCACAATGTGTCTGTTAACGTATGGACAGTGAACACAAATTGGCTGTATTCCATCTTCTGGTGTATGGGTGTGGAATCTGTCACCTCTTCCTCCATACACACACTGTCCAAACTAGAGAAACCAGTCTGGCATTTAGTAAGTACATCGGATTTAATGTTATAATGAACATGGGCAAATGTCAATATAAACTGTAAAAACATAAAATACGTCAATTAATTTATCATGAAGTTGGGGTTTTCTGCAGTGTGGAGTAAATTTGAATTGCAGAAAAAAAGGATTTTATAGTAGTGTAGCATTTAAAGTGCAATATTGACATCAAACTCTAAATTTGCATATTGATTGATATTATAATATCACTTTACATTTGAGTGTGCATAATATTAATAAGTACTGGTACCTCATTTACCAGAGTACACACAATACTCCATTCATACTACAGGCAGTATAACCTGCAGTTATAGGCATTGGGTACCTGTCCTTCAACTGCCGTCCCAGGTTTGTGTACAACCTTGTGGCTCAGTTGTGAAATGTCTGTTACCTTGCATGTCCTATGGAAGTTTTAAAAAGTTTAAAATTTCCACCTCTGAATTTGGCACCGTATGCATGGGCAGACGAAGGCAAGTATGTGCAGATGATTTTCTTGCTACAGTAACTGAAGCTGTAGCCTTTCGTTGTAACACAGCCACACAACTCGAGTGGAGGTAAATGGACGTTTTTCCACTGTGTCCAAAGATTGCATACGAACCTTGGCCAGTAGTTAAAGGATAGCGGCATTTCACCTAGTACCTATAACCGCGGGTTTTACTGCCTCGAGTGTGAGTGATACACCAAATCTGAGAAGTTATGTGGTGTCCTTAGTGAGAAGTTGTGTAGGAGGCAGTTTGGCCACCAGTAGTGTGAATGGAACATAAGATATTTGAAAGAGATCTCAAGTTTAACACTAGGCTGTTACTAGTTATCAATGATCTTAAAGTAAATTATTCAATGTATTAGTATTGTTGATCACAATATAAAGTAATTATAGGACACACAAACACTTAATAAATACTACCTCATACAGTGTTAGAAAAGGACCACTTTCGGTATCAGTTTTGAAAGCGAGGAAGCTATATTGATTGATATTTAAATATCAATAAATGATTCCTCACATGTGATTTCCGTATTTCACAAATTAACTGCGCACAGTGTATTTCTGTTTTCAGACTCCGCAGGACTTTCAGATAGTCTGGATTCTCACCGACGTGATTTCCTTAATATTGGTGGTGCTTATTTTTATAGTGCAAAGGTCAGTCATTTTGCATTGATACACTGATTAGCCCTGATTACAGTAGCCACATGAAAAGCTAGTGGCGCCCTCTATGATCTTGGGATGTAACTATTTTTTATGTTTTTTCAGATTCCTGGTACAAATCAACACCTGTTGTACTGATCTTTGAAAGTAATTTAAATTATTAAAAAGTTTTGGAGTTACAATTAAAGAGTAAAATAATAGATTACCTGGACTTCATAAATGGCAAAAGAATTCACCTTTCCACTTGAATAGTGAATATTGGCAGCTTTCAGATTTTTCACATGAAAATTCACATCAGTGGCCTTGTGGGTAACACACTGCCCTAAGAACACAGAGGCCCTGGGTGCAATCCAAAGTACAGGCAGATACATAGTAAATCAGATAAACAGTTGAATGTTGGGGTCCCCTGTCATTTGGGTCATCCTTTTCCCAGCAACAGACTTAAGGAACCCATAGACATTGATAAAGTGGTCATCCCTGCGACCCGGTTTTTCTTCAGTTTAGGGGAATGTGAGTCACTAGATAGCTTGGTCTGTAATTTTCTGCAGTTGTGACAGGGGTCAAATGGTGCTTTTGAATCCTGTATTAAATGAGATGTTTTGCAGAATATAAATGAACATTACAATACAAAAGATAGCTGATTTTTGCTACTTTTTGAAAGATCAATAACACATTTTCTGGTAAACTTAATACACTGCCATCATGTTTCGAATGGTATTTAATATCAATCAACTATATTTTTATTGCATTAATACATATTACCCAGTGAGCAAATTGCATATCTCCAGCACCCTGCAGGTCCTGTCAAACACTGAAATGAAGCTTTCTGGAGCTGGGCTCTGGCCAAAAAGGTTAGAATCCTGTTGACTTGCCAGATGGCAAGAAAATTTAGGGAAACTTTTGACTTATTTTACTGTGTTAAAACTGTGTCTTATTTGAAAACATTACTTAATTTTCAAATTTTTACTCTTCTTTTAGAATTAGAAAGGGCCTTCCAAAGAAATTCACCCCCGAAGTGGTGACCTTGAATAATGCCAAGCGTAAGATTACAGGTCACACTCACAGCCGCTACATGAAGGAAAAACTCATCATGGCTGGAGAAGGCTTACAGGAAATGGAACTAGAGCAAGGCATTGTGGGTATTTCAGATATTGAAAACCCTGATTCTGATTCTACACGATGCTCTTACAGTAGCAGTGTCAATGGCGATTACTCAAACATGAACCATTTTGAAGAAATCTCTGTTCACAGGCTTTCTGGGATATCCGGATTATCCAGTGTATCCGGCCTCCAATCTGCTTCTTCCTCGGTAAATGGGAGCTTGCCCGGAATCACAAATAGGATGCTCATGTCTGATAAAAATACAACCATTGACTATGGGACGATGGAAGGTAAAGAAGAAGATACGGATATAAAAAACAGTGCAGTGGATGTGGCAGATGTACAGGTGGAACTGCGCTGAATAATTTTACAGGCTAAACTAGGGCTGTTAAAGAGTATTTGATGATTTATTCAAGAGCGGATTCAATAACTATTCCAGAGTGCAAATTTTAGAAAAGAGTAACTCCCTTTTTGGTTTCATTTTGATGTATAGTTCTTGTAAATGGTCATCTGCAGATTGTGGAAATTGTATCAGTTTCCGAGAAATTGCAAAGGGATAATAAACTGTATGCGTTTATTTCAAGAGAGTACTTACCGGTGTTGTGCTCGAGTAAAAAAAAACATTATCACTAATCTCATTCTTTATCCAAACCATAATTTCAGGTGAAATCCTGTTATTGCTTGCAAGTATGATTAAGAACCACTGGGACACAAAATCATCAGAGCTTCTTGTCCAATACAAACTACTGGGGATTTGCTTATGATAAGAAGATTAGAATTACACAAGTTCAGTATACAGTAAGACTCTGTTGAAGCATAGCCAGTGTAAGTCCAATATATGTGGAAGTGTACGTACACATGTATGCGGCTTACGACATCTGACTGCCGATTTGCGACAGCGATTTTTTTCCCTTCTTCTCATTTATGTTCTGTTGTTTACATGTATCCGACTCCGATTTGTGACATCTGACGCCCAATTTGCGACGGCGATTTTTCCGCTCTGGGACCCAAAAAATTGGATGACAAGTGAATTTAGATGGATGTTTACAAAATATTGAGAAGGTCGGGAAAAATTCGCCATTGCAAATCTGCCGTCGGATGTCGTAAGCCACATACATGTGTACGTAGACTAACTAATTTTAAGGCCCAAACACCTGAAAATACAGTATTGTTGTAGGCTTGAGTAGACATAGGCACAGCCAAAATCAAATTCTCTGTGTCAATAAAATAGAAGTTTGGATTTGACTTTGATTTTGGCTCCACTTGTTAAAGTGTCTGAATTATATGTTTATTTCTGTGAATGCCTATCAGAATATCCTGTCATTACATCCTGAATGAAGATGTAGCAGTTTATCTATATGGTAGAAACCCTCACGATTCTGCTCCTTATACAGCCAACAGAGTTCAGGGTGAATGACAATTGTAGTTATTTCTGTGCAAATCAGAAGAGCCTGGAATCAAATCCAGGTTGAAAACATAGGAGATAGTGCTGGTATTGTTTATCCATATTGAAATATTTATCGATCCATACCAAGTAAGCTGATATCGATAATGTAGGGCCCAATATCCATATCGTATTTGTTTACGTTTCGGGAAACTACTAAAACTTGTGAAAGAGATTGGAAGGCATCTCACAACCCAATATTTCACTATCGATCGATACGGAAGACAAAAATATGGTTTGATATCGATATACATATTATTATTCAATACCAACACTAATAGGAGATGATCTATATGGTAGAAATTAGAAAACCTCAATACCCACCACCAACATCGACCAAATCAATGAAGGTGTAATGATGACTATATTAGCTGGTAATCCAAAACCCATTGAAAGCTTAGAATCTTTGTGGTACAAAACCTAAAGGTTTCTTCCTGGTACAGCCAAATGAGAGTAGGTGTAGTTGAAATTGTGCAAGACCTTGAGACAGGTGTGCAATAAAGGGAGACATATATTATGTTTGTGGTGTTCTAGTATTAAATTGGATTTGTGCGATTTTCCTTTAGCTTAACTAGTTCTAGTGTTAGACTTGTAATTTTTTTTCTGCCACTGCAAAATCAGAAGAATCTGGCAAAATATAAGCCAAGCGCCCCCTCCCGCTACAGCAATTGATAACAGATTTTAAAAAAGAGTTAGAGGACCTGAAAGCAGGTGCTGAATATAGGGAAATATGCACTATACTAGTGTTATAGCTACATAAGTAATAGCTTTTGACTTGTGAGATTTTTCTCTTTAGTTTACCCAGCTAAATTTGTAGACTTGAAGATATTTCTGTGCTTGGAAACAATGACAGCTGGCACTTTCTGTAATTTTTTTTGCATGTCAATGGCCTGACCAGAGGAAGAATTCTTCACATTTCATTAAAGCTCTGGATCATTTAGTGCAAACTCTGAGATCTATGCTTTTTGGTGTAATTCTTCACCAGCGATAGCTTTGACTTATGAGATTTTTCCTTTTAACTAATCATGTCCAAGTATTACATTTTTACTTCTTTCTATTCTAGCAAATCAAAAGAGCCTGAAATCAAATAGTGCAGAGTCATTTGTAAGACCTGAAGACAAGTGTTCAATAATTGGATATATGTACTATTCTTATTGTATAGCTACATTAGTAATTGCATTGACTAATGAGATTTTCCTTTATCTCAGCTTGTTCAACTCAAACCTCAACATTCACAAGAAACAATGCTCCTTTTCACCCGACATTAAAATAACTTTAGAGATTTTACAGCTAACTAGTAGTACTCTTTAGCAGTCCGAGTAGGTGGGCTAATAATACAGCTGTATAGAATAACTCTGTGTCTAGTAGTGGGTAAATCGTTTATCGATGTTGCCAATATTTATTGCTTTGGGACTGGGCTCCCGATATTGAGAACTAAACACGTATTTTCAATGTCACCATTTTAAGTAAAACTGTAAACTTACCCCACATATATTTGATATAAAGCCTAAATCTGAAGAAATTGTACACTTTTATCTCACATTTTTGAAGTTTTCAATGCGTTTTTTTATGAAAACTATAATGTTTTGTTTTGATAAATTTCATTTCCTTTTTAGCAGTTCGGAATATACTAAAATGAAATGTTTCTATTTCCCGAATTCGGACTATTTGGTAGACAATATCAACCCCCTGATATCGCCCAATATAAAACAAATTTTTACATTCAATATCGATATCCACACAACCAAACGATTAACCCACTAGTTTCTAGCCATACATGATAATTCCTCTGTACATCGTTGTGTATATATAGGTGTGTATGTCCTGTGTTCACTTTTTTTTCTTTTGGCAATTAAAACGTGTGAGTGTCTTTGGTTTTTCTTATTATTTATTGAGAAGCTGTTGTTATTTGTTAAGTTGTGTTTTTTTCTTTTCTTCTTGTTGTTGTTATTCAAATGATTTCATTATTTTGTAAATCTTGTCAGTTTTTTTTATACGCATTTATCAATACTTGTCTTATCAATATTTGCACTTCCATTTTACTTTGTCTGCTGAAGAAAAAAAATGACGTAAAAGGTCTGTCCTTGTAAATAGTTTCTTTTATTTGGTTTTATATATGTACAGTATATGTCCTCTATGTCTTTGTATTTATATACTCAAAAATGACAGTTTTTTGTTGTGTGTGTATGTGTATATATGATCACTGCATTGCTATTGTGAAAAATGTCAAAATGCTAAACCTGATGTAACAAACCTATAGAAACGCTTCACTTATGTTGAAGTCTTTTCTCAATGAATGTTGAATGAAAACTTGCTGCATGAAAAAGTAAATTACAAATGAAGAAGACAATATAATACTTGTACTATAAACTTGTATTGCTGGCATATTACCATCTTCATTTATGATTTTTTTTTTTCATATATATGTTTAATGCCTCGTTCCTGTGGGATATGTTTTACTTTTATTATCCACCATTTTCATTTCATATGATTAATAATTAAACTAACTATGTGAAGAAAGTATGCATAAGATACAGTCATACATATAGCGGCACTGGTAAAGGTAGGAACTTCAATTTTTAACATGACATTTGTCCATCATTTGTGCATGGATTTTAATGCAATAAAAAGAAGAGCAAAAACTTGATGATGTTGCACCAGGATATACAAGGATATGTCTCTGTTTGCACCTCACACCCTATTTAGGCCACATACGGTTCTTGGTGGGTTATAAAAGCCCTAGAGTTATGTCAGGTTTGTGGGCAGTCACTCACTGACATCTGGGTTAGTATTTATAAAAATCTTTTACTCTATCTTAGAGTCAGATATAATCCCTATTATTTAGGGTTTAAACATTTTATCCGAGTGTCAGCCCAGTGTTAAATTGGGTGTATATCTTGGTAGGATTTCACTTGAAAATACTAAGTTTTGGGTTTTTATACTTTAATTTAACTGAATTTCACTTTGAGATTGTCAGTGCCTAAGTGAATAAGTTTGGTATAACGAGTCAATGAAAATGTGCTACGATGTGACAAGTTGGGGAAGAATATTCCATTTTACCAGAAATGCAACTGTAAAGAAAAAACCTGTAAGTACATGCTGTATATGAGGCAGTTTTTCCCATGAATGGCTACATGATAAATATGAGCATATTATAGGATGATATATGATATATGATAAATATAGGATGATATATGATATTATAGGATGATATATGATATACATATGTCACCCAGGTGACATATGTTTCAAACTTTGACCACATAGGAAGACCCAAAAACTAAAATCTTGAGGATATAGGACAAGGATGTTTTGCATTTTTTTCTCCAGTGATAAAATTTTTAAAATGCCTTTCACTAGGAATATTTTACATTTGTTATCCTCCACTTTATTCTAAGAAAAAATATGGCATGAGCTTTAACTTGAGGTTTCTGCACCATTTCTGCATGGATTTTAATGCAACAAAACTCAGCAGAAACTCTGATAAAATACACATCTGTTCTTCCCCTTTTATACCCCATTCACAATACAGGCGGTATCACCCGCGGTAGGCCACGTTTGGGGAAACGTCCCTGTCCTCGGGTCACCGGCTGAAGTCTGTGTGCTAAAATGTGAGTCAGTGGCAAACCATCCACTACCCTGTGAGTCCTGTGGAAGTTTTAAACTGTTTAAACTTTCTGCCTCTGATTTCAATACTGTGAGCATGCGCAGATGATTTTGCACATGTGTGTATGAATTTCTAACTATGGTAACCAAAGGTGTAGTCAACGGTGTACATAAGGTTGTGATTCAGTCGTCTTTCGGTGTAATATGGCGATATAAGGTGAGTTAAGGTATTGGACATTTCGCCGAAGGTGAGTTAAGGTTAATGAAGGTTGCTTCACAGTGACCAACGTTTTTAGTACTGTCATCTAATCTAATCTCATCTAATCTTCTGCTTTGCAAGTGCAATATCTTCCCCATGAAGGGGAACTCAGTGCGCTAACCAAGCAAAATCATAATCTTACGGGAGTCGAGGGGCATTCAAGGTCAGTAATCCAGGATTGTGGTTGTGACTGGGAGGGAAGAAAGACTAAGTTGGGAAGCTAGAGCTGAAGAGGTGACTTTTAAGGTGCTTCCTAAAAGATGCAACAGAGGGACTATTTCTTACATGGAAAGGGAAAGAGTTCCAAAGGGAAGGGGCATAGTGAATAAAGGAGTTAGAAAAGTGTTTTATTGACTTGTGAACTCTGCGATCAAAGGTGGGGGTTTGAAGGAACTTGAGTTTCGGGGTACTTCGCCTTGTGTTTCTGGAAGAGGAGTAGGGGTGGATTAATTCTCTTACGTACACTGGTTGACCCTTGTTGCGTATTTTGTACGTAATAAGACCAATTTTGAATTTTACCCTGTATCTGACTGGTAGCCAATGGAGTTTTTTATTTGAGGGGTAATGTGAAAGAATTTAGAGGAACGGGTGACAATCCTGCACAGTGAATTTTGGACTAGCTGCAATCTCCTTAACTCAAAATCAGTGAGGGATAAGAAGAGTGAATTGCAGTAGTCCAGCCTGCTGCTAACCAATGCATTCGCTAGCAGGACTGATGTATTCATGTCTAAAAGGGGACGAATTCTGTAGAGGTCTCTTGTCTGTACTCTAGTGGACTTAATGACCTGTGATCTGTTTGTTATTGATGGTTAAAACATCTTGTCAAATCAGTGGCCATCCGCCTGTAGTGTGAACAACTCGGATGAAATGGGACAACCTGGGAGGTGGTTCCGCCGCTGAGAAAACCTTCTAACCGTGGGATGACTACCTGTAGTGTGAATGGGGGATAAATTATTATGCCAAGTCATGTAACCTGTCAATTTCAATGGAATTAAGTTTAAGCCTTGCCGTCCTGCTAAAGTAATAAATGATTGTTTATTGTTATTGGGTTTTTACTGATCAGGGTTCACCTGTATATTTCTACGGAGCAGAAGGTCAAACACTGTGCCATAAAATATGTCCGAGCTTTGTCTCAAAATGGCACATGTCTTCATCTCAGACAATTTTGTGTATTTTAATAAGTAAACAACTATAATTTGTGTTTTTATCTTTGAAAATTAATATATGTTCTTGTGCTGTACATGTATCACTGCTTTCCACTGTAACTAAAAAAATTCTTGTGCACGATTCATGTGTTATAAACTGGATTTCTTTCGTTTAATATATAATGTATTGACACAAGCTTGAGTGAGATATAAACTTTGCTCAGAAATAGTTACATTTAATGACCCTTGACAGTTGTTTTTGAGGGGTTGTGACATAAGTTCTACTTGAAATCAGTGCCCAAAATTGACACAAATTTTGTTAAATTCCCAAATATATTTAAATAGTATCTGTCTTTAATTTCTCGTCAATTACCTGGTATTGAATTGTATTATCAGTTAACTTTTACATCATGAAAATGTACAAATATTGCCAATGACAGCCAACTGTTTCCCAATTAGTTTTCTGTGTTGTCTTTCATGCCAACTTGGGGCATTTGCCAGGTTACAACGCCAATCAGTATATGTTTTTACATGTAACTTTTAAGTATGAATGGTGTATATATTTTGTCTTTCTGATGATTTTAAGATTTCTGATATACTTAATCTTTCCTTTGAATATTTTTTTAAAATTTTTTGTTTTTCATTCAAGTGGACATGTGACATTGATATTGGGGTTGTTTTGTTGTCTGATGTCTAAATGTCTAAAACATATAACATTCCTTTTGTTGTTGATCTATACGCCAAGCTGTGTTAAGCCAATTTAAGTTAATAAATGTTGTTAAGAAATATAGATCAATGCTCACTCTGTGGACACTGCTGTTGTGGAAATCAGTTGCAGTGTTTTTTTTGTTTTTTGGGGGGTGGGTGTGGGGGGGGAGCTTTTCTATTTTGTGCAACTTGCTCCGTACAAAAATGATCATATGATTCCTGAATACTGTTGTTATTGTGTGGGTGTCAAGGCTTGTATGCATGAAAAGACCAATATGATGCAATACAATTTGCTTACATACCATGCCTCTTTTAAGTGAAGCAGATTATTAAAAATATTTTCAAAAACATACTCTTAGTGGTTTTATCGTTTGGCTGTGTGAACAGTGATATTGAATGTAAAAACATTTTGATAATTGTTTGATATCGCTGGAGAAATATTGTAGCTTATCAAAACAAAACATGGCAGTTTTGATTAAAAAAACATTAAAAGCTACAAAAGTACTAGATAAAATGTACAATTTATCTTGGTTTATTTCAAAAATATTTTCAGTGTAAGTTTATAGTTACACATAAAGTGGTGATGATATTGATAGACATCTTTGATATCAATAACCTTGTCTCTGTACAATAAATATCACCAACATCGATAAATGATGTAGTGTAAGAAATCTAAAATTCGCCACATATCTGAAATTCGCCACATGTAAAAATACTAATAAAATAAATGAATTGTGGTGAGATTTGTTGACTGTATAGTAAATTATGGCTTTTTGAACTGAAAAATATCAATTTTTAGACAACAACATCATTTTCTTCATAAAATTAACTAAGGTTTTAGAGGTGGCGAATTTTAGATTCCTGGTGAATTTTAGATTTCTTACTCTACCCACAGTAGAGAATAAGAATATTTTTCTTCATTTCAATTGGAAGTCTATCGTATATGATGACGACATCAAGACACCCCCCTACTGATTCAATACAAGGTAGATTCGATGCTGATTTAATAAAAATTTTTCAAACTAAAATAATTTTATGTTGGCTCATTGCCATCATTGCTAGAATACAAGGTATGTTAAATCTGCTGCAACTTTATTATGAGCTTACATGTATATTGTATTGGTGGCTTTGTGTGCAGGGCTTTAGAGCTTGCTCATACAAAGATTAAGAGCTATGAAAATGTGATTAGATTACATACAAGAAAATGTATGGATGTTCATTGTTGCATCCGCTAGTGATATATGCAAGTATTTATGATATTTGAATACTCCTTTTTATTGTGCTACAATAGCTTACCATGTGGAACTGAATGCTTTCTCGGGAGGCTGCAGGCCTCCGGCCAACGTCCAAGAAAAATAGACGTTTAGCAGTGACTGAATCCCCATGCTGAGAGTGTACCATAACAGTGTAATCTCGCGTCTAACCCTTCTGCTCTCGTTGGCCGCGTCACTAGCAAGCGTTTGAAATAAGCTCTCAATATTTTACTGTTTTCTCAGCAAATACGTGTTGTTGGATGTTATTTGTCAGCCATTTGTTTATTTTTATTGCATAGATTATTCTGACATAGTTTGAAAAGTGCAGGATAAATATTCTTTGAGTATTTAGTGTTATGTGAGTTTTCCGCGTTTCAACTCAGATTTTTTATTGCAGTAGAAATGTCTTCCCACCAAACAAGTGCAAAGCCCAGATAATCTAAATGCCGGCACTTCTGTTTCCTGTTTGATACCCCCAATTATTGCTCCACATGCAGGGAATCTGGGAAAGGAGATGACCCCTGCGTCACAAATCAATCTCCATGCAATATCTGTGCAAATTTCTCTGAAGAACAGCAAATTAAAATTAAGCACAGACGTCGGTATGTCAGGAAACAAAAGGCATTCGGATCCTTGTAATACTAGTAAGGATGATGATCTGGACTTATTGGGGGAAGACGTGGAGGCTTTTTCTGGCTCTCAAACAGACCTTGAGGGTGCTGCTGACAATTTATTTTCTTCACCTCCACGTCCCCAACCCCTACGTTTCGAATCTTTGTCTTTGAAGACTCCTGAAACTGTCCCACCAACCCCAGGTACTGCCTTGCAGAATAAAATAGAGAGTAGACTAGAAAAATCCCTGGGTAGTCATTTTAACATCCAACTCCAGCAACAAATGGGGGTTTTTCAAGCATCCATGCTGGAGGCTATGAAGTCTCTCCAAGATGAAATGCATTCTATGAAAAAAGCCTCCGAGACGGAGGTAGATAAGACCACCGCCCCTGTATCAAAAGCTGGACCAAGTAAACAACCAGACCCGACCCCTCTGGCTTCAGACCCGACCATCTGTTCAGTCGGATGCTCAACCAATGGACACGGACATTTATGGTCCTCTACTTCCTCCAAGGATTTCTCAAAGTGTCCAGTCCGACCACGCTTAGGTCCTCCACCACTGTACTAGGCCTGGACGACGAGAAAGGCCAATAGGAACTAAGGCTAAGAGGCCCTTCAGCTATGCTCCCGTTAAATCCCATTCTCAAAGATGCTTTTTAGAAGTTTGAGCAGGATTTCTTGTCCTATAATTTACCTGAGGGTAAATATGTCAAACCCCCTGCTTCAACAGCCAAATGCTACAAGGTGGTACAACCTTGTTTTGAAGACAAACTTCAGGAGCTCAATACAGATTTTGCCAAGATCTGTATTTCTCCTAAGCCCTCTGGGGCCCCTATGGTCAAGATCCCCCTACAAGTTCTTAAGGAACTTGAACACCAAGCTAGGCAGAATATCTCTACCATCAATTTCACAGCTACTTTCACTAGGACTGCCTCTTCTTATAACACTGTTATGGAGAAGTGTCAGCACAGTATCAAGGCTACCTTTAAAAGGGTTAAAAGCCAGATCCAGAAAGGTGCCGATCCTGAAAGAGCTGTCAGGCATGGCTATGAAAACGCCTGTGACTATTTTGAGATTATGAATAAGCGAATACTTATCCAACAGAGAGCCTTAGCAAATCTGTAGCCCATATACTCCAGAGAGAGCTGTATACCATGGGCAACACTGGCCTGCTAAGATGCGAGGCTGAGATGACCCTCCTTCAACCACATCTAGGGGACTCTAGACGTCAAGAACTGAGGAATTTGCCTTTTTGGCCCACTCCTCTGTTCAGGTCACAACTAGTCGAGGGTTTTGGACCCTATCAAAACAAGCCCTTTCATGGTCCCCACCACAATAAGAAAGAGGCTCCCACAGGAAATGCCCCTATGGGGGCAATTCCTCCCAAAGCAGTAATCAATGGTTTTCCTCAGGTAGGGGGAAATCGAACAACAGGGGCTTCAGAGGTTGTTTTCGACCCCACTCAAGGGGACGAGGGCGTGAAAATCCCTCCCCCTAATGACTCCTTACAAGCCTCCCTCAGTCCGCCAGTAGGAGGTCGCCTCCATTCTTTCAGAAGAGACCGGCTAACAAACAAATGTTCAGACAACATGTTAAACATTATTACAAATGGTTTTGTTCTTCCATTCATCTCAAAACCAAATTTAGTCCCTGATTACAAGGCCCTTCCAAAAGATCAAGCTCTGGCCTCTTGTATCTAGTCTCTTCTGTCAAAGAATGCAAAAGAAAGGGTGGAAAATGTAAAATCTCTTGGGTTTTACAGTTGCCTGTTGTACCCAAGCCTCACCAAAGGTGGAGGCCAGTAATAGATCTATCAGATGCCTACCTTCACATCCCCATCCACCCAAACTCAAGGAAGTACCTAAGGTTTTGCCACAAGTCACAGGTGTTTCAGTTCACCTCCCTTCCCTTCAGGCTAGCCATGGCCCCTCAGGTCTTTACAATCATTGTAAAAAAAGTGAAGCTGATGGCCCTGACAAGGGGAGTCAGACTTCACCAGTACCTGGACGACTGGCTTATCAGGGCCTAGTCTCAGGAAGAAGCACGAGTGAACACTCAGACAGTGGAAGACCTGACACAGTCCTTAGGGTGGATAATAAATCAGGAGAAGTCTGAACTAAAACCTGTGTTTTCGTTCGTGGGCTACGAATACCCTCTAGATTCAGCCCGTGTAAAACCCACTCAAGGGAGATGGCTCAAACCTCAGGATTTGATCCTACAACTCAAGTTAAAACATGTTTTGACTGCAAGATGTTTGATGTCGCTAATCGGGTTGCTTGCCTCAACAGAGAAAATGGTCCCGGGACGCCTTCACATGAAGCCCTTTCAGTTTCACCTCAAGTAGCACTGGAGATTTCCTCAGTCGTTGGACACCCTCCTTCCTTGGACAGAAACCAATTCATCACACCTAGAGTGGTGGCAGAATCCCTCAAACGTGATGAAAGGTGCAGACCTTCATCCCAAAGACCACAGTATCCAACTCTTTACAGACGCCTCAAACGAAGGCTGGGGCGCTCACTCAGAGCAAGCCTCTACAAAGGGTCTGTGGTCAGCCAGGGAAAAAAGGCTACACATAAATGTTCTAGAGCTGAAGGCGGTTTCTCTGGCCCTTCAAAGGTTCAAGGACCAGTGTCAAAACCAAACACGGTTAGTTGCTACGACAACTCAACAGTAGTAGCCTACATAAACAAACAAGGAGGAACCCACTCGGCGGAGATGTGCATTCTCCTGTGGAAGATCATGACCTGGTACCATCATTACCAGATAACCTTAAAAGCCAGACACATTCCAGGGTGTCTGAATGTGATGGCCGACCTTCTGTCCAGGTCGAACCAAGTCCGGTCAACAGAATGGTCTCTGCATCCACAGGTGTTCAAAAAGATCTGTCACAAGTGGTTCACTCCTCATGTAGATCTATTTGCCACTGGTCTGAACCACAAAGTTCCACTGTATGTATCTCCAGTACTTACCCTCCTATGGCTCTCCTTCACAGGGTGATCTAAAAAATCAGGCAATCCAGTTGTCTGATCATTGTAATAGCCCCAGGTCGGCCAGGGATGCCCTGGTTCTGGGACCTAGTGCAGCTCTCAACAGAGACCCACTTCAACTACCAGTGTCAAGAACTGTGTCCCACAACTGTGTGTTTCACAGCAATCCTCAACATCTCAAACTCCACGCCTGGTGTCTAGGAGTGGACAGCTGCAAGAACAAGGCTTCTCTGTGGAGGTGGCAGGAAAATTGCTGCCACTCAGAGGTCATCAACAAGGACCATCTACAAGTCAAAGTCGGCCTATTTGAGAAATGGTGCAGAGAAAATTCGGTGGATTTCTCCACTCCCTCTGTAAAGCAAGTCTCAGACTTCTTTATGTACCTGTACCAAGATCTAAACAGGCGCCCTTCGAGCATTGATGGTTATAGGACAGCCATTGTTGACACCTTGGGCCCAACAGGGCTCCATATCTCCCAAAGTTCAGACCTTAATAGGTTACTCTCCAGTTTTCACAGGGATCATCCCAAAAGTTCCAGGAATCTTCCTAAGTGGAACCTGTCTGTTGTACTCAATGAGCTCACAAAAGCAGCCTTTGAGCCTATGAAAGACACAGACCTCAAACATCTTACCCTCAAAACTGCTTTCTTGCTAGCTTTGGCCTCCGGCAAGTGCCGCAGCGAAATTCATGCCTGGGTTGTAAACAAAGTATCGAATCTAGGCCTATGGGAAAAGGTTGCATCTCATATTTAGGGTGGCAAGTTTATGAGATTCAAGCTTAGGGCTGGTATTCATTACAGTGATGCCCTTGGGGGCTATACTCGCATAAGTGAGCACAGATGCACTTAACCCTTCAATCAAAACATCCTGACAGTATCCGTACTGTCATTTATTAATCTTCTGGTTTTTGGCTTCTTACAGGTCCGAATTTTAGAATTGGGGCTCTGTAAGTGGGACTCCGACTGTTTTTTTTAAAATATTCATTTTATTTATTTATTAATTCAATCCAAGAAAAATTCACTATTATTCCAGTCTCAGCTGTAATCCCTCCACCGGACGGTTGGATTCAGCATTCAGTTCCACATGGTAAGCTATTGTAGCGCAATAAAATTGAAAATTTTAATTACTTAAATGTAGCTTTTATTAGCTACAAGCTTACCATGTGGAACTGAAGAGAGTCCCACCCTGCCTCCCCACTGTATTCCAGCTGAGGGGGTATGGGCTAAATTTACAACGAGAGAAGAAGGGTTAGACACGAAATTACACTGTTATGGTACACTCTCAGCACAGGGATCTGGTCAATACTAAACGTCTATTTTTCTTGGATGTTGACCAGCTGTCTGCGGCCTCGCGAGAAAGCATTCAGTTCCACATTGTAAGCTTGTAGCTTATAAAAGCTACATTTAAGTAATTAAAATTTTCAATTTTGTGTGTTTAAATGTTTACAGATGGACATGTTGAACAATATAAACAACAAGAGTTCTCATAGACACATTAAAATTAAAGTAGAGTGTCAAAATAGTGAAAATAATGTGCTAAAAGTATAGTATTGTATATATAAAACATATGAGTATTGCATACTTATAACATTCTAACGTGTATTCAGACCTTCTCGATTGAAAACTATGATAATCTCCATTTTGTTCCTGTGATAAAATTACAATAAAATATGGACACAATTATTCAGGATTGAAATATTTTACAGATTTTAGACCCTCTATTAAACTATGTCAGATGTACAATAAAAACATTACCAGAGTAATGGTACATGAACTCAGATGGTATATTTTATGTCCTTTTTTAATGATAAAATTTAAAAATTTACTGCAAAAGGATAATTTTACATTTATTATCCACCAAAAAACAAACAAACAAAAAAAAAATTCATGAAATGTATCCATAGAAGATACCATTCAACACATAAACTTAAACTTTTAGCTATAAAATTCTCAGCCTGAATTTTAATGCCCAAAAAATGACAAGTTGTTCCATAAAAGTAGTTGTCCATAAAAGTGTAGTAGTCTATGTAAACATTTATGACATCTGACGTCCTGAACTGAGCATTAGTAGTTCACTGTTCTCATGTCTCTGTCTCCCTATTTATTATATATATGTACATGTAAGACTGTTAAAATGATATACAAGTATCTCAACTCGTGAGTTCCCCAAACATTCTGAGCCTTTCTTGCCCCGGTACTAGTGTAATGAAATTACCAGACTTGCTGATCTCAAAAAAAGAGATTTCTTCTCAGCTTCCTACACTCAAGACTGACATTAGTAAGTCAAAGGTTCATCATGATAAAAGTGTCATTAGTGATGCTCAAACCATGCCGAGTTACCTACTTTATTTAGGCCACTTGACTTTTTTTGGTGGAATGTAAGGCAATATCCACAAACTCTCTCATCCTTTCTGTTTTTCTCTTGTTTCTGTGTGTCACTGCATAATCATATTTTCGTTTTTTCTATGATCTATGATCAAATGCCAGGTCTCTTTTGGCCTTGCCTTGCCTCTTTCCTGATGGTGTCAAATTTCAAGAAACCCTAGGTATCCTATTGCTGCTCATTCTATATACATTCCCAAACCAATTGAGCCTTTTTTTTTGTATATTCCTAACCCTTTCCTAATTCCTTTCATCTAGACTTTTATTGGTGATAGTGTGTGATCAGCAGATTTTCAATATTTTTTTTGGACATCTGTTGTGAAAAGTATCTAATTTTTTTGTGTCAACCATGTGCAATGGCCTTCTGGAATATATAGAGTAAGAAATCTAAAATTCGCCACATATCTGAAATTCGCCACATGTGGAAATACTAATAAAATAAATGAATTGTGGTGATATTTGTTGACTATATAGTAAATTAAGGCTTTTTGAACTGAAAAATACCAATTTTTGGACAAAACATCATTTTCTTCATAAAATTAACTAAGGCTTTAGAGGTCGCGAATTTTAGATTCCTGGCGAATTTTAGATTTCTTACTCTACTCCATCTCTATACCCCTTGTGTCTCAGGCTTAAGATACACGTTTTCAACAAGGCATATTTTCTGTAGCTCTCTTCTGCAGCTGGCAGACCTATGGGTCATCTTGGGTAGACACGCCGAAATATTCACTCCCGGTAGAAACAGTATTACCTTTAAACAATAACTATCCAGTGAAGTTGTCAGCTATATATATATATATGTTGTGTGGAAATTTGGATTTTGAGCAGGCTAGAACTTTATGCTGTATATGTAGAATCAGTGTACATAATGTGGAATGTTGGTATAACGGGAACTAGTTTAGAGAAAACAGAAAACCCATAAATACCATCATTTTATGGGTTTTGGTGGAAGTTAGAACCAAATTCTGTGGACATTGGTGTCTAGTGTATATATCTGTGTGTTTTGTGTATAAGCTAGCATTTTTTTAAACAAGTTGTAGCTTGTACAAAATTGATGCTCAAACGACCACTGGTAATAACCTATTCAACAGTATTCTTCTTTGTTTTATCACTGATGTTGTGTTACCTTACCTGTGTGAAAGTGGTTTTATTGAATATATTTCATTGGTGTAAAGATAAGCATTGTCAAGAGATAAAAGGGCAAAGGTCCTCAGTGACTTACCGGTTGGTAGGTTTAGCATCAAATCACAGGCTGTTACCTCTGTGTGGGAATGGCTCACACAGGTGGCAATACTGTTTGTGTATCCCAACATGACTATGGGTTTAAAACGGAACATACAACACCAACTTGAACTTTTTGCGGTGATACTTGGTAGGGACATTGGTTCGGGGTACAGGGGTACAATGTCATGGTGTGATCTTAATTTAACTTTTAACCTTGCTGTAGTGACCTCGAGTTGGAAAATTTTGTCCGGGTTATGTCTTGGAAACCATAAAGTATAGGAATTTGCTATTTGGTAGGTTCATTGGTTAAACAGTGTAGGTGTCAAACATAATGTGACCTTGATGTAACCCTTGACCTTGCTGCAGTGACCTTGACCTTTAAAATTGTTTTTTGGCTATATTTCAGAAACTAAAGGTTGTAGAAAGTTGAAACTTTTTAGGGATATTGGTTAGGGAGTGTGGGTGTGCAGTGTCATGGTTAGACCTTGATTTGACCTTTGACCTTGCCATAGTGACCTTAATATTTAAAATTTCGGAAAGCATAAGCTGTAGGAGTTTGATACTTGGTAGGGATATTGGTCAGAGGTATAGGCATGCAACATCATGTCACATTGTTTGCTCTGAAAGTCTCCTGAACTTTGTACTGTGTAATTTCTATATCACATGGTGTTGAAAACTATTTCCCCGGGCTATGTCCGATGCTATTGTTTATCCTCTGATATAAATTGCTCTATTAAAAATATTGATGTTTACCCCCTGACATAATTGCTATAATTGATTTGTGCTTGTGACGAATTTCACCTCTTCTGACAAAAAAATATTTCATTTGACTGCAAAAATGTTTAAAACTTAAATTACTGTGATACAAAATTCTTAAGAAAATGAATCCAGAATAATGTGCAAATCATTTGTATTTGTGCCATTAAATGTACTTGTGTGCGTGATTTCATCAGTGTGGATATCCTCTGTGTGAATGTACAATGTACTTATATCAGCAGTGTTGTTTTTTTCACAATGGCGGAAAAAATAGTGATACATGGGCACACTTATTGATCCTTATAGATCTGAATTATACATATTTTATTTGAGGCTTTTGTTATATATGATTGAATCATTACTAGTTGCTTTTTGCATCCCTTTCAGGCTCATTAGTGGTATGATTAGCTATCGTATTTGTGGTTTCAAATATAATTAATTTTCATGTGAGCAGATTTAAATGAGCTCCCCAGAATAGAACTAAACCTGCAGTATCTGAAAATGGTTCACAAAATTTGTAGTGTAGTTTTTATAAAGTGTAAGTTATTATGTAAATGTTAAATTGATGTAACCTTCAATCGTCCAAATATTGGATTTTATTTGATTTCATTTGACCAATTTGTGCAGGTTAATTCTTTTATTCTACTACTGTCCTTACACTGGATAATTAGTGTTACAAATATGAAAAGTCTACTTTTTTGGCAAATATTTTTATAGCTATGCGAACAATAATTTATTTATTTTTAAGTACTCCGCCTTCAAATCTACAGCTAACTTACTCTGACTGGCGATCCTAGGATTAACTCACTCTATTGTGAGATTAAACTATTCTTTAAAAGGAAGTATTATATATTATGTAGCCGGCTGACCTCATAGAAGTATTTTCTTGAAGTGCAATGATTCCTGGCCACACAGTCTGAATAGGGAAAGAGTTTGACAATTGCTTTCATAAAAAATTGTCGGTTTATCTATATTTACCTGAGCTTGGCTATATAATTAAGTAGTACTAGTCTTACTTCTTTAATATGCATACTTCTCACTTTTAAAACGGATAGTTGTTGTTAAATGCTATGCTGTAACCGCTGTGTGTATACGGAAAAAATTGAGACCAAATTTGTACCAAGTTTGCACCATGAGAAATTAGATGTTAATGTAGTCAAAAAAAATTGTAAATCTTTAAAAACTGTCAAACAAGTCAAGGGTACAGAAGTGGCTTTCTTCACTGACAATTCTCATAAACTGTCACAAGTTTAATACTTCTTGCTTTGCCATTTAATTCTGATTCCTATGTAAGTGTATTTATATGGTACAAAGTAAAAATGTGCTTAAACCCAGGATGAAAACCATTGTGTTCTATTTGTCTTATATTTTGTTTTGATGAAAATATTTTTTTGGGGGAAATTTCAAAATCTTATTGAATGTTGGTACATCAAAAAAAAAAAATTAAACAAAAACAGAAGTTGTAATACTTAAGGGTTTTTTGGGTCTCTATATTTGCCATGTACTGTCATTGTAAATTATTTCAGTGTTGTATTAAAGTTCTTTGTTAATTAAAAAAAAATGCCTCATAACTGCTAGGTTGGAATATTCAGCATGTGAATTTTATTGATTTTTTTTACCAATGTATTTATGTGAAATTTTAAAAATTGACATAAATTTTATAATGCTTATACTTTGTTTGAAAGAGGCCTGTTCTTACATCACAAACATAGTACTTGTAAGATTAGACAACTCCAGTCACAAGTTTGAATCCAGTTCATAGCAACATGTGGGATTCACTGAGGCTTTCTGATAATATAAGTTTTGGTTTATGAAAGACACTTGAAGCACAAGCTTTGAGTTTGTAACATTAGGTAAAACCTTTAAATGTTCATCTGATTTTGGTGCATGGGACTAGTAAGCATATTTGTTAGATCTTGTAGGAGTGCAAGTCTTGATAGTCATTACAGTAAATCACTATGGTTACCACTATCTGATAGCTGTCATTTTTTACCATCAGATGCAAAAGACAAACACTACCTCTGGTATTGTCTTCATGACAGTTTCTTTGCCTGATTATCCATTTGCCTGTTTGCTATCAGGATTACAAAAATACTACTGCTTGGAACATGAAAGAAAATCAGAAGATGGGTCTTGATCCACCTTAAATCCCATTAAATATTGAGTCTGATCTGGATCACCGTCTGGATACAAAAAAATCCGTATTTTCCCATTTACTTATGATGTTCCTGGACAGAGGTCTGCGGTCTCTAAGTGCTCTTCTTTAATTGTATCCACCGGATAACATCCGGTGGATACTATGGATTTCACTTCGTTATGCCGCCACCGCAGTGTGTAGAGAGATTTCACCATTACCGCTCTAACGAAAACAATATTACAACTAACCTCCTCAAATTTGCAGGATATATTCATAACCATAAAATCTTGCCTGGGAATATTTGGCCTCATTTTGAAAAACAAAATGGCCGCCACAAGTGTTTTTTCGACTTTCAGCAAGGACTTTTGTTGGCCCTCTAGAGCAAAGGGTATTATAGGTAGAAATCTCAAATTCGCGGGGTATGTTCCTCATTACAAAATCTTGACTGGGAATATTTTTGGCCTCATTTTAAAAAACAAAATGGCCGCCACAGGCGTTTCTTTGTCAGTCATGAGAAGTGCTTATATCTCCCTTATTATTGGTCCAAGAGTTTTGGGATGGTAAACCAACCCATAGGAAATCATGGGCTGGGAATCTTTTGGTGTGGTCAGATTTGACCTTGGACCCCTCCTTCAAGGTCAAGCGAGGATAGCCAAACTTAAAAGTGCTTATAATTCAATTATTTTTGGTCCTAGAGGTTTGGGATGGTAAACCAACATATAGGAAATCATGGGCTGGGAATCTTTTGGTGTGGTCAGATTTGACCTTGTACCCCTCCTTCAAGGTCAAGCGAGGATAGCCAAACTTAAAAGTGCTTATAACTCAATTATTTTTGGTCCTAGAGGTTTGGGATGGAAACCAACCTGTAGGAAATCATGGGCTGAGAATCTTTTGATGTGGTCTGATTTGACCTTGGACCTCTCCTTCAAGGTCAAACGAGGATAGCCAAACTTAAAAGTGCTTATAACTCGCATATTTTTGGTTCTAGAGGTTTGGGATGGTAAACCAACCTATAGGAAATTATGGGCTGAGAATCTTTTGGTGTGGTCAGATTTGACCTTGTACCCCTCCTTCAAGGTTAAGTGAGGATAGCCAAACTTAAAAGTGCTTATAACTCGCTTATTATTGGCCCTAGAGGTTTGGGATAGTAAATAGGATAGGAAATCATGGGCTGGGAATATTTTAGTGTGGTCGGATTTGACCTTGGGTGCCTCCTTCAAGGTCAAACAAGGATATCCAAACCTAAAAGTGCATATAACTTGCTTATTATTGGTCCTAGAGGTGTGCAGAGTGAAACCAACATATAGGAAATCATGGGCTAGGAATCTTTTGATGTGGTCAGATTTGACCTTGGGCCCCTCCTTCAAGGTCAAACGAGGATACCCAAACTTAGAAGTGCTTATAGCTCGCTTATTATTGGTCCTAGAGGTTTGTAACGTGAAACCAACCTATAGGAAGTCCTGGGCTAGGAGTCTTTTGATGTGGTCAGATTTGACCTTGGGCCCCCTCCTTCAAGGTCAAATGACAATAGCCAAACTTAAAAGTGCTGATAACTTGCTTATTATTGGTCCTAGAGGTTTGCAATATGAAACCAACTTATAGGAGGTCATGGGCTGGTAATCTTCTGATGTTTTTAGATTTGACCTTGGGCCCCTCCTTCAAGGTCAAAAGATGGTTCACTGGCTTTGGTGAGTTGTCTTTTCAGTGGATACAAATTTGCATCGGTTGTCCGATGCATAGGTCTAGCTTATTTTAGCTTTAATCTTCATTTCAATTGCCAAAGTAAGTCAAATTTTTGTGGTTTCAGTGGTCAAAGAAAGTTGTGCTCATCAGTATTCAAGATTCTGGACTCTAGATCACCAGAGGGTAGAACACAACTGCAAACATCCCCTGAGGGTCAATATCTGAACCCACTGGTTGTAACATTGGTGGCAAACATATAACACATTGTAACATGACATGGCTGTGTCGGGGGGGGGGGGGGGGGGTCTGATTGGCAAAGAGCGATATGTAATTACTAAAATGTTAAAAGGTCTTCATGGTTTTCAAACTCGAGCCATGGTAAAATTCTGGGTATACCATGGTTAGTTGGTTGTTATTCCTTTATTGGGCCAGACCCCAGGCTACCAAGATTAAAATTGGCAATCATTTAAAAACCTTGTTGAACAGACAAAATTAATCATAAGTATAATGGATAATATTTGCACTAACCATTACACAGGTATTAATACATTCTAACATATTTTGACAGAATACCACCTCACTATTAAAATTCCCAATACTCTGACGCCTAAAGCAGTATTTGGATAACAATGATTAGACAACTTTAATTTACTTCATGTACTCTACATTATGTGTCTGCAAAAAACTCATTTCAAGATTCATACTTGCCATAATGTGTTTTATTGCTATAATACATCTTACCCAATGGACAATTTGCTATACAGGTCTGCGCCGACTGGTCCTGTTAATATCAGGCACCCTGTGCAAGCACCGGTAGGACCGGTCAAGAGGTACATTAAATGGTGGCGCACCCTACTTCCTTCGTAGACATTGTGATGTCATTGCATCTTTTTCGTTTGGGGCATATGCATGTAAAATTCACTTTAAAGGTGTTTTATTTCAAGAAATAGTTTATATCGGTTGATTGTATATATATCATGGACTCTCCATTACAGAAGTGCGGATCTTGTGGACATGTGATGACCATTGCTCAACCTACACAGTAAGCACATGGTGCTGTGATAAGGGTCTGGGAAGTGAAGAAAGAGTGTGAACTCTTTGACTTCTGATCAGAAGTCCCATGCTACACCCACTTATATGACCCAAAAAGAGAGGAAACAGCCAGTCCTCATTCATCCTTGGTAAATCCAGGATGTGTTCAGATCGTAGGACAGGTAAATATCAGCAGTATTGATAATGAGAATGTGGCCTCTGTTAAGAGGAAGGTGACCCCAACAAAGGAATCTGCCAAGAAGAAGTCATGTAAGTCACCCAGCTCTTTTGATGGAATTAAAGCACTAGAAGATAAATGGTCACAGAGGTTCTCCAGACTCGAGGCCATGATACTGGCGAAGAGTTTCCAGCTACCTGCTGGTCAGCCTACTTTACAGCAGATCTCAATTCCAGTATCACCAAAGAAAAAGCCACCAGTGCACTAACTTCAGATAGACCTTTTATTCAGCCTGCCGGACTGGTCAATCAGACCTCTTCAAGCCAGTCATTTACCTTTGCCAGTGAGATGCCAGTGGCTCAACTTACTGGACTGGGCATTCAGTTTACTGCCAGCCAGCCCCCTGCCGGTACCAGTAAGAAGGGTCTATCTACTACATCAGTGACTGTTGATGTTCATCAAAACTCTATAACTGGTTCCGGTGAGATGCTAGTTCTGCAGCCTGTTAGACTGGCTAACTAGTTAACTGCCACCTCGCCTGTGACCCATGCCTGGGACAAGACTCAACCTACCACTTTAATTGCCGGTGATTTCTCTCAGAATCCAGACACTGACTTTGAACAAGAAATCAACAGCACTTCCCCTGTCCATCCCTTTGAGGAACAAGGTGACGTGCCTGACCAGGAAATTGGCATACCAGAACAGGAAAGTGATCTGGTTATATCAGATGAGCAGAACTACCAGGAAACCGTAAGATTGGTCAGACATTTTGTGGGCTGGCACCAGGTGCATGAATTTGAAAGCTCAGCTGCCTCACAAGATAATCACAATCAACTGGTAAAATTAAACTTGACTCTGACAGAAGGCTACTCTACCCATAATACGGATACCAATGGACTGTCTAAGGACCAGTTTTTAAAAGCCTCTCACACTCAGAAGTGGTTTGATGTGTACTTGGAAATAATGAACCTGCAAAACTCAATAGTGCTCTCTCTAGAATTGCTAGAGTTCTCTCTACAAAATCACCAGCTTCCTGGCCCATAGCAAGGAAACCCTGAGGAAATGGGAGAGGTCAGCAAGAGACTCAACCTTTATTTGCTGGCTTTAGTCACTGTTTAACTAAGGTTCAGGACAGCATGGCCACTCAGCTGAAAGTCATTCAGGACGAGAAAGACAAGGGGAAGTCAGCCACTAAGTTGCAGGAAACAGCTGATGAACTTTTAATCAGGGTATCACACACACCATGGCCAGAATAATGCAAGGCCTTTAAGACTTTGTGTTCATTAACATGGCCAACATTACTCTGCTCAGTCATGATAGTTATCTGAATTTCTTAAAGCCAGAGGTCAAATATGACACAGTGACAGCTGTTAGAAACTCACCTCTTCATATAACCTCCCTATTCGAAGTGTTATAATAATAATAATAGTAGGATTTATATAGCGCAAAATTGATACAAATGCTCTAATGCGCTTGAGTCCAAGAAGGGAGAGTCCAGGGACAGGCATGGGTCGACATCTAAAAAGCGCCCGCCAGGGTATAACTAAGGTGGGGGGTATGCCAGCCTAAACAAGTAGGTCTTTAGCTGGCTTCTGAAACCATCTATTGTTTGCTGAGATCTGACAGTCTGTGGCAGCTTGTTCCATTCGGCTGGTGCAGCTACTGCAAAGCCACGCCTTCCTATGTGCTTATTAGGGCGGGTTGAGGAGATAGATAGCCTGTTGCCATGAGTGAGACTGCTCGATCTTATTAAAGCTGAAAGATACAGGGGCTGTGAAAGATTAATAGCCTTGAATACCAAAAGGTTGTACTTAAACAGGATGCGATGTTGAATTGGGAGCCAGTGGAGTTTTTTCAAAAAGGGTGTAACATGACTCATTTTGTCAAGTCTGAAGATGATGCGACAAAGAGCATTCTGGACTCTCTGTAGTTTGGCTATGTTGGACTTGCTTACCCCATAGAGTAAAGAGTTACAGTAGTCTAGATGACTACTGACCATAGCGTTTGCCAGAAGTATTGCTGTCTCAACTCCAAGGAATTTGTGAATTCGTCGCAAATCACGAAGATGATAGTAACATGCTCTGCAAACCTTGGCAACATGATTGTCAAAGGAGTTGTCTGAGTCGAAAATAACACCCAGGTTTTTTACTTCCACTGACGGAGAGATATTGTTTTGGAGGAGTGGAACAGGAAAATTTGGTGCAAGTGACTCTCTGATGGCTTTTTGACTTATAATGATAAATTCGTTTTTTTCTGGGTTTAGTTTTAGTTTGACACCGTCCATCCATTCCTGTACAGACTTGAGACACTCGGTCAGCTCTTCCATGCTAGAGTCAAAATTCCTGGAGTCAACTGCTAGGTAGATCTGGGTGTCATCGGCATATAGGTGATGAGTAACATTGAATTTTGAAATAACTTGACTGAGGGGACTAGTGTAGAGGGTGAAAAGGAGAGGACCCAGTACAGAGCCTTGGGGGACTCCGAAAGGAAGAATTACCGCCTCAGAGAAACTATCACCTATTTTAATTTTTTGTTTACGGTTTGAAAAATACGATTTGATCCATGACAAAACAGTACCATCTAGACCAAACCAGTCATGCAAGCAGTCATATAAAAGAGAATGATCAATCGTATCAAACGCTGCTGATAGGTCTAATAATGTCAGGGCCACTGCCTTTCCTGAGTCCACTGAGAGAGCTATATCATTTTGAATCTTCAACAATGCGGTTTCAGTGGAGTGAGAACTCTTATAAGCAGACTGGTTGACATTTAAGAGCCCCTCGTGCGAAATAAATTCATCTAGCTGCTTTGCCACCACCTTCTCAATAAGTTTAGATATAAAGCTGAGGTTTGACGCCGGCCTGTAGTTTTTGAGGATATTTCTATCAATGCTCGGCTTCTTTTGAAGGGGGGTGACATATGCCATCTTAAAACAGTTGGGGAAACTACCTTCTGTGATTGAGTAATTTACAATTTTAGTGATGGGGGTGATGAGAATATCAGCACACTCCTTGACCAGTGACGTCGGAATCGGGTCAAGGTCACATGATTTGGACGGTGAGGACTTTAGAATTTTGAGTAGTTCTTCCTCGGACACAGGTGTGAAAGAGGACAGAGTATTTTTAGTGGGGTTGGGTCTAGTAACTGAAGATGGTATTGATGACTGCAGTGTGGATCTTATCTTGAGGATTTTGTCATAGAAGAACTTGCAGAAAGTATTCGCAAGGTCAGTTTTATTTGTGTAGTCTGGTAGAACAGCAGCAGAGGACCTGTGTAAGATCTTTTTGAAACAGTTCCACAGAGCCTTGGGATTTCCTTGGTTTTCAGCCACAATGTTGGAATAATGATTGCATTTGGACTTCTCTAGCAGGAAATTATAGTGGTTGATTGCAGCCCGATACGATTACTGGCTGAGTTTTCACGACGCCATGCCCGCTCATATTTCCTCTTGAGTCGTTTTGCTTTGAGGATGTCACAGTTCATGAAACCAGTCTCGGCATGTCTCGGTATATTTTTCTTCATGATTGGGGCGTGCTTGTCAAGAAGGCTTCTCAAAGTATTAAAGTATTGATGACTAAGAAGACTGGCAGTTTTGTACGGGCATCTAATGAGGTCGGATTTCAGGATATCCATTCTAAAATCTGTAATATTTATCTTGTGAATTTTACGGATGGGAACACATTGAAACTTACAGGATTCCCTGACAGGGAAGATAAAGCTGAATATGATTGCCTGGTGGTCTGATAGTCCCCCAATAACTTTGGGACTAATGGCCCAGGAGAAGGAATCCCTCACACATAGAGCATGCAAAATATGACCCTGAATATGTGTGGGTGTATTGACAAGTTGTGTAAAACTGAATTGCTCAAGGATATCATAAAATTTCAATCTCCAGGTGTCATGTTTATCCAAATGAAAATTAAGATCACCAAGGAGAATATTTTCATAGCCTGTTAAAGCAGCACCTTCGAGGAACATGCCAAATTCGTCTAGGAACTGCGACTTTGAGAGATTTGGGGGCCTATAGACTACATGAAATATAACATCTTTAGCACCCTCAGTGCTAATCTGAATGGAGATAATTTCAAAAGCCTGATAACTGTTTTTTGAAACTTGCTCAAAACTCAGGTCCTCCTTGATGAAAAAGCCAACTCCGCCCCCTTTCTTGACATTTCGACGTACATGAGTGAACTTATAACCAGGAGGTGCGATACTAGAGATAAAACTTTCAGTATCCTCTGGCCTAAGGCATGTCTCAGTGACAGCTATAAGATCAGCATTGTTATCTTTGACGAACTCTAGAAAGGAAGCCGATTTATTTCTGATAGATCTAACGTTGAGAGAAGGCAACTATTCAGGGCCTGGATTGAGACTAATATCACCCGAAAGAGCTAGGAGCAATGATGTCCACGGAATTACATTCCGGAAACTATGTGTCACCCTTCGACAGTGACCCTGGAAAGCCAGATAGGCAAAATTGATGCTATCTACACATGGGTGAATCCCCGACTCAATGATCACATGATGACCTGAGTGCATGGTAGGTTCAGATGAGTCACAGACTCTGATGCCAGTCAATATGAGGTAAACCGTAAAATGCAAGAGGTGCATTTTGGAGAATATTTTAGGAAATATAAGTATGGCAAAAAATGTATCACTAAGACAGAATATGAAATGATGACAAATCTACTTTATGGATTAGTTGAACAAGAAGTGCATTGCCAGACCAACAGAGGCCAAAAATTATAATTTTAGAAAAGGTGCACTTACCTTCCCTATGTACAAACCTGTCTTTCCCAATGGAACCAAAAGAAAAAGGTTGTAATAAATTGTGAAGGTAGGGAAAGATAAGTGGAGTTATCTCCAAGGCAGAGGAGGATATTGGCCACATGGATGACAAGTGCTACTATACTGGCCCTGACAAGAAATTTGATTGGTACCATCCTTACTATCAGTCAGCTAAGCAGGCACTGGAAACTAGCAAGAAATCCGGATCACCAGCCTGGAAACAACACACCTCTCATGGTCAGTAGAAAGAGGTTTAGGCAAAGCCTCCAACTACTCACAGCGACCGGTCAAGGGACAAAGTTATCTTTAATCACAATTACTGTGTAACCCAGACGGGTTTTGTGGATATGGCTGGTAGTACAGTGACACTTACAAAAGTACAGACTTTAAATGTAAATTGTTTTGCTGTGAATCATGTACCTTTTGTCACCAGGAAGCCACAAAAGAAAGGCATAAGACCTATTGTAGAACAAATGTAGTGTGTGAAAGGTGTATCCTGTTAGATCAGCTGTCCTCTGCCTAAACGGTCAACAATGAACAACTGAACAACTTTTGGAATACTTGGATCGCCCTAGGGACCGGGTCCAACATCATAAGATCCTCAATGAAGGCTACACCCTAACCTTCTGGAACCGACCAACTTTGACCATGTCTCCAATAATAATAAGTGGCTAAGTACATCCACTCAGGAACAGCTACGTGATGGATGCATTACATACACTTATTCACAAGAATGCAGTAGAAAAGGTCCAAAATCATACCTCTCTGGCTTTCTTCTACAGACTTTTCCTGGTTCAGAAACCCAACAACAAATGGAGACCAATTCTAAATCTGAGCTCACTGAACAAATATCTAAAATCAGAAAAATTCAAAATGGAGACACAAGAGAGCATACAGACTTCCTTACAGAAAGGCAAATGGGTAACATTCATAGATTAAAGGACGCATACTTCCATGTCCCAATAAACCCACAGTCCAGGAAATACCCCTTGTTTTCACGTTTAGGGCGAATACTACCAATTAAAGCTGTACCGTTTGGTCTGTCCATTGGGGGATCCCAGAATCACTAAAAAGGTGATCCTAATCCCACACTTAAAATGGTGGATCCAAGAGGGAAATGTCTTTCAAGGTCAGCCACTACGACCGCTTAGGCTGAGGTGCTCACTTGGTAGATCTGACAAGGGAGAACTGGTCCCTACAAGAAAGCAATTGCATATAAACTATCTGCAACTGAAAGCAGTCTTTCTGGCCCTAAAAGAGTTCCAAGACCTCCGTTCAAACAAGATTATACTCATAACAACAACACCACAGTTGTTGCCTACATAAGCAAGGAGGGAGGCATGAGGTTGGGCCCACGATATGCCCTTCTATGCCCACCATATGACCTGGCCTGGTGCTCCAGACATCAGGTGACCCTCAATACCCTACTGAATATTCCAGGCCGACTGAATGTGGTAGCAGACGAGCTATCCAGGTTCGGTCAGATCACCCAGACTGAGTCGCCTCTCCTCCCAGACGTTTTCCAGTTGATATGTACCAGGTAACACCAACTTGAAATAGACCTATTTGCAATAAGGTACAACAAGTTACCTCAGTTCGTGGCACCAGTTCCAGACTACCTAGTCTCGGCAGTAGATGTACTTAGCCTGCTTGGACCTTTATGCCTTCCCTACAGTAGCCATTCTGGGCAAGGTGGTGGCAAAACTATGGGACTACCCACGCAAGAGAATTATCCTGATTGCTCCAGGTTGGCCCAATATGCCCTGGTTCTTGGATCTGGAGGCCATGTCAAGCCAGACCCATTTAGGCCTGCCCAATCTGCTGACTCAGCCCTTCAGTCAGATTCCCCACAAGAATCTGTTGAACCTAAATCCCCATGCTTCGCTGTAGAGCCTCAGCAATCAAGGAGCAAGGCTTCTCTGAGGCAGTAGCAGATGCTCCTCAAACAGGCTCGACTAGATCAGTGTGTGAAGCGAAGTGCAATTAGTGCCACAGTAATCAGGTGGACTTCAGTTCACCACCTATCAAATTCATAGCAGACTTCTTGCTGTATTTGTTTCAGGACAGGAAGTTGTTGCCAAGTAATATATATGACCCAAGGTGTCTATCTACCCCTATTGCAGCTTTCTTTCAAACAACCAACTGGCAAAAGAGTGTCCAGACACTATGGCCCCAGTGGTTATTAATGCCCTTGCCCCAACTCTGGAAAAGTCACTCAAGGCTGATAAGTCACTATGCCCAGCTAGAGCCCTACGCTATTATCTGGACAGGACATCAGACCTCAGGCAAAACATTAAACTGGCCTTTGTCTAGTCATGTACACATTCAATCATAGTCATTGAATGTGTACATGAACTTTAGAAATTGAAATCAGTAACAGATATTGTCTTTGACAAAGATATAGCCTCCTAATGCATCTTTGAATTCAATTTTAAGTCATAGTCATTGTCATTGAATGTCATTGTATGTGTACATGAACTTCAGAAATTGAAATCAGTAACAGATATTGTCTTTGGCAAAGATATAACCTACTAACGTCTCCTTGAATTCAATTTTAAGTCCCTAGTAAGCTGCCCACCTTACAAGTGGTAGTTATTCTAGCAAATTGCCCAATAGCAGATTGCAAATAATTTGAAAATACTAATATACAAAGATATAGCCTACTAATGTCTCTTTGAATTCAATTTTTAAGTCATTGTCATTCAATGTCATTGTATGTGTACATGAACTTCAGAAATTGAAATCAGTAACAGATATTGTCTTTGACAAAGATATAGCCTGCTAATGTCTCTTTGAATTCAATTTTAAGTCCCTAGTAAGCTGCCCACCTTACAAGTGGTAGTTATTCTAGCAAATTGCCCATAATTTTTACCCAAATTTTGCACTTAATTAGATGAATTGCAAATAATTTGAAAATACTAACATACAGAACAATCGGATTGGCTGAAAGCCATGGTCTAAATTGTCATAGTCTTGGGGCATTGAAACCACTCCAGTTCAGTTTAAAGAGCAACCATTTCTTATGTCCAAAAAGACCATTAAACAGCAGATTTTTTCACAAGATGAGTCTTTATGAGCATTTTGGCGGCATACCTAAAGATCTATGATGTACACATATCCAGACCATGAACTGGGAGCTTAAATCACTAAAGATTATTTAAAGATTTATTGCAGCACCACATTAATCATTAACAGACCAAGGGCTGTTAGTTATTGAATGTGTACATTCAATGGCTTGGCCATTGAATGTACACATCCAATAGCAAACAGCCATTGAATGTGTACATTCAGCAGTTTAACTGTGGAATGTGTACATTCCACAATCATAGTCATTGAATGTGTACATGAACTTCAGAAATTAAAATCAGTGACAGATATTGTGTGAAATGGAACTTATTATTGTCATTTTCTTAAAAAATCACATACGTTGATATTGAGTTAAAATAAACTTTTGCAATAGGGTGATTATCTGTGATCAGTTACATAGTTATGCATTGTAACAAAAACTGTTTTGTTTTCTAAAAATAATGTTTACCTTAATCAGTTTTCTAATTATATTGTCCCACTGAACCTCTCTAACAATACAGGGGTGCCACTATGGGGCTAATTACAATTAAATACCCAAATTTTGCACTTAATTAGATGAATTACGTGCTATCATATTTTAGAATTATACACTTAAAGACCATTAAGTAACTACTCAGGCTTGAACTGTTTTTCTTTCATCCTTTCATTTGGAAGCCAAATATTTTAATATTTGTGGATTAAAATAAAGCTTATAATACCGCTTTTGTAATGTCACTTTGATCAGAAAGGCTTGATGCATCATTTAAGAATAAATAATGCTATGAAATATATGACATTTAGGTCATTACATGTATGTTTATTAATTTTAATGCTATATACTGATTTTTCTTTGTGCCACTTCCTGAAATGTAACACTTCTATTCCAATTAATTTAATAGCATATTGTTATGCTAAAAATATCCAATATACGTTATAAACTAAGCCTTTGCAATCAGTATGAGCTATTTCATATTCAATGGGCCTTGGGTCATTGAATGTACACATTCAATGATTTTAGCCATTGAATTTAAACATTCCACAGCTCAGTCATTGAATGTATGCATTCAATGATTTACCCATTGCATTTACACATTCAACAGTTTGACCCATTGAATGTATACATTCAATGGTTATCCACATTCAATACAACATATACAATAATAAAGAACATATAAAGTATGTCATAATCATGACGTGTGTCCGTTAGGGAAGTACCGTTTTTTCTAAATTATTTACCGTTATCGCAATATCCACAATTAAACCCCCTCTACGTCCCTCTAATTCTAGTGTTCAATCCACATACTACTTTTCATCTTACATAGTCTCCTTATAGATAAAATTGTTAGATAATTACACATATAAACTGCCCATTTTATTGTGTGATCCCCTTTTATCGCTCACATTCCTCGTTATCGGGGACCATTTACCTCACAATACACACCTACTAATCACACAATTTCCCAAATTTTATGTTCAGTTTCAAATATAAAACCCTCCCAAGTTCTCAAAAAGGATTTTCTGCATATTAGCACAACATTAACTCAAGCATTCAATGTCCTGATGTTGTTAGTTTCTGCCCCTTTAAACCCCCTACCACCACTTTCTGTCTACATTTCAGCATCAAGTCTTCAATATTAATCCCATCAGCTATGTCACCTTCCCGTCTCTTCATCCTACTCCTGCTTGCTGGTGATATCAGCCCAAATCCAGGACCACCCAATTGTCTGCATGTCACTTATGCAAACATCAGATTCATAAACAACAAGTATTCGGCCATTGCAAAATTTATTTTTGACGCCACCGATCTCTTCGCCATGTCCGAGACCTGGATTAGACCTGACACCACAAGTGCCAGTCCGAAATCACCCCACCAGGTTACAATCTTTATCAACAGCCACGTGAGGGCCGTCATGGTGGAGGACTGGGGTATTTGGTAAAAGATAGCCTGGATTCTTCTGTTGTTCCCACAAAAACCTGCACTACCTTTGAAAATTTTCTCATCAAGATATCCCTACACAAAGAATCTTTTTACTTTTTGAATATATATAGACCACCATCCTCCAGTACTTCAACCTTTTTGAACAGTTCCAATCACTTTTAGAGGTTATTCATCACACCGCTGAAAATCTGGTGATCATCGGCGACTTTAATTTTCACCTTGAATCAACATCCTCAAATTCAAAAACCTTCAATTCATTGATTGAATCATTTGATTTAACTCAGAAAGTAAACTCCCCCACTCATATTCACGGACACACTCTTGACCTGCTCTGAACCAAATCCAACAATGACAACATTTCTAATGTCCATACTACTGATGCTTTTTCCGATCATTTTTCAATTACTTGCACATTACATCTCCCAACCCTTAGACCCCAAATCAATGCTACTGTTTCCTTTCATAAATATCATAAAATCAACAAAGAGAAAATGAAAACAGATCTGATAGCTTCTGATCTAATCAACAACCCGTCTAAGGATGCCAATACTCTCTACGAACAATATCACTCCACCTTGACCACCCTTATTGACAAACACGCAACACTTCATACCAAACATCCCAGGATGGGAAGTACATCCCAGGATGGGTTAACAAAGCTGTAATTGCGGCAAAAAAGACCAAGCGTTTGTTTGAAAGGATTTGGCGCAGAAATAAGTCTCACTTCAACAGATCTCAATACATGCAGAAAATACATCCACCAGGCCAAATCTGAATTTCTTAAAGCAAAAATTCAGGATAACCACCATGACCCCCAAAAATTATGGCAAGTCCTTGGCGATGTGTTACACAGACTGCCAGCCAAGATGCTACCATTGATAAATCTCCCTCGGCTCTTGGCTGATAGATTTGTGGAGTTCTTCACAGAAAAAATACGCTCAACTTTTCCTACTTTCCTGAAGTCACAACACATTTCCCCAGACTCTCCTCCTCAGTGCTTTCCACTTTCTCTACTGTAACCAAGGATCAAGTAACTAAAATTATTATGAAATTTCCAAGTAAATCATGTTCCCTTGACCCTTGGCCCTCTTTTCTTGTTCTTGATTATCTGGATATTCTCATCACTCCAATCACTTCAATAATTAATACTTCCTTGAACAAGGGAAGTGTCCTAATTTCTTCAAGCAGACCCATGTTACCCCCATCCTCAAAAAATCATCCTTAGACAAAGAAATTTTCAAAAACTATAGGCCTGTCTCCAATCTGAACTTCATTTCAAAGATACTTGAAAGGGTAGTGGCAGTCTAGCTACAAACTCACCTTGATGAAGCTGGCCTTATGACTGCCTTCCAATCGGCGTATAGAAAACACCATTCAACTGAAAGTGCTCTCCTTAATACTCACAATGACATTCTCCTCAATATGGCCAAAGGGTCCGTCACAGCCCTTACCCTTTTGGATCTATCCGTCGTGTTCGATACCATTGACCACACCATTCTCCTGGACAGACTTGATGTTTACTATGGTATCAGTGAACTAGCACTTGGCTGGTTCAAATCATACCTGTCAGGAAGCAGACACTTGGTCAAGGTGGGTAGCACACTTTCTCATCTTGCTGCGCTCCAGTATGGGGTCCCCCATTACATACAAAATTCTCAACCAGGGTCAACCAGTTTACTTAAGAGAATTAATTCATCCCTACAGTTTTTCCAGGAATACAAGGCGAAGTACCCCTAAACTCAAGTTCCTTCACACCCACACTTTTGACCGTAAGGTTTATAAATCAGTCAAACTTTTCTCCAATTCTTTCAGTCACTATGCCCGGTTCTTTGGAACTCTTTCCCCTTCCAAATAAGAAATAGCCCCTCTGTAGCATTTTTCAGGAAACACCTCAAAACCCACTTCTTTAATTCTAGTTTTCCAACTTAGTTTCCTTCCGTCTTGGTCACACCCACAATTTCAGATTTCTGACCTTGAACGCCCCTCGACTCTCCTTATGATAATGATTTTTGTTAACTTGGCACACTGAGTTCCCCTTTGAGGGGAAGATATTGCACCTGCAAAGCAGTAGATAAGATTAGATTAGAATTTTGTTAAAATAGTCATATGTGGGTAATAAGGGCAGTGGTACTTGTTTACTATAAACATCATCTTAACATCATATAATGACATACTTGCGAAACATTTTCAGTACACTGATGTGGTTTTTCATTTCAAACAAGTGCCGTTTTTCATAAATATTTTAAAAATTGGTTAACCTACTAATATATCCCATATACCACTAGAATTGGAAATTTTATTTTAAATGTAGCTTTTATAAGGCGGGTAAACACACACCTGCTGGCTTGGCCATGTGACCTAGGAAAAATATCAGATTGTTCGAAGGAGCTCTTCCTCCTTTTTGTTGGAACCTAAACCCCCTGGCCAGTGTAAGTCTGGCACAAGCGGGGAGGACCAGGGAGGGCCTGTATTATTGTTACAATAGGTAGGTATTGTTATTATGCTACAATAGTCCTACCTATTGTAAAAATATGCTGAATCCCAGCATTTTTGGATGGCTGGGAAGACTGTACACTGGCTAAAATAACATCATCTGGCAAAGACAGCAACCATCAGAGGTGAGCATCCAGAGACCAGGGTGACGGAGGAAGGACACATCAATGACTGAGGGGTGTTCTCCAGCTCTCCCGAGGTTGAGGTTTGTCACCAAGGGGACGACAGGCACCGTCTTGGGTTGCACCGCCAGTGCAGGCACCCCAGTGCAGAAAATATCTAAAAAACAACGTAAACAAAGTACGATGAAATAGGGTGTCAGGGAACATTGATACAACAGAAGAAAATTCTTAAGAAAGTAAAGGTTAAGGATACAGAAAAAGTATAACTTAATTTACATTCTCAAGAAGATTGAAAAAAACACTACAAAGATGCAGGAATTTTGATGAACAGCAGGTAAAAGAAAAAGGATAAAAAAAAGAAAATTACCTTAAAAGGGGTGAAAACGCCGCTCTAAGGTGTCAGGATTCAGACACTCCCCCTCTAGGTGGTTCCCGGCGTTGTCCCCCCCACTTTTCTTCCCTGGAACATACTCGGAAGGAGGCATCACCTTCTGTGCTGCAATGAAGGCACCTAAGTGGACGGAACCCTCTGTTTGGTCTTGTCTGAAAAGATCCCTGAGGTAGAATTTGGTAAAGGTGTTGTGATTTTAATGGCAAGCTTACATAATTTGATCCATGGAAACTTCCCATAAAAAGCCTTTGAAGCCGCAAACGCTCTGACATAATGGGTCTTTACCACTGAATATCCTTGGAATGGCCCATTTTGTAAGAGATAAACAATAACTGTCGATCCTTGGTTCGATCCAGATAACATTGAAGGGCCCTGACAGGTTAGAGTAGGATATCCATGTCCTGAGAGTCTTGACTACACTTCAAAGCTGGCATAACCACTGGCGAGATAGATTGCAGTTCTTCCTTTGCTAATTGGTTTTTGGCAATGAAGGAGGGAGATAATTGGATCTGATCCCAGTCGCCAACGCATAAAAGTCCATCAAGAGTCCAGGCATGAATCTCACTGCATCTTTTCCCAGAGGCTAAGGCTAGTAGGAAAACTGTCTTCCATGTTAGGAATTTTAGAGCTGCTTCCTCTTGTAGTCTCTGTAAAACTAGGGACAGATTCCACTTAGGAATGCACCTGGAACTCTTAGGTTTATCCCTGAAGAAGCTAGCAATTAATCTGGCAATCTTCGAGTTGGTACTAATGTTTAGTCTGGAATTTCCAAGGGTATCTGCAATGGCCGTTCTATAACCTTCAATGGTAGAAGGGCATCTGTTTAAGTCATTAAATAAATACCAGAAGAAGTTGCAGATGTCCCCTATAGAGGGATTCCTGAAGTCCACCTGTTTTTCTGTACACCATCGTTGGAAAACAATCCACTTGGATGTGCATATGAATCCTGTTGAGAGTCTCTGAGGAGCAGCAATTCTCTCTTCCACTTCTGCAGTTAACTCATGTTGTAGGACTGCTGAACTCCTAGAGACCAATATGGTGGTTCAGGGATGTTGGGTTGGCATGGTTGCATATGGGTGGTAGTTGTCTTGGGATGTCCAGAGACATCTCCACTAGGTCCCAGAACCACGGTTTTGTCGGCCAGCCTGGGGCAATCAGACTTATCCTGCATGTTTGTGATTGAAGTTTGTGTACAACCTTGGGCAGCAAGGTGTGGGAGGGAATGCGTAAGCAACCAGGCTTTCCCATGGGATGTTGAGGGCATCCACTGCTCAAGCCTCAGGGTCTGGAATTGGAGAGACATAGAGAGGAAGTTTCTTGTTCAGGCTGGTTGTGAACAGGTTGACTTGGGGACTCTCCCAAAGTTTGGAAATTTATTTGAAGATTTGTGGAGAAAGAGACCACTCCGCTGATTGGATCTGGTTCCTCCTTGAGAGGCTGTCGGCTATCACGTTGAGTGAGCCCAGTACATGTCTTGCTCTGAGTGTAACATTGTTTAGATGACACCAAGTGAGGATTCTCCACATTAGAGCACAGAGTTCTGCTGATTTTGTGCCGCCCTGTTTGTTGATATAAGCCACCACTGAGGTGTTGTCTGAGGCGATGAGGAATTGATTGTTATTGCAATCTGTCAAACTGCAAAGCCAGAAGAACAGCCCTCCTGTAGAATTTTGACCTAAATGAGCGCCCCAACCTGCGTTTGAGGCTTCTGTAAAGATTGTTTTTTTGTGGTCCCTGGGATGGAGAAACTCTTGTTGTAGCACATTTTTAGTGTCTAACCAACATTCCCCGATCATAACCCGAGCATCTGATCAAAACCAAGATTGTGAGCATGGAGATAAAGTTGGACACCAAGACTGTGTAGGCCTTTGACATACTCCTACTAATATCCAGCACAAATTGCATCTGAGCAGATTCCTGTTGTGTCATGGTAAACAGTTGTAACATAATCTGCTTTTGGGTGGGCCCATCCGTGGTAGCACAAAATTGTTCAAATAACCTTTCTCTCTGGTCCCTTTAGAGGCTAAGGTTATTGAGGCATGATTCACTTGCCATCCCAAAGTGGAGAGGAAGTTTGCAATGCTGATGTTCTCCTGAGTCATGTATTCCAGCTTGACTAAATCCTTCTGCTGGACTGAAGCTGGGGGTCCACTCCTGTAACCAGGCTTTGCGAAGTTTGAAAAAGCCTGTGGAACCACCTGTGGTGTCTGTGCGAATTTGTTGTCCACTACACTATACCTACTTCAATTGTGTGATGGAATGCCTGGGAGTTTGCCGAGAATGTTAGACATGCTGGGTTTGACTGAATCATCCTGAGCTGTCTGTAGTCGTGATAGGTCTGCCACCATAGGGAGTTTAATAGATGGTGGTCTATCCAACTTTTCCTGCTGTGGGAGAAGGGGATCACGTCCCAGAGTTGAGCCCAGCTTGTGTTCCTCTTCTGCTGCTGGGTCAGGAATTGATAAGAATTCCCTAACCTTTTGGACCAATTCCCTGAAGGGCAGGTTAGGGGGTGCCGCCTGTTCTCCAATGTCTGTGGTGTCCTCCAGCTTTAAGGTGGATGAAAAGAAAGATGCTGAAGCATCAGTCCCGTATTCCTCCTGTTTCAAAGCTTGAAGAGGTGAAGAGAACCTTGGAGCAGAGACAGCCGCCGGTTGAGGTGTGGGCTGTGTACAGGCGGTGGAAGTCGGTACTTTGACTTGGGAGACCACAACTTGAATTGACTGTTTTGCAATAGTTGAAGAGCCTTTAACATTAGAGAGACCCTTCCTCTGACTTGGCATATGGTAAAGCAGACACCGGTGTGATACATACAATGTGAGGTGGTGGTGCTATAGGTGTAGATGCTGGTGGTTGAGGTGCAGAAGTTTGTGCAGGGGCCAAATGGTTGAACATTTGCTCCATGGACTGTTGACAGAAAGCTTGCAGTCCAGTTTGTAATTGAGCAGAGATCCTTTATTTGTTGCTGGATTTTCTGCTGCAGAGTGTTCATCATCCCAAAATTCTGCTGTTCCAGCTGAATCTTAATCAATTGAGTCCTAGGAGTTTGGGGGATCTCCATTGCAGAAGCAGTCCCCTGTGGCTGTGGAAAAGATAAAGCAGCCATTTTATCCACAACTGTTTGTCTACCAGGTGTAGAGTGTGGCACTTGTCCTGGAAGAGAAATACTCTAGAGACTGTCTGTGACACTGGGTTCGGCGCCTTGAAAAAGACTGAAGAATCAGTAGAAGGCTGATGAACTGGACCCAGAGTGAAAGAAGTCTCCAGGATATTATGTGCGGGTAATGGAGCCGGTAGGCTTGTGAGAGGGCTTGTGGTAAATACCGGTTTGTCAGTTGTCTCTGACTCTTCAAACGAGTCTGCAAGCCTGACTTATGTCTGTATGCAGACCTGTTCACAAAGTTCTCTCTGAGATGAGTCCACTGCTCTTCTGTAAGTGCTGCACATGCAAAACACTGAGTGGTGTCAGCTCCCTGTGCACAGGGGCTAGCCCATTGCACTTGGCTCTGCAACCAAAGCAAGAGCTGTGACCATCAAACTGGGGCATAAAATGTCCACACTTGCCCCGTTTTTGGTGAGGTGGTGTCTTAACCATGTTACCAATATCATCTATAAACTGTTATGCAACAATTTAAGCAGTTATAAAGCTGTAACAATTCACTAAAGTGAGAGTCACAAAATCCAACTTCACAAGATGGCTTCAACAAAAAGTAGAAGAGCTCATTCGAGCAATCTGACAGGTTCTCTAGGTCATGTGGCCAAGCCAACCGGTGCGTGTTTACCCGCACCGGTATTATATCACCAGTATTCCCCGTGACCACTGTTCCAGATAGCCCCGTCTATCTGAATTTCACGGGTAATAAGTTTTCAACTTTTAATTCGGTTGAAAGCTTCCCGTGGTCAACCACTGGTAAAGCATATTGTTACAACAGGTAGGTCTATTGTAGTGTAATAAAAAGATATTTTATACTGCTTTTTCTCGTTTGCTACTTTGCTAACAAATACTTGATGACGTCAGAGGAGAACTATTGATGGTTCAGCTTTCTCATTAACTGCCTGCCACTTAGTCAACCGTAAATTATATTGTTTTATAGTAAATATTAGGTATTATTTATTTGCTAGTACTGCAAGCCTATATAATAATAATAAATAATAGACTGTTTGGAATAGTTAAGCTCATGCATATTTCCCATTTAAAATAAAGTTACTTAAACCAACATCTTACAATATTACACCAAATAAAAGGGAACTAAAGAAAGAATTTAAGGTTAATTTAATTTGTTCACCATTTCATCTGAACAAAATCATATTAACTACCAACGCAAATTATCTAAAATGGTGGCCTATACCATCCCCTTTTAGACAGAGATAAGTGATACAGGAACCAGACTATAGGTATGTATCCAATCCACAGATTATAAATCTATCAACCCTGCCTTAAGGTTTAGGTAAACAAGTTGGCATTTTCTTTTAAGATATCTTAATATTTTATAATGATTGTCTGGTTAAGTCAGGTTAAGTAATTCAATATATTTATTATATAATATAACATTCATATAACAAAAAGGAACTGGTGGAAGGTATGCAATTGTATAAAATTCAAGACCGTTGTAGTCATATTTAGTGATGTTAAAGAAAAAAGTTGACATTTTATTGCACATTTTTAGCACTTTGGGAAGTGAATTTGATACAGAGGTTTGATCATACTCATATAAAGAGGGGTGAATAAAATTTGAAGAGGTTAAAGAGAGAAAGAAAAATCATACATCAAGGTATGTTTTATTTAATTTTTCATGTGTTGAAATTCACAAAAAAGAAAAGAAAATGTAACATGAATTCGTATGAATAGTGTCTCTAGTTTGTCAAAGGGTAGATTTAACAAGCTGCTGATATCTCTCTAAGACTTGTAGTTGCAGTAAAGGTAGCTGGTAGGATCCAGTCTATCAAATCCAATGTACATGTCCACATGGCTATGATCTGTCATGCTCGTAGGGTAACATCCACAGTGCAGTCCTACCAACACAGAATTGGAATATTCAAGCTTCGGCAGTTTATTGATGTATGTACCTCCCAATGTGGCTAATACCCCATTCACACTACAGGCGGTATCACCCGCGGTAACCCACATTTGGTGAAATGTTCCTGTCCTGGGATCACTGTCTGACGTCCCTATGCGACCATGCGAGTCAGTGCAAACCGTCCATCACCTTGCATGTCCTATGCAAGTTTTGAAAAGTTTCAAAACTCCGCCCCTGATTTTGGTACCATGAGCATGCACAGTCACTAGCGGATCCAAGAGGGGGGGGGGGGGGAACCCCCCCTTGAAAAATAATGTAAAGGGGTTCAACCCAAAGTACAAAATTATTCTTGACAGTGGTGTTAAATTTACAGGAAATGCACTCTATTTTACCAAAAATTAATTTTTTCCCAGGGGCCATGCCCCCCGACCCCCTTAGTTATAATATGTCTGATGTGAGCCCCCACCTTACTCAATGTGAACCCCCACCTTACTTGATCTGAACCCCCCCTTACTTAAAAGCTGGATCCGCTCCTGCACAGTCGATGTCGTTTATGCGTGTATGAATTTCTTACTATGCTAACCGAAGGTGTACATAAAGTTGTGATTTGGTTGTATTTCGGTGTAATAAGGTAACATAAGGTGAGTTAGGGTATTGGCCATTTCGCCACGTGTTCGTCCGATGGCTACCAAAGGTGAGTTGAGGTTAATGGAGGTTGCTTCATTTCTGTTATTGATAGTTAAAAAACCGTGTCCACCTGTATGTGAACAACTCGTACAAAATGGGGCGACCTGGGGGCGGTTGCAAATATTTAAATAACTGTATAACCTATAATGCGTTTTTTGTATGTTTTTGCAAGTTATCCTAACATTCCTAACTCTTAAAAGTTATCCTAACATTCCTAAAATTATGTAAAGAAGCAGACAGCAACAACAATAATATCTGTATGTTTGCAAAAAAAAAATAAATAAATAAAATTAAAATTAAAAAAATAAATAAAAATCCTGTATGTGTGTCAGGTTTTGGTTCATTCAAAATTTTATAAACAAATATACCTTGCGAGTTAGGCAAAGTTTTTTTTCCTTATATAAAATCCGAGATGACATTGTATAAATATTTGTTCTTAAACACCAATTCTCTGAAAGGGTAAGTGAAAAACCTTAGATCTGAGGTCACCTCATCTACTCATTGTGGGCGAATATTACACCCAAGGTCATAACACTTATATTATCAGGTGGGGGGGGGGGGGGGGTAAAACTTTATTATTTTTTACTTGGAACAAATCATGTATTTCAGACATGAAAGTTTGATTGGGGTTTTAATCAGTTTGTATATACCAATTTGCATGTTCTAGTCATCCTCCTAGTAACTATTCTTCCTATTTGACTCTGTCTATATTCAAAATATTCAAACTCCATTTTATTCACATTATGGAAATGTATGTTTCTCTACAAAAAACCTGAAGGAATGTAACAAATAATTACAATAATATAAGTAGTTGCAATGAAGTACCAACTAGCATGGAAATGAATGATCTTGCAAGCTTTTACCAATTACTAACATTTAGACCTGTTGATGTGTTGCTTAAAGGGACTCTCTGAACAAAGAACAGAATGGGACATAGCAAAACATAGTCATTAAGAAAAGCTATCTTTTTTATTGTTTCATATTGTAATGGAGTTCTTACAAGGCTTCATTACAATGAACTCATCATTACTATTTAAAAACGAGAAAATAAAGCACTGATATATGAAATAAGAAAAAAAAGACTCCCAACTGATGTATATGAGAAAAATAGATATATCACAAATGACGGTGCTTGCTATACATGTAGCAAGTGTATTATTTTACTTCATCTTCATGATGACATGAAGAATTTACAAAGCGCCAAATTGATCTAGACATCATCTAAGATGCTGATGTCCAAGAATGGATAATCCAACTGTCAGACACTCTCCTGGGTTTTGATGGCTTGCGGGAGCTTGTTCTATTCAATATGAGCAGCTACTGCAAAACTACACATCCCTATGCTAATGGGTCTGGTTGAGGAATCTGAATTGGGAGTGTCCCTTGTGAGGTCTCTGCACTTGATTAGAGATGAGGAATATTGGGATTGGTTGAAACTTATTGCCTTGTATGCAACAAAGTTGTAGTTAAATAGTATGTGATGCTCTTTGGGAGAGCCAGTATAGTTTATTCATGAATGGTGTGACATAACTGAACCAGGAAAGTTATTGTCAGTTGCCAACCATTATATACCAAAAAGTAATATTTGGGTTTGCAACCAATATTTTGACTTATCCAGGTAACCATTATCATAATTGTAAAAAAAAATCTATGCTAGACTTAAAGGTCCATTTGGAAGTTTGAGAAGAAGGCAACTTATCCAAAAAAAACTGTGAATAGGATTCTACTTACCAATATGGGTAGCAATCTGTTGTCCTTTGCTGTAAGATGCACCAATTGTGTAGTCAGATGCGTAAAAAACAACCATGAAATAATCTGAAACATATTAACAGTGAAATATATCTTATATTAGGTATGATTTTAGATATTAAAAAAATTTCATATTTTTAAATGTAAAATGCATTTTTATGAATAAAAATGTATATACTTACCATATGAAAACACTTGGGTAAGCGTGGCTTGGCGTTCGGTGACCGCCACGTACACCGTACATAGAGTTTAAAATATGAGGGGAGACCCTCTTTAAACCTATATACTTGCTACCTTTGACCCCTGGTGACCTAATTTACTCTGCCATGCGCAGTAATACAGAAATAGTTCATTCTTTTTGTGAATAAACATAAATGCTGGAAAAAGGTCTTTAAAAGCGGGGCAGGCGGGAGGGTGATTTGCTGTTTTCATATGGTAAGTATATACATTTTTATTCATAAAAATGCATTTTACATTTAAAAATATGAAATTTTATTTCATAAAAATGTAAATATACTATACCATATGAAAACACTTGGGTTGAATGCCCACATGGAAGGATGGTGGGAAAAAGACAGACTGAGGAAAACCACCCTAAGGTTAAATTGCTACAAAAGGATACTTCCTAGTGCAATGCAATTGAACCCAAAACCTCTGTGCTGAAGCAATAACTCGAGTGAGTTAAGTGAGTAGCAATAACCACTGCACTAACTTCAACACTGCTGTCTACACCCTATTAGGTCAGCTCAAAGGAGAAGGCATAAGTATGCCCTGTGATCAGAATAGGAACATGCCCAGAGGCACTAAGAAGCACGGTTCTGAAAATAGAGATGAAGAATAGATTCCCTAAAAGGGAAATGCCACCCCCCTTTTTCTGAAAGTAAAAGTTTCAGATGGACTTAAATTGAGGAATTTAAGTAGAAGAGAGAGAAATGGCTGAGTGGAAAAGGATGTCCACTCTACTTAAGAAATCATAAGAGATTCTTAAGAACAACATCTCTGAAGGCAAATACATTCCTAAAATAGAAGGATGTAAAAGTGGAATGGCTCTTCCACGTGTAGGATCTCATGTTGACTAGGAGTGGGATTCCACCCCTAAAGGACCAGGAAGCCACCTGTGCCCTGACATGATGAGCCCTGACACCATGAAGAGATGCATTCTCTGTGGAACAGAGATTGAGGGAATAAAGGATAAAGTGCTATCCAAAAAGATATTGTCTGAGCAGCAATATCACCCTCTTGGACTTCAGAAGAAAGACCAAGAAGAAATCCTTTTAAGTCAGAATAGCTAGATAGAAAGTATCTTAGGAATCTGACTGTAAAAAAGGAGAGGTCTTCTAAGTCATCCTGACCAAAGACAAAAGGTCAAAGCAGGAAGAGCCTTCTAAAGATAACTGGCTTAAGCCAGGAAAGTAAGATCTGACTTAAGGATGACTTAGGCCATCCCTAAAGAGTGAGAGAAAACCTTTAAATAAAGGAATCAAAATCACTCCTTCTCCTTCCCAAAGAAAGGGAGTAAGAAAGACTGTCTAAAATGTGAAAAACTTGGCTCAGCAAATGAAAAGGGTTCAAGAGGAGCCTTGGTAAGAGCCTGCAGAACCAAGGATTAAGTACCAAACAGGTAGGTGACGCCTACCCTAATTTTGGACTTAAAGAAGCTCTAAATGAGACTTCCTAGCTCCTTATAAGAACCCAACTCCAAGTAGTACCTGGAGAGAGCTGACCTGTATCCCTATTGTCTGAAAAATAATTCCTTAAAAGGAACAAACAGCAATAAATGGGACAGTTGAAGCATGGCAGAGTGGCCATGTTTCTCACAAGTTTTTGAAGCAGTTCCACATTGCTTCATAGACAGTTATGGAGGATAAAAATCCTCCAAGACCCCTCCTGTGAAAATTCTTCTTGAAGGAGACTTCAGCCAGAAAGCTTGAAGAAAGGAACTCCATAAAAATAAATAACAAAACTCTAGATGAGATTGTTATAGAAGAATAAGAGGAAGAGCCAATGGCTTTCTTAAAGGAGATCTTGAGGCCAAACCTGGCAATTACCAGGAAAGGCTACAAGAAGAATGATACAGCTCTGAAAGTTGATTAACTTCATGGCCATAGAGGACAAGGAGCTGAAGGAGGGAAGGAGTAAAACAAGTACTCCGGACCAAAACACTCCAGGGCATCTGTTGCCAGAGCCTAAGGATCTAGCACAGGAGGCACATGTAAGAGCAGCTTGTGATTGAATCACATGGCAAAAGAGATCTAAATAAGATGAGAAGTCTGAGACTACCATCTGAAGATCCAAGAATTGAAGGGCCACCTTATATGAAAGGTGAGAAAAGACCTCCAGAGATGGTCTGCCAAGGATTCATTCCCCTGGAACATGAGGTGGAAGAACAGACTTGTTCTTGTAAAAATAATGGCAAAAGATGCCAAAATACACATGTCCCAAGAGTGGAAGCTGTCTTGATTTAAAGAAAGCCCAGACAACAGTGTTACCTGGACTATCTGAAGAATCCCTTAAAGAAAGGACAAATGAGGAACAAATGTCTTGAGAACAAGACATCTGAGTTGTTTGAGGCTAAAAGGATGATCCTTTGATGAAAGGATAATAGAGGAACAAATGTCTGAGCAAAAAGGACAGCTATGAGCTTTAGAACTGATGCTCAGACTAGACTGCTACATCAAAAATAGACCTTAGGTGGTCCACAGAGCACAAAGAACTCCCAAATCCTGCAGTGAAACATCCATGAAAGTAGATGTAAAAACTAGGGAATTAAAGGGTGGTATGCAAAGACATAGTTCCCAGGATAGTACCATCTTGAATGAACCTTCATAGAAGGATCAAGGAATGGAAAATCCAGAGCACCTTTGAGAAGGAAAATCAAGTGTCCTGAGATGACACAGAAGAAGTGTCATGTGTAGGGACCTTGAAGAAGCGGCTTCCAAGTGGAAGCCAGAACAAATAAGGAGCCCAGTTGGAGAGGTAATTAAGAAACAGGTTAAGAACCTGACCCAGGAAGGAGACCTGTTAAAGAAACAGATCTAAATACTTCCTGCTAAGAACCACTCCAAGATGAAAGTCAACTCTAATAGAGTTGAAAAAAGAGCCTCTGACAACTATTGGCTCTAATGAGCCAATTTGTAGTCACATGTGCACTGAGATGCCCAACCTTAAAGCCAACTTTCCTTACTTCCTTGACTAAGGAAGTAAATCCTGAAAGGCTAGTGGCTAGACCATAAGGCATTGCCACAAAGTGGTACACCTTGCCCAAAAGCAAGAGTGAACCAAAGGAGCCAAAGGAGAGAAAGGAGGCAAATTGAGGAAGTGATCAACTGATAAGTTGCATCCTGATAGTCTGAAAAATCAGGAAAAGATATAAATCTAATTGTGGTTTCCAGTATATCTTTGTCAAGGATAATGCCCTGAAAAATCAGGAAAACAGGAGCTCAAGATACTTGAACTGCTCATGTGAACAGACAGTGTGAGACTGAATGACAAAGAACAGCATTCTTCTGTGGAGAAGAGCTGAAAGAATCAGGAAAGTGGAATCTGAGAGACCACTGGAATCAGTTGACCTCCCACTGGCAAGTGGAGGGATCTGGAAGTAAGAGTGAAAATTTGAGTAAAACAACACTCTTATCTCCTGAAGGACACCATAATAGAGGTTGAGGCTGAGCCTCTACCTCTGGAAGGCATTCCACCATCAGAATGTTGGAACCTGGAAAGGAACCACATCCTAAAAGCACTAAGTTAGAGAGAAAACTCCCTGGATGGGAGGAAAAAAGGTCTTAATTGGTGTGCCTCAAGAGGCTAATGCAGATAGCTTAAAAGAGGCACCTTGAGTAAGGGCCACATGAAAAGCTTCTGTTTATACTGTTATATGTGAGAAGAAATGGTCTCCCAAGAGAGACACCACAAGAAACAGCATAAGACCAAAATAGGACCAATTTACCCTACCAAGTGACTAAGCACAAGTGAGGGATATGGATAATGGAATCTCTCAAACAAAGTGCAAAGATGGCTGAAAAAGGGCCATAGATCAACCAGCTAAAATGGAGCTAGAAGACCCATTGAACAGATGTCCAAAGAATGGTGGATGAAAAAGACCACTGAGAAAGTATTGCCTTGTCAATCAACTTGAGTAAGTGATCAACAAAACAGGTCTGAAGGAAAAAATCCCACAGAAATAAGGACCCTAAGGTCCATCTCAGATCTCCCCTAATAGCAGAGGAACTCTACCTAGGGAAGAGAAGATCTTAAGAACCCCATCAGGCTAGATCCCAGGTCCGGAAACCTGAGTAAGTCAACCCAAAAAACCCTCTGAAGAGGATTTGTACCTGGCAAAACTAAGTTTTAGAAGGAAAATTGGGTAATTACCCAACCTACAAAACTTAGAATAAGAAGATCCCAAAATGAATGAGTGACAGCAAATAAGTATCTGGCCTCATGAAGGAACTTCTAAGCCTGGAATAGTGGTTGATTTAGAGAAAAATAAGACTGATCAAAAGGAAAAAGCAGTCAAATTTATTCCCTAATGCTAGACAGGAAGCTTGAAAATCTTCTGAGAAGAAGATTAAAGGATGAAGTCCTAAGCAGCCATATAGTCCAACAGACTGGCACCAAAAAGTAGGACTAGGGTTCCTGAAGTCTGCCTAAAGGTTAACTGTAGACAGAGGAACCCCCAACAAACCCAAAAGGGAGATGTGCCCATTGATCGTCAGATCTAAAAAATGGTGAAAACACAATAGAAAGCTGTTGAGTAACAGAAGATTTCCACCAAACCCCAAACAAATATTTTCTAGATTTAGAAAATGAATGGAGCTGTGTTTAGGAAGTAGAAAATCAGTTGGATTCAACTGATAAACTCTTCTAAAAGGACCCTGAACATGAATGGTCTTAATAAGGTAATCCCAGCCCAAAAAGCAGCCTGATTAGGCTGAGCCCTAGGCACAAAAGAGGCCAAAGAACTAAAAATGGACTGAGAAACCAAATGACCAAAACGACAAAATTGGAATGTAAGAAACCAGTAACAGTGAGATGGATCTCCAAAAGGTGGAAGACAAAGTCCTCCCCAGAAGCCGTAAACCCCCAACCTCCAAAATTGAAGGTGGAGAAAGGCTAAAAATGGAGACCCTAGGCTCAGAATTGAACCCCAAAACACTGAAAGCAGGATCCGAATTCCAGAAATGTCAAATGAAAGGGCCTGTACAAGTAAAGAACCGTGAATGGTAGGTAGTAGATACCGTAATGTTACGCTATTAAAAATGCGTTAACAATTGAAATTATTACACATTATGCTCTGACATAATAATATTCAAAGAAATATGTAGAAGGAATGTATAAGCAAACCTGGAAATGCTGTAATCACTATGAAAATGAATATTTTCTGACAACCGATCGGTTGACCTCCATTTTGGATGTGACGTCATCATCACGTGACCTGGTGAATGATTCGTAAAAAGCTCAAATATAAGGTGAAAGTACGTGGTGGAACGAAGAATTTCGTAAAAAGAATGAAGGAAAACCATAAAAGGTAAATTATAATGCCTGTATAAGTGCATAAATGAATTAATTCACCGCGGAAATGAATATTTCCAAAGGAAATCCAACATTCTGAGACCACGTGACCCGGTGAGCGATAATACCAAATCAGTAACTACGTGAAAAAACAATGCAGTCAAGGTGACAATACGGTCAAAATACGTGGAAAAACGAAGAATTTCGTTGGAAGAATGAAGGAAAACCGTAAATTAAAATTATAATGCCTGTAGAAGTGCATAAAAAGAATTAATTTACAAAGGAAATGAATATTACCAAAGGCAATCCGACATTCTAACACCACGTGACCAGATGAGCGATAATACGAATTTTGAAGAAATACGTAAAATATTGCCCAAAGTATACAATAAATTCACCAGAAATTGAAGTAAAAGGTAAATAAAATGGAGGAAAGGTGAATAAAACAGCTTAAGTGTACTTACAGAGCATGAAAAACGTGTAAATGCAGGTCTTAGAGAGATAGCAAAAACGCCAGTTGACACTACACAACCGCCACAAAAAGAATGAACTATTTCTGTATTACTGCGCATGGCAGAGTGAATTAGGTCACCAGGGGTCAAAGGTAGCAAGTATATAGGTTTAAAGAGGGTCTCCCCTCATATTTTAAATTCTATGTATGGTGTACATGGCGGTCACCGAACGCCAAGCCACTCTTACCCAAGTGTTTTCATATGGTATAGTATATTTACATTTTTATGAAATAAAAAGAAAAATTAAAAGCTACAGAAGAACATGACTATATTTATATCACATGCCATAGTGCGACTGTTGAATTTGATCAACTGAACCAAATCTCTCAGCATGTTTGGGTAACATTTCAAGTTCAATGGTTTGCCTACATACCTCCTCGGTATGCACTTGTAGTCACCAAATTTTAGATTTATATACATTTACATCATGTGTGCATGCACTTGCAGTCACCAAATTTTAGATTTATGTACATTTACATTATGTGTGCATGCACTTGTAGTCATCACGTTCTGGATTCATATTCATTTATATAATGTGTCCATGTACTTGTAGCAATCGAGTTCTGGATTTATTTATTTTTACATAATGTGGGTGTACACTTGTTATACACCATGTGTGTATCTATTTGGAGCAATCAAGTTGAAAGCAACATTTACAATACCTGCTTTTCAGTGCCAAATGTGTAGGACCAATTCAAAATTAAATTATATATTTAGCTTTCTTCCACCTGTAAAATGTTTTCAAATAAGTATGCTAAAATATAAAATATTAAAATTCAGAGATATGACAACCCCATACTTGGCCAATCAGGATCGGTGGACTGGAATTCAAAACCATTATCACAGCAGCTTCCATCTCCATATGGAGGGACCGATTGGAGGATGAAGCCATCAAATGGGGCATTGATAGCTTGGCCTGCAGAACATTCTACATCAGTACCCAAATGGAGACGCGATCCTCTGTAAAATGTGTATTTTTGCACTGATGTAAACAAGACAACACTCATTCTATCAATTTAGTTACAGGGAAACTTTTTGAATACACTTGAATGGACCAGATTCAGATTTTATTTTTATTTTCATATTTTGATTTCGTTTTTTATGAGCAATATTGCTGCAGATGCGAGATGAAATGTTTTATCTTCATAGTAAACTAATTTCAAAAATAAATATACATCGAATATAGGGAAAGGCCTTTCGAATGGTATACCAGACCTGTAATTTTGGTTTGTTTTTCTTGGTATATATTTATATATAATTTAAAATGATGCCTATTTCGTATTCGTGTGAAATGTTTTGAATTGTTGACTTAAAGTGCAACATCCGTTTTACTTAAATCTGCTAAAAAACGGTGTCCAGATTTTGGACACATTTTGTAAGGAGGTAATACAAAATAAGTTTATAACAAACTATGCCAATGATACAAAATAACTGAAGTTATACTGAATCAGTCATCAATGCCAAATAAATGCCACTTTGGCCTAGCAGGTAATGCACTCGCCTAGGAGTGTAGAGGACGTGGGTTCATCAAACCCAGATACAAACATAAATAGTGGCTCGGACGATCACTTAAAATAGGGGTTCTCTCTCATTGGGTCCTATCCCCAGTGGCAGGCTAAAGAACCTCAAGGACGTTGATAAATGGTCATCCATGAGCCTCTGTCTTTCAGTTAGGGGAATGCAAGTCACTTGAGAGAATGGACTACACTTTTGTTCAGTCGAATTGGTCCAATAGTGCTTTGAGTCCTGTAGTATATAGGGATATTGCACTGAGTATTAAAATCCAATACAATAAAATGAAGTACTACAAACATGTTCAAGAACAATAACAATACCATACTAGAAAGCAGTTGTAGAGCGCAAACCTCCACTGAATGATTTCCAGAAAAATTGAGGACTTTTTTCAGATCTTTCCCAAAATGTCCTCACTTCTGACATAAAACATTTCATAAAGATATGTTCATTTTTTGGAGTAATGTCAACTAGATTGTCAAAGCCATTGAAAATATACTGAAAATGGGATACTTAAAAATTCTAGATTTTTTTTTTTTTTTTTTTGTATTCAGAATATAATCCGGGTCTTTATCAAAATGTAGTCTTCTCTTGCTTTGGCCAGGTCCTATCCAAATAAAAAACAATCTGTTCTTTACTTTTGGAATAATCACAAAACGTACAGACAGATAGACAAATGAACACACCCAAAACATAGCCCCCTGATGGAAGTAACTATGCCAATGACACAAAATTAATAAAGTATGGTGGACGTTCCAGTTTTTGTGCTAGCACTAGTTTTCATGTCCTCACAACATATTCAACAATATCTCAGCCAATATCATACCAAATTACTTCAAATGAAAAACGTCGAAATCTACTAGTATTTGTCTTTAAAATGATACACTTGCCATTTCTGTAGTTGAATCAGGTACTTTGATATCACTTATCAAACTCCTGTAGTCCTTATTTTGGGTTCAAACAATACTTCGTTTGTCAATAAATTTTTATCTATGCAATGTAAAACTTTGTCAATCTTTAACTGCTTATAGATCTGTCAATACATAACTATTTGTTATAACTAAAACACCATTGGAAAGGTTATTACGTACAGTGTCTTTTTTGGGGGGGTGGGGTATTTTATCGTGTGAAAATTATTTAAATTTAATGTTTCTTAAATAGTCAACAATTAGCATGAAAACTAGGGTCAGTTACCGTGCGACATATAACCTTTGACATGCAAAGTTAAATGAATGAACAAAATATTTTTCAGCTTTTCGGTGGATATTTTCTTCATAATTCCGCATAAATAATGCCTGAAGTATTTTATAGTTGTGGAGGACGTAGTGGAGATTGTTTTTTTTTCCATATACTTTATTGATATTTTTGATTAAGTAGCATGATTACTAGTACGGCCGACATAATACCAAATAAGTCGTTGATGCAAAATAAATTGCTACATGCATATTAAGGAACAATAGCATTGACATGTAACTACCTTGGGGCTCCAAAGTGTCCACAGCCGTAAGCATCACACTCTCTTCCTATATTGGAGCCAAAGCCACAGTGAGACTCAAAGCAGGTGCCATCACCTTGAAAATAATGTATCAAAAATATTACCCAAGCAGTAACAAGAACACTTGGAGAGCACACAGATCCGCTACGGCTCAACACTTATGCTATTGCTTTGTGCTTTGTGAGTGCCGTGATAAGAAATCATTTTGAAAAAAATCGTTGATGTGGCAGCGCTGGCGGATCAGACCTGAAATTAAACCGGTTCTATGATAAGCTAAGGCCCCCATCTACCACTTTGAGAATTTGTGATGCAAACCACTGCAGTGGTAGCATACAAACACCATCCTGTGGTCACATCACCTCATTGGTGAACGTAATGAGTTAAAAGTTCACCCGTGTCACTAATGGTAGACGGGTTGTCATTACGTCTGATTTTCTGTGATTCCCTCAAAATACTAAGAAATGCAATGAATTAACTCCAATTTATAAGTACCATTGTATATCCATGGCATAGACAAATATGGCTATCTCTCATGTATTATCATGATTTCCTCAAAATGCTAAGAAATGCAAAAAAATAATAACTTCAATTTCTAAATATCAATGTTTATTCATGACATAGACAGATGTGGCTGCCAGTCATTTATTGTCACAATATCCTCAATACCAATGTATATTTATGACATAAATAGATATGGCTACCTATTGTGTATCATTATCTAACATAAGTGACAGGGCTGTACTAGAAATTTAAATGATCACAGTTGAGGTTTATGTATCCCTTGCAATAGCTAAGGTCACATAAACACATGCATATGATAGGTTCCACGTGATGTCATGAACTGGACTCATACCCACATTCACAAAGGTAGGGATTGAGTGTCTTGAAGCCCAAACACTGCCACTGTGGCCTAGCCGGTAACACACTTGTCTAGGAACTCAGACAATGTGGGTTCAAACCCAGGTACAGGCAGATACATAGTGGAATGGATGACCACTTAAAATGGTGGTCCTCTGTCATTGGGCCCTATCCCCAGTGGCAGGCTAAAGAACCTCAAGGACGTTGATAAATGGTCATCCCTGAGCCTCTATCTTTCAGTTAGGGGAGTGTGAGTTATTTGTGAGTCGGGACTGTAGCTGTGCAGTCGGATAAGTTAAATAGCACCTGGAGTCCTTTAGTATATGGAGATATTGCGCTGAGTATAAAAATAAATACACAAAATACACAAACACTTGTGAACCTATCATACAGGTTGGCCTTGTAACAGCCAAGAACCCTAACTTAAAAAAGGAAGATGAATTGAGGACTAAAATCAGACTCGGCTCTAGCTGAGCTTAAATCAGTTTTCACAAAGTGAAGCAGATTTTTTTCTGAATGAGTGCAGGCAATTGAACCATAATTGATCACAAATCAAGACTGAGCCACAATTTGAGCCCCAAAATCAGCCCAACGTCGTTGTTGATTTGCATTTAAGACACAAACCTTCATATTTCTCGATTACGCCGACCTCTGTGATATTTCTGGCTTAATGATTATGATCTCTTGTTTCTGGCACTCCGTGTCCTAAAGTCTATCAATAGATGGAGATTAAGCGCTATAAAAGTACTATTGGAATTAGAATACTTACCTGGTTCATTATAGACCTTTTCACATGGGGAAATGATGACACAATGGGTAAACACACTCTCCTTTAGTCTCTAGGGTCATGAGGTTTGACTTCCAGCTCCAACAATACATGGGAAAGTTGGTAGTCACTTAGCCGTATATGTGTTATTTATTTATTTGGGGTTTACGTCGCTTTCAACACTGTTCAGGTCATATCACAACTGGTAGGGTTGTGGGCAGAGGAAACCATTACATACAGTTGGTCAAGGTTCTGTACTGGAAACTGCTGACCATCAGTAAGCAACCACCAACGTTCCCAGGTGGGCTCCGAGGTTTGAACCGCCAACCTCATAGGTGGGAGGTGAGTGTGTTGCCACTGTAGCCCTCCTGTATATGTGTTAAAGCAATGTTATATAATATTTTATATTTAACATTTTTGTATAAAATTTTGTTTTTAATTTTGGCCCAGACCCTCCCTTTGTGGGGGATTTGTTGGTAGTTGGTAGCGAATGTACGACAGTTTTCAGAGCAGTATCTTGACCAACTAGTATGTGTTGGTTTCCTCTTTCAGTAAATCTACCCATCGTGATATGACAATGTACAGTACAATGTATTGAAAGCAATGCTATTTCTAAATCAAATAAAATCAGTTAGTTATATGTTCTATGGGGGTTTTTATCAGTGAAAAAATATCCACACAAGGATGTAGCATGACTTACTTGGATGGCCACAGGCCTGAGGCCCACTCACATAATCATGGCTGACATAGGCATTTTGACCTAAATAGGTCACATCGCACCATCCCCCTGAGCAGCCGGTAGTCAGGAGGCACTCATTTGGATAAATCTACAGCAAATAGGACATTATACTGATGTATTAGACTCTCCCTATTGCTAGTTAATGAAGTTATACGTATAGATTAATACTGAACTGTTGACAAGGTCCACGTTATTTCATTTCTGTATTTCTGGTATGTAGGTCTTGGTTTTTATGAACATGAAATCAATGAGGGCTTCTTTGGAAATGAGTAAAGGGGGCTTCCACGTGTGGCCATGATCAATAAGCGGAATAACTGCGTATTAAGAAAGATATGGGACATTTTTATGAATAGAAAAACTTTCGGGTGTAAATGAATTTTGGTTAATACTGCATTCTTTTCGGGCTGTAAGCTGGTATTTACCACTCATGTATCTTTGGTATTCACCACCCATGGGTTTTTGTGTGTTTAAAAACACAACAGAAATAATATGACAAAAATGAGAGTGATTTGCCGTCCTCCAAGTAAACAAACACACATATTTCATTTGTTGCATGTTTTCTGATGTTATATATAAATCCAAAGATTGAAAACAATTTATTTCACAGTTATTTTTTTAATCAAACCATATGTATATGCTACATCAATCTAGCCATTTTTGCCATACTAGGTGAAGGTCAGTAATTGGAAATACTTTAAGAGGTACTCTAACAATGTCAGAGAAATAGCATTCGTCATAATGTTCTTCACATTTTTGCTGGTTGCAAACTCGTATATACCAGCCTTGCGAAGTACAAAGAACACATCAGTGTCATACCCCGCCCCCTTGAAGCATCTATTACATTTATCCCTCACTGCATTTTAAAAGGATACCATTTTGGAATCTGGAAGAAAGCTAACATCATTATTTGGACGATTTGGCAGTGATCAATATGACCAGTATGATCATTGGGCATTGATTAATATGAGTATGATCATTTGGCATTGATCAATATGACCAGTATAATCATTTCTGGTTTATGAGTACAACCATTCTCCAAAAAATAGGAAGTCATGCTAGCTTATGCTAAGCTTTTCCACTTAGAACAGCACCCTAGCCACAAGGGCCACTATGGAAAATATAGTAAATATCAGTGTAAATCCTTAACTAATGGTAGTCCAACCTCTGTAAATGTAGCAGATTTGTATCGATTTTTTCAAAGCCACTACTATGGTTATATGTGAGCAACATTACGCAGGCATAAACCTTGATGTTCATTAATATTCTTGTTCTTAGAATGAAACTCTTTTCAAACTGAAGTAATCTAAGAATATTAGTTTTAACTTGTTTTAATTATTTGAAGCATTAATATTTTACGTTGCTGATCAGCTAAAAGGCTTGTTTTGTGTGGTTTTTTTTTGTCTTTTTTTTTTGGAAGAAGAAGTGAGCTGAAGATACAAATATTTTGGATGTTTTGAACAGAAAAAATCTGACTATTTTTACAAGACCCCACCCTTTTAATGGAGGATTATGTTTATATATTTAGTTTAGCTCCATGCCACTGTTATGTTACTACAATCAAAGGTCAACTAAGGGCCACCCCAAAATAAGCCACCTAGTTCACATGGTACACATAGGACAGCCAAAGTGAAGGTCACACAGAAAGGTCATATAAGGTGAGCGACCAGGTGTGGCAGTATTAAGAGTTAATACTAAGAAAATATAATTAAACCTTGGCTATAATTATTAAGCTGGGGGCAAAGTAAGAGCCCCTAGCATGAAATAGCACTAAAATTAAATAACACATGATGTGGTACAAGACCAGACACTTCCAGGGAAAAAAATGCAAATATTACAGAATATTGCAACTGTCAACATAATTGTTGTAAAGCAGGCAAACTTAAAATACTAATATTTCAATGAATATTTCATCGGCTCTTAATCTGTTAAAAAACACAGCGAAGAACAGTAAGAAACATTTTGCTGATATCAGTGCATGTCAGTATATGTTCTCATAGACTTAAAACTCATTGAGAGATAATCCTGCAAATTAATGCATTAATTCTATGTTATCTTAATTTAAGCGGATTTATTTATATAAAAACTCTACAGGTACACAAAAGAAAAGAAAATACTGCAAAAACGAAAAAAAAATGCAAAAACTAAAATAAAATACACAGAAGAAAGATGTCTCAACCTAAATAATTTTAAGATATTTTAAGGAAACATAGAAAAAATAGTTTGAATAAAATAAAATGAAAAAGGGCGAAACACCTAAAAACACAGGTATGTCATATATGGGTTTCTTTGTCTTTTTCAATATAATGTGGGCACTTTTAACTTTTACTATTTTAAAGCAGAGAAATTATGTTGCAAGTAAACCTGTGAGTGTGTGTTTGGCAAAAAGGGGAGTGTGAAAATTGTGTTTCGGGTCTGGGTTCAAGCCCGAGTGAAGGATTGATATTTTTTGGTGTGAGACGTTCTTGCTTCGTTAAAAAAACTATAACTAAACATTAAAAGGAGACATTTATACACAACCAACCCGACAGTACATTACAGTAGGATTTATATAGCATTTTTATACCTAAGCATTCTAAAATTTATAGTTACATAAACTAATTTGACATTTAACACTCACGCTATTCTAAATAAGTGTGTCTTTAACTGATTCCTAAAGTCTCACATAGTGTTGCAATTTCATAATTTCAATGGCCAATTGTTCTATAGTATTGGAGCTGCTGTACTGAAGGTCTTGTCACCAAAGCATTTGTATCTGTTTCGTGTAACAGACAACAGGTTTTTAAAGTCAGACCACAAGTAACAAGAGGTGTATTTCCTGCCACAGGAAACTAGAGATGTAATTGGATGCACATTCGTCCATAGCCTTGAATGTGATAAGTAATATCTATAATTCAATACACTGCCTGGTATAACTGGTAGCCAGCCAAGGGATTTGAGTACAATTTCTATAGTATCATATTTCCTGACTGGACAGACTAGATGAGCTGCAGCATTCTATACACGTTGTAGCTTCTGGATGAGTGAATCAGGTTGGCCATAATTTAGTGCATTGGCATAGTCCAACCTAGAGAGGACTGATGCTTCGTTTATAATCTGAGCAGCTTCTTGTGTAAAAAAGAGCAATTTCTAGAGATTTTCGCGAATTTGGAGGCTTACATATTTGCAGACTTGTTGAATTTGATATGCCATGGACATATTTTTTCATAATCCAAATATGTAAATTTCAAGTAAGACTTTTTATGACACGTGTACCTACTGTAATTGAATTGGAAATAATTTTAGATTTTTGAACTCCTTATCCGAATCACAAAGACTCTGTTTTGTCATCACTGACTTTGCATTTGTTTCAAAACATTTAACCTGACAATTCAGCAATGCAGGTTTCAAGGTTGACTTAGACTGGTGGTGCAATCTGGGTCAAGAAATAGATTGTAGCCCACAATCGTCTTCAAAGGGTGAAACCGGATCTATGGGTGTTACCAATAGGTCTTGTATGGACCCAGAACAGAGCCCTAAGGTCTACTTTGCCTTTTACTATCATCTCGGGGATTTGTGATGCATCCATAAGTTCCTAAATATTGATACTGCAGTTCTGGTGGCAAACACTATGCTCAGTAGTCAACCAGACATCTGTAATTCCCTACTATATAGGCTCAGCAGGGCCAGTGTTGCTAAATCTTTAAATAGTCCAAAATGCTTTCTGCCACATTGTTTTTAGACTAGACAGGGTGAGTCATGTCACATCTCCTCCTGTTCATGGGTTTTGACTTAAAAATATGTGACTTTGTTTTGGTGATTTAGAATTCATTAATAAAAAACTAAGACCCCTGAAGGTTTGAGAATAGGAAGTGGTTCACCCCCATTAATGATAGGTTATGCCATATTCTTATGGTACCAGACACAGTTAGAGTGTTGGTAATTACCTTGTTGTACCAAATTGCCATCCATCTACCCAAAAGTCTACCAAACAGTTTGGTTATAGCTTTGCTTTTGACGCTCCCATTGTCTGGGATGCTCTTCTTGGTGAGTTTGTTTTGTCCCCCCTCTGTTGCCTCTGTCAGGAAAAAGTCCTACCTCTATACCAAGGCATACCCACCTTAGTCCTAATACCGCCCCTCTAATATTCTCCATGGCTCTTGACCCCTTTTTCCTGGCCTGGATACTGAAATTGGTTTATCATTCTGGTACTGTTGTGCCTTAGGGACCCCTTAGGAAAGGGGGAGAGTAAGCACTACAAAAGTACAATTAGAATTATAATAATATAAGTATGATAATCTCTATTCTGAAAAAACTATAAAAATATTGACAGATTCATTAAATCAGTGTGAGTTTACCAGGTTACTTTTCACTGTGATATAATCAATTCTCTGACAGTGCTGAATTTCTGTCACAAAAACACACTGATGCCCCTGTTCTACCACAAGACTAAGGCTCCCGATTAAGGTATTTTGGGGATCGGTTTCCAAAAAAATAGAGCCCTGGACAGTCTGCTTGAGTCTGTTTGGGTCTGTTGTGGTTGGTAAAAAAATCAAACATGTTTGGTATTTTCCATGACTGTAACCGATTCACTCTCGCCCCTACCCACAAATTTCCCAGTCTCAGGTTTCTGGAGGACTCCTGAGACCCAAATTTACACAATCCTATCTTGTCTGAGGTGTCTTGGGACTCTTAAACCCAGGAGGCCTAGATTTAGTTCCAGGCCTCAACACAAATCGGCCGTTGATGTTTGAGGAAATCGGTTATCAGTAGCAGGAGGACTGAGGAAGCCTCAGACCAGTCTGAGACCCAGTCTGTATATCCCTGACAGGATCGGGGTTGAAATCAATCACAAACGTGGCTTATTAGCTTCATAGTTGGGGAAAGATCTTGACTTGTTTGAGAACCTCTCAGGCTTCCTGGGGCTTCCTAAGGACGATCTGGGTTTGATCCCAGACCTTATCAGGATTCCATTTTCCTGTCCATTTTTCATGGGTTTTTTTCACCAACTCTCAAGGATTAACGGTCCCAGGGCAAATCGAGGATTAATCCTTTAGTGGAACAGGGGCATAAGGCGTAAGAGGCGGGTGGAGAGAGGTAAATGCAGAAGTAATAAGACATGGCAGGGTAAGTTCGAGAGAAGCCAAAAAGCAAGACCACTATGGCGGGTATTCGTTACTAGGTCAAATCTTGGTTCAAAGGTCAGCCTCCCTGTGGTACTGACATATTTGAAAACGGGTTTTGTCACCTGATCCTTAACTGGTCCCCAAAGCACTAAACAAATATATTTATTCCCTACCTCGCCAATGATGTTTCCGCCAGTAGAAGGTGCATCTCTGACATTGAGGGGTGAATCAAAACTTGATGTCATGCAACAAACACACTGGACAAAGGCTTCTGTACTTGGTACAAGGCCGATGCAGAACAGCAAAGCTAAAAGCATCATGGTGGATAAATTGGTTTGTGAAGATACCTTATAAGATCTGAAGAGATAATGAAGGCGATATGTGAGATACAGTGGGTTATGAGATATGGTCCAAACTGATAAGATTATTGCATGTGTGTTTCACACGTTTAAACAATAAAGAATCACTCTGAGGGTACAAACGTCCATTTTATAAAGACCAGTTATATGGTACAATGTGGTACAATCCTTTGAGTGTGATTATCTTGTATTTGCTTATAAACTTAAACTAGGGTATCTTTAAGCGTTAACTTAGACTTATAAAATCGGATGATCCTGAACAGCTATCCAACCTAAACTTACATTCAATTGTAACTGAATGACCTAACCCAATTCACTGACATCAGTAATGTCTTTAAACATGCAGCTCCTTCAAAAATCACTGACATCAGAATTTTTTAGATATGCTGCTCCTTTAAAATCACTGACATCAGAAATTGCTTTTACACATACAGGACCTATAAAATCACTGACATCAGTACTATATATCTTTATACAGGAAATTCCTTTAAAATCACTGATATCAGAAATATTTTTTATACATGCAGCTCCTTTAAAATCACCAACATTGTCTTGTGTATTTATACTCAGTGCAATATCTAAATATATTACAGGACTCAAAGCGCTATTTAACCCATCCGACTGTACAAGTACAGCCCCAACTCACAAGTAACTGACATTCCCCTAACTGAAATATAGAAGCTCAGGGATGAGCATTTATCAACGTCCTTGAGGTTCTTTAGCATGCCACTGGGGATAGGACCCAATGACAGAGGACTGCCATTTTAAGTGGTCATCCGAGCCACTATGTATCTGCCTGTACCTGGGTTTGAACCCACGTCGTCTGAGTTCCTAGACAAGTGTGTTACCCGCTAGCCACAGTGGCAGATCCGACATCAGAAATTGTTTTTATATATGCAGCTCCTATAAACTATCTTGACATCAGTATTGTTCTCTTTATACACAAATTCCTTTAAAATTATTGACTTCAGTATTGATTGATACATGTAGCTCCTTTAAAATAACTAACATCAGAAATTGTTTTTCTTTATACACGTCTTTAACATAGCCAGCAACTACAGACTAAGGTGATACACCTAGGTGAAGGTGAGACTTAAGTTTTCATCTAAGGATAAAATAGAGGTGGCTGGTCGAATGTCATCAGGCAACTCATTCCATAAGTGAAATTATAGTAGGAATGTTTCTTTGATTAGTGAATAGACAGACATAAGATAGAACCTGTAAAAACATACTGCTTGGATTGCTTCACCTTATATTTTGGCAAGACGTGTAGAGAGATAAATATAAACCAATTGTCTGGGATAAACCATATGGAGGTATTAGTACAGGAGTGTAGCCGTTTTCAAAATGGAGTAGTGTTCAATAGCCAGCCAGTTTAGACTTTTAAGCATCAGGGTTCCATGAACATTCCTATCTTAGTGAGAACCCCACCCCCACCCCGGCTGGTTTGAATACACTGCAATTAATAACACAAGTGAAGCTTCGAAATGCCTCTGAAGAGAGGAGTTTTGCAATAGTCAAGGCAGCTACTTACCAAAGCATTCCCTGGCATGATGGCAGTTTAAAGAGATCGGCATAGTCCAACACTCTGTAGATCCTTTAGATGTATAAAACAGAACCAACAGAATCATTGAATGTAACTCTTAAGTCTCTGAGGATCAAAGCTGGACTCAAACAGGCTGCCAGGTATAAAGAGACATTCACAGAGCCTGTCACGCTGGAGTCTGTCAGCTTGAGTTGGAATCATTCAAGACACTCTTTTAACTTTTTGAGAGTAGAGAAGGCATTATTATTGGAAAGGTGTAAGGGATGTTGTGTTGAATATATTGCATATATGGCTCATTACGAAAGTATTTTCCGGGAGCTGCACATTGAAATGGCAGCCTACAATTTAGATACAGTTTTGAAATGGTATCTCATATTTAAACAGTGTGTAACACTTTCCGTTAGTAAATTGTTGGGCCTCAAAACAGGTGATCATTCTCAGGACAATTTTGCTGATGTTATCTATGTATATATTCATGCACATAGTATGTAGTTTAGGTTATGTGTAACTGTGACCTGAATACGTGACGTTTTGCAAGTATGGTTGGAGTAAATATTATCCATATTTTATGACTTTATAGGTCCTTAATTTATAATATATGAAATAAGCTATGAGAAAGGACGTTAGAATCCAACCTTTGATCTCTCAATGAGGGAAATATATATTACAAAACTTTTTCTCTAGAGTGTAGTGATGTTATGAGTGTTTGCTTACGTTAATATAAAAAAACCACAACACTGCACAATCTAGGAAATAAATTTAAAAAATTAATACATAGCCAAATGAGGATCACTGATGTACAGAAATAATATTTTGTAAGCTACATGCTGATTGGTTGAGCACAAGTTTCATGTGAAATTGCTTTATCATCCCTTACAAAGTCTCAATGAGAAGATTAGATTAATCAGTTGTTTTCCTTTGAAATCTTTCTTAAAAATTGCACTTTTTTTGTATCAATCCATATTATACAAAGAGATTTCTAAAACATGAAAATCAAAATGTATAAATAATGATCTAGAAATCTAGAAGTCAATTTGTATTTAGTTACTTAGCTAAAGAGCAGCAACCCAACTGCCTGTGTATGAAGAGACCCAACTGGGCAAGTGATTGAAAAAAAAAAATTTTATCACTTGGCTCCATATCACTGTATTCAGGGGTTCCTATAAAACTTATGGCAACGTGCAGGATTCACCAAAATTTCGTTTGATTTCTTCGAGTTCAATGTGGCTTACAGAACGTTGTATAGGTTATATCACGGTGGGCACATGAAATCAATACATTCTAATTGGTCAAGATTCTGCATTGTAAACAACCGGGTATCTGTAAACAACTACCAACTTTCCCCACATAGGGTCTGGGGTTTGAACCACAGACCTCAGGTGTGGGAGGCAAATATGTTATCCACTACATCCCTGAGCCCCCTAGGATTCCCCAAAAGGCTGTTTAAATATGATAGTAGTCACTGACTGGCACATGAAATTTCAACGTTTACTGTGATCAAAGGCTGTATTTTCTCCACATAACGTGAGCCCAGAATGTGCTGAGTCAACTTTTAATTAGAATATAGATCAATGACAGGAGGTTAATAATTACACCTTATATTCAGTCTCTTCTTAAATATATAAGGACTTAACACACTTTATCATGTTATCACTGTCAGATAACAAAGACAAAAAGGTGTCCTTATATCTGTTCAGATGACACATAAACAGCATTAGAACATTTACAATGTTCTTTTAGCTAAATTAATTAAAATATTAGTGTGTTAAGGTATTTAAATTACGTTGTGGCTCCATGTTACTAGTAACTTGTACAAATCTGTCACTGAGGCGGAATCACTTTGGAAACCACTGATTAAGTGATGTAAAGCCCCTCTTACATCCCATCGTACGTGCATGCACACGTAAGTGTGCTGCAAATATTGTTGAAAAATATGAACGTAGCCTTGTAGTGGGGTAGCAGAGATTTGCACTTAAATAGAATCCTCCCAACAAGAGTGTCACTACTTAAGCCTCTCTTACATCCCATCGTATGTGCACGTCAGCCGATTTTTCTCTGTAACAAGGACATACGTGCACGTACAATGGGATGTAAGAGAGGCTTAAGTCTTTCAAGCCTTCCTATACCACAGCCTTAGCTTTGCCTAGTTAAAGGTGGCCATACCTTGAGGGCTAGTTACATATACATGACAAATTTCAATTTAAGTCATCAAGCCATTTCTGAGATGCCGTCCGAAACTGAAAGTTGGACGATGGGACTGACACGGCTTATGACAATGGACAAAGCAATCTTTATGCATTCTATTATATTCTGTACTTTTTATAGGGCTTAATCTCCTCCAGGCAGACTCTATGACGCAACACCAGTATTCAATTTTTAAAAAATCATTCCATAGACATTTCCAAGTCCAATACCACGGAGGGGGATAGAGAATGTGGTTAGTTGGAAAAGCCCTTCTGAAGATATGATTTTAACCTTTTTCTGAAACAGGCAAGAGTTGGGGCAGAACAAACTAACTTTATCAGGTAAATCATTCGAAACTGTGGGAGCATCATTACCAGCTGGGCACACAAAAGCCCAATAAAGTTTTGCATCTAATACCCCCTACCCTGTGGAATGACCTTCCTGAATATTTTAAAACCACCCCACCAACTCTACATACTCCTTTTATAACAGGCTCAAGACTTGAAGACAACCAGATTTTAAAAACATTTATATGTTTATAACATAAGACACGGACACGTCTATTATAGTCATCACTCAAATCATGAGAATTGGGTTTGACCACAAGACCCCTTTGACATCCTTTACTTTCGGTTTAGTTTTGATAATTTAAACATTTTGATCCTGATTATTTAATATATTTCATCTCTTAAAAATGTCCCATGGCAAAAGTATGTATCTAGTAAAGTTAACGTTAGCATAGATCAGAAATTATATAATGTATGGTAAAGTTAAGGCTGGCACTTCTCACACATGATATTATGTCTGATTAACATTGTAACGGATCACATGTGACGTGGCACACATTTGGTAAAGTTTTAATGCTAAGTTATGGTGGTATAAAACCCAGATGGGTGACCCTTCCATTGTGTCAACTCTCCATTATTTTTTGCATAATGGAGAGTTACATTACATAAACAGAGGAATGTGGTTTAGTTCAATGGCCAGTCTGGCAAGAACAAAAGGGTACCGGTCATCCTCAGCACAATATTGAAATATTTTCACAACTTCTTTCATATCAATTAGCTCAGTGGGTACATTTACAAAGTCTTTTTAATTATGCATGACATTCAGTGTGCATAGAAAAATACCTCATGGAAAACTACTACCTTGAAAAAACACCTCCTGACAAATTCAAAAACAAGCAATTTAATTTATAAAGTTGGATATTTTTAGTTCTTTATATTTCCTTTACAATCAGACTTTACAATGATCTTCTGTGTGCTCAATCAAAGGAGCAGCAACCTTTGAAACAGACTTATTGTTAAAATCTAACCCAGCATACTACATTAATAGGAGTGTTTTTAGTGGCTCAGAATGTACATGGTTGTTGATGTACAATCCAAATTATGAGACATAAAGAAGTTTTTAAGTCAAGTAAAATGAGAAAAATACATGGAGCCATAATGCAGTATTGAAATACATTACTGCTGGGTTTAAATTAGACCAAGTTTCTGTCCCGTCGCCAATTGCTGTTGATATTTCTGACAGTACGCAATGGCGAGGGACAGAGCTCACATGTACCTGTTTTCTGTGTAAATCTCGAACCGTGGGAAATTATTGCATTCACTTTAAAAAATTCTTGATATGTCTATTATAGCTGTATCCAGTTTACAATACATATGTTATTAAATTAAACTGCTTTTAGAAGCCAGGAATTTCTTTTGTAGATAACTATGTAATGTTGAAGGTTTGTTTACATTTTGAAAATAGGTTAAAATATATACATTGTCAGTTTGATTGGCATTAAATATAAGTGAATGGCACATGTACATACCTTAAAGAAACCAAATAACACTTTATACTTGTGGTAATATGTGTACAAATATGCCGTTCAAAATCTACACAGAAAACAGGTACACGTGAGCTCTGTCCATCGCCATTGTGTCCATCAGTATATCAATAGCAATTGGCGACGGGACAGAAACTCGGTCTAGGTTTAAATATGATTGAAATTTTCAATGATTTTAAATTCAAAACATATATTTTAATTTACCTTATTACAGGTTTATATACTTATAACATGATAAAGTGTTTGTGGTTAAAATGAATTTTGCTCTCAAATTTTTGTGGATTAATTATCATAGGATGTATTTCTGGAACACAAAATGTGGAGTAGGCATTCTTTCTACGAGAAGTTGTTTCCAGGAGGCAATCTTTCCAGTAGGCATTTTTCCTTGATTCAAAATTTCGAGACAAAGAAGCACAAAAATAAAAAATACTAAGAAACCCAAAAACGTCAACACACCATAAAACAAGTAAGTAATTATCCAGTTTTTACTACTTTCAATGCCTGGAACATAAAATTATACCTTACTGTCTTAAAATAAGCATACTGCAGTAGATCAATATAGTAACATGAAACACTCACCCTAACAAATTATCCACAGCATGAACATTGTTATAGGACCAATCTGAATTTTTTTGGAAAGTGCTTTCTGTAAGTCACAGATCCATATTTTATCAATTATCATTATCCATGGTTAAACTTTGTGGCAGTCAGAGTATATGCAAACTTTTCAAGCTTTATCCAAAATTACATTTCCCATAAAGGAAAACCAGTGATACACTTGGTGAAACAATGTTGATTGTGTATTGACATAAAAAAACATAGAACTAATTTAGTGAAAGCCATATATGGTATGCACATCAAAGGAAACATTGCAAAGATTGTCAAGGTTGATCATTTGGTAAAAGGTGTTAAGTTATTGCATTAATAAATTGGTTTCAATTCAAAGGGTTTTATAATAGATCCTTGCCTCTTGACCATTATCTATATAAGAAATCATGCAATGGCATTATGTCTATTATGTTTATCCAGATTATGTTTATCTGGTAAATTTAAGTGTGACACAGATCACACATGGTATTATAAATGATCAAACTATGGCCGGTATACATTATTCTGTAAAGTTTAGGGGGCTCGGTGGTGTAGCGTATAGAGTTCTCGCCTGCAACCTCTGAGGCCGCCGGTTCGAATCTTGGGCCGGGCGCTTCATGTTGGAAAGTTGGTAGTTACTTGCCGATGCCCGGTGGTTTACAGTGCAGTATGCACTGGTTTCCTCCACCTGTAAACTACCTGTCGCAATATCACCCTGGCTGTTGAACGCGACGTAAAACAACAAATAAATCTATTCTGTAAAGTTAAGGCTTGCAAAGATTCGGCCAATCCTTTTGTCATCATAACAGGTTCCTTTTTAATGTTTTCATCTTTATTGAAGGCTTAGAAATTGTCCTTATTGTTCCAGAGGCTGTTAGCAATGATTTGTGGCAGAGAATATTTTGTAGAAATGTCTTTTCACAGTGTTATTATAGCACACTTTTTCTCTGTCAAAAAAAGAAATCCTAAAGATATTAAAAATATGGATTTTGTGTGAATGTTATCTGTTTTGTTTTCTCAAAATGAGAAAAAAAACACAAATAAAATAATAAGAGTTTAACATATTTATGATATGCACCAGTTTGGATTATGTTATAATTTGCACTTTTCGAGTGTCTGCAGTGGAATTTTATGATCAAATCACTGAAAATATTTAACTTTGGACCAGATAAACTTGCTTTAAAACAAGTTTAACTTGGATCCAGACATTGTACAACCGAAACACGGGTAGTTACTTAGATGTGGAAAGAGGTGTAAGTCAGGGAGATAAATTGTCACCACACCTATTCATAATGTGTGTGGAACTATAAGCTGCTACAATAAGAGGAAAGAAGACAACTCAGAGAGTGCAGACCTCAACCAGGGCACTAATAATAACTAAATGGAAAATCCAGATCTTTTGTTTTTATTATTGTATCCAGACAGTAATTCTCATAAAGATCCAATAAGAAGTGTAATCGTGCTAACAAACAAACAAACAAATAGGTGATCATGAATTTAATACCTCCTTAGCACAGATGAAAAAAACAACAATTAGGGGTATTAGGTTAAAAAGTGAGGAAATTAAATTAATCAAGTTAATCCAGATGATTTGACATGCTTACTAGAAGATATAATGTCTAGGTATATGGTACTACGTTATATAACTTGAACAGAATTTTAGATGAGTTTATAATTTAAAAAGCAAAGGGGAAACAAGTCACAGTCAAAGTGAATGCGTTAAAACTTCAACAAATGCCACTGATGGAAGTTGTACCAGTTGTTGTAACTGGATATGACTAGACCGGACACCAGTCCACTTTAATATAAAAGGGCTGGTATTACCTACTGTGAATTGTGCCTAATCCGCCAGAATTGCAATGAATTTTTGAAACTGATTATCATGAATCTGGAAATTATAGGAGTTTTTTAAATAATTAAAGTTTTTTTCATTTATATTTTATAATGGTTTGAGTTGGTTTTGTTAACATATAATTAGACTTTCAATATCAAACATTACCACTAAAACAAGACGATGTTAACATTTGACAAATCATTTAAAAGTACAACTTATTGCGTGAGTGATAATGAAAAATTTTGAACCTTTAATAAAACCACATCTATAATAACACTTATGTGGGTGTTCCACCACACGACTAAGGCTCCGATTAAGGTTTTTTGAGGGTCGGTTTCAAAAATATGCTTAGTCCCAGGCTTCCTGTAAGTGTCGGTTGTGGTCGGTTGAGGCCGTGTGAGAAATCAAACATGTTTGATATTTCTCCCGACCCCAACCGATTATTTTTTCCCGCCATAAACAAAATGTCCAGTCCCAGGCTTCCTCAGGCCTCCTCAGATCAAATTTACACAGTCCTATGTTGTCCCAGGCCGCCTGCGACCCTTAGTCGCCGACCCTTAGTCCCAGACCCTCTATACCTTAGTCCCAGGCTTCCTGCGACCCTTAGTCCCATTGCAAAGCAAAAATCGGCTATCTCGGTCTGGGGACGCCTGGGGACGCCTCAGGACACCTTGTGGGGTCGGGACTTAATCCTGGGTTAGTCGGGGCTTAGTCCCAGGAGGCCTGAGGCGTCCTGGGACCCAGTTGGTTTGTCTACGACAGGATCGTGGTTCAAACCGACCAGAAAAATGGCTTAGTCTGTTCTTAGTCCCAGACCAGTTAGGGACTGTCTGGGGCCTCCTGGGGCGTCCTGAGGCCGATCTGTAGTTAATCCCAGACCTTCATACCGATTCTGTCTTCCACCCCATTGGTCAATTTTTTTCCATTTTTTCCAAGACTACCCACGATTAAGGGTCGCCGACAGGATCGGGGCTTAATCCTTTGGTGGAACAAGGGCATAACAGACAATATATATAAGGTTATAACAGTCTGACTGCACAAGTAACTTGTACAAAGTCCCAACCTCGTACACTATACACACACATGTATTTGAAACACCCAGAAGTATTAAACAGGTTTGCACAAATACATGCATTTTATGCTATTGTACAAATATGAATGATGGTGGATTTTGCTGTTGCAAGGGTAAATGTTTTATAGTTTTCTTGTGCTTTAGATGGGGGCTTTGTGGTAAAGTCATTAGAGTGCTCGCCTTCAACCTCTGAGGTCACCGGTTCAAATCTCGGCCTGGGCACTTCATGTTGGAAAGTTGGTAGTGTAACGACGACCGTTATTGTGGTATTTTGAGTTATGATGAATATCGGGATTTTAAGGGAGTTACGGGCGATATTCAGGGGTTTTTGGATATAATTAAATGGTTTCTTGGGGTTTGGTTGTGTAATGGTATTAAATATTTGTTTTACTAACCTGTGGGTATTGTGGGAATTTGGTCTTTATTTATATTTGGGGAACTCACATGTTTTGGTAGCCATGTTTGACCTTGTTTACTATCCTGGTATTTTGGGTCTATTTTTATAAACAAATCAGGAAACTGGTATTTGGTTCAAGGATGTGGGTCAAGGGTGCTGACACCAAAGACTTGAGTAGTTCACTTTTTGACTATAAAAGGGGGTGCATTTCCCACAGTCTGGGCTGACCTTTCACTGAACACACTGTTCTTGCCACTAAGCCTTAAAGCTTTGTCAGTCATGGAGAGGTAACTGAACAACTATGTTCTGTTTTAGGTTTAGTTAAGTTACCACATTTTTAGTAATTTTAGTCCTTGGGGGTTAGCATTTTAGATGGCATTTTTGTACTTTGGGTGAATATTAAAGATGTACTGGGTGGGGATTAGCTTGGTTGGTTAGGAATATTCTTGGAGAGTCAGGTTTGGGGAATTGGGCTATATGATTTTCTTCTTGTTGAATTAAAATGTTGACATAATTTCTGTTCCAGTTTGTTTATTTGTTTGGCATAATAAAAATCATTTGTTGAGAATAAGTTTTTATTAACTGTGTTATTGTGCCTTGACACATAATTTAGCTCGGGTCGCTACAAATTTGGTGGCAGTGGTGGGATTGATTAATAAAAATCAGTTGGGATTAATAAAGCAGAAATTAAATAGGAGGATAAAATACAGAAAACAGCCAGGGAAAAAAAATATGAAATAAAAAAAGTAGACATGTGTAATTTTATAGAATTGTAGGTGGTAGTAAATAATATTGGATAGGGGAATTTAATGGACAGTTGGAGATAATTTGAAATATTGTATTTTGTGTAGTATTGTGCATTTTGTGGGGTATATGAAAGTAATTTGGGTATTTGGTAGATATATTTAATATTGTGTATGATAAAGACTTAGTTTGAAAGTGTAGTATTATACATAGTTTAATTTGTGTAGTTTTGTTTAATTGTAGTTATGTAGATAAATGAATTTGAATAGGTTAGTTTGAATGCATACTTGATTTTGTGTAGTTTAGTTTTGTTGTATGCTGTGTTAGTTCATTTCTGTTTTAAATGGAAAGTAGTGATAATGGGTGATATTTTTTCAAATAAAATTAGGTCATGAACTTTAGTTCTGAAGTCCCTGAGCTTAGTATCATGAACTGTCATATTATATAAACATATAAATGGACAAATGGTATGAACTAATGTTCTACAGGTGGCATATGAACTAATGTTCTACAAGTAGCTGATGAACTGATGTTCTAAAATACTTTGATTTATTTATTTTTTGGGGGTGGGGGTTTTCAGTAAAAGCTCATTGCAGAAATTTGCTGAGTGTTGCTGTGTTACGAAATGGATCCATGCTATTGATAAACATTATGTTTTGAATGATTTTCAGCTTCAGGTATGAACTCTTGTTCTAGTTCCTGAGTTGCAGCGACGGGTCCATGATGTTAATAAACGTTATGTTTTAAATGACTTTCAGTTTCAAGTTCCTTGGTATGAACTCTTGTTCTAGTTCCAGAGTTGTGGCAGATCATGAATTGTAGGAAACTTTAAAAGTTATGTGCAAAGTGACTGTCCGGCATGGAATGTGGTACAGGATGATTTGCGAGGGAAGATCACTTTTTGCTGATGTATATAGTGTAATATAAATTCATTACCTGTATGAAGATGTGGTTAGCCAGGAGGGGATTCCTGGGGAGGGATGAGTCAGGCACAGGATTCCTGAGGATGGAGGATCCGGTCAAGGAGTTCCTGATGTGTCTGGAGGCTGTTGGACGTGACAGTGGACATTTTGTTAAAGAGACTGTAGATAACTTTTGTAATTATCATGGATTGCATAGTATATGATGTGTTTTTTTCCAGGTATTGTATTTCAAATGTATGATTTTTTCTGCTTGTTTTCTTTTTCAGATGTTGTGTAATGATTTTTGTTGTATAATTATAGATTGGTAAATATAGTGAATCTTGGTTCAGGGACGAACCAATATTTTTGGGAGATGGGGGGAAATGTAACGACGACCGTTATTGTGGTATTTTGAGTTATGATGAATATCGGGAGTTTACGGGAGTTACGGGCGATATTCAGGGGTTTTTGGATATAATTAAATGGTTTCTTGGGGTTTGGTTGTGTAATGGTATTAAATATTTGTTTTACTAACCTGTGGGTATTGTGGGAATTTGGTCTTTATTTATATTTGGGGAACTCACATGTTTTGGTAGCCATGTTTGACCTTGTTTACTATCCTGGTATTTCGGGTCTATTTTTATAAACAAATCAGGGAACTGGTATTTGGTTCAAGGATGTGGGTCAAGGGTGCTGACACCAAAGACTTGGGTAGTTCACTTTTTGACTATAAAAGGGGGTGCATTTCCCACAGTCTGGGCTGACCTTTCATTGAACACACTGTTCTTGCCACTAAGCCTTAAAGCTTTGTGAGTCATGGAGAGGTAACTGAACAACTATGTTCTGTTTTAGGTTTAGTTAAGTTACCACATTTTTAGTAATTTTAGTCCTTGGGGGTTAGCATTTTAGATGGCATTTTTGTACTTTGGGTGAATATTAAAGATGTACTGGGTGGGGATTAGCTTGGTTGGTTAGGAATATTCTTGGAGAGTCAGGTTTGGGGAATTGGGCTATATGATTTTCTTCTTGTTGAATTAAAATGTTGACATAATTTCTGTTCCAGTTTGTTTATTTGTTTGGCATAATAAAAATCATTTGTTGAGAATAGGTTTTTATTAACTGTGTTATTGTGCCTTGACACATAATTTAGCTTGGGTCGCTACAGTAGTTACTTGCCAGTGGTTTACAGTGCAAAATCTTCATCAACTAATATACTCTAGTTACTCCACCCATAAACTACTCGTCGCAATATGACCCTGGCAATGGAACACGATGTAAATTAAAAACTAAATCTAAAATTGTACTTTAGGTATCCAGCTCTCAGATTTTGACTGAGGAAGGTAATACTCTATGGGAAAATATAGAAAAACAAGAAAAGGAAGAGATTCACCTTCCAGATCTCTTCTTTCCTTTTCAATAATGCAAGAATAACACCTAGGATGAAAGACTGGACAATGTCCAGCACCTGGGGCCGGTTTCACAAAGTCTCCTTTAGATAAAGGTTACCTTAAATTTCAGGATTTCCTTGCATTTCTCCTTCCTTTAAAAATCTCGGTTTCACAAAGCCTCCTTCCTTAAAGGAGACCTTGAAAACTCCCTTAAATTTAAAGGAAGCTAACAACATACCTTAAATTTAAGGAAGTGTCCTTCAGGGAGTGTTTAATAACTTTAATGAACATTTGTTCCCTCCTTTAGTTTCAAGGAAGACCTTTGGTGAGGAGAGTTAAAGGAGGCTTTGTAAAACTGAATTTTACGGTGGCCTTCCCGCAGGAAAAGAGTACCTTCCTTTACTAAATGAAGTCCTTTTCAAAGGAGGCTTCGTGAAACTTGCCCCTGATTACAACCAATTCATTGTATATGGCATTCGTCAAGTTTTAGACCATTTCTTAAAAATGGATAAGGAAAGCGGTATACAACGTGTTGATTTTGGTCACACCACTGTGTGTTCTTGAACACCATCTTGCTCGACAGAGGTCCAGATTTATCCTGTTCAACTGTCTCATCACAATACTCCTGAAACTGATGCACAAGGAGCACTTTATTAAATGAGAGAGTCCCCATTTTCATCAGGACACAGTATGCAAATGTCACATTAAATGCTTTACTATGTACTGTCTCCTCTATGGTCATATACTCTTTATGAAATAAGGTTCTTGAGAACTCGATTTGTTCTGCCATGGTTCTCTTCAACAAGTCCGTTGGGACATACTCACATAGACTGTCACAGAAGTTGTTCACTCTCTGTGAAACAGCCTTGAAGTGAGCCACTTGGTCCCAGAAAGACGGTGGCTGACTTGCCAGCACTTTACCTGTCTTCCCCTTGAAATATTCGTAGAAGATGTAGTCTGCAGTAGCATGTTTCCTGTGCAATTGCCTGAGCTCTTGTACAATGCTTTCATTTCTAACTAGTTTGTGATGTTGCCTGCTTAGGTGTCTGTAATATACAATGTCTTCTAGATCCCAGTTGAACAGATTTTTCATGTAAACTAATCCATCATCGTAATGTTCCGATATGATGACAAAGTTGAGTTTCTTGTCTATATAATCCAGGTATCTGTGAATGGCAGAGACATTGTTGTCATCGATCTGTGTGTAGCCTAAGCTCAGAGCCTGCACATTCTTTGCTCGCATGTAGTTGATATCGTGTTCATACGAATCCGGGTCTCCTTTAAGAAAAGTTGCAATTGGGTCTGACGTTCGACCCAGATTAAACTTTCCTCCCAAGCTGAAATATCTAAATGATGATTCCAGCTGGGAGAACGGTTCTCGCATAGTGGCAATATATACCAAATTTGGTCTCATATAAGACTTAAAGGCTGCCTCATGAAATATGGCATGATCACACAAAATGTTATACCTGGTAAAGTTCTGCCTAGTCGTCATATTTTCAAATAGGTACTTGGCCTGTGCAGTATCAGGGAAAGGTCTCCAATGCGGACTGTTGAACAAGGCAACTTTCAAACCATGTTTGACAGCTAACCGGTGAAGGATATTTTGCATTGTCGTGCTTCCTGTTTTGTGAACCTTTATGTAATATATATCCTTGATAACAGTGTCATTGGTATGTAAAATGCTAGGATGTGTATTCTTTCTGTTGCCTGGTTTGTTAGATCTGGAAGCAAGGTTTAGTGATGGTGAGCTCTGAAGGATGTTGTTCCCAATATGATCCACCTTCATGGTTTGCCTGATATTTGCTGATAACTTCAACAGAAAAAATGAAGCAGCTGAAATAGTCAGATATGTCAAGAACACCTTGAACTCTTTAGGAGCCATTACAATCTAAAAATCACAAGATGTATTTTATACCTCAACGTGTGTCCTCGACTTGGTTAATAAATTTCGATTATCATATCCAGTTGGAATTTTGACACAAGAAAAAAATATGACACCTTGACGTAATTTACTTCAGATATCCCCTCCAAAAACATGTTTCACTATTCTTCCATGATGCATCTCCATATGAACCTCTTACCTCAAAGTTGCTTCCCTTACGTTAAAGTGTGGATGAACACAAGTTGAGAGTCTTGATCATTGAATTTCATGGAAATGAGCATTTAATTTCATAGAATTAATGATTAAATTTTTTTTAAAAATATCATCCATGTGACACTTTGTAGATGTTATATTTGATGAAAAATGAACAAAATGTTCTCATTGACTCCCATTATGCAATCTTTAATTTGAAGTGAAAATAACTTATTTTTGTTACTCATAACATTGTTCATAACTCATCCATTGAAAAACACATCTACACGTGTTTTTAAACCATATATTGAGTAAAGGAGTTCCAATTATCAATTTAGTATTGATTAGCCAGTGGAAATATTGGCTGACAAAGGTCAATACTTAATTATAAGACATATACACGTCAATTGTGCCTGTATTATAGGAAAATATTTCAGTAAATAAAATCGATGACTTGAAAATAAAAGAATGTTTTCGTGACTAACAAAAATAGTTGGAATTACAAAAGACGCCTCAATTGCAGGTTATAAGCATGACAATCAACATTACAAGTTCCTATGTACATCTTTATTTTTAAAAAGACGTTAAGATTTTTCACTTGTTTCGCCACTTTAAAGGATCAGTTACACATAGCCGGATGCACTATAGATATAGGCCACGGTTCCATATATGGTAACTGGCAAGGGATGAGGGTGGGTTATGTAAAAGATTTACAGACCCGCCATGGATCTGCTACGGACTGCTACATTGCCCCAAGGACAGGTTTGCAGATGAAAAGGCTGCACAAAGGATTGGTCTTTTGACTGTGCTTTTTTTAATCCGCAAACCCTTTCTGTGTCAGTCCGTATCAGATCTGGTTAGATCCGGCAATGTTTTTGGGGATATTTGTTGGTGCGGAAGGGTCAAGGATGAAAGCGATACCACAAGGACATCCAGGATGGGTTTACAGACAATAAGGACACTCATGGCTGAGCTCCGCATGAGATACAGAAGAGCTACAGAAGAGTTACGGATACTAAGGTCCGTAAAGACTTTATAGAAAAATCAAACAGTTTCATTTTTCCGTAACAGCCTAGGGATATTATCTGATCCTTGACATGTCACTATGCTACCGCAGCATGCCGCTACGGATCTCACATTACGGATGTTACGGAGGACCATACAGACACAAAATATGATCCGTAAATCACTCAACATTTTCAAATATTTTCCAAATTAGGAAACCTGGCGTGATCCGGCGTGTCATCTCTGACTGTGTAACTGTGGTCTAAAAGTGTTGCCCTGTTTTTCCTGTTAAAGGACACCCTTAATGGGATTAGCCTTGCTGAAGGCTCTTTGTTGTCTGGAAATGCTCTTTGTGTATATAATACTGATAAGGTACATCCTTATTTTGATTAACCTTCTCAAGACTCTGTTTTTATTTGTTATCAATGACCAGTTTTACCTAACATAGGCCTCCTAATATAAATATGACGTTAAATTTAAGGTTTTTCTTGCAGTATTTCTCCCTGCTTTAATGAAACCCAGTTTCACAAAGTCTCTCTCCTCAAAGGGGACATTGGAATTTCATGGAAACTCCTTTAAATTTTAAGAAAGCAAACAATGTACTTTACATGTAATAAAATGTCCTCAGAACTGTGAGGTGTAAAAAATTATTAAAATTTTAGGGCAATGGTTACTGAAATGTATGTGTGCAACATTATTGTGTGATCTTAGTGTAATGTTTGACTCTTGTTTTACTAAAAGGTTTCATGTTTCCATATTTGAGACATATTTCTATCACAAAGATAAATGGATTGCTACGACTGATTTTTGTAGGTAGGTTTACCCAATTGTACTCTCTACATTGATGACTATACTAATGATGCCTAAATTTTACTTATAACCTTTGGCTTCCCAAATAACGTTGTCATCTTGCATATTGAATTGCCTTGTTTTTATGCTTTGTCTTTACATACATATTTGCTCTCTTACATGTTATTTTCTCCTTCACCTTTACATAACTTACACTGTCTGTTCTGAAAGTCTCCTGAACTTTATAATGTTTCACCTCTTCTATATCTCCATGCTATTCCCCCCCCCCCCCCCCCCCCCCCCCCCCCCCCCCCCCCCCCCCCCTGCCTGTGGGGTACAGCCACCTCAAAGTCAAAGTTGGGGTTTAACGTCCCGTTCAACAGCCAGGGTCATATTGGGACAGGTCCTCAGCATTGCCACTTGTGGGACTTGAACCCACAGAGGTGACAGCCTATGATTAGATGCCAAACTTGCTAACCACTAGGCCACCGAGGACCTGGTACAGCCACCTCTGATGCTATTTGTTTGCATTCATTTCGTAAATATGGACTTATTTTACTTATTACTGAAGCCAAGTGGTGGTTAATAAAACTAAAACAACCCTTTTGGAGTATGTTTTATATTTTATCACTCGTATAATAGTGTACAAATGTAATGCTTGCCTTTCAAACACACACTGTATTGACTTACTCGTAATAAATAATAAAAAAAATGCATTGAAAGGGTAATTTTTATTGCATAAAAATGCAGATTTATGTACTTTCTTGATTTAATGGTTAAACAAATTGTCCTTTGTTATGTTTTTACATATAAGAAGGGTGTGGTTCGTCAATATTCTCGATTAACTCAGTAATAACTTACATTTCTTATTTCTTTTTAAAGCTTTAGTACTGATAAACCTGGAAAACTCAATGACTGGCAGTGGAATTGACTACTGTAATTCCCTACTCTATGGCACAAATAAATATAATGTGGCTAAACTCCAAAAAGATTGAAAATGTCCTTTGTAGAATTGTCTTTACACTTGATAAAACAAGCCATATTACTCCCTATCTTCAAAAGGTACACTGATTCCCAATTTCATACCCCATCTTGTTTAAATATAATCTCACTACATTCAAGGCCATTGAATTCTTCTAACCTACATACTTATATCATCCTTAATCAAAACCAGTAGCCCCACTTGTGGGAATCGGCTATCTCTTTCCCCGATTTGTCCCACAATGGTCATTGGTAGATGAGGTTTTGTAATGGCTTCTCCTACTGAATGGAACAGACTCCCACAATCAGCCGGATCACAGCACACAATAATAGGGTTCAGAAGCCAATTAAAACCCTACTAGTTTAGACTAACATATCCTCCACCATAGTATATCTCCCCTGGTGGGCGCTAAGTTGGGTCTCCACCTCACTTTTCCTCAGATATTCCCGGTTTTGACTTCGAGCGCATTAGAGGATGTTGTGTTAGTTTTGTGCCACATAAATGTTTCTGTTCTAATCTGTTCTATAAAACTGTTTTCTTTGAAAATTCTGTCTTAAAATTGCCGTTCTTCTCTGTGTTTAATGAAATAGACCATGAAAAGGACACATTCAAAGTTTTGGCTGTTGAATAAAGGGAGCCATTGAATATACATTTTCAAGATGTATTCACTTTCAATACATCAAATGCTAAAACAACACTCGGGGAGAGCCAGACAGTTTGTTTCCACCCCATTTTTTTCCCGTGTTCTAGGTCAAAGTATCTTGAATTTTGCCAGGAACAGGATCAAACTAATAAAAATTGTAAACAATATTGTGAGAGTGTGTTGCTTCTTTTTTGCTAAGTAAACTGATGGTTATTTATGGAAGTATGCACATTTTTTTGTATATGTTAAGGTGGAATTTTTGTCATTGTATACCACTGGGGCTCTGATTGTGTTGATTATGCCATCCCATTATTCCAAGTAGTATTTACCTTGAACTATTCCCAAACTAATCAATTTCTAATCCACCACTCATTTATTTTTACACATATGTCATTGTACAAAGTCCAATCTGGTAAAGTTTCAAAATCTACTACTATTTCTATTCATATTAATCTGTCACTTAAGGAAGTCGTTCCCACAAGTTAGTAAGTCGTTACCACAAGATACTAAGTTGTTCCTATAAGTTAGCATGTTTTTCCCACAAGTTAGCAAGTCGTTACCACACGTTAGCAAAGTTGTTCCCACAAGATACTAACTCATTCCCACAAGTTAGCAAAGTTGTTACCACAAGATACTAACTCGTTCCCACAAGTTAGCAAAGTCGTTACCACAGGTTAGTAAGTCATTACCACAAGATACTAAGTTGTTCCCACAAGTTAGCAAGTCGTTACCACAAGATAGAAAGTTGTTCCCACAAGTTAGAAAGTCGTTCCCACAAGTTAGTAAGTCGTTACCACAAGTTAGCAAAGTCGTTCCCACAAGATACTAACTCATTCCCACAAGTTAGCAAAGTTGTTACCACAAGATACTAACTCGTTCCCACAAGTTAGCAAAGTCATTACTCACAAGTTACCAAATCATTCCCACAAGATAGCAAGATAGCAAAATGCCTGTTTTATGGCACTTTCCTGGGTCCTTCTAAGATATTTCAGTATGTTACATTGGACTGGGTGCTTTTTTGCACAGCATAAATTGCAGTATCTCCTGGACCACTGGATTCTCATACAAGCTATGTACCTGGATGCAGCAAAACTCGTGTTTGCTGTGCTGCAAATTGCATATACTTTTCATACAGTAAATTGCATAGTCTTATCATTCTCAACCCCTTCTTAATACCCATTACCTTGGTTCCCCCTTAGGTGCCACTTATAGACACTGTAACGCAATTAGTATTAAATCTCTATTGCAGACAGTATTGCAGTATACCTGTAACAATAAGTAGATGACCTCTGAAGGTCAACAATTAGGTAACTTAGAAGAATAACCATTAAAATTTATAAAATAATAACCAGGCCTACAGGCATATGTAAACTTGAATGGTATGCTAGTAGATGGGTGACCTCTATATAGTTAGGTATCAGAGACAGAGAAATTGCCTGTACATTGGCATCAAAGTATGACTTAGTAAAACTTGTGGGAATGACTTGCTATCTTGTGGGAACGACTTGTTATCTTGTGGGAACGACTTGTTAACTTGTGGGAGCGACTTAGTATCTTGTCATAACGACTTTGCTAAGTTGTGGGAATGAGTTAGTATCTTGTGGTAATGACTTTGCTAACTTGTGGGAACGAGTTAGTATCTTGTGGAAACGACTTTCGAACTTGTGGGAACGACTTGCTATCTTGTGGAAACGACTTTCTAACTTGTGGGAATGACTTGCTAACTTGTGGGAACGACTTGCTATCTTGTGGAAATGACTTGTTAACTTGTGGGAACGACTTGCTAATTTGTGGGAAAGACTTTCTAACTTGTGGTAATGAGTTGTTAACTTGTGGCCACAACTTCTTATCTTGTAGTAACGAGATAAAAAATGCAAGGAAAACAGTTCTATGTCCCTTCAAGGACCCCGTAAAAATAATTCATGTACTTTACCAACGAAAACTAAGGAGCCCGGGAAGGAACATAGAACTGTTTTCCTGTCATTCTTTATCTCATTACCACGAGATAGTAAGTCGTTCCCACAAGATAGAAAGTCGTTCCCACAAGTTATCAAGTCATTCCCACAAGTTGGAAAGTCATTACCACAAGATACTAACTCAATCCCACAAGTTAGCAAAGTCGTTCCCACAAGTTAGCAAGTCGTTCCCACAAGTTAGCAAGTCATTACCACAAGATAGAAAGTTCTTCCCACAAGTTAGAAAGTCATTCCCACAAGTTAGAAAGTCATCCCCACAAGTTAGAAAGTCGTTACCACAAGATACTAACTCGTTCCCACCAGTTAGCAAAGTCATTACCACAATATACTAACTTGTTCCCATAAGTTAGCAAAGTCATTATCACAAGATACTAAGTCATTCCCACCAGTTAGAAGGTCATTACCACAAGATAGAAAGTCATTCCCACAAGTGAGCAAGTCGTTCCCACAAGTTATTAAGTCGCTACCACAAGATACTAAGTCATTCCCACAAGATAGAAAGTTGTTACCACAAGATACTAACTCGATCCTACAAGTTAGCAAAGTCGTTCCAACAAGTTAGCAAATCATTACCACAAGATAAGGAAGTTGTTCCCAAAAGTTAGCAAGTCGTTCCCACAAGTTAGCAAGTCATTACTACAAGATAGAAAGTTGTTCCCCCAAGTTAGAAAGTCATTCCCACAAGTTAGCAAGTCGTCCCCACAAGTTAGAAAGTCGTTACCACAAGACACTAACTCGTTCCCACAAGTTAGTGAAGTCATTACCGCAAGATATTAAGCCATTCCCACTAGTTAGAAGGTCGTTACCACAAGATAGAAAGTCATTCCCACAAGTTAGCAAGTTGTTCCCACAAGTTATAAAGTCGTTACCACAAAATATTAAGTCATTCCCACAAGTTAGCATGTCATTACCACAAGATACTAACTTGTTCCCACAAGTTAGCAAAGTCCCTACCACAAGATACTAACTCATTCACACAAGTTAGCAAAGTCGTTACCACAGGTTAGTAAGTCATTACCACAAGATACTAAGTTGTTCCCACAAGTTAGCAAGTCCTTACCACAAGTTAGCAAAGTCCTTACCACAAGATACTAACTCGTTCCCACAAGTTAGCAAAGTCATTCCCACAAGTTAGAAAGTCGTTACCAGAAGATACTAACTTGTTCCCACAAGTTAACAAGTCGTTACCACAAGATAGCAAGTCATTACCACAAGATATGAAGTCATTCCCACGAGTTTTACTAAGTCATGCTTTGATGCCAATATACAGGCAATTTCTTTGTCTATGATAAATAACTTATATAGAGGCCACCCATCTACTGGCATACCATTCAAGTTTACATATGTCTGTAGGCTTTTAGTGACCTTCAGAGGTCGCATTTTTTCTATTACTTTACATGTCCAACTTCTATACCATTATGGCTATCATTTTAGTAATTTTAATGATTATTCTTCTTAGTTACCTGCCTAGTGACCTTCAGAGGTCACCTACTATTATTACAGGTATATTGCATTACTGTCTTTTAGAGGTGCCTGTTTTATGGTACTTTCCTTCGTCTTTCTAAGATATTTTAGTATGTTACATTTTATTGGGTGCTTTTTGGCACAGCATACCTTGCAGGATCTCCATCGGATTCTCATATAAGCTGTACCTGAACACAGCAAAACTCATGCTTGCTGTGCTGCAATTTGCATAGTCTTTTCATTATGTAAATTACATATTCTTATCATTCTCAACCCCTTCTTTATATACATTAAACTATAACTTACATTTTCTTTCTTCATAGACCTTTATTTTCTTAAAAATATTTGCCATTTCTGCCCTGGTCTTAACCCTCTGTCTAAATTTCTAAATTCTTCTAGTATGGGTATGGGCAATGTAGAGGTTTACTACTAATTGGGTTATAGTGTCTGCATGTGGCACCTTCGGGGGGAACCACACCGTTATGTGCTCATGTATGTTGTAAATAATTTTTCTGTTTTTTATCTAGTAACATTCTTAAATGAATTTATGTATTATTAACTAGTTTCTGTAATAATTGCTAATACTGCCAAGATGTTAGTGGTCACTGTTATAACTATTATGTATAATAAATGTTGTTAACCCCTGTTTGCATATTATTGGTCCCTGGGAATGAGTAAATAAGTGGTGGGAAAGTTATTAAATGGTGGGAACGAGTTACTAAGTGGTGGGAACGAGATAGTAAGCGGTGGGAAAGAGTTAGTAAGTGGTGGGAACGACTTGATAAGTGGTGGGTATGAAATAAAACAAGGATTTGCTATCTTGTAGTAACCACTTAGTATCTCATTCCCACAGGTTAGTATCTCATTCCCACGACTTAGTATCTCATTACCACTACTTAATATCTCATTACCACAACTTTCTAACTTGTGGGAACGACTTGCTATCTTGTAGGAATGGCTTTCTATCTTGTGGTAATGACTTTCTAACTTTTGGGAATGACTCAGTATCTTGTGGGAACGACTTAGCATTTTGTGGGAATGACTTAGCATCTTGTGGTAATGACTTGCTAACTTGTGGGAACGACTTAGTATCCTGTGGGAATAACTTAGTAATCTTGTGGGAACAACTAAGTAATCTTGTCGGAACAACTTGCTATCTTGTGGTTACACTTGCTAACTTGTGGGAATGACTTTTTTTCTTGTGGTAACGACTTGCTAACTTGTGGTAACAACTTGCTAACTTGTGGTAACAACTTGCTATCTTGTGTAACGACTTTCTATCTTGTGGGAACGACTTACTATCTCGTGGTAACGAGATAAAACAATGACAGAAAACAGTTATAGGTCCCTTCCTGGGCTCCGTAGAAAACTCTTATCAGTTAACCTTTTACATGGTTTTAAGAGGGTGATAATATAAATTCTACTTGAAGCCCAACTTGGCACAATTTTCATACAAAAATCCCAGAAAACAATGACGTTCACTTTAACCACCTTGTATGGTATTGGTTGTATCCACTGAAAAGCTTAAAACCTACCTGTACACCAAGGCATACCCTCCTTAGCCTAGATCATCCCCTGACGTTCTCTGTGGTGCTTGATCCCTCTTCTGTCTCTGGATACTAAAATTTGGTCAACTGCTTTTTTGGTTTTGGTTGTGCCCTAGAGTCATCTTGTATGGGGAGATTAAGCGTTAAAAAGTCGAATTAGAATAGGATAGAATGTACAGGTGTTGCTGATAACATCCAATTGTCAATGTATATTCTGACAATATATATATATTGTTACGACGCCAACCATTAGCTACTGTGCCTTGATACAATAATTTTATTTCAAGCCCAAATTTCAGAGGTTAAGTGACATCCTACCCAAGTACAAGTTGAAAATTCAGGTTTGAGTTCTAAACATGAAGTCTAAATTCTAAATAAATCGTATTATTTTAGCTTGAGATTTTATGAATACCAATTCAGCTTCCAGTCAAGGGTGTATCATTCACCTTATCTGCCACGCTGACCCAGTGGGTGCCACTGTCGGTTCAAACCAAGATACCGGCAGATACACAGTGGCTCAGATAGCCACTTAAAATGACGACCCTCTCTCATTGGGTTGTCTCCCCAGTGGCAGGCTTAGTAACCTCAGGGACGGTCACCTTCAGCCTCTGAACTCTGTCTGTTAGGGTTTTGACAGTCACTAGAGAGCTTGGGCTGTACTTGTGTAGTCAGGGTGGGTAAAATATCCATTTGAGTCTTTTTGTAATGGAGAAGTGGCGCCGAGTATATATGTACGATACAATTAACAGATAAATGGGAATAGAGTGCATAACTTAGACTCAATAAATTATGGTCATATCTTACTAGCCCTTCTTAAGGCTCCAAAGACTTGTCATACATTTTCGCAACATGGACACAGATATTCAGTTTTTTTCTAAAGCACTCATACATGTTACTAGATAGAAACTTACTAGCCACTGTCCCCGCAGAATGCTGGTGTGAAAGCCACTATGTGTAAGAGTACATTGTCTTTACTAAAAGAATGTTGTGTAAACTGAAATGTTTCCCGCAGTTAAATGTAATTCAAGTCTTCAGCAAGGCTAATCTCTAACACCTAGCCATACATAAATCAAGGTAGTTCTTACACCACCAGTCGTATATTCTTAAAGATGTTGCTACATTAATGACATCTTCACATGTTAAGCCATCAGATTTTTCGATTTGAACACTAAACAGCCAATAGAGACAGTTCAGTCCCCGGTTAATGATTTTAAAGGCAGTGCTTCACTTCTCAGTTCAAGAATGCTTAATGCACTCTATTCAGAAACATATCATTAATAATGTCTCTGTCACAATGCCCAAGGCCGCACAGTGGGGAATTTTAATGGTCAAAATCTGCCAATAGTAAATATTTGATGCCCTTAACAGATTCCACTTTCTTCTTCTGTCTTCAACCCACTTTTTCTTTCACCACTTCACGGCGACCACAACCTGATGTTCAAAACTGTCACAGTTATTTGCCACCTTTGAAATTTGTCATGGCAATTCTCCCTAATTGGTAGTCCATTCTTTTACCATAACTCCATTGTAGGACAGTTGCCAACAGTTGTACTCGTTTCTTGTTCTCAGTAAATTTTCCTGATGTTCTTCCTTGTTCTCAACTCATTCATTCTTTGTGGTAGAAGAGTCTTCAAAGATTGCATTCACTGGCTAATTCGTGGGGTACGTGAAGGAAAAATCGCCAGATATCTTCACCAGCGGTACTTGATGCAAATAAAAATCTGGAATGACCTACCTTATAACATATACAATTCCATCTCTATTGCCTCATTCCGGAAAAAGTTGAAACCTTACTTGTTTACAAAAACCCATCAGCCTTATCCACCCCTACTCCATGTGTCTTCTCTTATATTATTATATCATTATTTGGTCTCCTGCAGGCAAGCAGTCACATGGTTTCTCCAGACAGTCTGGTCTTCCATCACTGTACACATCTCTGTTCTTGTCAGATTTCGCGCATCTATCCTTAACACTTCTACATAGTCTACTTTGAGTCATTCTCTTCTTCTCAGATTTTGGTTGGGCTGCCATAGAACTAGGTCGCTAGCCGTTAGTTCAGGACGTTGGTGGCAGTGACCAGCGAGTTCTATTCTTCTTCCTACTATTTTATTACCAAGAAGTGGGATTTCTTCATACACCTCAGCATTTGTCTTGTGTTCCCACCATTTGACATTAGTCACTTTCCTGAGAATCTTGGTGTAAGTGCCATTCAACATATGTTCTGTCTTTGGAGTTACTGTCCACCTCTCACAGCCAAATAGAAGTATAAATTCAATGACTGCTACAAAGAATCTTACTTTGATTTCTCTCCTCATGTTCGAATTCCACATGCTGTTCATCTTGATCAGTGCTTGTGCTTTCCTAATTTTTATGTCTTTTTCAGTGGTGTCAACCCATGATCCTAGGTATTTGAAATCTTCTACTTTTTCAAATTCAATACCATCATTTGTTTTTGGTGCAGTCCCCTTTGGAGCAAGGCCAACTTTTTGGCACTCTTTCTGAACTCTTGACAGAATGCTTTGTGCTTGTTCTATTTTGTCCGATAACAGTGCAATGTCATCCACAAAGTCTAGGTCAGTTAATGTAACTGTGGTCTGTCTCTGTGAACTTCTGGGTGATAAGGTGAACCCCCATTGCTCTTCAAATCCATTGAGTGCCCCTCTTAATTTATAGTCCAGAACAACGATGAATAAGATTGGAGAAAGTGCATCTCCTTGCATTACTCCTCCTGTGATATCAAATTGCTCAGTTTCACCATCTGGTGTTAGTACTCGGGCTTTCATACATAGTTTCTATGGTATGTACAAGTCTTTCTGATATAACATATGCTTGTAATATCTTTACCATTTTGCCTCTGTGTATTGAGTCAAAAGCCTTTTTGAAGTCAATGAAAGTTATCATTGTTTTTCAGTCATTCAATAATTTTTCACCTGGCAAGCATTTGAAATACTGTAGTTCTTTTTGTTCTGAATCCATTTTGATTTTTCCTAAGTTTTAGGTCTAGTATCTCTCTAATACGGTTTAATATTAGTCTGTTAAATAACTTTGCCATTATACAGGTTAAGCTGATGCCCCTGTAGTTGTCGGTCACAGATAGATCAACTGACTTAGGAACTGGAATTATGTTCATGAAAGACCATTGTGGTGGTTTGTCACATTGCATAAGTACCTTGTCACAAAAGTTAAGACAGATGTCATCAAAGTCACAGCACTTAAAGACTTCCAGTGGGATTCCATCCAGTCCTGCACTTTTACTGAGTTTGAGTGATGTTTTTACCTTCTTGAATACATCAAGAGTAAATGGACCATCATCTGTATCTAAACCCTTGTACACGGCTGGTATCGACTCATCTGGTTCTTCTACTTCTGGTGTATTGCCCAGTGTGTGAACCAGGTGTTAACCCTCTCCTCTGGACTCTCACCTGAAACTTGACCATCATTTGCATTCTTTCTTCCAGAGAGCTTGTTCACTGCCTTCCATGCCTACCTGAACCTTTGTCCATCCATTGCACTATCAATCTGTTCAATTTTCTGCATTGCTTCCTCTTCCCTTATTCTTTCATAGGCATCATAGAGTTCTTGCAGAGCTGTTTTCCACTTTATTTTGTTATCATTGTTTATACTTTCAGTGTACTCCTTGTGAGTTTTGTCCACCATTTCCCTGATGAGTATTATTTCTAGGTGTTTCAAAATACAACTTCTTTTTGTCTTTTAGGCACTAGTTCCTCCATGGCTTGATTGTATGATATGGCTGTATTAATGGACTAACCGTTATTGAATATGTTTATGGATAGTTGTGCCTTGTAGTCTGCCAGATGATTGAGATTAAGCGCTGTAAAAGTTCTTCTTTGATTAGATCTCCTACAGTTAGATTAGATCTCCTACAGTATGTAAATGGTGTGTAAATGCTAACTTTGTCACATTGTCACACTTTCTTTTAAGACCCTTGGTTGTGGAAAATTACTTTTTGTAGCATGCTATAGTGAACAATAGCACATGTGGAAAGACCACAGGAGCCAAAGACTATCATAGGCATCATGGCACTATAGAAGACTCCATATGGCCCAATCAATCGTTCACAGCAGCTTTGAAGTACAATGAGGGAGGGCAACTAAGTCTCATATGAAAATTGTTCTTATAAAAAGTGTGTTTCTTAATTGTTCTTCAATTTACAGAATAATTCTTCATTGCAATGAACAAAAATTGGATTTAAAAGCTATGAAGCTTTCTAAAATAATGGGGAAAGTTCAAATTAAAGCCAAAAAAATTTCTAACCTTAAAAAATCCTTTTGAAGTGTGAAAGCCCCGTAATGACACACCTATCACCATATAGGCAGTTTACAGAGTTATAACTTCAATGGATTTGTTACCTTTACATCGAAGCATCAAAGAAAGTTTTCTCTGTAATTGAGATTTCAGTCTACTTTGAAGCATTACCATATTTTTGTTGACAATATTGTTCAAGTTTGTCATAAAACTGAAAAAAATGCGACACATAACCAGAGTCCCTTTGTCTCGTGTACAAACCGCAAACAGTTGTGTGAGACAATTATTTGTACACAAGTATAACATAAGGCACCATTTCAAAATATGCCCAATGTTTGAATAGTCTAGTCTAGAAATACCAGGTGTTGGACCCAGTTTCACAAGGCATCCTTGGAAGAGGACCTCGTAAGTAAAGGAAGATCATTTTCTTTCCTGTGGGAAGGCCACTTAAAATCTAAGTTTTATAAAGCCTACTTTATCTCTCCTTCCCAAAGTTGTTCCTTGAAACTTTAGGAGGGACAAAAGGACAAAAGATTATTAAATATTCCATGGAGGACATTTCCTTAAATTCGAAAACTCATTTGGTTTTTTAAATTTAAGGGAGTTTCCTCGAATATCAAGGTATCCTTTAAGGAAGGAGGAGGCCTTGTGAAGTTGAGCCTCATTAAAGGATGGACATCTTCAAAATAAAAGAGAATTTTATCTTAAGGAGGCTTTGTGAAACTGAACCCTATTGTCCGAAATTGAAATTTGTTCAAGTCCCATCTTTTGACAATAAAGTCTAAAAATCCAAGGAAAATCTTTCTAAATCTTTAAATAAGTATACCCCCCCCCCCCCCCCTCCCTGTTTGGAATTTTTCTCTCCTCTTCAGATAAGAACCAGACCCTTGGCTGGGTGTATCCTTCAGGTTGATACCTAACACAAGATGTATTTTTTTCACTTGTTTACATCCATCAAACAAGGGCACCCATATATTGTAACTTCAGTAAAAGAGCCATTTAAGACTTTTCATCAGTTCTCGCACAACTTGTTTTCTTAAATGGATGGTGACATTCTTGCACTGCTCTCTTTAACAAATTGCCATCTTTATTCAACAGTTTACTTGATTTTGTTATCCGAGAATCTTAGATGGAATAAAAATGTTAAGCATATGAGTAGTTGGTGATCTTTTTGTTAACATGGATCTGTTTGTTAAAATAGTTTTGTTATTGTTAACTCTGTCAATAGGAATTACAGTAAGTAAACATTTCTCTAAAACTCTATTTCCATAGCAAGTTGTATTGACATGGATCTACTTGTTAAAATGGTTTGTCACTGTTAAGTTTTTTTACTGAAACTACTGTTTTTGGAGTTGGGACAAGTCAAATTGCTCGTGGAGTCCCATAGTAAAGGATATTTTGTGCTTAAGTTTCAATACCTACACTATTGTCCTTTCAAAAAATATGTTGACAACAATTCATTTTCAAATGACACAGGTAAATGAATCAATTACATGTTTCTATTGGCCTCTGCAAATAGAGAAGCACCTTAATGGTCAAATGGTTACCAAGTTTGGTATGTTTTTGTACAAATCCAACTTACACAGGGTCCACTGAGGGCTAGCCCTGGTGTGGCCTCAGCTGGGAAGAGGGACGTAAAACCTATTAAGAATGTTGATATATCTTGCAATATTTAACAGATTTAATTTATATATCTTTAGGTATGATATCTTATTGGACTGATGTCTGGTTTGACGTCACATTGAATGCTTTGCACGAGGTCATATTTCAGCAGGTAGTTGCTGGGATGAAAGGAAAAATACTTGTAGGTTGGTAATCTGCACCTAAAGCCATGGAGCAATTGCAAGCGACTACCCACCATGCTTGTTGTACTTGTGTAGTCCCAACAGTTTTTATTAGATCAAACATGGTAATGCCCAATTCACACTGTAGGCAGTACGTCCCGCAGTTAGAAGTTTTTCTCGGCAGAACAAACAGTCCCCATGTCGCCCCATCTCATCCGAGTTGTTCACACTACAGGCGATCGGCCACTGATTGGAGACGTTTGTTTAACCATCAATAACAGTAGGATGGCAGTGCTATAAATGTTAGTCACTGAGAAGCAACCTTCATTAACCTCAACACACTTTTGGTAGCTGTTGGACGAACACGTGGTGAAACTACCAATACCTTAACTCACCTTATGTCACTGTAGTACACCGAAAGGCGACCAAATCACAGCCTTATGTACACCTCGGACCACAACTTTGGTTTCCACAGGACAGGGACGTTTCACCAAACACTGGTTACTGCAGATGATACCGCCTGTAATGTGAATGAGGTATAACATATAGCATTATAGCATATAGCATTAAACATTGAGTACGGTAAAATATAAAATTATACATTATATGAAATTTTGCATGGGCCAAATCCCTAAATTATGAAAGAAACCTGTGAGAAAAATCATCATAGGATTTGCTGTTTGGCTACAATTGTTGTGAAATTGATAAGAACACTCAATATTTCAAGTTACATGGAAATATTACAATAATCCCTTACGGTGAAAGGGTACTATTTAACTTGACTCTTTTAGTACTAGTTCAGAGGAGACACCCAAAAAGTCTTTGGTGTGGTTTTCTGTACAAAAATATGTTGATCGAGACTTGTGCCGATTCCCTGTTTGGGTGTCATTGTGCAGTCTGGTTCCTATACCACTTTTATCACAGAAAATGGTCTGTTATTGGCCGCCATTGTGGAGCATTTGTGTGTTTAGTTGCTCTTAGCAACAGTACACAAAAAGGTGTTCTTACAAGACATGGCTGTGTCCTCAATTTTGATTGGCTAGTCAAGGAAATATTTCTTCGCTAAAATCAGCGTAACCTCTATGACCCTTTGGGTGAATCTGATGTAACTAAAGGAGGAAATATGGCTGTCCCGCCAGTAACCCCCTGCAAAGTAAAATGGTTAAAATAGCATCTCATGACCAACCAACCATTAAGTACATTTTTATGTGAGTAGTTTTATCTCAGTTAATAATAAATGGTGAATAATGAAAGTGAAACAACTCACCTGGGTCTGTATTCACAAAGATTCTTATTCTTAGAATTAGTCTTATTTTTATACTTTTTCTTAGAATTGTCGTTTTTCTTAACAAAATTCTAAGAATAACAATTTTCCTATTCAAAAAGATTCTTTTTTTAGAATCACACTTATTCTTAGAATATTTCTAAGAATGGTTTTTATTCTTAGAATTTTTCCAAGAATAAGAATTTGCTATTCACAAAACTCATATTCTTAGAATATTCCGTTTAAATTTCGATTTAATCTGCGACTGTAACATAGCATGCTTAACTTAAGAAAAATGGTTGTTTTGGTGATAGCAGCGCAGCAACTGATTGCAAATTGACATCCAGAACAAAGTGTTACATATTAAGTTGTTCTTTTGTTTGTTGTTGCTTGTCACAACTTCTCACTTGAAGCCAGGGCCCCTAGTTTGTTCATTAATGTCAACAATCCCAGGTAAACAATGTTTCAATATTGTGTGAACATTTAACAGTGTGGCATGGCAGTGAGTGGATTTCCCTCCAAATCAAGAGCTACCCCCTCTTCCTGGCTAAATGCAGCATTATGGAGTTTGAATTTGATGGGTTAAGATCGCTTTCTGGACTTAGTTCTGGTTTGCTAATTAAACAAGTTTTAGGTTACTTTTATGAACATTTTGTAAAGGTTAGTCTATCACTAAGATACATTTACCATACAACAGTGAGCTGCTAGCAATTCTCACTTGGATATGTTAAAAGCAGTGCAAGCACCAATAATGGCAGACTGTACAAAATGTCAGATCCAGCATGCCAGACCAGTGGGGGTAACATGTTGTAGGAATCTTAACGTCAGTGCACCAGTGCCCAACTCAGACCACAGCAGCATCCACATTGACTGTCAGGTAGGGCAGACACTTCACACATCCTGAGAGAGAGAGAGCAAATGGAATCTAAACTGGACCTAATCTTGAAAAAAATGGAACAACTAGAAAAAAAGAACCCTGAGTTAGAAATGAAATTCCACAGGCAATCTACCGTCAAATTGACTTCAAAAGCTTTGCATAGTCCTCCGAGAGATCACATAGGTGCACCACCTCTTACTCATCTCACAGGAGAGTACAGTACAGGAATAATAAGATTCATAAGGCGTTAAATGCTGCTTCACTGAACTCATCTGATAAATTGCTGGAAGATTCTTCCAAGGATGGTTTCAACAACGACTCCCAAGCTGCTGACGACTCTTCAGTGTTAAGGGAACAACTTTCCATTTATACTTCCATACCATAACATTTTCAATAGTATAAACCAAAACGTAGTAGATCACCAGGTTGTAAAAGAAAATGGGAAAGTTTTGTGGAAGCTGATAATAAAGATGAGGCATGGACATGTTTTTAAAACATGCTTCAGGTCAGTAATGGACAATCAATTAATCTGGTTTCAATATAGAATTTTATTTGGAAACTTACCAACCAGATATTTTCTGTATGAATTAAAACTGTCAGATAGTAGCCTGTGCTGTTTCTGCAAAAAAAGTCCAGAAACCATAGCACATATTTTCTGTCAATGCACAAAAGTTACTCAACTTTGGCAAAACATTGAACATTGGATCTCCAATAAAGTTAAGCTAAAATTGACATTAACAAATTCTTTAAAAATTCTAGGGCATTGCAAATGGACAGAAATTATTGGCCATTAAATCTATTTATATTAGTAACAGAAAAGTATGTATATTCGTGTTCCAAAAGAGGTTTTCAATTACATATCTTTCATTTGCAGAATGAAGTGCAAAAAGCCTTCTTAGAACAAAGATACTTGTCAGAGATAAATTCAAATCAGCCAGGGGCGGTATTCACTAACAAGGATTAAGATCAGATCAAGATCAGATCAAATTTGAGAAAAAAGTTTCAAGTGAGCCAGTGGATCAAACAGCTATTCCCAAAGCATGGATCACTTGATCTGAAAAGATCAAATATTTGATCTGTTTTTGTAATCATTACTACTCTCCCAATTTGTAGTTTTTTAGTGTTTTAGGTTAAAATTCCTCTTAATTTATGAGCCTTCCATTAACTAAACAAAAATCTCAATCCAACCTGTTCACATAATAGAGGTTCAAACTGTACTATACCGAAAGAATCATCAAGCTTATCCACAAATTGAAGCAGCTCTCAGGCCAAAAACTGTTGGTGGTCAAAGTTTAAACTTTTCTTGGCTTTTGCCATGTGGTGTCAGCTCCCCCTGCATCATGTTGACACTATTTTTGCTTTCCAAGAGTTTTTAGTGCAAAGTGGAAGTAGAGCTCACATCCTATCTAGTTATGTGTCAGTTCTTAGCCACCACTTTAAATTATTTGATATTGACACTGTTGCCATCTTTCACAAGAAAGTACATCTGTTTATCAAGTCAGTGTCCATGAACTCAGTATATGTACCTAAGTTTAAAGCTGTAATCACCATTTCCACTTTACTCAAATTACCCAAAGCCTGTGACACCATTGTGCTTGGCCAAGTTCATAAAGCCACCTTTCTCCTGGCCTTTTTTTGCCTTTCTGAGACTTTCAAACATTGCTCCTGTCACTGCAAAAGGATTCAGCCCCACACATCACTTCCTTAGGCGTGACATTCTTTTGGGGGCCCCTGGGGCTTGCGTGATCCTTAAATGGGCGAAAGCCAAGCAGTCCTCTTCAAAACACAAAGTCATTCAAATTCCCCTCATCAAAGACTCCCCCTGTGTCCTGTCACGGCAATTAAACAACTCCTCCAGCTCATCTTGTCCGGCTCCCAAGTCATCCCCACTCTTCCTTATTCCCTAACCCTCGGGTCTTGCTGTCCTTACCTCTCCCATGATCAGCACCTGTCTAGGCACTCCTCTCCTTGGGTTTGAATCCCGCCCACTATGGGTTTCACTCCTTTAGAAGATCCGGTTTGTCCTGGGCAGCTGACCATAATGTACCACTGCATAACCTGAAAGCTCATGGAAGGGGCTGGTCCTCTTCAGCAATTAACTGTTATTTGAAACACACATCCAAAGCTTCTTCATCAGCAGCAACTACCTTCCAACAACTAATTTCTACCTAAATTTGGTTTGGGCCTTTTACGTCATACATGTGAAGTTTAATCCTTAACTATTAGTATTTACTGTCATCGCTGTATTGTTTGTAACATGGCCCAACCTTTGTGTATTACTCATCTTCAACTACTTCGTGTAACACATAATTGCTACCATTATCAGTTAGAAACTTACTTTTTAACCATATTAACCTCATGCCTGTACTGACCATATAACAGTGAATTACTTGTCTGCCTTTAACTCAGGCCCTGGGTTCAACTGTGTTTGTTGTTGCTTGGCACAACTTGAAGCCAGGGCCCCTAGTTTCTTCATTAGTGTCAACAATCCGAGGTGTACAATGTGTTAACATTATGTGAACATTTCACAGTGTGGCATGGCAGTGAGTGGATTCCCCGCCAAATTCAAGAACTACCCCCTCTTCCTAGCTAATTGCAGCATTATGAAGTTTGAATTTGATGGGTTAAAATCGCTCCAACCCACCACACCCTACGGTGGGTCTACCACACTACATCTTTTCACAAGTCATGTGTTGCATTTCCCACTGCACTGCCATTTCAGTCATGTGAAAACCAAAGTTACTCAAAGTTACATATTTTCTACATTTGCTAGATTGTTTTAGTGTTTTATTTGTTTAAAGTAATTTACATCCTAGTTGGACCTTTGACGTCATACATGTGTAGTTTAACCCTTAACTTTTAGTATCTACTGTCATTGTTGTATTGTCTTTAAAATAAAAGGCTCTGGCCCAACCTTTTTGTATTACTCATCTTCAACTACTTCGTATATTTATTTATTTTTATTTATTTATTTATTATAGTGACATGCAATTCACAAAAACATGTTTTAAATAAATTATACCAATTGCCCAGCCCCAATGGGCTTATAAGTCACTTCAAATACACAGTATTTCATTTGTTGGTTGAACATAATACAATTCCATAATTAGTTATGTAACACAAATATTTTGATTTAAGTCTGAAAACATGGTAGTGACAATAATAATAAAAAACACAATAAATATTAAATTCAGCATAAAAGAGAATAGAAAATTGTATAAATTTATCTATTGACTATAGTTTGTCTAATATTCCAGGATGTCTTTAAATAATCAATTAACAAGTTTTCAAAGTCTCGTAACACTATTTGAAATTTTTCTTCATCAGCTCAAACTTGCAAAATTTTTTACCTTAAGACTAGTGTTCTCAATATTTCCAGTTATGTGGGACCGGATGGGTAGTAATTTTAACGGGTGGGTACCCGGGTACGCGTTCTGATGGGCGATAATAGATATTACAACAAAAATCTCCACATTTAAAGACTTAAAACTCACATAAAGCATGGGATCCAACCATTTGCTTTATTCCTTATCTGTCAAGCTTTTTATTTAACAAATGACAAAATAATTGTGTATATTGGGATAATATTGTTTTTTGCTTCACTCGTTGGTGCATTCAAAACACCAGGAGATGGAAGAAAAGTTTATACAAAGACTTTTGTAAATTCAAAACACGGTTGTTTATGCCATAAAATGGAGTCACATGACCAAAAGATCAAACGTTAAACAAAGCTCGAATGTAGTTTCGGAATCGCAACTTTTATTTTTTTCTCAGATCAATAAGTTAATTTTACTGATTAAAAGTTATAAAATACTGTGTGAAAACACTGAAGTTTTATTTATTGAAGTAGGACATGCCACTATATGGACAATATACAGCAATTTATGTTGTCGGAATTAGATAATTGTTTTAACATGCTGACAAATTTTAAAGCATTCCTGCATTTGGCAATGTATAAACAACAAAAATAAAGGATAAATATGACGCTATAAATGGAGCAAAAAGATAAGAAAACAATATTATTGTACAAATTAACTGAACAGTTTCCTTTTGAAGTGACTTTATGAAGTTGGGACATATCGGGACTCTGTCGGCCAACATGGGTGATATTGGAAGCACTTAAGCTTAGATGAGGGTACTCGGGTATGTGATTTCGGATTCGGGTAGATGTTCAAAGTTCGGGTACCCGGATATCCGGATACCCGTTGAGATCACTACTTAAGACATATCTCATTGAACATTTTTTCCCTTGGCTCCTTAAATATACAACATTTACAAAGAAAGTGAATTTCATCCTCCACTAATTCTGTATTACATTGAGGCATGTTTTTTCTTCAGTATTAAGTTTTCTATATTTTTTAGTTTGTGAATCTTTAATGAGGTGATATCTTCCAGTTTCTATGCATAAGGGTAATACCTCAGCTCTAAACTGTGAAAGAAGGGAACATTTATATCGTGGAATGTAAGATTGAAGATGATTTGCTGGTTTCAAATTGGTTTCAAAAGTTTTATAAAGTCTTAACTTTGGTTTTGATTCAACATCTTGCTTCCATTCATGTTCTGCAAGTTTAAACAAATTAGTCTTTGCCTTTTCAATATCAACAATTTGTTTTAAATTATATTCATTATCAAAATCTAGTTTACTAAAAATTTCCTTTACATTCTGGCACCAGCTGGATTGAGTTTGTTCAGAGTCCCACAGGAATATTGTTTTTGTGAGACGACTATTATCTATTTTTATTAATCTATTCCTTAGTCGTATTGTATTTAAGTATCTTCTGAATCTACTGGGCAACCATCCCATTTCTCCATTTAGAGCTGTAACTGGTGTAAACCGATGCACACCTAAAAAATATCGCATTGCCTTATTCTGAATAACATTACCCTCTGGAGCTTTTTTATGTGACCAAATAGATGAAGAATAATCTAAGATATTTGCAATTTGTGAGTTAAATATAGTAGTAAATGTTTTATATCTAACATCTTTAAGATGTTTTAATTTGGATATCACAGCACCGAATGCCCGGCCTCCTGAATCAGCAAGTGTCCTAATACCATTATTAAAGTTAAGGTTAGCATCAAGGTATAATCCCAAGTATTTGTAATATGGGCAGTATTCAAGTGTAGTACTTCCATACTTAAATTGGAAATTTGATTGTTGTTTCCTATTTTGTCTAAAGTGCATTATTTTACTTTTTTTCTATATTTATATTTAGTTTCCATTTGGAGCACCATTCATGGGTTGTATTTAACAAGGTTTGGGGATCTTTTTCATTTTCAGCTAATAAAACAATATCATCTGCATATAAAAGTACACAGATATTTTTAACATTCACTTTAATACCAATGTTTAATCTTTTTAATGTCTCTGCAAGGTCATTAATATAAATGCAAAAAAAGTGTTGGGGAAAGATTATCTCCCTGTTTTACTCCTGATGTCACTGGAAACCAATCAGTTACATTTTGATTCAGACGCACACATGAAACAGTTTTGTTTTATTCCACGGCTCAACAACTGATACATTAATAGATCTCTATCAACCCAATCAAACGCTTTTTGTAAGTCAATAGAAGAGGCAAATACTGTCTTTGATTTTGTAAACTGATTTCTTATTAGGGTTGTTAGAGAAAAATATGTTCCTCGCAAGACCGACCTGAACGAAAACCATTTTGCTTATCCACTAAGATATTTGACATATTACAGTACAGTAAAATTCGATTATTACCACGATAATTTAATGGTGTATGTGGGTCTTTTGTTGCACTCTTTGGAATCGGGCTAACAATGGATGGGACAAAACTGCTGTCGAAATATTTTTGAAAGTACTTCAGAAGTAATACATAAACAGATTTATTTTTTATAACTTCATTTGGTATATTATCCCAACCAGCTGATTTGTTACTTTTTAACTTATTTAATACTTTTTCAACTTCATCATACATAATTGGTTTGTTCAATGGATCATTTGAAATTCCAAAGTTTAAATATAATGGTTGTTCTAAAAAAGTTTTTCGCTGTAGGAATTTCTTGGTAAAAGCGAATGTCATAATTATCATTTTGACTTGGTTTGTTATACAGATCTTCAAAGTCAGTTTTCCACTTATCAAGTACAGACTTTGTGTCTGTTGTATAGTTATTATTAACTTTAGCCATCATAGGGATTTGTTGTTTCTTGTTTGGCCCTAAATTTTTAATATGTCGCCAAAATTCTTTTGGATTTGTTGTATTTACAGTTTCAATGTCATTTATTACTTTTCTGTTATAGTTGCGCTTACTTTTACGCAAAGCTTTATCAAATTGTCTCTTTCTGTTTGTATTCATGCCTTGCTTGACATTTTGCAGATTTTGAGTAACTTACTTTTAAAAATCCTTTTTTACACTGGCACATATTGTTCCATAACACAGTTAAATTATCATCCCAATAAGGTTTTGAAAATTTCAGGTATTTTCTAGTGTTTCGACTTGCTCCTTTTGTGTCAAGATACCTGTCCATTTCATCAAAGAAACTTTTAGTGAGCTTTGTGTACATATTATCAATACTTTCTTGAGAATATAACATTTTTTTAATGTTTTCAGTTAATGTTAAAATAGTATCTTTCCACATGCTTGATTTCATGAACTCTGGGGGACTTTTTCAAATTTGTATTGTTTATTATTATCAGTTGTTAGCAATTGCTTTCTATCAATATGCTTACTAGATTCGTTGAACATATTACTGGTATTCTGAACATACGAACACTGGAATTTTCCACAGAGAATAGAATGATCAGGTATTTTGCTTAATTCAGAATTTAGAGTGTAAATATTATTTTCATTAACAATATCAGTCATAGTAAAAACTTCAAAGTCTTTACAAAAAGTCAGACATTCGTGTGGTACACAGAAATAATCCACAACAGATTTACCCCTTATAACACTTAATTGCTACCATTAGCAGTTACATACGTACTCTGTAATCATACTTACCTCTTGCCTGTACTGGCCATATAACAGTAAATTACATGCCTGCCTTTAACTCGGGCCCAGAGTTCGACTGGTGTGTACTGTACTGAAATGCAGCCTCTTTATACTATTTCAAAAATTTCTAACTCTATGGCAGGATCTCTATGCCAGGATCTGTATTCTCAAAGATTCTTGGATTTCTTTTCTTAGTATTACATTTAGTCTAAGAAAAATTTTAAGAATTTCATACATTTCTTTTTTACTTCTATTCTTAGAATTATTCTTAGCTAAGATTCGTTTTGTGAACAGATTTTATTCTAAGAATAAGAAATTTCTTAGCATAAGTGTAATTTTAAGAAATATTCTAAGAATTTTTGTGAATACAGACCCTGGTGAACAGATACCAGTATATAACAATGAAAGTGATTATTATGTCTTGCAGGTTGCTAAGGACTGCATAGATAATCAAAAACATCAGATAAAAATAAAAGCTAAATTGGACTGTGAAGGCTTCTCTGGACTGATAGGCAACCAGCTGAAGGAAGCCTGTAAGAGAGACAAACAGGGCCTGAAGAGACAATGCTGTCAGACTTGTTTAAATGCTGGTGTCAACATGGGTAATAAAAGTAAGTGATAACCTATTGACCAAAAATAGTGTTATCAATCTAAAATACTTGAATTCAATCACAGACTCAAACTGAAATTGCTTAGACCTTATATTTGACCTAAAGGTTTAGTTGGAAGGTATACTTTGGCATTCATTTTACTTGCTAAAAGTAAGTTTAAGTTTATACTTACATATGAGTGAGTTTCAGAGCGTGATTTTGGGTGAGTCTGAGTTTAAGATGAGTATAAAATTGTTTTATCAACACCAACCCATTGAAGGTTGCAAAATATATGTATGTTACAGTAAATATGTGAAATTAGTAAATGCATGTATTTACTGAAATTTTTAATAAATACACATATTTACTGATTTGGTCCGCAAATAAGCATATACCCTGAAACTTTCAGTAAATGCATGTATTTACAGTTTTTTTGGTCCAGTAAATACGCGAATTTACTCAAATCACCATGAAGACTTTATATCTTTAATATTTACTGATTTCACATATTTACTGTAACATATACAAGTTGTTATAACCGTGTGATTGACACATTGGTAATTTATTGCTCTTACAATAAACATTGGCTGCTATATTTTGTGAGGGTAGTGTTAATAAACAACTACAGACAGATCAAAAATACATTGGATATTTTAACAACTGTTAGTAGTTGTATTTGTGGAGTAATTATAACAAAAAATAAGAATCAAAAGTTAGAATATTTTATAAACTGGGCTGTGTTTCTACAAATGCTTAAATACATTTAAGCTGCATGCAAATGTCATATATTTTCTCATTTGAAGAATTTCACCAAAATGGATTTTCTTTGAACTTCTTTCTACTTAAGATATTAACTGAGATGGAAAGTTTCACTTGCAATTGTCACTACCCAAGTGCGTTCATTGACTAAAGAAGTTCAAATGAATACAATTTACAGAGTATTCAGTAGAAAAACTCAGTACATACAGTGGGATACATAGTTTATGCCCTACAGCTGTTGAAATGTTAATGATACTACACATTAGGACATTCTTTGATCTTTCTGCTTCATTGCTTTTAGTATTACATAATCAATGGTAGACAACTACATCAATTCTTAAGCCCATTGCACACTAGCGCGGCTAAATAAAATAGAAATAATGGCAGTAGTTCACTTCTTGTACATATGTGCGTCGCGGCAGCTAGTGGTGCGGCGCGGATTTTTCCATTCAGAAAATTTTCTATGTTTTTTTAAAAACTGCGCGGTTTTTCTCTGTTTTGCCCAAGTTTTCATATATATTTGGATTTTCCACATATTTAAAATTGTAGTGTATCACAGAACTCTACACAAGTAGATTAATTGGAAAACAAAATGCAAGCACACAGGCTCATTGTGAAGGGATTAACTACAACTGCCGCGACGCACATATGTACAAGTAGTGAACTACTGCTACTATTTCTATTTTATTTAGCCGCGCCGCACCGTGCCGCGCTAATGTGCAATGGGCTTTAGTGTGTACAGCCCACTCTGTCCTCTGTACAATGATTAATGTGGACTGGTGGCACTTGATAAAAAATCACTCACATTATATTTACATAAAATTATTAGTAATAGAACTGATTTTTTTTTCGATTTTCAATATCAAAATCCATATAGTCTTTATTAGCCTCCCTCTACAAAGGGAAGGGTTGAGATGTTTACAATGACGTCTGTTGGTCTGTCTGTCCATGCACATAACTCAAGTACTTTTGATCACATCGGGTTCACATTTTTATACCATACCATATGGGGTCTACCTATGGCATGTTCTTCCTCAAAGATGGTCTGAATCTGGATTACAAATCCAGAATTATCAGAGGTTTTTAGCACTACCTGCAGGTGAGGGTTTGCGCGCTCTCAGGCACAGTTCAATTATATTTATTTACAGGTGCTGTGTTCAAACTGTAGCATGTTTGCATATTTTAGCATTCTCAATGCCAAAACAAATATTCAATACACACGGGACAATATTTCTTCTATAACATTTTAAAATCTGTTTTTTTTTCAATCAAACAGAGATAAAAGTGAAGATAATAAATATGACATGTCAGTGATAATTGAGAAGGTTCATTTGATATTATTGATAATTGAGAAGGTTTATTTGATATTATTGATAACTGAGAAGGTTCATTTGATATAATTTTACATTTAATTGATTTTAAAAATCCAATTGATCAAACAAATTCTGTTCCTGGATACCCATCAGTTCATTTATTATATTATGTACAGGAAGGATTTAATACTGAAGTTATTTTGTTAAACTCGCTGAGATAGTTACAAATAAATATCCAGAAACTTCAAAAAAAGTTTTGTTGCTTTTTTTTCAACAAAGTCCACATTCTAACAAGCAGTGGTTTGTCACAATCACTTCTTCCTGCAATTTTTTCATAGTTTAATCAGGAATGGGGGTGGATTAAGAAAAGGGTCTAGATTATTTATTTAGTGTTTTGCGTCACGCCTAATACCTTATCAGTTAAACTGTGAGGGATAGTTAGAAGGAAAGAGGAAACCAATGCATACAGTTGGTCAAGGTTTTGTATTGGAAAGTGCCGACAAATGGCAAGCAGATACCAGTTTTCCCACATGAGGTCAGACCTTGATTCAAACTCTGATCTGAGAGGTGGGATACAAATGTATTACCATTGTGGCCTTGTGGCCCCTGAAATAGTTCTGTAATTTTCACGTTTATAGCTTATACGGGCAAAGGTTCTGTACATATTATAACTGAAGAAGCAGAGATCCTGTACAAGTTATAGCTTGGGCAAGCAAAGTTTCTCTACAAATTATAGCTTGGGCTATCAAGTATTGCTGTACAAATTATAACTTGAGCAATCAGAGATTCTGTACAAGTTATGACTTGGACAAGCAAAGATTCTCTACATGCTATATTGCTTAGACACTGAGAGAGATGTGTAAGTTATAGCTTGAACAAGCAAAGATTGTCTATAAGTTAAAGCTTGGACAAACAACGATTCTCTACATGTAAAAGCCAAGAAACAGAGAGATCTGTACAAGTTATAGCTTGGGCAAACAAAGATTCTGTACAAATTATAGCTTGAACAAAGATTCTCTACAAGCTATAGCTAAGGCACAAACAGAACTGTACAAGTTATAAATTGCTCAAGCAAAGATTCTCTACAAGCTATAGCTTAGACACAGAGAGATCTGTACAAATTATAGCTTGGACAAGCAAAGATTCTCTACAAGCTATAGCTTAGACACAGAGAGATCTGTACAAATTATAGCTTAGACAAGCAAAGATTCTCTACAAGCTATAGCTTAGACACAGAGAGATCTGTACAAATTATAGCTTGGACAAGCAAAGACTCTCTACAAGCTATAGCTTAGACACAGAGAGATCTGTACAAATTATAGCTTGGACAAGCAAAGATTCTCTACAAGCTATAGCTTAGACACAGAGAGATCTTTACAAATTATAGCTTGGACAAGCAAAGATTCTCTACAAGCTATAGCTTAGACACAGAGAGATCTGTACAAATTATAGCTTGGACAAGCAAAGATTCTCTACAAGCTATATCTAAGAAACAGAGAGATCTGTGATAGTTATAGCTTGGACAAATAAAGATTTTCTACAAGCTATAGCTTAGTCACAGAGAAATCTGTACAAATTATAGTTTGGACAAGCAAAGATTCTCTACAAGCTATAGCAAAGAAACAGCGAGATCTGTGCAAGTTATAGCTTGGACAAACAAAGATTCTCTACGAGCTATAGCTTAGACACAGAGAGATCTGTGCAAGTTATAGCATAGAAAATTAAAGATTCTGTACAAGTTTTAGACTTGAATTGCATTGTTTTGTCTTCTCTCGTGAAAAACATTTAAAATATCCTCCACTCGGGTAATTTCCTACTATACGCAAGGAAAATCATTCATTCAATTGATACAGTAAATGTACTCCCTCCACAATTAAACCAGTTGTTTTTTTTTACCTAATCTCTCCGGGTGACAATGTGCTATGGGCTTTCCAACTGGCTCCTGTTTCTAAACACAAATCATGGTGATCACCACTGGCATCATTTTAGATTATACAGGAAGATCACATGTACATAGCATTATATATGTACATAATACTATACTTATTTTAAAGGACAATGTGAAGATGACAAGGACTACAACACCAGATTAACTATGAAGCTGTCCTGCAAAGAACTGGCTGCTTGGAAACCCAAAACAATGAAGAAAGAGTGTAGCAATGTGAGAAAGACCATCTTAGAGGAATGTTGTGAAAGTTGTCAAGACCTTGGTGTCGGCAAACACCGCAATGGTATGTCCCATAAACTATCATCAGCTACTGAATGTCCTAAATGTGTTGTGTTCAGCTAAAGCTTTACAGTGTTATTTATTCGGATAAAGCTTCAATACATTGAAACTCATCATATAATCTGTCTAAGTTTTAAGAATAAAATACTCTAAGACAAAAACAATCCAAGACAAATTTGGGAGTAAATAAAATACTCTTTGCAACTATTTTCCTATGGAAGCTAGCAAAAATGGTTTTTATTTGAATTTAGGTTTATTCTACACACCTTGAGAGACGTGTTATTAGATTTTTGCCATAACACCAGAAAATAGGAATATTATGTAAAGTGATGCATCAAATGAGCGATTGACACCCAAGATTTGAGACAGAGATGTCGCCTGGCCTGGTTCTTCGTTTTCAGTATGGTCGTGGGTGGGTCCCTTGCTCTAGTTGCCATTAGTTCAGTAAGGATCTAAAAAAATTAAAGTTAATATATAAGTGGGCCCTGACAGACAAAGAAACTTCACGTTGTTATATTACGTGGTTGTTGAAATGGAAGTGGATTAGGATATATTAGGTGCACAGTATTATCATCATACTAAATGATGTTTATGCTAACAGAAGTAATATTACTCAAATCTATTGTGCTATCGGAAAAAAATGTGTATCAAACCCACAAATCACAGTACATGACATTACCTTTTTTATTGAATTCCCCTGTGGTTAGTTAATTATAAATTATTAAAGCACTGATTATTCTCTTTCATTTTTTTTCACCAGTGACCCAATCATACTACAGGTAGTACTGGCTATGTTTAGAGGCGTTTTATATACTTCCTTAATTTTTAGATGTACTGTCACACTTCTGTCGGGAACCAGTTACATAACATGGCACTCCTTGCTTTCCTTGGTCATACCTAGGTATGAAGGCCACACCCTATAGCCGGCCATAACAGGAAATTATCATATCATTTTTGAAGCTGATTTGCAGCTTTTCCTGCGAATTCTGTTATTTTTTTGTATGTGCCCAGGGGAGTTATATGTTTGAGGTAATGTTACTTATCTTTACTGTACCTTAGTGTCAAACTGTGTCGATAGTCCTCCAGTCCTGATTCTCATATGTTGCAAGATGGTATTTAGACGGTTGCGGATCAGTTTCAAAGGAGATTTGTAACATTGCACCTCTGTGTTGCAAGCCCCCTACAACCATAGGAAAAAACATCTGTATTGTAATCAGAGCATTTATGGATACAGTGTTTATTTCTTTGTCCAACCATACATACAGTTGTAAATGTTATGAATCATGTATTGTGTACTACTGTGTTTTAAATGAGTAACTGTATCTCCAGAATGTCTAGAGCTGAAAAATTGTCCTCATGGAGCAGTCAGAAAGGGACCCTGCAGTCACGAAAACCTGAATTACTTGCACTATTCATTCAAAGACTACAAAACCAACACATTATGGTAAGTATGTATGGTTCTTGGCCAAAAGGTCAAGCCCAATGAAAGCTCCTAACCCCATATTTTCACAGGGAGGCATATTGGGGTACATTAAGCCAAAATATAAATAATTAGTGAACGAAATTAAGAGGTATAACATATAATTTACTAGACTAAAGACAATATAGTATATAGGCTAGAATATCAAAAGAGGGCCAGCTTTGCGGAAGCTCACACTTCTTTGTATCCATGGAATAGGCAATAACATTTAAACCATTGAGCCCAATATGATGAAGAAATCAAAATAAAACAGTCCATCAGCCCTAATATGGTACAAGTGACTTTTTTGATGCTCTTCACATATTCAATTCTTTTTTGTCCTCTACAGATGATGTTTCTGAGTACGGAACATGACTGCATTCTTCTGATGGTTAAAAAACATCTCGTGTGATTATAATTGCTCCTTCAATTTTAGTGTATCATTTGATGACACCCCATCTGTAATTTCAGGGTGATATTTAATGATGAAAGCATTGTGAATTATTCTGGAGATCTGTGTCTAACTGCCAAGTTCAGTCCCACAAGTGGAACCAAAGTCTCCAGAATACAGCTGATCCTGAGAGAAATAAAACCCACAAGGATGTTACAAGAACATATTACGCCGGTCGATGAGAATATCCCTGATGGTCCTCTGCAGATATCATTTCCAAGTAAAACCAGTGGGCTTGTTGTAAGTGCTTGAAATATTTGTATTTTGTTTTATACTCAGTGCAATATCTCAATGTACTACAGGACTCAAAGCTCTATACCACCCATCCGACTGTATAAGTACAGTCCAACTCACAAATTACTGACATTGCCCTAACTGAAAAACAGAGTCTCAAGAACAACCATTTGTCAACGTCCTTGAGGTTCTTTAACCAGCCACTTGGGATAGAACCCAATGACAGATGACTGCCATTATAAATGGTCATCCAAGGCACTATGTATCTGCCTGTACCTGGGATTCAACCCACGTCCTCTATGTTCCTATACGAGTGTGTTACCCAGTAAGCCACAGTGGCAGATATACTTTAACCAAAGGCCTCTGCACATACAAATAACAGAGTGTAATCTACCCAGTGACATCTACAATAAAATATCACGAATGAAAATGACCGTGTTATACGATTGAATAGCTAAAGTAGTATATTGTTCACGTTCATGAATGATATACATTTTCGTCTATGTCTAATGCGGGTTGTTTTACTTTTATTATCCATCGTTTTGTTAAGAAGAACAAGTAAAATGGGTTCAAATTTAAAGAAAGAATGTAAAATGACATATGATGTATAAGGAGGAACCAGTAATGTGAATACTTCAAGTTTGTATTTGAGATTTCTCTTATGCCTGCATGGATTTCAAATTCTAACATGACACGACTGTGTCCGCGATTCTGATTGGCTAATCGAGGAAACATTTCATTGGTAAAATCAGCATAACCTCACATGTTTGAATTATCGCTCATTCTATGACTGCTTCAGTGAATCCGATTGGCTAATGGAGGAAATATGGCTGTCCCATCAATAATCCACTGCAAAGTGAAATGGTTGAAACAATCTGTTTTGGGGTTGTTTTTTTGTCACTAAAATGTGAATAATAGCATGTATATTCTTTTTAAAATCTGTCATGTTAGAATAGAAATAACCAATTCCAATCTCAGTGTTACAAAAGATATTACAACCCATATCTCACTGAAATCACTCGGGCTTCGCCTTTATGATCCTAATGTCGCTATTGTATTGTAAAATCTTGTATAATCCCGCACTCGTCATCAGTTATTTCTATAGTAACAGAAGTAAGCAGAAGCTCTATAAACTACCTTTCCAATAATGTATATAAGATTTATATAGCTAACACAATGAATGAAACATTAATGAAAAATGGTCACTTGTTGACAGATTTGTCACCGGTAATGCCCCATTCACATTACAGGCAGTAGCTCCCACGGTTATAGGTTTTCTGAGGCGGTGCAACCACGTTTGGTAAAAAATCTGTGTCCTTCAACTACCGTCCGAGGTTCATATATGACCTTTGGCAACACAGTGGCAAAATATCCATTTACCTCCACTTGCCTGATGTCACCATATTGCATCAAAAGAGTCACAGTGTTATATACACCTTGGACTACACCTTCAGTTACTATAGTAAGAAATTCATGTGCACATGCTCGGGGTCGTCTGCTCATGCCCACAGTACCAAAGTCAGAAGCGAAAATTTTAAACATTTTACAACTTCCATACAACGTGCAAGGTAATGGACATTTAGCTACTGTGTCACAAGATGGCATAAAAACCTCAGATAGTAGTTGAAGGACAGGGACGTTTTACCAAAACATGGAATACCACAGGGATACCGCCTGTAGTGTGAATGGGGTATAAGTTACACCAGGGTATACAACAAATATGACCCAGTCTGTCTGTCTCAGTATTAAGGTTAAATAGCTACCAGTCTGTACAAATAGACTAAAGACATGCAGTGGTGCATGTGTAACCCAGAGTCCAATAGTAATAAGGATGTCATATCTAAGTAAAATCTTTCCAGGCTGGGGTCACGTGTTACAAAATGAACAGGCTGGTTTGGCTTTGGTTGTTCTTTGGTCTTCCTCATATTTTGGTAGGATGTAATCGATACGATTTGGTGGAATTTCTCATTTGGCCAGATGTGTTTGTCATGATTTCACACAACTCCGAAAGTAATTCGTATTTCAATCTGCTTTTATTAGATGTTTGAAATGGCATTACATTCTGTTACGAGCTATATTAAAATTTACACACAGAAGGGAGGGGGTGATGGAGGGGGGTGGGGGGGTGGTGGTGGATATATGGGTTGGCTTGTTCTTTAATGAACACTAGCAAGATACAGGGTTTCTTTTCGGAGCCATAAGGACAGGATCATGAAGCGGAAACCGAGTGCACACAGAAACAACTGGACGGAAAGGTATGATATAAGCATTACAGCATATAAAAATCATGCCATCGATTACAGATGATAGATATCATAGCAAAAGATTGATAGTAAAAATGCCTAAAAATAAGATGTCAATACTTCAAATGATTTATTTTGTGATATATTTATGTATTTCTAGCTTCAGATGATTATGCTCTACCAAGGTTCTGCCTCAGTCAAGTGGGATTTCAAAGCATCTGTAATGACCAAGATGGTTTTACATGCGTGTTCATGTGCTCAGCTCTCTTAAATTTCTGCACAATAAAATCATATAGAGAAACAGATGTGAAACGCGTTACAGTATTTGAAAAGCACCACTATGAGGTACACAGTAAAGTTAAAAAGTATCAGCATTTTGTGCCATTTTTGCATCAGGGAAGTTGAGAGGTCAATTGCAATCACCCCAAAAAATCAAGTGTTTACTATAAGTCAAGGGAATACTGTATAAGCTACAATTTTTACTAGGCATTAATTTTAGATGTTAAGCCAATGGGTGTACGTTGAAAATCCCTGGATTAAAAAACCTCAGATTGGAAATCCCCCGATATTTTCAAACCCATAGAAAATCAACAGGTGAGGCACAGAAAATCCCCAAGTTAAAAACCACAAAAATTAAGACTATAAACTATACTAATAATAATAGTAATAATATTGACGACAACAATATTAACTACAATAATGTGCAATGCACTTTATTTCTCCAAAGTAGTATAATGTACATAATAATGTACTATATACTACTCTCCAAATTGGAGTTGCATAACATTACATACACTCAGGTTAATTTCACTGTAAAATGAGGATTGGAACTGAAGATATTTTATTTGTACCTATCATGTATTGAATATTAAACTTTTAACCTGAATTAAAAAACACAACTTTTTAAAACTTTCCATTAATATTTCCTTTGATAGAATTGCTACCTAAGTAGGTTTGAAGGTACTTTTAATCTTACCAACCTTGACAGGCTTTAAAGGTGTTTGAATTTCTGCTAGAGCAAAATTTAAAGTGCTCAAATGTGGAGTCAGTCTTCTGACATCCTTCCTGGGCAGTTATCATAGAAAGAGTCTGTCGACCTCTGTGCAGAAAATGGGACAAATAAAAGCTTTCCCTGAAACAAATTAAAACGTGGAGAGGGGGGGGGGGGGGGGCACATTTAAATAATACAGTTAGAAAATAATTCTTAAACATTAGTCAGTCAGAAAACAGGAGGGCTACATGCCTGGTTTTTTGAGACTACATGAATTTGAAGCCACATGCATTTCCTAATAGCAATTAATAGTGTACACTCTTCAGACAAAATAACCCCATAACTCTGGTACAGGTAGATCAAAGAATAAAGGAAAAATACTTTCTTTAATCAATAAAGAACAAAAGGAAAAGGGAAGGTTACAAACTGTTTTCAAGATGGCAGGGAATTGGGTGCCACATCATGCAAAATCAATTAGCAGCAATGAATAGATAATACGACAATATAACATTTGTAAATAGTATTAGGGATTTTTATTTTGGGGACTTTCTATGGCCCACCTGGGGATTTTCTATGGGTTTGCAAATATCTGGGGATTTTCATATACAATCAAGCTAATTCCTAGTAAATAGTTAGTTTGTTTTTCCAGCTAAAATTTCATCACTGCAGAGTTTGACATATTGTGGTGGAGTTTCATATCTCTTACTCTATTGTTGTTAACTGAAGCATGTGTGTCACTTCAACTTCTGTCAGAACAAAATAACATTTTCACCTTCTATGCATATTTTGACATATTTTTATATTATCAGTTGACAATAATACTATTATACATGAATATTATTTTCAAAGTGGTAAGAGATCGGGGAACTGTGACATAACGTCCACGATCGAGAATGGGTCACCAAAAACTAACATTTCTGCTATTTTCTGGTGACCTGTACTCTATAAAAGTTTATAGGACAGTTGCAACATGTTTTAGCAAGAAAATTTCTAACATTTTAGCTATATTCCGGTGACCTGTACTCCATCCCTGACATTATTTTCCAGTGACCCAAAACGTAACCGCTTGCTATTATTTTTCAATATGTATAGATAGGAATTTTTGGGAAGACATCAATTTTGAAATTTAGACTTTTGGCAACTGAGAGTGTGGGTTTCCTGCCCAGCTCATTGTCCCAGTAATTCAAAAGGTTACTGTTTACTCACCTGGATCTCACCTATGTAACCAGGGCGTCTAATAGCCTTGCTTAATGCTAAAATTTTGCCATATCCTTTTCGTACATGGTCATTAATATTTTGGTATTCATAAAGCACTCTTGCATATTACAAATATAAACTCATCATACTACAGAGACTGTCTTAACAGTATGCTAATGCAAAAGCCAGAATATGTAAGAATACATACATAATTTAATGCAGGTGTTCCACTGGGGGCCGACCCTATGGTTGGTTGCAAAAATCGTAGAGTCATGAGAAAAAGCGCTGGAAAATGGTGGTTCGGTTATGAAATCACCGACAGGACAGTATAGTTACAGACAGGCCATAATGACCTTCCCAACAAGATGTAGGGTCGGGGACATTTTTTACATGGCCAGTCGTAGAAGTACTATGACAAGCCCTAAACCCCTAACAGACAAGCCGCATCACAAACAGACAAGCCATAAAGACAAACAGACAAGCCAGGAGTATGTTCCCGACCCTTTCCAACAGGACTGATTGTTTTTGTGGGTCAGGATCCAGAATCAGGATCCATATCACACTATATAAACCCCCCCTCCCTTGTGATGTGTCATTCATTTCACACTTCAAAGATGACAGGAACATATCAAGAGCAACTGATAAATCACTTGAGGGTCTTTTTAGTTTTTATTGAGTTTAATTTTTTATTGTACCTGATATTTTCAAGGCACAGAAGACAGCTGAACCCAGCACCTGCCCAGCCAGCATCACCATCACCCCTACCCCCACCACCCAAAAGGAGAAGGAAGCCACAGAATCCATGGGTCCTGCCCTGGATACTGGAGAGAGAGGAGAGAGGTTGCTACAGAACACTCTTGGGTGAGTTAATCACTACTGACATACCAGGCTACAGAAATTTCACAAGGATGTAGACAGCAGTTTTTATTTGATTGAAGAAAGAATCACCCCCACCTCAGAAAGTCAATCACCAACTTTAGGAAGTCACTGGAAGTCGGGTTGAAACTGGCAGTTACTTTGAGACATTTATCCACAGGGGAAAGCTACACCTCACTGCAATACCAATGGAGGGTGGAAGAACGACCATCTGCAAATTTGTCCCTCAGGTCTGCAAAGCCATTTTGAAAGAATTTCAACAAGAGTATCTGGTGTGCCCCACTGATCCTGAAGACTGGAAGAAAATTGAGGAGAGATTTAGAAACAGGTGGAATGTCCCCCATGCAGTCGGTGCATTAGATCGAAAACACATTGCTATCAAGAAGCCCAAGAAGTCAGGCAGTGAATATTTCAACTACAAGGGCTACTTCTCCATGGTACTTTTGGCTTTAGTCGATGCAGATTACAGGTTCCTGTTTGTCAACACAGGGGCCAGTGGGTCAACATCTGATGTACAGATTTCAACCACAGCAAACTAAAAAGAAGAATCGAAAAGGGAACCTTGGGTCTACCACCACATGAACCACTTGGACCTAAAGGGCCAGATCTACACCACTTCCTGCTGGGGGATGACGCCTTTGCCCTCATGCCTTGGCTGGTCAAGCCTTACAGTAGACACCAACTGACCAGAGAAGAGAGAATAGCCAAATACAGGATATCCAGGGGGAGGAGAGTGGTCAAGAACTCATTTGGTATACTTGTCAAGCAATTCAGGGTGCTGTTGACCACCATGGAGCAGAGGCCAAAAGTTGTGAGAGATATTGCATTAACATGTGTAGTACTACATAGAGAAGCCATCAGGGGGCAGCAGACAGACCACCCACACCAGCTGATGACTTACAACCACCACAGATAGACCAGGGGGAACAGGGACATCATAAGAACTTAAGAAACCCATCGGGGGAGGCCAAACATCAACGAGACCTACTGAAAGACTACTTCAATCATGTGGGGGCGCTGACTGGGCAGGAGGACAGAGTTTAAGAAGACTGAGGGGGAGAACATGCTGTCATCTATCAGTCCTTTTCAGGACTACCCAAATAATCCAAGAACTTGTATTTAGCAAAGTGTTACCTCCCAAAAAATAACCCCAAATTTCTAACAATTTAATTCAAATTCAGTTTAACAAAATACATTCCCCATCACAAACACCAACACAAATCCATCCCAAACTCTGTTCACAAAAAATAAATTTCAGCACTGAACCCAGGTCCTCAATTTACAAAGTTGACATCCCGACCCATCATGACCTGGCTTAATTCTCAGAAAAAAAATTAGAAAACATGGGGAAAAAAGTTTCCCAATAAATAGATAAAAATATTTTATGGCAAGAATTTTAAAAAAAATTGCTAGGAAATTTGCAAGACAAAATTATACAGGTTTGCAGTCCCAGTTTAATATTTTTTTATTCAGTTTGTCAGTCCATTGTCACTGTCTGTGAGTGTGGATGTGGCATTTCATTTCAAGTTGGGTTTTGGAGGGACGTGGGTTTGAGTCTGTATCTTGATTTTGGAGGACTTGGGTTTGAGTCTGTATCATGATTTTGGGGGGACTTGGGTGTGAGTCTGCATCTTGAATTTGGAGGACGTGGGTTTGAGTCTTGATTTTGTTTTTTGGGGGGGTTGGGATTGTTTAAAATTGGGGTTTGTTTGGGGGGTGGGGTTGGTTTTACTTTGAGTTCTTAGGGGATTATTTTTTCTTATGGGAATTTTTTTTGTTTTTGTTAAGTTTGTTTTGTGTGTTTGAACTTTATTAATATTTGTTGTACATTCACTCATTCATTCACACAATTATTTTTTGTGTGTGTGTACTGTGGGGAGGTGTAAGTGTTGGACGTGTGCTTTTTATGTTTTTGGGCACAGATGTGTAGCTTGTTAATTGTTTTTGGACCATTCCGGTGTCCCTTTGAAGGGCCGGGTTTGGTGTGACTTGTGCGGGCTAATTCGCTGATTTGGGCTGACTCTGACTCTGCTGGCTGGACTGGCTGGGAGGTCTTGACTGTTCCTGATGAGTGGAAGATGGCACTGGTGATGGTGCTGGTTGAAGTTGAGAGGGTGAAAATGGCTGTGGTGTGTCCATCTGCTGATACGTAAGCACACTGAGAATTGCTGACAGGATAATCCAGAAGTGTTGTGCTGACTTTCCTCCTGTTGAGAAGGTGCAACTGAAGGTGGGTTGAAAAGCATCTGTCTGGAAGTCCCAGGCTGTTGGTCATCCACAACTACGTAAGAAGTTAGCTGTGTTGATGCTGATGAAGGCCTTGGTGGTTCCTGTACTTTGGCAATCACTGTAACAGGTTCTGCTGTTGCTGTCTGTGTAGGCTGCACAACTGAAATGGAGACTGGTTGAGTTTCCAGTATGGAGAGTATGTATTCACATCCTGCTGTGGCCTGTGATGCTTCTGAAAGTTGATATGTGGTGACCTCTTGACTTTTGGTGACCTGTCTCTTGTGTTCTTTGGCCCTGTACTGAATTTCACTGAGAAGCTTCACTGTCTCATTCCTGAAGGTTAAAAAGCCCCTTTCTTCCAGGTTTTCAATCTCAGAGTGAAGATAGTTGCAGAACGACTGTCTCAGACTTGGAGTGGGGTCCTGACGTGCACCCAGAAATGTGGAAATCATTGACCTCATCTGCTGGAACTGATCTAAGACTGGATCTTCAGCCGTGGTGGCAGTCACGACTGGAGGCTGTCGTCCCTTGGGACTGGTGCTCGAAGGCTGATGAGTAACATCTGATGCAATGCTGATTTCCATCTCAGATTCTGTGTCCTTGGATGTATCTGGAACTGAAGCTGAGGCTGCAGAAGGCCTCTGGGGTGACTTGAATGCAGATGACTTGGAAACTCCCTTCTTTCTGATGTGACCTCATAGAAAACTGAAACTGTCCTTCTGCCAGGTCTGTCATTCTGAGCTATTCTCAGCTCCTTGCCCTGACTTCGTCTGAGTGAGCTTGCCATATCTGGTACATTGAGTATCGAACCATTTCTTCACAGTCTTGACAGGCAAATTTCTGGTAGCTGCTAGCTGCTCCCAAAGTCTTTCTTTCTTCTGCTTGTCTTTGAAACTGTCATTGGTCTTATCATACAGTTCCTCGTGTTGTTTAACGAACTCCATGATAGCATCTTCATCTGAATCACTCAGGAAAATGGACTTCATCTGGCCCTTCTTCTGTCTGGATTGAGTTGATTCTACATCAGTATCCGTTTCAGTTTGCAGTCTCTTCTCTCCTCTTTCCAGGCTCTCGTCCCTCTCTCTCTTGATCCTCTCCTCCTGCTCTCTTCTACTGCTCTCTGCTCTCTCTCTCATCCCTCTCCTCTCTTTCCCTCCTTCTTTCTATATCCACAGCTGTATCTCCTAACTACAACTGTGGTTGAGTGTCAGTTGGTACTTCAATCTTTCTCCTTTTGCCCCTTGGCATGCTGATCAATCAATCAATTGTACAGCTCGTTTTAAAAAACAAAAACTTAAAATAAAAGTGAAACCTCACAGAACAGATTTCACTCCCAACCAGTCCAGCCTAGCTCAAAACTTAAGCTAACTTCCAAAAACTAAAAAACCTAAATTCAAAGCTGCGCACCAGTTGTCTCTTGCCCAAATATATGTAGATTGTCTACCCATTCGCCCTTTTTATACCCACAGACATTAAAGCCGACAGGCCGTAAGACACAAAAATATTGCCGGCCTGTCGGTTATTTTGTTAACGGCTTGCTGTTTCAGTTTAAGGCCTGTCGGTTACAAATTTTTCCAACTCTAGCCGACCGATCTGTAAACTTTGTATGGCCATCCGTAACATCCATAATGTCCTTGTGGCTTGATTTTTCCGTAAAGGCTTTGCAGATCTTATCTGTAATTGAAATCCACAGCTCTCCCGTATCTCATCTGTAGCTCATATGTTAGTGTCCTTATTGTCCGTATACCCATTCTGGATGTCCTTATGGCATCTCTTACATCCTTGATGCTTCCGTGGCAAAAAATGTCCATAAAAACATTGCCAGATCTAACCGGATCTCTGCAATCCTGTCTGTAGAGGTCCATAGCAGATTCTTGGATGATCCGTGGCAGATCCCTTGTGCATCCCTATCAGTTAACCATATATGGAACTGCGGGCTATATATGTGGCGCATCCGGCTATGTTTAACTGGCCCCTTACATTCCACAGAATCACTGGTGCACATTTGCGCTGTATCAGACAGTCATAGAGACATTTTGAAGTCATGATGCCCCAATATATGGTAGCCAGAATGACAAAGGTTAAAGTCATAAGTCCAAAGCAAGGGCCACTTGTGGGGCACAAAGGTGACAGCCAGGAGAATAGATGCCGAACTTGCCAAACATGGGGGGCACTGGGGATATGTAAAAGAGCACATAAATACTTCTCATATTACACAGAAAGAAAGACTTGTACAGATTTCTAAGGCATGACACATACATATAAATTTTGTTGAAATCATGTCCCAATGTATGTTGCTCACTGCTCATATCATAATTATTATCCCACTTTAATTTGAGTATTTAAATAGCTACACATGATAATTCTTGTATGACATGACAGAGAGAAGTTGTTTTGTTGCCCTCGAGGAAAGAAATGGAAAGCTGAAATAGTTACTCTAGGGCAAATTCAAGATAAAGTCTCCAAGTGGCGGATTTTATGTATTTTCCAAGAAACTATGATGAAATATGGGGCTTTTAACGTCTTTACAGCAGGTCATACAAGTACAGTCGCATGATGCATGTTATATGTTATCTGAACTTTCATGTTATAATTTGATTAACTGCCCTCATCATTGGACAGGAGGCAGGTTGGGCAGTAGGTATTAAATTATCTTTCTAAAGTCCATGGGTTCTACATCTGACTGCCCAACCCACCGGCCAATCAAGCAACAATTAGGTCATGAAACCAGGCCCTGGAGCAATGACCTCCAAGGTCAAACCAGAGGTCAAGATCAAACTGACAAACGAAGCAAGGCAAGGTAAAGTGGCCAGAATTGATAGTGTGTTCCCAGCTGATAACCCATAAAGGGGGTTATAATTAAAATGTTGAAAGATTAGTATTTATATTTGTATCATACTGACGGCACTTTGTAATCACAGTGTAAAGGGTGAAAATAGAGACCACCCAGTCGTAAACTGACAGTACAACCTTCTGCATGTGAGTGTGATAAGATAATAATAAGATCAGAGATAACTAGAAATGCAAATATATGCATTCTAGTGTAAACTAGACAAAACCAAGTCCAATAAAACACAATAAAAGAAACACACTGCCAAGTTTAAGTGTTGGAGAGGTGATCATTGTGATCCCCTCACTAGTGATAACCAGTCTTAGTGACTGCACAATGCAGCCTCTGCTTAACAATGATCCAACTCATGATCACAACTAGACTGAATGATCACTCTTTCCAACTAATGTAAATTGTAAGATTTTTTGTACATGTATATGAATAGGTATACATCATTTAATAATGACTATAATATATGCATAATTTAAGATCAACAATTTAAAACATTAACACATTGGCAGGGCAGCAATCAGAGTTTCAAGCACTTCTTCTCCTCAGGACGTCCACACCACAGCTTCACGAGCACAGGTTCCATATACAAGCAAAGCAAAACCAAGTGTGAAGCAAAACACCAATATTATGTCCATGAGGAAAAGCACCACTAAGTTAGCCAAAGACTTACTAATTAAGCCTTCAGTTTATTTAGCTGGATGTCGGCAGCTGCAGCCTCCATGGCTATATTTCTAGCAAGAGCAGCCAGGACTTGATCTTGGGTCTTGCCTGTGTTAAGGACAGAGACTACTGCACTGTTATCAGAGTGTATTAGGATTCGTTTTCTCCCCCATTTTGCCTTCCAAACTTGTGTGGCCACCAAAATATTTAGCATTTCTAGATCCACAATATCAATACCTGAACAGCCCCTATCTCCGGGAAGGCATAAATCTCATTCTGAAAGATAGCATCCAGTCCCACCAAAGATGCATCAAGGGAAATTTCTCCATGAATCTTGGGGTGATCAAAGAACGCAGTTCTGTTAAATTGGGGCAAGAAAGACTGAAACCATTTAAGGTCCTGTAGCAAGGAGTTGGTGAGGGTTTTTCAGTATTAATTTCTATGCCTAGACAAACGCATGTGGTAGATGGTCTGACAAGCTTTTGAAACCAAGTTATTGAAGCAAGCAGTGTAATTGGTCAAAAGCTGCATTCGCCTTGCTCGGCGTGGTGGTCCTTATACGATTGTCAATATAGTTGGTAATGCTGATGCCTCTAGAGGCCATGATGTACCTAATGGCGTCAGTTAGGCACTGAAAAATGTCCAAGCCATGTCTGTAACCGAACTGCACACATGTATCAAAATAGTACTTGTCTAGGCTCAAACCTAACAATGGATAGTCCCTGGGATCGATCTTGACATGTCTAAAGGCTCTAGATATATCAATCTTGAAGAGAAGTGAGACTTTGCCAAGTTTTCTCACTTTGGTGGTAATTGTGTCAATGTTTGGAAGGGAGAGTATTTGCGCCTAAATATTCATTGGAAGCAATGCCATCATTCACAGAGTGACAATGAGGAAAGCTAAGATCTATAATAAGTCTTCTATGGGAAGCCAAAGGCTGTGGCCTAGTTATGAAGGGAGAGCTGTGAAATATTTTGAAAGGGGGTCTTTCAAAGGGACCAGCAATAGCCCCGAATTTAATTTCTTCTTGTACATATTGCCTGACATCATCTTCAAATTCAACAGCTGATGGGTGATTTATACCTTTACTCTGCAATGTATTATCATAATTGTAGTGGAGAGGGAGGCCATAACGAATGAGTTTGATTAACTGACTATCCCAGTAAGAGTGAAGATGCTTTTCTCCTTTATCTGGATTTAACTGTGATTGTATTTGAATCTGAGCTTCCATTAAGTTAAAAGTCTTAGTTTTTGCCACAATTCGGTGAGCAATGATGACATCATTATTATTTTCATTTTTCGTGTCATAGACGGGAAGCAGAAGTTCAGATAGAGGAATACATCAATATTAAACAACCATTTGATCTTCCCACATCTGTAAAATGGGTGCGTTCTTATTTGTGCTCAAAATGTTTTTGACACGCGAACGGAAACACAAGTGAAGTTCATATTTATCAGGTTTGATGACAATGTCATCGTCGCCACATGATACAGAACTGTATTTTCCTACACCTACCTTAACGTGACATACAATTTTATCACAAGTAGTTCACATCTCAGAGCTGCTGTAGACTGCATTTGTTGTTTCACACTCAACATCGTGTTCATTAATAGCCAATAGTGGCCAGTATTTGTTTTTTCTTACGACATATTCACCATCAATGCTTTCACCATTGTTTGGTTGATTGGTTATGACGGTTCTGGGTTTAAATCTGACAATTCTTTGCACTGCATAACTGCAGTGCCTTACTCGTTTTTTTGAACAAGATTTGCATTCATTGGAAGAATGTTTATGAGATTTGCCCTGAGAAAAACATATTTGACAAACATGAAGGTATGTAATACCATTCACCTCATGATCCGTTTTTTTACTACACATTCCTTTTTGAAAGTATTTGCACGGGGTATGGTTTCTAGAAGAAGTGCTTTTGTGAGCAAAACTTTGAGAGTGACTATAACTAGCTCTCTGAGTGTGTACCCTGCAAACTCGATCGATTTTGTAAGTCTCATGCCAATCTATCTTACTTTCCTCCATCTTACAAAGAGGACAGCGTCACTCGCCTTGGCAGCTTGCCAGCCGAAGTCGTGGCTGTCCTCCATGATGTCAGACAAATATTCTAACATGTGATTTCTAGTTTGATTGTTTTGTTCTTCCCTTATAATTTGAGCAAATCCAGTCACCCATTGACTCATGGACAAAGAATCATAAGGGACACGAGTTTTATTAGAGCCCCCAAATATATGATTTTGGGGCCAGGGGACTTTCCTCTTTACCCATACATTGTCAACACCACCCCTTTGCGATCTGAACTTGCCTTTTTGCTAACTTACAAATTCGCTCATCCACCTGCTGCTGCATCGACTTGTGCTTGAGTGCTGGCAAGGTGGGAAGATGAGGTCACCTTCGTCTCTGTCGTCATCTGTCTTAGACTTCCTAGATGAGTGACATCTGTGTGGAGAGAAAACAGCACCATTAACTTTATTTTCCATAGCAGTCATTCGACTGCTCAAACTTTTAAGTTCACTAAGAATCAATGCATTTGTGTCACTTGAGTCCTTTGGATTTTAAACGTTGTCACTTTGGTTGTCCTCTGGAATGTTCATTTTGCACTTAGAATTTATAGGGCATTCATGAACGCCTCCACAGTTATTGCAATCAAATTGTTTTTAGGTATCTTCTCCCTGGCAAATATAAATCCACAACTCTGATACCTGCGACCATAGGAAGGGGAATTTAGACTAAAACTGACAATATTGACAGTATAGAGCGTAAAAAGCCCTCACCCTTTGCTCCAAAGAGCTGTAATTGCAGGACTCAAGAGTCAAAATAACAGGCTCAACAGCTTGGGCTCCGTCAACCAGAATTACAAAGCATAACAGTCTTTTCTTCTGTCCTGCAAAACGCTGAAACGTTCGAGTTCGAAATATCGAAAGTTTCTAATACAATTAAAGAAGTTAAAAATATTTTTGACTTTAAAAGGCATGTTGCCAGCTTAGTTTCTAATTTGTAAATGAATATGGCCTCCACAGGTGGGAAACTGAGGGGTCAAGGGTCATAGTTGACCTATTTTACTGGGGTAGTCGCACAAGAATATTTTTTTGCAAAGAGCACTGACTGAAGTAGCACCTGGATGCTACCCCCACAAATGGCCTCAGTAGTCCATTTGCCCAAATGCTTGGTCTTGAATTGATTGAATCTCATGTCTGTGGTTCTGGTTTTAGATACAGCAAGTAGCAACAAATGGGATGGACAGAGGGATGGTCTCAATACTACTTCAGCTGTTAAAAGAGCCACCCTGACCTTTGAAATGTGATATGACAAAAACCATAAGGGTCGTTACTTTAAGGTTTGAAAAATGACAACTAAAGATGTGAGAGATAAGCTTGATATGATGCAACTTGGGGATGTTAGAATCTTCCCTTTAACATCAGCTCTGAGGGATACAATGTCAATGTCTTGATGAAAAGTAATTTTGACAAACCAATCCAGTTCAAATAAGCTGCATCATAAACAAAAGGATGCTACTCACATGGATTTCAATTCACATTAAAATACTTCTAGTATTTAGGGTTGTATAGTATAAGCCAAAATGTACAAACTGACTATTCGCGCAAACTTAAATGGAAAAATCATTTGCCCAGATATCAGAAAAATTGGCAAAATATGGGAAAATGCTACATAGCATATTTAAATGTGATTTGCAAATATTGTCTTTCAGTTTCCAACCAATGAACAAATGAGGGACTCGGTGGCATAGTGCTTAGCAAGTTTAGCATCTAATCACAGGCTGACACCTCTGTGTGGGTTTGACTCCCACAAGTGACAATGCAGAGGACCTGTTCCAATATGACCCTGGCTGTTGAACGGGATGTTAAACAACTTTTACCTATCCATTGCACCTTCTCCATTTAATCCAGTCAGATGTTCTGGCTCCTCCTAAAGCATTTAATGCATCTTGGCACATTGGGGTCAGATGCTGTTAAATATGTTTCCTCTTTCTTTTTATTTACTATCTCTTCAGTCTACTAAGCCTTTAGACACAACCTATGCTCTTTATCTCCTGCCTGATTTTAAGTATGTCTGAGTAATTTTTCTAATCCACTATTCTAATGCATTCCAGGAATTCTACGTAAAAACTGCTCCCCTACAGGGTGGTGCTAAAAATTCATTAAGATTTGATTTCGTCAAAAATTCTTGTTCTTTTTAGCCAATCTGAAATGCTGTAAACTTTCATTCTTCAGAACTTCATATTTGGTTTCACATTCTAACATGACACAGCTGTGTCCGCGATTCTGATTGGCTAAGACACGAAAAATGGCTCTGTAAAACCCCGCATAACCTCATGAGTTCTATTTTATCGCTCACAATGTTGTTCCACAAAAAGAAAACTTGAAAAGCCTAGATTTTTTTCATTTAATAGACAAAAAATGTTAAACACGATATTCAGGGATTCTTACATTTGAACATAGAATATACTGATATGAATGTGCTGAAGTTTAAGGACCTTTAACAAAGAAAAGGGTTATCTTAACTTGTGGCTCTTCCAATAATTCAACGGCACCCTCGATAAAAAAATTCTTTATAGAATATTCGTATATTTTTCTATAAAATAGCTTTAAAAAAATAACTAATTTTATAAGATCTTCTAAAATGTCATGTTAAAATGTCAAGCTCCGCCTTCATGATCCTAATATCGCTAATCGTTGTAAAATCGCCTATAACCATGAGCTCGAAGTTGTCTATTTCTATACCAGCTACAGATTTTATCACCGTCTTTCAACAAGTAGCAAGGTCCTCTGTGGCCTAGTGGTTAGCAAGTTTGGCATCTAATCATAGGCTGTCGCATCTTTGTGGGCTTGACACCCCATCTAACAAGTGGCAAATGTTGTTGATCGGTCCCAATATGACTCTGATTGTTGAACGGGTTGTAAATCATCAACTTTGTCCTTTGGTTAAACGCTAGCGTTTCTGCAAAAATGTTAATTTATATGTAAATATATAAGATAATATCTAGAGTACATTAAACAATAAATGCACATTATACGTCATGAGTTCAAAATAACATTTCTTACAGTTAAAATATATCTATGAATGTGTTTATGTCAAGCATTTTTGATTTAGAGAAAGATTTAATCAAACCAGATTCTTGATAATTAGGTTTTTGCCTTGGGGAAACCTTTGTCTACAGTCCATTCTGTATTCACACGTTCACTTTCTACTCTAACTTACATGTATTCTCATGTACTTTTTTATTTACATAGGAATGGGTATTACATAAAAAGACTAGATGCTTTAGCTTTAAACGTGTAACATTCCAAGACTAATACTATTTATCAAATAGATGCAACAATGGTATACATTGAAAAACCATATCTTTGCTTTAAAAAATCTATAGGTTATTGATTAAAAATGTAGTTTCAAGAAGTTTTATATACAGTTTCTACAATGTTAAGCATATTTTAAATGTCTCCAAAGAAAGATGACCACTCAAACTGGCGTTTTTATTGTAATTATCATATTACTTATGTTGGTTTGTCTACAGTTTCACTGGAATAATATTGGAAAAATGGTTAAAGGAAAACAGATACAAAAGAACAGAACTCTCCAAGATGATACATTTGCTAAATGTATGCATATTTACCTCCGACAATGACGTATCAAATTCATCGCCGTCTGTTTGTCAGCAGGATTACATTAATACTACTGCTTACATCGTTAGGACAAAATTGAGTCTTGGTCCAACTTGGATCTTATTAAAATTTTGAGTGACCTGGGTCATCGCCTGGACACAAAACATATCAAAGATCCAGATTTTCCTATGTACATATTATTACATCCCTACTCAGAAGTTGCTTGCCGATGTCCGTTGGTTGTGTTAGCAGAATCAATCCATCAACCCATATCATAGATTTGAAGTATCGTGGCAGATATGAGGATGAATATGTATCAGATTTTGGAATGATAGGAAAATGTTACCTTTTGTATAATTGAGACATGGTGTATCACAGTTACAACAATCAGTGGCTGAGAACACACAAACTCTTGCCCATGGTTAGTGCTGATAAAAACGTACAAAACAATATGTATTTCCAATTCAGATCCTGATCAGGATCATCCATCTGGATCAACTTTGAGGAGAACCAAACCAAGGCTATAACCCATCTGTCGTGTAAAAAGTATAACTACAATTTGGTGAATAGTACGGAGCCCACGAAGGGACATAGAACTGTTTTCCTGTCATTTTTAGTAAGTCGTTCCCACAAGATAGAAAGTCGTTACCACAAAATAAAAAGTCATTCCTACAAGTTAGAAAGTCGTTACCACAAATTAGAAAGTCGTTACCACAAGATACCAAGTCTTTCCCACAAGTTAGAAAGTCCTTACCACAAGATATTAACTCATTCCTACAAGTTAGCAAAGTCAATACCACAAGATATTAACTCATTCCCACAATTTAGCAAAGTCATAACTACTGACTCATTCCCACAAGTTAGCAAAGTCATTACCACCTGATACTAAGTCGTTCCCACAAGTTAGCAAGTCATTACCACAAGATAGAAAGTCATTCCCACAGATTAGAAGGTCATTCCCACAAATTAGAAAGTCATTACTACAATATACTAAGTCATTCCCACAAGTTAAAAAGTCGTAACCACAAGTTGCTAATTCGTTCTCACAAGTTAGCAAGTCGTTCCCACAAGTTAGAAAGTCGTAACCACAAGATACTAACTCGTTCCCACAAGTTAGCAAAGTCATTACCACAAGATATTAACTCGTTCTCATAAGATAGCAAGTCATTACCATAAGATATTAAGTCGTTCCCAAGAGTTTTACTCAGTCATGCTTCAATGCCAATGTACAGGCAATTTCTTTGTCTATGATACCTAACTTATATATAGGTCATCCATCTACTGGCATACCACTCAACTTTACATATGGCTGTAGGCTTTTAGTGACCTTCAGAGGTTGTATGTTTCTATTACTTTACATGTCTAACTTTTATACCATTATGGTTATCATTTTAGCAATTTTAATGGTAATTCTTCTTAGTTACCAACCTAGTGACCTTTAGATGTCACCTACTCATTATTACAGGTATATTGCATTACTGACTTGCTAACTTGTGGGAACGACTTAGTAATGCTAACTTGTGGGAGTGAGTTAGTATCTTGTGGTAACGAGTTGCCAACTTGTGGGAACAACTTGCTAACTTGTGGTAGCAACTTGCTACCTTGTGGGAATGACTTGCTATCTTGTGGTAATGACTTGCTAACTTGTGGGAACGACTTAGTATCTTGTGGCAACAACTTTATATGTTGCGGTAACGACTTGCTAACTTGCGGGAACGACTGAGTATCTTGTGGTAATTACTTTCTATCTTATGATAACGACTTCCCATCTTGTGGGAACGACTTACTATCTTGTGGTAACGAGATAAAAATGCCAGGGAAACAGTTCTATGTCCCTTCCTCCGTAGAATAGTGTTTGAGTTATAAGTGTTTTAATGAGAAAATTTTCCGAATGACATATACAGAAAAAGTATATCACAAATGAAGATAACAAATGATACAAGTGCGTAGCAAGAGTGCTATATTGATAATCTTCATGAGTGATATATTTTTCTGTGTATGTCTAATGAGGGATGTTTTACTTTTATTATCCATCATTTTCTATGTTTTATGACTTAAATAAATCCATATTTAAAGGGAGAATGTGATAAAGGATTTCATACATGGGCAGAAGTGAATATGAAACTTCAATATTTAACTTGCGATTTCTCGGCCATTTCTACATGGACTTCTTTTTGAGCAGAAGAGCTGTAAAAATCCCTGTCTAACGATATATAATAGATATTTGTAGGTTATAGTTTAAGAGGTATTACCAAAAATGAAGTTGTTGACATTAATTATACATGGAGGTGCCGTTGTATACAAAAAAAATCTATATATCCTGCTCCGTATATCCCCCTACACGGATCAAATACGACTCACAGTAAATAATAAATTGCCAAACAATTGATGATTAGCGATCCAGCTACTGATCCAGATTGTTGATGAAGAGGACCAAGACACTATTACACAATACTTTGTGCAACAACATATAACCAGATCCAGTGAGTAGTTCCCTTTAGTTTTGCGCACAGACAAGCAAGCAATTTACTCAATTACAACCCCCCCCCCCCCCGTTCTGGGGAGCAAGGGGCTAGGTTCAATAGAAACATCATAATGAGTTGTAAATTGTAAAACCATCCATATGTTAATACTTTAAGTGAATATGATTAACCTTTTAAGTGATGATGTAGTAAGATGAACAAGATCAGTTGGCAGATTATACGGTTGATCTACTTTTGCGACTTATTGTAAGAGCTAGCGAATTTAAACTCAGAGTTGTTGATAAAATTTTGTTAGAACAGGTCAGGAAACCTGACAAACTGTGTGATTCATCTTTCATGAAGATTACTAAGCCCCGACAACCCTTGTGCAGTAATGCTGGTTTGGCATCTTATACCATACTGTCACCTCTGTGTGGGTTTGACTCCCACAAGTGAGAATGCTGAGGACCTTTCCCAATATGACCCTGGCTGTTGAATGGAACGTAAAACCGAAACTTTGACTTTGACCTACGACAAATTTTCTCTTGCGATAACATACCTCAGCTCCAGTTGAACAGACAAGTGTTCAAGATGAATCCAAGCACCACCAAGCTTAGCACCCTAAAGTTAAGTCGTAAGTGCCTTAGGAATGAATAGATCATTCACGAGTTCTCAAGAGGAAAATTCTTGTTTGTCAGTTTTTAAAAGTCTGCTAGTGCTGCAATTATGCTTCCAACCATAGAGACTGAGAAAAAATAAGTCACATGACCTCTAAGATTCTGGGACTGCATTTTTAAGGTCTAAGGGTGGTGAAATTGTAAGAGTGGAAAATGGTTTGAGAAATGATTGTTTATGTAATTGTGGGGAAGTCTACATGTTTATTCTTAAGTGAATGCACACTTTAAACTGTCCTGAGTAACCTTTTTATTTTGCCTTGATATATCTTACAGTTAACATATTATCCCTTGTCAGTGAATTTTATGTCTCCCTTTTAAAATGCTATTATCTTTCAGGCACCACATTTAATACAAACATCCCATTTTCTATTAAATTGCCCTCTGCTATTACAGGTAAGTTCTGTCAATTTTTCGTAAACAAATGTGGACGATTTGGTAATATTTTAAACAATTTTGCATGTGTTCTAAATATTCTTAGAAAGTCTTGTTCATGTGAAGGATAATCTATGTGAAAGGTTCTAAGAAAAAGTTGTTATATTTAATGGTGCCCCTTACTATAGATACATTTCGGGGCTGACATTTTGGGGTTCATTCTAAAACTCGGACTTCCGTCCAGGTTGGAACTCTACTTGAACAAAGCGGCGATAGTGGTAAGGAGGGGGTGTGTGCAGTGGCGATGGGGTGAATATGGTGTGGCAATGAAAAGCAGGGGTTGGGCAACAGTGATAGTTGCCAGATAACCCCCAGGACTTCATGTTTGCTTAATAACATTAAGAAATTGGATGTTGGGTGTACAACGCTACGATGAGATTCCTCAATTAACTTTGGCAGGCGGCAATGGCCAGGGAGGGTGTTCACAAAAGTGATCAACCTCAAGTTGAGTCAGCTATCAGTTTCAGATTTTAAAAGGTCATGCTGTTTATACTAAACTTAAGCTGATTTTTTTTGGCTCAATTTGAACTTAATCCCTTTTGTGAACCTGGTCCCCGGAATGTCTTTTTAAGCGTGTCTTGAAAGAGCTCGCACTCCTACAGATAACTTTTTTTTACTTTCATCACTTGTGGTGCAGTGTGATGGGTATTTGTCTGCTCACTAAAGTCAAGTGGCAATGGGCTATATTGGTACCTGGATGGGTGACCGTCTGAGTTCTAGACCAGCTGTGGGATGTGTCAGTGTTGGAATTTGTTTGTGTCCCCAGACTTTCGTAAATTCTAGTGCATTACTCGTGTCTCTGCTGGCCAGGGGACCAAAACACCTTTTGGCCTTGTTATTTACAAATTATTGCTATTTCTATTATAAAAGAGTATTGGAAAATCCCCTCATGGAGCCTCACATATCCTTAATTAAAACAGTATAGTAGCAAGTGGCGATGGCCAGTTTGTCCTTATATTTATAAAATATTGTAAGGATATGAACTTATTTTACTTTCCAGTAAACTTTGCTAATGTTTTCAAAATGTTTGATGGCAAAGGCTTAATAAATGTTTTAAAATCATGCTTACGGAACCATTTATAATAGAAAGTTGTCAAAATATTTTATGTGTCGAATTTATTAAATGTGTAATGAGAAAAGTTATAAAATGTTACAAGTACACATTACAATGTCTCAGAAATATAACTTCAGCATTGCTTACCAATGTTAACATTAATTGGGGACAGAGTTCAAATGCAACCTGTTTTTAGAATGCTTACCAACGAATATTATTTTACATCTAAAATTGTAAGATAGTAGCTTAAAAATTGTGCCCCCATTCAATGCTTTATGTTAATGGTTGTATCTGAGATACTTTGTGACAAAGTTCTCTAAAATTACCTATTAATTCTCATTGCCATCTTTGTTGGAAATGTTTAAAGGTAAACGTTTAATAAGCATTCTCAAAATATGGGTGCAAAAACAGTATGTGAAAGAATGTTGTCAAAACATCTGATAGAAAACATTTCCAATATAATTTAAAATGATGGTTACGAAAAGTAGTTATTATAGAAAGTTAGTAAAAAAATTTCAGAACAAACATTTACATAACATTGTAAACTGATACACTGTGAATGTTTAATGTATACTCTTTATCACACATTTAGTGAGGAGTGCTGAAAAACCATATATTAGCTTCATTTCTTGAGCTATTTGAAAAATGTATAAAAATGTTTCCAGTCAAACCTCAGTTTCTTGAGTTATTTTGTCAATGTTTAATAAACGTTTAAAAGATTATGATTGTAATATCCTTACGTAATATCCTCAATTATTTTCAGTGCTGTTAACACCTAGGCTTCTGGGGATTCCCGTTTAGCTCAACTGGTTAAATAGCTAGACTTGTATTTATTTTTGTGTGTAATCCAAAGTCCGCTGGGTCGACTCCAAGTACAACCAATCAATAATCTCTCTTCCCAAGACATAATGTAAACAAAAACCCCTTGGAAACACTTAGTAACTCCAAAGATAGGGTTTGAAACATTTGAAGATGTTAAGTTAGACCTTTTAAAATCATTCTAATGTTTACTGGGTAATTATTGCAACATTAATAAACTTGGCACATTCTCCACTTATATATCCCAATTAACAATTTTCTACACCTTACGTCAGTGGTACAACAGAAAGACTACTTATTTTTGTCACTTCAGATGACCCATTATTGCATCAACGGGAACGCCAAAAAGTACTCACACAGCAATGTGAAAGAATGCATCTCAGAAGACATATTCAACAGTTTACGAAAAACAGTTTAGATGTCATAGATTTTCTTGTAGATGACACTCACAAAGTTTTACTCAAACCTGTGCGAAAAACTGGATGTACTTCCTGGAGAAAATTGTTGATCAATAATGCTCAGGGCAATAAAGAAAACATAAGTGCTTTTGCCAAACGTCACTATCACAATATTGGCCTTGGTATACTGCCAGAGTATTCAATGGAAGAAGCTTTGTACAGACTGAGGAACTATTATGCTATTCTGACAGTACGACATCCCATGAGGAGGCTGGAGTCTTATTTCATGAAGAATTTCGTGATGTACCTTAAGAAAGTAACTAACCTTACACTTTCAAGTGGCAATCTGGTGGCAGCTTGTGAAAGTAGAGTTCAAGAATTGATTTCAGGAGAAACACGTGACCGTCATTGGCGCACAATAGAGGGCCAGAGTTATCCATGTACACTTAATTACAGGTAAGACTTCTATCAGTATCTAATTAACTTACCTGGGGGTTGTCTACTGCCTACTTTTTGACAACACTAATTCTAAATGGACTTTTACAGCACTTAATCTCCCCTTTACTAAGGGGACAGAAAGGGGTCAAATGCCACGCTGGGATAATAAGACTAAGGTGGGGTATGCCTTGGAGTGGAGGTAGGATTTATGCCCAAGTGAACCAAATGGTGAAAATATTTCACACAATTGGACCAAAAATGACTGATTGATTGATTGATTGATTGATTGATTGATTGATTGATTGATTGATTGATTGATTGATTGATATCTTCTGTGTGTCTTGTTTCAGTTATATTGCAAAGGGACTGCCATTTTAAAACGGTCATCCGATTCACTATGTATCTGCCCATAGCTGGCCCAGAATTCCGTCACCCATCAATGTACTAACTGTTCTCAATGCTGCAAAACGTCAGTGATCAGTCAGAAACTGGTCAAGCTACACCAAATAGGCAGATGGACTATAGGAAAGGAAATTGCTGTCATTTTAAATGAAGCATTTACTCTCTAAACCTTCCTATTAACCTGGTAAAAAACCAGTGTAGCCTTCATGATAAAAATTCCTTCCTTCGGTTCATGTTGTACCATTTTCGATGCATATATAGAAGTTATTTCATACATTCCAACTTAATGATTAAGTATCATTTGTATGGTATGTCAAGTCATTATTATAATTAATATTTTTTTCTTGCTTATACAGTTACATAGCCAAGACAGAGACGGCAAATGCAGACATGAAGTACATCTTAGAGAAGAAGCTTTTGGGGAAGGGTTCAATTAAGCATGCAAATAAGGGATATGAACAGGCTACAATACCTGGCATTGGGAGAAGAACAAAATATGGTACATTGTTAGGGCTCTTCAATGCAATGAAGGACAAAGACAACATCATTAAATATTTATCAGAAAAATATCACACTGACATGAAATTGTTTGGATATAACATAACTTATCGTAATGGTAAATATTATGCAACCTGTACAGATGGCTATATGCAGTGTTAACTACACTCTCATACTTCTATACCTTAGACCAGGGGAAAAAGCTTCATACTACAGTGAGTGACGGTACCAACAAGGGATATACAAGTAACTATGGTGCATAATTAGATGTTATACCACAGTAAGTGACAGTACCAACAAGGGACATACAAGTAACTATGATGCATAATTAGATGTTATACTACAGTAAGTGACAGTACCAACAAGGGACACACAAGTAACTATGGTGCATAATTAGATGTTATACTACAGTAAGTGACAGTACCAACAAGGGACACACAAGTAACTATGGTGCATAATTAGATGTTATACTACAGTAAGCGACATTACCAATAAGGGACATACAAGTAACTATGGTGCATAATTAGATGTTATACTACAGTAAGTGACAGTACCAACAAGGGACATACAAGTAACTATGGTGCATAATTAGATGTTATACTACAGTAAGTGACAGTACCAACAAGGGACATACAAGTAACTATGGTGCATAATTAGATGTTATACTACAGTAAGTGACAGTACCAACAAGGGACATACAAGTAACTAGGGTGCATAATTAGATGCTATACTACAATGAGTGACAGTACCAACAAGGGCATACAAGTAACTATGGTACATATTTAGATGTTATACTACAGTAAGCGACATTACTAATAAGGGACATACAAGTAACTATGGTGCATAATTAGATGTTATACTAGAGTGTGTGACAGTACCAGCATAGGAAATATGAGTAACCATGGTGCGTAATTAGATGTTATACTGCAGTAAGTGACAGTACTAGTAAGGCACGTATAAATAACCATCGTGCAAACTTAGATGCTTAGATGCTAACTATGGTGCATAATTAGATGTTATACTACAGTAAGTGACAGTACCAACAAGGGACATACAAGTAACTATGGTGCATAATTAGATGTTATACTACAATGAGTGACAGTACCAACAAGGGACATACAAGTAACTAGGGTGCATAATTAGATGTTATACTACAGTAAGTGACAGTACCAACAAGGGACATACAAGTAACTAGGGTGCATAATTAGATGCTATACTACAATGAGTGACAGTACCAACAAGGGACATACAAGTAACTATGGTACATATTTAGATGTTATACTACAGTAAGCGACATTACTAATAAGGGACATACAAGTAACTATGGTGCATAATTAGATGTTATACTAGAGTGTGTGACAGTACCAGCATAGGAAATATGAGTAACCATGGTGCGTAATTAGATGTTATACTGCAGTAAGTGACAGTACTAGTAAGGCACGTATAAATAACCATCGTGCAAACTTAGATGCTATACTACAGTGAACGACAGTACCGGCAAAAGACACAAAAGTAATCATGGTGCATAGTTAGACATTACTACTGTCAAATGCCTCTTACACATTAAAACCATACAAAATATGTTGTCTTTGTAGGTCTATATCCGTATGTCATCTATATTAATAAATTTGAAGCCTGCCCATCAGTCTGAAGCCCTTAGCCAGTCAGGTGCTTATGTTTAGATAATGGCTATTGAATGCCAAAGGTCAAATTTGGGTTTTTATGTCCCTTTCAACAGCCAGGGGAACTCGTAAAAATTAAGATGTATTTATCTATGTGTGCTGTGGACATTGTTGTATATCATTGGAAACATCTGATTCAGTAATTTTAATCATAGATAATTCATTACAACATAAATTATGTTCGTGGTCAAACAGTTATATAAAAACACAGATCCAGATGGTACAGACTGTACTTAAACTACAGTGTCAGTGTTACTGTGCAAAGACTTCAATTTTTTTCCTTTATAAGTATTTTACTGGGTTCTTTAGCTTTAAACTGTGACATTTATTACTTAATTTTCAAATACATGTATATTACATTGTTACTGTAACATTACATGAGCCCACTGCAGAAGCTAGCTTAAGATGTGACAGGGAGTGCAGCTTTTAAAGTAGTTGTTTTAATCAAATATGAAAAAAATACATTTAAAACAGTGTTCATGTTGCTATATTACAGAAGTAGTATTATATAACCCTGTTGGCGAAATAATAATAGTAGGATTTATATAGCGCAAAATTGATACAAATCCTCTAATGCGCTTGAGTCCAAGAAGGGAGAGTCCAGGGACAGGCATGGGTCGACATCTAAAAAGCGCCCGCCAAGGTATAACTAAGGTGGGGGGTATGCCAGCCTAAACAAGTAGGTCTTTAGCTGGCTTCTGAAACCATCTATTGTTTGCTGAGATCTGACAGTCTGTGGCAGCTTGTTCCATTCGGCTGGTGCAGCTACTGCAAAGCCACGCCTTCCTATGTGCTTATTAGGGCGGGTTGAGGAGATAGATAGCCTGTTGCCACGAGTGAGACTGCTCGATCTTATTAAAGCTGAAAGATACGGGGGCTGTGAAAGATTAATAGCCTTGAATACCAAAAGGTTGTACTTAAACAGGATGCGATGTTGAATTGGGAGCCAGTGGAGAAATAAGATATTATTCATATGAAATATGAAAAGTTTAAAAAAATGAATTGGGAGAGTTAGAATTGTTTAATGAAAGTGAAAATAAAAAGTGAAGAGATTAGCCTTTGAATAAGGCTCCAAATTTTGTTATATTTTTTTCAGAAAAAAAATGTACATTGGTATTCATAAGGCAGTCGTACATATGAAGAGATATATTTTCACCAGACAACTATCTTAGTAGTGTGCTAAACCTTTTCCCTAATTACAAAGAAATTTTTTTTGCCATAAGCAAGGCTAACAGCATATGTTTTTTAAATAGAGCAAGTATTGTACTATCGTTGCTTCAACTTTTAATATTTCGTGGGAGTGGCAGATAGCTCTGATGTTATTCATATACTGTGCAAATTCACCCAGCTGATCTTGTTCTATTTGATGTAAAAACATTAGTTATAGAGGTTGACTAACTACCTTCTATTGGTTTCAGATATACACATTGAGTAGTTTATGCCACAAGAAAGCAAACTTTGATGAAAGATAACTTTACCCCACCCATCATAGACCCCCTCATTAAAGTGATATGTGTGCTGCCTACTATTCAAACCCCACCATTTACACCCACTGTTTTTTTAATATAAGTTCAAAATGGCTAAAAGGACAGACCCCTGCTCCCCAGCAAATTGTAATGTTTTTGTTGCTGTAATTGTTAGGCAAGTAAATGATAAATATTTAGTTTTCATTAGTTATTCTCAAATCATCTATTCATGCACTGTGAGATTGATGGTTAATTCTCCACATTCGGAAGGTAGCTCCAGTACTTACCGAACTTGCCAGAAGCTACTGAAAGATACTTTTTTTTATTTGTGAGGTAGCTTCCTGGTGAACCAGTCAGTACTAAAGTGATGAACATATCCCCTCTGATGTCAAAGTAAGTTACGTGACAAGATGAAGAAAATGGCCGCAGTCAGAAATCTTGATGGCAAAAGTTGTCCAGGATACCTCAATAATTACTAATGTTTCAACACTTATTTATAATTATAAATATATGAATGTCATGAACAAAAGTTTACACCTTGCAAATGCTCATTAAAACAACTTGTTTCCTGTGATTAAGACAGAAGTAACAACCTTTAAAATCAAGTTAACACATTTTTTAATGTATTAAAATAATATATTACATGCACAAACGCAATATGGAAATGATTTATAGCATAACTGTTCAGCAATCCATCAACTATTAACTGTATATGCTATTACAACTTTATATTTTGAAAAATTATTGGTCAAAAGTGGGTTATTGAAAACAAATAAAGAAGAAATTAAAATACCTCCAAATACTAACCTGTGGTCAACCCTAGTGTTAAAAATATTGACGTCAGATACCCTGGGAGCAAATTAATTACTTTTTCACAGTTTTCTGGTAAAGATTCAAGTAAGCAGTAGATGGTACTGCACCATTCGGTCGAGCTTATTTAGTTACCGCAAATCTTTCCACATAAAGGCCTCCTGTCAAGCACCCATGGTAAACTGTAGGGAGGCGAGTACTAGGCTTATAACAAAATTGTACAATCTCAATACAATACCATAAGTATGAATATTAAATTAAGCAGTGAGTTTGTACTAAGAGATTATTTTTGTAGTGTTGTGGAACAATTTCATAGTTCTCAAATTAGTTTTATTCTATGTGAAAACCATATACAGAAGCTCTCAATAAACCACCCGCCACTGTGGCCTGTTGGGTAACACACTCACCTTTATACACGGAGGACATGGGTTCATTCCCAGGTACAGGCAGATACAAAGTGGCTTGGATCATCACTTAAAATGGCAGTTACCCATCACTGAGTCCCATCATCAGTGACAGGCTAAAGAACTTCAGAGATGTTGATAAATGGTCATCCTCAAGCTGTTGTCTTTCAGTTGGTGACTAGCTAGCTTTTAACTGTAGTCACGCAGTTAGGCTGGGTCAAATAGCATTTTGACTCTTAAAGTTAAAGTAAAAACATTGCACTGGGTACAAATATACACTATACACCTCCTATCGGTTCAAAGTTCAAACTTGATGGGGTTTTACATCTATTTCAACAGCCAGGGTGATATTGGGACATGCCCTCAGGATTACCACTAGTTGGGAGTCAAACTCACACAAGGATGATAATGTGTGATTAGCTGCTAAACCTACTAACCCACTAGCCTACCGAGGACTCTCTGTACCTCCTGATGGATAAATTCAACTATCTGTAGTCTACAAATCCCTCAACCTGTACAGGTGGTTATTTTGTTGTATTTTATGTGTAATTGCTATTTTAGTATCATGTTTATACAGCACCCAACCATTAAGGTTTACTGGTCAGATAATTTCTTTTTGATACTACCCTGGCTTTGTCAAGGGAAGGATTATCTGAAATCCTACACTGACAAAACTGGTAACTGTTTGCAGTTTGTGATTCAGTGTATATAACCTTGACTAACTGTATGTATTGTTTTTTCTGCCCTAGAAGATCCAGATCACTCTCAAAATTTAATGGGATGTAAGTTGGGGCAAAACCCATCTGATTTCTTTCTTAAACTTCTCGTCAATGATATTTGTATCATCCAGTAAATGGGAAAATCCGGATTTTTTTGTATCCAGATGGTGATCCAGATCACTTTTAAAATTTAATGGGATTTAAGGTGGCTCAAGACCCATCTTCCATTGTTTTAATGTAGTTCTAACCAGTAGTATTTTCATAATCCTGCTGACAGATAAACAAACGGTCATGAAAAACATAACTCCCTGGGGGAGGTAATAAATGTAATCTCACATTAAAAAAATACAAGTTTTCTCAATTTTTTTTTTATTTTGCATCATGAGCTTTTGTTCCGACATTCTGGTTTTAACTGCTAAAAATGTCAAAACATGGCACTGACTCTTCTAGACTCACATCTTCTATCTGTCTTAGCATAATACACACAATCTTGCAGCTACGTTTTTTTGGCATATTTTACTTGGTCTTTTGCTAGTGGTAATGAGATGATAACTATTTCAAAACAGTCACCTGAATCAGTATCAATAAAAGAAATAAGAAAATGTAATATCTCTCTTTCCAATAAATCAAATTTTTGACCAGATACTGTTTAGAATGTTCCCTACCTAGCTCAGCATTAATGTCAAATTTTAGAATTCACCAAATTGTGTTTAATTTAAACTGACGGACTAGGTACCTAAATCAATATTACACACCATTAACATTTCATTATAACTTTAAACCTCAGTTATATAAAAAGTTAATATGATACGAATGATAGAAGGAAAAAAAACATAATTGCTCCTGCATTTGTTACTTTGCAAAATCTTTGCAAAATATATTACTCCTTCTGTTTCTTTACACCATAACTCCGAAAGTACTTCACTGATGGTATTGAAATTTTTAGTAAGCATCACAACAGATTCAAATTTGGGCATGATTGGGTCAGTATCCTTGGATCATTTTTCTAGTAACCTTACAAAATAAATTATACAGAATGAGCAATATACAAAATTTGCAAACTCTGCACTCGACTGGCTTCCGAAATTGATGAGATTACATTGTCTCTTGCAGAAGGATAGAAGTCTATTATGGGTTACAGAGAGCTAAAGATTTGGAGCTAAAGATATATTTGGGTTGATCCATTCAAAGGTAAATTCATTACCATTAACATAAAGTGTGATTTAATAATGTGGCACAAGACTCAATTGTGAAAACCAGTACCTACAGTTGGTCAAGGTTCTGTACTGTAAACTGCTGACCATCAGTAAGCAACTACCAACTTTCCCACATAAGGTCCAGGGCTTGAACGGCTGACCTCAGAGGTGGGAGACTAGTGTGTTACGGCTGTGCCACTGAAGCCCACTGCTGAATGATAAATGTGAAACAACCCTTATTAAGCTGGTGAAGTACATTTTGAATAGTATCAATTGAAAAGACCAAAGAATGACAACTTCATCCTACATACTTAGTACAACAAGTACAGCCTGAGAAGGAGCCTTTGAGGAGGACCCAATTAGTCAATCCCCTTCTGGCCAGACAGTAAATATATATTTACTTGGTGTTATTGTCCTGTTTTATTTTACATGTAGTTACAACTGTGTACATGCATCAAATGACTTTTTTCTGCTACAGAATTCAAAGTTGGGGTTAGAACATCCCACTCAACAGCCAGGGTCATATCAGGACAGACCCATGCATTTGTCGCTTGTGGGTTTCGAACTAAGTCATAGGCGTAGGAACAGGAGGGGGGCAGGGAGGATATCTTATCGCCCCCCCAACTTTTGCAATGGAACTAAACTCCAGTTTTGCAGTTTATGCAGATTTTTACAGGTAACTCAATAATATGTGGTCAAATTACACTTTGACGCTGTTCACAGTGAAACTGTTGTTTGCACGTTTCGCATGATGCACTCGTGTGTACCTTGCATGCATTTAAACCCACTGTGCAACCTGTAGCCAATCGCAGTCTGTTCTTGGATATACAATTAGTGACACTCTTGTTGAAAAATTTCACCTTATTTGCAAGTGCAAATCTCAAGCACCCCATTATCAGGCTACCTCATATTTTTCAGTGGTTAAGACTGAGTAAGTGCATCAAATAATATTTATATTACAGTTACATAGCCAAGACAGAACAGCAGATGTAGACATGCAGGAGAAGAAGCTTTCATGGAAGGACACAACAGAGCATGAAAATCAGCAATCACAATTCACTAACATACCCGGTAAGGCAGAAAAATATAGTACACTCTTGGGTTTATTTAGTTCAATTAAAAATGGTAAAACAAAATATCATCGAGAATCATGGCACAACTATTACATTAACATATACAATTATTTGGACATGACATCACTTCCCATGGTGGAAAATCAGAGGTTAGAGCAGAAAAGTGAAAAGAAAGCAGAGATTTGAACACAATCTGACGCTGAAGATCAGAGAAGGAACTACCCAATTTATCTGGGAACCTACCCCAATTAATCCCGACCTTGCTTGGAATCCTGATAACCTTTTATGCTGACCTGTAATGCTGCTGTTCCACCACACGACTAAGCCTCCCGATTAAGGATTTTTGGAGGATAGGTTTCAGAGTCCTGGACAGTCTGCTTGAGTCTGTTTGGATATGTTGAGGTCGGTATAAATATCAAACATGTTTGATAGTTTCTACGACTGTAACCGATCCACTTTCCCCCTACCCACAAATATTCCAGTCTGAGGCTTCCTGAGACATCCTCAGACCCAAATTTACACTATCTTATGCTGTCTGAGGCTTCCTGGGACTCTTAATGCCAGGTCGGCTTTGTTTTAGTCCCAAGAGGCCTGGACTTAATCCCAGATTTATTCCCAACCATCATGGGAAAGAAAAAACAAAAATCGGTCATAGTTGTCTGAGGAAATCTGTTATTAGTCCCAGAAAGTCTGGGGATGCATGTCCCAGAGAGGATCGATGTTGAATCCTATCACAATAGTGTCTTAATCGCCTCTTAGTCAGGGAACGATCCTGAGTTGTCTGAGCAGGTCTGAGACTTCCTGAGAACAAATTCTCAGAACTGAATCCGGATTCCATTGCCCAACCCATTATTCATGTTTTTTGCACAGACTCTCAAGGATTAAGGGTCACAGGCCAATCAGGGCTTAACTCTTTGGTGGAACAGGGGCATAAGATTTCAATAGTATTTCAATACAATGTGATGTATTGTTGTTAAAATAGGACATGTTTGTATCCCCAACCCATTCAAACTCTTGACGGTAAAATTGATAGTCACGTGATGAGAGAATATTTATGTGAACTACTTGTATGAAAAAAAAGACCCATATATATTTGTCCAAAGTCAATCCCGCATATTGATTCAAAGCTGATTTAGGGTAGAATCTATCAGATAAACATATGAAACTGAAACAAAATTTATGATCATGTTAGGTTTTTGTCCTTCCAACTTCTTTCCGCTTTGATTGATTACATCATGTTTATATACTGTGATAGTTATTTAAAACTGTACTTCTAAAACACCAGAATCGATGTTATGGAAAATAAAACTTTATTTTACAAAATCTATCAAATTATTGAATAGATATATATGATATATCATGTGCTACATATGTCTAAAAAATTCATCACCTTTTTTTACTCATCATGCGGACTTCTTTGCAGTGTTATGTTTGTTATAATATGTAAAGTAGAAATGATTGTTCAAGCTTAATTTTGTTGTGTGTTTCATTTCAATCTGTGTGTATAGGAGACTTACATAAATGCATGGTCCAAGAATCACTGTTGTTATAATTGCTCCAGTGTTTGTATCAATTTTGTTGTTTTGCTTATACTCCTTCCTCCTCAAGGATGAAATGGTGTACGCTGGACGAGAAATACACTTGGACGATGATTTTAAAGGTGCATATCAACATTGGTGGCTGATCGGTTAACTGAATGATTGATTCATTGATTATATATTTAAGATTTGTCATGGAAGATCTTTAGTTAGTATTCAAACATGTTATTACAATTGTAGTCTATCTTCGCCAAGGAAGTCATGTAATAGGAGGATGCATTCATCTGTTTGTTAGTATGTTTCATTGTTTGCAAAATCACTCAAAAACTTATGGGCTGATTTTGACTAAATTTTGGTGATTATCAGTTCTGTATCCTGACATTTTATGACAAGCTTTTCATATTGCATTCATAAGCAGTAATGAGTGCTCCTATTATAGCAGAGGGTAATCACTTTTGTTCTGTCTTTCAGTCATTCTGTCTGTATACCTTTGTTTACACTTATAACTCAGAAAACTATTGTATTAATAGACCACACATTTAGTGGGCAGATATTTCATGGGGTACACACGAATTCGTCACGAATTCATCCCGTACGTAAATCAATATCACGCCAGAATTCTTCCTGTATGCCTATTTGTTGTCAATATTTTGGAATCCATGCAGCCTACAAATATGTCATTTACATCATTAGAACTGTCACCTCTGTGTGGGTTCGACTCTCACAATGAAACAATGCTGAGAGACCTGTCCTAAAATATGACCCTGGCTGTTGAACAGGACATCAAAACTCCACTTTGACTTATCTTTTCATTCGGGTCAACACACACACATGTTGTGAGATTTGTAGCAATGTTTCAGCATGCTAAGTCCTAGCAGGCTCCTTAGTTTAAAACTTCCCAGGACTTATGATAACTGATGAAAGTTGAAAACTGGTTTAAGCAGGGGTTCCTAGGATACATTGAGGATATTCCTACAATCTTTCACCATGAAACATTCGGTAAACTTTGAAAGATTCAAAGATGAGTACTGTAATACTACATATGGACCCCTCTCCCCTCATCTAGGCAGAAAATTGTGTTTCATGAAAGGAGTTTTAAAATTACAAACAAAAACCCACAAAGAATGATGACATTGTCCTGGCATTGGTATTGTCTTGTATGATATCACTCAAGGGCTAAATTCTATATAAGCCCAAGTATATCTTGCTATAAAATACGTGACCTTCAATATAAATTGCTATTTTTTTCAGACACATTAATGCGCCAGGAAGAACGTCAAAAAGAATTGAAGTGGCAATGTGTGAATTTAGGTCTTCAGCAAGATATTGGGTACATAACCAAAGTCCGCTTGGACGCCATAGACTTTGTTGTGGATGACACTCACAAAGTTTTACTCAAATCTGTGCAGAAAACTGGATGCACTTCGTGGCGAAAATTGTTGATCAATAATGCTCCTGGCAATAATGGAAAGTTTTTTCCTTTTTCCAAAGGCAAATATCACACTATTGGCCTCAGTTTGCTGAAAGAATATTCAAAGGAAGAAGCTTTGTACAGAGTGAAGAATTATTATTCCATTTTGACTGTCAGGCATCCCCTAAGGAGGCTAGAGTCTTGGTTTACAAAGAACTACATGAAATATTTCTATAAGGCAGGCAGTAATGCAGCAGCTTTTGAAGAGGACATACTGGCAAAGTTTGAAACTCTTTTTATGAACTATCTTTCAGAGAAGGAGAGAAACCGTCACTGGCGCAGGATCTATTTACAAAGTTATCCCTGTAGGATTCATTACAGGTATAAATTTCTTTGATATTGGTCAGTTAAATGAATCTAGACAATAATTTCCCTGCATTGCCAAGTTACAGTTGGTACAACACCGAGTTCCAAAACACTGCACTCGGGGGGGGGGGGGGGGGGGGGGGGGGACACAATCCCCTATTTATTGCAAGTCAAGTGATTGGTGCAATGTTTATTTCTGGAGTCTTGTATCAACACACGGGTTAACTTTAACCATTCCATAAGAACTTTTTTTATGAACTCTTACATTAGTCATCAGTTTTCTGATAATTATATCATCAGCTAAAAATCCTGAAACTGTTCATGATTTTCCTTATTAAAAAGAATATATAGTTGTTTATCTTTACTACTTTACAAACAAGTATAATGCTATGGATGTGCAACTGTATATTTGCAGTTTGTTGGACAAGAAATCTTTCTTAGAAACATGAACATGTGTACTTTTGTATATTTTCAAGAGTTCCCAAGACATCTATTTGACAGTTAACAAATCATGTGATAGACTGGCTGATGGCACTCCTGGTGCCTGTAGTGCCCTTGATTTTCTTATTATTTTAGATATTTTGCTGGGATAACACGACTACATGTCCATCAATGTTGTACAAAGAACCATATTATATTTGTGGTTTCTGAATGATAAACATGGTTCATACAAAGCGTTATCTATGTAGAACGACAAAGTTAAAGTCAAAGACAGGGTTTTACATCAACAGATTGGGGAAAGGTCCTCAGATTTGTCACTTGTGGTAGTTGATCCCATATAGAGATGACAGCTTGTGATTAAAAATTAATGACAGACAAGAAGTTTTACTTGTTTATGTGTTTTTTCCTAGCAATGTACTATTTTATCCTAGTTATGATGTGTACATAATCATTCTCTTTAGTTGTGGGATGCATATGCTTTTGGTTTGTTAATTTGAATATTGTTTAGGATCTTCTTTGGAGTTGTTATGGACAGAATGCTTACAATTGAGCAATACTACTAAACCTAAGTAGTTTCTACTTATTTGTAACTCACTTCTGTATCAAATTTTAACTGAGTAAGAGTTTATGTAAGAGTAATCTCAATTGAACAGGAGACATGCAAAGAATGTAGATGGTCATAAAGTTGTCTTTCTGTTACAGTTACATAGCCAAGACAGAAACAGCAGATGCAGACATGCAGTACATTTTGGAGAAGAAACTTTCCGGAAAGGGCACAATAGAGCACAAGAACCAGCTATTAAATACAACTATTTTACCAGACATTGGCAAGAGAGACAAAAATGGTACTCTCTTAGCTTTATTTAGCCATGTAAAAGACAAAGACAATCTAATGAAACAAATGGTTGAAAAATATCACATAGATATGGCATTATTTGGGTATAATGTCACTCTTCATGATGGGAAATACTATGCAACATGTATGGATGGAAATATACCATGTTAATGAGAATAACATAACTGTAGGAGGTCAGATCATTGTTCTCTTGAGTGCTAGCAAATCTGGCTTTAAACATGCTAAAAGTACCTGATTTACACAATTTATCCACAATGTGAATAAACATTTATTAATAATAAATAATTTAGCTGTAGCGTGAAGAATTTAACTTTAGGTGGCTTTTTTCTGAGTGAAAGTATTAAAAATTAAAGAGATAAGTAATGTCAACTTACAAGAGCAGAAAGCTAATTGGATTAACTGAGAATGTCAGGAAATATGTTAACCCTTGAATGAAAATTACTAGTACAAGCTGATATCTAATAAAATATGCTTATTGTTCAATAAATAAAATATTTAACATCTTGAATTGTTAGCTTTTCATTTATTTTGGCCCAAATGTATGGGCAAATTTGGAAATTTCTAAATTTAATTTTCTCTAGTGGCTTTATAGCTCTCTACTTAATTACCCTGTGCCTTTAATTGATTACTAAAATGCTAAGTTTGTTTTTAAGTAAATACAGATTAGCTATTTATTCTTGATTAATATTTGTTCACACAAAATATATTTCCAGTTACAATCTATGTGGCTTCCTTTAAAATGAAATGGATAATAACTATTAGATATTTATTATATAGATAATGACCAAGTGGCACTCCATTATGTAAACTTAATGGCCTGAGGCCCTGAAAGGCAATTATCTATTATCTATTTTAACCCTGTAAATTAAAACCAATTTATAAACTCAATAATTTAACACCTTGTACCAAATGATCAACCTAGGCAATCTTTGCAATGTTTCCTTTGGTGTGCATACCATATCAGGCTTTCATTAAATTAGTTCTATGGTTCTTTTTTTTATTTCAATACACAATCAACATTGTTTCAGCATGAGTGCAAGTGGTTTTCCTTTATGGGAAAATATAATTTTGGATAAAGCTTGAAAAGTTTTAATATAATCTGACTGCCACAAAATTTAACCATGGATAATGATAAATATGGATCTGTGACTTACAGAAAGCACTTTCCAGAAAAAATTAGACTGCTTATTTAACAATGCTGTGGATAATTTGTTGTGGTGAGTGTTTCATGTTACTTTATTAACCTGTGCTTATTTTAAGAGAGTAAGCTATGATTTTTGTGTTTCAGGCATTGAAAGTACTAGAAACTGGAGAATTACTTACTTGTTTTATTTTGTGTTGAAGGTTTTGGGTTTCTCAAGATTTTTATTTTGTGTGCTTCTTTGTCTCTTAATTTTGAATCAAGGAAAATGCCTTCTGGAAAGATTGTCTCCTGGAAAAAAAGCCTCATAGAAAGAATGAATATTCCAAATTTTGTGTTTCATAAATACTTCCTATGAAAATTAATCCACAACATTAAGAACAAAATTCACTTCAACCACAAACAGTGTATCATTTTAGAAGTATATAACAAACTGTAATAAGGTAAATTAAAATCTTTGCTTTGAACTTTAAAACATTGTTTATTTATTTGGGGTTTTACATCGCTTTCAACACTGTACAGGTCATATCACGACGGGTAGTTGGAAGGGCAGAGGAAACCAGTACATACAGTTCGTTAGGGTTCTGTACTGTAAACTGCCGACCAATGGCAAGCAACTACCAGCTTTCCGACTTGAGGCCGTGCCAGGAATCAAACCCCGGCCTCAGAGGTGGGAGGTGAGAGTGTTACCACTCTGCCACCATGGCCCCACTTAAAAACATTGAAAAGTTAATTTAAATCAAATTTAATCCCAGCAATAACACATTTCAGTGCTGCATTTTTGCACTACGTTTTTTTCTCATTTTACTTGAGTAAATTTTGAGCCACTAAAAACACTCCTTTTAATATAGTATGCTGCGTTAGATTTTCACAGTGAGTTTGTTTGAAAGTTAGCTGCTTCTTTGATTAAGTTCACAGAAGATTATTGTAAAATCAAAGAATGCAAAGAATTAAAAAATATCCAACTTTATAAATTAAATTGCTTGTTTTGTATTTGTCAGGAGGTATTTTTTCAAAGTAATATTTTTCCATGAGATATTTTTCTATGAACTCTCAATGTCATTCAGAATTGAAAAGACTTTGTAATGTACCCACTGAAGTAATTAATATGAAAGAAGTTGTGAAAACATTTCAATATTGAATGTATTGTGCTGAGGATGACTGCCAAATACTAAGTACCCTTTTGTTCTTGTCAGACTGGCCATTGAACTAAACCACAGTCCACTGTTAGAAAATAATGCAGTGTTAACTCTCCATTATGCAAAAATTATGGAAAGTTGAGACAATGGAAGGGTCGCCCATCTGGGTTTTATTTAATCTTAATCCCCTGTTGGATTAGAGACACTGTAATGAGTGTGGTGAAATGCAAGGACTGGCAGCAAGGAGGTAGCAAATACATTAAGTTAAGAATAGAATTGATCCTGATTCTTTCTGGCGACATTAGTTTGAACCCAGGTCCATCAGCCAGAAATATCAAAGCCTGTCATCTGAATGTCCGTTCATTGCGTAACAAAACATCAGCATTTAGTGATTTTGTTTTGTCAAATGATCTTGACATCATTGGTGTCACTGAGACATGGCTAAGACCGTCAGACACACAAGGCCTAATGGATGAGATAACCCCTGCAGGTTTCCAGCTTCACCAGGTCCCACGCAAGAACAAGAAAGGAGGTGGAGTTGCTGTCCTTGTTAGGAATGACATTGATAGCGTGCGTTGTCAAATTGATCGGCGGGAAACGTTTGAACACATTACCGTCAAACTGTCAGATCGACAGTCAAGCCAGCTCCTGGTACATGTAATTTACCGACCTCCAAGTACCAGCAAAAGCAGATCTATCGAGGAATTCAACAGTTTCATGGAAGCAGCTGCTTTGTCACCACATGAAAATATTATCCTGGGAGATGTCAATATCCAGCTTGACAGTCAAAATTGCTGGACAGAAAATTTCAACACAGTTCTATTGGATTTTGATTTTATTCAACATGTGTCAACACCTACACACATACAAGGACATATCATTGATGTACTCTGAACTAGTAAATCCCTAACTTCCTCAGTTCACCATCATGTAAAGGACGGCATATCAGACCACCTAGCTGTCTTTTTCACTACAACATTCCCTGTCAAAAATTCCTGCAGAGTAAAACGGTTGAAAATCAGGAAACTTCGCAAGATAAATAAAACTGAATTTATGTCTGACATTGTAAATTCTGAGCTTATCCAGGCTCCTTACAAAACAGCTAGCTTACTTTCACACCAGTACTTTCATACCCTTAGGAACATACTTTACAAGCATGCACCTGTACATGAATGTAAAACCCCACAACATGTCAACAAAGGGTTCATCAACAGTGAGATTTTGGCAGCAAAGAGACATAAGCGCAAACTCGAAAGGGAGTGGCGAAAGGACAACTCTGCCATAAACTGCAGTAGGTATAGAGCCGCTGTGAACCATTTCAACCGTCTCGTGGAATGTGCAAAAACCAAAAACTACAGTGATATGGTTAGGGAAAATGAGGATAACCCCAAGGCCTTGTGGAATTCCATAAAGAAAGTCCTCCATAGATCACCAAAAATGGTACTTCCAGATTATACCACCATGAACAGTCTAGTCAACACTTTTGGCAGGTATTTTGCAGACAAAATTGCTAAATTAAGATCTGGATTACTGTCTACTGATGCCGATCCCCCTGTCTCAGGTTCCTACAATCAAGTTTGTTTCTTTCCGGACCATGTCAGAGGAAGAAGTCCTTAAAATCATAAAGTCCACACCAAATAAATCATGTGACTTGGATCCCATCCCAACATCATTGGTCCTTGAATGTATCAGTGTGCTCCTGACTCCTATTACAAATATTGTGAACTACTCTCTACAGGAGGGCAGTTTCCCTTCCTGCTTTAAGACTGCACATGTTACACCCTTGTCGAAAAAAGCTGGTCTTGACAAGAATATTCTCAAGAATTATCGACCAGTGTCCAACCTCAGCTACATCTCCAAACTCATAGAGAAAGCTGTGGCTAAGCAGATAAATGAGCATATTGCTCACGAGGGTATATCTAACGAAAACCAGTCCGCATATAGAGCTTTTCACTCAACTGAAACAGCATTGCTCAAAATACAAAATGACATTGCCACATCAATGGACAAGGGTGCAGCTGTTGGATTAGTCCCTTTGGACTTATCTGCAGCTTTCGATACAATAGACCACTCAATCCTATTCAACTGCCTTCAGCACTGGTATGGCATTGATGGGGTAGTGCTTAAGTGGGTCCAGTCATACCTCAACTCACGCAAGCAGCACATCAAAATAGATGGACATCTTTCAGATGCTTTTCAACTCCCTTACGGGGTTCCCCAGGGCTCAGTTCTAGGGCCACTCCTTTTTACCCTATACACAACCCCTCTCAGTTCAGTCATATCTAAATTCAATGTCACCCACCACTTACATGCAGATGACACACAAATTTACTTGGAACTCGACTCTAGGAACTTCGATTCCAGTATCACTGAATTAACAAATTGCCTTGAGGCGGTCCAGGCTTGGATTGGAAATAATAAGCTTAAATTAAATCCTGACAAGACAGAATTCATAGTGATTGGTGATGATCAAATTAGAAGTTCCCTGAAATCATCTTTCCCAGTGAGTTCCCATGGAACCAGCTGAATTGGTAAAAAACCTTGGTGTCATCCTGGATGCTGAAAATTCAATGCAAAGACACGTGGCTAATCTATGTCGCATAAGTTACTACCATCTCCGGAAACTACGAAGTGTTCGCAGGTACTTAAATCATGAAACAACTGTAAAGGTGGCAAATGCCTTGGTAAGCAGTCGTCTGGATTACTGTAACTCACTGCTTTACAACACAAAAAAGGCATATACTAGCAGACTACAGAGAGTTCAAAATGCCTTATGTCGGACGGTGTGCAAGCTAAATAAATACTGTCATGTTACACCCTTCCAGCACAAACTACACTGGCTCCCCATTCATTACCGTATACTGTTCAAATATAATCTCCTCATTTATAAAGCAATACATTTAAGCCAACCTCCATATCTCTCCGCTCTAATTAGGCGGAGTGATCTCACACGGGGCAATCGCCTATCAATTTCCTCATCTAAACCAAATAAACGCTTAGGGCTACGCAGTTTCATAGCAGGGGCTCCCACAGAGTGGAACAAGCTTCCTCAAGCCATCAGAACCATAGAAAGCATTTCTGGTTTCTGTAAACAGTTGAAAACATACCTTTTTACATTGGCTTATCCTCCACCATAGCCTATCTCCCCTACCGGACGCTAATATGGAAATGGACATTTTTCTGGAACTGGACTATCCCTTTTTGCACATCAGCGCCTTAGAGGATATTTACATCAAATTCGGCGCTATATAAGTGTTTCTTACTTACTTACTCTATGGGATCTGAAACAATATTGCTTATACTTGCTGAAAATACTCTGCTTTATTTTTAATAGTTGACAGTAGAGAGTTTTAAAAAGTTTGTTCTTTCTTTGCAACTATTGTGCTTAGGTAATGCTACCCTTTTAGTTGCTCCTGGATATATTTGTTTCCGCTTAACAAAGTTCAAAATTAGGGTTTTCACATTCAACAATCAGGGTCATATTGGGACAGGCCCACAGCATTTGTCACTGATGGGAGTCAAACTCACACAGAGGTGACAGCCTGTGATCAGGGGCCGGTTGCATGAAGCTTCCTTTGGAAAGGGCCTCCTTTAGGAAAGGTAGGTATTTTTCCTTTGGGAAGGCCATCTAAAAATTTAGTTTCATAGAGCTTCCTTTAACTCTCCTTACCAAAGGTCTTCCATAAAACATACGGAGGGAGCAAATGTTCATTAAAGTTATTAAACATTCCTTAAAGGACACTCCCTTAAATTTAAGGTAGATCCTTAGCTTCTGTTAAATTTTTTAGGGAATTGTCAAGGTCTCCTTTACGGAAGAAGGCTTTGTGAAACTAAGATTTTTAAAGGAGCAAGAAAATCAAGGTGACATTTATCTTAAGGAGGCTTCATGAAACCGACCTCAGGAGCCAGTTTCATGAAGCCTCCTTAAGATAAAGGTCACCTTAAATTCTAGGCTTTCCTTGAATTTCTCCCTCCTTTAAAAAATCTCAGGTTCACAAAGCCTCCTTCCTTAAAAGAGACCTTGAAAACTCCTTTCAATTTCAAGGAAGCTACGGACCTACCTTAAATTTAAGGCAGTGTCCTTCAAGGAATGTTTAATAACTTTAATGAACATTTGCTCACTGCTGAAGTTTTAATGAAGACCTTTTGTCAGGAGAGTTAGGGAGGCTTTGTAAAATGGAGATTTTAAGTGGCCTTCCCAAAGGAAAAAAAATTACCTTCCCAAATGAGGCTTCGTGAAACTGGCCCCAGATGCCAAACTTGCTAACCAGTAGACCACAGTAGACATATTTTCTACTTAACAGTCCCATCATTGTGGTTCAGAACAGAGGCCTTGCATCTTGGTAATACACACTGAAGAATGGGATACCCCACATACCCATCCAGCACAACCTTCCCGACCATTCACACTTCCAGAATTTATGTGTGAGAGGTTGGAGGAGGTTTTTAAGTTCAAGCTCTAATTATGCTCACACTTCTAGAGATGACTTTTTTGTTTCTAGACTTTCATGAATTGTGGCACAGCATGCTGAATACTAGTCTCATCACTGAAACTAAGCAGCAATGGGATACATTAGTACTTCGATGGATGACAGCCTCACTGCATTACTTTACGGCTAATGCTAGTAGACCAAAACCCCTTTTGCCCTTGTTCAAACCATTTTTTAAAAAGTGCTTCCAAATGCAAATCGCTCTCCAAGTTATGTAGAATTGCCCTTAACATGTCCTTCCCAAATACGATTCCAACTTAATATATCCGATCAAAGACAAGGCAGACTGAATCCATACCCAACGGCACACAATTGTGCCTGTTACGTTGTAGCTTTTGCCCCAGATTGAAAAAGTGTGACCTAGGTATCAAGAGCATTAACACTGCGTAATGTTATTCAAGTATTATGTTGGACTTTGTTTATCAATACAAATTTACCACCTGAGCTTTTGTAATCAACAGTTAGATCAAGCTGAAGGCGTTTAGCACAAAATACTGACACGTCTGCTACTGTTTGAATTAGGATGGGGGTATATATCTTACTCCAGTTCTTAGAAGCTATGTGAATAATATCCCTCGTGCAAAAGAATTTCTTACAGCAAGACATCGTTTTGTTTATCATTGCACTCTATTCCAATGCTACAACCATTTAAGTTCATTCATAAATTAGTCAAAACAGACTGGATGCCTTTACATGTCTTAAGGGACCACGGTGGGGCAGTAGTTATACACTTGTATCCCACATCTGAGATTCAGAGTTCGAATCCAGGCCTGGCTTCATGCAGAAAAGTTGGTAGTTGCTTGCAGCTGATAGGCAGTTTACAGTACACGACATTGTCCTACTGTATGTACTGGTTTCCTCTGCCCTTCCGACTACCCATCACAATATAGCCGATAATGTACAGGGCATGACCTTAAAAAGCTTAGTAAATAAATAAATTGTACATGCCTTTAAAGATTTTGCTTTCAGGTGTAACAGAATAGCAGAGTTTGCAACAGTAAAGTCTGAGTGAATCAAAAGACATTTTGATTTATAAAATTTTAATCGAACAAGTGCAATCTTTCTATATACAAGGATTAAACTACACAAACAACTAATATAGTAAACTAGTTAGAATATTTGCATTTTTCTTGGCATAAGTTTTCAGAAAGTAAGAACTCTTCAAGGTTTCAATACCTTCATGTTAATCCCAACTTCTTATTAAAATTCTTAGAATAGAAATAAAGACAGGGAATGCTAGTTTATATATTACTAAAGCGCCGAAATTTCTCAGGAATATCTTCAGCCTCAGGGCTGCAATTGCTCTGAATGAGACCATATCTAAACTGTGGATACTGTTTTGTCATGGCTTCTAAAATCTTTACATTTGAAATCTATTGTTAACTTTTCACATTTTGCTGTGAAATTAGCAAGAATTTTACAGCCAAAAATTATTTACTGTTAGATTCTTTACACATTAGACCACACACACTTAATCTAGTAACAAGGCCACCGGTGTAAACTACCTGCTGGTATACACTGCTTTATATTTACAAAAACTGAACAAGTATGTTATCTTTAACCTTTCGAAACAATTGTTTATTGCAACAGGTATGTACACAAATTAATAATAAAATTTAGTCAGTTTTATTAATTCCTAATTAATTCAGGTTTGGGTTTATCAGATGATCACCTTGAATGTAAAAGTTACTGATCACGTTAATGTTTTATCCTTTCTCTCATTTCTTTTTATCCTTTTCTCTTATGTTAAATAATTTTATTTTTTATTGTTATCTGAATTGATTTACCTTAAACAATTCCAAGATGCAAGCTGTTAAATAACACAGAAAATACAATATTTGTTTTGACAGAAATCAAATTATTGACCAGATATATATCATGTTATGTATGTGTCCGGGGAAAGTTTTGCACATTTCTTTAAATATGCAGAGTACTTTGAGGTGTTTTGTTTGTTCGTATTTAGTTTTGTTGCACAGCATTTGTTTTTGCATGTGGCCATTTTGTCAGGAAATTGACATAACATGAATCATCTGGCAGGCACTGTTTTTGTTGTTACAGTATTTACATTAATTTTGTTGATTAGTTTGCTTTCCTTCTGGCAGAAGATTAAACCAAGATACCGAGTTCAAGAAATATATTGGGATAATCGTTTTAAAGGTATGATCGATTGATTGATTGATTCTACATTGATTCCACACATAACCACTACACATACAGTTCATAGAGGTTAATCTTTGTGATTCTGATCGATTACAGATGGCATTTGTTTTCTGTATCCTTTATGTGTATAACTTATCTTAAAATAAAAAAATGGGTCTTATTTTCATCAACTTTAAACTTTGACAAGAAGTTATTGAGCTCTCCCCTTTCAAGTCACTCTATGAATCCAAGTCCAACCCAAAATATGAAATCTGAATAATGTAATTGCTATTTTACAGGTGTCCAGTGTGCTTTTGTGAAGAATTTGGTCAATCTACCAAGCACTTTGCTCCTCAGCTAATAACAACCTTTGTGATCTGACCTTTGTGATTGATTGATTGATTGATTGATTAAAAATGTTTATATGTTAATGGTGGAGTTTTACATCCATTCAACAGCAAGGGTCATATTGGGACAGGGTGTTGGAGTTTAGCCAACACAGAGGTGGTAACCTGAGATTTGATGCCAAACTTAACTTTCTAGGCCATTGAGGACCTTTAACCCTAATCATACTTCTGATAGTTTTATGCATAGTCACTCAAAAGCTGTATATGGCTAAACTATACACACATATTGGTGAGGAATGTGTTTAGTATTCTGCCACTGTGGCCTAGCGGGTAACACACTTGTCTAGGATCTCAGAGGACGTGGGTTCAATCCCAGGTACAGGCAAATACATAGTGGCTCGGATGACCACTTAAAATGGCGGTCCTCTGTCATTGGGTCCTATCCCCAGTGGCAGGTTAAAGAACCTCAAGGACGTTGATAAATGGTCATCCTTGAGCCTCAATCTTCAAGTTAGGGGAATGTCAGTTACTTGTGAGTTGGGGCTGTACCTGTACAGTCGGATTGGTTAAATAGCGCTTTGAGTCCTGTAGTATATGGATATATTGCGCTGAGTATAAATACATAATAATAATAATAATAACCTATGAATTTACAAAGATTACCCTTAACATTTTAGACACATTACTGCGTCAGAAAGAGCGTCAAAGACACGTGAAGCAGCAATGTGAGAAATTTTGTCTTCAGAGGGATATTAACAATATTACAAAACTCGATTTGGATGCAATAGACTTCCTTGTGGATGACGCTCATAAAGCTCTCCTCAAACCAGTGCAGAAAACTGGATGTACTTCGTGGAGAGCATTGTTCATCAATAATGCACCTGGAAAAAAGTTTCAATTGAATTCTTTTGCCAAGAGTCAATATCACACTATTGGTCTTGGTATAATGAAGGAATACTCAAAAGAAGAAGCTTTGTACAGAGTGAAGAATTATTATTCTATTTTGACAGTCAGGCATCCCCTGAGGAGACTAGAGTCCTGGTTCACAAAGAACTACATGAGTTATTCTTGCAAGGAAGGAAGTAATATAAGTGCCTCAAAAGAAAGCATGTTGGCAAAGTTTGAAAGTATTTTTCTGGACTATCTATCAGGCAAGGAGACAGACCTTCACTGGCGCAGGATCTATACACAAAGTTATCCATGTAGGATTCATTACAGGTATGAAGTCTAAATGTTTCTCAGTCGGAGACATTCTTATTCTGTTCAAAGCATTAACCAAAATATAATCCAGGCTGAAGTTGATAAGAAATGGGCAAAAAATACGGAAAAATGGCCCAAATTTCCTTTTTGTGGCCACCATTGGCCCTTGAAGTTGAAATTTCAGGTCACAAAATATATATTTATATCAGCCCTTGCGGATAGATATTACATATAGCATAGTTGAAGCTATAGGTCAGATACTTTTTGAGTTATCACTTCTGACAATCTGTTCAGTGGTGGTGTGAGAAACCTGATATAGGGAAATAATTGTCCCCAAAATTTGAAAGCCCCTACATTGTGTTGTCTTTCTGTTACAGTTACATAGCCAAGACAGAAACAGCAGATGCAGACATGCAGTACATCGTGGAGAAGAAACTTTCAGGAAAGGGCACAATTCAGCACAAGAACCAGCTATTAAATACAACTATTTTACCAGACATTGGCAAGAAGGATAGACATGGTACTCTCTTAGCTCTATTTAGCCGTGTAAAAGACAAAGACAATATAATGAAACAAATGATTGATAAATATTACATAGACATGGCATTATTTGGGTATAATGTCACTCTTTATGATGGAAAATACTATGCAACATGTATGGATGGAAATATGTCATGTTAATGAGAATTATGATTTGCCAAGTTGCTGGTGTAGCCTGAGGAATGTTTCTCTGGAGATTATTTCCAAGAATAGCATAGAAGCTATTATTGTTACCTCCGCAAAGGAGGTAATATTTTCATGACTGTTCGTTTGTCAATTTGTCTGTTTGTTGATAAACAGTGTATGCAAATACTACTGGTTGGAACCTTAATAAAAATAAGAAGATGGATCCTTTTCCAACTTAGTTTTAACATTAAATGTGATCTGGTTCACCATATAGATAAAAAAAATCTGGATTTTCCCATTTTCTTATTTTGACTTGCCTTTATGGAGTTCTGTGCACTCTGAGTGCTGTTATTTTTCTTGCCGTTAAATCATTAATAATTAATTGTAATAAATTAATAAATGATTATTTGCATTGCATAAATATTGATAAATAACACAAATATATAAAATATTATGTAAAATATTATTTCTCCATATTACATAACTATTTTATTCATGCACATAAATAGTATAGAATGAGTGATGAACTCATTTATCCTTTATGAACCAGAATCTGGGCCATTCCAAATTCCATTCTAAGCAGTATTTATATAAGACTTATGCAGATTTTTCTAGAAAAAATATAAACAGAAGCTTCATGTTCTTACAATAGAAGGGCTGTTTTGTTACATAGAATTTTATGAGACGACAAAAAGTTCACTAACATGTTTCAAATGTTACAGCAAAAATATTCTGTTCCATTTTTGTAATTGACTGGAAATAGGTACAACAATCACAATTGAAATTTATTTCACAGGTCACTGTACCTTCAACTCTATCCTGGCCTGCTACCAAGTTTGACTTTTAACATGCTCAAACGTATGTCAGTGACAGAACACTGGTTTAAATTATTCATTCCAAAATAAAGTTTAGCTAAAAATAACAAAATATACTGAATACTTAGACAAAGCCTAAAAGTAATCTACACTTTGTTTGTAAGCATATTTATTTTCAGAGCTCCAATAGCTTCATAGCACACCATACAATTGTGAACCAAATGGAATCAAAGATGATAATTAAACCTATTTTTATCTATTTGAAGCTGGTCCTGGTACTGTAATACAACTACACTGACCCTGTGACCTGATATAATAAAGTTCATTAAAAATATTTGTCATTGTTTGCTGAAATGAAAGCTAGGAGAGAATCTTGCCCTGTACAAAATTCCCCCAAGACAAAACCAGGGGCCGGATTCACGAAAGGTCTCAAGTCTCAAATCTGAGATTTTGGTCTCAAATCTTAGATTTTTCTCAGATGTGAGACCTTTTGCTCAACTGGGATTCACAAAAGATCTCAGGGTAAGATTTTCTCATATTTGGTGTCAAATCTAACACTGCCTAGGGAGTGACTTAAGTTTTCATAAAATAGAGTATATATTATAAAAAGTCACAAAACAATTGCAAAATAAAAATAGTGAAGTATGGCATATTATTTAACTTGTAACACAAAATATGAATATATATTAAGAGTTTTTACAAAAACAACAGTAAACATTTACAAATCATATTTACATGAGTGGCTTGTTTTGCTGTTATGATCAGTTCTTTTAAATGCCAGTACAAATTATAGTAAAAAGACAATGGTTCGCTTGATTGAAAATATTCTAAAATGTGAGTGTATGTGGTAGAGTGGTAAAATATAAATGTGTATACTTTCCACTAATCTCAACAAAATGTTAAATCAGTTTTGATTGGTCCAGACTCAAAACTTGGCTGAAATTTTGATCTGAGCTGAGATTCCTTTCGTGAATCTCAACTTAAGCCGAATCTCAGCTGAGACAAAAATCTCGGATTTGAGCAAAATCTCAGCTGAGATTTGGCTAAGACTTGAGACCATTCGTGAATCCAGCCCCTGCAGAGCTGGAAACAGAACTGTGATTTGGTGAAGCATTACCGACATCATTACACATCTGATACCTCAGAACCTGGAGTTTGATAGTGTAGTGGTTAACACACTTCCTTTTCATCTCTGAGGTCATTAGTTTGTCACCAGGACCCATGTGAGAAAGTTGGCAATTGCTTATCGATACCCAGGGGTTTAGAGTGTGGAATCTGGACCAATTAGTATGCACTGGTATCCTCTGCTTGTAAAAACTATCTGTCCTGAAAAAAACTATACACTGATTAAAAATAAAAATGTTAAATCTGTAAGATCCAAATAAATTAAATTAAAAAAATACTGTGATACCAGGATCAGTACGTTCAAGGATTTTGACAGTATTTATCAAACCATTTTGAGTATTGATAGTTTTTTTTGTCGATTTTTTTTGTTGATGACCCAGCAAAACATATACAGCAGTCCAGAGATGGTTATCATGCATCAGAACATGCCAAGCAATTCCATGTATGTGCAGTTATACCAGTGCATTAAAATCCGACATAACCTATCAAATTTTATTTTTCGTGATCAAAAGTATATAGTGTATCGATCAGAGTGAGAATTAAGCTGGTGACTTTTTCAGTCAGATGGTAGCCACCCCAGTCAGCCTGCACCATTTTTACATCATTGTGCTCTACAAATTATTCCCTTAACCACTGTGTATGCACTTAGAAAATCCTAAATGATCAAAACTAGTGTTCTCAATAAACCCTTTTCAGTAGGACCGGGTATGTAGTGGTTTCAATGGGCAGGTACCCGGCAAAACATTCTAAAACATTGGTGGTGGTTGGCGCCATGTAGCCATGCCTGAACATATAGTGCAATGTGATTTGTGACCATCAATACATTTTTAATGCCATCTTTCAATATTTTCAGAGTGTTTTTTAAATAGTAGGCAACAGTCAGCCCCATTTCCTAATAAGTCTCAGTACTCACAGATGGAACTCTTCAAAGTCTGATATCTTGGCGTCTGTTACGTTTTCCACAATTGGCCAAGTGAAATTATTCATGGACAACCTAAAATCCTGTCTCTTCTGGGATACATTAAAAGCACTGTTTGCCGTGCAGCATCAGTTGTAGTTCCATTTTATCAAAAGCACTAATTTATTAATTAATTTATTTATTTTATTTATTTATTTAATTTTTCGTACTTCACATCACACTTATGTCAGGGCTTCTTCATGCTCTACTGTAAGTTTCAGATTACGCATCTACAACAGGACTGGTGGATCTAGGACAATAGCTCTCTGTAAAGATTTAAACTTTCAATTGCTCCATCTAGCAATGACAGGGAGCTGCAATTACAGCCCTTTTAAGTACAAAAGCCTTTGACGTATGTGATATCCATGCTTGGGAGAATCTCGGCGGGCATAATATGGTTGTAATGAAAACAGCACTTAAAGGCTTGTATGTAAGTAGAACAAACTGCTCAGATAACGTGATCACAACTTGCCTTAGTAACCTCCACCAAGGAGGTTATGTTTTTGCCTGGGTTTGTTTGTTTGTTTGTGCATTTGTGATCAAAATAACTGAAAAAATTAAGGACAGATTTTGATGAAATTTTCAGAATATGTCTGAAAAGGATAATAGGATAAGAAAGGATAAGAATTGATTAAATTTTGGGAGTGATCCGGATCACTATCTGACTCTTCTGGATCTATGACATGTAATTTTTAAAGACAGATAACTCAAAAAGTTATGGATGGATTTTCATGAAATTTTCAGGAAATGTTATAAATGGAACAAGAAACAAGTGATTAGATTTTGCGAGTGATCTGGATCACTGTCTGGATCATCTGGATCCAGGCTTTTTTAAAAGGAAGTTATAGCCAGATAATTTTAAGGTTGATTTTGATGATAGTCCAGTAATTGAGCTCCCTTGGTGGAGGTCTGTGCTCTCCGAGTGTTCTTGTTTAATATTTAATCACTCAATTCTCAGCCTTATGGTAGTGGTTCAAAGTCCATCTCATGACGCAATGACCTTGCATATATGACCTTAGCTATTGAGCTAATACTCTCTTAGCTCTATTTAGCCATGTAAAAGACAAAGACAATATAATGAAACAAATGATTGATAAATATTACATAGACATGGCATTATTTGGGTATAATGTCACTCTTTATGATGGAAAATACTATGCAACATGTATGGATGGAAATATGTCATGTTAATGAGAATTATGATTTGCTAAGTTGCTGGTGTAGCCTGAGGAATGTTTCCCTGGAGATAATTTCCAAGAATAGGATAGAAGCTATTATTGTTACCTCCGCCAAGGAGGTAATATTTCATGACTGTTTGTTTGTCACTTTGTCTGTTTGTTAATAAACAGTGTATGCAAATACTACTGGTTGGAACCTTAATAAAAATAAGAAGATGGATCCTTTTCCAACTTAGTTTTAACATTAAATGTGATCTGGTTCACCATATAGATAAAAAAAACTGGATTTTCCCATTTACTTATTTTTACGTGCCTTTATGGAGTTCTGTGCTCTTTGAGTGCTGTTATTTTTTCTTGCCATTAAATCATTAATAATTAATTGTGATAAATTAATAAATGATTATTTGCATTGCATAAATATTGATAAATAACACAAATATATAAAATATTATGTAAACTATTATTTCTCTATATTATGTAACTATTTTACTCCTATATCATATAGAAATGAGTGGAAGTAACTAATTTATCCTTCATGAACCAGAATCTGGGCCATTCCAAATTCCATTCTAAGCAGTATTTATATAAGACTTATGCAGATTTTTCTAGAAAAAATATAAACAGAAGCTTCATGTTCTTACAATAGAAGGGCTGTTTTGTTACATAGAATTTTATGAGATGACAAAAAGTTCACTAACATGTTTCAAATGTTACAGCAAAAATATTCTGTTCCATTTTTGTAATTGACTGGAAATAGGTACAACAATCACAATTGAAATTTATTTCACAGGTCACTGTACCTTCAACTCTATCCTGGCCTCCTACCAAATCTGACTTTTAACATGCTCAATGTTATATCAGTGACAGAACACTGGTTTAAATTATTCATTCCAAAATAAAGTTTAGCTAAAAATAACAAAATATACTGAATACTTAGACAAGGCCTAGAAGTAATCTACACTTTGTTTGTAAGCATATTTATTTTCAGAGCTCCAATAGCTTCATAGCACACCATACAATTGTGAACCAAATGGAATCAAAGATGATAATTAAACCTATTTTTTATCTATTTGAAGCCGGTCCTGGTACTGTAATGCAACTACTCTGACCCTGTGTCCTTATATAATAAAGTTCATCAAAAATATTTGACATTGTTTGCTGAAACAAAAGCTAGGAGAGAATCATGCCCTGAAGTACAAAATTCCCCCAAGATAAAACCAGGGGCCGGATTCACGAAAGGTCTCAAGTCTAAAAAATATAAGATTTTTCTCAGATGTGAGACCTTTTGCTCAACTGGGATTCACAAAAGATCTCAGGGTAAGATTTTCTCATATTTGGTCTCAAATCTAAGACTGCCTAGGGAGTGACTTAAGTTTTCATAAAATAGAGTATATATTATAAAAAGTCACAAAACAATTGCAAAATGAAAATAGTGAAGTATGGCACATTATTTAACTTGTAACTCAAAATATGAATATATGTTAAGAGTTTGTACAAAAACAACAGTAAACATTTACAAATCATATTTACATGAGTGGCTTGTTTTGCTGTTATAATCAGTTCTTTTGAATGCCAGTACAAATTATAGTAAAAAGACAACGGTTTGCTTGATTGAAAATATTCTAAAATGTGAGTGTATGTGGTAGAGTGGTAAAATATAAATGTGTATACTTTCCACTAATCTCAACAAAATGTTAAATCAGTTTTGATTGGTCCAGACTCAAAACTTGGCTGAGATTTTGGTCTCAGCTGAGATTCCTTTTGTGAATCTCAACTTAAGCATAATCTCAGCTGAGACAAAAATCTCGGATTTGAGCAAAATCTCAGCTGAGATTTGGCTAAGACTTGAGACCATTCGTGAATCCGGTCCCTGCAGAGCTGGAAACAGAACTGTGATTTGGTGAACCATTACCGACAACATTACACATCTGATACCTCAGAACCTGGAGTTTGATAGTGTAGTGGTTAACACACTCGATTCTCATCTCTGAGGTCATTAGTTTGTCACCCAGACCCATGTGAGAAAGTTGGCAATTGCTTATCCATACCCAGGGGTTTAGAGTGCAGAATCTGGACCAATCAGTATGCACTGAAATCCTCTGCTTGTAAAAACTACCTGTCCTGAAAAAAAACCTATACACTGATTAAAAATAAAAGTGTAAATCTGTAAGATCCAAATAAATTAAATTAAAAGAAATAATGTGATACCAGGATCAGTAGGTTCAAGGATTTTGATAGTACTCATCAAACTGTTTTGAGTATTGATAGTGTTTTTGTAGATTTTTTTTTGTTGATGACCCAGCAAAACATACCAAGCAATTCCATGTATGTGCAGTTATACCAGGGCATTATGATCCGACATAACGTCTCAAATTTTAGTTTTCGTGATGAAAAGTATATAATGTATCCATCAGAGTAAGAATTAAGCTGGTGACTTTTCCAGTTAGATTGTAGTCACCCCAGTCAGCCTGCACCATTTCTACATCATTGTGAGGGGGCTCAGTGGTGTAGCGGTTAGAGGTCTCGCCTCTAACCTCTGAGGCCGCCCGTTCGAATCCCGGGCCGGGTGCTTCATGTTGGAAAGTGGGTAGTTACTTGCCGATGCCAGTGGTTTACAGTGCAGTATGCACTGGTTTCCTCCACGTGTAAAACTACCCGTCGCAATATGACCCTGGCTGTTGAACACGACGTAAAACAACAAATAAATCTACGTTCTACATCATTGTTCTCTACAAATTACTCCCTTAACCGCTGTGTATGCACTTGCATCCTGAACGGTTAAACCATTCTCAAATGGTGGTGGTGGTTGGAGTCATGTAATCATGCCTGAACATATAATGCAATGTGATTTGTAACCATCAATACATTTTTAATACCACCTTTCAATAGTAACATTTTCAGAGTGTTTTTTTAAAAAGTAGGCAACAGTCAGCCTCATCTCCTAATAAGTCTCAGTACTTACAGATGGAACTCTTCAAAGTCTGATATGTTGGTGTCTGCTACATTTTCCACATTTGGGCCAGTGAAATTATTCATGGACAACCTAACATCCTGTCTCTTCTGGGATACATTAAAAGCACTGTTTGCCGAGCAGCATCAGTTGTAGTTCCATTCATCAAAATCACTCATTTATTAATTTATTAATTTTTATTGTGTCACATCACAATTTATTAATTTTTCTTGTTTCACATCACACTTATGTCAGGGCTTCTTCATGCTCTTCTGTATCAGATTGCGCATCTACAACAGGACTGGTGGATCTAGGACATTAGCTCTCTGTAAAGATTTAAACTTTCAAATGCTCCATCTAGCGATGACAGGGATCTGCAATAACAGCCGTTTTGAGTACAAAATCCTTTGACGTATGTGATATCCATGCTTGGGAGAATCTCGGCGAGCATAATATGGTTGTAATGAAAACAGCACTTAAAGGCTTGTATGTAAGTAGATTTCCTATTGTAAAAAACGGCTAAGATAACATGATCACAATTTGGCTTAGTTACCTCCGCCAAGTAGGTTATGTTTTTGCCTGGGTTTGTTTGTTTGTGCATTTGTGAACAAATTAACTCAAAAACTTAAGGACAGATTTTGATGAAATTTTCAGAATATGTCTGAAAAGGTTATTAAAGGAAGAAATGATTAAATTTTGGGAGTGATCCGGATCACTGTCTTTATCTTCTGGATCTATGACATGTAATTTTTAAAGACAGATAACTCAAAAAGTTATGGATGGATTTTCATGAAATTTTCAGGAAATGTTATAAATGGAACAAGGAACAAGTGGTTAGATTTCACGAGTGATCTGGATCACTGCCTGGATCATCTGGATCCAGGCTTTTTTAAAAGGAAGTTATAGCCAGATAATTTTAGGGTTGATTTTGATGATAGCCCAGTAATTGAGCTCCCTTGGTGGAGGTCTGTGCTCTCCGAGTGTTCTTCTTTAATATTTAATCACTCAATTCTCAGCCTTATGGTAATGGTTCAAAGTCCATCTCATGACGCAATGACCTTGCATATATGACCTTAGCTATTGAGCTATTGACTATCAAGTTAACTTATGGTCCCTCTCAGACTTGATTTATCACATATCTGAATTTTCCTCACCTTACACAACGCCAGATGTAAGCACTGAAACTTACACAGGAAATATTTGTTTTGGCAGAAATCAAATTATTGAACAGACATAAATCATGTGGTGTATATGTTTAATTAAGGCTTTTTACTGCAGCTTGTAAAAGTGTAAGCTTATGAAAGCTTGTAATACAGATCTCACTAAAGTTTTTTTAATATATTATTTGAAGTAATAATATTTGTTCAAGTTTAATTTTTGTGGTGAATTTTGACGATAATGTTGCACTTATTATCTATAAAAAACAGGGCATTGATATAATATGAATCATCTGAGAAATACCCTTATTGTGGCTGTAATTCTTGCATCACTTTTGTTGGCTACTTTGAATCCATTTTGGCAGAACGACACAATGGAATATGTGCGTCAAGAAATATATTTGGATGATCGTTTTAAAGGTATTTTTTCTACATATAGTGATTGACTGGTTGACTGACTGATTGATTTACCATGGATATCAACACAATATAAACATCCATATCTTGATAGTAATTGAGGAGTGTATTGTACACCAGGGCCCGTATTCACGAAAAGTCTCAGCCAGGGCTTAGGCTAAAAGTTGAGAATTTTGTCTCAAGTTTCTGCCCAAAAACTGCTAAGACGTCTTAGACTTAGTGGTATTCACAAATAATTTAAGACTGGTCTTAGGCTTAGCCTAGGGCTCAACTTTAAGACTGGTTGGTAGTGGGCTTAAATTATGTAAAGAGGACTTAAATATGGCCGCCATAAACTTTTCTCCACTTCAAAATTTGAAATGGCTGTAAATAAAGTATAATTATGCAGAACACCTCACTAAAGCAGTTTTGGGGAAGTTTATATGTGGTAACAAGGTTTTCCATTTCAAAACAGCACTTTTCCTTAGATAAAATGCATTAAATGGAGGATATATGTCATCAATAGTGTATTTTGAATAGAAAAGAAAGCTAAGTCGCCAATAGCTAAGTCACCCTTTGTGAATACGGTTTTAAGGCAAAACTTAGCTGAGACAAAAGTCTTAACTTTAAGACTGGATTTAAGCCTAAGACCTAGCTAAGTCTAAGACCTTTCATGAATACAGGCCTGGGAAATCAATATTAGAGAGTTTAAAATACCCGTACACGTGATGACATGTGCGCCAAAACTACAAGTACAGGTACACGTTCCAGTTGAGGGGGTTTTCAGTTAAAATACATGTTTGGTATTGATGAGAGTGAAGGGACTAACTATTCACTTTTTTATATTTATAATTTTATTGTTAATTCACAAGTGACCAAAACACTGCACTTTCACATTCATCACCTTAAAAAGTAAAACACATATGGTAAGAAAACACAAAAGCAAAAATGCCAACACTAACATAAAGTTTCATCAAAGATCCAAAACACATGAAAATTCTTCCATGCCCACACCCATACCAATATTAAATAGTTTGCACCTTCATAGGCCATAGTTTTATACAGAAATACCAAGGTTTTACAAGATTTTTAAACAGCACTTTTTACCATGAAAGGTTGTCCTGATTTAATTTTTTTATATAAATAAGGTTTAAACGCATATTAAACTCCCACTTTTCTGCAATATTCATGTATATAATCTGTTATAAAATATAGAAAACCACTTTTACTTTATCAGTTTTGATGAACTTCAAAACACCTCTTCCACGTTGTAAAACTTCAAGCTAGAAGAAATGATTGAAACCCACGACTAAAGAGAAGGAATACAAGTGTGTCACTTCTTCTTATACCACTGTTTACCCCCAATCATATTTGGTAACTTATTGCCAATGTAGTGATACTGCTGGTGAAAATAAAACTTTTTTTTGTATATTCATAATCTGCATAGTACAGAAGCTCTAAGATGCCAAACGTGAAGCTAGTAACTTGCATATAGGACTTAGTAAGTTGCATGTACAATCAATAAGTCATACATACAGGTTAGGTATTCTTACATTATACTTAACAGTAAGACAAAACATATGTAGTTATTAAGTGGTACAAGGGGCCAGGGTGAAACAGGTGGTAAAACATTGACCTCCCACCTCTGAGATCAGAGTTTGTATCCCAGCCTGACCTCATTTGAGAAAGCTGGTAGTTGATTGCCGTTGGTCAGCAGTTTACAGTAGAGAACCTTGATCAACTGTATGTCCTGGTTTCCTCTGCCCTTCTAACTACCCATCACATTATAAAAGATAAGATACTAGTCGTGAGTGTAAAACACTAAATAAATAGATATTAAGTAATACAGTAGAAGCTCTATTATCTAAACAGGTTCCTTTGGGTAATAGAAAGTGGAAAATATTGTACTGTAAAAAGCCCTCTAAAACAGATAAGGTTCTATATGGATAGACTCCACATATTGTATTGAATTGTATTATATTTATTTATACGCAGCGCAATGTCTCCATGTATTACAGGACTCAAAGTTCTATTTGGCCCATATGACTGTACAAGTGCAGCCCAACTCTAAAATTACTGACATTCCCCTAACTGAAACACAGAGGCTCAAGGATGAGCATTTTTCAACATCCTTGAGGTTTTCTAACCTGTCACTGGGGATAGGACCCAATGACAGAGGACTGCCATTTTAAGTGATCATTTGAGCCACTATGCATCTGCCTGTTCATAGGTTTGAACCCACGCCCTCTGTGTTCCTAGGTGAGTGTGTTACTCACTAGGCCACAGTGATATATGTTGATATGAAGTGCATTCAAACCAAGGACCACAGGTCATAGCTAACTTATCAAACACCAAACTTGTTAACCAGGCAGCCACTGAAGCCTGTCCAGTTAGTAGGTGATCCCAGGACAAACTGTGGCAAGGTCTAACAAACTTGTCCCATGAAACATTCTGTAAACTTTAAAAAAACATTCTAGGCACCAAGAACACTCAGGGGTGCATACCACTGCCACTGACCAGCACCTCTATCATTGCTTATTAGCGCAATGATTAAACAATCCTTTAACAATTTGTATCTAGATGGTGAATTGGATTATCATCAAAATCAGCTTATCAGTAACTTGTACCATTGTCGACATTTTCTGAAAATTTTTATCAAAATCGATCAATAACTGAGTTATTTTGCAAGCAAATAATGCATCCTGCAGCAATACCACATCCTACACTGCGGGATAAGTATCTCAGTAGTATGTGGCATTATCAACCTGCTAATCCAAGCGTAATTCTGTTTTCTAAAATAAGGGTTAAATAAACAAAAAAGTTGTACACAGTGTGTGCCACAATTGGTGGTGTTGTGATAATATTGGACTATACGTTGTCAGGTAATAGCAGAATTGTGTTCACCCTTGCACAGACATTTATGATGAATGTATTCAGTCCTGAGGTACTTTCTTAAACTAGACAACTTTTTAAAGATTACTTATGACATTTTAGACATATTATTACGTCAAAAAGAACGTCAGAAAGAAGTGAAGCAGCAGTGTATGAATTTTGGTCTTCAGGCAGATATTGAGCCAATTGCAAAACTCCGTTTGGATGGTATAGACTTTGTTGTGGATGATACACATAAAATTTTACTCAAATCTGTGCAAAAAACTGGATGTACTTCTTGGAGAACGTTGTTCATCAATAATGCACCAGGCAATGAAGGGACATTTAGCACTTTTGAGAAGAGCAAATATCACACTATTGGTCTCGGTTTACTGAAAGAATATTCAAAGGAAGAAGCTTTGTACAGAGTGAGGAACTATTTTTCTATTCTGACAGTCAGGCATCCCCTGAGGAGGCTAGAGTCTTGGTTCATGAACAACTATATGGGACACTTTCATAAGAAAATGGGTAATATTACAGTTTCAAAAGAGGAGGTACTGGCAAAGTTTGAAAAGCTTTTTATGGACTACCTTTCAGGCAAGGAGTTAAACCGTCACTGGTATACCATCTATACACAAAGTTATGCATGTAGGGTTAATTACAGGTATGACTTTCTTTGTTGCTGTATCATTAAATGTGTATATTAGAGGTATGTAGTGTGAAAGTGGCAATGGTGAGATATCATGTGACAAATCTCGTCTCGCCAAAAAAACACAGTCCATGCTTTTCTGTTAGTTCTTTCACTTTTCAAACCTTTGCAATCAATAACAAGGGGAATATTGAGGCCTTCATAATAAGTCCATTCCATTTCATCTTAAAATAACAAGGGTTTACTAAATTTTAAACTGCAAAAAAAGAATCAGTGCCAATGATGTCCTATCAGTATTTTTTAACATTCAAAAACCAGCTACATCAATATTAAGGAAGATGCAAGGCTTTTAGGCAAGTTGACCCCTTTGGACTTTGAAGAAGTGTAAACTGACCCAGTCAAAATAATTTGTAGTCCATAATTACCAACAAACTATTTTGACATTCCAAACTCCTAAGATCAGCAAAAAGGATATACAAGGTTTTTACAGGTAGATGAAATTGTATGACCCTGAGGCACTGATGAACAAATGGTGCTTAAGGGTAACTACTAAATATAAATTCTTCTTGTTTTTTCTCCTCCACTGAAAATTTCAATGGCTATCACAAAACATGTTGTTTAGAAGTTCTCAGAGGATGGACTTTTGGCTGTATTATACACAGTATTCAAAACATGATGCAAGCTACCATGCATAAATTAGATCAAAATATGCAAAAAAGACAATGACCTTTTCATGGTCACCATTAGCCTTGAAATAAAAGGTTGAGGTAATAAAGAAATAATTGTTGCCCTGGCACCTATATATTTAAAAACGTTTAAAAGCTTTTGATCATAAACATTTTAAGTTACTGTGTATGAACGATAATACCTATACCAGTGACTAGATGAGTTCAAAAACAATACAGCCCTAATACTTGTCTTGGAATGTGATTATACTATTTTTGTTGTGCACAGTTCAATGAGAGATATTTTAAGAAAATTTTTCATTGTCTCAAATAACTTAGAAGCCACTTAAATTTTATTGTCCCTCTGTTACAGTTACATAGCCAAGACAGAAACAGCAGATGCAGATATGCAGTACATCTTGGAGAAGAAGCTGTCAGGAAAGAGTACAATTGAGCACATGAACCAGCTATCAAATACAACTATTTTGCCTGACATTGGCAAGAAAGGGAAATATGGTACCCTCTTAGCTCTGTTTAGTTATATAAAACAAAAAGAGAAAATGATGAAGAAAATGATTGATAAATATTACATAGACATGGCATTATTTGGATATAATGTCACTCTTCATGATGGAAAATACTATGCAACATGTAAGGATGGAGAAATACCATGCTAATGAGAATAATGTGTCTGTAGACCGATATTTGGCCTTGAGTTTTTCTTTGATGCACAACCCCCTAGTGCCACTAGATGTGGTGGCTTAGCAATTTTGGCAATGTGGGGTATAACACATGGTCTTTATGATGGGGCAAGACTGCACACACCAACTGCCTTTTAAGGATCCATTGCAGTCCCTTTTTTAATTACAAAGAAAACAACATGTTGCTGGACTGAATTTTAAACATGTTTTCATATAATATCCGGAACAGTGCTTCCAAATAGGCAAAGTGTTCTTTGTATGAATTCTGGTAAACTTCAAAGTCATGTGGAAACAGAAAAAGAGTGCAAAAGATGTGGCTGGAGCATTTGTCAATCTACAGGGTACACACACATACACTCAAAGATCGATGAGGCCAAAGATCCAGGATGAAATTGCCAAGAACCTTTTTTCAAAATATCAAGACACAGTTAAAAGTTTAAGGATTGCTTTTTTAGATACTAGATGTAGATGAATATTATGTGTTTGAGCATAGCTGACAATATAGCCATAGAGAATTTGCATAAATGTACCTGCAGTATCAATATGTTATGCATAGAAAGATGCCCATAGCACACCTAAAACACTTCAGAGAAACAAAGAGCTAGTAAACTTTTAAAAGGCATGTGAAACCTTGACTATGGCATATTGATAGCAGAGGTACAATTACTAATAACTTAATTCACTTCTTTCAATTAAAGATTAATTGTTCTTGTTGTTAATGTCCCATAATATGGCCAACACCTGATTTTATATTATAACAAGCCCTCAGCAAATCCCATATGTTTGTACACGTTTGATTGGAATTCAAGACTACAGAGGTGAGAGGCATGAGTACTGCTAAACTTGTCAACAATGTGACAACTGAATCAAGGATGTACACCACTTGATAACCCATCACTGGCAAAATGTAAGTAACACTGAGGAAAAAGCATGAAATCTTTGCATGATGAAGCTGTATTATATTTTTGTACCCATGAAACCATTCATATTAAAAAAAAACACTGATATTCAGTTCAGAATATTTTTAAAAATTTTTTGGACACAAAGATACATTAAATTTTTCTCGTGAATTGTAAATACAATAATATATTTAAATTATTTAATATTAATGGTTACATCAATATAAATTCTGGAGATTGTCAATGACACTGTTTATTCAGTTGTATGTTGCGTGTTGAGAATTATGTAACTTTTTTGTAATTCACAGCTTTAAATGCAATAGAAGTTATTGATGATTCAAAATGGTGTGCTGATCTTAAATGCTTGGCATACATATTAAAATATAATTTAGCTTGAAATTAATCTTTATAATTCAGGATCCATGTTCCCTGACGTTATTGTAATAATCCTAATCTTTGTCTTAAAGCTAAGACGTTTGCCATAACTTTAAATAAAATTAAGTTATGAAATTTCTCTTAGTCTTATGTTGGTCTTACCCTTTATACGACTTGCTTTGTTAATGGCTATTCTTGCAAGTTCTTTATTAAGACATGAGGACTGATAAGCTAAGAGTATTTACCTTCAGTGAATACAACCTTTGGTCAAACAATTAGACAAGAAAACTATATGGCATAACAACAGGTAGTGTCCCTACCGTAATCAATGGGTAAGTGTTAGAGAATGACAGCATTACTTGGGTTAAAAAGTATAGTGAACTGATAAGGCAATATTCTGACATCTGGGATTTCAAAACTCATCAATAGTCTCTAGCTTTACCAGATCTGGAAAATCTTCAATCCAGAATCTGTAGTGATCTAGCTGGTCTTCAGGCTCTGTTTTCACCTGTGTATCTTCTGAAAACTCCAGAAACTCTTTCGCATCCTGTGTATATTGAGGCCAGTATACTGGTACTTCTGAACCCTCATTAGGATTGCTGAAATATGTGATCTCAGCTATATGTAAAATGTTTGCAGTGGTAATCTATCTGAATTTGACGTCACATCTGTTATTGCCACTTTTAACATATTATATGGGAAATCAAAAGTAAGTAGATAAAGAGAATAAAGAGAAGTGAGGATATTCAAACAGGGCAGCTAGAATTGTATCAACAACCAGTGAATATACCAGTATAACCCCTGTTCTTAAGAAATTGTATTGGCTTACTGTTGAATATTGCTCAGTGTATAAAACAGCCACACTTGTTTACAAGTGTCTTCGCACTGATTTCCCCAAATATTTCGCTTAATATTTTCTTTTTACAGTATTTCTTATAGTACCAGACACAGTCAAAGTGTTGGTAATTTCCTTATTATACCAAAGTTTCATCCATCTGCTCAAAAGCCTGTAAAACAGTTTGGTTAAAGTTTTGCTTCTGACACTTCACTGTGTGGAATGCTCATCCTCATGAGGGATATTAAGTGCTATAAAAGTCCAAATAGAATAAGAATTTTTTAGAATGTTTGGTATTTTATTATTTTATCCATTAGCTCTTACTGTTGACATATGTTAAAATTTTAGTCTCATGGTAATATGCAGGATGCAAAGACACAATCCTAACATGGCCTTAGCTGTATGAAATGGATATAAAACCTAGAAGAGTGTATATTGGTACATTTTTGTGGAAGTGAGAACTTGTAAAGAAATGCAAATATGAAAAAAAAACATGGGAGGAATCACTGAAGCACATGAAGAAAAAAGAACACCTCCACAAGGCATGATAAATAATAATAAGTGAATTAGAAAATCCGGATCTTTGATACCATGATTTTTTGTTCAGACACTATAAGGTAGTTTATCCACCAATACAAAATGGTATCCATAGCTATTTCACTTAAAATACTTTAACTGTATTCGTACCTCCATCTGTACAATTTATGCTATGCCCTCTATCACACTGCAGGTTGTGTTGCCTTTATCCAAAATTACCGCCAAACACAAACATAGAAATTTTGAAAAGTTACAGACAACTTTGTGGGTGGCCAAGGAAAGTACAAAATACTGTATAATGCATAGTATGACATGACACTGCAGAATGTGTTATTGTACAAAAATTCCTTCAAAGCCTGGACAACACAATCTTTAGTGTGATAGGTCAAAGGTCAAAGTGGGAGGGTTTAATGTCCTATTCAATAGCCAGGTGTAGCATGATAGAGTATTAGATTGATACTCAAATGTAAATAAGAGCACATACACTGCTATAATAGAAGTAGAGATGAAATACATGAATGTGCATTTCCTTCTTACCCTGTCTTTGCAAAGTTTGTATAATAGGACATAATCACTGAGCTCATGTTTTTGTCTTCCTCACTAAATTCTTCTTGCAGCACATATTCTCTCCAGTCCTTCAAAAACAGATTAAGCTGCATTTAAAAAATCACACAAGATAGTATATATTAAATTTCTAGAATATTTCATTTTTAGCTTCCTACAGAAAAAGGTTTTGTTTAGATTGGTCTATTCATAATGCACAATGATGGAAGAAAATATGTTAAAATTAAATGTTATAGGCTTGTTATCTTGATATATGATACAAGAGGTTAATGATTGTATATATGGGCATCAGTGGCTGAATGGGTGTTTACTAATATACTTATGCTAATCATGCATCAGTAGTGAAACAGTACTTTGGTGTGTGCATTGCAGAGCTTTGAAAATTAAGAATACAGCAAATTACACAACGAATGTGCAAGAGATGGATTTGAACGTGTCTTATAACAGACACCACGTGGATTTCACTGACGCCCTGTTCCAATGCAACCCGACCTGTTAAAAACATGTTAACCCCCTAACTATCATGAGTGTTATGATGTATTTGTGTCACATAATTTGTCCATTATATTCATGATTTGGGTTTGACAACTTGTGCAACTAACAGATCTTAGGTGGGTTTGATAGGCTCTTACTCATGAAACATGTTTGCTTTTGGGTAATGCAATTGTTAGTAGTTGAATGGACCACTGTAATTCACTTTTTATGAGTCTTGCTAAGTCTAACCTATGCAGGTTGTAATATAGCCAGAACAGTGCAACCAAAATTGTATCTAATATAAAAATCCAGTTACTCTTCATATTTTGATGCATATCTTTCTCCATTTACTAATCTACAACACTAGGAAGTGTCAAGTTGAGGTAAACTTCTTGCTACCCATAGTTTTGTTCATTTATTCATAAACGAATGAAAAAATTTGATTACAGTTTTGCTTTTGAAGTACCTCCAGTATAGAACGAGTTGTTTGATGACATTAAGGCATCCGACTCTATTGTCTCTCTGAGAATAAAACTTATGCCTTGCATCTTGCTTCAAGCATACTCACCATACCCTCTTCATTAGACATGCATCACCAATGTACTGATAAGTGTACTTGTCCTGAATTTTGAAAATGGAAACTTTTTCCTGTTAAAGCTTGTGGTCTACTTTTTGGTGGAGATTAAGTGCTCTAAAACTTGGTTGGAATTAGTATGGACATTTTAAAGAATTCCTGTTACTACTGCTCATTGGGAGGGGCCACGGTGGTGCAGTGGTAACATGCTTACCTCCCACCTCTGAGATCTGAGTTTGAATCCCAGTCTGACCCCAAATGGAAAAGCTGGTAGTTACTTGCTGTTGGTTGGCAGTTTACATCACAGAACCTCGACCAACTTTATGCACTGATTCCCCTGCCCTATCAACTATTTCGTTAGAATGTGCGTGACGTAAAACACTAAATACATAAATAAAATAAGAATTGATCAGTCGACTTACCAGTGTTAATGGTTAAAATTGAGGTTTTGTGTGTCAATAATTTTTATGTGAAATACCTTGAGAAATTCTTCTCCAAAGACCATGAAGAGATCGTCTGAATGGTCAGCAACCACCCAGGGGTGGTCCACAGGCTTGATGCCTTGCAGAAAGGAGTTTGGGTAGGCATACTGGTACATATATGTGGCCCCAGAAACCCTGTAAAATTATAAACAGAAACATGCCACAGAAAATGAGTGTATTTGGTCTTGCCACAGGTAACTTACTGATTCAGTCCACTTTTCAATTTTAATTATTTATTTTATAATACTGTTCAAGTACAGTTTGTGTCTCAGAATATCTTTTTGAGAATAAATTTTATGTATTTCCAAATCACTGACTTTTTGTAGAAAGAGGGAAAAACCTCAATTTCGATCTTTGCCAAATCATTGGTTCTGTAATTGATGTAGTTTAATAACTTATAGCCAAAAAACTCTACATATTTTAATTGATTAATATATAGATAATGGCCAAGTGGCGCTCCATTATGTAAACTTAATGGCCCGAGGCCCTGAAAGGGCCGAAGTGTCATTAAGTTTACATAATGGAAGCACCACGAGGCAATTATCTATTATAAAACCCTGTAAATTAAAACCAATTTATTAATTCAATAATTTAACACCTTGTACCAAATTATCAGCCTAGAAATCTTTGCAATGTTTCCTTTAGTGTGCATACCATATGGGGCTTTCACTAAATTATTTCTATGTTTTTTTTTTATATTTCAATACACAATCAACATTGTTTCACCATATTTATCACTGGTTTTTCTTTATGAAAAATATAATTTTGGATAAAGCTTGAAAAGTTTTAATATAATCTCACTGCCACAAAATTTAACCATGGATAATGATAATCGATAAAATATGGATCTGTGACTTACAGAAAACACTTTCCAGCAAAAATTAGACTGCTTACTTAACAATGCTGTGGATAATTTGTTGTGGTGAGTGTTTCATGTTACTTTATTAATCTGTGCTTATTAAGAGAGTAAGCTATTATTTTTGCGTTTCAGGCATTGAAAGTACTAGAAACTGGAGAATTACTTAATTGTTTTATTTTGTATTGAAGTGTTTGGATTCTCAAGATTTTTATTTTGTGTGCTTCTTTGTCTTAATTTGGAATCAAGGAAAAATGCCTCCTGGAAAGATTGTCTCCTGGAAAAAAGCCTCATGAAAAGAATGTCTTCTCCACATTTTGTATTTCAGTAATACCTCCTATAAAAATTAATCCACAACATTAAGAACAAAATTCATTTCAACCACAAACAGTGTATCATTTTAGAAGTATATAACAAACTGTAATAAGGTAAATTAAAATCTTTGTTTTGAACTTAAAACATTGCAAATTTAAATCAAATATAAACCCAGCAGTAATGCATTTCAGTACTGCATTTTTTGCATTATGTTTTTTTTTCTTATTTCACTTGAGTAAATTTTGAACCACTAAAAACACTCCTTTTAATATAGTATGATGGGTTAGATTTTCACAGTGAGTTTGTTTGAAAGTTAGCTGCTCCTTCGATTAAGTTCACAGAAGATTATTGTGAAAAGTTAGATTGTAAAAAAATGCAAAGAATAAAAAAATATCCAACTTTATAAATTAAATTGCTTGTTTTGTATTTGTCAGGAGACATCATTTTTTCAATATAGCATTTTTCCATGAGGTATTTTTCTATGAACTCTGATTGTCATTCAGAATTGAAAAGACTTTGTAAATGTACCCACCGAACTAAATAATATGAAAGAAGTTGTGAAAATATTTCTATATTGAATGCATTGTGCTGAGGATGACTGCCAAATACTAAGTACCCTTTTGTTCTTGACAGACTGGCCATTGAACTAAACCACAATCCACTGTTAGAAAATAATGTAATGTTAACTCTCCATTATGCAAAAATAATGGAGAGTTGAGACAATGGAAGGGTCACCCATCTGGGTTTTATTAATTTATATCCTCAGAAGAACTACCATTAGTGAGAATATTAAGAGTTTAAGTTTACAAATATAAACACCATGAATATCTTGGCTGCACTATACTACATGAAAGGTTCAAAACAACCAAGGTCAAACTGTAGTATTTATGTGTATTGCAATTGCTGTAGTGGGTCCTAGGTATTGAATAACTTGCACTAATTACCCAACTTTAACTTTAAGAGTACAAACAAACTAGAATACTAATCATTCATGCAAATTATCAACACAATTTTGAAAGACAAACTAGCAGACATGATATTTGTGCAATCACATCTCCCTGTGCTTTTGATGAAAATAAATTTTATCAAAGTAATTACTTGTCACACCAATCATATTTCAGACCTGACCATAAAGACAAGTTGTATTGGAAGCATATGCTTATATGCTCCTTGATGGAGACCAATTTGAAAAATGATGAAAATTACATTGAGTGGTGAAGTGCCTCATAGTGTTGTCCAGTATGGAAGAAGAAATCTGTGTACAGTTCACTGACGGCTTGAGTCCTGGGCACAGTGTCGTTCACAGCAATATCTGATTAAATATAATGCATAAAATATATTATACTATGTAGACCGGTTATATCATTTCATCTCTGTTTGAAAATACATAGGTAATAAATGTTATTGCGCTACATTATATTTGTCAAATAACATAGATGATACCAGATGAAACATCAAATCTAAGGCCATGGGTTAAAATCTGATCTTAAATCTGTATTTGTTTCTCATTGTCATAAAATTTGTCAAAGATATTTTTTTCTATTTTCACTAAATGTCCCAAAGTATTTTCTTGAGTATTACTAATATAAGACTGCTAATGTCCCATTCACACTATCCAGGTGGTAAAATCCGCAGTTAAAAGTTTTTGACAAAGCAAAGTATGATTCTTGGTGTGCTTTAGGCCTTCAACTTTGGGCTTTAGATAGTTTATGAACTTAGACAAAAAATTTTTAAATAGAGCACAAAAACCTGGATATTGGTCAATGAGTGCTTGTTTGATCTCTTCTTCATCTCCCTTGTAAGGACTGAATACATATCCCAGAAATGCTTCAGTTCTCTCCAACGTTTCAGCCATGTTGATTGTTACATTGGGGTTGTTCGGGGGCTGTGATAACACTGCAAAAGCTGCGTCATTTATGACTGCCCCTGTAATAAGGTCAAGGTCACTGGGTGCAGTCTGGTTCCAAGCTATGGCTGGATGGACTGGGATGAACTGGCCATCTATCACAGGTACAAAATTAGGCTGTTGTTGTCTGAAGAATCAAGTACAACAATGCAATGAATTGATTGGACTTGATTAAACTTGAATTTTTAGGCGTGAGCCTCAGTAGAGCTCGTGCTTGTAGGAATCACTGGTGTTTTTTTTTTTGTCTCCAGACTTTCATCAGCTATGGCGCACCGTGATCAGTATTTGTCTGCTCAATGAAGCAATGGACAATGGGCTACTTTAGTACTTGGATGGGTGACCGTCTGAGTTCTAGACCAGCTTTGGGATGTGTCTGAGTTGGAACTTCTTTGTGTCACCAGACTTTCGTAAATTCTAGTGCACTACTCATGTCTCTGATGGCTTTGCACTTGCGCTAGGGGACTGAAACACCTTTCGGCCTTGTTCTTTTAGCATTTTGATTGATTTTTGATTAGTGCTGCTTTTAACACATTATCCGTGTCATAGTATGACAGGTATTTGAGGGATGGAGGAAGGCAGTCAAACATTGTCAAGCCAGCACCAAATGACTCACTTCAGGTCAGGGTCTGGATTTGAACACACAACCTGGGAGAAGACAGGTGGGTGAATTTCCTACTTTGCCAATATCACTTTCCATATATGTTTTGGGCTATATTTCCAAGGTTATAGTATAGCAAAGTATATCCAATTGTATTAAAATCATATAGATTGGTATTAAAGGTCATACTCACTTGTGATTACTCAATGTGTGTTACAAGGCATATCAAGTTGTTCAAGTCTAATCACAAGTGTTGGGATGCATTTGCATTTTCCCACCTTTTATGGTAACTTTTGGCATATTTGATAATTTAAATAGTCTCAAAGTTACAGGTTACATAGTCTTACAAATATTTTTAGAAAAGTGACACTCATTTACACAAAATCAACAAGGGCCTCTAGGGGTGTTAAATATAATTTTCTGGTCTATATTTCCTGATATTTAGGTAAAATATATTTTGTGGTGGATTATAAAAATGGTAAAATTTACTCTGTTGGAAAATGTTAAAGTGTAATTAATATGTTGATTCCTTAGTTGTGTCAGCACTTAAAGCAGTGAAAAAAATGATGAAATATGGCCCACTGAAGATAAATGATATAAAAACACATGGGCTACCTTTCAGATCTCTGCACATACATTTGTGCCACTTTTCCTTGGGGATGTCTTTCACAGCACTAGAACACCATACAGAATCATTTTAAATCATTACAATGCCATAACCAGACCACTCTATGGACAACTCAATAATTACTTAAATAGAATGACACTAAGAGCTCCCCAGTAGTTGATCTCATGTGGATTCATCTCCCGCAAGCAGCTGACTAAGGCAAAGGAATCATTGAGAACTGGACAGCCGAATGTCCGTCCTAAAAGTTCTGTGGAATCAGCTACCCCACCTGGTTGTGCGACACCTATGTATCCAGCAGTTGCACCACTGATGCAGATACCTGTGAGATAAACAATGTCAATATTTTCAAGGCCATTGCTTCAGTAATAATCTAGTCTTACTTAAGGCTCACTCTTGTACACAAATGCTTGGTATTCATAGAGCACTTGTACAGGTTAGGAGATATAAGCTCAGCAGACACTATGCTGATGTTACAAACCAGTACGTGGTTACAGAGTACATGTTTCAAACTGAAACTTGTTAAACTTAGTTTGTACATTTCCCCATTTTTACAAAGAAACTTGAGCCTAAAGCAAGGCTAGTAATAATCCATCACTGGACAGACTTCAGCCAGAATTATAGTCCAATTGGCAGTTTAGTACTATGCAGGTGACGTATAAGCTCTTGAGGCATTTTATAACTGTATACAAGTTACCAAACATACCTTCTGGTGTTTAAATATTCAACAGCAAATCCCAACAGAGGTCAACTGTTCACAAAGGTTATGCTTGTTTCAAACAAGTGTAGATTTGGAGGCAACTTACTATATATATGTTAGTCTTTATTTTAGCAACAGATTTGGCTGACGAATTTTATTGAGTGATTTCAAATCTTCCTATAACTCTTTCTTTTGGGCTTCAAGTGTATAAGCATGATGAATTCTGTTTCATATTTCAGGGTGCAAGGTGACAACTGATCGGATTTAAGCCACTCAAATTGACATATTTAGTACAGAGTTACAATAAGTTTCCTTGTAAGTACTCCATTGAACATGTAACGTTTCCTCTCTTTTAAATCCTGTATTTAAAATGGTGATAAACCCTATTAAACGTATAATACACTCAGTCAGAAATGTGAGATTCACAACAGTATGTTGTATGTGCTAATGAGGAAACCCTATTTAATTTCCTTATCATGTTTCAAAATTTTTCACACATTTGTGAAATTTCAGACGCAAGCTTTTTTTTTTCAAGCTTTTGTTTATATTGTGTTCATTTTAAAGGGTGCCCCCACCCCAGTGGTGATCTTTACATACTGTAGCAAATTTCCCACTCCTTGGTCTAACCCCCATCTCACCTCTAGCTAACAGTCCCTGAGTCTCTGGAGATATCATCACATGACTTGTTAGAGATCCACCAGCTGACTGACCAAACACTGTGACTCTGTCAGGACTACCACCAAATGCTGCAATGTTATCTCTCACCCACTCTAGTGCTAACTTCACATCCCACAGACCATAATTACCAGGTGAAGCTTCATCCTCTTAGAAACATTATTGTAATGATAAAAATAATCTTGTGATTATTGTAATGAATCTTGCGATGTTGTTACAACAAATGTTTGGCTTTGTAAATATATTTAATACTGGTTCAAGATCAAGCTGGCTTCTTTGCCATCATTTTATATTTGTTATTGGCAACAATAGACAGATTTATCTACTTTGTTAGCGGATTACCAATGGTAAGTTAATTCATTTGATGTATTGAGCTTTTTACTTTGACACCTTAAAAATGGGTCCCAAGCAGAACAAAAATGTAAACTTTAAATACAATAAAACCTTTGTTATTGAGACAGGTTTGGACATTGATATTTTCTTTTGGTGATATAAGGTTCACAAAATTTTTTAAAAGGCATTTTAGTATAAAGTAACAGAAATACAAATTTGAGGCAGCAGAAATGTATTCATTAAATCAAATATTCGGATAATGTAAAGTTATATAACAGAGGTGCTTCTGCAACACTTCTCAAATCTTTTCAAGGCTGGTTCTTCATTACATAATGGCCAAATCCTCCCTTGTAATGAATGGAATGGCCTGGTTGTTCATAACTTATTATTTTGTTCATAATACTATCAATAATGCTTAAATGTTTTATCACGTTGCAGCAGAAGAATTAACTGCCTCCAAAACATGGTTAAGGCAGAACTGTACCACGATTTAAGGCAATCGACCATTCAGGCTTCACCTTTGTGGCTTACAACCTCAAATCCTTGTAAACGTTTGCACATACCATGGTCTGAAGGGTATTATTTCCATAGCAAGAATGACTTTTTGGTTCAGTTTAGTGACAAACATACACATGACCAGCACCTGTACTCAGAAATCCTAGAGCCCCAAGTCTATAGCTGGTAGTGACCACAATGACATCACCATGAATAGCCAAGTCCTGACCAGGGTAAAAAGTTGGAGTTCCAAGAAAATAGGCACCACCATGGAGGAACACCATCACAGCAAGGTTTTCTCCAGACCGGTTCAGACCTGCAGCAAGAATTATATTTTTGCATCAATATCTTATGGCAATGCTTTAAAGGTTCATGCTTCCATTTAACAGGCAAGGATATATTGATATAACTGTAATTTACACCTAGGTCATCACTCTTATACCTTCTTTAATGTTCCCTTATCATTTTAACAGTTCAAACAGTATGTAGGTTACCACCTGTAACCAGTCATAACTGTAACATGTTGTATCTTATCACAGTGAAATTTACCTTTGCCATAACAGTACTTTTTCTTCCCAATTTCTATTCTCTTTGGTATATATTCTGTAGTAAAACCATATCAAAAGTGATAGAGCTGGGTCTCTTAGGCCTTACGGCATTCTACCTGTTTTGGGTGCTGCTTATAACTGCTGACAATACTGGCTATTAGGCTATTGGTGTACAAGTTTCTACACAGTGGTTACGCAAAATACTTGGAGCCTTTCCTTAAACCCAGACATAGTGTGTATAGAACTCGACGAAGTAAATCTGATGGCTACTCGAGGTCCCGCACTTTGCATCCATATAAAGCATTTTGCCCTCAACTTTGCATATGACGCCCAAAGGATTTGGAATGATCCACCTTATGATGTACACTCAGTCAAATCTCTCTTCATTCAGGAAGAAGTTGAAAACATATCTCTTTGCAAAAGCTTATCCACACTAGTTTTTGTGGTCTTGTTTTAGTCTTTCTCCATGGTGCTGACCCCTGCAATGTTTCTCATTAAACAATTACAATCTCTGAATTCTGGCATTATGTGCCTTAGAGTCTGTCAATAGATGGGGATTAAGTGCTATAAAAGTAATATTAGAATTAGAATTAGAATCAGAATACTTCTTTACTGTAGCTATGCAAAATACTGCAAGTCTGGGGGAGGTAAATAAATCATATCCACCAGTAAAACAGTTTAATATATGATAGTAAAAATTAATGTAACTGCAAAAAATAAATCTGTAACAACTGTGTATTGAAAATTATTATCTATTAAACCTAATTATACGACTGTATATTAATTTTAAACTATATTTACATAGTTAAGCCCACAGTTCAATATCCTGTACACCTTTAGGATAAGGTTTTCACCGTTAGATTATAAGATTTCAGGTCAAGCCATTTCAGTTTCACCTATGTTTTACATGTTGCGATTACAATTGTAGTGACTACAGGACTGTGCATATCTATATCCTGTAGGTCAAGGTGTTCAAAGTAAACAATTTTCTCTGTAATATTTAGCTGACATCAAACCTCAGATGTCACTTAAGTTTTACATGCTGTGTTCACCATTGCAGTAAAATATTTATACAAATGCCATGCAGTTTCAATATAACTTAGTGAACAGCTTTGAGATCAGACCGTTGACAAAATGCTGTGCATCACTGCAACCAAAATTTGGAGATTTTGTAAGTAGATACAAAATCCTCTAAAGAAAACGTCAGTGACAAAATAGCTTTTGGTATCAAAGGTAAAAGCTATTTTAGACCTATTTTTTATCATGGAAATATGACATTGCAAAAAAACTCTGTGACAGATATGCTGCAATTCACAAAATCTTTTGTGAATCCTACCTGGGATATAGAGATTGAGATACAGACAATCTTCACTGGTGTCTGTGGTATTGGAGATTTCAATGCATCCTGTGGCAAATTCTGTAGTGTCCAGTATCCCTTCCCAGGGTTCTGGAGGTATCGATTTGGCAAATCTCAGCTCCCCCAGTGGAGGTGCACCAAAAGGAACACCTTGGTATATTTCATACGATTGTCCTGGGGAATAAAGAACAGTTTATGATTGTTATAACTATTCATGTTTTGATATTTAACACTTACATTATGGGAAATATGTTGTTCGTTCATTCGTTTGTTCATTGGTTTGCCCACTCGCTCATTTGATTACTCACTCATTCATTTGTGCTAAGCATTCTTGCACGGCATATATCATACAACAACACAAAGATGACAAAGAAAACTAAAGAGAAAAATTTCATTCCAGTGTCATACATACTATATACGACATATTTAAGTTATCATGAAGTACTAACATACTCCAAAATGACATTTAATTCTTTACATGAGAAATTAGTCCTTCAGCTTTCTCTTTAGAACAACAAATCTCATATGTTCCCAACAGGGGCCGTATTCTTCAATAATACTTAAGATGGTTCCTAACTTGTATTCTAAGTTTTTCTCAAGCTTTTACTAATTTAGATCAAAATGGTATTCATCAACATCCCTAAATCTAATGTCACCTTAGACCTCTACTTAAATTTCAAGTTATCTGTACAGGTACCTTAGATGATCGAGTGTTTTTAAAATGTGCAATTATTACAGGGAATCTTGTGTTTTATTGATATTAAACTGTGCCACAATATTACAAAAACAGCATTTTCCCTCTCAAACAGGAGCTTTTTCACCATTTTTGACAAAGCAGATGATTTAGTGAAAAAAACAAAGTAGACATTATGTAAAAATCATTGTGGAAAAAACTCTTCCTGACTTAAATATACTGGGTTCCAAATTAACAGTTACACTACAAAGTATATGGAGTTCTCCTAACTTAGAACCTAAGTAATACTAAACAAAGTACAGGTTAATGAATACGAAATCTAAGTAATACTTTGGTAAGCAGAAAACCATTCCTAACTTGGATCTAAGGTGACCTTAGATAAGTATTGTTGAAGAATATGGCCCCAGGTCATTCATACTTGCATCAAATGTGACCATTTTTTGGCACTTTTTCTGTTAGGAATAAAACAAGCTTGCATTATAAATTTCCGCCCTAAAGCAACATTTTGGTTATATTTTTACATACATAGTCCCTGGTGTTGATGTAGTTCCACTCACTCTTTGTTTTTTGAGAATATTAATATTACTTGATGGATAATATTACTTTGACAACTATGTTGATACATGTTGTTAAACTTTGAAGGCTTTTAGGTTAATATCTGACGATTTTTGTCCTGATTATATGATCTAAGCTCTTGAAAGGAACACAAAACTTCATCTTGACTTTGGTACAAGAAAAATCTTTCAAATACAATTCTCATTCATGAATTTGGATTCTTGATTGTTGTGATGTAGGATACATCGAGGACCTGTCCTGTGTGGGTTCAACTCCCACAAGTGGCAACGCTGATGGTCTCTCTTAATATAACTACCTGTTGAGCTAGATGTGAAAGCCTAACTCTGATTTCAATGACCTATTGTACTCATATGATTTCATCTGTTGAAGTGAGTGTTAATTTAGGTTAACGTACCCAAAGTCACACATGGTTATGCAGGAGTATATACATGTAATAACAGAGTCAAAGCAACAATTTAACTGGTTCACAAACATCCTGCTATTCAAGAATCAGTTCAGTATAATATGAAACTTCATCCGTCCCTCATACTGAGCTAAATAACATTAACTATGTGACCTATATGATATTCTCACCTGCTTCAGTAGTATCTATCCGTCCTCTTATTCTTCCATAGATTGTTTCAACAATTGGATCATCCTGAGTATGGCAGCTAACAATTTGAAGCAACAGGATTACTAATGTAATAACCATCTTGGCTGTGTCTACACTGCAATAAACATATGCATAATGAATATGCCAACATGCAAGAAGTAGGATACGACTCATTTATGTCCCTGCTCAACAGATGAACATGTAGAACACAGTTGTGATAAGAAAGGAAAGATAAAATTTTATTATATTCTTGTGACTCAGCTTGGTCTTGATAACGCTATCATTTATATATCTTTACTGTAACGAGTCTGATCACTGAGTAAACCTCAAGTTGGCACTGTTACCTTACAAACCTTACGAAAAAATCTTACTTGCAATATTTATCCCTTTTGGCTACTTTTCTGCTTTCTTTGGTGTGGCCTGTGGGCTTAGAGACGTGCTAAGAAGTCCCATGACATTAATAAAAATATACCAGCTGAAAATTAACTACACCTAGATTATCAGAGAAGCAATGCATATTTGGAAATACATCCTAGTTAGTCAAGCATTCAAAGTAGCAGCCTACAGGGCATTACAGCTAAAATGACACCACTGGGTTCCACATCGCAAACCTATTAGATAATTAATAAGTAGCAGACAGACACCTTTAAATTTGTCCATCCCCATTTGACTTTAAAAGAGAGAGCAGAAGAGTACCAGCCCATGGTCTCTCATAGCATGGTTTCGCATTGTAATCCTCGAGGACTAATGAAGAGATATAGGCTCTTTTAAGATTAGCCACTCCCATTTAACCTTGAACAAAGGGCCCACAATAAATTATTCCCAGGCCATGATTTTCTTGAAGGAATGATTTTCACTTCTACAGGAGCAATATAAATTGAACTTTGGGAACTTTTGAATCAGGCGACCCCAGTTTGACCTTGAACAATGGACCAGAGATCAAATCTGACCTCTACAAAAATTACCTGATCCATGATTTGCTATTGGTTGTTTTCACGTTCAAACCTCTTAAAACCAACACTAAGTGAGATATAGATAGTGAAATGTTATTACCAGGCAAGCTTTGGTAATAAAAAATATCAAAACTGACATGGTGGCAACAGCATCATAATACCTACTAGTTACCACTGCTTTACGCCATACCAGCAACTTCCTATTGTGAATGGCCTATTCATCGTCTTGAAAAGAATGTTAAACCCATAAGAAACAATCGGTCCAAGTATGTTATGTTTATTGTTATTAAGCTTATGGAGATCATTTTTTCCTCTGAACTTTCATAAATTAAGCATTACTCTGGTGCAATTATATTTGTGTTCCTGATTGCTTTGCAGCTCAGGCATGTACAGCAAAACATATTGCAGCTTTGTATTTATTTTGAAGATGATTTGTTTAAGAAATGTTACTCTTCAAAACATTCCTCCAGTATGGCATAATTTTTTTAAGTATTTCCAAATGCTCCTTTATGGTGTGACTGGGTAAGCTGTGCAGTTTTCGTTTGAAAGGCCACCGTCATAGGACAGAATTTATAATGTACAAAATGTCTAAGTAAATATTCACTCAATGTTTAGAAAATGTAACACAGTAACAGCTGTTACTAATGTTGTCATAATGAACTGCAGCTCAGAGTATAAATAGATCTAATATATATAACAGAAGCTGTATGGGTTATCTTAAATACATTATTTCTTATCTTATTTTTTTTACCCGCACAGTTGTGCTGTAAATGTAGAGTACAATTATAGTCAATAACAATGCAACCTGTTTATCATGACATTTGCAAACTTAAAATATTGGAAAAAAATAATTTTCTATTGAACATTTAAATGTTTGTACTTCTGTATTTTTCCATCATTCAAAATTTTGAATACACAACAGCTTAGATGAGAATTCAGTGGTAATTTGCCATAACATGCTAACTACAAGGTCACTGAGGTCCATTTAATTCTTTTTTCTCTATTCTAGACCTCTACAACACTTTTGCAAAGAAGCTGACAACCAAGTCAGTTTCAAAGTTCTTTGGTCCATGAAAATAGCAAGGATCATTGCCATACAGAGACACCAGGTAGATTGGAAACTATGGTTGAAAGGCCTCAGCAAACTAATATGGTTTCCCCTTGCTAAAGGAAATCATAGGTTGAGCGAAATGTGTCCAACCAAAAAATGAAGCAGATTGTTACCATTACAATCCACAAGGTACGGAGCCTCTTTGCTTGTACCTTGTGACCCCAACATGGAAAGCTGTGATCCAAGTATTAAAATAGGAGAGGTAATTTGTTATAAATCAGCAATTTCTTGTATCTTTACCCAAAAACAAACTGGGCCACCGGCAGCCTAGTGGTCAGCAAATTTGGCATCTCATCATAGGCTGTCAACTCTGTGTGTGGGTATGACTCCCACAAGTGACAATACTGTGGGTCTGTATCTGGATATGACTCAATATGTAACTTCTTGGAAAATCAGCACTCTAGAGGATGCTCATATCAATTTGGAGTTACAAAAATTATTCAAATTAATTTTTTCAAATAGAAAAAGGGTAACATAAATTTTGGAAGAGATTAAATAAGTTCAATTGAATATTCAGTTGATAAGGTTATATAATTGGAAAACTTCCTGAATGACACATACAGAAAACATATATCACGAATGAAGATCACAATATTATGCGAGTGCCTAGAACGAGTGTTATATTGCTAATCTACATGATTGATATATTTTTTTCTGCATATGTCTAACAAGACATGTTTTACTTTTATTATGCACCATTTTGTATGTTTTATGACTTAAATAAAACAATATTTAAAGAAAGAATATAAAAAAGGCTTTCATACATACAGGGGCAACAGTGATTATAAAACCTTGACCTTTTAACTTTAACTTATGATTTCTCACCCATTTCCACATGGTTTTTGATACAACAAACACTAGCAGAAGTGCTATAACAAGACCTTTTTGATGATGTAGAATACATATTTGTAGGTTATCAAGTTTCCAAGATGAAAAACTAGAAGTCATTGACACTAATTTTCCATGGTACAGGGGCGCCGCTGTACACAAAGAAATATATCCCGCTCCATATATCCCGCTGTATGAGTCAAATACAGTGCACGGTGGATAATAAAATGGCTGATTTGCTGTGCATTAAGTAGAAATATTGGAGCTATGGTTTGGGACATATTCTGACTGGTATACTATACATGGAGAAATGTAAAGGGGATTTAAGACAATGTTTTCAAAGTGCTAAAAGCATGATCAGTTGCATAAACACCTGGGAATGTTATCTCTAGTCAACATAAGCTACTAAAGCATGAAAGCACAGCAAGGAAGCATTTGTTTATTTAATTAAAGTTTTTTTTTATAAATACAATTCCATAAATTACAAATGTAAAGCAATGATTTCTACAAAACAAAAGAAACCATTCTATTATTAATGTCACATGTACGTTTTATCACAGATAAATAACTTCATTATCAACAAAATATTGATATAACCTGGAAAGGATTGACCCCTGAGGAGAACCTTATCAAAATAAATATACAAAAAAAATTAACTATATTTACATAGTGAGGTAGTAAAGTTTACACATCAACTCTGTCTTGTTCACATTTTAAGAATTCCTAATAAAATATAGAACTTTGTCAACTAAATATTTGGTCCACCACCTTTATCACATTAATATACCTTGTTCTCTGGAACCCTATTAAAATAGAAGTATGTTTCTGGGTTGCTGACATTCCAGTTAACAGGGCTCAAGTGTACAAATGATCAAATCACATATATTGCTTATGGCTAGGTCACAACTTTCTTTACAGTTATATCTGCAAGTATTTTTCCCATTTCAATGAACTTGTCCTTATGGGCTTCAAGAGGAGACCTTGGTTGTGGTAAGTACACCTTTATTTTTAACCCCGCCACCTTCACTCTTCAACTGTTGTATTCTAACACAGCAAGTAAGAGGTCATAATGGCTATTTCAAATTTTTTTAAAAAAAAGCAGCACCTAATGCTTAAACACATTCCAATTTGTGTTGAATAACCATAAAAAGACATCCTACACAAATACCAATCCCACCAAATATGTCCTACCACAATATGGACTGAATATGATCAAGAGTGTCATGTTACAATTAAATCTTTATTCCCCTTGAGAAATCAACTCAACCATTTTTTAAACTGAAGTGGGGTCTTTACATTAGTGCTAGATTAATATAGAGAGAACTTAATCATCCTACAAAACCTTTTTTATCTGGATTTTTGGTGTTGAAATCTCTACTTTTAAATCCACTCTCCAAAAGTTACAGTTTCGTGCTTTTTTGATAACTTTATACTAATCTCCTAGGTCATGTCTTTCTGTGCTAGGGTCATAAGCTACAAACCAATGGGCTTGTGACCTTTCAGCTGTGGACATTTTTTTCAGCTGTAGGTTGTTGTGGGACAGTCCACTTCAAGTTTCCTTAGGATATATTTGGAGCGATATGGTGGGATTCCCATGTGGGTAGTATGTGTTCAACACAACATAGGATGTGATTTGTGTGTGCTACAGCTTTGTACAATTGTATAAAAAACTTCCCAAGAGGTCTCATGGGTTAAATCAATATGTACGTACTGGAGGTGTGAAGGCAGGGGCAGGATGCCTATATGGAGACAAACAGGGATATACGTAGTGGATCATGTACTACCAAGATACAAAGGTTCTTTTGGAAGGGACAAGAATGAGGCCATTGACTACAAATCGAATAGGTACAGATACAACTGTAAGGAATGGTGTGACCTAAGCATAACTACCTCTTCTAATTTTTATAAACATTCAATTATCCAAACAAAGTATCACCCTTCCAATATGGTTAGTTTATAGAGGGCATGTTATAGAGTGGAATCTTCACCTTCCAAGCTTCTGAATATAAATACAGTTCTACTGTCCCAAATTTACTGTAATTTGTTTTACTGATTAACACCTGTTCATAGAAATTGGACCTATGGACCTATCTAGCTGATTATCATGTTCATTTCACAGAGATTTTACTGCATTTGTATGACTTTTAGGATTTAGGAAGTCTGTGATCTTCCTTGATGCAATTATTTTGTCTTACATCATGGTGAATTCCTCATCAGTTGATCCTGATTCATTATGGGAGAGGTCAAAGGTGAAAGAGATAATGTGCCATATTTCAGATTTCTTACCCTGTTCATAGACTTACATTCTTTAAAAGCAAAAAAAAATCTGATGTGTAGAGTTCCTGTTTAAGTAAAAAAGTACCAGGTATATGAGAGTCCTTTCCATTTTAATGTTATGTTTAAATATCCTGGTTTAACAGAAACATCATTCTTGTCTCTTGAAATCAAAACAGGTATAACCACAATCATTTAACAAATGTGTTTAAAATATGACTAGAATAAATGTTGACTAGAATAACACACACAAATCTGGTTCCTGAACACTTATATATCGAGTACCCATGCAACCTATGATAGCCCTAGTTAGACCTAATTAGGGCTGCTTCCAAGTACTGGCTACCCATTCAATATGCAGGTTTTGTTAAGTACCTCTTAATTTAATTTTTATTCAAGTACTTTCTCAGATGTATGTCATCTCACCATGGTGATCTAATTTGGCAAGAAATCCTCAGAAGGTTTTCATCATATTATCAATTTCATGGCCAGTTTCACAAAAGCACTTAGTGCAGGACTTAGACATAAGGCAATGATTTATGTCTTATACTTAGTCTAAGCCTTTTGGTCCTAGATTAAGTCTATTTCACACAGCAGCTAAGTTTAGGCTTTGGCCTAGTCTCCAGCATGTCAATGAAATGACATCCCATTAGGCTGGATTTTACTTTTTTAATCAAAGACCCGTTGTGAATATATTGGACCCAGATCTTGTTTTACAAAACACAGAATAGGGATGTTTTGTATTCTCAGTATTATTTCATTTTAATGCAAAACTGATGAGCCCCCCCCCCCCCCAACATGATGATTTTGCCCACAATGTGCAATTCGAGGACTGCCCATGATGACATCTAAATATGCTGCAGATTCTGTGCTGTGACACCAGTACTCTCAGTATGAGAGCTCGGAGCCACTACTTCCTGACTGATGCTGATGATATCATCTTCTTCAACATCCTCAGCCTTGTACTTGTCAGAAGGTCCAGCCTCTGACACCTGGAATGAGTGAAAAACAAGTTCAATTAAATTCTAATATAGTAAAATTTACTCAGTTATCTAACTTTGCTGAGTGAGCAAGATTTTGCCCTTGATAAAACAGTGATATTCCATGTCATGGGACTTTTTTCTTTTCATAGAATAGAAAAGAATAGAAACATTTATATAGTGCAAAATTGATGCAACATCCTCCAATGCGCTTGAGGCCAAAAAGGGAAAGTCGAGGGACATGTCATGTCAAAATCCAAAATTAGCGCCAGCTAGGGGAGATGTAGTATGGCGGAGGGTAAGTAAGTCTAAACAATTTGGTTTTTAACTGGCTTCAAAACCCTGTTATTGTGTTCTGCAATCATTCAGAGGGAGAAGCCATTGCAAAACCTCACCTACCAATGGCCTTCTTGGGACGAACTGAAGAAAGAGAAAGCCGATTTCCACAAGTGAGGCAACTGGTTTTGATTGAGGATAAGTATGTAAGGTCAGGAGAATTTAATAGCCTTGAATGTAATAAGATTATATTTGAACAAGATACGGTATGAAGTTGGGAGCCAATGTAGTTTTTTTTTTGCAAATAGGAAGTAACACAACTTGTTTTATCAAGTCTGAATACAATTCTACAAAGGCAATTTTGAATCTTTTAGAGTTTAGCCACGTTATGTTTAGTTAAAATATTCTACTGACAACATAAATCCTTTGCTTGACACATTTTATCTTTGTTATAATGCTATTTTGCAAGGAAAAGGGTTGTAATCACATAAAAATGTCCAAAGTCTACTTAAAAGGGTGTTTTATATAGTTGTACCTTATTTTCAGCCAATCAAATTCTTAAGTGGAGAATCCCACTACCTACCAGTCTCAATATTTGAGCCAGTGGCTCAGAGTCAAAGTTAAGCCTCAGACAATTGGTGAAATCCATAAACTCTTAACCCATGGGCTGAACTAGAATGTTCCAAAACATTTAAACAAAGGTCTTAACTTTGAGTCTGAGACTGGGTAAAACCTCTCGTGAAATCAGTCTCTGATGTAGATACCTCCAAACCCAGTTTCCCCCTTTTCACTAAATTTAACTTGCTTTACATACTTACCTCAATATTCCCAGGTAACCCTGAGTATCCTGGATCTGCAGTTGGACCGTGGTATACTGCTCTGGATCCAGCTGCAGACCTTAGTCTGGACAAGGACCTGGTCGAGGCGTACTCTGCAGGTGATGGGGGTGGCTGTACATTGGCTGGGTGAACATGACTTGAGCTGGAAAAGCAGGACAACAATTGCAATGATTATCAATAAATTCTCACATGACAACAGCTGTGTCCATCAGTCTTATTGGCTGAGAACCATGGTTAAATCTCTATATACATGTTTGTTGTTCCATAATAATGCCCCAAAACATATAATGGATGAAATGGTTTTGTCATGTCAGAATATTATTAATAATACTCTTAATAATGTTCAAAAATTTGTTGTCATTTTAAAAAAGAAACAGTATCTTTCTAAGCATGGTATATTCAGAATTCTGCCACAATTCCTGGCAAAAAGTAGTCAGGTAAAGTGCATTACATTGCTTTTATTATTGCTATAGTAAAGAATAAAGTAGAGTACATTTAAATTTTCCATACTTATACAATTTTGGGGGGAAATTTGGATTTTCCTTCATAAATTAAACAATACTGTAACAAATAAAGTTTATATTTATGGTATGTGGAAGCTACATAATTATCAACAAATATAGTTATGACAATGCAAGTTAAAGTGTGTATTTTTTTTAAATTGGTACTTAAGCGGAGGAGCATTTTGTTATAATTGACTGATCTAAGGAAAAACTAATTATGTTTGCTTTTGTAACAACAACCAATCAAGGGTTAAGGTTACTGTCATTACCTGTAACCTTTTGTAATTGACACCAGTAGGCACAAAGTTTGTGTCAGTGCCACTGGCAAAATGTATTAATATCTTTCGACTAAATTACAGGAAATGCAGAAATGTACTTGACATGATTTGGTTTTGGTAAAAGTACAAACCTTTTAACCAGATAGATAATGGCACCTGCAGCTATAACAGTCAGTAATATGGCAACAAGCACTCCTATTAACACATACAGCCACACTTTGGATGAATTCTGACTTTCCTGGAAATATAACATGTTTATGGTAAAACCATTGTGTATATCAGAATCTATAATAAAGGATAACCCTTTGGGATTTTGGAAATGTCCCTTTAGATAAATATGGCACCTGACTTATGTTTATTATGTGTGTTTGTTAAAATGAATGCATTTGGATTGAATGTCAGTAATATTACAAGGTATTTGCAGATCTATTGAGAAGAAACATTGTTCAGCAATGAAAATCCCTAATTCTAAAAATCAGTAAATAACAACAATAACACATCTAGGGGTATACAAGGTGTTACTTGATTTTTCATTCACAACAGAACTTTTGCATAATTGCTGTGAACTGTTGTCTTTGACAGAAGTGGTTCCTGAGTAGGTGTGAGAACAATTCCGTTCAACAATTGTGAACATTCATAAGGGTTTGTAGGGGTTCAGGTGAAGTAGGTACCAAGTAAAGTAGTTTACACCGTGGAGAGATCTCCAAGTCTTGAACCAAATGAATATTACAATAGTAGTCCAAGCTTGTGTCATTTCTTTAGTAACATATTTTCATTTACAAGAGCCATGTTATATCATCGTTTGAATCAGTGCCAATATAAATCTTGAACTTCCAATAATTTTTTTAAGCCTAATGCAAGTAGTAAAATACTCCATCACTTTAAGAGTCAATTTTTGTTATACCTATGCTAAGCTATCAGTGGACTTGCTAATTATACAATGCATAAATATAACAAGAGTAACATATCCTAATCTGGCACTGTAGCAGCTGACTTATTTTATAAGACAATACCTTGCTCCATCTTATTTACTGTACATAGACTTAAGACAAAGTTATAATATCAAATGTCTTAAGTTGGTCAAGTTATATTGATAACTTAAAAAAGATAAAAAATGTTAGCTCAGGATATATTGTCTAAATAAATATCAACAACAGGTTATTTTGACCTTATTATGTAAAAGGAATTTAATTAGGAGAGATATGCTTCTACTTACTAAATTATAAAATTCAGATTTTTTCCACCCCTTATTAAAATTACTTTTACAACAATTTCTTTTTGATTCTTGCCATAAGATTTTATTTATTTTATTTGTAGTTATGCTCGGTCCAATATCTCCATCTACCACAATACTCAAAGCACTATTATAATGACCCATCTGACTGTACAAGTACAGTCAAACTCTCAAATTACTGACATTCCCTAACTGAAAGACAGAGGCTCAAGGATGACCATTTATCAATGTCCTTTAGGCTCTTTAACCTGCCACTGGGGATAGGACCCAATGACAGAAGACCACCATTTTAAGTGGTCATCGGAGCCACTATGTATCTGTGTGTACCTGGCACTGAACCCATATCCTCTGTTCCTAGGCAAGTGTGTTACCCACTAAGCCACAGTACCAGATTATATTCTGTAAGTGTTACATGCTTTGTTTTAAAGCAGTCCAAACTTTGCTTACCAGGTTGTCCATTGATACAGTGGTAGTAGTAGTAGTGTAGAGGTCAAGCTGTTGTGCTGGCTTCACACCTATCACAGTGATGTTCACCTCCTCACCATACAACACCAGATGACCCTCCCTCAACACTGAGACCACTGCCGTTTGCCTGAAATTGGAGGCACATTTAATTGCATTGCAGGGGACACAGTTCTCTTTAGTTTAATATACTGCTTTGCAAGCACAATATCCTTCTCCAAAATGTTGAAATGAAGAGAGTGCCAGAGGCTAAGGGGCATAAAGGCTGAAGGAGTTTGTGTGATTTGTAAAAATAATGGTCAAAAGAGGAGATATGAAGAAACTTAAATTTTGGGCTGCTAAATCTAGTATTTTTAGATAAAGGGTAGGGATGGATTATTTCACTGAGGTATGCTGGTTGGTCATGATTTAGATTTTTGTATAAAATTTCAAAACCTACTTATCCACACCAAGTGAAAAAACAAGCATTTACTTACATTGTTACAGTATTCATTACTTGTTCTACCAGTGACTGGGACAATGCCGATTCTCCTTCTGCGATCACAATATCCCTCTTTTTCCTCCTTTTCTGTATTACGGAGACATCTTCAGTGACAACATTTATCTGTCTTCTGGCCTCTGTTTTAGCAATATTCTCACTGTCTCTATCCATTCTACTGGTGACAACATCGTCACTGACAATATCTCTTTGTTTCCTGTCATCTATGACATCATCATTGACATCAACACTGACACTTCTCTTCTGTCTATTAATAGCGACATTATTAGTAACAGTTTCTCTTTCTTTCTTGTCATCTATGGCATTATCACTGATGCTTCTTTTGACATCATTAGTAACATCTCTCTGTTGCCTGCTATGGTTGACATCAGTGACAATATGTCTGTCTCTTCTATTTCCTCTAACATCATCAGATGTTACATCTCTCTTTTTCCTGCCACCAGTGACATGATCAGATGTGGCAGCAGTACACAGCTCTGTGTTATCCTGAGCTGTTATTACCAATAACAGGGAGGTAGTATTTGTTGTGTCATCAAACTTTGGATAGTTGTCAGGAATCTGGATATCTGTGGCTGTCACAAACTCAAGCAAGGTGTCTGGATCCGGACTGAAAACAGAATGACCCTCAATTGAGACTGAAATGTATGTGTCTCATATAATTACTTTCATAAGTAAATAAGACCATATACCACTTTTACTTTGTTATTATCCTAGTCATAAGAGCATACATACTTAAAATACAAATACTTTGGTTAAAAAGCAATCCAATATTTGAAAAAGCAGCAAGGTAGATTAGTAACTTGAAATTTATGACTTGACTTCACTAATTGAGCTAAGTCTGTTACTAAGACTGTTTCACCCAATGGTAGAACATCTATTTTCTGAACATGTTGAATGAGTTTTATTTTTTTGGATAAGAGAAGGTTGGTTATGTAGCAGATGCATTTCTCTGTAAATAAGTTGTGACATTTTGAGAAAGTTGAAATAGGTTCATAAAATAAAATATTCTGATACTAAAAGGTTGGATGTTCTAATGTAGGAGCTCGATATATTTCTGATTATTTCAATTAAAATTGCTGCACAATATACCTTCTATAAAAGAAAATATGAGACAGTATATAATATATAGATCTGCCCTAGAGCAATAAATCTTAATATAGCCCTCCCAAACATCTTATTCATATCTACTAATTAATTTTCTGTTTATTATACCAAAGCATCTAATTGGAAAAAAAGTATAATTGTTCTGGCTGGCCAAAAGATATTTTAGTAATACCCAGTATAACAGAAACCATACGTAGTGATAAAACAGTACAAAATCTGTTTTTACACTTTGTAAGCATGTTCTATTGCATATTTAGATTCTACCCATTAAAGTTCACATGATACCACAACAAATTAAGCTTACAGCTAAATTTAATTCTTACCTGTACAATGTATCTACACCACAACACTCGCCTATTAAGTCGGTGTTACACTGAACAGAAAGCTCATCTGCAATGGACTCTTTGAAAGCTGGAAGTATGTGAGTTAGGCTGGGTACTGTGATACCTGACAGCTCTACAACCACACCATGAGTCACCTCGATATCTGACACTGGGAGAAAAATAATGATAAATCTGCCTAAGTAATGTGTAAAAAGTATTCTTGATTCTGAAGCACTTGATTATTGATGATCATTTCCAATCCTTTTTGCACTAAAATACACCAGGAGGTTATATAAACATCCGCAGCTAGACCCTTAACAAACTTTACCAATTGCTGACCATGGTCATAACTGTTACTTGCTACCAACCATGTTTAACATAGAACAAAACCATTATTTAACCATAGTCAGATCAAGGTTGGCGATGGTTACTCCTTTCAAGGTTATTACATTAGAGTATCAGCAAAACAGGATGAAAACCCAAACATGTAAGACCTTTGTGCTGGAAGTTATCAATTTTTTCTACTGCCTGTAGTTACTACAAGAGCTTTTGTTACTACAAGAGAGTTCTTTTCCAAGACCAGGCTATAAACTTGGATTGTCATGAGTTTTTAAGTGCCATTTCCCAGCATTTCACTGGATAATAAATATTTATAACACACAAAGTATAATTTCATACTTTTAACAATATAAAAAGTTTTTATTTCACTCAAATCTCAAGACCAATGTGGTCCGTTTATTAACAATAATAAAAGGTTTGTTGTCATAGATTACAAAGGTTATTATACAACAGCACAGAATATTTCAACTACATAAATAAATGGATTAGATTTCCATACTTTTAGCAAAACTTAAGAGGTCACTTCAAAGCTAAAATAATAGTTGTGTTAAGTTTGTTATTTTACAAACTGAAAGGCCAGTACAGTCTATTTTTTGCTGAAAACCTCAAAACGTATATTGATATAACTTACAAGGACATGGAACCATGTTACAGCTTTTTGTCTCCATAGAATCCCCCTCACATGGAGCACCTGATCCTTCTCCAGTAGGGGAGTCACATAATCTCAATCGTGAGTGGGTTCCTCCATTGCAAGTAACAGTGCAAGAGTCCCAACCAGACCACTCACCCCAGCCCCCATCTCTGTCTGTTGAAAACACAGGAATATCACAAGAGATGATAAGTATAGTGTGGCTTCTGATGACCAAAACAGACAGGAACCTGGGTTCTATCCCAGGTGAAGGTACATGCTGTCTTAGATGATCATTAAAAATGGCAGTCCTTTGTTACTGGGTCCTATCCCTAGTGGCAGACTAAAAAACCCAGGCTCAAGGGACATTGATAAATGATCATCCAGGAGACTCTGTCTTTTAGTTGAGGAGCTTTCAGGTCACAAGAAGGCTTGGACTATATTTGCGTAGCTTGGATGGGTTGAACAGCACTTTGAGTTGTATAGGAAAAGGGGGATATTGCACCGACGATAAATATACAATACAATGTGGCTGAATGTTACATTATTATGTAACTTGCAACAGATGATCAGTACATAAGTATGGTCACATTTAGTTGTTCACCTATTCACTTCACTCTTACAAGTGAGATGGCAATACTATAGAAATTATACAGGAAAAGATGATATGTGGGGTCTGAGGTTGTCAGTTCAAATATTTGCCTCCCCTTTCAGAGGGAAATATGGTAGATTCTTGACAATGCCAAATGGTTTACACTACAGAACCTTGATCAACCATGGTTTAGCCATGATATAATCCCTAAAAATGAGTTCAAAAGAGTGAAACCCTATGTATACAAAATACAAAATATTTTGACTTAGATATTTAGTCCCATTAAAAGCAAATTTATATAAGAACACATACAATCTGGCATATGTTACCTGTACATATGTTTCCTGGTCCCAAAATGAAGCCATCAGTGCAGGAGCAGGTGTAACTCCCCTCTGTGTTAGCACACTGACCAAAGTCAGAATCACAAGGAGAATATAACATGCACTCATCTATGTCTGTAAATGGATAAGGTACTGATATATATATATACTAGAACATGAAACAGAGAACTGAACAAGGAACTGAACACTGTCTAATGACATATCTAAAGGTATTCTGATACCTATAAATGTTGTGAGAAATTCTAATTCAAATTTTTATAGCACTTAATCTCCCCTTTACTAAGGGGACTCAAATTCACAAAAAGAAAGACACATTCAAGCTGTATAAACATTGTACAGATAATGATATAACATAAACATGACCTCTATGATGTTGCATAGTAAATGTTAACACCACAATATTATTCATTAAAGAATACAAGAAATTATTGTAGCTGTCATTTAAATTCATGGAGGAAGTGTCAATAAAAGTGTCAGAGTTCAAGATGATATTTTAATGAAAACAAATGTGGGTTGTCAGAGGATATACCCTTAAATTGTGAGAAGAAACAAAAAGTCGTATTGAACAGTTAAGTTTGGAGACATACATAAGGTTTCCTATCAGTTGTTTAAAGTATTAATGTCCAGGCAGACAGTTTCCTCATGGAGGTGTCAGGTGTCTTTGTGGTAGAGTGACAGCCTGTTGGATCAAAGGTTGGCACTTTATTCAACAATATTAAGAGAATATCAAATATTAAAGGTGAAGATATTAAGAATACAAAACCTTGTAAAATCAGCATGTCATTTTACCTTCACAGAGACCCTGTTCTTCATTGATTTCAGTACCAGGAGGACACACACAGCTCTCAGTGTTGTTAAGTGCTGTACACTTGTAAGTACAGCTCAAAGCCAAGTCACTGGAGCATGCAATCTCAGCTGAAATGATAAAGTTATTTTTAGATAGATGGAGGAATTCCTCAAGAATTAGTGACCCATTTCCCTGCTATGTATTAGTTTTAAATACAATCTGTACTGCCATAATAGACTGGTTGAAACAGTAAACAAATGACAGTATGTATAATGCTTTACAGTTGGTTATCAAGTGATGCGACAATGGTTATGTATCAATTATCATTAAAATATTAATATATTTTTCAGTCTTCCAACATTGATAGATTTTGAAAAAGCATTTAATTCTATCTTACAGAATTTTGCTTGAAACTCTGAACAATAAAATTTCCATTAAATCCTCTGAAACCAATACATTTAACATCCATAAATTCACATGCAAACTGATTACCAATCAGTCTTAAAATTGGTGGATAGTTCTGAATTTCTGTTATGTTACTCAATGATGTGTTGAGCCAATTTTGTTCAAGTAAAAGTACCAAGCCAAGTTTTTACCAAGTATAATTTAGAGAAGATGGAAGAATTGAGTGATCTGTTTTGGGTTTTTAGCTTTCGTATAATAAAGTTGGCCTGATCACAGACAAAATCATTAAGAAAAGCTAAATGAAGAAGAATTTCTATTTAAGCAGGAATAAAGGTTGAGTTGCTATAGATCATTTTCCTTTGAAAGTTACCCTATCATTTTGAATTTCTGATCGAAGACCTGTTGGCACTGGTATCAATACAATATGTGCTAATCCAATCCCCTAATAAAGTTGGAACTCATACAGAAAACCTTCCTGAAACAAACTGACAATGTTATGATAGTCAGAAATGATTTTCTCTTGAATAAATCTCCTACTTTTATTGGATCAGCAAGTTTTGTAAGCACACACCATAAAACTCCAGTTAAAATGATCAAAATTTTCTCATTTCTGGACAAAAATTGAGATTTTTACCATTTTGTTGGGACTTACAAAGAGCTCATATCTGAGTTTGTTGTATTAGATGATATGAAATCAGTTTGGTGTACACAGGTCTTTAGTATAAGTATTTTTTTATTTCTGTGATGTTTGACTAAACAGGGAACTGTATTTGTGTGACACAGAATGTACTCACCCACACAAGCTCCCTGGTTGAGGGCCAGTGTAAATCCGGCTTGACACTGACAATGGTATGCACCTGCTGTGTTTATGCAGAATTCTTCACAATGATGACTGCCGAGTACACACTCATCGATGTCTGATAGAATGAGAAATTTTATGGTTTTGTTTTATTTCTATTTTGTAAGTTAATTTTATAAACAAATTAATATAGAAATACAGAACATATTATTCATTAAAGATAACATTACCTATATGCGTTTTTAATGGTATTTTATAGCATTATAGAAACTGATTTTTAGAAATGCAAAAGACTCTCCAAATATTTTAGTCAAACCTATAGTTACATCAGCAGCTTTCAACAACTTAGATATGCCATTTTAAGTTTCACTTAATTTATTATTGTAGATACCTTGAGCCAATGCATGTCAATCAAATGAGTTGCTACTGTATATATATATTATAGGTACTTACAACAAAATGCACCCAAATCTGATTGCCAAATATATTTTTGATGCTTACTTACAATAGCATGGTACACATCAATGAAATCAGCTCTTCTGTTCATTTATCTGAGTGTTACTTACAATCCATTCGCATGGGAACAAAATGATGATAAACTATGCTATCTATAGTTACCTATGCAGTCGTGTTGATTTCCTGCTAAGATATATCCCTGTGGACACGAACACACATAAGACAGAGGTGTATTGATACACTGCCCTACTACAGGGTCACAACTGTGTCCTGTCACACATTCGTTGATATCTGAAACAAATATATCTCAAGTTACAAGCTCATTGTTATTTCTTAAAAATACAGTAGACTCTTTCTTTTGAACCAGTTTAATGTCTAATTTAGATGTTAGTGGACTCAGTTTTGATGATTTGTTACCAGAAATGCTGTTTTTAGAAGGTACATGTATTTGATATGTGTAAAACAAATATCTCAGGTTAATGTAGTTTTCTTCAGGATTTATCATGAAGCCTTTTAATTTAACACCAGTAATGAAAACTTGCTTAAGTGTTATTCAAGGATGCAATTTTACACATGCCCAACAGTTGGAGAGTAATTTGGTCAAAATGACAACTAATAAAATACTGGCTCTCTGACAGTGATTTAGGCCCAAATTTTTGGGCCAAGATAACATTTGTCAAACAAAGGATATTTGTTACCAGCAGTACATTTCTACTACAAATAAAGGGTCACATGACACATAAAATCACTGGAGTAGTTGTTAAGTTAGTCTAAACTTGGTCTTAGGGTAGTCACCTTTTGAGAAATCTGCATAAGATAAAGCTTTAGCTAAAAACACAAAAGGCTTAGATAAAAGCCAATGAGTTAGCCCTAGGACTAGCTAGGTGCCTTTGTGAAGTTAGATGTAGATTAACACATCACATGTTATTTTATGTAGGTATTTACAATCTTAAATGCATTATGCTGTGCTATAATGTGATAGGTGGATATTTTATGCACACATACTATAAAATTTCAAACTTCTAAAAAGTAATTGCTAAAACTGGGCAAAATTTCTTACCGGTACAAGAGAAACCATCTCCAGTATAACCTGTCTCACATATACAGGAGTAACCACCTAGAGTATTAGTGCAAATCCCATGCTCTGAGTCACAGGCATGAGTCAAATCACTGCACTCATCCACATCTGAAAAGACAATCAATGTAGTTTTACATGAATGACTAATAAAAGACTTGTCACTATATCCTAGAGAGTCAGTACAATATTTACCTTAAAATTGACTGAGTGCCAAATTTGGTATGCAGACTAACAGAAGAAAGGATCCCAAGCAATTCATAACACTTTTGTGTTTGTCTAATGAATATAGCATTTTAGCATTTTGTATATTAGTTTTAATTACAGGGGCGTAGGAAGCAATTTTTGGTTGGGGGGGGGGGGGCGAGGAACTAGATTTTACCGACTCGACATCCGTATCAACAGACAGGCCATCCTTCATGCTATAGGCATTCACTGGGTATTTTTGAGGGTAATTAGCAATACGGTAAATTAAATGTAGAAGATTACTGTATATATGATTTTGGTCTGCATAAGTGAAACGTTTTGCAGAATTTTGCAAATCCCATGCCAGGTTAACAGAAAAATTGTTTATAGTTCAAATGGTAGCTTACACAATGGTACATATGAACAGTGAACAGGGTAAAAGTGTAATTTGACCACATATTACTGAGTTACCTGTAAAATTTACATAACTTCAAAATTGGAGTTTAGTTTGGTTGCAAAAAGTTGGGGGGGCGAAAAGACATCCCCGCCCCCCCAACTTTATGGTTGCGGGGGCGACTGCCCCCGCTGCCCCCCCAGTTCCTACGCCTATGAATTAGTAGTTGAAACATCCAGTTCAAACAATCAAATTATTAAGCTGTCAATTATCTCTTGCTGTCATTTAGTACACTGTTGTCATTAGAATGTTAAAGAATGTTAACAATCTAAGTAAACCATTTACACTGTGCAATAAACCTAAGATATATAAAAGAGGATTTCTTTTAGATAATCTGTGATCTTGGTAGACTGACATGGTGTACTTAAGATTTGAATTTCCATTAATTTGCAAGTATATCTGGGAGAAAGCACTTACAGCAGTATGTTTTTTTCAAAATTGATTGCTAATTAAATTTTGATATCATAGAATTTTACATCTGATATGGGTACAGATGAACCCACACTCTGAATGACAGTAGCAGGAAACTATATCAAGCCATATCATGTCTCAAATTTGAAGGAAAACATTATATAATACACAAACATGTACACTCTAAGTTGTTGTAGCAGTGTCTATATACATTCTGTCGATCTTTCACGTTTTTCAAAACTATGTTCAAATGTAGCAAAGTATGAATATTATTTCCAGTCAAATCTTACCAATACAGACAGTTCCAACTCTAACAAAGCCCTCCTGACATGTACACTGGTATCCAGGCTCCATATTTACACACATGGTACTGTCAGGGCAAATATCTCTCTGGTTTATACACTCATCTATATCTGGAATGACAGAATGGCAAAGCATTAAAAGTAAAGTAAATCATTTTGACATTGTAAAGCACTAGAAATCTGCAAAACTCACTCTGCAGGGTTGTCACCCGTTCCTCAAAATTTTCTCACATCACCCCTCAACTGAAAAAACTCCATTGGCTTCCAGTTAGGTATAGGGTACAATTCAAAATAGGCCTCATTACATATAAAATCCTCAACCAAGGTCAGCCTGTTTACCTAAGAGAACTAATCCACCCCTACACTTCCTTCAGAAATACTAGACGAAGTACCCCTAAACTCAAGTTCCTTCATACCCCCACTTTTGACCGTAGAGTTCATAAATCAATTAAACACTTCTCAAATTATTTTAGTCACTATGCCCCAGTTTTTTGGAACTCTCTCCCCTTCCAAATAAGAAACAGTCCCTCTGTCGCATCTTTCAGGAAACACCTCAAAACGCACCTTTTCAACTCTAGCTTCCCAACTTAGTCTCCTTTCCTCTCGGTTCCACCCACAAACCCGGTACACTGACATTGAACGCCCCTCGACTCTCCTTATAAGAAATGATTTTTGTTACTAGCGCACTGAGTTCCCCTTAGTGGGGAAGATATTGCGCCTCCAAAGCAGTAGATTAGATTAGATCTGATGAGATTTATACTACTGGTGTTATTACTCAATAACTGTGCAAAGTTAAGGTCTTACATTTCACTAAACAGCCAGGGTTCATATTAGGACAGACCAACAGCACTGCCATATGGAGGTCAAAAACATATAGATGTGACAACCTGAGATAAGATGAAAAACCTGCTAACCACTAGGCCACTGATGAACTCTCTCAGTGACTGTATATGTAATGAACAGTTTCCTGGATCACCTTTCTGAAACCAATTATGTTCAAAAATACTGTGGATGATCTGACAATATCTCTCAGGTTCAGTTATCAAAGGCTATTTTAAATGAACTTTATCTTTATTAATTTTTTAAAGAAAGTGACAATCTGAAGAGATCATATATATTGTGGTAGGCAGAGTCACATTCTCTGAGTTACAAGTGTAAATAATCTGATGCCAACATTAGTCCTGGTTATCATATCAGTCTTCAAGCAAAAGGCATTTATATTATGTTTTTTTCACTAATATCAGGCCAGAAAGGTGGTCTGCTGTGTAGGTGGGTGCTTACCAAGATATGGACCATTAAGACAGTGGTGACCCTAAGTTCATGACGTGATAGTGCTTTCTTGTAACTACAAGGTAAGGGTATTAAGTAAAGACACAGTAACAATTTAAACTGTGACCTGTGCCGACTTCACTGCATTTCAGACACTTAGTACTTACCAACACATCTGTGAGTTTCCAGCAAGACATAGTAGTCGTTCACACAGACACATTCAAAGCCACCATTGTAGTTTTGACACATGACATTGTTTGCTTCCTCACAATTGTTCAGGGAGGCGTCAGCACATTCATCAATATCTGGCATGTTCAAATACAGACTATAAGTAGGTTATGTGAGACTTATCATGACATTTGACATATGAAATGCTTCAACAGGCTAGACAAGCAGTCTCAAATGGCCATAAAAGTCATAAATTTGACAGAAATGTCTCGTATTTCAAAGAAAAACTAGATCTAATGCATCAGAGAACTGGGGTAAAATTGTTTTCACTTGAAAGACAGAGTACTCTAGTAAACAAGCACTTGCACTAATTTTTTGGAGCATACATTTCTTAGACAATAATTATAATGATACAGCCCCTTGTAAGTTTGATCACCTCATTTGACCTAAAAGAAGGGCCCAAGGTTACATCTGACAACACAAAAGTATACCGGCCACAGATTTTTTTTAGGCGGGCTTCACATCCCAATCTTTTAGGACCAACAATAATCGAGTTATAAGTACTTTCTAGGTTTGGCTACCCTTGTTTGACCTTAAACACGGGGCCCAAGGTCAAATCTAACAAAATCAAAATATTTCCAGACAAGAATTTTCTGTGTGTTGGTTTCACACTGGGTGACCCTGAGTGAACAACATCAAAGTATAATTCTGGATGCTCGTGCAGGACATATATTGATATGACACATATTACCCATTAAAAGATTTAACCTAATACCTGTGAGAACCAGGCAGAATGAATTGTACATAAATTAAAAAGAAATTCATGGGGGGCGGCCATCTTGTTTTCCAAAAACAAAACTTAATAGTTTCAGACCAGTGAAGATATCCTAAATTCTAATTCTAATTAGACTTTCAAAGTACATGTACTTAATCTCTCCTTTATTATGTGAACTCTAAAGTGAAACTGTATAAAAACGGTCAATCAATTTCAGTATATCCGCGAATGGAGAAAGGGTCCCTGTGCAAGCCTAATGTCAGAGACACTTTTAGTTTCGTGCAAAAGAGCCTTGTTTGTCACAAATTTAAATCCAAACCTGTATGATGACTAGAAAACAAACCGTTTCTTTGAAATATATCTTATCCTACACCATATCTCCTGTGTTCAAAGTTCCTTATTTGACCTGAAGTGTGAGAGTTGGTAGCACCTGGCTAGTGTATGATGATTTTATTGTAATGTCTAGACCAACTAATATGCACCAGCTTTGATTTAAAACATATTTTATTAGCAATTGGGCAATAATCGTAAAATACAATTATATTAATGCCTCTTGCAGGGTGAATTATATACAGATGAAGTAAAGATGAGGCTGCACTGTTCAAGAAGGTCACTGCTGGCAGTTAAAGAATAAAACGTGTTTAGACTTGCTAATGTATCTCTAAACTGCTTCAAATATTTTAATATTTTCGTCAAAACATAAGTTTTGGTTTCCAAAGAGAATCTGGTCAAGAGTTGCTGAGTTATCAGAAGGGGGTAATGTCTGCAAGAGTTCTTCTCTGATATCTGTATATAATGGGTGAAAAAAGGAAATATTGAGATCTGTCTTCATTAGGGTAACTGCAGGTGCAAGACGAGTCATCAGTAACATACAGGTTCTCTTTTAAATGGTGATTAAGCTTGCTGCAACCTAACCCAACCAGCTTTCCTGAATCCTATCAACTACTTGTCACGACATTATTAAAACCAAGCATTGTAATTAATCAAAAGCCACATACCATACCAGTAACAATTTCTGAAACAATTTCTATTTACCTTGACAGGTGGTGCCATCTGTGTGGAGCTGGTAACCTCTGGGACAGATGCAGGTGTCTGTGTTGTTGAGCAGAGCACACTGGTAACTGCACTGTAACTGATTGGTCACACACTGGTTTTCAGCTTAGAGAAGAACACAAAGTTGTTATAGACCCGTGAAACCAAGGTCACATTAGCTTTGATTTTCCAAATTGTGGTGCATGATATATTATACATCTTACTCTTAGATCATTGGAAAAAGGACTGCTACATATATTATGGAAAATGATTGCAAATACTCAATAATTGCATGTAATATCTGACACTGAAACCTCTTATTTACAATTACTTATTGGACTTTTTCATTGAGAATTAAGAGCTGTATTATCGTACAATATCACTTGCGTAAGTTAGATACTGAAGTATGTAATATATGTGCTTGGGAATTTAGTTGCCAAGAAGTCATTTTACACAGGTAAAAGTCAATAATTTGCTTATAAGTCTGCATATGGTTAGCCTTTGGCAATTTTTTGCTCATCTGTGGATGTTCCCTTATGGACATAACAACCCTGGAGTTCTGTGGGCTTGTATGCAAACACCTCTTCTATCATTTTTTGCAAATAATTTCCAACCATTGACATACAAACAGGAATTTTGTCAATCAACAAGTCTTTAAGTGTTGTAAGAATATACTGAAGCTATCCACCTGGGAAAAGTTTTGACGCATATGTATGGCTGATCTCTTTTGACATGAAAGGTTTTACACAGTAAACTGCTATTGTGTAATACATGGCTGCACACACAAGTAGTCTGATGATTAATGGACCATTTATAAGTCTTTAAAGTACTTTGAGATTGTTTATATTAAGTGTTCTACAAACCCTACCTTGACATGTCTGTTGGTCGGCTTTCAGTACATATCCAGTGGGACAGGAACAGGTGTAACTACCCTGTGTGTTTGTACAGAATTCTTCACTGTAACATTGATTGCTAGCACTGCTCTCACACTCATTCATATCTGTAAACATACACAAGAATACAAAATTGATGGTAAAATATCGTTGCCATTTCCAAACAATTGCTAGTTACCGGGGACATCTAACTCTGGCCTGTAATTATATACAATTAGTTAGTCATCTTATCACAGGCTGTCACCTCTGACTAGTCTCAATTCAGACAAGTAATAATGCTCTTGCACTGGCCCAAGATGAGCCTGGCTGTTGGACTGGATGCAAAACCCTGACGTTCACCTTTGACCTTTCAGATACAATACTATCAGCTGCCAATACAGAGCTGTTATGGTATCAAACTGTTTTGTTCCAACTAATAAAGAAAAATTTTATTTCAAGTTGTAAGCAATAACACAAAGTAAGTATGCAATAACACATGCATTATTACCTGCTAAGAATCATCTATACAGGTACTATGGTGTCATAGATACCTTTGTTCTGGTTAATAAAGACACTTTTATTTCAAATTCTAAGAAATAATACAAACATGTTATCTGCTGCTAGAGATCAGGTAGAGGCAGAGATCTTATGGTGTTATAAAATGGCTTTGTTCTTGTTGATAAGACAATTTTATTACAAATTTTGTACAGTGTGATTTTACTTAATTTATATTGCCAGGCCTTTAGTTTTCCTGTTAAATTAGTACCAAGTGATTACATTAACATTTATCATTGCAATTTAAATGTCAAAGATAAAAGCTCCATTTTTATTTGAATTATCAATAACTCCTTAGCTATAAACTTAAAATTTAATATGATTTGCATGTGGTAACTGCTAATATTGATAATATTTGTGTAAGCACATCATACATTTACCCCATGTAAACAAAAAAAAATGAAAATTACAATAGCATAAAAAGTCAAGCCTACATAAAAAGGGATGCATAAAAATACCTTACACAAATGCCATGTCATGACTGAGACTACTAAACCAAAACAGTAAACATAAAACAAGGAATTACTCTTATACATTCTCATCATGTGCACATATTAGAACAGAAAAAAATAAAATGGGATATTCTGGTTTTAATGTGACGTAGCTAACTGGCTAAAGAGAGTACTTTTAGCAGAGGAAAGTTATGTGGTAAAAAGATGCTCCAGTATAAACAAAGCTGCTCATAGCAGCCTTCTGTATAAGCAGTTCCAAAACTGAAAATCTTGTAATTATAGTGAAAAAATGAGGCTGAGTTGGCCATAAAGTGGAACCAAATTACGTGTGTATTGGAGTGTCCTTTCTATTACCATGGCTCATATTTCTAATTCTAATAGTATTTTTATAGCACTTAATCTCTATTTAAAGATAATCTTTAGGCGGAGAAAAACAGAAACAGTGAAAACAGAAAAAAGTAGAAAACTATAATCATTAACCTAAGACATAGCAGGGGTCAGCGCCACGGAGAGAGACCGGGAAAAGCAGAAATTAGGGTGGATATGCTTGTACAAAGAGATAGGTTTTGAATTTTTTTTTCTTTCTTTACATACCAGTACAGTTGTATCCATCCTGATCCAGGGAGTATCCAGTGAAACAGAAGCACTGGAAAGACCCGGCCTGGTTCAGGCAACCCTGCTCACATCCACCAGAATCCACCAGTGTACATTCATTAAGATCTGAAAAAATGTATTAAATTTACTGATAATTTTCACAAACTGTGGAAATTTCATTTGTATTCCCATTACAAAAATAATTATAATCCAAAATGGTTAGAAAGTCATAAAAATAAGAAATAATCAAAGTTCATTAAACTGTCACAATCAAAGCTAACTGTTTCTCTGATCCCACAATAAAAATATAAAATATATAATTATCAATTACAGAGTTATTAAACCAGGATTATTCATTTCCCCTGTATTTTCCCCAGAATCACACTATACTGTAGATCTAGTTTAAGTACTACCATTTCTCTGATCACTTTGAGAATATCTACTTTGATCCTTAAAAATTCCTTGAGTGAGTGACTAGACCCCATTTATGCTTTGCAGTTATCCAAATCCAAATTCATGGGGTGTCAGGTACTCTAGTCACCATACCATTTAATGTTAATACTGACTACTGTAACATTGCCACTTTACCTGAACAAATGAATCCATTTCCTGTGTAACCCTCCGCACAAGTGCATGTGTAGCCTAGTTCATTTAGTCCTGGTTCTCTGTCACTACAGATACCATGGTCCTTATCACACAGGTGCCCACTTGGCACAGCACACTCATTAGTATCTGAAATACATTTTCTGTATTAGTCTGGCTCAGATCAGTTTTAAAAGTCTTAACAATGAAGACAGTTTAAAGTTCGGTTTAAGTCCCATTCAACAGCTACAGCCATAATAGAAAATGACCTAAGGGAGTCCAGCATGCTGGTATGAGCTTTATTTGAAAGCATAATTTGCAGTATATAAACACTATAGAGAAGAAGCAACAAAACAGTAGAAAGGTCAGAATTTACAAACAAATTGAAACAATATGCTAGAAGCCTTTTCAATGTGCAATCTTGCCTATGTTAATAATTTGGTAACAGAACACCAAGTCAATAAGAAACAATCAAAGAAACAACACCAGTTTAATCCCAAGTTGACCACACTCTGATGATAGGGTAAATTATAATGGTATTAACTTTCTAGGGACCTGATATGTAGACGAGGCAAAAATTGTTTCAGAATTTTCATACGCATGATAGGCTACGTGACAATGTTTCAAATGGTTAATTCTTGGTCACCATGTCAACAAAACTCCGATAACTTATCAAATTAAAAAGATGTGTGGTCAAACAGGTGTTTTCTGGGTGTGTGTGATGTCATCATGACTGGCCATCTGCCAAGGCACAAAAAGCACCTGATCTGTAATGTCAAAGATTATAACTTAGGACTCAGGTTCAGAATGGTGTGGGCTAGATTTTAGTGAGTGGACACTCAATTTAGAGATCTTCAGAAGCATAAAATCATGTAGAGGGTACTGATGTGTACTTAATAGAGGTTAATATTTGTGTGAGAACACTGATTATAGGTGAAGGTGTCTGTAAAACACCTGACATTGTGTTGGGGTGTTTTTGGTCCAATCTTATGGAACTAGAGTGATGCAGTAATTCCTGGATGGGGGTGACATGAAAATAACTGCTGGGGACCTGCCTTGTACTTCTACTTAAATTCTGCTCTCAACATAGTTCCACTTAAAGGGGCTTGTGTAAATTTGTATAATAACGAACTTACTGTTGCAGGATACTTGGTCAGAGTTGAGGACATATCCATCAAGGCATGAGCACACAAACCCTCCGTCCAGATTCTCACAGTTCTGTGTACAGTTGTGTAGTGACAGAAGGCACTCGTCCACATCTGCTCAAAATACAAGTTTATGTATCTGTACTGTTTAATGCAACCACCTAAAGAGTAAGGAATTTCAAATTTGTCACATCATTTGAAAATAGTATCAGCAATGCCCATACCCCACAGCTTGATAATATAGTGTGGGCCACCATGAGTTATAGAAGAAGTGAAGCAGTACTAAGATCAGGCAGACTTTCAGAACAAACAGTGTAAGCTATACAAACGTACAGGTGAAATAGTGCTTAAAGCCCAAAGTCGAGGGGTCAAAGAGCATTTATGAACCTTCATTCCTCTGTCAACTGTGATGCTAAAATAAACAAACTCATGTTCAATGGTAAGTGCCTTGTAATTTATGCCTATCTCAGATAATTAACAACTGCTGTGTACAGAAGGACTTATGTAGGAATCTGCTGTTGAAAATTTAAATAAAGTCTGTATACTTTAAAACAGTAAAAAAACTACATGAAGTAACAAAATTCCTTGAGGACTTGTGCCCTTTTAGTCTGGAAGAAAGAGTTTATCAGTGCTGCCAAAGGTGATATGTTATATCACAGTAAGCTGTGGTGTTTGTTGTTATTTGTTATATAAAGACTTCAAATGTATGATCATTGTAATTTGAGGAGATTTGCGTCCTGGGTTGAAAACTTTCCCCTTTAAGAGAGAGAAAATGCATGGAAAAAAGATAAACAAGACAATTCAATGACAAGATGACAGCATTAGTAAAATTTATAAATTGAAGTATATCTGTCAGTAGAGATAGCACAATTACATAAAAGTACATGTAATAATCAGTTGCAGCAATCTACTTAGCTTTCTGATACAAAAAAAATATGTCTCAAATATGGCTGTAGAAAACATCGTGGCAGAGTCAAGGTCAAAGGTCACAAAAAGGTTACATATAATGACATTGCACATCTACAGTCATCAACCAAAGTCCCTACCAAGTATCAACTTTGTGAAACCTAGAGTTTTCCAAATATAGCTCAGATAAGATTTTAAAGATCAAGGTCACTACGCCAAGGTCAACTCAAGATCACACCATGATGTTGTAAACTTACATCCCAAAAGCAATGTCTCTACAATGTATTAACTTTCTACACCTTAGATATAGCCCATACAAGATTTAAAGGTCAGGATCACTACAGCAAGGTTAAAGATCAAATCAAGGTCAAAGCATGAGGTTGCACACCTACATTCCCCCAGCCAATGAACCTATCAAGTAGTAGCGTGATACACCTTACCATTGCTGTGATACAGTCCCACCCAATCTGGACACCATGGGTGAAAATAATACCAGCATAGCCTTTACTGATGTGGGGTAAAAACTCCATAAATTCAAACTTTTAAATCTAAGACATATTCATCAACATTCTTTCAAGGTTTGCATCAGCAGAGATCAAAGGCCTAATGTAGTAAACACAATTCACAAATTGGTGAAGAATTTCCCATAAGATATCGGAAATAGAAGAAGGTTTAAATCGAAATCAATGAGCTTCCACCTACCTAAGCAACTCCTTCCATCAGGCCCCAGCGTATATCCACCAGTACACCTGCACTCAAAGCTGCCATTTACATTGATACATACACTTCTGGTCAGCTGACATGTGTGTGTGCCAGTCACGCACTCATCTATATCTTCACAAATATAGGTATCTACATCAAGGCCGTAACCTTGAGGACACTGGCAGAGGATATGACCTTGAACTTCAGGGTCTCTGGCACAGCTTGAACGGTTGTTGCCTTGGTCACAGAGAAGTCTCTCAGTTTCATTACATTCGTTTTCAGCTGAGGATTGATAAGAAAACAATTTTGCAATAAAAAGTTTTTTTTCTATTTATTTATTATTTCAGTTTTATAGTGTTACGATCAAAAGTAAATTTGAAAACCAGGTCGCAAAAACAAAAATTTGGCAAAAACTAGATTCGTTAAAATTATGATATACCAGACTGTAAAGTCATCTACATGTGCACATGAAACATAAATACAACTAAATTGCAGTTTATTTGTCATTAAAATTTGAATTTTTGGATATGTTTTCACTGTATATTGACAAAATATAATAATTATAAGTACACATTAATAACCATTTCTGAGCAATAATTTATAACTTTGACAAGAAATATGTGACATTTGGAGAACCGGTTTTTGGACGTCTGTAACTGGATTTTGCTTATGTTTATATAAATCGAATAGAAACCAACTAAGTACATTTGGTGTAAGATGAACCACCATAAGTAGAATATTGTCATAAGTAGAAGTAGTTTCTAAGTCCCAACAATCATAAGTGCAAAATACAAGGACAAATAGAAGTTCAACTTACCGAAAGTGGCCATAACTAGAAACTAATTTGATGCAAAAAGTGTTACAGAATAATAACCTTTCAATGGGAATAACAAGGTAAAAGTGGAACTTATAAATCTTGTCAATACAGAAGTGTCAAATTCTGTGATACAGGTGACAATATACTGCCATTTCCTCACTATTGTGTCATTAGGCCTGAATAGCAAACAAACAAATTACCCAGCAGAGTGTTCACACAAGTGTTAATTTTTGCAAGAAAGTTAAATTGCATTATATCTTTATTGCTTGATAAATTTCTCAAAGTGTGTATAACTAGAATTATAAGTAGAAGTAAATGGCTGAAACTTTGCAACTTCAACCAAATCCACTGTATCCAGTTGGCCGTCTTCACCACTACAATTTTTTAATAAATTTTGACTACGGTTGGGTTTTTGACAGTTTCTAGTAGTTCAAAACCCAGTCTTTGGCACTGCCATGTTCCAAATAACTTTTGACATTTAAAACCTAATCGTGATTTGAAGATAAAATTTAAAATATACTCCTTTTAAATCTCTATGAGTCTTTGTTTCTGGCCTGCACAAGAACTCACCAACACAAGAGACTAGATCAGCTGAGAGGTAATACCCGGTGTGACAGTCACAGGTGTAACCCCCTATACCATCCATGCACATCTGACTGCACCGATGACCCAGACTGCACTCATCAGTGTCTGAAATGTGGACATTAATTTATTGTCATATTTTCTGTACAGTCTTAGGCAAGAACAAAATGTCATCCTTTCATAATGAGCTATCTGGGCAAGTATGTCCTTTGCTGTTTATAGAGAGGTAATTTTTCTTTGATGGTAGTTTATCATTACAAATTGTAGTATCTTCATGTATATCAGCTAACACCTGGGCTTCAGGGGATTCTCCTTTAGCTCAGCCGGTTAAAGAGCTAGACTTGTGTTTATTTCTATGTGTAATCCAAAGCCACTGGGATCGACTCCCAGCACAGGCAATCAATAACTGCTCTACAGGACAAAATGTTATCTTACTTGTCTGTGTGTGTGGCAATAAACCATTTATTATTACCTCCATTTGTTATACCCATGTTAGTAAGTGTGCCTACCAATCACCCTGATAATGTATCTTTGTGTATAATATTTTTGGTCACATGACTTATCTTTTCACTTGTGAAGGTCAGGAGCATAATCCTAACAATCGTAGATGCTCCTCTAGGTTTTGAGACATGTTTGAAAACCTTTGAGAGTGTCAGCAATTCTGTCCTCGGTAGACATTAAAAACTATCTCTGTGCTTCCAACTAATCTTTAACATATTAGAACTTATTTTGTTTGCTGCTACAGCATGTCTTGTTGGCTCCTTTGTAAAGTGATCTCTTGTCAAGAGAAGATTAGCTCCCACGGTACTTCACAAAACAAGGTTGAGACTTGGTCGTTGCTACGAGTTATTTTTGTGAGTCGGAGTAGTCAGGACGAGGTCGTAAGGCTGATAATTTTAATTGTGCAACTTATCTTTTTTCACTCCACATAAATTGCATGATTTATCAGTTTTCCTGTCCATTTGCAACAGGACTAGTCGAAGCAGTCAGAAATACTGACACATGAAAAGTATATCAAAACTATGGTGCTTTAGACAATTACACACCATAACAACAAGCATATCTTGAAACAGTGTTACGTTTAAGAAAAATTTGTTTTGGTCTACATACATGAGCTGAAAAAGCAATCAGAAACTATGAGTAGTGAATTAGAGTAGTGTGGAATTCAAGAGATAAAATATTAGCTTTTTCCTGAAACAGGCAAGAGTCAGAGCAGAAGAAACATCATCAGGTAAATTATTCCAAACTGTTGGAGCATCAAAAGCAAAACTACAACTGAAGTGGGGTTTTTTATTTATGTACAGATGGGTAAACTTGAGGAACCTTCAGTTTTGGGATTTTTCATTTCTTGGTTTTCAAATCTGTCTTTTGATAGAGATTAAGTGCTATAAAATTCTAATTAGATTTAGAATTAACAGTATCTAGACACACTACTTTAAATAGGTTGAACTAGATTCACCTGTTTGTATTGATGAAGATTTTGAAAATTTTACAACTGAATCTAATTTTGTCTTAAGCAAAGTCAGTGTAACAAAGTTTATATTTCCATACCAATACAAAGACCCTGTGACATCTGGTAACCATGGATACACTGACAGTCGTAGCTGCCAGGAGTATTCAGACAGACGCTGTTGTTAGAACAGGATACTGTGTCACATTCATCTACATCTGAAAAGCAAATACATCACTAATATAACTATGGCCATCAACTTGGTTTGGTTTAAATATGCTTTATTCACAATTAGATAACAATTGATGATAAAATATTTATATAAAACCTTTTTGCATGATGATTTCAGTACTCTTTCCAGGGGCGGATCCAGCTTTTAAGTAAGATGGGGGTTCACATCGAGTAAGGGGGGGGGTTCACATTGAGTAAGGTGGGGGTTCACATCAGACATATTCTAACTAAGGGGGTCGGGGGGCATGCCCCCCGGGAAAAAAATTAATTAATTTTAATTTCGAACCCCCTGAACCCCCCCCCCCCCCCCCCCTGGATCCACTAGTGCTTTCATTGTTTTATTTTGCTTACTTGGATTTAGTGTTCATTGACTTCTACCATTAAAATTATAATGATATATATTATATGTAATGTACAAGTTGAGATTTTTTAACAGGTTGCAACCTGTACACTAGAAATCTGTACTAGTTGCAATTTGTAAAAACGGTTTGTACATATTGCAACTTGGTCAGTCTATCTTGAAAAAGTTGCAACTTGTAGAAGCTTTTTGTACAAGTTGCAACTTAACAGTCTCACTTTGTAGGCAACATACATGTATTTTCAACGAATGCGCACACATCACCTAAACCAATGTGCATTGAAAACTAATAGGAATCTCACAAGAGACTTTGATTAGAAATACTTGCATGATATCTAAATATTATCTGAAGGTACTAATAGCTTAATAGCTAGCAATGGCCAAAAAGAGATGTATCAGGCTATAATCATTGACGACAGTCTATTTCTTTTGTTGATCACCCTGTAAAATTCTGTTATTTTAGTATTGTACAAACCATAACATTCATCCTGCTGGCCAGATCCAGTGTATCCCTCTTGACACTGACAGCTGTAAGATCCGGGGAGATTGACGCAGGTAGCCAAGTCTGCATCACATGTGTGAATTCTCTGTGTGCACTCGTCTGTGTCTGAAGAAATGAAAAGTATAATACGAAACCTTCATCATTAAGTCAGTTTAAGTCACATTCTGACATGACATGGATGTGTCTGTGATTGTGATTGGCTAATTGAGGAAAAAATTTCATTGGTAAAATCAGTATAACCTGTGGTTCTATTATCGTTCATTATGGCTGTCTCAACAGTTTGGTCATAAAATCTAAATAATAAACTATATTTATAAAATTTAACACTTGTTATGTTAGCATAGGAATAACCCCCCTCCAAAACCATGATATACACACACTTTTACCATGGTTTGAGGCAATAAACCCTTCAGGCTTTGCTTTTGGGGTTTATAACCTCAAACGATGGTAAAATTCTGCGTTTACCATGGTTTGGTCGGGGGTTATTCCTATCTTACCAATGGCAGCATAGTAAAGTGTTAAAGGTTTGAGACATCTAAACAATGCTGGCTTACAGTAGTGGATTCTTTCTGAGTTCTCATGTATATATAAAATGGTCAATAACGATGATAGATTACAAAAGTATAACAGGAAAATTACCTGATTGGGGGTTATTTTAAGTTTTGTCAGGAGTAAAGACAAAAAATTATATTCGTAGCCACTTGGTAAGGATGTAAAAATATATTTCACAAGGGTTAATTTACACTTATTATCCACCATTCTGTTAAAATAACATGTAAAATAAGTCCATATTGACATAAAAGAGGCACAAAAGAATTGATACATATTCATAGTTGGGGACATGGATGAAAACTAGACAAAGGACACATCTGTGGCCAAATGCAAGATGTATCCATTCTACCCCCATTCTGGCAAACTTATCAATTAATTTACTGTACTCCTGTTTTACTAACTCAGTTGTTTTACAGAGTGGCAGTAATTGTAATGTAAGGGGGGGGGGGCTGAGTTTATAATGTAAAGGGGTTGAGTTTGTATTTGGCAGGCAGAGTTTACTTGGATCAAGTTGGAAAAATGGCCGAGTTGATCATAAAGCCATATAACAGACTGTGTAATATATTTCAAGGAGTACAAACCCAAACACGTGGATCCATCACTAGCTAGCAGATATCCCCGGTTACAGGAGCACTGGTAAGACCCAGGCAAGTTTTCACAGAGATGATCACAGGAGGCTGGGTCCAAGCATTCATCTGGATCTAAAATAGGACCACCCAGTAAACATAGCAAACGTTTATAAACGTTTTTTAAACCTATAAACGTTTTTTAAACCAAATATAAACCTAAATATTGGCAATTATTTAATATTATGGGTTTATAAACGTTTCAGCAACATTAGTTTGGTTTATAAACGTTTATAAACGTTTTTAAATGTTTATATATGAACGTTTATACAAAAACGTTTATAAACGTTTTTAAACGTTTACAATGATTGAAGAATATCTTGACCTCGCTTTCATTTAGGATGATGACATCAGCACAGCCATTTTGAGAGAAACTGGAGAAATATTTCTGTAAGTATATCTTGTTGTATCACTGTTGTTTGAAGCCATCATTAAATTCTAAGTATATATATAGAAGTATATAATTTGAAGATATTATGTACTTTTATATATCTACTTAGAATATAATGATGGCTTCAAACAACAGTGATACAGCAAGATATACTTACAGAAATATTTCTCCAGATTTTAAACACGTGTATAAACGTTTATAAACGTTTACGTTTTAACGTTTATGTAAAAACGTTTATAAACGTTTATATATAAACGTTTATAAACGTTTATGGGCAAACGTTTAGGGACCCATCATTTTAAACCTAATCTAAACCGTTGCTAGTTAGGTTTATAAACGTTTATAAACGTTTGTAATGTTTACTGGGCAAAATACAAGCTGGTGAAGGTTTAGTCATATCCTATCAGAAGAAATTCCTTTAACAGAGGTAAATATTGGATCCTTAAAGGAACTTTCTATTGAAATTGCCCTGTTATTTGGAAATACAAGTAAAGTAGAATTGATAATGTGATATCTTGAGATAAAAATTATTTGAATTGAAAATCTATTGTGTAGTTTAGGAATATTAGCCATTACAGCAAACTTTAAGGTTACCATAAATTGGTTATGGGACCTAAGTACACTCACATATCAAATATAAATAACATCCACCCTGTTGTTTTGCAGTAATCATCTAAATAAGAAACAGGACAACATATGTATGCACACATACATGTATACACAAACACCCTGCACAATTGGCATAATCACATATTCTCATGTGATGACACCAGTCTGTCTTCTGATGGGGATTAAGTGCTATAAAAATGTTACCAGATTTAGAATTGCATAGATTATTAAGTTTAAAGGTCTGATACCAAGTTGCATTTCTCTCAGAGTCATAACAATAACACAAATCAACATAAGAGACCAAAAAAAATTTACTTTATTCTGCATTTTGCATCTCTGTGTTGCTGAAACTTTTTCTCATTCCTGGATTTTTGAAATTGGAATAATATTTATATGTAATTATTTGCTGCAACTTTGAGTTTGATTCCAGTTGAGAGTAAGCAGTATAAAAGCTCATTAGAGTTTAGAATTACTCCACATACCTGTACATATCTCACCATCCCCTTCCATTCCTATTGGACAGTTTCCACAGATAAATCCTTTTGGATACAGCTGTATTTGAGTGGCCTCCACATCAGTGCACCTCACCCCTGGGAAACAAGGCCTATCTGCACAGGCATCTGTGTCCACACTGCAGTCCGATCCCTCCCAGCCTGGAGGACAGTCACAGCTGACCTTGATGAATTGGCTAGAGGTCAGATTATGCCAGAGACAGCTGCCACCATTCTGAAATAAATATGTTTTTAATCATGTTTGGTATTAAAAGCACTGACTTTAGAATAAGGTGCATAGTACATTATCTAAGCTAAGATAGAACTACTGTCTTTAAGTAAAAGATATGGTTTGTTATGTGGCTTCCCAGAGGAACAAAGCATAAATGATATCATAGATTTATTTGAGTGTCCATGGTCTCAAAATTAAAATAATCGTATCATGTTCTTAACCCGACTGAAATATAAAAACTTATAGTTATGCTGGAAGTATAATTTTATTTTGTCAAATGCAAAGTAGGAAAAGACATAAAATATAAGAAAAATCTGAATCTGTCCTTCTGAGTATTACAGGAAGTGGCTGTGTGACTCCAGCAGTAGATAGTTGCAGGGCAGTGGCTGCCATTAAATATACTGAATGTAAAGAAGTGACTGAAGGTAGAATTATCACACACTACAGTATTCGAGCTGAGGAATGAGTCAGGATTGTTAATTAGTCACAGTATGTGTAATTTACCATGGGGCCCCCTTTAAAAGTCAGAAATATCAAAATCTGTGCCATTTTTCCATCAGGGGGAATCAAAAGGCCTAATGTAGTCACAAAAACCACAAAGGTGTAAAGAATTTCCAACAAATCAAGGGGGGGCGGGGATCTACTCACTGGCACATTTTACACTTAGTGGAGACTTTTACACTTTGCTATTAAATTACGACTACTAACATTTTTAACAACAAGTTTCATTGACCAGATGTCAGACATTAAAACTAACAGAAATAAAAAATCCCAGTAAAAGGTCAGTAAATTTTTTTCAGCTTCACTGTCTGGATCTTATAGACCATATCAGGTAAGAGTATGCAGTAAAGTACCTTGTATTATTGATTATTGATTATATGATTGCTTGACCCCTCTTCTGTCTCTGGATACTGAATTTGGTCTACTGCTCTTCTGGTTTTGTTACGCCTTAGAGTCCTCTTGTATGGGGAGATTAAGCGCTATAAAAGTCCAATTAGAATCAGAATTTGTCAACCATATTTGTTACCTGTTACAGATTTACTAAACTAGAGGGATAGCAATAATTGGACCATCAAAAGGTAGTTCAACTTATACCCCAGATAGCATTCCGCTGTTGGCCGATGTTGGCCCCACGTCAGCACATCCATCTGTCCGACGTTGGCTGTCGACGTTGGGCCAATGGCTTTTTGACCGTTGGGCCAATGTTGGCCCAATGTAGGCAAAATCTGCCGACCTTGCGACCAACAGTCAATGTCGTCCGACGGTGGAATGCTATCTGGGACGTTGTTGCTATAAACTACCCCTTTTGAAAAAAATGATTGCTCATTGGTATTCATTATAGAAATTACAATAGTGTCCTTTCATGGCCAATTTCACACACTGTTGTACCACAACTAACCTGACAATCACAGTACTGTACAAATGGCTGCCATAAGGAAGATGCTTTCCCATCAGTCAGTGTAACTGTAATATTAACATCTTCCATAACACCCACATTAGTCCAAGTGATCATTCTGCTGTCATTTCCAATTGTAAATCCAGGTGGCGTATCTGTTCCCAGGAGAAAGTAGACTGGGTCCTGGTCACCTTGCTCTACAGAGAGTGTGAGTAAGGATGGGTAGGTACGTCCTGGTGATACCCGTAAGATACTGTCTGAGTTCATGAGAACTGGTTTGTAATTAGCTGAAAAAAAGAGACAATATTATGTGTAATATTGTCATTTTTGGTAATTTATTGAAGTATAGCTTGAACTTTAATTCATGCATTATGCTTAAGTCATAATGATGTCATGTTACAGAATGAAAATTACAAGCATTACCATCAAGATTCCAGTCATGAATATGTGTGCATTACGAATAAGTAATGTAATTATAGTATTATATTCATCAAAATTATAAACCATTTGTGGCTTCCTGATGTCATAAGTGGGCCACCCTGGGGAACAGATATCAAAATATTTCTGTTCTAGTTTGCTACTTTTATATATATACCTCTAATCTACAATGAAAATGTCACATGAATTACTGCAGAAGTCAATGAGGTGCCAGTTTTTTTCTGTACAAGTGAACAGGCAGGATATACTCAGTTTACTAAATAAATATCAATGATATTTTATTAATCTTTTAGCAGTAAATGAAGATATTACACATACATTCTTTACAACTGAATCAATAAGCTACATCACTGTATGATTCACTCTTGATGTATATTTTCTTTGCATCTGACATAAACTGGCATGTTTAATTCTAATATGACTCTTATAGTGCTTAATCTTTACAAAATGGAGAGTCTAATGTCCTAAGAGTCAAAATAGATATCCGGAGACATGTCCACCCATGATCATGCTCTAGTACAGACTTACCATTAATATATTAGATAATATTTTCACCTTTTGCTTACCAAAAACTGATTTTTCCATGACAAGGTCACTAAATGTTGTTCCTGTTGCTTGTGCAACTTCCTGGTTCAAAGTCAAGGCAAAATCATAGTAACAAGGTCGTCTGGCTTCTGTATCCGGGTCTGTCGCTGTGATAGCACTGGCATTGTAACAAAGTCTGACAGCATCCAGTCTCATGGTCTCATTAGGGAAAAATAGGTCAAGGTCACTGACCCAATAAACTGGGGTGAAGCTGGGATCATTGAAGTCCTCCCAAATTTGATTGTTAACATAGGTGAAGAGGCTGGTGTTTGAATTGGTTCTCCCTGTAGAAATATCAAAAAGGATAGCGTTTACAGAATGTGTACGATGTTTAACAGGACCATTGCAGTATTTATGGACTGTATTGATAAGGATACTTTATTTAGAAGTTTTAGAATTTAAAATAGGAAAACTTCCTGAATGACATAAACACAATAAATAAATCACGAATGAAATTGACAATATTATACGAGTACGTAGCACAAGTATTATATTGTTAATCTTCACAAGTGATATATATTTTTTGTGTATATGTCTAATGAGGGATGTTTTACTTTTATTATCTACCATTTTGTATGATTTAAAGAGTTAAAAATATCCATATTTAAAGAGAGAATGTGAAAAAAGCTGTCACATATAAAGGGGAGCTTGCAAATATAAAAACTCAATATTTAACTTGCAATCTCACAGCCACTACTGCATGGATTTTTATGCAACAAACACCAGCAGAGTCGCTGTAAAAATACCTTCCTAATGATGTATAATACATATTTGTAGGATACATAGTTTCAAGATATTGTAGAAAAAGCTCTTGTTTTCACTAATTATCCACGGTAAGGAGGTCATATAGGTCATATACAGCACATGGTGGATAATAAAATATTTTGTTTGTTTTCACACTGATTATCAATCAAAATATCAACTGATTAATTGACAGCATTGAGGGCCATAAATTCAGTTTATGATTTAAGTTGGCCATGATGATGTAATGAAAACCATCAGAGACCAGCAGGAACTGACCACATTCTCACTTCAAGTGTGTTACTAACCACTATAGACAGAATTTGAAGGTTTCAATTAAAACTCGTAATCATAGATCTGCATTAAAATTGAGGACTGTAAATATGCTACTACCCTCTAAACTGTTTTTAGCTGTCCTCTAGTCAATTCTTGTAAATGTTGATACTCTATATAATACTAAAGATATTTAATCAAGTACTACAATTTTAAGCAAGTCTTATCACAATTATGTGTCATACTTCATTGTAGTGCTTATGACCTGAAATTCCTCAAAAATAAACTGTTTTGCTAGTATCAATAAAGTTCTTAGGTCAGCTTGTACAACCAATAATTATTGTTGAACACATCGAGGATTTTAAAATCCCAAAACTGTGTAAGTAATAAATTGTACAACTTGTATCAAATATATATGTATGAGTTGTATACTTGAGCAACATGATTCTGCAATTCCATACTTGCATGTAATCCTACCTTGCACACTACATATATCTAAAGCTTGAATTAAACCTACATGTCTCTCCATACTGGTGTGTGAGTTGACCAGATATTGAAGTTGGGTCATCCGTGAAGATTGTCCCATTTGGAAACAGCAGATCATCAGACTTGTTACCATTATTAGACCCCAGTAACCCTGTAACATATATAATACATGTGACAAACTTACAGAACTATTTATCACAATTCATTAAAACTATAATGAGTAAAGTTTCAAACATACCCTATTAGGAAGCAGGTTATACTAAAAGTGTATCATGGATTTAGCAATATTGCAACTGCCACTAGAATACATAAGTTAAAGAAAATACCTTTTAAGAACTTAAAACAATAAAACTCAAAAGATGTTGAAAAAGTTATTCAAAATTTATATTTATCAAATTTCACATTATTCAAAGAAACATAAAGGGAGATATCCTCATTGATCAGTACTGAGTTTCCATGCAACTAATCACTGCAAAGGGTGTTAGTCTATGGCTGTATAATTCTGGAATGACTAGAATCTATAAATAAGTTGAATCTACTAAAACAGAAGTAAAATGCCATTAAGAGTAAAATAACATTAGGTTTTATGTCTCCTTACCTCTACTTTCAGTTATTCCACTTGGGAGAAGCACAGCCATCTTGAAGAATCCTGTTGCCACGGAAACACGGATAGTGACACCAGAAGCCTGGAAACTGACCTGGTAGTTGTAGAGGTCATTGGGTGTAATCACCAGCCTCACTCCCTCCCAGTGTGTAGTGTTCAACATTGAGGGGTTAAGAATCTCACCATTTTGAAAGATGTCTGGAAATATTGAAAATACTCTTCATTACAACTGATTTTGCGCCGATGCTCACAAACCATAAATTTTGGTTCTTGAGATGGAGGGACCATTTAACCATTTGATCTTTCCCAGTTTCATTATGTTCATTCAACAATTATTTCTATCATGGCTATAACATTAATATAACAGGAAAACTTCCCGACTGACATATACAGAAAACATATATCACAAATGAAGATAACAATTTTATATGAGTGCGTAACACAAGAACTATATTCTTAATCTCCATGAGTGATATACTTTTGCTGTATATGTCTAATGAGGGATGTTTTACATTTATATTATCCATCATTTTTGCATGATTTATGAGTTTAAATAAATCAATATTTAAAGAGAAAATGTCAAAAGGCTGTCACTAAAACAGGGGGACCAGTGAATATAAAATTCTCAGTCTTTAATTTGCGACTTCTCAGGCATTTCTGCATCAATTTTTATGCAACAAAATGACCAGAAGCACTGTAAAAAGACCTTTCTAATAATATATAATACATATTTGTAGGCTACAGTTTCCAAGATATAAGTGAAAAACCAGAACTTGTTTACACTAATTATCCATGGTAGGGTGGCAAAAAAAATATATCCCGCTCCGTATATCAACCTATACAAGTCAAATACAGCTCGTGGTGGATAATAAAATATAAGACTAAATAATTATCCATGCATAATTAGTGAATTATATGACCTTGATCACCTTAATACACTTACAATACTTTTATCAATTGTGTGACACTTTTACTCTGATTCGATCTTTTAATTTCATTCCTATATAATATTTGAATTTTAGGTGGTGAAAATTTATGAATTCATAATTCTTGAGTCACCATGTTGACCTTGAGGTCACTTATTGTATTCTTTGCTAGTTAAGACATTTTTGGTAATTCACCACACAAAATCAAAGTTTCTGCTACCAAATGGAGATATAATATATTGATATCTTAGTTTCAGTCAATAATGGTATAAATATTAAGACTGCTTAATGTCAATACACTGGAATGTTAAATGTTCAGTGAAGCATATATTCACCCTTTGTAAATTACCATGTGTCACTGAATATATATTTGATTGATTTTGGTACTGCAAAGACCTACAGTATTGTATTGTAAATCTTAACAAATGAAACAAATTACCTCTCCTTTTCAATGAATTCAATATAACACGTTGAAATGCAATACAAAAGGCTCATTGCAAACCTGATTTAACTATTACTTAACAAAAGCATTTCAGTAAATTTGTAACTGGGTGATCCCTTACCTATTCCATCCCTGTTAGTATTCATTCTGAGTTCCACCACATCGGACAAGGGTGACACCTGGCGGGCAGCTAGTGAACTAAAATAGGTTGCATTTTGTCCTTCAGGTAAGACTGAGGTTCTGGCTTGCAGTGAGAAGTTCTCCATCTCTGTGAGTACATATTCACCCAGTCCATTGAAAGTGTAGCCAGCACCATCTAATGTCACAATGTGAGGGTCTCCAACTGAGCAGGCTATGTAAAGAATTCATACAAGCATGAAGACAATATATGTGGGAAAAATGGGATAGGAAAGGCTCACTTATATCAAATCTTGTTCTCTTAGGAATTTTTTATATTCTCATAATTGTCCTCTTACAAAATGCCACTTTTCTGCCAGTCTAATTATTAAGCACTATAAATATCTGGGCCCAGTTTCACAAAGACGTACTAAATATAAAAGATAGTATGCTATAAAATCTAGATCTTAGTAGGCCGTTAGTAGCCACTACAAAAGTGTTTCACTGTGCTGAAACTTGGGACCTCTCAAGTTCCTGAGATAGCAGGGCTTCTAGTGAGGAGATTTACTAATTACCACAGTGAACAGTATCTCTGTGAAACAGATAGTATACAGGCTTAGTAGACTACAAACACTTAGCAGCCTACTAAGGAGATAGTAGGCTTTCATGAAACTGGGCCCTGAAGTGATTATGTTACCAACCTAGTACTTGTGTGGGTACCCCACTGGCACACTGAGAAGGTGGGCGGTGCTGTAAAAACTGGGAGCACAAGGTGGGTGTACTTTGGCCCAGATCTAGGTAATCCTGATTGCAACAGAGTGCATACATTGTGTCCTCCTCTGCTTGTTTTACTGGATCTGAGTATCTCTGGTAAAGATTCTGTCCTTCGGCTACCACTGGATTAGATAGCAAAGCACCTGAAATGACAAAGACCATTGCAATTGTATGCCATACAGGAGGCAGCAGTTGTAGATTATGGAAATAAAAAGAAATATGACATTTATTACCTCTGCCCAGAAGGTATTAAATTCATGACTGCTTGTATGTCTGTTTGTTTCTTAGCTGGATTACATGAATACCGTATTTTTTCAAAATATGGCCCGGGCATTAATTATTTTCAAATGGCATCAGACCAGGCGTTAAATTGAACCAGGCGTTCTTTTGAAATATAAAAAACAGTGTTATAAATTGTAAACAGTGTGCTTGGTACCAGGCGTTAATTTGAACCAGGTGTTTATTTGAACCTGGGCGTTATTTCGGAAATTTACGGTACTGTTGGTTGTATCTTCATGAAAAAAATAGAAGATGGGTCTTGGTCCAGCATAGATTGCATTAAATTTTGAGAGTGATGTGGATCACCATCTGCATACAAAAAATATCTCAGATTTTCCCATTTACTTATTATTACTATAATTACATGCCTTGGCGGATGTCTGCACTCTCTGTGTGATCTTGTTTTATTTATTTTCTCATTTTAGACAGGACAGCATTAGATAGAACCACCATTTTAAAAATTATTTTATAAAACCTTCTCACCTGTTCATAACAACACCTGGTGTAATACACATGCTCATAACACTTTTACCTGTTCCTGTATCATAACAACACCTGGGATAATACGCACACTAATAACACTTTTACCTGTTCCTGTGTATCATAACACTTTTACCTGTTCCTGTATCATCACAACACCTGGAATAATACATTATTAATTACCTTTTCCTCTTTTTATATATATCATAATAACACCTGCAGTAATATAATACCAATGAACTTCTCACCTGATTCTCTATCATAACAACACCTCGGAGTCAGACCCTCTCCTTCTTCTTCTGTTGCCAACACCCAATACTTTCTATAACACCATATGTTATCCATTTCCTGCATATCTCTAGCATTGATTTCTTCATACACTGACAGTAACACCTCAGATATATCACATGGACATGATCCAGTATCTTCAGCAATGTATTCCGAATGCATGTAATAAAACTCTTCGTCCTCATTTAACCATACTTGACATTTTAAGCCAGGATTCAGAAATGAATCTGGATCATTATTTGTCAGATTTTGATAAAATCTCCCTTTGTTTATATTGCTACTGGAGTAAATGTCAAATTCAGATACACTGTCAATCCTTTGGATTTTATCCAGATTGTCTATATCATTGACAAGATTCAATCCAGAATACGGATACTCCGTAGTTTCTTGTTGAAGGTTCCCTTGGATATTCTGAATAACCATGCCAATTCTAACTGGATAAATCTCCAGGTTGACCTTGAGGTCAAAAGTCATCTGTCTGTCAGCATAGATAGTTTTGATGTAAGTGTTGATATAGTCAGTGCAGAGAAGAGTCTGGAATGATACAACCTAAAACAAAACATCAAACTCTTTATATTGAGTAGAATGATACAACTTTGTGATAAAATATAATCACAAACCTCCATCAATAAAAATAAAGACATACATGGTCAGTGTTTGGTTAGGGTTGTATTACCAATAGGTAACTTTCTACTCCCCTGTTGTTATACATTATTTATCAGCAGCCTTACATAATCTAACAATAAAAAGTTAGTATGCTTGGCTTTTTATCAAACTTCGGGTGAAATGCTGCATAACCAGTCATTTTATTATTTTTAAGTTTTTAAGAACATGTTACTTCAAATATATTTAAAAACTTTTATTTTGCTTTGGCATAACAGTATAGTTTTATAAACTTTATATTTCTTGACCGGACAATTTCTGAAAGAAATATATTTGTAGCATTTTAATAACCAGGGTCAACTATTAGTCCAAAGTGTATTGTTTATGACCTCAGAAGTAGCATCAAAGACATAACTGCATGCAATGTGAAATACAAACTCCTCAAATTAACCTGGATTGGTATTCCTAAAACATCTCAGACTCAAATATAATCCCTAGACATTAGGGTTTAAATCATAAATTTCAGTTTAATCTCAAACTCAAATATAATATAATTATTCTCAAGTAAGTACATACATAAAGCAAGAGTCACTCTTTTTTATAATCCCCATATTTAAGTTTGTATGAAGAGAGTCTTAACTGCTTAAGTTTATGGCTTTGTTAGGTATAGGATTTTACTTATGAACACTAAATTTGAGTTAATACTTACATAGGACTGAGCTTTAAGACTGAGAGTAAGTTTGAGATTGTTTATGAACACCAGCCCATGCTTGTGTATTGTGTTATGATTTATGCAAAGGAATTTATTGCCATGCTTGTTCAACTCCAACCTGCCACCTACCTGATTAGGATGTCCTGGATATTCCATCAGATTCCAGGTTACCACCAAACACCATTCTGCTTGAAATAATGAGAGCTGGAACCTTTGTACAAAATCATGTGACACTGTATCCAAGGTGGCATCAGTCACATTATCAGAACCCCTTGATATCACATGGTAATACACCCCTTGCTCTGGCTGTAAGGGAAGTGAGAAACTGTTATATAATGATGACCCATGAAACCATGTATAAAATGTACCAATGAGTTGGTTCAATCCTTATAACAATCTTAATTAGTGTTTGTAATTTACCAGTCTTTAAAATGCACAGAAACAAGTGCCATGGGTTGATATAACCACTTTACAGATCCATTAATAAAGGGGAAATATAGTTTAAAGGGTTAGCTTCAATTTCTCTTTTCATTCCTATCAAACATGATACTTTTAAACTAAAACAAGTCAGTCAAAGTGTAAACTTATGTCATCATGTAAAATAACAAATGTAAAGTATCCCAGAGTGTATGGAATTTGCCACTTGAGATCACTATTTAAAAGTAAGACAAAAAATCAAAACTTGTGCCAATTTTGCATCAGAAGAGATCATTGGTCTGAAAAAGATATCAAAATCATAAAAAAAAAGAATTTCCCACAAGTAAAAAAAGTAGCAGACGAATTTCCCTCTCGGGCAAATAAATAAATTTCCACAAGTACAGGAAACAGAGTGGGGATTTCCTCTGGCAAATTTTACACACTGTGATCAACTGTACATTTCTTACTTTACCTTTTAACAGCCAAGGTCATTTTGGGGTTGGCCATCCCCAATACTGCCAATAGCTTACTTTACACCCACAATTACAAAGATGACAGCCAAGTCATTATTTGGAAACATGATAACTACTCAGCACCTGAGACTTTTTTTGTACTTAAACAGAAAAAGTTTCACAATTAATAGGTCCTTTCTATTTCTGAAAACGTTTTAAGAGAAAGTTCTCCTTCAAAAGGCTATATTTCAGACCAATACAATTAAACAAACCTTGCTTCCATTCTGTGCCATTTTGAGGTTAGCCCAGTATGCTGCATAGAGGGCCACTTCTGAAAAGGTGCCCTGACCAAGCATAATTTCACTAAGACTGCTGGCTGGTGGATTGCTAAAGCTACGCTGGTTGGCAGAATCTGATTGGCTGTTTTGTACAGAACTGGCCAAAATAAGGCCAGATTGAGTCACCTGAAATGTTTAATGACATGTGTTCATTAATGTGGAGAAAGTATATTGTCCTATTGTGTAAGGATGCTTTTACCAAAATTCAAAGCATCCTGCTAGTTTTTATTTATCATTATTTAATGCTGAGTAAGAGTGTTTCCATTGATAGGAGCATGTACAGCTTAATTGTTGCACATATGATTTGAAACCTTAAGTTCTACGACCAATCTAAAATTATAGAAACATTATTGAGGGCATTTAAGCAATGAACTGGTGAAACTGTTTCAGGATAATTTAAAAAATGCTCCTGAATATATAAAGGAATTCTAGTTAAAAGAACTCTACTTAAAAATGCTTAGCTGTATGTTATCACAAAATCAGAAAAGCAATGAATAGAACATCTGCAATTTTGTATTAAATCAGTGAGTCACAAGCAAAAGAAATTTCTACAGAGGTTGAATTAATGCAAAAATACTACTCCCTAATCGCCTTGCAATTGTCCGTGGTACTTGCATCTCCAAGGGCCACAAAATGTAATTCTAGTTTTACATATTTCTTGATGTCCTTTCTAACACAACACATTTTGCCCATGAATCTGATCTTCTGCAAACTATGGTCTAAATTTGCACAAACTTTAGCTGTTCAAAACCCTCTGATTCAATTGACAGAACAGCCATTTTTTGTCCCAACAACTGTTAAATAGTAAATAATTATAGATAAAGGACACTTTATTCTTTATAAATATTCTGTCATGTTCCACTTTTGTGATCCAATCCTCAAATTCATAGTCGAAATTTGTGTAGTTTTTTATGGTATATCCCTATATTGAAGAGGCAGTCCAAGTACCTGACATTTTCTGCTATTTATATAAAACAAGTTATTTTGTTGCATATATGCCTGAAAATCTGCCAGTTAAAGGACACTTAGTGCCACTAAAGTATGGTTAGATTATAAAATTAGACTATGCTTACATAGAATGAAGAGACCAGAGAATGGGACCATGGTACAGGTAAGGGTGAGAAGATCAGAGGGCTGTATGGATCTTCTGGATTAAGTACAGAGTGTGATGTGCTGAAGTCTGGCCACTGAAATCTACTCTCTAGAAAAATAAAAAAATGGTATAAGCATAAATATGTCATAGAATGGTGGGAAGAACTTAGCCGACTTCTGGAACAAGATCTGATTGTGAAGTACCAAAATCTGGCAATTAAAATGTACTCTCTGTATAGGACATAAGCACAATGTTATGAATATAACATATAAATGTGCAAAGATCAGAGACTATATGGGGTTTTTTCAACCAAATACAGAATGCCCTTAAACCTTTGCTTAAGTCTGTGCAAAGTAAATCTGGATTACAAGTAAATTTAATATTATTATGCAAATGGCTTTGGTATCAGCACGGCATTGGTTTACACTTTATAAGGTAACTAGTGTCTCTTTGAAAATATTTTTAGCTTCTTTGGATACATCAAATGACAAAGTTGGTGCAATATTAAACTGACATATATCAAATCAAAATGCATGAACCTATGTTTGGGATACAGGCAGTAACACCAGGGTACTGGATCAAACTTTGTTAATATCTGATGGTTCTTTGGATATATATGTTTTGGAAAATTAAGATATTCTATGTATAATCTGTAACACATACAGTGTGTGTTAAACTGGTAAAATCTAACCACTCAAATAGCAGCGAAAACCATTCAATTGACAGTTTGATTGATTTGGGTTTGAAATCACTTTCAACATACTTGTATGTAGGTCATATCATGACAGGTAGTTGACCAGATGGAGTAAAGTAGTCCCTATAAGTTGACCAAGATTCTGTCAGTAAATCCTTTACCCCAGGCAAGTAACTACCAACTTTCCCATTTAGGTCACAGCAGGAATCGAAGCCAGGACATAGTGTCTCAGAGGTGAGTTTCCTACCCACTATACTCCACCTTCATAAATCATCGAGATCACATCCTTACAAAAATATTAAACATGGAGGAATATCGGATTGTGTTGAAGATGCAACTGAAGCTACATTAAGAGACAAGTAGGGTTGAATATAACCTTAAATATAGCGGACAACAGTCTTGCTTTTACAGAACTTACCTATACAAGTGCCCAGGGTCCCCACTCCACTATAAGGGCTGTTACATGTACAGTTATAAGTCCCAGGCAAGTTTATACAGGAAGCTCTCACTGTATCATCACAATTACTTTGTCCATCTGCACACTCATCTATGTCTGAAAATACAAATAAATGTGGGAAATATGTGCAAAAGTACATATTGACTGACAAAGTCCAAATCCAAATATGTAGATATAAAGGAGTAGTAGACTAAAAGAACTTGTAGCATAAAGAAGACAGGACTTGGCGCTTATGAATGCTTGAAGGTTTAAAAGATAAAGTCCAAAATGTCCTTGACATTTGACTTGTCATTATTGATCAGCAAATAGATCACCAAAATAGTACATTTAAACCTTTGTCAATAGAATCTCAAGGAACCAAAGAAATACCTTAATTTCTGTAATAAAAGCCCCCCTGTAATAAGAGTCCCCCCACAAAATATCTGTGACCAAGGATCAGAAACTGAAGCATGTGTTACTCAAATGTCAAATGCCCAATACATTTCACAATTTTTCAGTCTTGAATTTATATATCATAGCAATATAGTAAAATTATAATAAAACATACATAAATATTACCTCTTATGGTTTTACAATAGCTGTGTTCATATAAAGAATATGCAGTAAAATACCTTACACTTTTGACTTATCAGCCCAGTTTGTTAACCACTACACCTACAGAGAAAAGTAAACCTTTGAAAATGCTGAAAAGACAATATGATTCAGTTATTTGAAGGTGTGTATTTGATTGACTAGAAAATTTTTATTCTTCTGCATCTTGTCCTAATAAAGGCCCCCTCTTTGAAAAAAAATGCATAGTCTCAGGGCTGTTATTACAGAAAGTATGGTATTTCATCTTTACCATGAATTCTACACAACTTATCAGTATCTGCATATACACCTGTTGAGACTCAACAGTTAGCAGGACCTTATATCAAGCATTACTTGAGTGTCAATTGAAACATGTTTTAATCCCAACACAAAACAAAAATAAAATCTATCTACTGTTGATGTATGTATAATATGTCAAAATGTAAAATTATTAAACAAGCGAAACAGGTTTCAGTCTACTAGCGTGAGCTGCAATGCCATCAGAGACAGCAATAGTGCACCGAAGCAGTCTCCCATCCAAGTAGTAACTCATTGCCACTTAACTTTTAAATTAGTGAAGAGACAGATACTCATCACACTACACCACAATTCATGAAAGTCTGGAGACAAAAAAAGAATGATAAAAAAGTGATTCCCAGAAGCATGAGCCTCGCTAGAGCTTATTATTGGGTATTGACAGACCTTCACAGATAAATTGTCCATTATTTTCTATACTTCTGTATCCACTGAGGCAAAGACATCTGTAACTGCCAGCTGTATTAATACAGAGTTCTGATGAGCTGCCATTCAAGTTCCCACAGATGTTGCTAGAGTTTGCACATTCATTGATATCTTGAGAAAAACAAGGAAAATGCACAAACATTAACAGTAGAGACATATAGCCTTTGTTTACACAAAAACTGTATTACCAAGTATATATAATACACAGCTCAGATGAGTCTTGTGTCAAACTATGTCCTTGTGTCAAATATAAGGATTAATTACAAACCAAGTTTTATGAATATCAAAGTTATTAGGGTTTTCTCAAACATAAGGAATTTCCTTGTTTTAAGCACTTTTTCTAATTTATGGAAAGAAACTTAAGATCCTTTGTTCAGGTAAGTTTAATGAATACCAAAATAAAGGAAGGAAGAGCAATTTAAGGAAAATCCTTACTGCTTGAGGATTTCTTGAAATAAAGATAGTTCAGTGAATACAGCCTCAGGACACTGATGATTCTGCTTAATAAGGAATTATCAGATAGTAGGATGAATTTCATTAGGAAGATATGACCCTTTAAAATACTTACCAAGACAGTACTTAGCTGTGGGGTGGGGTTCGTAGCCCTCTGTGCACACACAGGTGAAGTTCAAACCTCCTGTGTGCACACATTGGTGTTGACCTTGACCTGTGGGGTCACACGGGTCAAAGATACTGTCGCAAGGGTCAAAAGCCACTGAAATTAAGTCAGCAAGGTATATATATTGATATATTTTATATTTTATGACATATACAGTTTAAAGTTGTACCCTGAAAAGAGTTTAGTGTTACAGAAAGGTATTTCAATAATTCTGCCATTAACAGTTTATTTGTGTTTATATAACTACCAACAAAGACATAATATTTTTTTAAAAACTGAGACAGAAAAAAAGCATTATTCATTTACCTTTATTTTTACCAGTGTATCTCTAGCCAGAAATTTACAATAACAGGTTAAATTTCAGTGGTAAGAATTACCCGAGTACATAATGATTACCCCTACTTAAAAAGGGCTTTTTTATGAAAGAATTTTACTTAAATAAGTTGGCTAGTATCTACTTTCACTATATGAGGTCCATATGACAGACAGCAAATAAGTTATTGCTTAAGTTATTTTACTCCAGTTGCAGAAATAGCAAAGTACTTGTTTTCAAATATATGTTTAACTAAATTGGTCTATACCTCGTAATTCACACATGAATTGTTCTGTGTTGTATGTGTATCCAGGATTGCACTGACACTGTTCGTTTGAGCACTGACTCTGGGCTAAACCTCTTGAGGTACAGTTTTCATCATGGCTGCAAAAACTGCCCAGAACTGTTCAAACAGATTGCACAAAACAGTTAGAATGTTACAAAATATTGTTGAATTAAAATTTAATACTTTCCCAACATTAGTATGGTCAATCAACTACTTGTATAAAGTCATCCCTGCAGAATTGTTTAAGTTTTATTTTATCATTTGCTTAAACTCATGTACTGATATTTTGTAACAGTACCTCCCTTCCCAAGCTTAAAAGATTGTTTATGTAAATATGGTGATTCAGATAGGTGTCCATTTACATTATTATGTGAAATATAATATTTTTTTAAATTTTAAATCTACAACAGATAAACCAACACAGCATCTGTAATGTCACATGATGCATTTCAGTTTCCCTGTATATGTTGAAATTAAAGATACTCCCATAGATACTGATCAGAGTTTAACTTAAATATCTTAGTTTTCTGTTTGAGAAAATGAGTCAAGGGTCATATTAGTTACTTCATTTTCATATTAGTTTTATAACCTTTTCATCTCCTAGTGTCATATTAGCATAATAAGCGATTCAATAATTGGCTTTTTTCTTGATGTTTACCAAAGAACTTCTCAAATTGGCAGTCACTATAAGGGTCACTATGAGCTTTTTGTCTGATTTTGGACTGTTACAACGGTCAACATTTTTGATAATCTTGGCTATAAACTTGGTAATATGAAAATCTAGTTAAAATCTGACTAACAGGTAAAGTCTGAGCCAAGCTTTTTTTTCAAAAGCTTCACTAAGAAAAAAAACTCTTGACTTTGAGAAGTTGAGTTTTTGGGGTCAATATCTCTATTAAACTTATAGACTCTGGAATTATATTTTTCAGGTACTGAATCAATGATTATTGGGCCAATGGGTATACTTTCAACACACCTTAGTTTTCGATTAATGCAACAAGAATAACTATACACAGATCAATAGTTATTTACAAGGTATTTACAAGATGTACTAAAACAAACATTAAAAAATTGCCACATTTTCTAAAGAGCAGCTGTAATAAATTGTCAACTATATTTACCTGACAGACAGCCATTTTCTGTAGCATTCCAGTAGAAACCCAACAAACACGCACATTTGTAACCAGACATAACAGCCACACATGTGGCCTCAGCAGGACAAGGTGAGCTGTCACACACTGCCAAGTCTGTGTAAACAAGAATATTCTTTTAAAAAAATAACACAGGACTCAGTGGTTGAGTAGACAACTAGTTTGGCATTTTATAACAGGGGTCACATCTATGTTGTTATTAGCATGAATCCAACTCATTGCAACATATGAGATTCACTGAGCAAATGTCTTAATATGAGTTTAGTTGTTGGTACCCCTACTTTGACTATAAAATGTAACAGGAACTATGAATTATCTATTTGTATCACTCAGATATTTTTTGTAATGCTAGGGTATGTCCTTTATGGGATAATATTTTCTGTTCTGCATCACATACTTTTTGATAGTAATATTTGAAGACTGTTTTACAACATTACCAGTGAGGACCAGTGATAAATATGTGTAATTAGCAAACACATACTCTTGACCCCTTTAATATATGGACAGTTTTCTTGGTATCTTAATACAATAATATCTTGCATATACATATTTTACATTTTTCTTATGTTGATTATTTCATTTGAGTTATTTCAATTAAGTGTAAAGTGTAATCTTGCAAGACAAAAAAAGGCAAATTTGTCCATAATATCATTAAAAAGAGTACTTGTTTAACAATACAGTTATAGTTTAAAATAGCTCTTGAGTAAAATTATTTCTAATTGTGGCAGCTGTTGTATTTAACAATGGGGATGACTTAAAATCAATATTCACAATCGCATATTATATGGCCATTGATTCAAAACTGTACATATGCACATAACATTTAAAAAAAAAAATATTTTTTAAAAACATTATTAGATGCACTTGGTAAGAAAGCTTTACATTTGACGCATTCATTAACATTAGATAATATTCAAGTTTGGGGTCACCTGAAATTTATGATATTATTTATTTCAGGTGACATATGATTTTATATGATGATATCATTTGATACACAATGTGGTATCTGATATGGTATCAATCTAACAAAAAGCGTCAAAAGATACCTTCTTATTTTATTATTTGATCAGTTACTTGCTAATATATTATAACAATTATCTTTTGAATAACATTCTGAAAGCATAATATGTGCACATTAATATACTGACTTTTGACAAAAAAGGATTAGCAATTATGTTTAGATTTGGGAAAAAATAACATGACCACAAGAAAACAGCTTTCTAATGATTAAGTAAATCAAGAAAAGGATACCAGGTGAAAGTGAAAAATAAAGATACCAGTCTGGCAGTGGTCACCCTCATAGCCAGCAGCACACTGACAGGTGTAGCCATTGACTTCATCCTGGCATGTCCCGCCATTCTGACAGGGCACACTTGCACATTCATCTGTGTCAGTTTGGCAGTGGTCTCCCTCATAACCTGGGGCACACTGGCAGGTGTAGCCATTCACTCCATCCTGGCAGCTTCCACCATTCTGACAGGGACCACTTGCACACTCATCTGTGTCAGTCTGGCAGTGGTCTCCTTCATAACCTGGGGCACACTGGCATGCATAGCCATTCACTCCATCCTGACAGGTCCCACCATTCTGACAGGGCCCACTGGCACACTCATCCATATCAGTCTGGCAGTGGTCTCCCTCGTAGCCTGCCACACACTGGCAGGTGTAGCCATTCACTCCATCTTGACAGGTCCCACCATTCTGACAGGGTCCACTGGCACACTCGTCTGTGTCTTGAAAAAATCATTTTTATCATTACCTTTTTTAATGTTTACTCAGAGGGCACAGAGACTGTCTACAAATTACTTTAGAACTCTTTTAAGAAACTGAAGAACTATCTTATTATGAATGTAAAAATAGCCAAATAGTACCTTTTTTTCTACCTAAATATGGATAGTTTAATATTAAACTTGTTTTTGCACCATGTAGGAACAGATACTCTAGTGGTCTAATAGAAAATGCCAGTAACTACCTAAACTTCACATTTCACTTACTTTACCTTGGATATGTTAGCAATTTCATAATTTCATAAATCTTCTACAAATTTATTATGAAAGTTATTTTTCCACAAAATTCTGCATATTTCATATCTCTACCTAGTTTTATGGCATTCAAGCAAAAATCATCAGCAATAATGTTGAAATTGAGGAAAATATAACATGACCACATGAAAACAATTCTTTTTAGAGTTGACTTTATCAAGAAAAAGAAACCAGGTCATAGTGAAAAAGAAACATACCAGTCTGGCAGTGGTCACCCTCATAGCCAGCAGCACACTGACAGGTGTAGCCATTGACTTTATCCTGGCATGTCCCACCATTCTGACAGGGCCCACTTGCACATTCATCTGTGTCAGTTTGGCAGTGGTCTCCCTCATAACCTGGGGCACACTGGCAGGTGTAGCCATTCACTCCATCCTGGCAGCTTCCACCATTCTGACAGGGACGACTTGCACACTCATCTGTGTCAGTCTGGCAGTGGTCTCCTTCATAACCTGGGGCACACTGGCATGCATAGCCATTCACTCCAACCTGACAGGTCCCACTATTCTGACAGGGTCCACTGGCACACTCATCTGTGTCTTGAAAAAATCACTTTTATCATTACCTTTTTTAATGTTTACTCAGAGGGCATAGAGACTGTCTACAAATTACTTTAGAACTCTTTTAAGAAACTGAAGAAATATCTTATTAGGAATGTAAAAATAGACAAATAGTACCTTTTTTCTACCTAAATATGGATAGTTTGATATTAAACTTGCTTTTGCACCATGTAGGAACAGATACTCTAGCGCTCTAATAGAAAATGCCAGTAACTACCTGAACTTCACATTTCACTTACTTGACCTTGGATATGTTAGCAATTTTATAATTTCATAAATCTTCTACAAATTTTTTATGAAAGTTATTTTTCCACAAAATTCTGCATATTTCATATCTCTACCTAGTTTTATGGCATTCAAGCAAAAACCATCAGCAATAATGTTGAAATTGAGGAAAATATAACATTACCACATGAAAACAATTCTTTTTAGAGTTGACTTTATCAAGAAAAAGAAACCAGGTCATAGTGAAAAAGAAACATACCAGTCTGGCAGTGGTCTCCCTCATAGCCAGCAGCACACTGACAGGTGTAGCCATTGACTTCATCCTGGCATGTCCCGCCATTCTGACAGGGACCACTTGCACATTCATCTGTGTCAGTTTGGCAGTGGTCTCCCTCATAACCTGGGGCACACTGGCAGGTGTAGCCATTCACTCCATCCTGGCAGCTTCCACCATTCTGACAGGGACCACTTGCACACTCATCTGTGTCAGTCTGGCAGTGGTCTCCTTCATAACCTGGGGCACACTGGCATGCATAGCCATTCACTCCATCCTGACAGGTCCCACCAGTCTGACAGGGCCCACTGGCACACTCATCCGTATCAGTCTGGCAGTGGTCTCCCTCGTAGCCTGCCACACACTGGCAGGTGTAGCCATTCACTCCATCTTGACAGGTCCCACCATTCTGACAGGGTCCACTGGCACACTCATCTGTGTCTTGAAAAAATCATTTTTATCATTACCTTTTTTAATGTTTACTCAGAGGGCATAGAGACTGTCTACAAATTACTTTAGAACTCTTTTAAGAAACTGAAGAAATATCTTATTAGGAATGTAAAAATAGACAAATAGTAGCTTTTTTCTACCTAAATATGGATAGTTTGATATTAAACTTGCTTTTGCACCATGTAGGAACAGATACTCTAGCGCTCCAATAGAAAATGCCAGTAACTACCTGAACTTCACATTTCACTTACTTGACCTTGGATATGTTAGCAATTTTATAATTTCATAAATCTTCTACAAATTTTTTATGAAAGTTATTTTTCCACAAAATTCTGCATATTTCATATCTCTACCTAGTTTTATGGCATTCAAGCAAAAACCATCAGCAATAATGTTGAAATTGAGGAAAATATAACATGACCACATGAAAACAATTCTTTTTAGGGTTGACTTTATCAAGAAAAAGAAACCAGGTCATAGTGAAAAAGAAACATACCAGTCTGGCAGTGGTCTCCCTCATAGCCAGCAGCACACTGACAGGTGTAGCCATTGACTTCATCCTGGCATGTCCCGCCATTCTGACAGGGCCCACTTGCACATTCATCTGTGTCAGTTTGGCAGTGGTCTCCCTCATAACCTGGGGCACACTGGCAGGTGTAGCCATTCACTCCATCCTGGCAGCTTCCACCATTCTGACAGGGACCACTTGCACACTCATCTGTGTCAGTCTGGCAGTGGTCTCCTTCATAACCTGCGGCACACTGGCATGCATAGCCATTCACTCCATCCTGACAGGTCCCACCATTCTGACAGGGCCCACTGGCACACTCATCCATATCAGTCTGGCAGTGGTCTCCCTCGTAGCCTGCCACACACTGGCAGGTGTAGCCATTCACTCCATCTTGACAGGTCCCACCATTCTGACAGGGTCCACTGGCACACTCGTCTGTGTCTTGAAAAAATCATTTTAATCATTACCTTTTTTAATGTTTACTCAGAGGGCAGAGAGACTGTCTACAAATTACTTTAGAACTCTTTTAAGAAACTGAAGAAATATCTTATTAGGAATGTAAAAATAGACAAATAGTACCTTTTTCTACCTAAATATGGATAGTTTGATATTAAACTTGCTTTTGCACCATGTAGGAACAGATACTCTAGCGCTCCAATAGAAAATGCCAGTAACTACCTGAACTTCACATTTCACTTACTTGACCTTGGATATGTTAGCAATTTTATAATTTCATAAATCTTCTACAAACTTTTTATGAAAGTTATTTTTCCACAAAATTCTGCATATTTCATATCTCTACCTAGTTTTATGGCATTCAAGCAAAAACCATCAGCAATAATGTTGAAATTGAGGAAAATATCACATTACCACATGAAAACAATTCTTTTTAGAGTTGACTTTATCAAGAAAAAGAAACCAGGTCATAGTGAAAAAGAAACATACCAGTCTGGCAGTGGTCACCCTCATAGCCAGCAGCACACTGACAGGTGTAGCCATTGACTTCATCCTGGCATGTCCCGCCATTCTGACAGGGCCCACTTGCACATTCATCTGTGTCAGTTTGGCAGTGGTCTCCCTCATAACCTGGGGCACACTGGCAGGTGTAGCCATTCACTCCATCCTGGCAGCTTCCACCATTCTGACAGGGACCACTTGCACACTCATCTGTGTCAGTCTGGCAGTGGTCTCCTTCATAACCTGGGGCACACTGGCATGCATAGCCATTCACTCCATCCTGACAGGTCCCACCATTCTGACAGGGCCCACTGGCACACTCATCCGTATCAGTCTGGCAGTGGTCTCCCTCGTAGCCTGCCACACACTGGCAGGTGTAGCCATTCACTCCATCTTGACAGGTCCCACCATTCTGACAGGGTCCACTGGCACACTCGTCTGTGTCTTGAAAAAATCATTTTTATAATTACCTTTTTTAATGTTTACTCAGAGGGCATAGAGACTGTCTACAAATTACTTTAGAACTCTTTTAAGAAACTGAAGAAATATCTTATTAGGAATGTAAAAATAGACAAAAAGTACCTTTTTTCTACCTAAATATGGATAGTTTGATATTAAACTTGCTTTTGCACCATGTAGGAACAGATACTCTAACGCTCTAATAGAAAATGCCAGTAACTACCTGAACTTCACATTTCACTTACTTGACCTTGGATATGTTAGCAATTTTATAATTTCATAAATCTTCTACAAATTTTTTATGAAAGTTATTTTTCCACAAAATTCTGCATATTTCATATCTCTACCTAGTTTTATGGCATTCAAGCAAAAACCATCAGCAATAATGTTGAAATTGAGGAAAATATCACATTACCACATGAAAACAATTCTTTTTAGAGTTGACTTTATCAAGAAAAAGAAACCAGGTCATAGTGAAAAAGAAACATACCAGTCTGGCAGTGGTCACCCTCATAGCCAGCAGCACACTGACAGGTGTAGCCATTGACTTCATCCTGGCATGTCCCGCCATTCTGACAGGGCCCACTTGCACATTCATCTGTGTCAGTTTGGCAGTGGTCTCCCTCATAACCTGGGGCACACTGGCAGGTGTAGCCATTCACTCCATCCTGGCAGCTTCCACCATTCTGACAGGGACCACTTGCACACTCATCTGTGTCAGTCTGGCAGTGGTCTCCTTCATAACCTGGGGCACACTGGCATGCATAGCCATTCACTCCATCCTGACAGGTCCCACCATTCTGACAGGGCCCACTGGCACACTCATCCGTATCAGTCTGGCAGTGGTCTCCCTCGTAGCCTGCCACACACTGGCAGGTGTAGCCATTCACTCCATCTTGACAGGTCCCACCATTCTGACAGGGTCCACTGGCACACTCGTCTGTGTCTTGAAAAAATCATTTTTATAATTACCTTTTTTAATGTTTACTCAGAGGGCATAGAGACTGTCTACAAATTACTTTAGAACTCTTTTAAGAAACTGAAGAAATATCTTATTAGGAATGTAAAAATAGACAAAAAGTACCTTTTTTCTACCTAAATATGGATAGTTTGATATTAAACTTGCTTTTGCACCATGTAGGAACAGATACTCTAACGCTCTAATAGAAAATGCCAGTAACTACCTGAACTTCACATTTCACTTACTTGACCTTGGATATGTTAGCAATTTTATAATTTCATAAATCTTCTACAAATTTTTTATGAAAGTTATTTTTCCACAAAATTCTGCATATTTCATATCTCTACCTAGTTGTATAGCATTCAAGCAAAAACCATCAGCAATAATGTTGAAATTGAGGAAAATATAACATGACCACATGAAAACAATTCTTTTTAGAGTTGACTTTATCAAGAAAAAGAAACCAGGTCATAGTGAAAAAGAAACATACCAGTCTGGCAGTGGTCACCCTCATAGCCAGCAGCACACTGACAGGTGTAGCCACTGACTTCATCCTGGCATGTCCCACCATTCTGACAGGGCCCACTTGCACATTCATCTGTGTCAGTTTGACAGTGGTCTCCCTCATAACCTGGGGCACACTGGCAGGTGTAGCCATTCACTCCATCCTGGCAGCTTCCACCATTCTGACAGGGACCACTTGCACACTCATCTGTGTCAGTCTGGCAGTGATCTCCTTCATAACCTGGGGCACACTGGCATGCATAGCCATTCACTCCATCCTGACAGGTCCCACCATTCTGACAGGGCCCACTGGCACACTCATCCGTATCAGTCTGGCAGTGGTCTCCCTCGTAGCCTGCCACACACTGGCAGGTGTAGCCATTCACTCCATCTTGACAGGTCCCACCATTCTGACAGGGTCCACTGGCACACTCGTCTGTGTCTTGAAAAAATCACTTTTATCATTACCTTTTTTAATGTTTACTCAGAGGGCATAGAGACTGTCTACAAATTACTTTAGAACTCTTCTAAGAAACTGAAGAAATATCTTATTAGGAATGTAAAAATAGACAAATAGTACTTTTTTCTACCTAAATATGGATAGTTTGATATTAAACTTGCTTTTGCACCATGTAGGAACAGATACTCTAGCGCTCTAATAGAAAATGCCAGTAACTACCTGAACTTCACATTTCACTTACTTGACCTTGGATATGTTAGCAATTTTATAATTTCATAAATCTTCTACAAATTTTTTATGAAAGTTATTTTTCCACAAAATTCTGCATATTTCATATCTCTACCTAGTTTTATGGCATTCAAGCAAAAACCATCAGCAATAATGTTGAAATTGAGGAAAATATAACATGACCACTTGAAAACAATTCTTTTTAGAGTTGACTTATCAAGAAAAAGAAACCAGGTCATAGTGAAAAAGAAACATACCAGTCTGGCAGTGGTCACCCTCATAACCAGCAGCACACTGACAGGTGTAGCCATTGACTTCATCCTGGCAGGTCCCGCCATTCTCACAGGGCCCACTTGCACATTCATCTGTGTCAGTTTGGCAGTGGTCTCCCTCATAACCTGGGGCACACTGGCAGGTGTAGCCATTCACTCCATCCTGGCAGCTTCCACCATTCTGACAGGGACCACTTGCACACTCATCTGTGTCAGTCTGGCAGTGGTCTCCTTCATAACCTGGGGCACACTGGCATGCATAGCCATTCACTCCATCCTGACAGGTCCCACCATTCTGACAGGGCCCACTGGCACACTCATCCGTATCAGTCTGGCAGTGGTCTCCCTCGTAGCCTGCCACACACTGGCAGGTGTAGCCATTCACTCCATCTTGACAGGTCCCACCATTCTGACAGGGTCCACTGGCACACTCGTCTGTGTCTTGAAAAAATCACTTTTATCATTACCTTTTTTAATGTTTACTCAGAGGGCATAGAGACTGTCTACAAATTACTTTAGAACTCTTTTAAGAAACTGAAGAAATATCTTATTAGGAATGTAAAAATAGACAAATAGTACCTTTTTTCTACCTAAATATGGATAGTTTGATATTAAACTTGCTTTTGCACCATGTAGGAACAGATACTCTAGCGCTCTAACAGAAAATGCCAGTAACTACCTGAACTTCACATTTCACTTACTTGACCTTGGATATGTTAGCAATTTTATAATTTCATAAATCTTCTACAAATTTTTTATGAAAGTTATTTTTCCACAAAATTCTGCATATTTCATATCTCTACCTAGTTTTATGGCATTCAAGCAAAAACCATCAGCAATAATGTTGAAATTGAGGAAAATATAACATGACCACATGAAAACAATTCTTTTTAGAGTTGACTTTATCAAGAAAAAGAAACCAGGTCATAGTGAAAAAGAAACATACCAGTCTGGCAGTGGTCACCCTCATAGCCAGCAGCACACTGACAGGTGTAGCCATTGACTTCATCCTGGCATGTCCCGCCATTCTGACAGGGCCCACTTGCACATTCATCTGTGTCAGTTTGGCAGTGGTCTCCCTCATAACCTGGGGCACACTGGCAGGTGTAGCCATTCAATCCATCCTGGCAGCTTCCACCATTCTGACAGGGACCACTTGCACACTCATCTGTGTCAGTCTGGCAGTGGTCTCCTTCATAACCTGGGGCACACTGGCATGCATAGCCATTCACTCCATCCTGACAGGTCCCACCATTCTGACAGGGCCCACTGGCACACTCATCCGTATCAGTCTGGCAGTGGTCTCCCTCGTAGCCTGCCACACACTGGCAGGTGTAGCCATTCACTCCATCTTGACAGGTCCCACCATTCTGACAGGGTCCACTGGCACACTCGTCTGTGTCTTGAAAAAATCACTTTTATCATTACCTTTTTTAATGTTTACTCAGAGGGCATAGAGACTGTCTACAAATTACTTTAGAACTCTTTTAAGAAACTGAAGAAATATCTTATTAGGAATGTAAAAATAGACAAATAGTACCTTTTTTCTACCTAAATATGGATAGTTTGATATTAAACTTGCTTTTGCACCATGTAGGAACAGATACTCTAGCGCTCTAACAGAAAATGCCAGTAACTACCTGAACTTCACATTTCACTTACTTGACCTTGGATATGTTAGCAATTTTATAATTTCATAAATCTTCTACAAATTTTTTATGAAAGTTATTTTTCCACAAAATTCTGCATATTTCATATCTCTACCTAGTTTTATGGCATTCAAGCAAAAACCATCAGCAATAATGTTGAAATTGAGGAAAATATAACATGACCACATGAAAACAATTCTTTTTAGAGTTGACTTTATCAAGAAAAAGAAACCAGGTCATAGTGAAAAAGAAACATACCAGTCTGGCAGTGGTCACCCTCATAGCCAGCAGCACACTGACAGGTGTAGCCATTGACTTCATCCTGGCATGTCCCGCCATTCTGACAGGGCCCACTTGCACATTCATCTGTGTCAGTTTGGCAGTGGTCTCCCTCATAACCTGGGGCACACTGGCAGGTGTAGCCATTCACTCCATCCTGGCAGCTTCCACCATTCTGACAGGGACCACTTGCACACTCATCTGTGTCAGTCTGGCAGTGGTCTCCTTCATAACCTGGGGCACACTGGCATGCATAGCCATTCACTCCATCCTGACAGGTCCCACCATTCTGACAGGGCCCACTGGCACACTCATCCGTATCAGTCTGGCAGTGGTCTCCCTCGTAGCCTGCCACACACTGGCAGGTGTAGCCATTCACTCCATCTTGACAGGTCCCACCATTCTGACAGGGTCCACTGGCACACTCGTCTGTGTCTTGAAAAAATCATTTTTGTCATTACCTTTTTTAATGTTTACTCAGAGGGCATAGAGACTGTCTACAAATTACTTTAGAACTCTTTTAAGAAACTGAAGAAATATCTTATTAGGAATGTAAAAATAGACAAATACTACCTTTTTTCTACCTAAATATGGATATTTTGATATTAAACTTGCTTTTGCACCATGTAGGAACAGATACTCTAGTGCTCTAATAGAAAATGCCAGTAACTACCTGAACTTCACATTTCACTTACTTGACCTTGGATATGTTAGCAATTTTATAATTTCATAAATCTTCTACAAATTTTTTATGAAAGTTATTTTTCCACAAAATTCTGCATATTTCATATCTCTACCTAGTTTTATGGCATTCAAGCAAAAACCATCAGCAATAATGTTGAAATTGAGGAAAATATAACATGACCACATGAAAACAATTCTTTTTAGAGTTGACTTTATCAAGAAAAAGAAACCAGGTCATAGTGAAAAAGAAACATACCAGTCTGGCAGTGGTCACCCTCATAGCCACCAGCACACTGACAGGTGTAGCCACTGACTTCATCCTGGCATGTCCCGCCATTCTGACAGGGCCCACTTGCACATTCATCTGTGTCAGTTTGGCAGTGGTCTCCCTCATAACCTGGGGCACACTGGCAGGTGTAGCCATTCACTCCATCCTGGCAGCTTCCACCATTCTGACAGGGACCACTTGCACACTCATCTGTGTCAGTCTGGCAGTGGTCTCCTTCATAACCTGGTGCACACTGGCATGCATAGCCATTCACTCCATCCTGACAGGTCCCACCATTCTGACAGGGCCCACTGGCACACTCATCCGTATCAGTCTGGCAGTGGTCTCCCTCGTAGCCTGCCACACACTGGCAGGTGTAGCCATTCACTCCATCTTGACAGGTCCCACCATTCTGACAGGGTCCACTGGCACACTCGTCTGTGTCTTGAAAAAATCATTTTATCATTACCTTTTTAATGTTTACTCAGAGGGCATAGAGACTGTCTACAAATTACTTTAGAACTCTTTTAAGAAACTGAAGAAATATCTTATTAGGAATGTAAAAATAGACAAATAGTACCTTTTTTCTACCTAAATATGGATAGTTTGATATTAAACTTGCTTTTGCACCATGTAGGAACAGATACTCTAGCGCTCTAATAGAAAATGCCAGTAACTACCTGAACTTCACATTTCACTTACTTGACCTTGGATATGTTAGCAATTTTGTAATTTCATAAATCTTCTACAAATTTTTTATGAAAGTTATTTTTCCACAAAATTCTGCATATTTCATATCTCTACCTAGTTTTATGGCATTCAAGCAAAAACCATCAGCAATAATGTTGAAATTGAGGAAAATATAACATGACCACATGAAAACAATTCTTTTTAGAGTTGACTTTATCAAGAAAAAGAAACCAGGTCATAATGAAAAAGAAACATACCAGTCTGGCAGTGGTCACCCTCATAGCCAGCAGCACACTGACAGGTGTAGCCATTGACTTCATCCTGGCATGTCCCGCCATTCTGACAGGGCACACTTGCACATTCATCTGTGTCAGTTTGGCAGTGGTCTCCCTCATAACCTGGGGCACACTGGCAGGTGTAGCCATTCACTCCATCCTGGCAGCTTCCACCATTCTGACAGGGACCACTTGCACACTCATCTGTGTCAGTCTGGCAGTGGTCTCCTTCATAACCTGGGGCACACTGGCATGCATAGCCATTCACTCCATCCTGACAGGTCCCACCATTCTGACAGGGCCCACTGGCACACTCATCCGTATCAGTCTGGCAGTGGTCTCCCTCATAGCCTGCCACACACTGGCAGGTGTAGCCATTCACTCCATCTTGACAAGTCCCACCATTCTGACAGGGTCCACTGGCACACTCGTCTGTGTCTTGAAAAAATCACTTTTATCATTACCTTTTTTAATGTTTACTCAGAGGGCATAGAGACTGTCTACAAATTACTTTAGAACTCTTCTAAGAAACTGAAGAAATATCTTATTAGGAATGTAAAAATAGACAAATAGTACCTTTTTTCTAACTAAATATGGATAGTTTGATATTAAACTTGCTTTTGCACCATGTAGGAACAGATACTCTAGCGCTCTAATAGAAAATGCCAGTAACTACCTGAACTTCACATTTCACTTACTTGACCTTGGATATGTTAGCAATTTTATAATTTCATAAATCTTCTACAAATTTTTTATGAAAGTTATTTTTCCACAAAATTCTGCATATTTCATATCTCTACCTAGTTTTATGGCATTCAAGCAAAAACCATCAGCAATAATGTTGAAATTGAGGAAAATATAACATGACCACTTGAAAACAATTCTTTTTAGAGTTGACTTATCAAGAAAAAGAAACCAGGTCATAGTGAAAAAGAAACATACCAGTCTGGCAGTGGTCACCCTCATAGCCAGCAGCACACTGACAGGTGTAGCCACTGACTTCATCCTGGCATGTCCCGCCATTCTGACAGGGCCCACTTGCACATTCATCTGTGTCAGTTTGGCAGTGGTCTCCCTCATAACCTGGGGCACACTGGCAGGTGTAGCCATTCACTCCATCCTGGCAGCTTCCACCATTCTGACAGGGACCACTTGCACACTCATCTGTGTCAGTCTGGCAGTGGTCTCCTTCATAACCTGGGGCACACTGGCATGCATAGCCATTCACTCCATCCTGACAGGTCCCACCATTCTGACAGGGCCCACTGGCACACTCATCCGTATCAGTCTGGCAGTGGTCTCCCTCGTAGCCTGCCACACACTGGCAGGTGTAGCCATTCACTCCATCTTGACAGGTCCCACCATTCTGACAGGGTCCACTGGCACACTCGTCTGTGTCTTGAAAAAATCACTTTTATCATTACCTTTTTTAATGTTTACTCAGAGGGCATAGAGACTGTCTACAAATTACTTTAGAACTCTTTTAAGAAACTGAAGAAATATCTTATTAGGAATGTAAAAATAGACAAATAGTACCTTTTTTCTACCTAAATATGGATAGTTTGATATTAAACTTGCTTTTGCACCATGTAGGAACAGATACTCTAGCGCTCTAACAGAAAATGCCAGTAACTACCTGAACTTCACATTTCACTTACTTGACCTTGGATATGTTAGCAATTTTATAATTTCATAAATCTTCTACAAATTTTTTATGAAAGTTATTTTTCCACAAAATTCTGCATATTTCATATCTCTACCTAGTTTTATGGCATTCAAGCAAAAACCATCAGCAATAATGTTGAAATTGAGGAAAATATAACATGACCACATGAAAACAATTCTTTTTAGAGTTGACTTTATCAAGAAAAAGAAACCAGGTCATAGTGAAAAAGAAACATACCAGTCTGGCAGTGGTCACCCTCATAGCCAGCAGCACACTGACAGGTGTAGCCATTGACTTCATCCTGGCATGTCCCGCCATTCTGACAGGGCCCACTTGCACATTCATCTGTGTCAGTTTGGCAGTGGTCTCCCTCATAACCTGGGGCACACTGGCAGGTGTAGCCATTCACTCCATCCTGGCAGCTTCCACCATTCTGACAGGGACCACTTGCACACTCATCTGTGTCAGTCTGGCAGTGGTCTCCTTCATAACCTGGGGCACACTGGCATGCATAGCCATTCACTCCATCCTGACAGGTCCCACCATTCTGACAGGGCCCACTGGCACACTCATCCGTATCAGTCTGGCAGTGGTCTCCCTCGTAGCCTGCCACACACTGGCAGGTGTAGCCATTCACTCCATCTTGACAGGTCCCACCATTCTGACAGGGTCCACTGGCACACTCGTCTGTGTCTTGAAAAAATCATTTTTATAATTACCTTTTTTAATGTTTACTCAGAGGGCATAGAGACTGTCTACAAATTACTTTAGAACTCTTTTAAGAAACTGAAGAAATATCTTATTAGGAATGTAAAAATAGACAAAAAGTACCTTTTTTCTACCTAAATATGGATAGTTTGATATTAAACTTGCTTTTGCACCATGTAGGAACAGATACTCTAACGCTCTAATAGAAAATGCCAGTAACTACCTGAACTTCACATTTCACTTACTTGACCTTGGATATGTTAGCAATTTTATAATTTCATAAATCTTCTACAAATTTTTTATGAAAGTTATTTTTCCACAAAATTCTGCATATTTCATATCTCTACCTAGTTGTATAGCATTCAAGCAAAAACCATCAGCAATAATGTTGAAATTGAGGAAAATATAACATGACCACATGAAAACAATTCTTTTTAGAGTTGACTTTATCAAGAAAAAGAAACCAGGTCATAGTGAAAAAGAAACATACCAGTCTGGCAGTGGTCACCCTCATAGCCAGCAGCACACTGACAGGTGTAGCCACTGACTTCATCCTGGCATGTCCCACCATTCTGACAGGGCCCACTTGCACATTCATCTGTGTCAGTTTGACAGTGGTCTCCCTCATAACCTGGGGCACACTGGCAGGTGTAGCCATTCACTCCATCCTGGCAGCTTCCACCATTCTGACAGGGACCACTTGCACACTCATCTGTGTCAGTCTGGCAGTGATCTCCTTCATAACCTGGGGCACACTGGCATGCATAGCCATTCACTCCATCCTGACAGGTCCCACCATTCTGACAGGGCCCACTGGCACACTCATCCGTATCAGTCTGGCAGTGGTCTCCCTCGTAGCCTGCCACACACTGGCAGGTGTAGCCATTCACTCCATCTTGACAGGTCCCACCATTCTGACAGGGTCCACTGGCACACTCGTCTGTGTCTTGAAAAAATCACTTTTATCATTACCTTTTTTAATGTTTACTCAGAGGGCATAGAGACTGTCTACAAATTACTTTAGAACTCTTCTAAGAAACTGAAGAAATATCTTATTAGGAATGTAAAAATAGACAAATAGTACTTTTTTCTACCTAAATATGGATAGTTTGATATTAAACTTGCTTTTGCACCATGTAGGAACAGATACTCTAGCGCTCTAATAGAAAATGCCAGTAACTACCTGAACTTCACATTTCACTTATTTGACCTTGGATATGTTAGCAATTTTATAATTTCATAAATCTTCTACAAATTTTTTATGAAAGTTATTTTTCCACAAAATTCTGCATATTTCATATCTCTACCTAGTTTTATGGCATTCAAGCAAAAACCATCAGCAATAATGTTGAAATTGAGGAAAATATAACATGACCACTTGAAAACAATTCTTTTTAGAGTTGACTTATCAAGAAAAAGAAACCAGGTCATAGTGAAAAAGAAACATACCAGTCTGGCAGTGGTCACCCTCATAACCAGCAGCACACTGACAGGTGTAGCCATTGACTTCATCCTGGCATGTCCCGCCATTCTCACAGGGCCCACTTGCACATTCATCTGTGTCAGTTTGGCAGTGGTCTCCCTCATAACCTGGGGCACACTGGCAGGTGTAGCCATTCACTCCATCCTGGCAGCTTCCACCATTCTGACAGGGACCACTTGCACACTCATCTGTGTCAGTCTGGCAGTGGTCTCCTTCATAACCTGGGGCACACTGGCATGCATAGCCATTCACTCCATCCTGACAGGTCCCACCATTCTGACAGGGCCCACTGGCACACTCATCCGTATCAGTCTGGCAGTGGTCTCCCTCGTAGCCTGCCACACACTGGCAGGTGTAGCCATTCACTCCATCTTGACAGGTCCCACCATTCTGACAGGGTCCACTGGCACACTCGTCTGTGTCTTGAAAAAATCACTTTTATCATTACCTTTTTTAATGTTTACTCAGAGGGCATAGAGACTGTCTACAAATTACTTTAGAACTCTTTTAAGAAACTGAAGAAATATCTTATTAGGAATGTAAAAATAGACAAATAGTACCTTTTTTCTACCTAAATATGGATAGTTTGATATTAAACTTGCTTTTGCACCATGTAGGAACAGATACTCTAGCGCTCTAACAGAAAATGCCAGTAACTACCTGAACTTCAGATTTCACTTACTTGACCTTGGATATGTTAGCAATTTTATAATTTCATAAATCTTCTACAAATTTTTTATGAAAGTTATTTTTCCACAAAATTCTGCATATTTCATATCTCTACCTAGTTTTATGGCATTCAAGCAAAAACCATCAGCAATAATGTTGAAATTGAGGAAAATATAACATGACCACATGAAAACAATTCTTTTTAGAGTTGACTTTATCAAGAAAAAGAAACCAGGTCATAGTGAAAAAGAAACATACCAGTCTGGCAGTGGTCACCCTCATAGCCAGCAGCACACTGACAGGTGTAGCCATTGACTTCATCCTGGCATGTCCCGCCATTCTGACAGGGCCCACTTGCACATTCATCTGTGTCAGTTTGGCAGTGGTCTCCCTCATAACCTGGGGCACACTGGCAGGTGTAGCCATTCAATCCATCCTGGCAGCTTCCACCATTCTGACAGGGACCACTTGCACACTCATCTGTGTCAGTCTGGCAGTGGTCTCCTTCATAACCTGGGGCACACTGGCATGCATAACCATTCACTCCATCCTGACAGGTCCCACCATTCTGACAGGGCCCACTGGCACACTCATCCGTATCAGTCTGGCAGTGGTCTCCCTCGTAGCCTGCCACACACTGGCAGGTGTAGCCATTCACTCCATCTTGACAGGTCCCACCATTCTGACAGGGTCCACTGGCACACTCGTCTGTGTCTTGAAAAAATCACTTTTATCATTACCTTTTTTAATGTTTACTCAGAGGGCATAGAGACTGTCTACAAATTACTTTAGAACTCTTTTAAGAAACTGAAGAAATATCTTATTAGGAATGTAAAAATAGACAAATAGTACCTTTTTTCTACCTAAATATGGATAGTTTGATATTAAACTTGCTTTTGCACCATGTAGGAACAGATACTCTAGCGCTCTAACAGAAAATGCCAGTAACTACCTGAACTTCACATTTCACTTACTTGACCTTGGATATGTTAGCAATTTTATAATTTCATAAATCTTCTACAAATTTTTTATGAAAGTTATTTTTCCACAAAATTCTGCATATTTCATATCTCTACCTAGTTTTATGGCATTCAAGCAAAAACCATCAGCAATAATGTTGAAATTGAGGAAAATATAACATGACCACATGAAAACAATTCTTTTTAGAGTTGACTTTATCAAGAAAAAGAAACCAGGTCATAGTGAAAAAGAAACATACCAGTCTGGCAGTGGTCACCCTCATAGCCAGCAGCACACTGACAGGTGTAGCCATTGACTTCATCCTGGCATGTCCCGCCATTCTGACAGGGCCCACTTGCACATTCATCTGTGTCAGTTTGGCAGTGGTCTCCCTCATAACCTGGGGCACACTGGCAGGTGTAGCCATTCACTCCATCCTGGCAGCTTCCACCATTCTGACAGGGACCACTTGCACACTCATCTGTGTCAGTCTGGCAGTGGTCTCCTTCATAACCTGGGGCACACTGGCATGCATAGCCATTCACTCCATCCTGACAGGTCCCACCATTCTGACAGGGCCCACTGGCACACTCATCCGTATCAGTCTGGCAGTGGTCTCCCTCGTAGCCTGCCACACACTGGCAGGTGTAGCCATTCACTCCATCTTGACAGGTCCCACCATTCTGACAGGGTCCACTGGCACACTCATCTGTGTCTTGAAAAAATCATTTTTGTCATTACCTTTTTTAATGTTTACTCAGAGGGCATAGAGACTGTCTACAAATTACTTTAGAACTCTTTTAAGAAACTGAAGAAATATCTTATTAGGAATGTAAAAATAGACAAATACTACCTTTTTTCTACCTAAATATGGATATTTTGATATTAAACTTGCTTTTGCACCATGTAGGAACAGATACTCTAGTGCTCTAATAGAAAATGCCAGTAACTACCTGAACTTCACATTTCACTTACTTGACCTTGGATATGTTAGCAATTTTATAATTTCATAAATCTTCTACAAATTTTTTATGAAAGTTATTTTTCCACAAAATTCTGCATATTTCATATCTCTACCTAGTTTTATGGCATTCAAGCAAAAACCATCAGCAATAATGTTGAAATTGAGGAAAATATAACATGACCACATGAAAACAATTCTTTTTAGAGTTGACTTTATCAAGAAAAAGAAACCAGGTCATAGTGAAAAAGAAACATACCAGTCTGGCAGTGGTCACCCTCATAGCCACCAGCACACTGACAGGTGTAGCCACTGACTTCATCCTGGCATGTCCCGCCATTCTGACAGGGCCCACTTGCACATTCATCTGTGTCAGTTTGGCAGTGGTCTCCCTCATAACCTGGGGCACACTGGCAGGTGTAGCCATTCACTCCATCCTGGCAGCTTCCACCATTCTGACAGGGACCACTTGCACACTCATCTGTGTCAGTCTGGCAGTGGTCTCCTTCATAACCTGGTGCACACTGGCATGCATAGCCATTCACTCCATCCTGACAGGTCCCACCATTCTGACAGGGCCCACTGGCACACTCATCCGTATCAGTCTGGCAGTGGTCTCCCTCGTAGCCTGCCACACACTGGCAGGTGTAGCCATTCACTCCATCTTGACAGGTCCCACCATTCTGACAGGGTCCACTGGCACACTCGTCTGTGTCTTGAAAAAATCATTTTATCATTACCTTTTTAATGTTTACTCAGAGGGCATAGAGACTGTCTACAAATTACTTTAGAACTCTTTTAAGAAACTGAAGAAATATCTTATTAGGAATGTAAAAATAGACAAATAGTACCTTTTTTCTACCTAAATATGGATAGTTTGATATTAAACTTGCTTTTGCACCATGTAGGAACAGATACTCTAGCGCTCTAATAGAAAATGCCAGTAACTACCTGAACTTCACATTTCACTTACTTGACCTTGGATATGTTAGCAATTTTGTAATTTCATAAATCTTCTACAAATTTTTTATGAAAGTTATTTTTCCACAAAATTCTGCATATTTCATATCTCTACCTAGTTTTATGGCATTCAAGCAAAAACCATCAGCAATAATGTTGAAATTGAGGAAAATATAACATGACCACATGAAAACAATTCTTTTTAGAGTTGACTTTATCAAGAAAAAGAAACCAGGTCATAATGAAAAAGAAACATACCAGTCTGGCAGTGGTCACCCTCATAGCCAGCAGCACACTGACAGGTGTAGCCATTGACTTCATCCTGGCATGTCCCGCCATTCTGACAGGGCACACTTGCACATTCATCTGTGTCAGTTTGGCAGTGGTCTCCCTCATAACCTGGGGCACACTGGCAGGTGTAGCCATTCACTCCATCCTGGCAGCTTCCACCATTCTGACAGGGACCACTTGCACACTCATCTGTGTCAGTCTGGCAGTGGTCTCCTTCATAACCTGGGGCACACTGGCATGCATAGCCATTCACTCCATCCTGACAGGTCCCACCATTCTGACAGGGCCCACTGGCACACTCATCCGTATCAGTCTGGCAGTGGTCTCCCTCATAGCCTGCCACACACTGGCAGGTGTAGCCATTCACTCCATCTTGACAAGTCCCACCATTCTGACAGGGTCCACTGGCACACTCGTCTGTGTCTTGAAAAAATCACTTTTATCATTACCTTTTTTAATGTTTACTCAGAGGGCATAGAGACTGTCTACAAATTACTTTAGAACTCTTCTAAGAAACTGAAGAAATATCTTATTAGGAATGTAAAAATAGACAAATAGTACCTTTTTTCTACCTAAATATGGATAGTTTGATATTAAACTTGCTTTTGCACCATGTAGGAACAGATACTCTAGCGCTCTAATAGAAAATGCCAGTAACTACCTGAACTTCACATTTCACTTACTTGACCTTGGATATGTTAGCAATTTTATAATTTCATAAATCTTCTACAAATTTTTTATGAAAGTTATTTTTCCACAAAATTCTGCATATTTCATATCTCTACCTAGTTTTATGGCATTCAAGCAAAAACCATCAGCAATAATGTTGAAATTGAGGAAAATATAACATGACCACTTGAAAACAATTCTTTTTAGAGTTGACTTATCAAGAAAAAGAAACCAGGTCATAGTGAAAAAGAAACATACCAGTCTGGCAGTGGTCACCCTCATAGCCAGCAGCACACTGACAGGTGTAGCCACTGACTTCATCCTGGCATGTCCCGCCATTCTGACAGGGCCCACTTGCACATTCATCTGTGTCAGTTTGGCAGTGGTCTCCCTCATAACCTGGGGCACACTGGCAGGTGTAGCCATTCACTCCATCCTGGCAGCTTCCACCATTCTGACAGGGACCACTTGCACACTCATCTGTGTCAGTCTGGCAGTGGTCTCCTTCATAACCTGGGGCACACTGGCATGCATAGCCATTCACTCCATCCTGACAGGTCCCACCATTCTGACAGGGCCCACTGGCACACTCATCCGTATCAGTCTGGCAGTGGTCTCCCTCGTAGCCTGCCACACACTGGCAGGTGTAGCCATTCACTCCATCTTGACAGGTCCCACCATTCTGACAGGGTCCACTGGCACACTCGTCTGTGTCTTGAAAAAATCACTTTTATCATTACCTTTTTTAATGTTTACTCAGAGGGCATAGAGACTGTCTACAAATTACTTTAGAACTCTTTTAAGAAACTGAAGAAATATCTTATTAGGAATGTAAAAATAGACAAATAGTACCTTTTTTCTACCTAAATATGGATAGTTTGATATTAAACTTGCTTTTGCACCATGTAGGAACAGATACTCTAGCGCTCTAACAGAAAATGCCAGTAACTACCTGAACTTCACATTTCACTTACTTGACCTTGGATATGTTAGCAATTTTATAATTTCATAAATCTTCTACAAATTTTTTATGAAAGTTATTTTTCCACAAAATTCTGCATATTTCATATCTCTACCTAGTTTTATGGCATTCAAGCAAAAACCATCAGCAATAATGTTGAAATTGAGGAAAATATAACATGACCACATGAAAACAATTCTTTTTAGAGTTGACTTTATCAAGAAAAAGAAACCAGGTCATAGTGAAAAAGAAACATACCAGTCTGGCAGTGGTCACCCTCATAGCCAGCAGCACACTGACAGGTGTAGCCATTGACTTCATCCTGGCATGTCCCGCCATTCTGACAGGGCCCACTTGCACATTCATCTGTGTCAGTTTGGCAGTGGTCTCCCTCATAACCTGGGGCACACTGGCAGGTGTAGCCATTCAATCCATCCTGGCAGCTTCCACCATTCTGACAGGGACCACTTGCACACTCATCTGTGTCAGTCTGGCAGTGGTCTCCTTCATAACCTGGGGCACACTGGCATGCATAGCCATTCACTCCATCCTGACAGGTCCCACCATTCTGACAGGGCCCACTGGCACACTCATCCGTATCAGTCTGGCAGTGGTCTCCCTCGTAGCCTGCCACACACTGGCAGGTGTAGCCATTCACTCCATCTTGACAGGTCCCACCATTCTGACAGGGTCCACTGGCACACTCATCTGTGTCTTGAAAAAATCACTTTTATCATTACCTTTTTTAATGTTTACTCAGAGTGCATAGACTGTCTACAAATTACTTTAGAACTCTTTTAAGAAACTGAAGAAATATCTTATTAGGAATGTAAAAATAGACAAATAGTACCTTTTTTCTACCTAAATATGGATAGTTTGATATTAAACTTGCTTTTGCACCATGTAGGAACAGATACTCTAGCGCTCTAACAGAAAATGCCAGTAACTACCTGAACTTCACATTTCACTTACTTGACCTTGGATATGTTAGCAATTTTATAATTTCATAAATCTTCTACAAATTTTTTATGAAAGTTATTTTTCCACAAAATTCTGCATATTTCATATCTCTACCTAGTTTTATGGCATTCAAGCAAAAACCATCAGCAATAATGTTGAAATTGAGGAAAATATAACATGACCACATGAAAACAATTCTTTTTAGAGTTGACTTTATCAAGAAAAAGAAACCAGGTCATAGTGAAAAAGAAACATACCAGTCTGGCAGTGGTCACCCTCATAGCCAGCAGCACACTGACAGGTGTAGCCATTGACTTCATCCTGGCATGTCCCGCCATTCTTACAGGGCCCACTTGCACATTCATCAGTGTCAGTTTGGCAGTGGTCTCCCTCATAGCCTGGGGCACACTGGCAGGTGTAGACATTCACTCCATCCTGGCAGCTTCCACCATTCTGACAGGGACCACTTGCACACTCATCTGTGTCAGTCTGGCAGAGGTCTCCTTCATAACCTGGGGCACACTGGCATGCATAGCCATTCACTCCATCCTGACAGGTCCCACCATTCTGACAGGGCCCACTGGCACACTCATCCGTATCAGTCTGGCAGTGGTCTCCCTCGTAGCCTGCCACACACTGGCAGGTGTAGCCATTCACTCCATCTTGACAGGTCCCACCATTCTGACAGGGTCCACTGGCACACTCGTCTGTGTCTTGATAAAATCATTTTTGTCATTACCTTTTTTAATGTTTACTCAGAGGGCATAGAGACTGTCTACAAATTACTTTAGAACTCTTTTAAGAAACTGAAGAAATATCTTATTATGAATGTAAAAATAGACAAATAGTACCTTTTTTCTACCTAAATATGGATAGTTTGATATTAAACTTGCTTTTGCACCATGTAGGAACAGATACTCTAGCGCTCTAATAGAAAATGCCAGTAACTACCTGAACTTCACATTTCACTTACTTGACCTTGGATATGTTAGCAATTTTATAATTTCATAAATCTTCTACAAATTTTTTATGAAAGTTATTTTTCCACAAAATTCTGCATATTTCATATCTCTACCTAGTTTTATGGCATTCAAGCAAAAACCATCAGCAATAATGTTGAAATTGAGGAAAATATAACATGACCACTTGAAAACAATTCTTTTTAGAGTTGACTTATCAAGAAAAAGAAACCAGGTCATAGTGAAAAAGAAACATACCAGTCTGGCAGTGGTCACCCTCATAACCAGCAGCACACTGACAGGTGTAGCCATTGACTTCATCCTGGCATGTCCCGTCATTCTGACAGGGCCCACTTGCACATTCATCTGTGTCAGTTTGGCAGTGGTCTCCCTCATAACCTGGGGCACACTGGCAGGTGTAGCCATTCACTCCATCCTGGCAGCTTCCACCATTCTGACAGGGACTACTTGCACACTCATCTGTGTCAGTCTGGCAGTGGTCTCCTTCATAACCTGGGGCACACTGGCATGCATAGCCATTCACTCCATCCTGACAGGTCCCACCATTCTGACAGGGCCCACTGGCACACTCATCCGTATCAGTCTGGCAGTGGTCTCCCTCGTAGCCTGCCACACACTGGCAGGTGTAGCCATTCACTCCATCTTGACAGGTCCCACCATTCTGACAGGGTCCACTGGCACACTCGTCTGTGTCTTGAAAAAATCACTTTTATCATTACCTTTTTTAATGTTTACTCAGAGGCCATAGAGACTGTCTACAAATTACTTTAGAACTCTTTTAAGAAACTGAAGAAATATCTTATTAGGAATGTAAAAATAGACAAATAGTACCTTTTTTCTACCTAAATATGGATAGTTTGATATTAAACTTGCTTTTGCACCATGTAGGAACAGATACTCTAGCGCTCTAACAGAAAATGCCAGTAACTACCTGAACTTCACATTTCACTTACTTGACCTTGGATATGTTAGCAATTTTATAATTTCATAAATCTTCTACAAATTTTTTATGAAAGTTATTTTTCCACAAAATTCTGCATATTTCATATCTCTACCTAGTTTTATGGCATTCAAGCAAAAACCATCAGCAATAATGTTGAAATTGAGGAAAATATAACATGACCACATGAAAACAATTCTTTTTAGAGTTGACTTTATCAAGAAAAAGAAACCAGGTCATAGTGAAAAAGAAACATACCAGTCTGGCAGTGGTCACCCTCATAGCCAGCAGCACACTGACAGGTGTAGCCATTGACTTCATCCTGGCATGTCCCACCACTCTGACAGGGCCCGCTTGCACATTCATCAGTGTCAGTTTGGCAGTGGTCTCCCTCATAACCTGGGGCACACTGGCAGGTGTAGCCATTCACTCCATCCTGGCAGCTTCCACCATTCTGACAGGGACCACTTGCACACTCATCTGTGTCAGTCTGGCAGAGGTCTCCTTCATAACCTGGGGCACACTGGCATGCATAGCCATTCACTCCATCCTGACAGGTCCCACCATTCTGACAGGGCCCACTGGCACACTCATCCGTATCAGTCTGGCAGTGGTCTCCCTCGTAGCCTGCCACACACTGGCAGGTGTAGCCATTCACTCCATCTTGACAGGTCCCACCATTCTGACAGGGTCCACTGGCACACTCGTCTGTGTCTTGAAAAAATCACTTTTATCATTACCTTTTTAATGTTTACTCAGAGGGCATAGAGACTGTCTACAAATTACTTTAGAACTCTTTTAAGAAACTGAAGAAATATCTTATTAGGAATGTAAAAATAGACAAATAGTACCTTTTTTCTACCTAAATATGGATAGTTTGATATTAAACTTGCTTTTGCACCATGTAGGAACAGATACTCTAGCGCTCTAACAGAAAATGCCAGTAACTACCTGAACTTCACATTTCACTTACTTGACCTTGGATATGTTAGCAATTTTATAATTTCATAAATCTTCTACAAATTTTTTATGAAAGTTATTTTTCCACAAAATTCTGCATATTTCATATCTCTACCTAGTTTTATGGCATTCAAGCAAAAACCATCAGCAATAATGTTGAAATTGAGGAAAATATAACATGACCACATGAAAACAATTCTTTTTAGAGTTGACTTTATCAAGAAAAAGAAACCAGGTCATAGTGAAAAAGAAACATACCAGTCTGGCAGTGGTCACCCTCATAGCCAGCAGCACACTGACAGGTGTAGCCATTGACTTCATCCTGGCATGTCCCGCCATTCTGACAGGGCCCACTTGCACATTCATCAGTGTCAGTTTGGCAGTGGTCTCCCTCATAACCTGGGGCACACTGGCAGGTGTAGCCATTCACTCCATCCTGGCAGCTTCCACCATTCTGACAGGGACCACTTGCACACTCATCTGTGTCAGTCTGGCAGAGGTCTCCTTCATAACCTGGGGCACACTGGCATGCATAGCCATTCACTCCATCCTGACAGGTCCCACCATTCTGACAGGGCCCACTGGCACACTCATCCGTATCAGTCTGGCAGTGGTCTCCCTCGTAGCCTGCCACACACTGGCAGGTGTAACCATTCACTCCATCTTGACAGGTCCCACCATTCTGACAGGGTCCACTTGCACACTCGTCTGTGTCTTGAAAAAATCACTTTTATCATTACCTTTTTTAATGTTTACTCAGAGGGTATAGAGACTGTCTACAAATTACTTTAGAACTCTTTTAAGAAACTGAAGAAATATCTTATTAGGAATGTAAAAATAGACAAATAGTACCTTTTTTCTACCTAAATATGGATAGTTTGATATTAAACTTGCTTTTGCACCATGTAGGAACAGATACTCTAGCGCTCTAACAGAAAATGCCAGTAACTACCTGAACTTCACATTCCACTTACTTGACCTTGGATATGTTAGCAATTTTATAATTTCATAAATCTTCTACAAATTTTTTATGAAAGTTATTTTTCCACAAAATTCTGCATATTTCATATCTCTACCTAGTTTTATGGCATTCAAGCAAAAACCATCAGCAATAATGTTGAAATTGAGGAAAATATAACATGACCACATGAAAACAATTCTTTTTAGAGTTGACTTTATCAAGAAAAAGAAACCAGGTCATAGTGAAAAAGAAACATACCAGTCTGGCAGTGGTCACCCTCATAGCCAGCAGCACACTGACAGGTGTAGCCATTGACTTCATCCTGGCATGTCCCGCCATTCTGACAGGGCCCACTTGCACATTCATCTGTGTCAGTTTGGCAGTGGTCTCCCTCATAACCTGGGGCACACTGGCAGGTGTAGCCATTCACTCCATCCTGGCAGCTTCCACCATTCTGACAGGGCCCACTTGCACATTCATCAGTGTCAGTTTGGCAGTGGTCTCCCTCATAACCTGGGGCACACTGGCAGGTGTAGCCATTCACTCCATCCTGACAGGTCCCACCATTCTGACAGGGCCCACTGGCACACTCATCCGTATCAGTCTGGCAGTGGTCTCCTTCATAACCTGGGGCACACTGGCATGCATAGCCATTCACTCCATCCTGACAGGTCCCACCATTCTGACAGGGCCCACTGGCACACTCATCCGTATCAGTCTGGCAGTGGTCTCCCTCGTAGCCTGCCACACACTGGCAGGTGTAGCCATTCACTCCATCTTGACAGGTCCCACCATTCTGACAGGGTCCACTGGCACACTCGTCTGTGTCTTGAAAAAATCACTTTTATCATTACCTTTTTTAATGTTTACTCAGAGGGCACAGAGACTGTCTACAAATTACTTTAGAACTCTTTTAAGAAACTGAAGAAATATCTTATTAGGAATGTAAAAATAGACAAATAGTACCTTTTTTCTACCTAAATATGGATAGTTTGATATTAAACTTGCTTTTGCACCATGTAGGAACAGATACTCTAGCGCTCTAACAGAAAATGCCAGTAACTACCTGAACTTCACATTTCACTTACTTGACCTTGGATATGTTAGCAATTTTATAATTTCATAAATCTTCTACAAATTTTTTATGAAAGTTATTTTTCCACAAAATTCTGCATATTTCATATCTCTACCTAGTTTTATGGCATTCAAGCAAAAACCATCAGCAATAATGTTGAAATTGAGGAAAATATAACATGACCACATGAAAACAATTCTTTTTAGAGTTGACTTTATCAAGAAAAAGAAACCAGGTCATAGTGAAAAAGAAACATACCAGTCTGGCAGTGGTCACCCTCATAGCCAGCAGCACACTGACAGGTGTAGCCATTGACTTCATCCTGGCATGTCCCGCCATTCTGACAGGGCCCACTTGCACATTCATCAGTGTCAGTTTGGCAGTGGTCTCCCTCATAACCTGGGGCACACTGGCAGGTGTAGCCATTCACTCCATCCTGGCAGCTTCCACCATTCTGACAGGGACCACTTGCACACTCATCTGTGTCAGTCTGGCAGAGGTCTCCTTCATAACCTGGGGCACACTGGCATGCATAGCCATTCACTCCATCCTGACAGGTCCCACCATTCTGACAGGGCCCACTGGCACACTCATCCGTATCAGTCTGGCAGTGGTCTCCCTCGTAGCCTGCCACACACTGGCAGGTGTAGCCATTCACTCCATCTTGACAGGTCCCACCATTCTGACAGGGTCCACTGGCACACTCGTCTGTGTCTTGAAAAAATCACTTTTATCATTACCTTTTTTAATGTTTACTCAGAGGGCATAGAGACTGTCTACAAATTACTTTAGAACTCTTTTAAGAAACTGAAGAAATATCTTATTAGGAATGTAAAAATAGACAAATAGTACCTTTTTTCTACCTAAATATGGATAGTTTGATATTAAACTTGCTTTTGCACCATGTAGGAACAGATACTCTAGCGCTCTAACAGAAAATGCCAGTAACTACCTGAACTTCACATTTCACTTACTTGACCTTGGATATGTTAGCAATTTTATAATTTCATAAATCTTCTACAAATTTTTTATGAAAGTTATTTTTCCACAAAATTCTGCATATTTCATATCTCTACCTAGTTTTATGGCATTCAAGCAAAAACCATCAGCAATAATGTTGAAATTGAGGAAAATATAACATGACCACATGAAAACAATTCTTTTTAGAGTTGACTTTATCAAGAAAAAGAAACCAGGTCATAGTGAAAAAGAAACATACCAGTCTGGCAGTGGTCACCCTCATAGCCAGCAGCACACTGACAGGTGTAGCCATTGACTTCATCCTGGCATGTCCCACCATTCTGACAGGGCCCACTTGCACATTCATCAGTGTCAGTTTGGCAGTGGTCTCCCTCATAACCTGGGGCACACTGGCAGGTGTAGCCATTCACTCCATCCTGGCAGCTTCCACCATTCTGACAGGGACCACTTGCACACTCATCTGTGTCAGTCTGGCAGAGGTCTCCTTCATAACCTGGGGCACACTGGCATGCATAGCCATTCACTCCATCCTGACAGGTCCCACCATTCTGACAGGGCCCACTGGCACACTCATCCGTATCAGTCTGGCAGTGGTCTCCCTCGTAGCCTGCCACACACTGGCAGGTGTAGCCATTCACTCCATCTTGACAGGTCCCAGCATTCTGACAGGGTCCACTGGCACACTCGTCTGTGTCTTGAAAAAATCACTTTTATCATTACCTTTTTTAATGTTTACTCAGAGGGCACAGAGACTGTCTACAAATTACTTTAGAACTCTTTTAAGAAACTGAAGAAATATCTTATTAGGAATGTAAAAATAGACAAATAGTACCTTTTTTCTACCTAAATATGGATAGTTTGATATTAAACTTGCTTTTGCACCATGTAGGAACAGATACTCTAGCGCTCTAACAGAAAATGCCAGTAACTACCTGAACTTCACATTTCACTTACTTGACCTTGGATATGTTAGCAATTTTATAATTTCATAAATCTTCTACAAATTTTTTATGAAAGTTATTTTTCCACAAAATTCTGCATATTTCATATCTCTACCTAGTTTTATGGATTCAAGCAAAAACCATCAGCAATAATGTTGAAATTGAGGAAAATATAACATGACCACATGAAAACAATTCTTTTTAGAGTTGACTTTATCAAGAAAAAGAAACCAGGTCATAGTGAAAAAGAAACATACCAGTCTGGCAGTGGTCACCCTCATAGCCAGCAGCACACTGACAGGTGTAGCCATTGACTTCATCCTGGCATGTCCCGCCATTCTGACAGGGCCCACTTGCACATTCATCAGTGTCAGTTTGGCAGTGGTCTCCCTCATAACCTGGGGCACACTGGCAGGTGTAGCCATTCACTCCATCCTGGCAGCTTCCACCATTCTGACAGGGACCACTTGCACACTCATCTGTGTCAGTCTGGCAGAGGTCTCCTTCATAACCTGGGGCACACTGGCATGCATAGCCATTCACTCCATCCTGACAGGTCCCACCATTCTGACAGGGCCCACTGGCACACTCATCCGTATCAGTCTGGCAGTGGTCTCCCTCGTAGCCTGCCACACACTGGCAGGTGTAGCCATTCACTCCATCTTGACAGGTCCCACCATTCTGACAGGGTCCACTGGCACACTCGTCTGTGTCTTGAAAAAATCACTTTTATCATTACCTTTTTTAATGTTTACTCAGAGGGCATAGAGACTGTCTACAAATTACTTTAGAACTCTTTTAAGAAACTGAAGAAATATCTTATTAGGAATGTAAAAATAGACAAATAGTACCTTTTTTCTACCTAAATATGGATAGTTTGATATTAAACTTGCTTTTGCACCATGTAGGAACAGATACTCTAGCGCTCTAACAGAAAATGCCAGTAACTACCTGAACTTCACATTTCACTTACTTGACCTTGGATATGTTAGCAATTTTATAATTTCATAAATCTTCTACAAATTTTTTATGAAAGTTATTTTTCCACAAAATTCTGCATATTTCATATCTCTACCTAGTTTTATGGCATTCAAGCAAAAACCATCAGCAATAATGTTGAAATTGAGGAAAATATAACATGACCACATGAAAACAATTCTTTTTAGAGTTGACTTTATCAAGAAAAAGAAACCAGGTCATAGTGAAAAAGAAACATACCAGTCTGGCAGTGGTCACCCTCATAGCCAGCAGCACACTGACAGGTGTAGCCATTGACTTCATCCTGGCATGTCCCGCCATTCTGACAGGGCCCACTTGCACATTCATCAGTGTCAGTTTGGCAGTGGTCTCCCTCATAACCTGGGGCACACTGGCAGGTGTAGCCATTCACTCCATCCTGGCAGCTTCCACCATTCTGACAGGGACCACTTGCACACTCATCTGTGTCAGTCTGGCAGAGGTCTCCTTCATAACCTGGGGCACACTGGCATGCATAGCCATTCACTCCATCCTGACAGGTCCCACCATTCTGACAGGGCCCACTGGCACACTCATCCGTATCAGTCTGGCAGTGGTCTCCCTCGTAGCCTGCCACACACTGGCAGGTGTAGCCATTCACTCCATCTTGACAGGTCCCACCATTCTGACAGGGTCCACTGGCACACTCGTCTGTGTCTTGAAAAAATCACTTTTATCATTACCTTTTTTAATGTTTACTCAGAGGGCACAGAGACTGTCTACAAATTACTTTAGAACTCTTTTAAGAAACTGAAGAAATATCTTATTAGGAATGTAAAAATAGACAAATAGTACCTTTTTTCTACCTAAATATGGATAGTTTGATATTAAACTTGCTTTTGCACCATGTAGGAACAGATACTCTAGCGCTCTAACAGAAAATGCCAGTAACTACCTGAACTTCACATTTCACTTACTTGACCTTGGATATGTTAGCAATTTTATAATTTCATAAATCTTCTACAAATTTTTTATGAAAGTTATTTTTCCACAAAATTCTGCATATTTCATATCTCTACCTAGTTTTATGGCATTCAAGCAAAAACCATCAGCAATAATGTTGAAATTGAGGAAAATATAACATGACCACATGAAAACAATTCTTTTTAGAGTTGACTTTATCAAGAAAAAGAAACCAGGTCATAGTGAAAAAGAAACATACCAGTCTGGCAGTGGTCACCCTCATAGCCAGCAGCACACTGACAGGTGTAGCCATTGACTTCATCCTGGCATGTCCCGCCATTCTGACAGGGCCCACTTGCACATTCATCAGTGTCAGTTTGGCAGTGGTCTCCCTCATAACCTGGGGCACACTGGCAGGTGTAGCCATTCACTCCATCCTGGCAGCTTCCACCATTCTGACAGGGACCACTTGCACACTCATCTGTGTCAGTCTGGCAGAGGTCTCCTTCATAACCTGGGGCACACTGGCATGCATAGCCATTCACTCCATCCTGACAGGTCCCACCATTGTGACAGGGCCCACTGGCACACTCATCCGTATCAGTCTGGCAGTGGTCTCCCTCATAGCCTGCCACACACTGGCAGGTGTAGCCATTCACTCCATCTTGACAGGTCCCAGCATTCTGACAGGGTCCACTGGCACACTCGTCTGTGTCTTGAAAAAATCACTTTTATCATTACCTTTTTTAATGTTTACTCAGAGGGCATAGAGACTGTCTACAAATTACTTTAGAACTCTTTTAAGAAACTGAAGAAATATCTTATTAGGAATGTAAAAATAGACAAAAAGTACCTTTTTTCTACCTAAATATGGATAGTTTGATATTAAACTTGCTTTTGCACCATGTAGGAACAGATACTCTAGCGCTCTAATAGAAAATGCCAGTAACTACCTGAACTTCACATTTCACTTACTTGACCTTGGATATGTTATCAATTTTATAATTTCATAAATCTTCTACAAATTTCTTATGAAAGTTATTTTTCCACAAAATTCTGCATATTTCATATCTCTACCTAGTTTTATGGCATTCAAGCAAAAACCATCAGCAATAATGTTCAAATTGAGGAAAATATAACATGACCACATGAAAACAATTCTTTTTAGAGTTGACTTTATCAAGAAAAAGAAACCAGGTCATAGTGAAAAAGAAACATACCAGTCTGGCAGTGGTCACCCTCATAGCCAGCAGCACACTGACAGGTGTAGCCATTGACTTCATCCTGGCATGTCCCGCCATTCTGACAGGGCCCACTTGCACATTCATCTGTGTCAGTTTGGCAGTGGTCTCCCTCATAACCTGGGGCACACTGGCAGGTGTAGCCATTCACTCCATCCTGGCAGCTTCCACCATTCTGACAGGGACCACTTGCACACTCATCTGTGTCAGTCTGGCAGTGGTCTCCTTCATAACCTGGGGCACACTGGCATGCATAGCCATTCACTCCATCCTGACAGGTCCCACCATTCTGACAGGGCCCACTGGCACACTCATCCGTATCAGTCTGGCAGTGGTCTCCCTCGTAGCCTGCCACACACTGGCAGGTGTAGCCATTCACTCCATCTTGACAGGTCCCAGCATTCTGACAGGGTCCACTGGCACACTCGTCTGTGTCTTGAAAAAATCACTTTTATCATTACCTTTTTTAATGTTTACTCAGAGGGCATAGAGACTGTCTACAAATTACTTTAGAACTCTTTTAAGAAACTGAAGAAATATCTTATTAGGAATGTAAAAATAGACAAATAGTACCTTTTTTCTACCTAAATATGGATAGTTTGATATTAAACTTGCTTTTGCACCATGTAGGAACAGATACTCTAGCGCTCTAACAGAAAATGCCAGTAACTACCTGAACTTCACATTTCACTTACTTGACCTTGGATATGTTAGCAATTTTATAATTTCATAAATCTTCTACAAACTTTTTATGAAAGTTATTTTTCCACAAAATTCTGCATATTTCATATCTCTACCTAGTTTTATGGCATTCAAGCAAAAACCATCAGCAATAATGTTGAAATTGAGGAAAATATAACATGACCACATGAAAACAATTCTTTTTAGAATTGACTTTATCAAGAAAAAGAAACCAGGTCATAGTGAAAAAGAAACATACCAGTCTGGCAGTGGTCACCCTCATAACCAGCAGCACACTGACAGGTGTAGCCATTGACTTCATCCTGGCATGTCCCGCCATTCTGACAGGGCCCACTTGCACATTCATCTGTGTCAGTTTGGCAGTGGTCTCCCTCATAACCTGGGGCACACTGGCAGGTGTAGCCATTCACTCCATCCTGGCAGCTTCCACCATTCTGACAGGGACCACTTGCACACTCATCTGTGTCAGTCTGGCAGAGGTCTCCTTCATAACCTGGGGCACATTGGCATGCATAGCCATTCACTCCATCCTGACAGGTCCCACCATTCTGACAGGGCCCACTGGCACACTCATCCGTATCAGTCTGGCAGTGGTCTCCCTCGTAGCCTGCCACACACTGGCAGGTGTAGCCATTCACTCCATCTTGACATGTCCCACCATTCTGACAGGGTCCACTGGCACACTCGTCTGTGTCTTGAAAAAATCATTTTCATCATTACCTTTTTTAATGTTTACTCAGAGGGCATAGAGACTGTCTACAAATTACTTTAGAACTCTTTTAAGAAACTGAAGAAATATCTTATTAGGAATGTAAAAATAGACAAATAGTACCTTTTTTCTACCTAAATATGGATAGTTTGATATTAAACTTACTTTTGCACCATGTAGGAACAGATACTCTAGCGCTCTAATAGAAAATGCCAGTAACTACCTGAACTTCACATTTCACTTACTTGACCTTGGATATGTTATCAATTTTATAATTTCATAAATCTTCTACAAATTTCTTATGAAAGTTATTTTTCCACAAAATTCTGCATATTTCATATCTCTACCTAGTTTTATGGCATTCAAGCAAAAACCATCAGCAATAATGTTCAAATTGAGGAAAATATAACATGACCACATGAAAACAATTCTTTTTAGAGTTGACTTTATCAAGAAAAAGAAACCAGGTCATAGTGAAAAAGAAACATACCAGTCTGGCAGTGGTCACCCTCATAGCCAGCAGCACACTGACAGGTGTAGCCATTGACTTCATCCTGGCATGTCCCGCCATTCTGACAGGGCCCACTTGCACATTCATCTGTGTCAGTTTGGCAGTGGTCTCCCTCATAACCTGGGGCACACTGGCAGGTGTAGCCATTCACTCCATCCTGGCAGCTTCCACCATTCTGACAGGGACCACTTGCACACTCATCTGTGTCAGTCTGGCAGTGGTCTCCTTCATAACCTGGGGCACACTGGCATGCATAGCCATTCACTCCATCCTGACAGGTCCCACCATTCTGACAGGGCCCAGTGGCACACTCATCCGTATCAGTCTGGCAGTGGTCTCCCTCGTAGCCTGCCACACACTGGCAGGTGTAGCCATTCACTCCATCTTGACAGGTCCCAGCATTCTGACAGGGTCCACTGGCACACTCGTCTGTGTCTTGAAAAAATCACTTTTATCATTACCTTTTTTAATGTTTACTCAGAGGGCATAGAGACTGTCTACAAATTACTTTAGAACTCTTTTAAGAAACTGAAGAAATATCTTATTAGGAATGTAAAAATAGACAAATAGTACCTTTTTTCTACCTAAATATGGATAGTTTGATATTAAACTTGCTTTTGCACCATGTAGGAACAGATACTCTAGCGCTCTAACAGAAAATGCCAGTAACTACCTGAATTTCACATTTCACTTACTTGACCTTGGATATGTTAGCAATTTTATAATTTCATAAATCTTCTACAAACTTTTTATGAAAGTTATTTTTCCACAAAATTCTGCATATTTCATATCTCTACCTAGTTTTATGGCATTCAAGCAAAAACCATCAGCAATAATGTTCAAATTGAGGAAAATATAACATGACCACATGAAAACAATTCTTTTTAGAATTGACTTTATCAAGAAAAAGAAACCAGGTCATAGTGAAAAAGAAACATACCAGTTTGGCAGTGGTCACCCTCATAACCAGCAGCACACTGACAGGTGTAGCCATTGACTTCATCCTGGCATGTCCCGCCATTCTGACAGGGCCCACTTGCACATTCATCTGTGTCAGTTTGGCAGTGGTCTCCCTCATAACCTGGGGCACACTGGCAGGTGTAGCCATTCACTCCATCCTGGCAGCTTCCACCATTCTGACAGGGACCACTTGCACACTCATCTGTGTCAGTCTGGCAGTGGTCTCCTTCATAACCTGGGGCACACTGGCATGCATAGCCATTCACTCCATCCTGACAGGTCCCACCATTCTGACAGGGCCCACTGGCACACTCATCCGTATCAGTCTGGCAGTGGTCTCCCTCGTAGCCTGCCACACACTGGCAGGTGTAGCCATTCACTCCATCTTGACAGGTCCCAGCATTCTGACAGGGTCCACTGGCACACTCGTCTGTGTCTTGAAAAAATCACTTTTATCATTACCTTTTTTAATGTTTACTCAGAGGGCATAGAGACTGTCTACAAATTACTTTAGAACTCTTTTAAGAAACTGAAGAAATATCTTATTAGGAATGTAAAAATAGACAAATAGTACCTTTTTTCTACCTAAATATGGATAGTTTGATATTAAACTTGCTTTTGCACCATGTAGGAACAGATACTCTAGCGCTCTAACAGAAAATGCCAGTAACTACCTGAACTTCACATTTCACTTACTTGACCTTGGATATGTTAGCAATTTTATAATTTCATAAATCTTCTACAAACTTTTTATGAAAGTTATTTTTCCACAAAATTCTGCATATTTCATATCTCTACCTAGTTTTATGGCATTCAAGCAACAACCATCAGCAATAATGTTGAAATTGAGGAAAATATAACATGACCACATGAAAACAATTCTTTTTAGAGTTGACTTTATCAAGAAAAAGAAACCAGGTCATAGTGAAAAAGAAACATACCAGTCTGGCAGTGGTCACCCTCATAACCAGCAGCACACTGACAGGTGTAGCCATTGACTTCATCCTGGCATGTCCCGCCATTCTGACAGGGCCCACTTGCACATTCATCTGTGTCAGTTTGGCAGTGGTCTCCCTCATAACCTGGGGCACACTGGCAGGTGTAGCCATTCACTCCATCCTGGCAGCTTCCACCATTCTGACAGGGACCACTTGCACACTCATCTGTGTCAGTCTGGCAGTGGTCTCCTTCATAACCTGGGGCACACTGGCATGCATAGCCATTCACTCCATCCTGACAGGTCCCACCATTCTGACAGGGCCCACTGGCACACTCATCCGTATCAGTCTGGCAGTGGTCTCCCTCGTAGCCTGCCACACACTGGCAGGTGTAGCCATTCACTCCATCTTGACAGGTCCCAGCATTCTGACAGGGTCCACTGGCACACTCGTCTGTGTCTTGAAAAAATCACTTTTATCATTACCTTTTTTAATGTTTACTCAGAGGGCATAGAGACTGTCTACAAATTACTTTAGAACTCTTTTAAGAAACTGAAGAAATATCTTATTAGGAATGTAAAAATAGACAAATAGTACCTTTTTTCTACCTAAATATGGATAGTTTGATATTAAACTTGCTTTTGCACCATGTAGGAACAGATACTCTAGCGCTCTAACAGAAAATGCCAGTAACTACCTGAACTTCACATTTCACTTACTTGACCTTGGATATGTTAGCAATTTTATAATTTCATAAATCTTCTACAAACTTTTTATGAAAGTTATTTTTCCACAAAATTCTGCATATTTCATATCTCTACCTAGTTTTATGGCATTCAAGCAACAACCATCAGCAATAATGTTGAAATTGAGGAAAATATAACATGACCACATGAAAACAATTCTTTTTAGAGTTGACTTTATCAAGAAAAAGAAACCAGGTCATAGTGAAAAAGAAACATACCAGTCTGGCAGTGGTCACCCTCATAACCAGCAGCACACTGACAGGTGTAGCCATTGACTTCATCCTGGCATGTCCCGCCATTCTGACAGGGCCCACTTGCACATTCATCTGTGTCAGTTTGGCAGTGGTCTCCCTCATAACCTGGGGCACACTGGCAGGTGTAGCCATTCACTCCATCCTGGCAGCTTCCACCATTCTGACAGGGACCACTTGCACACTCATCTGTGTCAGTCTGGCAGTGGTCTCCTTCATAACCTGGGGCACACTGGCATGCATAGCCATTCACTCCATCCTGACAGGTCCCACCATTCTGACAGGGCCCACTGGCACACTCATCCGTATCAGTCTGGCAGTGGTCTCCCTCGTAGCCTGCCACACACTGGCAGGTGTAGCCATTCACTCCATCTTGACATGTCCCACCATTCTGACAGGGTCCACTGGCACACTCGTCTGTGTCTTGAAAAAATCATTTTCATCATTACCTTTTTTAATGTTTACTCAGAGGGCATAGAGACTGTCTACAAATTACTTTAGAACTCTTTTAAGAAACTGAAGAAATATCTTATTAGGAATGTAAAAATAGACAAATAGTACCTTTTTTCTACCTAAATATGGATAGTTTGATATTAAACTTACTTTTGCACCATGTAGGAACAGATACTCTAGCGCTCTAATAGAAAATGCCAGTAACTACCTGAACTTCACATTTCACTTACTTGACCTTGGATATGTTATCAATTTTATAATTTCATAAATCTTCTACAAATTTCTTATGAAAGTTATTTTTCCACAAAATTCTGCATATTTCATATCTCTACCTAGTTTTATGGCATTCAAGCAAAAACCATCAGCAATAATGTTGAAATTGAGGAAAATATAACATGACCACATGAAAACAATTCTTTTTAGAGTTGACTTTATCAAGAAAAAGAAACCAGGTCATAGTGAAAAAGAAACATACCAGTCTGGCAGTGGTCACCCTCATAGCCAGCAGCACACTGACAGGTGTAGCCATTGACTTCATCCTGGCATGTCCCGCCATTCTGACAGGGCCCACTTGCACATTCATCTGTGTCAGTTTGGCAGTGGTCTCCCTCATAACCTGGGGCACACTGGCAGGTGTAGCCATTCACTCCATCCTGGCAGCTTCCACCATTCTGACAGGGACCACTTGCACACTCATCTGTGTCAGTCTGGCAGTGGTCTCCTTCATAACCTGGGGCACACTGGCATGCATAGCCATTCACTCCATCCTGACAGGTCCCACCATTCTGACAGGGCCCACTGGCACACTCATCCGTATCAGTCTGGCAGTGGTCTCCCTCGTAGCCTGCCACACACTGGCAGGTGTAGCCATTCACTCCATCTTGACAGGTCCCACCATTCTGACAGGGTCCACTGGCACACTCGTCTGTGTCTTGAAAAAATCATTTTTATCATTACCTTTTTCAATGTTTACTCAGAGGGCATAGAGACTGTCTACAAATTACTTTAGAACTCTTTTAAGAAACTGAAGAAATATCTTATTAGGAATGTAAAAATAGACAAATAGTACCTTTTTTCTACCTAAATATGGATAGTTTGATATTAAACTTGCTTTTGCACCATGTAGGAACAGATACTCTAGCGCTCTAATATAAAATGCCAGTAACTACCTGAATTTCACATTTCACTTACTTGACCTTGGATATGTTAGCAATTTTATAATTTCATAAATCTTCTACAAACTTTTTATGAAAGTTATTTTTCCACAAAATTCTGCATATTTCATATCTCTACCTAGTTTTATGGCATTCAAGCAAAAACCATCAGCAATAATGTTCAAATTGAGGAAAATATAACATGACCACATGAAAACAATTCTTTTTAGAATTGACTTTATCAAGAAAAAGAAACCAGGTCATAGTGAAAAAGAAACATACCAGTTTGGCAGTGGTCACCCTCATAACCAGCAGCACACTGACAGGTGTAGCCATTGACTTCATCCTGGCATGTCCCGCCATTCTGACAGGGCCCACTTGCACATTCATCTGTGTCAGTTTGGCAGTGGTCTCCCTCATAACCTGGGGCACACTGGCAGGTGTAGCCATTCACTCCATCCTGGCAGCTTCCACCATTCTGACAGGGACCACTTGCACACTCATCTGTGTCAGTCTGGCAGAGGTCTCCTTCATAACCTGGGGCACATTGGCATGCATAGCCATTCACTCCATCCTGACAGGTCCCACCATTCTGACAGGGCCCACTGGCACACTCATCCGTATCAGTCTGGCAGTGGTCTCCCTCGTAGCCTGCCACACACTGGCAGGTGTAGCCATTCACTCCATCTTGACATGTCCCACCATTCTGACAGGGTCCACTGGCACACTCGTCTGTGTCTTGAAAAAATCATTTTCATCATTACCTTTTTTAATGTTTACTCAGAGGGCATAGAGACTGTCTACAAATTACTTTAGAACTCTTTTAAGAAACTGAAGAAATATCTTATTAGGAATGTAAAAATAGACAAATAGTACCTTTTTTCTACCTAAATATGGATAGTTTGATATTAAACTTACTTTTGCACCATGTAGGAACAGATACTCTAGCGCTCTAATAGAAAATGCCAGTAACTACCTGAACTTCACATTTCACTTACTTGACCTTGGATATGTTATCAATTTTATAATTTCATAAATCTTCTACAAATTTCTTATGAAAGTTATTTTTCCACAAAATTCTGCATATTTCATATCTCTACCTAGTTTTATGGCATTCAAGCAAAAACCATCAGCAATAATGTTCAAATTGAGGAAAATATAACATGACCACATGAAAACAATTCTTTTTAGAGTTGACTTTATCAAGAAAAAGAAACCAGGTCATAGTGAAAAAGAAACATACCAGTCTGGCAGTGGTCACCCTCATAGCCAGCAGCACACTGACAGGTGTAGCCATTGACTTCATCCTGGCATGTCCCGCCATTCTGACAGGGCCCACTTGCACATTCATCTGTGTCAGTTTGGCAGTGGTCTCCCTCATAACCTGGGGCACACTGGCAGGTGTAGCCATTCACTCCATCCTGGCAGCTTCCACCATTCTGACAGGGACCACTTGCACACTCATCTGTGTCAGTCTGGCAGTGGTCTCCTTCATAACCTGGGGCACACTGGCATGCATAGCCATTCACTCCATCCTGACAGGTCCCACCATTCTGACAGGGCCCAGTGGCACACTCATCCGTATCAGTCTGGCAGTGGTCTCCCTCGTAGCCTGCCACACACTGGCAGGTGTAGCCATTCACTCCATCTTGACAGGTCCCAGCATTCTGACAGGGTCCACTGGCACACTCGTCTGTGTCTTGAAAAAATCACTTTTATCATTACCTTTTTTAATGTTTACTCAGAGGGCATAGAGACTGTCTACAAATTACTTTAGAACTCTTTTAAGAAACTGAAGAAATATCTTATTAGGAATGTAAAAATAGACAAATAGTACCTTTTTTCTACCTAAATATGGATAGTTTGATATTAAACTTGCTTTTGCACCATGTAGGAACAGATACTCTAGCGCTCTAACAGAAAATGCCAGTAACTACCTGAATTTCACATTTCACTTACTTGACCTTGGATATGTTAGCAATTTTATAATTTCATAAATCTTCTACAAACTTTTTATGAAAGTTATTTTTCCACAAAATTCTGCATATTTCATATCTCTACCTAGTTTTATGGCATTCAAGCAAAAACCATCAGCAATAATGTTCAAATTGAGGAAAATATAACATGACCACATGAAAACAATTCTTTTTAGAATTGACTTTATCAAGAAAAAGAAACCAGGTCATAGTGAAAAAGAAACATACCAGTTTGGCAGTGGTCACCCTCATAACCAGCAGCACACTGACAGGTGTAGCCATTGACTTCATCCTGGCATGTCCCGCCATTCTGACAGGGCCCACTTGCACATTCATCTGTGTCAGTTTGGCAGTGGTCTCCCTCATAACCTGGGGCACACTGGCAGGTGTAGCCATTCACTCCATCCTGGCAGCTTCCACCATTCTGACAGGGACCACTTGCACACTCATCTGTGTCAGTCTGGCAGTGGTCTCCTTCATAACCTGGGGCACACTGGCATGCATAGCCATTCACTCCATCCTGACAGGTCCCACCATTCTGACAGGGCCCACTGGCACACTCATCCGTATCAGTCTGGCAGTGGTCTCCCTCGTAGCCTGCCACACACTGGCAGGTGTAGCCATTCACTCCATCTTGACAGGTCCCAGCATTCTGACAGGGTCCACTGGCACACTCGTCTGTGTCTTGAAAAAATCACTTTTATCATTACCTTTTTTAATGTTTACTCAGAGGGCATAGAGACTGTCTACAAATTACTTTAGAACTCTTTTAAGAAACTGAAGAAATATCTTATTAGGAATGTAAAAATAGACAAATAGTACCTTTTTTCTACCTAAATATGGATAGTTTGATATTAAACTTGCTTTTGCACCATGTAGGAACAGATACTCTAGCGCTCTAACAGAAAATGCCAGTAACTACCTGAACTTCACATTTCACTTACTTGACCTTGGATATGTTAGCAATTTTATAATTTCATAAATCTTCTACAAACTTTTTATGAAAGTTATTTTTCCACAAAATTCTGCATATTTCATATCTCTACCTAGTTTTATGGCATTCAAGCAACAACCATCAGCAATAATGTTGAAATTGAGGAAAATATAACATGACCACATGAAAACAATTCTTTTTAGAGTTGACTTTATCAAGAAAAAGAAACCAGGTCATAGTGAAAAAGAAACATACCAGTCTGGCAGTGGTCACCCTCATAACCAGCAGCACACTGACAGGTGTAGCCATTGACTTCATCCTGGCATGTCCCGCCATTCTGACAGGGCCCACTTGCACATTCATCTGTGTCAGTTTGGCAGTGGTCTCCCTCATAACCTGGGGCACACTGGCAGGTGTAGCCATTCACTCCATCCTGGCAGCTTCCACCATTCTGACAGGGACCACTTGCACACTCATCTGTGTCAGTCTGGCAGTGGTCTCCTTCATAACCTGGGGCACACTGGCATGCATAGCCATTCACTCCATCCTGACAGGTCCCACCATTCTGACAGGGCCCACTGGCACACTCATCCGTATCAGTCTGGCAGTGGTCTCCCTCGTAGCCTGCCACACACTGGCAGGTGTAGCCATTCACTCCATCTTGACAGGTCCCAGCATTCTGACAGGGTCCACTGGCACACTCGTCTGTGTCTTGAAAAAATCACTTTTATCATTACCTTTTTTAATGTTTACTCAGAGGGCATAGAGACTGTCTACAAATTACTTTAGAACTCTTTTAAGAAACTGAAGAAATATCTTATTAGGAATGTAAAAATAGACAAATAGTACCTTTTTTCTACCTAAATATGGATAGTTTGATATTAAACTTGCTTTTGCACCATGTAGGAACAGATACTCTAGCGCTCTAACAGAAAATGCCAGTAACTACCTGAACTTCACATTTCACTTACTTGACCTTGGATATGTTAGCAATTTTATAATTTCATAAATCTTCTACAAACTTTTTATGAAAGTTATTTTTCCACAAAATTCTGCATATTTCATATCTCTACCTAGTTTTATGGCATTCAAGCAACAACCATCAGCAATAATGTTGAAATTGAGGAAAATATAACATGACCACATGAAAACAATTCTTTTTAGAGTTGACTTTATCAAGAAAAAGAAACCAGGTCATAGTGAAAAAGAAACATACCAGTCTGGCAGTGGTCACCCTCATAACCAGCAGCACACTGACAGGTGTAGCCATTGACTTCATCCTGGCATGTCCCGCCATTCTGACAGGGCCCACTTGCACATTCATCTGTGTCAGTTTGGCAGTGGTCTCCCTCATAACCTGGGGCACACTGGCAGGTGTAGCCATTCACTCCATCCTGGCAGCTTCCACCATTCTGACAGGGACCACTTGCACACTCATCTGTGTCAGTCTGGCAGTGGTCTCCTTCATAACCTGGGGCACACTGGCATGCATAGCCATTCACTCCATCCTGACAGGTCCCACCATTCTGACAGGGCCCACTGGCACACTCATCCGTATCAGTCTGGCAGTGGTCTCCCTCGTAGCCTGCCACACACTGGCAGGTGTAGCCATTCACTCCATCTTGACATGTCCCACCATTCTGACAGGGTCCACTGGCACACTCGTCTGTGTCTTGAAAAAATCATTTTCATCATTACCTTTTTTAATGTTTACTCAGAGGGCATAGAGACTGTCTACAAATTACTTTAGAACTCTTTTAAGAAACTGAAGAAATATCTTATTAGGAATGTAAAAATAGACAAATAGTACCTTTTTTCTACCTAAATATGGATAGTTTGATATTAAACTTACTTTTGCACCATGTAGGAACAGATACTCTAGCGCTCTAATAGAAAATGCCAGTAACTACCTGAACTTCACATTTCACTTACTTGACCTTGGATATGTTATCAATTTTATAATTTCATAAATCTTCTACAAATTTCTTATGAAAGTTATTTTTCCACAAAATTCTGCATATTTCATATCTCTACCTAGTTTTATGGCATTCAAGCAAAAACCATCAGCAATAATGTTGAAATTGAGGAAAATATAACATGACCACATGAAAACAATTCTTTTTAGAGTTGACTTTATCAAGAAAAAGAAACCAGGTCATAGTGAAAAAGAAACATACCAGTCTGGCAGTGGTCACCCTCATAGCCAGCAGCACACTGACAGGTGTAGCCATTGACTTCATCCTGGCATGTCCCGCCATTCTGACAGGGCCCACTTGCACATTCATCTGTGTCAGTTTGGCAGTGGTCTCCCTCATAACCTGGGGCACACTGGCAGGTGTAGCCATTCACTCCATCCTGGCAGCTTCCACCATTCTGACAGGGACCACTTGCACACTCATCTGTGTCAGTCTGGCAGTGGTCTCCTTCATAACCTGGGGCACACTGGCATGCATAGCCATTCACTCCATCCTGACAGGTCCCACCATTCTGACAGGGCCCACTGGCACACTCATCCGTATCAGTCTGGCAGTGGTCTCCCTCGTAGCCTGCCACACACTGGCAGGTGTAGCCATTCACTCCATCTTGACAGGTCCCACCATTCTGACAGGGTCCACTGGCACACTCGTCTGTGTCTTGAAAAAATCATTTTTATCATTACCTTTTTCAATGTTTACTCAGAGGGCATAGAGACTGTCTACAAATTACTTTAGAACTCTTTTAAGAAACTGAAGAAATATCTTATTAGGAATGTAAAAATAGACAAATAGTACCTTTTTTCTACCTAAATATGGATAGTTTGATATTAAACTTGCTTTTGCACCATGTAGGAACAGATACTCTAGCGCTCTAATATAAAATGCCAGTAACTACCTGAATTTCACATTTCACTTACTTGACCTTGGATATGTTAGCAATTTTATAATTTCATAAATCTTCTACAAACTTTTTATGAAAGTTATTTTTCCACAAAATTCTGCATATTTCATATCTCTACCTAGTTTTATGGCATTCAAGCAAAAACCATCAGCAATAATGTTCAAATTGAGGAAAATATAACATGACCACATGAAAACAATTCTTTTTAGAATTGACTTTATCAAGAAAAAGAAACCAGGTCATAGTGAAAAAGAAACATACCAGTTTGGCAGTGGTCACCCTCATAACCAGCAGCACACTGACAGGTGTAGCCATTGACTTCATCCTGGCATGTCCCGCCATTCTGACAGGGCCCACTTGCACATTCATCTGTGTCAGTTTGGCAGTGGTCTCCCTCATAACCTGGGGCACACTGGCAGGTGTAGCCATTCACTCCATCCTGGCAGCTTCCACCATTCTGACAGGGACCACTTGCACACTCATCTGTGTCAGTCTGGCAGTGGTCTCCTTCATAACCTGGGGCACACTGGCATGCATAGCCATTCACTCCATCCTGACAGGTCCCACCATTCTGACAGGGCCCACTGGCACACTCATCCGTATCAGTCTGGCAGTGGTCTCCCTCGTAGCCTGCCACACACTGGCAGGTGTAGCCATTCACTCCATCTTGACAGGTCCCACCATTCTGACAGGGTCCACTGGCACACTCGTCTGTGTCTTGAAAAAATCACTTTTATCATTACCTTTTTTAATGTTTACTCAGAGGGCATAGAGACTGTCTACAAATTACTTTAGAACTCTTTTAAGAAACTGAAGAAATATCTTATTAGGAATGTAAAAATAGACAAATAGTACCTTTTTTCTACCTAAATATGGATAGTTTGATATTAAACTTGCTTTTACACCATGTAGGAACAGATACTCTAGCGCTCTAACAGAAAATGCCAGTAACTACCTGAACTTCACATTTCACTTACTTGACCTTGGATATGTTAGCAATTTTATAATTTCATAAATCTTCTACAAACTTTTTATGAAAGTTATTTTTCCACAAAATTCTGCATATTTCATATCTCTACCTAGTTTTATGGCATTCAAGCAAAAACCATCAGCAATAATGTTGAAATTGAGGAAAATATAACATGACCACATGAAAACAATTCTTTTTAGAGTTGACTTTATCAAGAAAAAGAAACCAGGTCATAGTGAAAAAGAAACATACCAGTCTGGCAGTGGTCACCCTCATAACCAGCAGCACACTGACAGGTGTAGCCATTGACTTCATCCTGGCATGTCCCGCCATTCTGACAGGGCCCACTTGCACATTCATCTGTGTCAGTTTGGCAGTGGTCTCCCTCATAACCTGGGGCACACTGGCAGGTGTAGCCATTCACTCCATCCTGGCAGCTTCCACCATTCTGACAGGGACCACTTGCACACTCATCTGTGTCAGTCTGGCAGTGGTCTCCTTCATAACCTGGGGCACACTGGCATGCATAGCCATTCACTCCATCCTGACAGGTCCCACCATTCTGACAGGGCCCACTGGCACACTCATCCGTATCAGTCTGGCAGTGGTCTCCCTCGTAGCCTGCCACACACTGGCAGGTGTAGCCATTCACTCCATCTTGACAGGTCCCAGCATTCTGACAGGGTCCACTGGCACACTCGTCTGTGTCTTGAAAAAATCACTTTTATCATTACCTTTTTTAATGTTTACTCAGAGGGCATAGAGACTGTCTACAAATTACTTTAGAACTCTTTTAAGAAACTGAAGAAATATCTTATTAGGAATGTAAAAATAGACAAATAGTACCTTTTTTCTACCTAAATATGGATAGTTTGATATTAAACTTGCTTTTGCACCATGTAGGAACAGATACTCTAGCGCTCTAACAGAAAATGCCAGTAACTACCTGAACTTCACATTTCACTTACTTGACCTTGGATATGTTAGCAATTTTATAATTTCATAAATCTTCTACAAACTTTTTATGAAAGTTATTTTTCCACAAAATTCTGCATATTTCATATCTCTACCTAGTTTTATGGCATTCAAGCAAAAACCATCAGCAATAATGTTGAAATTGAGGAAAATATAACATGACCACATGAAAACAATTCTTTTTAGAGTTGACTTTATCAAGAAAAAGAAACCAGGTCATAGTGAAAAAGAAACATACCAGTCTGGCAGTGGTCACCCTCATAACCAGCAGCACACTGACAGGTGTAGCCATTGACTTCATCCTGGCATGTCCCGCCATTCTGACAGGGCCCACTTGCACATTCATCTGTGTCAGTTTGGCAGTGGTCTCCCTCATAACCTGGGGCACACTGGCAGGTGTAGCCATTCACTCCATCCTGGCAGCTTCCACCATTCTGACAGGGACCACTTGCACACTCATCTGTGTCAGTCTGGCAGTGGTCTCCTTCATAACCTGGGGCACACTGGCATGCATAGCCATTCACTCCATCCTGACAGGTCCCACCATTCTGACAGGGCCCACTGGCACACTCATCCGTATCAGTCTGGCAGTGGTCTCCCTCGTAGCCTGCCACACACTGGCAGGTGTAGCCATTCACTCCATCTTGACATGTCCCACCATTCTGACAGGGTCCACTGGCACACTCGTCTGTGTCTTGAAAAAATCATTTTCATCATTACCTTTTTTAATGTTTACTCAGAGGGCATAGAGACTGTCTACAAATTACTTTAGAACTCTTTTAAGAAACTGAAGAAATATCTTATTAGGAATGTAAAAATAGACAAATAGTACCTTTTTTCTACCTAAATATGGATAGTTTGATATTAAACTTACTTTTGCACCATGTAGGAACAGATACTCTAGCGCTCTAATAGAAAATGCCAGTAACTACCTGAACTTCACATTTCACTTACTTGACCTTGGATATGTTATCAATTTTATAATTTCATAAATCTTCTACAAATTTCTTATGAAAGTTATTTTTCCACAAAATTCTGCATATTTCATATCTCTACCTAGTTTTATGGCATTCAAGCAAAAACCATCAGCAATAATGTTCAAATTGAGGAAAATATAACATGACCACATGAAAACAATTCTTTTTAGAGTTGACTTTATCAAGAAAAAGAAACCAGGTCATAGTGAAAAAGAAACATACCAGTCTGGCAGTGGTCACCCTCATAGCCAGCAGCACACTGACAGGTGTAGCCATTGACTTCATCCTGGCATGTCCCGCCATTCTGACAGGGCCCACTTGCACATTCATCTGTGTCAGTTTGGCAGTGGTCTCCCTCATAACCTGGGGCACACTGGCAGGTGTAGCCATTCACTCCATCCTGGCAGCTTCCACCATTCTGACAGGGACCACTTGCACACTCATCTGTGTCAGTCTGGCAGTGGTCTCCTTCATAACCTGGGGCACACTGGCATGCATAGCCATTCACTCCATCCTGACAGGTCCCACCATTCTGACAGGGCCCACTGGCACACTCATCCGCATCAGTCTGGCAGTGGTCTCCCTCGTAGCCTGCCACACACTGGCAGGTGTAGCCATTCACTCCATCTTGACAGGTCCCACCATTCTGACAGGGTCCACTGGCACACTCGTCTGTGTCTTGAAAAAATCATTTTTATCATTACCTTTTTCAATGTTTACTCAGAGGGCATAGAGACTGTCTACAAATTACTTTAGAACTCTTTTAAGAAACTGAAGAAATATCTTATTAGGAATGTAAAAATAGACAAATAGTACCTTTTTTCTACCTAAATATGGATAGTTTGATATTAAACTTACTTTTGCACCATGTAGGAACAGATACTCTAGCGCTCTAATAGAAAATGCCAGTAACTACCTGAACTTCACATTTCACTTACTTGACCTTGGATATGTTATCAATTTTATAATTTCATAAATCTTCTACAAATTTCTTATGAAAGTTATTTTTCCACAAAATTCTGCATATTTCATATCTCTACCTAGTTTTATGGCATTCAAGCAAAAACCATCAGCAATAATGTTGAAATTGAGGAAAATATAACATGACCACATGAAAACAATTCTTTTTAGAGTTGACTTTATCAAGAAAAAGAAACCAGGTCATAGTGAAAAAGAAACATACCAGTCTGGCAGTGGTCACCCTCATAGCCAGCAGCACACTGACAGGTGTAGCCATTGACTTCATCCTGGCATGTCCCGCCATTCTGACAGGGCCCACTTGCACATTCATCTGTGTCAGTTTGGCAGTGGTCTCCCTCATAACCTGGGGCACACTGGCAGGTGTAGCCATTCACTCCATCCTGGCAGCTTCCACCATTCTGACAGGGACCACTTGCACACTCATCTGTGTCAGTCTGGCAGTGGTCTCCTTCATAACCTGGGGCACACTGGCATGCATAGCCATTCACTCCATCCTGACAGGTCCCACCATTCTGACAGGGCCCACTGGCACACTCATCCGTATCAGTCTGGCAGTGGTCTCCCTCGTAGCCTGCCACACACTGGCAGGTGTAGCCATTCACTCCATCTTGACAGGTCCCACCATTCTGACAGGGTCCACTGGCACACTCGTCTGTGTCTTGAAAAAATCATTTTTATCATTACCTTTTTCAATGTTTACTCAGAGGGCATAGAGACTGTCTACAAATTACTTTAGAACTCTTTTAAGAAACTGAAGAAATATCTTATTAGGAATGTAAAAATAGACAAATAGTACCTTTTTTCTACCTAAATATGGATAGTTTGATATTAAACTTGCTTTTGCACCATGTAGGAACAGATACTCTAGCGCTCTAATATAAAATGCCAGTAACTACCTGAATTTCACATTTCACTTACTTGACCTTGGATATGTTAGCAATTTTATAATTTCATAAATCTTCTACAAACTTTTTATGAAAGTTATTTTTCCACAAAATTCTGCATATTTCATATCTCTACCTAGTTTTATGGCATTCAAGCAAAAACCATCAGCAATAATGTTCAAATTGAGGAAAATATAACATGACCACATGAAAACAATTCTTTTTAGAATTGACTTTATCAAGAAAAAGAAACCAGGTCATAGTGAAAAAGAAACATACCAGTTTGGCAGTGGTCACCCTCATAACCAGCAGCACACTGACAGGTGTAGCCATTGACTTCATCCTGGCATGTCCCGCCATTCTGACAGGGCCCACTTGCACATTCATCTGTGTCAGTTTGGCAGTGGTCTCCCTCATAACCTGGGGCACACTGGCAGGTGTAGCCATTCACTCCATCCTGGCAGCTTCCACCATTCTGACAGGGACCACTTGCACACTCATCTGTGTCAGTCTGGCAGTGGTCTCCTTCATAACCTGGGGCACACTGGCATGCATAGCCATTCACTCCATCCTGACAGGTCCCACCATTCTGACAGGGCCCACTGGCACACTCATCCGTATCAGTCTGGCAGTGGTCTCCCTCATAGCCTGCCACACACTGGCAGGTGTAGCCATTCACTCCATCTTGACAGGTCCCACCATTCTGACAGGGTCCACTGGCACACTCGTCTGTGTCTTGAAAAAATCACTTTTATCATTACCTTTTTTAATGTTTACTCAGAGGGCATAGAGACTGTCTACAAATTACTTTAGAACTCTTTTAAGAAACTGAAGAAATATCTTATTAGGAATGTAAAAATAGACAAATAGTACCTTTTTTCTACCTAAATATGGATAGTTTGATATTAAACTTGCTTTTACACCATGTAGGAACAGATACTCTAGCGCTCTAACAGAAAATGCCAGTAACTACCTGAACTTCACATTTCACTTACTTGACCTTGGATATGTTAGCAATTTTATAATTTCATAAATCTTCTACAAACTTTTTATGAAAGTTATTTTTCCACAAAATTCTGCATATTTCATATCTCTACCTAGTTTTATGGCATTCAAGCAAAAACCATCAGCAATAATGTTGAAATTGAGGAAAATATAACATGACCACATGAAAACAATTCTTTTTAGAGTTGACTTTATCAAGAAAAAGAAACCAGGTCATAGTGAAAAAGAAACATACCAGTCTGGCAGTGGTCACCCTCATAACCAGCAGCACACTGACAGGTGTAGCCATTGACTTCATCCTGGCATGTCCCGCCATTCTGACAGGGCCCACTTGCACATTCATCTGTGTCAGTTTGGCAGTGGTCTCCCTCATAACCTGGGGCACACTGGCAGGTGTAGCCATTCACTCCATCCTGGCAGCTTCCACCATTCTGACAGGGACCACTTGCACACTCATCTGTGTCAGTCTGGCAGTGGTCTCCTTCATAACCTGGGGCACACTGGCATGCATAGCCATTCACTCCATCCTGACAGGTCCCACCATTCTGACAGGGCCCACTGGCACACTCATCCGTATCAGTCTGGCAGTGGTCTCCCTCGTAGCCTGCCACACACTGGCAGGTGTAGCCATTCACTCCATCTTGACAGGTCCCAGCATTCTGACAGGGTCCACTGGCACACTCGTCTGTGTCTTGAAAAAATCACTTTTATCATTACCTTTTTTAATGTTTACTCAGAGGGCATAGAGACTGTCTACAAATTACTTTAGAACTCTTTTAAGAAACTGAAGAAATATCTTATTAGGAATGTAAAAATAGACAAATAGTACCTTTTTTCTACCTAAATATGGATAGTTTGATATTAAACTTGCTTTTGCACCATGTAGGAACAGATACTCTAGCACTCTAACAGAAAATGCCAGTAACTACCTGAACTTCACATTTCACTTACTTGACCTTGGATATGTTAGCAATTTTATAATTTCATAAATCTTCTACAAACTTTTTATGAAAGTTATTTTTCCACAAAATTCTGCATATTTCATATCTCTACCTAGTTTTATGGCATTCAAGCAAAAACCATCAGCAATAATGTTGAAATTGAGGAAAATATAACATGACCACATGAAAACAATTCTTTTTAGAGTTGACTTTATCAAGAAAAAGAAACCAGGTCATAGTGAAAAAGAAACATACCAGTCTGGCAGTGGTCACCCTCATAACCAGCAGCACACTGACAGGTGTAGCCATTGACTTCATCCTGGCATGTCCCGCCATTCTGACAGGGCCCACTTGCACATTCATCTGTGTCAGTTTGGCAGTGGTCTCCCTCATAACCTGGGGCACACTGGCAGGTGTAGCCATTCACTCCATCCTGGCAGCTTCCACCATTCTGACAGGGACCACTTGCACACTCATCTGTGTCAGTCTGGCAGTGGTCTCCTTCATAACCTGGGGCACACTGGCATGCATAGCCATTCACTCCATCCTGACAGGTCCCACCATTCTGACAGGGCCCACTGGCACACTCATCCGTATCAGTCTGGCAGTGGTCTCCCTCGTAGCCTGCCACACACTGGCAGGTGTAGCCATTCACTCCATCTTGACATGTCCCACCATTCTGACAGGGTCCACTGGCACACTCGTCTGTGTCTTGAAAAAATCATTTTCATCATTACCTTTTTTAATGTTTACTCAGAGGGCATAGAGACTGTCTACAAATTACTTTAGAACTCTTTTAAGAAACTGAAGAAATATCTTATTAGGAATGTAAAAATAGACAAATAGTACCTTTTTTCTACCTAAATATGGATAGTTTGATATTAAACTTACTTTTGCACCATGTAGGAACAGATACTCTAGCGCTCTAATAGAAAATGCCAGTAACTACCTGAACTTCACATTTCACTTACTTGACCTTGGATATGTTATCAATTTTATAATTTCATAAATCTTCTACAAATTTCTTATGAAAGTTATTTTTCCACAAAATTCTGCATATTTCATATCTCTACCTAGTTTTATGGCATTCAAGCAAAAACCATCAGCAATAATGTTCAAATTGAGGAAAATATAACATGACCACATGAAAACAATTCTTTTTAGAGTTGACTTTATCAAGAAAAAGAAACCAGGTCATAGTGAAAAAGAAACATACCAGTCTGGCAGTGGTCACCCTCATAGCCAGCAGCACACTGACAGGTGTAGCCATTGACTTCATCCTGGCATGTCCCGCCATTCTGACAGGGCCCACTTGCACATTCATCTGTGTCAGTTTGGCAGTGGTCTCCCTCATAACCTGGGGCACACTGGCAGGTGTAGCCATTCACTCCATCCTGGCAGCTTCCACCATTCTGACAGGGACCACTTGCACACTCATCTGTGTCAGTCTGGCAGTGGTCTCCTTCATAACCTGGGGCACACTGGCATGCATAGCCATTCACTCCATCCTGACAGGTCCCACCATTCTGACAGGGCCCACTGGCACACTCATCCGCATCAGTCTGGCAGTGGTCTCCCTCGTAGCCTGCCACACACTGGCAGGTGTAGCCATTCACTCCATCTTGACAGGTCCCACCATTCTGACAGGGTCCACTGGCACACTCGTCTGTGTCTTGAAAAAATCATTTTTATCATTACCTTTTTCAATGTTTACTCAGAGGGCATAGAGACTGTCTACAAATTACTTTAGAACTCTTTTAAGAAACTGAAGAAATATCTTATTAGGAATGTAAAAATAGACAAATAGTACCTTTTTTCTACCTAAATATGGATAGTTTGATATTAAACTTGCTTTTGCACCATGTAGGAACAGATACTCTAGCGCTCTAATAGAAAATGCCAGTAACTACCTGAACTTTACATTTCACTTACTTGACCTTGGATATGTTAGCAATTTTATAATTTCATAAATCTTCTACAAATTTTTTATGAAAGTTATTTTTCCACAAAATTCTGCATATTTCATATCTCTACCTAGTTTTATGGCATTCAAGCAAAAACCATCAGCAATAATGTTGAAATTGAGGAAAATATAACATGACCACATGAAAACAATTCTTTTTAGAGTTGACCTTATCAAGAAAAGAAACCAGGTCATAGTGAAAAAGAAACATACCAGTCTGGCAATGGTCACCCTCATAGCCAGCAGCACACTGACAGGTGTAGCCATTGACTTCATCCTGGCATGTCCCGCCATTCTGACAGGGCCCACTTGCACATTCATCTGTGTCAGTTTGGCAGTGGTCTCCCTCATAACCTGGGGCACACTGGCAGGTGTAGCCATTCACTCCATCCTGGCAGCTTCCACCATTCTGACAGGGACCACTTGCACACTCATCTGTGTCAGTCTGGCAGTGGTCTCCTTCATAACCTGGGGCACACTGGCATGCATAGCCATTCACTCCATCCTGACAGGTCCCACCATTCTGACAGGGCCCACTGGCACACTCATCCGTATCAGTCTGGCAGTGGTCTCCCTCGTAGCCTGCCACACACTGGCAGGTGTAGCCATTCACTCCATCTTGACAGGTCCCACCATTCTGACAGGGTCCACTGGCACACTCGTCTGTGTCTTGAAAAAATCATTTTTATCATTACCTTTTTCAATGTTTACTCAGAGGGCATAGAGACTGTCTACAAATTACTTTAGAACTCTTTTAAGAAACTGAAGAAATATCTTATTAGGAATGTAAAAATAGACAAATAGTACCTTTTTTCTACCTAAATATGGATAGTTTGATATTAAACTTACTTTTGCACCATGTAGGAACAGATACTCTAGCGCTCTAATAGAAAATGCCAGTAACTACCTGAACTTCACATTTCACTTACTTGACCTTGGATATGTTAGCAATTTTATAATTTCATAAATATTCTACAAATTTTTTATGAAAGTTATTTTTCCACAAAATTCTGCATATTTCATATCTCTACCTAGTTTTATGGCATTCAAGCAAAAACCATCAGCAATAATGTTGAAATTGAGGAAAATATAACATGACCACATGAAAACAATTCTTTTTAGAGTTGACTTTATCAAGAAAAAAAAACCAGGTCATAGTGAAAAAGAAACATACCAGTCTGGCAGTGGTCACCCTCATAGCCAGCAGCACACTGACAGGTGTAGCCATTGACTTCATCCTGGCATGTCCCGCCATTCTGACAGGGCCCACTTGCACATTCATCTGTGTCAGTTTGGCAGTGGTCTCCCTCATAACCTGGGGCACACTGGCAGGTGTAGCCATTCACTCCATCCTGGCAGCTTCCACCATTCTGACAGGGACCACTTGCACACTCATCTGTGTCAGTCTGGCAGTGGTCTCCTTCATAACCTGGGGCACACTGGCATGCATAGCCATTCACTCCATCCTGACAGGTCCCACCATTCTGACAGGGCCCACTGGCACACTCATCTGTATCAGTCTGGCAGTGGTCTCCCTCGTAGCCTGCCACACACTGGCAGGTGTAGCCATTCACTCCATCTTGACAGGTCCCACCATTCTGACAGGGTCCACTGGCACACTCGTCTGTGTCTTGAAAAAATCATTTTTATCATTACCTTTTTTAATGTTTACTCAGAGGGCATAGAGACTGTCTACAAATTACTTTAGAACTCTTTTAAGAAACTGAAGAAATATCTTATTAGGAATGTAAAAATAGACAAATAGTACCTTTTTTCTACCTAAATATGGATAGTTTGATATTAAACTTGCTTTTGCACCATGTAGGAACAGATACTCTAGCGGTCCAATAGAAAATGCCAGTAACTACCTGAACTTCACATTTCATTTACTTTACCTTGGATATGTTAGCAATTTTATAATTTCATAAATCTTCTACAAATTTTTTATGAAAGTTATTTTTCCACAAAATTCTGCATATTTCATATCTCTACCTAGTTTTATGGTATTCAAGGAAAAACCATCAGCAATAATGATCAAATTGAGGAAAATATAACATGACCACATGAAAACAATTCTTTTTAGAGTTGACTTTATCAAGAAAAAGAAACCAGGTCATAGTGAAAAAGAAACATACCAGTCTGGCAGTGGTCACCCTCATAACCAGCAGCACACTGACAGGTGTAGCCATTGACTTCATCCTGGCATGTCCCGCCATTCTGACAGGGCCCACTTGCACATTCATCTGTGTCAGTTTGGCAGTGGTCTCCCTCATAACCTGGGGCACACTGGCAGGTGTAGCCATTTACTCCATCCTGGCAGCTTCCACCATTCTGACAGGGACCACTTGCACACTCATCTGTGTCAGTCTGGCAGAGGTCTCCTTCATAACCTGGGGCACACTGGCATGCATAGCCATTCACTCCATCCTGACAGGTCCCACCATTCTGACAGGGCCCACTGGCACACTCATCCGTATCAGTCTGGCAGTGGTCTCCCTCGTAGCCTGCCACACACTGGCAGGTGTAGCCATTCACTCCATCTTGACATGTCCCACCATTCTGACAGGGTCCACTGGCACACTCGTCTGTGTCTTGAAAAAATCATTTTCATCATTACCTTTTTTAATGTTTACTCAGAGGGCATAGAGACTGTCTACAAATTACTTTAGAACTCTTTTAAGAAACTGAAGAAATATCTTATTAGGAATGTAAAAATAGACAAATAGTACCTTTTTTCTACCTAAATATGGATAGTTTGATATTAAACTTGCTTTTGCACCATGTAGGAACAGATACTCTAGCGCTCTAATAGAAAATGCCAGTAACTACCTGAACTTTACATTTCACTTACTTGACCTTGGATATGTTAGCAATTTTATAATTTCATAAATCTTCTACAAATTTTTTATGAAAGTTATTTTTCCACAAAATTCTGCATATTTCATATCTCTACCTAGTTTTATGGCATTCAAGCAAAAACCATCAGCAATAATGTTGAAATTGAGGAAAATATAACATGACCACATGAAAACAATTCTTTTTAGAGTTGACCTTATCAAGAAAAGAAACCAGGTCATAGTGAAAAAGAAACATACCAGTCTGGCAATGGTCACCCTCATAGCCAGCAGCACACTGACAGGTGTAGCCATTGACTTCATCCTGGCATGTCCCGCCATTCTGACAGGGCCCACTTGCACATTCATCTGTGTCAGTTTGGCAGTGGTCTCCCTCATAACCTGGGGCACACTGGCAGGTGTAGCCATTCACTCCATCCTGGCAGCTTCCACCATTCTGACAGGGACCACTTGCACACTCATCTGTGTCAGTCTGGCAGTGGTCTCCTTCATAACCTGGGGCACACTGGCATGCATAGCCATTCACTCCATCCTGACAGGTCCCACCATTCTGACAGGGCCCACTGGCACACTCATCCGTATCAGTCTGGCAGTGGTCTCCCTCGTAGCCTGCCACACACTGGCAGGTGTAGCCATTCACTCCATCTTGACAGGTCCCACCATTCTGACAGGGTCCACTGGCACACTCGTCTGTGTCTTGAAAAAATCATTTTTATCATTACCTTTTTCAATGTTTACTCAGAGGGCATAGAGACTGTCTACAAATTACTTTAGAACTCTTTTAAGAAACTGAAGAAATATCTTATTAGGAATGTAAAAATAGACAAATAGTACCTTTTTTCTACCTAAATATGGATAGTTTGATATTAAACTTGCTTTTGCACCATGTAGGAACAGATACTCTAGCGCTCTAATAGAAAATGCCAGTAACTACCTGAACTTCACATTTCACTTACTTGACCTTGGATATGTTAGCAATTTTATAATTTCATAAATATTCTACAAATTTTTTATGAAAGTTATTTTTCCACAAAATTCTGCATATTTCATATCTCTACCTAGTTTTATGGCATTCAAGCAAAAACCATCAGCAATAATGTTGAAATTGAGGAAAATATAACATGACCACATGAAAACAATTCTTTTTAGAGTTGACTTTATCAAGAAAAAAAAACCAGGTCATAGTGAAAAAGAAACATACCAGTCTGGCAGTGGTCACCCTCATAGCCAGCAGCACACTGACAGGTGTAGCCATTGACTTCATCCTGGCATGTCCCGCCATTCTGACAGGGCCCACTTGCACATTCATCTGTGTCAGTTTGGCAGTGGTCTCCCTCATAACCTGGGGCACACTGGCAGGTGTAGCCATTCACTCCATCCTGGCAGCTTCCACCATTCTGACAGGGACCACTTGCACACTCATCTGTGTCAGTCTGGCAGTGGTCTCCTTCATAACCTGGGGCACACTGGCATGCATAGCCATTCACTCCATCCTGACAGGTCCCACCATTCTGACAGGGCCCACTGGCACACTCATCTGTATCAGTCTGGCAGTGGTCTCCCTCGTAGCCTGCCACACACTGGCAGGTGTAGCCATTCACTCCATCTTGACAGGTCCCACCATTCTGACAGGGTCCACTGGCACACTCGTCTGTGTCTTGAAAAAATCATTTTTATCATTACCTTTTTTAATGTTTACTCAGAGGGCATAGAGACTGTCTACAAATTACTTTAGAACTCTTTTAAGAAACTGAAGAAATATCTTATTAGGAATGTAAAAATAGACAAATAGTACCTTTTTTCTACCTAAATATGGATAGTTTGATATTAAACTTGCTTTTGCACCATGTAGGAACAGATACTCTAGCGGTCCAATAGAAAATGCCAGTAACTACCTGAACTTCACATTTCATTTACTTTACCTTGGATATGTTAGCAATTTTATAATTTCATAAATCTTCTACAAATTTTTTATGAAAGTTATTTTTCCACAAAATTCTGCATATTTCATATCTCTACCTAGTTTTATGGTATTCAAGGAAAAACCATCAGCAATAATGATCAAATTGAGGAAAATATAACATGACCACATGAAAACAATTCTTTTTAGAGTTGACTTTATCAAGAAAAAGAAACCAGGTCATAGTGAAAAAGAAACATACCAGTCTGGCAGTGGTCACCCTCATAACCAGCAGCACACTGACAGGTGTAGCCATTGACTTCATCCTGGCATGTCCCGCCATTCTGACAGGGCCCACTTGCACATTCATCTGTGTCAGTTTGGCAGTGGTCTCCCTCATAACCTGGGGCACACTGGCAGGTGTAGCCATTTACTCCATCCTGGCAGCTTCCACCATTCTGACAGGGACCACTTGCACACTCATCTGTGTCAGTCTGGCAGAGGTCTCCTTCATAACCTGGGGCACACTGGCATGCATAGCCATTCACTCCATCCTGACAGGTCCCACCATTCTGACAGGGCCCACTGGCACACTCATCCGTATCAGTCTGGCAGTGGTCTCCCTCGTAGCCTGCCACACACTGGCAGGTGTAGCCATTCACTCCATCTTGACATGTCCCACCATTCTGACAGGGTCCACTGGCACACTCGTCTGTGTCTTGAAAAAATCATTTTCATCATTACCTTTTTTAATGTTTACTCAGAGGGCATAGAGACTGTCTACAAATTACTTTAGAACTCTTTTAAGAAACTGAAGAAATATCTTATTAGGAATGTAAAAATAGACAAATAGTACCTTTTTTCTACCTAAATATGGATAGTTTGATATTAAACTTGCTTTTGCACCATGTAGGAACAGATACTCTAGCGCTCTAATAGAAAATGCCAGTAACTACCTGAACTTTACATTTCACTTACTTGACCTTGGATATGTTAGCAATTTTATAATTTCATAAATCTTCTACAAATTTTTTATGAAAGTTATTTTTCCACAAAATTCTGCATATTTCATATCTCTACCTAGTTTTATGGCATTCAAGCAAAAACCATCAGCAATAATGTTGAAATTGAGGAAAATATAACATGACCACATGAAAACAATTCTTTTTAGAGTTGACCTTATCAAGAAAAGAAACCAGGTCATAGTGAAAAAGAAACATACCAGTCTGGCAATGGTCACCCTCATAGCCAGCAGCACACTGACAGGTGTAGCCATTGACTTCATCCTGGCATGTCCCGCCATTCTGACAGGGCCCACTTGCACATTCATCTGTGTCAGTTTGGCAGTGGTCTCCCTCATAACCTGGGGCACACTGGCAGGTGTAGCCATTCACTCCATCCTGGCAGCTTCCACCATTCTGACAGGGACCACTTGCACACTCATCTGTGTCAGTCTGGCAGTGGTCTCCTTCATAACCTGGGGCACACTGGCATGCATAGCCATTCACTCCATCCTGACAGGTCCCACCATTCTGACAGGGCCCACTGGCACACTCATCCGTATCAGTCTGGCAGTGGTCTCCCTCGTAGCCTGCCACACACTGGCAGGTGTAGCCATTCACTCCATCTTGACAGGTCCCACCATTCTGACAGGGTCCACTGGCACACTCGTCTGTGTCTTGAAAAAATCATTTTTATCATTACCTTTTTCAATGTTTACTCAGAGGGCATAGAGACTGTCTACAAATTACTTTAGAACTCTTTTAAGAAACTGAAGAAATATCTTATTAGGAATGTAAAAATAGACAAATAGTACCTTTTTTCTACCTAAATATGGATAGTTTGATATTAAACTTGCTTTTGCACCATGTAGGAACAGATACTCTAGCGCTCTAATAGAAAATGCCAGTAACTACCTGAACTTTACATTTCACTTACTTGACCTTGGATATGTTAGCAATTTTATAATTTCATAAATCTTCTACAAATTTTTTATGAAAGTTATTTTTCCACAAAATTCTGCATATTTCATATCTCTACCTAGTTTTATGGCATTCAAGCAAAAACCATCAGCAATAATGTTGAAATTGAGGAAAATATAACATGACCACATGAAAACAATTCTTTTTAGAGTTGACCTTATCAAGAAAAGAAACCAGGTCATAGTGAAAAAGAAACATACCAGTCTGGCAATGGTCACCCTCATAGCCAGCAGCACACTGACAGGTGTAGCCATTGACTTCATCCTGGCATGTCCCGCCATTCTGACAGGGCCCACTTGCACATTCATCTGTGTCAGTTTGGCAGTGGTCTCCCTCATAACCTGGGGCACACTGGCAGGTGTAGCCATTCACTCCATCCTGGCAGCTTCCACCATTCTGACAGGGACCACTTGCACACTCATCTGTGTCAGTCTGGCAGTGGTCTCCTTCATAACCTGGGGCACACTGGCATGCATAGCCATTCACTCCATCCTGACAGGTCCCACCATTCTGACAGGGCCCACTGGCACACTCATCCGTATCAGTCTGGCAGTGGTCTCCCTCGTAGCCTGCCACACACTGGCAGGTGTAGCCATTCACTCCATCTTGACATGTCCCACCATTCTGACAGGGTCCACTGGCACACTCGTCTGTGTCTTGAAAAAATCATTTTCATCATTACCTTTTTTAATGTTTACTCAGAGGGCATAGAGACTGTCTACAAATTACTTTAGAACTCTTTTAAGAAACTGAAGAAATATCTTATTAGGAATGTAAAAATAGACAAATAGTACCTTTTTTCTACCTAAATATGGATAGTTTGATATTAAACTTACTTTTGCACCATGTAGGAACAGATACTCTAGCGCTCTAATAGAAAATGCCAGTAACTACCTGAACTTCACATTTCACTTACTTGACCTTGGATATGTTATCAATTTTATAATTTCATAAATCTTCTACAAATTTCTTATGAAAGTTATTTTTCCACAAAATTCTGCATATTTCATATCTCTACCTAGTTTTATGGCATTCAAGCAAAAACCATCAGCAATAATGTTCAAATTGAGGAAAATATAACATGACCACATGAAAACAATTCTTTTTAGAGTTGACTTTATCAAGAAAAAGAAACCAGGTCATAGTGAAAAAGAAACATACCAGTCTGGCAGTGGTCACCCTCATAGCCAGCAGCACACTGACAGGTGTAGCCATTGACTTCATCCTGGCATGTCCCGCCATTCTGACAGGGCCCACTTGCACATTCATCTGTGTCAGTTTGGCAGTGGTCTCCCTCATAACCTGGGGCACACTGGCAGGTGTAGCCATTCACTCCATCCTGGCAGCTTCCACCATTCTGACAGGGACCACTTGCACACTCATCTGTGTCAGTCTGGCAGTGGTCTCCTTCATAACCTGGGTCACACTGGCATGCATAGCCATTCACTCCATCCTGACAGGTCCCACCATTCTGACAGGGCCCACTGGCACACTCATCCGTATCAGTCTGGCAGTGGTCTCCCTCGTAGCCTGCCACACACTGGCAGGTGTAGCCATTCACTCCATCTTGACAGGTCCCACCATTCTGACAGGGTCCACTGGCACACTCGTCTGTGTCTTGAAAAAATCATTTTTATCATTACCTTTTTTAATGTTTACTCAGAGGGCATAGAGACTGTCTACAAATTACTTTAGAACTCTTTTAAGAAACTGAAGAAATATCTTATTAGGAATGTAAAAATAGACAAATAGTACCTTTTTTCTACCTAAATATGGATAGTTTGATATTAAACTTGCTTTTGCACCATGTAGGAACAGATACTCTAGCGCTCTAATAGAAAATGCCAGTAACTACCTGAACTTTACATTTCACTTACTTGACCTTGGATATGTTAGCAATTTTATAATTTCATAAATCTTCTACAAATTTTTTATGAAAGTTATTTTTCCACAAAATTCTGCATATTTCATATCTCTACCTAGTTTTATGGCATTCAAGCAAAAACCATCAGCAATAATGTTGAAATTGAGGAAAATATAACATGACCACATGAAAACAATTCTTTTTAGAGTTGACCTTATCAAGAAAAGAAACCAGGTCATAGTGAAAAAGAAACATACCAGTCTGGCAATGGTCACCCTCATAGCCAGCAGCACACTGACAGGTGTAGCCATTGACTTCATCCTGGCATGTCCCGCCATTCTGACAGGGCCCACTTGCACATTCATCTGTGTCAGTTTGGCAGTGGTCTCCCTCATAACCTGGGGCACACTGGCAGGTGTAGCCATTCACTCCATCCTGGCAGCTTCCACCATTCTGACAGGGACCACTTGCACACTCATCTGTGTCAGTCTGGCAGTGGTCTCCTTCATAACCTGGGGCACACTGGCATGCATAGCCATTCACTCCATCCTGACAGGTCCCACCATTCTGACAGGGCCCACTGGCACACTCATCTGTATCAGTCTGGCAGTGGTCTCCCTCGTAGCCTGTCACACACTGGCAGGTGTAGCCATTCACTCCATCTTGACAGGTCCCACCATTCTGACAGGGTCCACTGGCACACTCGTCTGTGTCTTGAAAAAATCATTTTTATCATTACCTTTTTTAATGTTTATTCAGAGGGCATAGAAACGGTCTACAAATTACTTTAGAACTCTTTTAAGAAACTGAAGAAATATCTTATTATGAATGTAAAAATAGCCAAATAGTACCTTTTTCTACTTAAAAATGGATAGTTTGATATTAAACTTGTTTTTGCACCATGTAGGAACAGATACTCTAGTGGTCTAATAGAAAATGCCAGTAACTACCTGAACTGCACATTTCACTTACTTTACCTTGGATATGTTAGCAATTTCATAATTTCATAAATCTTCTACAAATTTATTATGAAAGTTATTTTCCCCAAAATTCTGCATATTTCATATCTCTACCTAGTTTTATGGCATTCAAGGAAAAACCATCAGCAATAATGTTCAAATTGAGGAAAATATAACATGACCACATGAAAACAATTCTTTTTAGAGTTGACTTTATCAAGAAAAAGAAACCAGGTCATAGTGAAAAAGAAACATACCAGTCTGGCAGTGGTCACCCTCATAGCCAGCAGCACACTGACAGGTGTAGCCATTGACTTCATCCTGGCATGTCCCGCCATTCTGACAGGGCCCACTTGCACATTCATCTGTGTCAGTTTGGCAGCGGTCTCCCTCATAACCTGGGGCACATTGGCAGGTGTAGCCATTCACTCCATCCTGGCAGCTTCCACCATTCTGACAGGGACCACTTGCACACTCATCTGTGTCAGTCTGGCAGTGGTCTCCTTCATAACCTGGAGCACACTGGCATGCATAGCCATTCACTCCATCCTGACAGGTCCCACCATTCTGACAGGGCCCACTGGCACACTCATCTGTATCGGTCTGGCAGTGGTCTCCCCCGTAGCCTGCCACACACTGGCAGGTGTAGCCATTCACTCCATCTTGACAGGTCCCACCATTCTGACAGGGTCCACTGGCACACTCGTCTGTGTCTTGAAAAAATCACTTTTATCATTACCTTTTTTAATGTTTACTCAGAGGGCATAGAGACTGTCTACAAATTACTTTAGTACTCTTTTAAGAAACTGAAGAAATATCTTATTATGAATGTAAAAATAACCAAATAATACCTTTTTTCTACCTACATATGGATAGTTTGATATTAAACTTGTTTTTGCACCATGTAGGAACAGATACTCTAGCGGTCTAATAGAAAATGCCAGTAACTACCTGAACTTCACATTTCACTTACTTTACCTTGAATATGTTAGCAATTTCATAATTTCATAAATCTTCTACAATTTTATTATGAAAGTTATTTTCCCACAAAATTCTGCATATTTCATTTCTCTACCTAGTTTTATGGCATTCAAGCAAAAACCATCAGCAATAATGTTAAAATTGAGGAAAATATAACATGACCACATGAAAACAATTCTTTTTAGAGTTGACTTTATCAAGAAAAAAAAACCAGGTCATAGTGAAAAAGAAACATACCAGTCTGGCAGTGGTCACCCTCATAGCCAGCAGCACACTGACAGGTGTAGCCATTGACTTCATCCTGGCATGTCCCGCCATTCTGACAGGGCCCACTTGCACATTCATCTGTGTCAGTTTGGCAGTGGTCTCCCTCATAACCTGGGGCACACTGGCAGGTGTAGCCATTCACTCCATCCTGGCAGCTTCCACCATTCTGACAGGGACCACTTGCACACTCATCTGTGTCAGTCTGGCAGTGGTCTCCTTCATAACCTGGGGCACACTGGCATGCATAGCCATTCACTCCATCCTGACAGGTCCCACCATTCTGACAGGGCCCACTGGCACACTCATCCGTATCAGTCTGGCAGTGGTCTCCCTCGTAGCCTGCCACACACTGGCAGGTGTAGCCATACACTCCATCTTGACAGGTCCCACCATTCTGACACGGTCCGCTGGCACACTCATCATTTGCTGTTGTTTATGAAGAATATTCTTATATTTTCTGAATTGATCCTTATAGTGTTTCACAATGCATTAATTAAATTAATTTGCCAATTACAATAGCTTTTCATGCTATGGAACTGACTCTTGTTTCGTGTGTTTAAACAGTTTTAAATAATAAATCCCTTTGAAATTTAATATTTTTGTCAAAACACCAGAAACCCATGAAAATAAAAAAATGATAAACCATATGACTCTGATATATGGCCTTTTTCGAAGGAGATGAACTAAAACTGATACTGCAATAATCTTACAGATAGAAAATGTTCTGTATATATGTAGACACCATTTGACTTACCATATACTTGTGGAACTGTCACTCCAAATACCAGTCCCATTATAAGAAACGTGTGAACTGCCTTGAAAGAGCATACTACTGTATGCAGTATGGCCACCATCCAACAAGACCGAATGATTTCTCCTTGAATCCAACAGCCAATGCTCCGGCTCTAATAACAATCAAAATTGCAATGCTATAGTTTCATCATGCTCACGTGCAAACTTTAACATATAGATGTTGGTGCAATGAGTGAACAATATACTGGGATTTACACATGACCGTTTAAGGAAAAGATATTGAAAACTGTTACCAACTGATGTGGTTACGTGGGGTGTGAACTGTGACTTTCGTTTTAGTGTGAGTCAAAGTTTGAAGATGACTGTTTCCCATGTTTGTAAGTAGGTCAATACTACCTCAAATACAAGCGTGTGAAATGTGATGCTATTAATGGCTATTTGTGTTCCAAACTTGCAAGCTTTATGAAGGACAGATTTAGGGATTTAGGGTGGGACGCCACCATCCTCAGAAGTATGGTATGGTATGGTATGGTATGGTATGGTATGGTATGGTATGGTATGGTATGGTATAGTATAGTATAGTATAGTATAGTATAGTATAGTATAGTATAGTATAGTATAGTATAGTATAGTATAGTATAGTATAGTATAGTATAGTATAGTATAGTACAGTACAGTACAGTACAGTACAGTATAGTTGTGAACAAATTTAATTGTCAAGCTGGTACAATATCAAAGGATAGAGGTTTGGTCTCATGTTAAATTCAGAGTGATTCTTTCATTATTTTGAAAACTACAACTGAAACTTTGTCAATATTGACAATTTTTCAATGTAAGTTTATTATAACCACTGTAGCATATGAAAATTAGAAAACTCACATTACATAATGTAGATCTAATGGTTAATGAATAGCCAACAGTATATGTAGGTGAAAGATGGAGGTGGTAAAGTTTAAAATAATGTTACCAGCTAAAATTAAAGCACACAGTGCAGTACTAAATTATAAATATGAATGTTAGAACTAAGTACGTGATTCCATTTTTTTTGTGAATTATATATCTCTTATTTGGATAACGTCTACAAACCAAGTTATCCACGAAAGATACAATCCTCATTTTGTTTATACATTAGACCTAACTTTTTTCCACACACAACCGTCAAAATGTCCTATGGTATTGTTTCAGTTTGACACCAACACAGGTCTTATTGTTCTCGCCTTTAACAGGTATATTACTCTAGTGGGGAAGAGCACAGCCAGATACAGAGGTGGAGGATGGGAGGGGGCGTGGAGGGTCAGAAAAAACCCATGACAGAAGTTTTACACAATCAAAGAGGGGGTGAGCCCCCTCCACACCCCTCCTGAACTGCCTCTGTTAATTACTTAATAACATGTGTTAAGATGTTGTATATTACATTAACCACAAAGTAAAACATACTAACATTCTACACTATGATGTTTTCATGATCTTGCCAAAAAACTCACCGACACACAAAAAAATCAAAATTCATACTCATCGCTTTTGGCCAATGCGTCATTTGTGCTATCATACACCATGGGGGGGGGGGGGGGGGGGTCTATACGTGAATACAATTTTAAGTGCATTTAATTTTCAGAAAGGTCATACTGGGACAGGCCCTCGTCATTTGCCACTTGTCGGAGTCAAGCATTCACAGAGGTGACAGCCAGTGATGGTATGCCAAACTTGCTAACCCACGTGCATATTTTCTTACTTTTTTATTTTAAACAAAATTTTATCAGCCCATGAATGTGGTGGCCAAACACATGGCAAACTAGAAAGCATCTGCAGAGCACAGACTTCCGCAAGAGCATGCTTACAAAAATTCAGGATTTTTTTTATATATCCCAGAATATGATTCTGATCTTTCCCAAAATGTGATCACTTCTTCTTTTGGCAAGTCCTATCTACATACAAATTCCCAAAGATTTTCTCATTAGTTTTGGAGGGTATTGGACAAAAGTAGAAGTTGAATTTGAGTGAGTATATCTATTCACGTTCTGTTATTTATTTCTTGTCAATATTGTATAATCAAAGTGACATATCAGACCAACCTGAAGGACTAATTACCATTAAAGGTCAAGACTGGGATTTTACGCCCCGTTTCAAAAGCCAGGATCATATCTAAGACAGGACACTCAGCATTGTCACTTGTGAGAAATCAAACCCACACAGAGGTAACAGCCTGTGATTAGATACCAAACCTTCTCCCCCACTAGGCCAATGAGCACCTCTCTGAGGATCATTAAATAAGTTATCATGCCATTTTATTTTTCTTGTGATACATACCACTATAGCATATGACAAGAAGAGTCTATGAGAGCACAAGCTCTTGTTTTGTGATCTAGAACCAGACATTAGCAAAAAAAAATCAGTTAAAAAACTTGAATCCCACTTAGGATCTGGAACATCTCTCAGAAGCATCGGCCTATGGGTAGAACCTTCCTTTTGCGAAAATACGCAATATGAATAATAGGTTTTTAATAATTATGAAACATATACAGTAGAACCTCTTGGGAGAGTAAGAATAAGGTCGGATAATAGAAAGGTCACACAATAGGAAGGCTAAAATAATAGGGTTAAATTGAGTTGGGAGAGTGGGTTTCAGGTTGGATAATTGAAAATTCGGATAATAGAGGGCCGAATAAGAGAGGTTCTACTGTATTGTCAAAAAAAATCCCTTTAAAATCTGAAAGTCTTGAGTCAGATCATCTATTAAGAAGACCAAGCCCAGAGGAGCCCCCAACTTGAGTGAAAATATGACAGTTGTCCGATTTATAGGTTTTGAGTTATACGCGTGGATAAACAAACCAACAAAGAGAGTAATAATGATAAGTTTACAGAAAAGACACAAATGCTTTTCTCCAAAATTGAAACTGTGCATTTTGATAAGATCTGTATTCTGTACTTTTTATATTACTTTTATTCAGGTATTCTATGGTATATCTCTGGTATATTTGCCGTCAGGTGTATCTGAAATTTTATTTGGGTACTTTTCATATAACCTGCAGTTTCTTGATTAAATATTAAATAAATTCTGAGCTCAGCTTTTGACGTAAGACATTAAGACAGTTATGTTATGTTTCATCAAAGAGTTTATCCTTTATGAATTTTAAATTCAAAAATACACAAACAAATAAACAGCATGTATCAAAACAATATTTATTTTTTTCGTAACTCACCCCATTCCTTTTCCTCATCAAGTATCTGTTTCCCATTCATTAAAGTTTGGGCATTAGCCCATTAATTTATGTTTCCAAGTTCCTTTGAATTGTCAATTTTTATTGCCAACTGATAAATTTATCCAGTTCGAGTCACCAACTGTTACTTCTCTGTTCTTAAACTATATAGCTTGCTTGCCAACAAAACAGCTGTAACATGTTAGTATTTGTTTAGCTCCCGAAAAGTAATCTGTAAACTCAAAAAAAATTGACACTTGTAGGCATAGTTTGCTCAGTGAGCACGACAATGGTGTTCAAACATTCCATAAAAAATCGAGGTAATACATTAAGTCATTTGAAAGTGAGTTTAGTTTTATTGTCTTCATTATTTACCTAACAGTTGTTAACTCTGCAAGATTTTTTTTTTCATAATTAAATGTTGACCAAACCCTTAGTAACCAAATTAATCAAAGTTGTGAAAACATGGCGTGACCATACCGTTGGAGCTGATTTATTATTGATGAGTTCTGGGAATTGGATAACCCAATATTGGCCGCTGACCATATGATTAAAAATCTGGCCTTAAAGTGGATAGGGAAAAACAAACAGATGTGTACAGAAAGGATGCATGGGAGGGGTTTTGGAGGGTGGAGGTATTCAAACTATGAGTTAAGCTCTTTACACACCTGACAGACTCGTTGAAGATGCAGATCGTTATTGCAGTGACCTTCTTGAATGTATGTGTTGAATGTAGAATTTGGGTGTTGTTTTCATGTGACAAAGCTCTGTAAAAGCTTTCTCCGTATAATTGTTAAGAAACATATCTGCGTCCCTACTTGGCATGATGTATGACCATGGAATCACATGGCTATATACAAAAACAGCCTGATTTGGGATATTTACAAACTTTTAATCTAAAATACATTCAATTTAAGACCAAGTGTAAAAGTTTGGCCACAGTAACCTCAAATTAAAGCTTTGGTAGTTATGCCACCTTAAGCTACATAAATATGGAGTTCCATGCCTGGAGTTTTCAACGCCAGCCTCTGTTCCCTTATATGTTGTTTCAGGGCAAACCCTATAAGTGTTTTAACCCTCAGTATCACAAGAGTGAGGGAACTAGCTTGTCCAAGTACTGGATAAATTCTTATGGGGTGTTTTTTTTAACTGATAAGAAATAAGATGTGGTAGCAAAAACATTATCAAAGTCAGCCGGGATCAACAGAAGAATTCTGTCAAAAATCAGATTATGATTAAAAACCCTCTTTATAATGAAACAAACCACAGGTCCAAATTTGGAAAATATATATATAGAAATTCCACTTCAATTCACATTTCATCTAATTCTTTCCTTAGAATATTTCCCTAGTCGTCTAAGAAAAGTCATTTTCATAAAAAAAACATTAGCAAGTGTGAGCCCTGTTGTGTTACACAATGCCGTATTACACAACACTGATACTTCATGAATGACCATATGGTAAGATGTGTGTGAGCCTTAAGCTAAGTAATTATGTTATTAAGGTGCCAAGTATTTTGTTATTCTCCAGGTAAGTTTTGAGTGTGGTGTGTGTGTGTGTGTGGGGGGGGGGGGGGGGGGGGGGGCTATGGGTGTAATTACAGGTAAGTGTGGAAACCAGTGGATAATCCTTCAACATTGCATGTTGGACACACCAAGTCAATAAAACCAATCAGACTGCAAGGGGTTTTAACTGTCTTTCTGACTTGGATATTATGTAGTCATACTCCTCTCCATGGTATATTTGCAGACACCTTAAAGATGAAAAATCTCATTAAATTTCACTCTTCGTATATTTTTAGGTGCTATCTAGAAGAGTAAAGAAACCCAACTGGCTGTTAAAGTATTGCATATCAACTACCTGACAGTGAAATCCTCTCTAAACCTTCATATTCAAAGCAGTGTTACAGCTCTGATATGTAGATTTATTATCTGGCACTTGCCATGTATATGGTAAGAAGTTTACTTTAGCATCACATATAACTGAGGAATGACTGATTTTAAATACTCGTTGACCTCTTTACTTTAGGCTTCAAATTGACATCAACTTGAAGTAAACTGAAAATACAAACTCCAAACCCCCAAAAAGCATTGTTAGATGTCGGTCATTGGTTGTGTTGCCGATGTAGCATATAGTCTTTGCATAGAAATTAGTTTTTAATATTAGCTCCACTGGGAGATCATGTTTTAGGGTCAATGTTTTCGTTTATCCGTCTGTCTGTCTGTCTGTGTTCGAGATAACTCCAAAAGTAATGAATAGATTTACCTGATTCTTTTTATGTGAGAAGGGCCATGGCAAAGGGTGAAGTGAGTACTTTTGGGGGAAAAATTCGGATCATATTCTGGATAAAACAGAATGAGAATTTTCAAAAATTCTATTTTATTTTTTGTTACATTTTCGGAGAGATATGGATCAAAATCTTGTGAAAAAATCCCGAAATTTTCTATAAACACCAGCTGGTGGGGGCATGCACTTTATAAGTACTTTCCAGTTATTGCTATTATTACATTGGTCCTGTTCCCAGTGGCAGGCTAAAGAACCCCGGAGACGATGATAAATGCTCATCCCTGAGACTCTGGCTTTCAATTAGGGGAATGTCAGTCACTTGAGAGCCTGGGCTGTACTTAGGTAGTCGGGATGGGTAAAACAGAGCTTTGAAAGCTGTGGCAGAGATACCAGTAGAATCTACTGCGCTGAGTATAAATATGCAAAACAATTGAAATTTTATCTGTCTGTATGTTTGTTCGTTTGTTTGTTAGTAGGATTACGCAAATACTACTCGTTGCACCTTCCTAAAATGAATTAAAAGATGGGTTTTGGTCCAACTTAAATACTAAATTTTGACAATAATCTGGATCACCATCTGGGTACAAAAAATAATCTGGATTTTCCCACATACTTATAAAACCACTGATACGTTATCTGCATAACAGTTGGAATATAAGACAGAATATAATCAGCAAATAGTATTATCTTGCAGTAAAATTATATACTTATCAATCTGTTTAACATAATTATTTCATTGCAACCAGATCAGGCTGTGCTTTAATTGTTATTATTTTTTATGTTTCTCTTTGAACACAGATGTCTGAGTGAAAAACACATACATTTGTACCTAATACTTATATGCTAAAAGTCACTTATAAGCCCTATGGGGCTGGGCAAACATTGTTAATTTCAATCTCTGTTATTGTAAATTTGTATTTGCATGTGACTATAATAAATAAAATAATATAATATAATTATGTACCTTGGCTGAGGTATACACTGCCCAAGTGCTCTTGATATAATAATAATAATAAAATTGTTATTATTATTATTGATAATAGTAAATATTAATAGAAAATAGTAATAATAATAATTATTATTATTATTATTATTATTCAATATTACTATTTTCATTTTCTTAGTTTATAACTTTAAACAGATAGTAAATAACAAACAGAGCAAACATGTTATGATATAAAACAGCTTTGGCCTTTAAAGAAGCATGTTAAAACTTGGGTACATCAGATGTGGCCATCAGTATGGCAAAACATGTAAATATGGGTCAAAGACATAGTGATGACTTGAGTAGCAATAATGTGAGTACACAAGATGTGAACGTGATACATGGTGATACATCTAACATGTGGAAATACTATAAAATAGGATGTTAAACTAGAGGGGAAAAAAACTCATATAAATCGCTGCCAGCCTTTAAAGTTTATTCATCAAACACAAGATTGGCTACAGATGGTCTTGGGTAAACAGCTATGTACTCCACTGTAGTATAATTAAGTTAAGGAAAAATTTACTCAAAATCAATAAATAACAGATGTCAGAATGTAGATATCCCCTTATGCTTGTCTCGGGTGGGCGAAGCGACAAACGTGAAACCTAGTACATTAAGATTATATATTATGAACACAAAAAAATGGCATCCAAGCACACAAAATTATTGGCAAAAGCATGCCGTCATGTATTGGCATTCCTTGGAACAAGGGTGGTTTATACCAATTAATTTCAATGGTTAGACAATTGTTGTAAAGATAGGGCTAAATGTTTCACAGAAGTGTAGAGATAATTAATACATCCAAAGGGATGGTAATCACAAAAGATCAGAGGAAATGAACATAAAACAGCTCAAACATAGAGAGAGTCTGTGTTAAAGTGAAACCAATTTTTGGCTTAGCCAATTTCACTGAATTAACCCCACATGCATTGAAACTTAGCTCACTCTTTCAACATCTGTTTTGTCATTATGAAATTTTCCATTGGGGACCCTTTCAATGTAAGACATAATAATCAAAATCTGGACATGTTGTTTCACTAGGAGAAAGCAGAGTCTCAACGTTGCCATAAAAATCACAAACATCTAAGAGCCAAGGTGAAAGTTAATGTTTTACATACAGTTCAACAGCCAGGGTCATATTGGGACAGGTCCTCAGTATTGACAATTGTGAGAGTGACAGTTTTTGAGAAAATGACAAACCGGCTCACCCCCCTAGGCTACTGGGGACCTCACAACTGTGTAAAGAATTCCATGCAGGTCACAGGAGGACCCCACATTTTTCTTTTAACCTGATCAAATTGAAACTCAATTGATGCTTAATAAATCTGAAACGTCTCGGATAGGTTGTCTATATAATTTATGTAATATTTCCGGGGAAAATTATAGATAAAGAGTACAACAAAACAAGAAAAAAACATTTGACATTTATATATTCATATTTTATCCAGTTGTTATGATTTTAGCATCCATAGTTTGAAATATCTTTGTTGGGGGTACACACATATTTTAACTATAAAATAAATAAATAAATAGGTAAATAAATAAATAAAGTTAAGGAAATTAACTAAAGTTAAAATTAAATTAAAGTTAATTAATTAATTAATATTTATTTTGGTTTATATTGATCACTTTTAGTACAAGACATGGTAATACATGCGGCCATTTTTCTTACAATAAAAAATACAATTAAAATGTAAACACGAATACTTAGGAGATATGCAATGTGCTGGATCACAAACAGAATTACCATGTTTTGCGGTAAAAGTAATCAGTTTTAGCCCTCATGTGCTGGGCTTTTTAGGTGCATGATGTTACATAACAGATTAAAAAGCATTCATAGAGCGCAGATTTCCACCAAAGCAAAGATCGCCCATATTGAGGCAGCACCACAAATGGTAAAAAAAGATCGCCCATAATTTAATAATGTAAGTTCACCAAAATCCTGCCTTTTTATCTTAACCTGTATAATGGGATGAGAATCATTGAAAAAGGATTGTTGAGAATACAGAATTTTCTTTAACAGAAAAAAAATGAGTATTTGGGTGAAATTACAATACAGGGATACCCAGCTGCCGTGGTAGTGGTAGTGGTGGTGGTGGGTTGGGGGGGGGGGGGGGGGGTTACACCGTTCTTCAGCTTGATGAGGGCTCTAGATTGATTTGGTGCCAAAAAGACCTTTATACAAATTCAAAATCACAATGTTAAATAAAAAAAAACAAGTTTCATACTATAATTCCTTTTGATTTTGTTTGCTTAAAGTTATTTCCTCCGCCAAGGGAAATATATATTTTGATGGCCTTGGTTTGTTTTTCTGTTTGTCTGTCTGTTTGCAAAATTGCTTAAAACATACAAACAGATTTTGATAACAATTGGTGACAATGGCGCAAGGAACAGATGATTCAATTTGATTTGATTTCTGTGGTGATCCAGACCACCATCAGGATCCAGGAATATTTGGAAGGATCTTAAATCATTGTGAGATAGGACTGTTTTTCGTCCAAGTATATGTACTCTAATCATCAGATTGCTTGGTAAAAATACAGGACGCTACCACAATAACACAAAAGCTTGAACTGGATTCTAACAAAATTCTGGATGCTATGAACCAGAACAGGAAAAAGTAAGAGTGGAAATTACAGCTTGGGGGAGGTCTGCGCTCTCCAGGGGCTCTTCTGGCTGCTTTTGCATAAAGCCAGGATAATTCTAGTTATGCACACATGCGGAGTCCGCATCTACAACGCACACATATATCACAAATGGAGTAAATCGTATGAGCTGTATGAAGTGTTATTGGAATCCAACAGGAAGAAATATGCTGTAAAAGCTGCAGACTTACCATTCATAGATGCACTGTTTTCTGTTGAAACATAGTCACAACACAACTTAAGCACAAATTCCTTATTATCACATCCTGTATGTGTACCAACAGTTAGTGAGAATTGTTTGGGATAATAAAATGCATTAACAAAAGCACAAGCTCATATTAGACTTCACTCCAAGAAACAAATTAACCTATGCTGTACGGCTGTATGGGCGATAATATAATTTCAAATATAAAATCACAATCCCAAGCTGACATATGGGCAATGAACGTCTTACAAAGCTGTGGTTTTGTTTCAGAGAAACCGAATTGGCTGGATGTGGAATTATTGCTGACATTATTTCTGTGTTAAGTTGAGAGGTGTGCCAACTTTCAAAACCATGTAGTAGTACAACGTCCTCATTTGGGCATATAAACAACGCCAAGTTGGGGTCTTTTGTCCCTTATTACACCAGGGATAACCTTAGTTGTGTCAATATTTCTCTAAATATTACCATGTCACCATAGAATTGGAAAAAATGTGACTTAATTGTGTTTAACATTGCTTAGGTCATATTGTTTAGGTCATATCCTAGCCTTCCCATGGGCTCGAATTTGTACCCATGCTTTTTAAAACTCACTTATACACGTATTTGGTATTCATAAAGCACTCGTACTTGTTGGGAGGAAAAAGTGCACCAGACTCTCTAAATTAGAAGTATGCTGATGTGAGCACCAGCATACGCAAGAGTGCATTAAATAAATATAAACTTTATCATTTGAGCCTGTAGCAAGGCTAGTTATACCACACAGGTAGTTGAGAAGATGGAAGAGCAGTACATTCTAGTGGAAACCCATAACATGAGAGACGTGAAGAGAGTGTCTAACTAACAACACTGTGTCATATCCAAAACTGACTGACTTCCAAACTTGGTAATAACTGGACAAGTGATGCCCAAGACTTTAGTTACATGATTTGATGCAAATCTGTGAGTTGAGATATGACATAAAGAAAGCCCCAGGAGTACCATGTGAATCTATTGATTGTATCACTTCATTTAACTGTCAGCAGTTAATATCTTGAAGATTTTTTTTCTTACTATGTCAATCACTGGCATTAAGTTGTTTAAATTATTACTATAGTAGTGCTAGTGGTAATACCATAGAGGTCCTCGGTGGCCTGATGGTTAGCAAGTTTGACATCTAATCATAGGCTGTCACGTCTGTGCAATGCTGAGGATCTGTTCCAATTTGACCCTGGCTGTTGAACTAGATGTTAGACCCTAACTTTGACTAGTACCATAGGTTGAAGTAGCAGCTTAATATCTGATAAATTGGCTAACTAGAGAGTGAAGGACCAATGCCTATCCTACACCCAAAGTATTTCTTGCAACCATCAAATTTAAATCACTAGTATTTCTAGTACAGAGTTTAAGCATAACAATAGTCTGATTCAAATAGATTAGACTAATAATGTAAAGTGGCAGGAATTGTATGTACTTTTCATTTTATGGCATATTTTGATTAATTGACTGATTTTGCTTAGCATAGGTCATTTCATGAGTGGCAGTTAAGCAGATGGAGGAAAACAGTGCATACTAGTCACTGAAAACCACTGGACACTGGCAGGAAATTACCAATTTCCCCGCTTTACTTTTTGTCCGTAAATCAAACCAAGAATCCGATAGCTGGGATGCAAGTGCAGTAGCCACAACTACACCATGCCAACATAGTTTTTGTGTGATAGGGGAATAAGGTTGTCAGTTGCTTAGTTGGTTAGCAGGTTCAGTATCTAATCACAGGCTGTCACCTCTGTGTGGGTTTGACTCCCACAAGTGACAATGTTGAGGACCCGTCCCAACTTCACCCGGGCTGTTGCATGGGATGTAAAACCCCAAAGTTCGAGTCTGATAGGGATATAATGTATGGGCAATAGTGAAATAAAACATAGGTAATTATTCTTTGCAAGTGTATTTGTATTCATATAAAACAATTTCAACAGGACAATAGTTCACCAGTATTTTCATTTCCACAGTTTCCACAAAGACACCAAAAAACATAGAGTAACAAATTATGAAACTCCTCACAGTATATGAAAATTTGCAAATGGGGGCACTGTGGAAAAGTAAAACAAAATGACAAAATTTGTATTGGTCTTGTAACGGGAGAAATCAGGGGCCTAATGCAGTTATAAAAGTCCCAAATATGCAAAGAATGTTTCACAAGTCCATGAAATAGGAGGGGGTTTAACACTTGCTAATTTCATATAACTGTGGCGAATCTCACACTTTTTACTGTAATAGTTTAATAAATGTTTCATAAATACTATATATATATTTTATATATAAAATTCCTATGAATGTATATATGTGGTAACTATAATACAAAATAGCTACATCTATAATGTTTATACAAATACAAGTTACACAAATACATATGGCCACTGGCTATAGAATGCTTTCATTTTCATTTCATTGTTTAGGAGTAATACTTTAATGTAGCACACTGCATCTGTTGGAAATAAGTATTATAAATTTATGTAGACTATAATAAACAGAGATATAAGCGTTTGATAATACATGCACATATTAATGTCAGTTTCTGTTGCCTTTGATTTTCTCAGTCTTTTTTAAGTCCTCTGATGCACTGTACCAATTAGGTAACATCGAATATTACCTTGGCTGATAAAAGAGATATAAAATACCCCAAATTTTTACCTTGAATTTAGTCCATTGGGTTGATTTCCAATTTCCTGGTGGCGCAGTTTTACTAAATAAATTGATAATTCCAAGATCTGGGATAAACCTTCTTTCATATAAAATATCAAAGCTTGGGGCTTCATGACCCCTTTCTACAGCTGATATCATATAAAGACTGCCCACCAATATCTTTTTTCATGAATGTTGTCATAGGCTGGAACAAAAATCCGTAGCCAAAGCTGGGGCCCTAGTGATTAAATTCCAAACTTTAAAACCAAAAGCTAGCCTTGTTTAAGGCTCCAGTTTATTTTTAACTTAATAAAAATTTATCCGTTTGCATAATATACTCTTACATTGACTGTCATATCAAGATACTTGTAAGAGTGCCCGTAGAGTTAATATCTTCTAAGATGTACAAGTGCTTTATGGATACTACTTTTTTGTTACATTCTTGGATTCTTGATTTGATATCCAATAGGCCACTGGGATCTATTCTATACATTGTTTTCAACAGTAATATCAGCAGTAGAGATGTTTAGTGGGAAATGTATAACCTTTACTAAGCTTATACTATTAGATGATTTAAATACATAAAACAAGACAAGGCTAGGTGCAGTTTATATATTTTAAAAATGTATTTGGTCCATCATAAAATGAACATTTCATAAAGTTATAAATATATAATAGCGGTTGTCAGTTTCATATATTTTATGTACATGTTTCCATGTATGTGATCCACGATTGGCAACTTGTTAATGCAACAATTTTTGCTTCAGAAGTGAACAGGCAGTATTTTCATATGTTTTCATCAAAAATCTTGCCTAAATACTTGGAGAATATCTTATTGATAAAGTCGCCCCTGATAATGGATATATAGTCCATCATATGCGCTAATATGACATTGCCGATGGCAGATCGATTTCATGAAACCGTGCACTTATTTTACAAGAAATGCTATGCAAGACCAGTACATATATACACATACATATGGCATTAAAAATTCTCAAAAAAGAAACAAAACAAGACTTCCATCTAAGAATACAACATACTAAATGAAGAAAAAACTTCTCACAAAAAAATTCACTGGGAGAGTTGTATTTAGTATTTTGTTTCTGCAAATATATCAGGGAACATTAAGCACTTTGATAATAAACGTATATATATACTTGTACATACAATACTTGTATTAAGCACAATGGTACTGTTCATAATGCCTTCATTTATGGTTACAGATATTAAATAAGCACTCTTCAAAGTTAGACATATAATGTACACATGTATATGACAATACATATCATAAACATACACAGTAAACCTACATACACTGCAAGGAAAGTTGAGCACTCTTTAATATGCATACTTTTATAATTGTTTCGTATCATAAATTAGGCTGAAATTCTTACCCTCAATTTAGGCTTAATTGTAACATTTATATTCACATCTGTAATAATTTTACATAATACATTAAAATGCAGAATAAGAGCCAATACATTTTCAAATAACAATATGTGACTACCACATGCTACTGGTCTGGTATTAACAAAAGGGATCAAGCTCAAGTATACAGCTGTTTATACTAAATTTGAGCTGATTTTTGGCTCAACTTGAGTTTGATCCCTTTTGTGAATACGGCCCCTGTGCTACATATTTCTGTGTGGTACCGCTGTATTGGTCGAGTAGGGGTTCACATTGTAATACGCATAACTATACAGTTGAGGGTTACACACTAGCCTCCCAAGTTATTGGTCCTGGGTTCAGCTCTAGTTAGACCTGCAGTGGAAAAGTTGGTAGTTGTTTGTTAGTATCCGATGGTTTCCAGTGCAGAATTCTGACCACCTAGACTATCCTGCTTGTCTACATACCCTTGACTACTCGTCTTCATATGATCTATACTATGTGTTGAAAGTTGTGACTAATTCCTATCATTCACCCAATCAGTCAATCAATTCATTAATCAAGCAATATACACTTGAAACAGTTTGACTGCTTTAGTATGTACTAATAATTACAAAGTGCAGATTTGATCTCCACTTAGTAACCACAAACTTATATCAGCCCTATCAGAGAGGTTTAGGAAATCTTTTGTCACTGTTATATTGTTCACACTGTTGAAAGGACTAAAAAAATAAATAAAATAATAACATAATATACTGAGAAAACCTTTTGAGCTAGGCCCATGCTAAAACACAATAGAAATATAACTTATAGGGTTAACATCAACATGCATAATGTCCATGAAAGTATGACCTAGGCACCATTTGCCACTTACACAATACGAGGGACGATGCACGAGAATGTTATTATCAATATTATTTAACTGGTGAATGTGCTTCATGTGTAAAAATCAAGGGTGCTTTTATATTTATACTATTTATTACTGGAGCAACTAATTCATATGAGTACACACCATTAAGTGCATGTTTTAAATATATTTATTAACAAGCAACAAGTGACACCAAATATTGCAATATTTACAACACAATTTCACATACTTGTGGAGCTGCACTACTGGTACATCATACTTGTATCTTGGACCCTAAAAGAGGTACAGCAGTACATATAGAGTCTCAGCCTAAGCCTGAACTTGCAGATAGGCACAGCTTCATAAAACCTAATCTGACTAATATAGTCTCAGTATATAGACAATACCAGTCACCCTAGGTATACAGGGGTGGGCAGTCTTGTGGATGTGAGAATCATAACAGACAGAATGAGTTTTACTGTTGGTCCATTGTGACTGTCCTGTCAGTAAGGCAGTCCACCCCAATAAATTATGTGGGTGTTCATACTAGATACTACCCCTATGTCCAGTCCACCCATAGACAATCCACACCTAAGATGGTTTAACATCGCCTTTCCAGTTAAGAACCACAATTCCTATGTTGATACTATAACTTTGTGTCTCAAATGAGGTACACCACTAGAGATGGAGTCAAATCCAAAGCCTAAAATTGTCCACTGAATGAAGTTTGAATCCACTTGAATCACATATTCAATGGCTGCCATTCTTCTTGAATGGTGTACAACATTTCTGCAGCCCATCCTATAACAATGCTGCATAGTTTGTTGTTTGAAGTACAGTTTTGTTTAAAATTATATAAATTATCAACCACAGAGTATGGCTAATGAGTAAGGCTCTGTTCATCATTGCACAAGTTGGGTTTTCTGGTAACTGTTCACCTGACTCCAGCCCAACACTCATAACAATCCAAAATTTCAAAGTTTAACATCACACTTACTGTTTATTTCGTCTACCAAGGCACCAGTCTGTTCAAGTTTGCACCCCTGTTGGTATCTGTCCACCCTGAATCCGCATCTCATATTCTCTAGCCTTAATCCTTAATGCATTGATACTACTCGATTTCCTTTCTGTCTCCACTTCGATGGGAGACTCACTTCTCGGGCTGAGACTCAGTTTAGGAGAGGATGCTGTGTGGTTTGATACAGGGCTGCTACTCCCCGTAGTTGAAGGTGTAGGAGGTGGTGGTACCATGGGGATGTCCTTACGCGAGGAGGCACTCATGGACATTGAGGCGAGTAAATGCTGGAAAGTACCTGAGGGGATGGGCAAGTGAGGGCTCTGCATTAAAGGGTGGGGGGTTACTGCACCCATGGAAGAGGGAGCAAACATGGGATTGGACAGGGCTAGCAGATTACCCGAGTACAACGAAGATGGCGGCAGGCTGGCGTGAGAGATCTGAGGCAAGCTAGAGGCAACGGCTGGTGGCATTGAGGCAAACATAAAGCGAGAGAGAGGATTCATCCCAACAGCCAGAGGATTTTCCATAGATTTGAGCAGTAAGTCACTGTACATCTTCTGTCGTTGCTGCATCAACGGTGAGTTGGGTAGATGACCCACTGGGCTGCCAGGTAAAAAAGGGTTGAAAGGATGAGACTGTGGACCAACCTTCTCCTTCTTCCTCCACTTGGCTCGTCTGTTTTGGAACCAAACCTGCAATGGGAAAAGATAGTGTTATATATTTAACTGATTACTTAAAAGATGTGTTTGTACATCCCATGAACATTTAAGGTGGTGTACCTATGGATGTTCAACATTCCTCTTGTACTGACTTAAGACATATAAAACATAAATCTACAATGGTAAAAGATGTGTTTATAAAATTAATAAAATAACAACTGATAAAAACTGATAAAATTATATTATAACTGATGAAAAGGTGTAAGTAACGGGGGTATAATGTACAATTTAGTTATTTGGAACCTTGAACTAAAAATAAAAGCAAACAATCAAACATAATGGAAAATAAGAATATGACATTGATCATTGAGACACATACATGGTATAAACGAGAGACAGTCTAAGCATTGGTAAGCAACTACAAGCTTTCCCACATGAGTCTAATCAAACCACCAACCTCAGAGGTGGGAGACGAGTGTGTTCACCACTACACCACCAAACCTACTTGTGGCAATGAAATAATATTAAAACTGCCACCTCTTGCTATGTCAGTTTAGGAGTTATGTATGTATTAGCTGATTTGTTGTTTAATTTTAAAACAATCCTGATTATGATAAAATTGTAAGTTTTCAGGCCTCCTGTTATTTTTAATATGGCCCTCCTTTGTTGCTTTTGTTTTGTCAAAATAAATCACAATCTGTTTTCAATGTGCTCACCTGAACTCTGGCTTCAGTTAGACTAATTCTCATTGCTAAATCTTCTCTGAAAACAGAAGAAAACAACAAAATGAAAAGAAAAAAAAATAATTTGAAGTACATTACTACATGATGTGTGTAGTATAAGAGGACGTTATAGTATCATAGACTTTGATATATTTGGGTTTAACATAGCTTTCAGCATATTATATAGGCTACATCCTGATGGGTAGGTTTCATCCAATACATACTATGTTGGTCAAAATTCTGCACTGTAAACTGCTGGGTATATCAGTAAGCAACTACGAACTTTCCAACTCAGGAAACGGACTACAGACCTCAAAGATGTAAGGAGAGTGTGTTACCCACTGCACTACTGAACTCCCATGTAATGTCACATAATAGGACAACTTGAATCATATTTTTAGGAATGAACATAGAATTTATGAGAAATCAATACATTTTAGCTTTTGCCAAAACAACTTTACAGTGTTTAAATTCCCATTGAGTACGAGTTTAATTTTTACAAATGTGGGGCTATTTTATAAAATTAACAAAAACGTCAAAATATTGTTTTTGTATCTTTATATTTCATTAAGCAATTCTTTGAAAAATAAACCTATAAAACCTAGCATTGGAATGGGAAGGTCACAACAGACAGGTTTGACAATGTAAGAGTCTAAGATATTCAACACTCTGTTCATGCTGTGCCTTTACAGCATCAAACTGCAAAGGATATTTTTTGGAATTACAATTTTACTAACAGTAGGAAGGATAATTAATTAAATTTAATAACTTTAATGCTTGTTTGCACGTCAGAAATATGATGCTATGCAGCGTGGACTGCTAATGTTAAAAGCTTTGGATTTTCAGAAAAATAATAATAATAACAATAAAACACCTATTTCAAAGGCACACCTGTGGATTTATATAACAAATAAATGACAGCTTTTTGTAACAAGAACAAAAATTCGAGAATAAAAGTTTTTCATATATTGTAGGAGAAGTTAGTATTATGTATGATATAGCTTCACATAAATTTGAAAATAAGGCAGGATTTTTATGATTAACAATAATGTTGGATATTCGTTATAAGTTTTATTATTAAATGAATTTTCAGTAAAATACTACCAATTAATGTATTAGTTGTTAGGCCCCAACTCGCGATCGGGAACATCTCGAGATTGTCCTTGCCCAAACTCAAGATATTGAGTTTGGGCAAACATCTCGAGATTGGGCAGAACATCTCGAGATTGGGCTGCACAAACTTAAGATAAGTTGATATAATATATTAATATAATACTTAAGCAATATCCTTTAGCTAAAATCACTTTCTCTAGATTACCAATTGCACTTGATAGAATTTTTGTCAGATGTATTGTATATTTTTGTAGAATGGTCTTAGATTTTATAATTAAAGGGTATTATTTGTGTGATGTGCTTTCCTTAGATCTTGAATTGCACTTCTATACTTGTTGTTTGTGCCAGATACCCCATTTTGAACATTATCAATTGCACTTGTACAATGGTTTCTTTTGTTTTGTAGCACTGAATCCTCATATTAACAAAAAATTTAAAACCTTATTTGTGTGATGTACTTTCCTTTGATTTTGAATTGCACTTCTATACTTATTTGTGTGAGTAAGACGCCCCCCCCCCCATCTGTAGATTATTAATTGCACTTTAGAATTCTCATATTTACATGTTCATCTATGTGGATTGATATTTACCCTAAAGCTCAGTAATTATATACAGCCAATCAGAGAACAGGAGACCACAGCTGATTAGCAAATCACAGCCCCAGACAAATATCTTAAGTTTGTGCAGCCCAATCTCGAGATGGGAGTCCCATCTCGAGATGTTTGCCCAAACTCAAGATCTTGAGTTTGGGCAAGGACAATCTCGAGATGTTCCCGATCGCGAGTTGGCGCTCAACATACATATCATAGTCTCATAAACGTTATCTGGGACTACACAATGTCTGATGTTTAGCCCCACCCCCTCAATAATAAGTAAATGGTGAAATCCAGATCTTTAAAATTTGTTGTACCAGGTGGTGATCCGGAATATTCTTAAAATTGATGGGATCTAAGTTGCACCAAGACCGACCTTGCCAATTTTCTCTCATGTAAACCTGACCAGTAGTATTTGTATAATTATACTAACAAACAAAATAAATAGTCTTAAAACTTAATACCTCCTTGGCAGAGGTAGTAGTAGTAGTAGTAGTAGCAGCAGCAGCAGCAGCTGTTGTTGTTGTTGTTGTTGTGGTTGTTGTTGTTGATAATAATATGGTAAAAGCTGTATAATTTTACCTTGTAAATACATCCGGGTAGTGGGTCCGCTGAAATGCTTTCTCCAGTTCTTCTAGCTGGAAGCTAGTGAAGGTGGTCCGATACCTCCTCTGTTTGCGTTTCCCTGGATCATCTAAATCATCATCCGGACAGCCTGGATAACTGTCATGGTGACCCTCATTGTCATCTATGATTTCTTCATCTGACCTGCAGTCCCGATGCTCAGTTTTCACCACATCTCTATCACATTCAGCTTTATTGGCACGTAATCCATCTTGGCTGCTATGTATGGGGCCGTGGTGGATATGATGTCCATAGAAGGGTGCATTGAGGTTGTTATTGTTGTGGTAGGGGTGATGGGTTGGACTGCCATCATTGTGGATGAAGGGGTGATGGCCATATCTCTCCCTGATACTATGTTCAGGAGAAAGGTGCTGTAACGTGGCAGCTGAAAGTAAAGAAAGAAAGTGTTGATGTGAATTTGTATGAAAAAATACAATTTCTCGCATACATTTTTCTGTCTCTCCTTTTTATTGAAAAATGTAAAATGTGCATAACATATGCAGAAGTTTGACCTCAAGGGTATCTCCCAAGAAGGTTGGTAAGTTATTAGGACAATGCATGGCACATCTGCTGTAGAGAAATCAGTTAACAAAGACTTACTTATTTTCCTTACAAATAGTTTATTGGGGTTCATTTGGTGAAAATTAAATTTCTCCTTTTTTTGCCCACAATTTCATAATGTTGGTAATTCTTTATAGGCGTTGGAAGAATAATATTTACTGCATGGTGCTTTTTGCAATATTGGCATACATTTTTAATATTTTACTTCAGGTTCAAATTTGTCAAACATATACACAATGGATTGGTGTTCATAAAGCACTCATATATGTTACACGATTTATGTATATATCTTATAACATATATCTTATTTATTTTATTTACTGCCTTACGTCACGTCCAGTACCTTTATGCTGGTTGTATTGTGACGGGTAATTACAGGAGTGGAGGAAACCCAGTATATACTGGCTTTCCTACTTGAGGTCGAGTTGGGACTCAAGCTCCGATCTCACAGGTGGGGGCTAGCTAGATAAAACTATGCCACTGTGTCCCATGTCAGGTATCACCACACCACACTAACTCAGTAGTATGCTGACGTTAACATCAGTAAATGTAAGAGTACATGGAACAGACTAAAAGTTCTTAATCACAAAGAGAGGTCTTCAGTAACCTAGTGGTAAGCAAGTTTGGCATCTAATCATAGGCTGTCACCTCTGTGGGTTCGAGTCCCACAAGTGGCTCTCGTGAGGATCCTGTCCCAGTATGACCCTGGTTGTTGAACTGGATGTAAAACCCCAACTTTGGCTTTAACCTAATGACGAAGAAACTGGAACTAATAAATAAACATAGACGAGCCTTACACAAGGCTCTTAAATGACCACATATACCACACATTATCTGACCACATATACGAATCAGATATGGCACCAAATACAAACAAATTATTTCTCTGTGTACCTCTGTGTTATTTACACTCCTTAATTCAATTTGCTACTACCGTAAGGCAGTTCAAAATTTAGCACAGTATGTGACATTTACCACTTGTGGCTATATACCTTACAAATGAGCAACAGGAAGGAAATTAAATTGAGATACTACAACAGGTAAGATAAATAATTTAAAAACATTCACACATTTAAAAAAAAAAACACCAACCCACAAATTCCTTATGAATAACCCAAAGTGAAAGGTAAAATATTGATACTTTATTAAGTGGCAAAGTGTACATTTTAACTGGTAATGCCAGAATAATGATTTAATAAAGGTGACACATGTGTCATCTGGTTACACCTTACACATACATTTCGTTCGCACAGTTCCGATAACTGCTGCCATTCAGAGACGTGTCTGTAAAGCCTCAGACCATATCACATAGTCATTTAAAGTGTATAACAGGTTGCAGTTGATAGCCTGATTCTCACGCCTGTAGTCATACGTTCAAATCCTACTTGGAACTACACGAGGTTTTAACTATAGGCCTGTCTTGATATGACCTTTGCTGACGCTTTTTAGTTTTCTTTGCATGTGAAATTCCATTTAAAACTTGTAACAATATAAAACCACATCTTTTATTTAAACCGCTATTAATTGCCTCAATTTTTTCCAAAACTATTGCCAGTAACTACAGTAATAAACTATTATTCAAATGTATCTATTACATTGCATCATGGGCAAACAGATAACAATACAGCAAGATTTCATCTTCCCTATGTCTGCATTACATCAGAGACAATATACTGGTAAAGTGTGAACATAACATTACTTTTTTTCTGTATCTGGAAACCACATCAATAACACAGTGCCAACATTTTAAATGCAGAAATAATGATAATAAAAACAACACAACAATAGATATGGTTTTGAATCCATGCCATAACAGTAATTGTAAAAGATTTACTGACACCCTCACACTATCAGGACAGCCAAGTTGTTGCTGTTTTTTTTCGTTTGTGGTGATCTTGATGCTTTGGCGAGACTGAAAAAGCATAGCAGTAATGGTCCCCTAGTTTGGCTAAATAACCCTTTGCTTACAGAAATGTTGGCTCTGTTGCTATTATAAAAGATGCCTAAAACCCTAGACTTTCCTCAATTCCTTTTCTCTTGGGTATTATATGAGGATTGAATTACTTTTTTACCAGAATTTGGTGCTGACAAAAGTATTTCATCAGACACAGTATGATCCCCACCCATCAGGTGGAGTAATTCTACTAAAACCCAGGCTCCACTTTCAAGACTTATTGCTCAACCTCCCTGATTTATAATAGACCACATGTTTATATTAGTGTGTACTGAATTTGTCTTAGCACCAATAAGATAAGTCACAACAACTTAAAATATAAGTGATAGAACCATAATGGCACATCATAATATCCCGTTAATATCTTTCTTTACTGGAGTCATGAGTGAGGTCCATGGTGGCCTAGTGTGTTTGCAAGTTTGGTATCTAATCACAGGCTGTCACCTCTGTGTGGCTTCAACTCCCACAAGTGACAAATGCTGTGGGGCCATCCCACTATGACCCTGGCTCTTGAACCGAACTTTGTACTGGAGCCAGTAGCTACAAACGAATGACCTCGTTTACATTTGTTTCTGGTTCAGTGCAGTTTGTATTTGGATAGGACGTCCTTTGTTGGAATTGGCAATTGGGCCAGACATCTCCATTGGCATTTGACACAACTAAGAAAAACTTTTGTATTCGAGACTGCTTTTCTGAAATGTTTCAACTATATCTCATGAGCTTTACGAGCTGTGCAGAAACAGATGCGCTGGGGGTGACTTGCACCAAGTCTTTGTATATCTTATACCACCAAATCTGGCATGTATGAAATCATTATGAATCCAGTAAATCCCAAGCCAAAAATGATTTGAAGAGAGAATATTAACCAGGGTGCATTGTCTTCATCGATACTTCCAAGTACTTGTTGCAACATAAACTACCGTGTGTGTGTCCACTGCAATGTCAAGCTTCAAATCTACTGTGTGCACTACATTCCTTCACCTTTAAAACTAATTGTTCTGATATCTGGTAACACACTCAGCTAGGAACACAGAGGACCTGGTTTGATACCATGTACAGATGTATAGTGGTTCAATTTTAATTTATTTGGGGTTTTACTCCGCCTTTGACACTGTACAGGTCATATCATGATGGGTAGTTTTGTGGGCAGAGGAAACCAGTACATACAGTTGGTCAAGGTTTTGTACAGTAAACTGCTGATGATTGGTAAGCAACTATCAACTTTCCCACATAAGGTTTGGGGTTTGAACCACCGACCTCAGAGGTGGGAGGTTAGTGTGTTACCACTGCGCCACAGTGGCTCCCATAGTGGATCAAATAACCACTTAAAGTTATAAATGGCAGTCTCCTGTCATTGGGTCCTATCCCCAGTGGCAGGCTAAAGAATCCCAGGGACGTTGACAAAAGGTCATGCCTGAGACTCTGTCTTTCAGGTAGGGCTATGTCAGACACTAGAGAGTTTGGGCTGTACTTGTGCAGTTGGGGTGGGTCAAATAGTGCTTTGAATCCTGTAGTACAAGGAGATATTGTGCTTGGTATAAATTTTCAAATTTTCAGTACCATAGAGTTAGATAGACTATATCTAGGAAGCAATGTTTAACCTGAAACAAAATTTAATCATTACAATAAATATTGCAATGCACCTAAACAAAATCCCCCCTCCCTGCCCCCACCTAAAGAAAACCCATCCCTGGGGTTCCTAACACATTCCAATTGCTTAATGTGGCATCCCATCCCTACAGGAAACCCCATGGAATAATCCTGTCAAAACTTTAAATAAATGGCTGAGTCCCTTCACTTTATACTTCCTCCTGACATTTAGCCAAGCTTGGCTCACATCACCACAGAAGTGCTCAATTCAATTTACTTCTATTCAACTATCCACGAGAATCCATTTAACTATTTTAAAGGGCTTCAGCAAAGCGTGTTAATTTCACATTACATGTGTATTATATACAGTTGTGAGGTGGCTGGGGTGTGGGGAGGGGTGGCATAAACAAAAAAAAATGTCCTTGGATATAAAATAAAACAAAACAATTCCATGGACGGATGGTCACCCAGTGCATATTTATCCATTAGCCCTGGATGTTTTATCTCTTAACTCCTATTGTGTCCTAATTTTCTTCTTAATCAAGCAAACACGATGCAAAAGTGTTACAGCCCCCCAATACCTTTCCTGCTTCAATCGAAGGTAATTGTTTAGAAAACCTATTATATTGTGTTTCGGAATTAGTTTAATTATTACCCACTGATGCGGTGGTCGATAATACCAGATCGATGCAAGTTCCATCTCTTATATTAAATTAACGCCAGGAATTTTTCCCCCTTGTTGTTAGAGGAAATTGACTGTACTGTGAGTTGATTGTAAATGATCACCCCTCCCCCTCCCTATAATATCTCCTGAGTAAAGGCTTGTTTTTTATATCTGGGTTTATTTACCCCCGGGTAGTTATATTGTACTCAGTGAGAGTAATGCTGCATGCCTGACTGCAGAAATCAATGCGCCTAAAAATGGTGCGCAAATTTGGGTATTCAGCAGCCGAAATCCTGCATTAAAATTGGGTGAATGGTTTTCAGGGGTAAAGTTAGACTTACCCAGGCTTGATTTTTTACATTGTTTGTTTGTTTGTTTGGTTGGATGGTTGGTACTTTACCTCAGATATTCCTAGAAATACCCCACTATGTGGCGTATCTCCTGTGAAATTCTCTTCACTAGGTGGATTTTCTAAGAATGTATGCCCCACCCAAGTTATTTAATTGAAACTTTTTCGGGGGGGGGGGGGGGGGGGGGGGGATTTTCAATTTCCCTACTACACCACTGAGAATCGAACTTTTAATCTCGGAGGGGGGAATAAATGTCTTACCACGCATGCAACCTTTTTCTCGTTTTTCAAACTGTAGTCACAGCTGTTGGCTCTATTGACCCTTTAAACAATTGAGTCCTTATTAAGACTTAAGATATGCCCTTAGTAAATCCCCCATGTTTGCCATGAACTGGATTCAAACACAGGACCACAGGCGTACAAGCCAGTTGAGTATACACCAAATGTGTTAATGAAGTCCAATGAAGTCTGTTCATTACAATTATAACTAAATGTTGAAAGAATAACAGGAAATGGAAGGGCTGCAGTTGGTCATATAAGCAAACATAAAAAAGCAGCACAAACAGGAAGTGCGCATAGACATGGAATCTTAACCAATCAGGATCGCTGATATAAAATAAAATTGTTATCACGTGTTGTGAATCTGTTCAAATCCATCCAGAAACTAAACTCTGGTAGATGTTTCAGTTAGCAGCTAACATATCTGTGTAACACTAAAAGTCGCCACAGTGTGACCTGGCTTTAATGATCTGTTGATCTGTCGGTTGTGACACCCAAGATTTCAGTCCAGCACAATAGCAATATGTCGGAAATTACTGACGGGCTATCCTTTTAATGACCAGGTATAATCCCAATTTTTGACCTTTATTCTCAGATTCCAGTCAAACGAATTCTTGCAGCATCAGAGATCTTCAGTGGCCTAGCGATTAGCAAGTTTTGCATCTAATCACAGGCTGTCACCCTGTGGGTTCCAGTCTCACAGGTGACAATACTGAGGACCTGTCTCAATATGACCCTGGCAGTTGAACAGGACCTAAAACACCAACTTTGAGTTTGTCTTGCAGCATAAGAGACCATACCAGGCTGTGAATTGGAGGGAAGCTTTTCTGGGGAGGGAATGCCATTGTACCTTATGTTTCACACATCTCCCACCAACAATACAACGAAGGGGGCCACTCGATAATAGCCCCTACAGTCACACAGGATGGCAGAGTTGTTAACAAATATCCTTTGTATCCGTTTGAAGATGTAATTGGCTAATCGATGGCTGATTGTCTCCACCCTTTTTATCGCTCGGTTACAAAAAAAGTACCGTTCAAATGAATAGAGATGAAAAAATTCCTTTCTACAAAAAAGGAGAGAAGACCACCTTTAAGCTAGTTGGCAAATTGTTTTCAGCTTCACCAGAAGGGTTATATGGACGGCTTTTTTGTGGGGTAGTTAGGCAAAAGCTTTGGGAATTAAGAGGGGGAGACAGAAAAGGGGGCTGGTATGGGTTTTAAGTGTTGCTGGGAAGTGAGAATATTACAGTCAATTAACAGCTTCAATATCTGCTGGTAATCAAGATGGGTGTTCAACTAGAAATGTACTAAGCAGATTTCTGCAAGAGATATAGCTAGCCTTGGTTATGGGCGATAATACATATGCCTGGTGAGCTGAATTTTAATCATCATTAGTTTATAGGTCATTTGAAAGCTGTGCAGAATGAAAAAAGTAATATATTATATATACTGGTAATAGGGATGCCGAAAATGGCGAGGGCTTTTTGAAATATGACCCTGGCTGTCTAAAGGAAATTTAAATACAACTTTGACATCTTTAATTAAAGATATGCAAAATTGATGCCAAATGTTTCTCTTCTGGCACATTCACAATATTCATCAGATAAAAAAATAACACTCTGGTGCCATGCCTGAGTTAACTGGAACATAACACTGCAGGCAGACAAGAAAGTTGACTTAAATGTAGAGTTTTAAATACTAAAAAAGGTTTTGCTTAAAAAGGTCTAAACGGTTAAGTATAAAAAGCTCTATGCTGGAGGTTATCTTTATCTGATCTTTGGGGCATCAATTTTTCTGAATAGCAATCCTTGCAATATTTACCACAAGACGAAATCTGTGCATTATAAATACATGTGTAAAGATATTTTTACTTATAATCAGTACTTGTAATTGTACTATCATCACTATGATTGGGGATTTCAGTGCCTTCATACCAGTAAAGACATTTTTTTTTCATTTTTGTACAGAACTTTGAAATATTTGATGTTCCATTGTTTGGTTATTGTGGATTGATGCCCATCTTTAGTCCACCGTTTAGATCAATATTTATAGATGTATTACTGAACCTTATGTATGAAAGCAGATGTATTACTTGGATATATATATATAAGATATATATTATTGAGAAAAAATAGAATACTTGTTTAAAAAAATGCATGGCTGTTATTGAAAGATAATACAATACAAGACAGGCTGTTGGTTTTGCACAGGCTACAAAGTAGCCAATTTTAATAGCGAATATCTGCGAATAGTTAATTTGTCTATATATGTTCGTGATGAATTCTTCATCGTTCATTCTATTGCCTTCAACCCTCTTCTTCTTTTACTACCTTACGGTGACAATAAGGTGTTGTTCAAAACGTTTACAGCTATTCATCGCCTTTTGTAGTTTGCCATGACAGTTCTCCATAATAGGTAGTCTATTTTTTTATACCGTTACTCCGTCATTAGGTAATCACCAAAAATTTATTAATTTCTTCTTTTCAGTAAATTCATCGGTTGTCCTTCTTTGTTCTCCACCCATTCTCTCTCTGTGACAGAAGAGTCTTCACCAATCATTTTCATTTTTACCAGCATGTAGCTTATTTGAAGGCAATTGTAGGAAATCGCCACATATCTTCACTAGTTTAAAGACTATTCTCAGTATAGTTGTGCTTCCTTAAGATTTAATCTGTTATATATCTTGAACAAGACAAGAGAAACCCTTTTTGATGGGGATACACTATTTTGATGCAAAATTCTGTACCACCTGATCACCCTATTGTTTGTGTTGGAAAATTTTGCAGAAAAAAATGCATCCCAAAAAGATCAAAGGAGTGGATAGTACTTATGGGGATGCATTAGTTTGCGTTAGATGCCCAGGTCACGCTGAGCACAAACTCAGGATCTTGAGTTGAGGCAAACATATCAAGAATGTGCAGATTATCTCGAGTTTGGGCTGCACAAAATTAAGATCAGTTTCATATAGGACTGTGCGGAACATCTCGAGTTGTGTGACCTGGGCATATGTCTCCCACATGTGGCCAAGACCTGGGTTTGTACCCACGACTAAATAGTAAAGTAAAACTTTAAACAAATAACGGCAATTCCATTGAAATAGTAAGCTAGAGGTATTTATTCTAGCTTCAATTATTTTTAACCATGATGCATATTATATAATTAGTTTTGCTGCTCCTTAGTCACTCCTGCAGACAATCATTCAGGCGGCTTTTGATAAAAGCATTACTTTTTGCCATCAGTAAATGTAAAAAAACTTAATACATTAACGTGAAAGTGTTTATCAATCTAAATGATTGAATAATGTATCTCATAATTAAAACTGAATTGTTTACTTTATATCTTTAATTAGATCTGAATTGCTTACTGCACTGGATAAAACCAATTACGCCTTAAGAATTTCAGAAATTATATAAGATTTTTTTTTTATAAATCAAATTCAAATCTTGTATCAACAAATATATGACAGGCTTTTGTCTCGTCCAAAATAGGCATCTCTATTGACTCCCTTCGCTTGCTGTACTTTCTTGAAAGTGCTGAAAAAACGTTTCTTTTGTTGAAACAATTGTGTTTCTTAAGTGGATTATAGAATCTGTTTTATGCTAATAGGTTTTTACAAGACAATAAATTGGAATGTAATCTAATTGAAATACAACTGTTTACTTTGTGGGAGTTCAACAAAGTTATTCCGCTGAGGCTGGAGAACCGTCTGTGACGGGTCCAAAGATAGTTGGGTTTACAGAGCCGTCACATCAAGTGACATCATGAGATCTGAATGTGGATGTTTCAGAGAAGTGTCATACCTGTCATAGTATTATAGTTTATAGGTTTATAAAAGTTGTTTAATTTTATTATTTATTTGCCAGCCTACATTCTAGGGAGTTTTGATGAAAATGTAATGTTATAAACCTCGGAAACAACAGCCTGAAAAAAATTACAAAACTTTCCAAATTATTTAGATGCAGATGAACACTGTTTACATATTTAAATGAGACTGTGGATATACCCAATCTGCATGTCTTTAAAGTATGGCTGTGATGCCAACCAGTTGTTAAAATTGTGCATTATATTCTAGTAATGCATACTTTTCCCCTCAAAGTCACGTGTTTGGCCTGGGTATGGTTGGACATACGTCACTTGCTAAAATCACTTTTTGAAAATATTATCTAAAAATGGGAAATCTCAATATTATTAACTCTACTGTGATTTGTGTTATATACTTTAGAGATTCTGGTAATTGTGCAGTATTTCTCTAGTAATGTACACTTATGTATGCTTTACCTATAACATATTTTTGTACAAGTAGACACTTTGTAAAGATTTTCTGCTGTATTTCCAAGTATGAAAAGCACTCATAAACATCAGAATTCGACTAGAGTCGAAAGTTGGAGCTTTATGTCCCATTCAACAGCCAGGGTCATACTGGAACATGTGCTCAGAATTGTCACTTGTGGGAGTAGACCCGATGAACGAGATAAAAACCTGTGACTAGATGCCAAACCAGCTAACCCACTAGGACACTGAAGACCTCAGGTTTGGCTAAAAGACAACATTCATACATTTTGAGCTGAACTATAGACCACCCTCAACCCTTCCATCTTTAAGCTAGGCCCTAGCCAAATTTGCAGATCTTGACATCTGAGGTTTAATTACTACAAGATTAACAATTTTCATACAGACTAACCCACAATCAAGGAGCAATGTTGTTATTTGAAATGGTTTATGCCAGAACACAATAACGATAATTCAGACTTAAATATGACACAAACGAGTAAAGATGAAAAATAGTAACTTAAGTCTTATTCCACAGGGTAGCAAAAGATGTCATTTCCACACTTGCTTGAACTTATTAATCTGAATGATCAAAGTCTTCTAGGGTGTAAAATATAGCTAATGAAGTATAAAACTGAGAAATGCAAGTCATCAATATTTTCCCATATTTTATTATAAGATGAATTCAAACCCACGGCCACAAAGTAGGAAACAAGTGTTTAGTTGCCAAACTTTCTAATCACCATGGTCAGACTGGTGAACCTCTTCCAATTCCCTTTTTCTGATGTATCAAACAAACACCCACTAGTCCAAAAACAGTCGCTTGATTTTTATTGTGTGTGCATTGCAGTTTTTTTATTATCATTTTATTTATTATTGTTAAAGCTTGAATTAAAAAGCACACACACATATTTGTACATATAACTTTATAAGAGTGAAAATATACATTAGCTAGACTTCAAGTAAACTTAACACATCTGCTGCATGCTTGACATACATATACAGACTGTTTTGATACTGCCTTAAAATTTGCTATCATTATGTCTTATATTCTAAATATATATGGGCACAGTACACAGTAAAACAACCTGCTATTAACTAGGCCATGAGTTGCCAAGCTGGTTTGCAAGTTAGCCATCCAGTCACTGCCTGTCATCTCTGAGTAGGTTTGACTCTAACATGTGTCAATGCTAAGGGGTCTGCCCCATTATCACCCTTGCTGTTGAATGTGATGTAAAACCCTATAACTTAATTTGGCTAGCCGTTAACTGTACATATAACATGGCATAAAGAAATTGTTTTTGAAATATCTATACTTACATCCTCCGGATTCAGATAACCTATCAGCTGCCAGGTCCCCCTCTGTGGCTTGGCTTTCACTACAACTACCAATCAAGCTCTCTATGTCATAGCGTCTCTTCTTGTTGCTGAGATCCATCGTGTTCATGATGACGTCATCAGTAGGCATCCGTATAGGTAGTGTGGCGTCAGAGCAGTGTGGGCTGGAACAGCAACATGCGAAATGGTTTGCAAATGTCTTTTAAATCCAGGAATATATTCCTCCAGGTATGTAATTATTATCAGGTTTATTAAGCTACAAAATGATTCATATCAGACTGGGGGCGAAAAAACCACAGAATGCCCTTAAATAAAGTCACGTGATATTGACGTCACAGAATCTTTCAACACTCTGAAAGGTAGCTGCCTTCTTTAGGAGCAATGGGGTGTGAAATCTCCATTAATTCATACTCAATGCCTTCCTATTGACAAATTAAATTATGTGTTCTCCGAAACCTCTGTGATTCTTTAGTTCCACTGGGCCGTAAAGGTATCAATATTCCATCAGAAGATTTAATTAAGTTCAACTAAAAGGTCTAACCCTGTAAACAAGATGCAGTTATGGATTTTTTTTCCTTTACAGGATGCTCCAGCAAAGTGAATAGGTACAATGCTAATAAAACTGTCACAGTTTCTGTATTCTTCAACTATAATCCAATAAACAGAAACAAATAGCCTTCAAAAATTGTCTTCAATATTTTTTCCAGTTTGTTGAAACAAAAGTTATTGTAGATGGTTATGTAAGGTTATTTGGAAGTGTTATTTGGTAATCTAAAAGTTACATTGTAACAATAAAAAATAAACTCTGCAATTCTGTGTGTGAAAATCCTTGCAAAGCAATCTTGCAATATCCAAACTGAAATGTCCTTTATGATTCTAAACTCTTTTAACACCCATGTGTACAATCCAAACTCAGTTGACAATAAGACTTGTTCATTGGAATTTCAACTCCTCTTGAAGAATTGCAAGATATGTCTACGACAAAAAAACGTCCCTGGCAAGGTTGATATATATCTATATATATATGCCACTGTGTCTAGATAATCCACTGCATATATATATATAACTGTAACAAGAAATGCAGTTACATGTCCTGTGACAATGGCTTGTCATCAACACAAGTGAATGTGTGTCACTCTCACCACTTAATTTGTCACAACACACTATTCACTTCTTCTGCAAGTCAATATTAGCTCAACAGCATGCTCATTTCTCATTGGTTCTCATGGAATTAAAATCAGCCAATCATATCTTGTTAGTCACAAAGTCATGTCTGCTTCCCTTAGATGTCAACTTCCCGCCCATAATGTCAGTTGTCGTCTGCTCAAGAAATATTGTAAGCCACTTGAGAGAAAGTATACTTTCGACTCAAATCATTTGACATAATGCCTGTCCTTTCATTGAGTGTGTCATGACTATATATTTATGGAATATTAAAGGCATTTGAAGGAGATGTAACTTTAGATAATTGGTTTAAGAGAACTAACCTTTCTCTGTCTTTTTAAATAATTGATAATCATTACCTAACCAATACTCTATAGATAATTGTTAATTGTAAAAAGATTTTGGGATTATTACATGATCTATGTTTTAAGTACAATATGTACATTAGAGGGAGGAAGGGACTCTTCATACAAACATGAATTGAAGTGCAAATTATATTTGTAAATTACACATGAAAATCAATAAATCAACTCCAAATGGACTGTTGAAGGGATGACAATACACGACCAGTCAACACAGCCAACATATCATTGTTTTTGTTCACCAGGCCTAAAACATCATGGCAATTCAACATGTTACCCACCAGTCACATGCCACATTGTGGCTTAATTGGGATCAAGCTTGGCACATGATCACTTGATTCTAACCTTTGTGGTTGTGTGTGTTACTTGCCGTTTCAAAACCTTTGGCCATTTCAAAACGGCCATGGCCGTTTCGAAACGGCCACAGCCGTTTTGATACCTTTGCAAGGTTTAGAAATGACTTGGCCGTTTCGAAACGGCCAACTATTCCTCATGGCCATTTTGATACCTCACCAGTTTGACATTAGTGGACAGGTTTGTTCTGTTGCTTTTAAGTGTAACACTTGTAATACAATAAAAACTTATATATTTATTAAAACTGCATTTGGCTTATTGTGAAACATATATCGAACAGAACATACAACAACATTTATTAGTGCATACAAAAACTTTTTTGTAAAAAGCATAGTTATTAATTTATATCAATATTAAGAAGAAAAAAAAGAAGGAAGCGTAAAATGAAATAGAATTAAATAATATTTTATCACTAATCCCTTTTATGCACCCCACCCAATGCAAATGAAACAAATCAACATCAAGAGATATCTTCTAAAGTAATAATAATAGCAAATCATTACAATTGTATGTCAGTACAACTGAGTAAGATTAAGTAAAGAAGGTGCCAAAAAGAACATGTATTCTAGCTCATCTACTATAATTCTTTGAAAAGTCAAACAATAAATCTCTCCTCGATTGATCTTCCTGTTATGTGAATTTGCTCAACCTTTCATATTTACCTTTTAAACAGCCCACTAATATTTAAGTGAAAGAAATCAACATTAAAAGAGAGCTGCGACAATAGGAATAAATCCAATTAAGCACTTCTGACAATCAATGGCAAACAAATCAACATCACAGAGTTAAGATTTATCATGGCTTCTTTATGGCTAATTAATTAATCTGGCAAGTCAAACAAACAGGTTTAAATATAGAGCACCTTCATGCAGATAGATTGAAATTATTTTTATACTCAAAGGACAGATTTGAAGTTCACACAAAAACACATGCTGTAGAAAAATTTAGAAATCAGGTGAGGTTTCAAAATGGCCAGGTTTTTTATTTGGCCATTTTGAAACCAGGTTTTGAACTGGCCAGGCCATTTCAAAACCAAGGAAGGTTTCAAAACGGCCAAGTAAATAATTTGGCCATTTCGAAACGGCCAATAGAAACGGCCAGGGTTTCAAAATGGCCAGGAACATGTGTTTGAATCAAGTTCATAACCAACATGGTCTGTCCTTCTGTAACCCTAGTTTAGAAAAGGGATTTCAAATCCTAACTTTAACCATTACCTTAGACTACGCTTAGAAACAATGATTATGTTTGGTGTGCCTTAAAATTTGAAAAAAAAAAAAATCAGATTGGATTTGATCAGATCAGACCATATTAGATTAGATTTGAATCCCAAATAAACCAAATTGTACACATATTTTCATTTTTTGTTCTTCATGCTTTTTGAAAGGTCCTCAGTGGTATCGTGTTTAGCCAGGTTGGCATCTATCACAAGCTGTCAGCTTTGTGCCGGTTCGACTTTCCACAAATGACAATGCAGAGGGCCTATTTTAATATAACCCTGGTTATTAAACTGGATGCAAAACCCCTAAATTTGACTTTGATGTTCTTTATAGCAACCTTCACTGCCCAATGCAGTGGCCTAATAAAATAGGTAACATATAATAAAAAATGATACACAGTTTGAAAAAATTCTTTGCATAAATTTATTTTGGCGATTCTTATATGAACTAGAAATTTGTCTTCAAGCCTGTATTTATTTTGGTAGCTCACAATTCCATTTAATTTCATTTTGCTCAAGTATAAAAAGCTATATTTTCAATGCAACATGAAAAAAAAAACAGCGCAAACGATATCAGATGCATGATAATCAGTTATGTCCTATGCAAATAAGTCCCATTAATATCCTCAAAAATCCAAACAAACTGACACATGCGCAGGTTTCCACAGTAAAAGTTCTTTGTGGATTTATACCCTTTGATGTTCAACAACAATTTGAAGTGTCAACAAAATTATTTCCCCAAAAGAAAAAAAAGGCCAGATATCTTACATTGCCCTGTACACCAGACATTGGGGGGTATTTATAAGCTATAAGATGGGCTTTTCATAAGCTGTAAATCTGATTAAAGGCAAAGAGGAGAGAGTCCCTACAATGTATCTCTCTGTAAGCTTTGTGGACAATACACAAATAGCTTCTTGCATTGTTTTGATTACCTGACAAATCTGTCATTATGTCCAATTCTTCTTATATTTACACATAGTTTATTTTTTACATAGTTTATATGAATATTAACGAGTATATATTAGATGGCAAATGAATAACATATGACTTATAGGGACTATTCCATAGCATATTAAATTAAATGCAAGGCTGTAATTTCATAAGAAAATTTAGGAAAAAAGCAACAACTTAGATCCATTGATAAATATATAATAAATAACATCATATTGTCAGTGTAAAGTAATTTTCATATATAATGTAACTGACACTTTTCCTTTAATTTTCTATATTCTGATTTAAACTTAAACAATATTCTCCTCAGTCAAAAAAAACTATAAAACCTTATTCATAAGATATAATATCAAGTTAATTTCACTCAATATATAAATGCCACCCGCATATCTTTCTCCCTCCACCTCCCTGCTTTTATTACTAATATCATTATTTACATTTCTGTCATTTCAGTTTTGATATCTATTTTCTAAGAAGTCTCTTGTGAAGAACCCTTAGTGTATGGGATCTAATTGACGGTAAAATGGACCCCTTCTTGTCAAGGTTTAGATTACACCCATAAAAATATTGAAACAATGTTGAAAAGTCTCCTTTATGTACTTCATTATTGACTACAATAGTAACCAGAGTTAATTTGCTGTGGATAAATAGCCCCTGTTTTCAATTTCTTCTTTGGATGACCCCATTATACAGTGTCTGGAATCACCTGGTCTAAAGCCCCTGACACACTGTACAACATTACCATGGCTGACTTCCTGTTTCCAGTACAGCCCTACGTGATGACGTGTTTGTGTACCACGTGGCCTTTGTTTACAAACCCCATGATGAGTGATTAACTTCCGGTCATTTTGATGGTTGACTGCATCCACAGAAATACTTACAACATTTGTGTTTTATATAGGATCCTAGTTTGGGCTACAGCCCATCTTAAGTTAGGTTGACTCCTAAGTTGGGCTCCAACATTGCCATGTGTTTAGTTTTCTCCAAAATGGCAACCAACAGGTGCTTAAATGTAAGGTCACGCACTGCGGAGTCTGTATTCACCAGGCCAAAAATAATAAAACATATACCCTTTAATCACTTATAACTCACCCTTACTTAAATTTGTTCTTTTTGAGGTCAAATTTTACTGTGTGTAGTCAAAGTTGGGGTTTGGGGCACATTTCAACAGATTATATCATATCAGGCCAGAACCTCACTGTCATATAACATGACATACATAGCAACAGCACTCAGAGAGCACACACGTCCACAAAGGCCCAACAACTTCACTATATTGCTTATGATTGCAATGATAAAAATCATTTCAAAAATCCTGGGTCAAGAAATGGATGCAGATCATTCCCAAAATTAAATCAGTTCTATGCTAGACCAAGACCCTCTTACTATGTAAATTTGGAGTAAATTTGTGTAGTAGTTATGCTCCTGGCCATTTCGCAACTCTGGCCGTTTCAAAATGGCCAAATAATTTATCTGGCTATTTCAAAATCTCCCTTGGTTTTGAAATGGCCTGGTCATTTAGAAACTTATTTGAACTAAGTCAGCAAAGCTGTTTTCTTTGATATTCATATTTGTTTACCATTGGTTTTAATAATTTCTTAATTGTTTTGTACCTTTTAATTGGATGTAGCTCTGTTGTTGCAACATGCCTAACACATTGATTAGTTTATGTTTTGTTTGCAGCAGAAGTTAAATACGATAAAAAGATTATTTTTATAAGTTAGAATATAATCCAGTATGAAAGGAATGACCATTGTGTTGCTTCAATAAGTGACCATTAGGTAATTAGTAAAATGACTAGCTATAAATAAGTAAAAGTAGAAATCTTAACTTAGATTAATCTTGTTTACAAACAAACAGAATCCAACGATCGGTAAAGTTTTGTTAAGTCACATTTTAAGTAACGAAATTGCTAAGCAGAGATTTATTACAGTATATGATACTTAATAGAGCCATGTTGAACTATTTTCAGTTGAAAGTGATTAAATATATCGAGTGGCTTTTGTGCTAATAATTCAAGAATTATCATGAGTTGCAAGGAGAGAACATTGACTTGAAAAAAAGAGTCTTGTCTTAAAGTGTTGGGCCAATCAGAATGTCGATTATCAGGCAGGCCAGTTATAAACATAAGAATTCATTTGCATGGGTGATTCAAAGGAGTGAATATTTTTTACCTCTATAAGTCATTCATTTTATTGTCTATTTTATGGATCTTGTTTACTTAACTTTTTACCCCTGCATCCTTTGTGTGTCCTAATCTAACATGCCTAATAGACGCATAGATATAACTATAAAACACTAGTAGAGTGCAGACCTCCACCAGGGTATATTTTTTTGTATCCAGAGTATGATTCGGATCTGTCCCAAAATGTAATTACCCCTTCTTTTTGCCAGGTCTTATTTACATTATAACTTTCATAAAGAATCATTTGTTAAGTTTGGAGTTATCTTTAACACACAAACAAACATACAGATAAACAGACAAAGGAACACACCCAAGAAACGTAACCCCTTGTAGAGGTAACAGACAATACTGTGTGACCCATTTTATGTTACATTTCAGAATGTTGTTGGAACATCTCCAGTCAAAAACACAAGAAAGTAGCTACCAGTTATAGGTAAATAGTGCTTGCCTGATTTTAATCAAATTTGCCAAATAATCTCCAGGCTCCCGAATCCGTTGTTGTGGATTGAACCAACCTCTTGACAACATGTGGGAAATACTGTTGACCTGTTCCGACATTACTGTAGCTGTTAGAAAGTACATAAAACGCCATCAATAACTTAGCTACACCTGTCCATATGGTTGTATCTGTATTTGTATTCTGCTTCACCATCTCTTCCTTTTTGTGTAGTACACGTTGAAGTGCAAGCCACCCTAAATATCCGTCTTGCCCCCGCTCCCTTCATTCCTCGGGCATGTTTATTCCTGTGCAGCTCGCAGAAGTCTCATGGAACATTTTTTCAAACCATTTTTAAAATGCGATCCCAGATGCAAAACAGTTTCTGAATTGTGTCAAATGCTGACAAAGACGTCCAACCAAAATGCAACTTACAGTGAAGACGTACTAATGGGGCTGTTCCATTTCTGCAATGTATCGTAAACTTTGCTGTCGATTGTGAAAATCCACAATTCAGGAAATAATTTACGATAGGTTTAAGATGGGTCCAGGACGTGTTCCTGATGTACAAGATATTTTCCCGATAGCTTACCAATTGGCGTTGCCATTGCCTCAAACATTCTTCTGACAGGTTTGCAATAGTTTCCTGATCCATCCGATTGGTTTATGACTGTCTTAAGACAGGTTTAAACAGATAGGTTTACGATTGCTCTAAAATCTAAAAGATTGCTCTACGACTGCAGAATAGGTTTAAGATTGCTGTAAGATAAAAAAAAAGATGACAATATGATTCGTTTATGATTTTATAAATCTGGTACTGGATATGGTACTGGGAAAGGTTTGCGATAATTTCAAACAGTTCAAAATTCTCGTAAGCAGTTCCCGGTGGACTTCCGAGGGCAGTAATCACATACCTGAGGATGTGTGTGTCTGATGGTTTTAAGATCATTCCGATTGAAAAGATTTACCTCCCGTTCCCAGTATACTAGAGATCCCGTCTAATAACTCACCAGCACTGAAGTTGACTAGTGTATCTAGGCCTTATAACCTGTCAAGGTTTGACAATTCTTGAAGTAGTGAAATGCGTGCCACTTTGGAAATTTGTTTTGGATTCATTGGTAAGTAAACATGAAGACAGTGAAAAAACACCTACTTCACTTATATCATTCAAATTATGATAAATAATAAAATATTTACACATAAATAATGGACACATGATTTTTCTACACAGAAGAAAGGAAACTCAAGTTTCTCTGAAAAAAATATATATACCAGGACTGACTTGTCTTCTTTCTTGCAAAACTAATTCTGACAGCCTTAACAGGTAAAAGTAACAAATGAAGTAATTCAAAGTTCATATTCACTCAGTATATAAAATGACCACAGTATACTCGACACTCTCCATCCAGTATAGTAACAAATGAAAAATAAGGTGCAAAACATTATTATGTACTTAATTTCATTAATGGTTAGTTTCTTTGATGTCGATTTGCCAATCACTATAAAAATATTTTTCTTAATTGAATTTTGCCTGTACTATTGGGTGATCAGTGAAGGGACCTATGAATAAACAAAGTGAACAGATACTGGTGGTAAACCTGCAGTGATCTCCTGAATTGACTATATTGATATTTTAACACTTCTTATATTATTATGTGACCTGGAAATCAACTGGTATTACTGTCATAACAACATAAAAGGACGTAAAATGAGCTTGTTTCAACAATTGGTATCTTTTGCTTTTGATCATATGCCAAACTACACTTAAAATTACATGCATTGTTAAAAGGATTTAAAGACAGTACAAAACTGCATCGCTTTCGGCATGAAAATTAGAAAAAAAGAAGAAATGGGAGAAATTAAAGGAATAGACAGTTGATAACATCAGCCAAAATTGGAAACAGTTTGAGAAATAGGTGAACGCAGCACTCAAAGTGCAAATTTTGAAATGTTCAAAGATTTTTCATTTCTCTTCCCATCGCTCCTTAAGACCTCCGCCTCCATGGTTACTGATTTAAGGAAGTGGAAAGAAAGATCAAAATTTATTTTCATAATTTTATAAGGTCAGGGGACTTTAGGGAGAAGTTGCATCTTGTCTGTATATGTCACACAACCTCTTTCCCAGTTCCTCTGTGTAATGTTACATTTCATGTTATTGATCATCCCATTTCTTTAAGTTTGCTCCTGTGACTGGCCCTCTCCTCCTGTCTACTTCTGTAATGGATATGTTACATGCCATTTTGACCCCATCAGCCGTTTTAAACGGCAGCCCGCCGTTTAAAACGGCAACCCGCCATTTAAAACGGCGGGCTGCCATTTTAAACGGCTCAGCCAACTAGATGATAGAACTTTTCCATACTTTAATAGATATTATGCACCAATGACACATATGAATCAACTGACTTCTGTATGCCACCCAGCTATATTTATAGAGAATAGGCATTCAACTGATTGACGTAATTGCAATTAATAGTTCTACTTTGTACATTACTTGTTCATACACATTAGCCTTTGATTTAGGTTCCTCTTAGGATAACACTCAATGCTCAGGTGTATGAAGTTTTGTTGCTCAGGTATTTGAAGTTTGGCTACTCAGGTAAGTTGTGTACATACTCTGGTGTTTGAAGTATACATACTCTGGTGTTTGAAGTATGCCTACTCTGGTGTTTGAAATTCTTCCTTTTGAAAACTGACCTATGATTTGTACATCAAAGGGGTAAATCATATAAACTGATTATTTTTCCCTGTGAACTAATCACCAGAAAAAGGCATGGCTTCAACAAAATCCATCCATTAAATCCAGCCTACATACTAGACAATACAGTAGAAAATAATCCTACATGTATGAATAGCTTTCCACAGACAAGTGTTTTCCTAACAGTGTGGAAGTCATCCCTATTTTGGTGATTTGTTAGCCATTATTTAGGTGATTACTTAATTGGATTTGTACCCTATTGTTAGGATATCACAAAATTAGCTTTGACTGAAACAATTGGCTTGTGGAAGTCATCCCTATATTGTTTATTGGTTTGCAATTATTTAAGTGATCACTCACTTGTCCCTATTGTTGGGGTATCACAAAATTAACTTTGACTGAAACAATTAACTTGGTAGTGTTAAAGCTATTTGAATACTTGTTGAAAATTCATAATCACAAAATAATTATATTGCTATTTAATATTTCACTTCTTTAAGTATATAAGCTTAAAACAATTCATGAAACTTTAAAATTATTTCCTACAAAAGACAAAAAAAATACCCATCACCTAACAAAACAGTTACAGCTAGACAAAAAAAAAGTTTAAAATGGCTGGGTCTCATAATTACTATATAATTATATTCCTATTTAATATTACACTTCTTTAAGTATATAAGCTTGAATGGAGGGAAATTAAAACAATTCATGAAACTTTAAAATTATTTCCTATAGAAGACAAAAAAATACCAATCACCTAACAAAACAGTCATTGCTAGACAAAAAAGTTTAAAATGGCTGGGACCTGAAATCCGCCATTTTAAACGGCTCAGCCATTTACAACCCCTTACTTAAACCTTGTGGATGTAAATGGCAGGGCCTGCCGTTTAAAACGGCGGACCCCGCCGTTTAAAACGGCTTGGGGGTCAAAACGGCAGTGAACAGATATACTTGAACAGAAAGGGAGTTAAATTTTCACACGGAAGAACAGAAGACAGGATAATTGTTTGATTGTTTTCAGAGGAAAGGGCAGGGTGGTCGGAATCTAAGCTGGCGACAGGATATAACTTGGAGAGTTTTAGACAATTTTTTTCCTTGGCCATGGGACATTGTGGGATGGGCCTTTAACTTGATGCAGGTATCATAAAGGTTTTTAAAACAATTTTTAAGATCTTGACTGTTTTTATTCACATGTTAAGATTTGCGGCCGAACCAAAGATCCTAAATTTGGCTCACACCAATCTCAAGATTGCTATAGGATGTTGAAGTTGTCTGACAACAGCAGCCTTGTGCAAGATAAGTGGCACACACCATCACCGATGGATCATAAAAGCAACTCCCTCTTAAGTGTTTGCTACCTTGATGTTGCTTATATCAAATCATTACAGCAGCTTTAAAAATGGATAAGACCTACACAGTTTTAATACAATTTGGCTATACGATATGCCTGAAGTGCCTCCCAACTTCTACAATTCGACTTAATGAGATTAAGATAAGTCGGCTTAAAGATACTGATCTTTGGGGTTAGGATGCAAAGTTGATGATTTTTTATAAATATCAAACATTAACACCTTCATAATTTTGCTTTCCAACATATACATTTGGGAAACATTTTGTCCCCACTTCAAAGTCGGGAAGGTTCAGTACCAAAGTCGTGAATGTGGGACCCGCTCTTTACAGAGAGTAAGCTATACCCAAAGATAAATTCACACTTTCATGCAACATTTTGAGAAGGTTGAACTGTCACAGTCATAAGTCAAACTTAGCATTTTAAATCCCTTTCAACAGTTAAGGTCGTATCAGGGAAAGCCTTTTTGACATCTCACTTGTAGTCACAAGATAGATTCGAACTAACAACCACAGAGGTGAGAGATAAGTGACCGAATGATAAACTCATTAACCACTTGTCTGTTGATGTCTCCTGAATTACTGCATTTACAGAACGGGGAAGTGAGACTGTGGTTATTAATACCTCATTCACACTACAGGTGGTATCAACCGAGGTAACCCAAATTTGGTGCAACGTTCCTGTCCTTGGATCACCGTCTGACGTCCGTATGTGACTTTTTGAGTCAGTGGAGAAACCATCCATTACCTTGTGCATCCTATGCAAGTTTTGAAAAGTTTCAAATTTCCACCTCAGATTTTGATACTGTGAGCATGCACAGACGATTTATCGTATGTGCATATGAATTTCTCACTACAGTAACCTAAGGTGTGGTCCACGGTGTACATAAGGTTGTGATTTGGTTGTCTTTCGGTGGAATACAGGTGACATTAGGTCAGTTAAGGTATTGGTCGTTTCGCCACATGTTTGTCCGACGGCTACTGAAGGCGAGTTGAGGTTGATGATTGCTTCTCGGTGACCAACGTTTGTAGTACTGTCATGCTACTGTTCTCCCCAAAGGGAAGGGGAGAGGGTGGGAAGGGGGCCAGGGTGTTGCAATCACACCTGTTTGTCCACTTGAATAACTTGATAACCATACACGTGATTGGGGTCATATTTTGACTAGAAGGTGGAGTCAGTCCATGGCTAAAGTCCTCTGCAAAGATGATCCAGATTTGGATCCGGGATCTAGCCTTTTTGTGATTAATTAGCAATTTTTACAAGTATAACTCCAAAACTTATCATCAGAACAGGATCACATTTTCACACAATGTGGCGTCTACCAGTGGCTAGGTCCTGCTCAGAGATTATCTAATCTGGGAATTGTTTTTGTGATTTTTTGGCAATAATTGCATGCTCTGCTTAGAAGGTATTGATCGTCCCAAGGTCAGATTTTCACACAAGGTGGTCTCGACCCGTGGCTTGGTCCTCTTCATGATCCTAAACCATATCTGAATCAAAACTCCAGAATTGGGTAACACTACCTTTGTGCTGGGGTTAACAAGTGCATTCTTATTCACTGCTTGTTTCAGCAAACAATACCTTTCACTGTTCTATGAAATTTAACCTGTACAGGATATTTAAAGTGTCTTGCTTGGGATGACTTAAGTGATTCCTAGTTCTATAAAGCGAAGATACTCTGAATTATGTAGAGTATAATTACTCAACTGTATTAAGTGGTGTTAAAACATGTATCAGCATTCTGTTTAAACAAGAAGTGGTCAACTAAACCTCTTAGTCTCAGAACAGTTCATTTTGTCCATTGGTACCCCTCCTATTTGACTTATTTGTTCAGGCTAATTGGATTTTGTTGATCCAGTCATTCCTAATGAACAATATTGGGAGGAGTGTTGTTTCTCCCATTAGAAGGATACAGCAATAATTTTATCAATTACTGCAGAAAAATATTGATATACTCAGTTTTGACAAGGAGATCAATAAGCCATTAAACTTTGACACTTTGGTTATTCAGATGGATTGAGTTTGTTTGGACTTCTTGTCAAAACACCTTTGACTTTTCAGAGGGACTTTGATGCAGGCTGGTTTCCAAAATAATGGATAACCAATGACTCAGACGTTGCGTGAGTTAATGTAATTTGTACAAAAGATCAATGTGTGCAACAGTGCTGGGATAAATTTGGTTAATGCGTACTTAAAATTGCCATATAAATTTATATATATTGGTAAAATACGTGTTTATATTTATGTTCATGCATTTTTTTATGATCTATGAAACATATAGGCAGAATGCTGTCTTTTCTATGTGTTCTTCTTTGGTATTTTGTTACCACTCTGAAAATAAAAGATAAGCATAACAAGCATGTCAAGCATAACAATGGAGTTTAAATACAGATTATGAAAGTGAAAACAAGGGAAATATCACATTTTAAGAAATGTGTCAAGTTCATTATGGCTAACTTTACAACATTCAGCACAAGTATATTTTAAATATTTTAAAACATGGTGTAATGCAATGACCTATTATGACAAATGTAATTCATTTTAACATAAACTGAGTTATAATCGTGTTACATAGAATGGTGTAAAATTTAATTAAATTAATTATGTGAATTATGTTTTTTAAAGGTTAATACTGTTATACACTTTCACCAAATTTGAGTTCGACATAATATTAGGAATTATTTAATATGCATTTAGTTAACCCAGTATATTTTTGATACCAAAAGCCAGAGCTCATGCTCAGTTATTTTTCCTCCAAGACATTAAAAATGTAATGTACTACATATACTTTTGTGTTAACGTATCTTCAACAATGTGTCTGTGAGCTTCAACAATGTGTCTGTGAGAATCACAAACGTTGTTCAAATATGAAACATCGGATTCCACATTCTCCAAAAAATTATTAAATTGCCAGGCTACCCCCCCCCCCCCCATGACGTCATAATCACGTGTTAGCATGCAGCTACCCTAGATTTGTTTTGTGCCAATATGGACGGATGTATCAATTGATGTGAATTGTTATAATATCTATTACAAGAATGTCAAGAATTAGAAGAACCAACAGATTTCAAATACTCTGAAAGGGAAAAACATCTGCGTGTTAGAATGTTCCAAGTCAATATTGGGATTTCCAATTGAGACTGTCGGTTATTAAACCTGTTATTGAAATGATGATTTGAAAGTATCTGAGAGTTTTCCCCCATTGGAAAGAAAAGTCTGTTGTTTTCTTATAAAATATCTTAAATATAGCTTTATAATCAGATCTAAGGATATGTGTACTCCATGATTTTGCCCCGCTCATTTGTCTAAATACAATTGGCTGGAGGCTATTACACGAGGAATGCATTGAAATAATAAAAGGCCATTGGGAACCAGCTTTTAGTTAACATAATAATCGCAAAGGGGGCGCTTAAGATGTTTTCTTCATGGATTAGCTTGGAATGGTATTAAATAAGGATTTAGATTATACTGTGTGCTAGCATTTTTTATTTCTTTTGTTATTATTTTCATAAGAGAGAAAGTCATGATCACTGGTGTAAAAGAGTTCAATTATGGTCATAAAATATCCAGGGATTTTACTTATATATAGAAGATCGGCTAGACATATGTGTACATACATGTGTGTATGTGTAACATTATAACGACTAAAAGTAACAGACAAAAGTTGGGTTTCCAAAATTCTAAGTATGGAAAATGAACCTATTATTTTATTTTATTTCCCTTATGTTTCACTTTATTCTTTGTCCAATCTGTATATTAAAATAGTTTAGTTGTAAAGGTATATTTAAAAATACAGTAACTCCCTACCATTATTATTGAGAGGCCTCAATAGTTGAGTGGCGAAGAAGTTTGGCATTTAATCATTTGGTTCTCACCTGTGCTATTATGGGTTCGAGTCCAGATCATGGCAACACTTGGTACACACTAAACACCTGCCCTGAAATAGCTATAGTTATTCAAAACGGGATGTCAAACCACAACTTTGATCTTTTGCCCCTTATGATATTAAGATTTGTGCTGGATTTTACTCCGCTTTCATATCCAATATATCTGATCATGTAATTATGCATCATGGTCTGGTCACAATAGTAAATTTGATTGTGGAGAAAAAACATGCCACTTAAACTGTAAATAGTTTTTAAAGCGCATGCTCTCGTGATGCTCGCGCTTCCAGAGATCACTTTTTTTTGTCTTTGGACTTTTATGAATTGAGGCGTAGTGTTATGAGTGCTTGTCTCTTCATTGAAGTTAAGTGGCAATGAGCTACATTAGTACTGGGATAGGTGACCGCCTCAGTGCACTACTCGTGTCTCTGATGGCTATGCGGCTTGAGCTAGTGGACTGAAACCCCTTTCAGCCTTGTTATCTACAGCAAATGAAAGACCTGTTTTTGTGCAACAAGGAAAGTAGTGGGAAAGAAATAATAGGTCCAGACAGATGTCAGTACAGTATTTGTAAGGATGTGTATCCTTTACCTATGTGCGGAAAGCATTTTGACATGGGGCCATTGTCAGCATATCTGTCAGTCAGACCATGGAAGCCAGCATTTACCCAATGGCTTTTTGGCCAGCAGAGGCGATATCAGTCCGATATTGGTAAGTCACCATAAAGAATGGTAATCACATTTATAGTTTGAGCCATTCAGACTGCAGCATGTAGTTATAAAAACATGGCTAGAAATGGCAATGATTTAAAAAGTTGGTACTTAATTGAGGAAATGAACGACCAGTCATTGTTTACATGACAAATAGCATCATCAGTCAAGTGAGTTGGCAAACATTGGTCCGACAGTGGATAACTATCTGGAAGGAAGAGAAAACTATTATCGGGATCACCTTCAATAAAATCCAGAAAGGTTGCTGTGGCTAGTCCTGTTGAAAAAAGTCAGGAAATTTGGTAAAGCAGGCTTGTTTCTGGTGAAAAGATACGACTTACACCCAAAAAGATCAGTCTTAAATCAAAAGGATAAATCTTACAACCCACTCCAAAGTTTGACGACTAATGAAGATAAATCGCAGCAATTAGCCATGACAACTCTTGACTGTACAAGTTGTCGTCTCTTGGCTCCATTTTACAACAAACTGGACAAGATGAATAAAAGTAGCTAAAACATAAGTTAAAGATAAAATAAAACAAAAGAGACAAAAAGATCAGTGCAAAACAAAGCCATTGGAAAGAACTGAGCCTTCTTTTGCTTATAAAAAGTTGTACCATTTAGACTTAAAATTGTCAATCTGTACCTTATGAATGGCAATTAACATGTAAAATAATCCATTTTTATTCATACATTACTGAATGTATATAAAAAAAACCCTATCAACTAGTATGCTTTCAGAATGAGTAAAAATACTTTTAATCCTCCTTTATTTTTCCCATTTTAAGTCAGATACAACAAAATTAATGAATTGGTGTATACTGTTTTGGGAAGTCTCCTAACACCCGGGCTAGAACTAGCACATTAAAAATTGACGAAGGTGAAAGGATATTTAATTTGATCTTTTAGTCTGTTCCATCTCTCGCAACCGGAAGTGCGTTAGAAGTGACACCCGCAATTCGCCCCCAAGTCCTAAAAGGGGTCAGTGGGAATTTTGCAGAATTTAATTACTGTTAGGAAATTGGCACTCAGAGGGTAGTTAGGTAGTAGTGGGGATTGAAGTCTGCTCCACAAGGGGGTACAAGTTAGAAGGTTTGGTTTGCAGAGATGTGTCCTTTTACACTAGGTGTTATTCCAATTATGAGGCAGGTGATAGATCTGTCTCTGCTAAAGGAAGAGAAAGTGTAATCTTTTTGGGAGAGGAAAAAAAAGGTTCTCATAAGCTTGGACTATAACTTTAAGTCCCCTCTAAAATCTACTAGAGATGGTTTCTTATAGTTTTTGCCACATACGTTTTGCTTTATACATGTAGAATTGATAATAATAATAAAGAACAATATTTTTTCCATATATTGTAGTCAAAGTTGTGTTGATATATACAGCCAAGTATGTCGGATACAGCAGGCCTCAATAGAAAGTTAATGTGTGAAAAGCCCACATGGTATATATTTTAGAGAGGTACGTGGATGCCCTAATGTAGATGGTTAACGAAGCTGGTTAATTTACTCTATGGTGGTGACATAATCTAAATTTGGCTTTATGTGAACATCATAATGAGAAAAAAGTAAAAATACAAGGTTGAAAAAGTCTTTCGGTCTATGTGCGTGAGCTGCACAGCCATCAGAGACACGAGTAGTGCACTAGAATTTATGAAAGTCTGGCAGCATAAAGAAATCCCAACTCAGACACATCCCACAGCTGGTCTAGAACTCACACAGTGGTCACCCATCCAAGTACTAATGTAGCCCACTGATGCTTAACTTCAGTGAGCAAATACTCATCACACTGCGCCACAATTCATTAAATTCCGGTGACGAAAAAAAGTGATTCCTAGAAGCGCGAGACTGACTAGAGTTTGCGCTGTACATAGCCAAGACATATACTCTATGAATGAAAACACATATAGATAAAAAAAAACAAATTAAAGCAAATGTAAAAGTTTATAGCTTACTTAAAAAAATAAATGTATTAATATGGTACAAGCTGGTTCACCAAATGCCAGAAAAAGATGTCCTGAGCTGTGTCCCAGCCAGACCGGTAATGATCCATCCACTCAACAGATGGCTTTAGTATTCCGTGAACTCGCTAGGCGTCTGATGATGTCACTTCCTCTTTTCACTAAGCCAGCAAAGAAAGTCTCTGGTAATGAGGTATTATGTGACTTCCAGTGACAGGCTGAGGGAATCTGGTGTAAGGACACTCCTCCTTGAAAGGCCTTAGACGCAGAAAAACCTCTAACATCATGAGCTTTGACCTAGTGCAAGATCATTGGTTCTAGATCAAATAGTTAATGGCAAAGAATCACTGTTTGACCCAAGAAGAAATGGTGGAAGGGGATCCAAAATTTTTCTTGGAGGAAACAAGCTCCTTGTTTTTAGGTCCTGAGTTTTGTCCAGATAATACCCGATAGCTCTGTCCGACCTGAGAGGTCATTCTAGGGTAGGGGCAAGCTAGAATTGCCACTGGGTTCACACTCTCAGGTCCAAGCTAGCTAACTGATTCTTAGATAAGAAGCTAGGAGAGGGATAGAAAGACACCTGAAACAAGCCTATCTGATGTTTACTTTTCTTGAGCCAAGCATGAATTTCACGTCTGTGTTTACCTGAACCAAGAACCAGAAAAAAAAAACTATTTTGAAAGTGCTTAAGGGAAGCACTTTTTGGAGGCTCAAAAGGAGGCTTGGTAAGCTGGTGCAGAACAAAAGAAAAGTTCCAACATGTGCTAACCTTACGACACTGAGGTCTATTCATGTGGAAACTGTCCAACAGTCTATTAAGATTTACATCTCAACTGATACTAAGACTGGAGTTACCAATCTAGTTGGCAACAGCTGATCTATAGCCATCAATGGTATAGGGATGTAGCTTCCGCTCCTTGCAAAAGTGAAGAAGTCTTAAACCTGCTTTATAGAATGTGAAGTGAAGTCCAACTTACTTGACTCGCACCATCTGACTAAACCGGTCTACTTTGCTTAAAAGACAGCTCGGTCTAAGCTTCTTTAGGATCCTCAATTCTTGCTGCAACCTAGTCAGAGAGCCCATTCTTTGATAGTGGTGGGTCTAGGAGCCAAGCATATAGACCCTGATTCAGGAGGTCCCTGTGAAAGCTCGTATTGCATGTTTGATACAACAGGTTGTCCTGGAAGGGAAGTTATAGAGGGAACTGGGATGTTAGCGTATAGGAGTCACAAAACCAGTGCATGTTGGGCCAACCTGGGGCTAGTAGAATCACCCTTTGGTAATTCTGACACAAGATCTTGCTGATCACTGCCCAGAAGGGAAATAGGGAGAAGTGCACAAATGTCCAAATCTTCCCACGACAGGCTGAGTGCATCCACGGTAGAAGCCACTTGATCTAGGACTGGAGATACAAACTGAGGCAGTTTGTTGTACTTAATGGCAAACAAGCCTTATGATGGTGCTGTTGGCGCGAAGTACCGATCTGGGCGATCTCGAGATTTTTACTTGCGTCATCTAAAGATCGCATGCCCATCTCGAGATTGCTCAAACAATCTTGAGACGGAGCTGCTACTAATCCATATGTATTGTACCAAGGGATGGTTATTAGTTAATCAGTTTCAAACAGGGAAGCCACTTTTAATCCAATTGGGTCATATCAATTATGGGTGGCTATCCCTGTCTCTTTAAGTGAATAGAAGAGAGAGGCCACAACTAATCCAATTATACTGTTACAATGAACGGGGGATTAGAGGCAATGGAGTGAATCAATTGCAAATAGAGAAGCCACATGTAATCCAATTAGCTTGTTACAATAAGGGGGTTAATCAGGGGTTATTAAGTGAATTAACTGCAAAGAGAGAAGCCACAGACAATATTCAACAACAAAGTACTTGTTGAACTGATCTGATATACTGATATATGTTTATAATATGTTCGCAATATATAATATGTTTAATGTTCTGTAGTATGTCTATTTACTGTTTTAATGTCTTAATATCCATTTTTGTACAAACCTGTTTTATATTCCCTCAAATCTCATAATAAAGTGTGTTGTAAATATCAGCCAATCATTGACCACTTCAAAAATAAACACAGCCAATCAAATCAAGATTCTGTGATAGAAATCATTGTGAGTTGGAACAGCTCCATCTCGAGATTGCTTGAGTAATCTCGAGATGGGCGCGCAATCTTTTGATGACGAGATTGCCCAGGTGAAATCTTGAGATCGCGCAAATCTGTACTTCGTGCCCAACAGTGCCACCAGTTGCAGACCTGGTTGAAGACTTCTGGAAGAAGGGACCACTCCATTTGAATCACCTGCCTGTGAGATGAAAAATTGTCTGCGATCACATTCAAGTGACCTGAAATATGACTGAACCAAGGGAGGATTCTCTACAGGAGGGCACAAAGAGAGCCTGATCTCATCCCCTCCTTGTTATGTATGAGACAACGACTGTGGTGTTCTCTATAACAATAAGTGTCATCTAGCCCCAACACAAGTGCTTGAACTTTCTCGGGGCCAGAACTGTCTTTACTTCCAAGAACTTTATGTACAATTAGCTTTCTGGGAGTGACCAATGACCTTTTGAGGTGAAATCTCCTCACTGAGCACCGCAACCATTATTTGATGTCTCTGCAACATTTGCAGAATCTGACGAAGTGAGTGCAAAGCTGACCTTGAAGTATGCTGTTTTTTCTGTTGCCAGCATCTCAAGTGTGGACTAAGCCACTTGAGAGACCTGGGAACAAAATAACCTTTTCCAGAGAATCGGGCACATGCCGAATGTTCTTGCGATGCTATTAGATTAGTCGCATGAAGAAGATGGCCTAAAAGGACTTGCTTCTCTGTGGCTGTGAAAAGATTGATCAGGGACATAAGTTGACTGCAACATGTCCTTGATAACAGAAAAATTTTCTTAGAAACAAGGGCCTTCCACCTTTCTGTGATGGGCCTGACTATTCCCTGTGGCAGGTTGCATTGGCAGCCTACAAAGTTGAAGATTTGTTGTGGTTCCATTTCTAAATTCTTTTCATTCACCTAACAAACTAGTTCTTGTCTAATAAGGCTAGTAGGGTCTGGTTATCCTTCAACACAGCTCTTATTAACCAGCTGTCTAGCTACTAGCGCATTCTTGTACCCTTTGCTAGAGCCAGAAGTTTAACCTTAACCAGAATGGTGTCTTCCATTGGAGCTGTAGAAAAGTTGACGGGAAGAGCTGGATTAGAAAATCTCTCCTTGGTAAAAGATTAACATGAACAGTTGAAATTTATATTGTATTAGTAAGCTGTAATGTATTCCATCAATTAAGTCATAGTCGAGACTGAGTTGAGTGTTGTTAGTGTTTCATAAGATCCAGAAACATGTCCATCAGTAATGCAAAGGTCTATTTGTTCAAATTCCTACAAAACCAGTCTTCTTGGGGTAAGTCAACTGAGATTTTACCAACAGGCCAACTCCTCTTTCCAGTCCATGCAATGTTGTTCCTAGACTGGGCAGTATACTCATGGTCTGGGAAAAAAGACCAGTTCATAACTTCATGCATGACCGGATGCCATGAACAGTCTCTCCACACTTTGGTCACCTCCAATCAAACAGACTTGTTATTGGGGATCATCCTCTGAACCGGAAGACAAGTACTCTGGTAGCTGGATGCAGCTGGATGATTGGGTAAATGTTGGTTCTGGGTCAGGATGGTGTTCTAGGTAGAGAAAGAAGACCCATTGACTGGACCTGCTACCTGAAAGGGCAAGACTCTTGATTATCCACAGGCAGACCTGCTACCGGAAAGGGCAAGACTCTTGATTATCCACAGGCAAGTTAGTTTCCATATTCAAGTCCTAATCCAGGCTTTGGGCCTATCCAGCCGGGTCGGAAGCAGTCTGATGATGAATGAAAGGTGAAGATATCACCCCAACCGTGAATAACCTTGACCCGGGTTAAACCTTAATGGGATTGTGTGACAACGGTTAGAACCAACTGTTTAAATGGGCTTCCAATCTAGCAAATCTGGTTGACCACTCATCCTCAAGTCAGCAATTTTGTGTGAACTGAGGATATGACAACTGAGATCATACAAGGTAAAGTGACAGAATATTCCACAGATTGGTTTAAGTCCACTGGGTTGATAACAGTAAGGGAATAAGGGTTTACCAGTTTATCTGCCTTCTGTTCCTTTTCCTTGCACATCTTCTTGGATGGTTTTGCCAACTTTTGATGCTGGTATCATGTCAGAAGCAAACAAGCAGGACCATCTCCCTGGCATAACACAAAAGGGTCACTCCAGATCCCTTGTTGCTGCAGCACATCTGCCATGACTGTCAAAGCTAGCCATTATGTGTCCACACGAGCCTTTACTTTTGTCCAGAATAGCCTCTCCCCCCTCCATAGTCATCTCCCATATCAGATGCTAACAGGCAGATACTTTCTTGTAATTGGACAATCCTTATTTGGACTTTGGCATCTGAGAGGATATCTGTATCAAGCAGGGGGTTTTTCAAATGCTTCATCGTTTATATTAGATATGTAGAGATCCTTCATTTCACAGAGCCTGGAGAGATCATATAAAAGTTATTTTCAAAAATGCCTTTTTGAAGAACTGATTGCTTAAATTTTGAGAATCTGATATAACATCCATATAGTCCACATTTCTCTTATGTAGAGAGGTATGGTGGAACTTAATAGCTTCTCATAAATTTGTCACTTTATAGTATGGATGGTAGTTTTATAAATGAGCCAATTTTAGAAATGGCAGTGAAAAACTACAAGTACAGGAGTACTGGGGAGTTTACATTTTTTGTCATAAACTGTTTATACTTTGTGGCTTTACCAAACAAGTAATTTACAGTAGTCCAACTAACTACTCACAAATATATGTCACTTGTTTAGAGTGTGCTGCAATAGGTTGCCACAATGGGTACAGCTTAATATGGATTTTTTTAAAAGATGAGATTTGCATAACTTGGCTAAAAGAAACCAGAGTGATGTTTTTAGGTGTCAGACCCAATAAAAATGGAGATTTGGCAAGGTAACATTGCAACCTGTGACTGACCAACATAGTCTTGTATGTTAGGAATTTAAGGTTACCTTAAACAGGTTAAATTCTAAACGCCATCTACACCTCCATGTCAAATTTGGTTGCAGCTAAGAGAAATCAAACTTGTAACTGAAGCCTGTTGCTTCACAACACTTTTGACAGAAAATGTCACATTAGGACAGGTCCCCTTGCGCTGCCAAGAGTCTGATTCCAAAAATGGAAAGTTTAATTTCCTAGAAAACATGGTTGACTTTGGAAATGAAATGCACATGAACAGATTTCATTAATTACTGAAGAATTTCGTTAACATACACTTATAGTAATTTTATATTTATTAGCTGTAAATGCAGTCTATTTGACAAACAATGCCAATTTATGAGTACAAAATTTTAAATTATAAAACACGGGATACATTTTGTTACAAAAAAAAAGAGAAATAAATACAACACATGAAAGTTGCTTTATATTATAAAACATTACCTATGATACATGTTACCACTTTTGATATATTAACTTCCCAATTCAAAAGTGATACAATAAAAGTTATAAGATCTGCACACAAGACAATTACTGTGCAAAGTGTAAAGTGAACTTGTGAATGTACAAGACCCTACCCTTGACTGCGGTGATTATAAATTGAAAATTTGTTGCCAATATTATATATTATATTTTCCATTATATAAATATAATATAAGCTTCAAAAAGTACAGTCAAGTTATACACTCTTCTCATCAATCAAGCCTCACAAATGCTCCTTCACTCCACCCCATTACAAGCTTCATGTCCCAAACAGTCCATTAATAATAACACCTTTGATAACTCAATGTGTCTCTGATTATAACAAAACTAACCATCCAAAATTAATCTTTGCATTCTGTGATCTTTTTTTTACTTTTTTGTGTATACTGTTCACATTTCTGTGTACCATCTATGAAGGTTAAAACAGTTAGCCATACAAACTGAATATTAAGTTACCTGAGCATTAGCATGCACTAATGCTGGGACGATGTTTGCAAACTTCGGTATTATCGCTCGCTGGCACATTGTCGATCAATGATCGGTAAAATTTAAATACAACCGATAGTTGCTAAACTTATTTCTTTGTAGGCATTTTGACATAATAAAATCATATTTTGCCATAATATTGTACATTCACCAGTTAAAATTACAAAATCAGCCGTAAATGCAAAATATATAAAGTAAACGGGAAACACCTTTGGGGATTTCCCACTGTTGTCAAGGTGATCATAAAATTAGCCAATCGCAAGTGAGGATACATAAAACATGATATGGAGTGAGGAAGACGTTTGTGAAAAGCTTTTAGGGCATATTTTGGTCATATTTGTGGTGACTTATGTCCATTTCCTTATTTTATTTCATATTTATTTTTTTTTTGGTCTGGTTTGCACTTTTGATTCCATGATCGGCAATGATCGATCTTTGTTCACATTTTTCTGATACGAACATCGACAGGTAAAATAGGAGCGATCTCCCAGCACAAGCATGCACCAATACTGTTGAACCAGTCAACTATTTTCTTATACATACCACCTCACAAGGGATTTTAGCAATCAACAGAATTCTTAATATTTGGACAAACAACCTAAAAATTTAAGTCGGAAAAGGTTGACTGGTAAGTGGCGGGTTCATTCAAGCAGATACCTGGATACCAGATTATGCTAATCATTTCAGCCTTACCATCTATCATTGACTAAAAAGTCCACAAACAATTTACTGCTGTTACAAAACTATGCTCCTTAACATTTTGTATCATATGTCACAGACCAAAGAAACCCTACAACAGCTTATTGCTTTTATGTTTTTCTTATTCATTATCCACTTTACATTTACATGCAACAAATCATGACCTACTATATATCACACTGTCTTATGTAGACCAGACAAGCCCTGAAACAATATAGTTGTAATATGCTGTATATTATATACACTATACACTTAATGGAACAATGTTAACACAAATTGTCTATCGTAGACCAAACAATCCCTCAAACAGACGGTTGAGGTTCACCTCATTGTAAGCACTGTGGCGTATGGTTTTATCCACATGGCACCTGAGTTGTCTGTAGAAACTTCTCAGCATCTCTGCACTCTTATTGGCAAAGATCCTGCGTGTGAAGTCTGAAATTATAGTACATTTGCAAGAACTACTGTAAAACTGCACAAGACCTTTTGATTGGTATTAAAATATTAGATCTTCAGAAACTGAACTCAACCTGTGGTTTTATTAGTTTCAGGTTGACAGAAAGTAATACCCAACCTAGTAGTTTTAAGTACTTTGCTTTAGGATCTACAGGAAGGAGGCTTGCAACAAGTAGAATTTTCCCTACTCGAGTACTCTATATCACCATTACTCTTCTCCATAACAAGTACTTTTTCTTTTGTAATAAATGCAACAAATGTGCCATTGTTCCCTAAAATTAAAACAAATTTATGTCAATTTTTATGTGAAAAATGCCACAGTTTAAGTCAAAAAGAGTACTTTTTTCTCAATTTTGTACTCAAATTATCCATTACTTGACTTTTAGAAATACCTGAGTTATCTTGAAGAGCCTTAACAGAAAGTAACATTAAATCTGTGGTGGTCATTATAATGGTTTAGATCAACAGTAAAGTAACAGCCAACCTGTAGTTTATAACATTTTCAGATATACAGAAAGTAAAAATGTGGTTTTGACTTTGACCTAGTGTTGTTAACGGTTTTCCGGTACACAGTATTTCGTTTTGTTTTGGTAGAAAAAACGAAATCCGCAAAGAATATTTGGGAACCGGTTATTGAAAACATTATTAGTTTAGGCTTTCTAATGGCTGATACTTCATCAAAATGACAAAAAATATACATATTTTGCTAAATATGTCACATTTTTACTTTATATTGAGCAAAAATCATTTTTACTTACTTAACGTAACCGGTTTTGATTTCTGTAAACGATGCCACCACTACTTTGACCTTACCTCGTTCTATGGGGTCAGTCATCCGGTTCATGGCCTTGTCAAGGTCAAAGATAAACTGGTAGAAACACAGCTGGTGGTAAAGCTCCGAGTCAGAGTACTGCAAAAATAATGAAACATGGTGAAAGACAAGACTTTTCCTTCAAATTTCTTCAGGATAATTTATGTTTATTTCTAAAATATGCAAAAGATGTTTACTATTTTCGAAAACTTCCACATCAGTAAAGAAACTCTCACTGTGAGGTGCACTATTTCAGGTAGTCCTGGAATGCAATACTTGTGGCAGAATTTCAATCTGATACTACTTGGACAATAAACAAGTATCTCTTAAACCAATAAAACACACAACTTTGCCAAATCTAATCACCATTCTACTTCTAAACAGCTTTTAAACAGGAGGTCAAAAAGTCAGTGGACAGATGGTTGTATCTGTTCACCAATTCATAAACTGCGCTGCCAGTAAAGTCATATATACAGACAAAACTAATACATTACACACTAGTCTATATATTAAGTGTGGATATTTAGTGTATATTTTCACACAGTCTTTAATAGCAGAATGTAATTTTATTATCTATTTAACTGTTATGTGACAGGCTGCCCAGGTACTCAATAACATTGTCTACCTGGTAGTGTTGGTATGGAAAACAGTATGTATATCCAAATCCAACTTTTTTGTCTTCTGTGATTGGTAATGAAATAGAGTAAGAAATCTAAAATTCGCCACATATCTGAAATTCGCCACATGTGAAAATACTAATAAAATAAATGAATTGTGGTGAGATTTGTTTACTGTATAGTAAATTGAGGCTTTTTGAACTGAAAAATACCAATTTTTAGACAAAATCATCATTTTCTTCATAAAATTAACTAAGGTTTTAGAGGTGGCGAATTTTAGATTCCTGGCGAATTTTAGATTTCTTACTATATCTAGCCATGATAGTTTTTGTACAATATTTGAAGAACTAATTGGTATATTTAGTATGAAATGATAAATACTTCAATATTGTTAAACAATGACTAATATTTTTATTTGTCTGGTGCAAACTAATTACTGAATACTCATAAAACTATACAAAGAGTTTGTAATTCCATAAATAACATGGGTGAAATCGAAGTATCAGCTAAATTAGTTCACCTTATCTTTATTATAAGATATCCTTTTTTTCTTTTCGTCCCCCAGATATTTAATATTTTATTTACAATGAATTTGCTTTACTAGAACTTCCAGTACCCAGGTATAGGTAGATACATAGTGGCTCGGATGACCACTTAAAATGGCAGTCCTCTGTCATTGGGTCCTATCCCCAGTGGCAGGCTAAAAACCTCAAGGACGTTGACAAATGGTCAACCTTGAGCCTCTATCTTTCAGTTAGGGGAATGCGAGTTACTTTGAGTTGGGACTGTACCTGTGCAGTTGGATGGGTTAAATAGCGCTTTGAGTCCTGTAGTATATGGAGATATTGTGCTGAGTATAAAAAAAATAAATAAAATAAAATAAAAAGTTATCGCACTACATATACCAGGTGCTGATTTTTTGTCCTGAGCCCCTACAGTATAGTATTTAGTATTAGTTGCCCATGGGAACACTTCCTTGAAACTATACTGGAAAAATTTGGTGGAGCACTCAGAAATAGAATTGACAGGTGCAGACAGGTGTTTTAGAACCAAGTGAGAATAGAGTCAACCCAGTGTCTAAACATGTTCCTGGCAGGGGGGTTACATAGAATATGGAACTTCCAATTCTGGAGTGGTGTTCCCTAAAATACAACACCAATTTTAGTAAACAAAAAAGTGAGAGATATAATGTATGTGGAATATTGGGACAATAATCTATTCATTTGACTGTTCATTTTCAAATTATTTCACTCTCAGGAAATATCTTGTTTTATCCCATTGTATTTGATGTCAAACTCACCTCCGGATGCAGCAGTCCTCTGTTACACATCTGACATACTGGATGTCCTCTGTGGAAGGTCAAAGGTAACTTCTTCACCCGGGCACCACAAGTGGAGTCTTCACATTTCAACCAACCCTGAAACATTCAGTGAAATTATGTTCTGACTTGTATCTCTGATGTCAAAATCTCATCAGCTCAGTTATGTATACTTGCACCAGGAAATTCCAATTTAATACTGATGGGAGGTAATGCATGTCTGTAGCTGCACAAATTAGTCCTGGACAACCGACCTGATGATACTCCGATCTCACGTGACATCTGGTAAGGATTACAGCCACAAAAAGAAGAGATGCCTGCCTCTTCCTCCACAAACTCCAGCTCAGATGGCACTCTTCATTCCTAAAGTGTCCTATTCCTTCTCTAAGGCAATAGAGGAAAATAGACAGCATGAAGGTTACTACCATAGCAACAGGTTGACTGCTGATTTGTGTCGCTCCTTGCTGACTTTCCATCACATTCCATCATGTTTAGTTTATTATTTGTTCATTTTTTATTGTATCTTTACTGTATTTTTCCCATGCTAAACCATGAGCCTGTCTCTGCCAGTTCTGTATCCTCATCAACTCTGATTCTCTTAGCGAACCAAAGTTGGGGTTTACATCCTGTTCAATAGCCAATATGATATTGGGACAGGTCCTCAGCATTGCCACTTATGGAACTCGAACCCACAGAGGTGACAGCCTATGATTAGATATCAAACTTGCTAACCACTAGGCCTGATTCTCTTAGAGTAAAGCCATAGCTAGATGTTTAGAACTGGTTTTCTAACACAGTACAGTATTCTTCCTGTCTTGTTCCTGCATGTAGAGTAAGAAATCTAAAATTCGCCACATATCTGATATTCGCCACATGTGAAAATACTAATAAAATAAATGAATTGTGGTGAGATTTGTTGACTGTATAGTAAATTAAGGCTTTTTAAACTGAAAAATACCAATTTTTAGACAAAAACATCATTTTCTTCATAAAATTAACTAAGGTTTTACAGGTGGCGAATTTTAGATTTGTTACTCTAACTGCCTGAAACATCTGCTCTAGTGTGATCTGGATGTTGTGTATGTTCCGGGAAGGCCACTCGTGAGAAAAAAATCAGGACCACCGACACACCAGAAACTGTCACCACCCAAAGATAGCCATACTTGCTATTCATGCAGATTTAAAATCAATGGGGAATATTTTTTTTCCCATTTCTAATCTAATATGCAACAAAAACTTTAATAGTGCCTAATCTTCCTCCTTTGACAAATTCCCAGGCACAGCTATACATAATGAATAAGAGTTTACCCATTAATATAGCCATGTCATAACAGAAAAGACGGAGGAATGTGGGGTGAATACACTTGTGCATACACATAGGTTTTCAGCTTTTTCCTGAAGGAAGCAATAGTCATCACATTTCTTATGTTGTCAGGTAGGTCATTCCAAATTTTTAGGTGCACTGAAGGCAAAACTATGACCATAATGCTTGACTGAATTGTGAACTGAAGAGTGGATGAGTGGAACTGCCAAGGTATGTTCCCAAACACGCTCTTCTTACCACATTGTATAAGTTTGGGCTCATCATGTTGGGGTGTTTTAAACAAAGTAGACTCTTTACGAGTAAAACAAGTATAGGCCAAATATATAAGCCAAATTTGAAAACTTTAATTACTTAAATGTAGCTTTCATAAGCTACAAGCTTACCATGTGGAACTGAATGCTTACTCGGGAGAAATATGTGGATAAAGGTTTTTTTGCACTTTTAATATTAGAAAATGTTACAGATAAAAACTGGAAGACAGGCTGTTAAAAGTGACTAGAAGAAAAGTTTTCTTATTTGGACCAAAGCCGATTTGATTCATTTTCAGAATTTTAATAATGATAAGTGAGGAAATGCTGTGTCTTTGTAGGTAAAAGAGGCTGTTAAGATTAACCTTCTTTGATTTTGAATATTAAATTGAAAGTAAAATATTGTTCATAAAGTTAGTCACTATTAAATTCAAATCCTATGGAGGTTCATCTTTAACAGAGTCTGCCGTGTAATTAAACTTTAAACTATTTTCAACAACTGCTTGTGTGTCCTTTACCTCAATGCGAAAAAAAACTTCCAAAAACATAAACGAATTGAATTCAATAAAGCATAATAAATTGTAAATTTAAATGCCTAATATCATTTGCATACATATCTATATATTTCTTTAGTCCAAAATGATCACCCAAGGAGGCTGGTATCAATTCTCTCTTACTATATCACTTATTACCCACAATTCCCCAGGGTCATCTTGTCACATAAACCTGCATTAAAACCTACTGACAGCCAAACACGAGCATTTTCACGACCATTTTATAGTGTGCAAATGCTATGTCTGGAGGGAACCTGCAATTGTGATGTTACTACGTCACTTCAGGGCATACTATCATTCATTGATCATTATGCATTCAATTTAACAGTGAGTGATCTATTTATATGTTGCTTTTTTTTTTCAAACATATTAGTGTATCTATCCAAATACACGCCTACCCCCATAGTGTTATCCCGATATATTTAAGGTCAAAACAAATCAACTTTGATTATCCATCATCATTGGATACGTGACCCCAAATGTGCCAAACCAACAAGATATCATACATCAGGTAACCCTGAACAAGGGTGTCCTAAATATTTCAGCCCATTTCTCAAAGTTAGACAATGTGCCTATAATATCCGGTTGAGTCAATCTGATGGTATAATTCTACATGTTCCTCAATACCAACCATCTATTTACAAATCCACAAAGCAGTTTAGTTTAAGCTTTGCATATGATGCTCCCAAAATATGGAATGAACTCCCTGATGATGTACTACTAATCCTTAGTATTTTCCACCTCATATGGCGTTCTCCGTGATGTCGACCATTGCTATGGATAAGGAAGATGATGTTTGTGACTATACCTATGATGTTGCGCCTTAGAGTCTGTCACTCTGGCAGAGATTAAGCGCTATAAAAGTTGAATTGGAATTGGACTGAACAAAATAATGACAAAAGCTTCAAAAGTGGACTATAAATAAGAAAATTTGGAAATTCCAGTCATTTTAATTCGAGTTCTGTGGTGTATGTTGATAATACTTACTGATTTGAAGAAAACTGGATAAATCTTTAAAATAAATATAGTTTCATTTCGGCTAATACTGTCTTCAGTGCTCAAAGACAAAGTAAGGCATGGAAAATGAGGTTATGGTTAAAAATCTCGGTCAATTCTGACACTACCCATATATAAAGGAAATTTATGTGCCAACGGGGCTTAAATTTCAGTAACAATGGTATATATATATTCACATAAAGTAAATATACACATCTTTATCTGCCCCTGTATTTTTCATACTGAAGCAGTTTTGAGACATTAAATGATGTACCCGCCATTACAGAGATATTAGTTTGTTGGAGAGATGAAGGGGTAATTATTCTAATGAAATATTACAGCACTTCCCCTTGGGCTGCTTTAATATCAGTTTCACCAGTAAGTTGAGATACTGAAATTTATAAAGCTGGACCTTAAGGTGAAGTAAATCTCTTGCAAAATCTGTCATTCACTTTCATTAAGGATCCGAAAGTATGTATATGATTTTTAAGTTGGAAAATATTATGAAGAATATATGTGCTGGAATTTTAAATACAATTTTTAACTTGCACATGTGCAACTTCTTCAATATTCAGATGAAGGTTGTGACTTCGATATATTCACAAATTAAGACTTTTAAACACACAGATGACTAAAGATACACAGATTTGTTCTCCCAGGCACTAAACAGGTGTGAATGAAAGGTCTACAATTTGCCATACAGATAGCCAACTGCAGCCATACAACCACCCAACCACAGGCAAACAAACAGCCAACCTTGACCATACACTCAGACAAAACCATATGACAGACATCCATTATGACTATCAATATTTTAGGCAGAGCATCGATCAGAATCTACCAACACATTAAGCAATTCGATTTGACACTAATTACACAAGCATTGTAACATAATTAATAGCGCCTCCTTCATGCTGAATTAAATAGGTGCTTACTTTTATGGTTTTGTGTTTTTTTAATATATATAAAGCATTTGCATAGAAAATGACAGCCATTTCGTAAAACACACAAATGACAATCAAGTCAAAAGCATCAATCAACTGGATGAGGTATTTTATGTGAACTATATATGCATCATACATGATCAGTTGTCTGATGATTCTTAAAAAAAGGCAAAATTAGAAATGTGGTTTTTGTGTTTTAATGTCCTCAGTTTCATTCAAAATAACCCCTCAGGCTAAAATATGTCATACATGGTTAAATTAAATACAGTCAATTTGTCAGCTTGAATAAGAAGGGATTGAAGTTAATCAGAAAATGGAGGAACATTTTTATTTATAAATGAAGTACTTTTTGCCAACAATTGAAGCCAATGTGCAAAATTAAGAAATATGATCTACTGGATCAACAACTAATGATTAGAGATATACCATATATCTGCCACTGTGGCCTAGCGGGTAACACACTTGTCTAGGAACTCAGAGGACGTGGGTTCAATCCCAGGTACAGGCAGATACATAGTGGCTTGGATGACCACTTAAAATGGCGGTCCTCTGTCATTGGGTCCTGTCCCCAGTGGCAGGTTAAAGAACCTCAAGGACGTTGATAAATGGTCATCCTTGAGCCTCTATCTTCAAGTTAGGAGAATGTCAGTTACTTGTGAGTTGGGGCTGTACCTATACAGTCGGATTGGTTAAATAGTGCTTTGAGTCCTGTAGTATATGGAGATATTGCGCTGAGTATAAATACATAATAATAATAATAATAATACCATAAAAATCCATGCTCTACACAAATTTAGAGAACAAATTCTGGGTTAAGATCAAGATGGCGTAGCCTGATTGATCAAAACCCAGAATTTGTAACGTCCATAATAAAATATTTTTATTACTTTTTTTTTTGTGTTGCATTTTATGCTTTAAGGGGGCTAATGATAACCGGAAGTAAAAGCCACAACTTAGTAGATGGTTAGCTAAAATTTATCAGGAACATTCCTTGCATGAATCGAGTCATAAACACGCCAAAAATATATTCAACAGAATCCTGATATGTTTCACCTCCCCTACACATACCTTCGTTTCAAGTAAAATGAATTGTTTTTCCAGTTGTGTAAATACGTTTCTGTACATAAGTTATTTATTTAGTGTTTTATGTCTAGTACCTTTGTATCAGTTATACCATAATGGGCAGTTGAAAAAGCCAGATGAAACCAGTACATACAGTTGGTCAAGCTTCTGTATTGTAAACTGCTGACCAAAGACAAGCATCTACCAGTCTTGCCACTTGAGGTCAGGCATGGATTTGAACTTTGATTTCAGTTTCTTTTCATAGGAACATGAAACATATTCATTGGAACTGATCCTGTAGTAGAAACATAACACAGTGCTAATAGTAGGGTCGGACGGTACAAGATTTTCTTGTTTGGGATTCTGCCAATGCTAAACCAAAAAAGTTTGAGTTTAAGCATTTCCCCAATTGAATAGACCTACAAACAGGAAGTGATTTTCCATAATCCAAAACACGGCAGTTTTTCTCAAAGAATTCGCTATAAATGCATTAAAATCTAGTGAAATATGAGAAAATAATTGATAATTTCTTCAGATTCAGGTTTGGCATTTAATATTTAACACTTTCCAATAATTATATAAGCTGACATTCCGGTTTTAAAAGTGGCCACAGTATTTCGGTAAAATTGTCTTGATACCGGTGTATACCAACTCACCCCCTAGCTAATAGCTTCACTCATCTGGGGTCAACTTCACAAAAGCACTTTAGTCCAGATTTAGACTTAAATTTAAGACTTTGGTCTTAAATTTTGTCAAAATAATGGTAAGTCTGTAGTCTTAGACTTAGTGGATTTCACAAAGCAGCTAAGTCCATGAAATTGGAAAGTCAGTGGACTTAACTTTAAGTCTGATAGGTAGTGGGCTTAAGTTTTGTAAAGAGGACTTCAATATGGCCACAATAAAGTTCTCTCCACTTCAGAATTCCTCACTAAAGTAGTTTTATTACTAAAATAATTCTGCTGGTATTAGTAACTTCCACTGATGCTATTTACACCTGTGAATATGTACATCACTCACCTGGTAGTATCGTTTGATGTGACCCCGTATGCATTGCGTCAGATGATTTTTGAGCAGAGGCAGATTTTCAGGTTGTGCTAACATCAGCTTACATTCAGGACATTTCTCCAGTGTACAGGTGATGTATTCTTTCTGTTAAAAATAAGTCAAATACATATAGTCAAAAAGCCACTTAAAAAGTTTATGCCCTGCAGAGATGGTCGGTCTGTAATCTTTTGCTTATTTGTTTACTTAGTGTTTTACATCACACCTAGTACCTTATCGGGTGTACTGTGACAGGCAGTAAGAAGGGCAGAGGAAACTAGTACACACAGTTGGTCTGTACTGTAAACTGCTGACCAACAGTAAGCAACTATCAGCTTTTCCACATGAGGTCAGGCCGAGATTTGAATCTGAACTTTGATCTCAGAGGAGGGAGGTGAGTGAAATACCCCTGCATCACTGTGATATTGTGTACTTTCTTTGGCCACTTATTTAACTGGCAGGTTATATTACTTTGTGCACCTTCACTTTATTTCATAAACTCCACTTCCTAGTAACAGAAAAAGTATTACCAGAAGACAAATTTTCCAGCGTTTTTCAATGGTGAAATACCGACGTGACAAGTTTGGAACCTATCAATATCTAAATACTACTTACCACACCGGTAAAGACAGCATCCACAATGATTTCTTTCTGACACTTTGGACACTTCCATTTGTACCTGTCACAGTCTTTGTATTTCTCTTCTTCAGAAATGTCTGCTCCTCCTAGTAATGCATCTTCCTCTTCATTGTCATGGCTACGCATTGACTGCCGATAACCAGCTGGATCCAATCCTACAAATTCAGTTTGCTTGTAAAATTGAGTCAAACTTGGGGTTTCTAGGTTAATTAATTGTCCACTTTGACCGACCAAAGATGGAGCCAGAATCGAATATTAACCTATTTTGATGCATTGTCATTGACCACTGACAAGGGGATATATTTAATTGGAAGGGTGAATAATTTTTTCTGTAAAATAACTGGAGAAGTTGCGGCAGATTTTGATGAAATTTTAACAAAATGTCTATAATGGCACATGGTACAGATGATTAAATTTTGGTTAACCAGATCACAGTTGGGGTTCATGAATTTTTAAAAGGATTGTTCTATACTTCATTATTCATCAACAGGCACAAATAAACTTAAAGTGAGACATTGTTATCAATTTTATATTTCAATAAATTACCACTCACCCAGACACTCTGCTATACGGGCCGCATCAGTACCATCGATAGGATCACACAACCTAGCAACCACTGGATGGACCTGATTGGCCAGATAGTACTGTGTATCCACACTGAGTGTCTCTGACTTCAACACCTCGTCAGGGTGATAAGCTCGCTGACTGTGCCCCAGTGTTGTACCATCCTGCAGACAGGTATACATGTAGAGATACAATTAATACACTGTTGATTAAATGGCTGTAAGAAGAGTACTCAGCTTGTCCATGCATAGAGTAATGATTATTTTGAAACAAAACTATACTGTTTTGGCAATGAGCCCAAAATCTATTATCTGCAGAACTCCATCAGTTTGACTAAACAGAGTACAAAGAGGGTTTTTAATGTCCCGTTAAACAGCCAGGGTCATATTGGGACAGGTTCCCAGCATTGCCACTTGTGGGACTCGAACCCACAGAGGTGATAGCCTATGATTAGATGCACAGAGTACAAGAGGCAAATGTGCGAGTCCTTGCCATGTAAAGAGTTTGGAATATTTAAAATGAACTTGCTGCCAGTGTTAGCAATGGATGGTTAATTTTTGTTGTTTCCCTATAGAATATAAGGAGTAAATAAGATATTTTGAATCCATTATCACCATCTCCGATAAGTTTTTGGTACTAGAATCCTACCAATGAATACCCAGTATGGTTAATTCTTTGATTTTAAATTACAGATACAACTTTAGGCAATAGTGTAACTGAGATGAACAAGTGACACATATGAGTAGATTTGCTGTCAATCCACACCACAGCAAACACCTGACAGGTGATTACTTTAAGCAATAAACTCCACTATTATCTATATCTACCACACAATAGAAATAACAATGAACATGTATTTGCACAATGGTACTATTTTGTCACCTCTTTCTTGGATATTGACACTTCTGTACACACACACACAAAAAAACTAGATTTATAGGTTCTACTTATAACTGGTTATTCCCATTGAAAACTAACAATTTGTCTATCAAATTAGGTTCTAGTTATGGCCACTTTCTGCATGTCGAACTTTAAGATATCCTTATATTTTGCATTGATAACTGTTGGGACTCAGAAACTACTTCTACTTACAGCAATATCCTACTTATGGCAGTTCTACTTATACTAAATCTACTGTATTCAGATGCCAGAATGTCGGATAACAGAAGCTCTACCATGTATACATAAAGATAAAAATTTCCTGCTACTCTTTATCTCTCACCTGACATATCACATAGTACACGGTATCTCCCGACCGTAACTTGCGCCCTCCCTTTGAGTTCAGTCGGAGAGCCACCTGTACGTGAGCTAGACTCTTCTTGTCTGGGTAATCTTCAGGATTCTTTGTCAGTTGCTGTGGAAACAGGAAGTTTATATGTTGTACTGGTTCGAAAATCGAAAATTGCTTTTTGAGGCTTCGACAGTGAAATCTGGTACTTTGTACGCTGGTTACTGATAAGGATGAAATTTTATCTTAATTGTACACGAGTCACAATTTAAAATTGGAAATGTCTTAGCGACTTTAAAATAAGAGGCTTTAAAATATGCTATAACCTATCTCTTTTTAATAAGATAAACTGTTCAACAATGTACTTAGTGAATTAAGGAAAGCCATAATGGATGAGAAACCCTTATTGTGCTACCAGGCTGTGCTTAAACCGTCAACAAAGTACAACCATTCTGACTATTTCTACATTTAAACCAAGAAAGTCATCTAATTCACACCGGAGGTGACTTGGGGGTGAAAAACTGGGCAAAGTAACTGAATCCATGTATTCATACTATAACCTGGACATATTACAAGTACCTGTGAAGAAAATATGGCGCCTGATATTTATCAGATTTATCAAATATACAATGCGAAATAAAGCTGTGAAAAAAATTTATTTTCAAATATGTAATATTTGGACAAATTGACAGACACTTTGGATTCTCTCAAGTTATTTACAGAAATAACCAATATTGTAATAGTTTTACGAGTACCGGATTCACTAGTCTGAATTTGCTTTCTCAAAACCAGACGGCTCATATTTTTTGAGTGATCAGGTACCCTGACACAGCTCAACTATGTTTATTTCACCTTTGTAATGTAGTATAGTTCTATAGGGATGGATCCCTCTTTCACTTTTTGTCCCACTTCTAACAGCTTACTGTGGATGTTTTCTACAATGGACTCTCGACTCTCACCGGAGAGAATCTCACTGACGACAAAGCTGAAAACATGACACAGTGCAGAATACACCCCAGGTGTTGGACAGGGTCCCAAAATTCAACAGAATTAATTTGCTTGTCATCTGAATGATTTGTAAAAATGTGCTTATGGAAAATGTTGCCACAAGTAAAATTAGGCTCATTACAAAATTTACTTCTGTTTTAAATAATATACTGTCTGAAACATAAAATTTTTTTCAACTCAAAGGGCTTTTATCAACAATGTGTAATTTTATAAAAAAATTCGAAGTAGATTATACAAACAGGTTAAAATTATCATTAAAAACTAGAACATTGACAAGAATTTTCTATACTTCTTCATAAAATAAGCCTTGTTCCCTTACTTTCCTGCCTCTTTTGCGAGCTCACACCAGTCTCTTCGCACAATATCGAGACCTTTCAGTTCCTGTGAGGTCACGTAACTGTCGCCCACTTTGCTGACAGTCAACGCTGCGTATTTCTTCTTCTTTAACAAAAGCATCGACTTGAACACTCCGTCAATGTCAATTTCCAACAGCTTGTAGAGCTTGTTCACTTCTGCTTTCACCTGGTAAAGCATAAGGTTTGCATTTTTATAATATATCAGCAATTTCAAACATGGAAATATTGTTACTAGGGGTGCGACCGAGCAGTCGACACTCGAGGCGAATTTCATGAAAATTCGATCCCAATTCTCAGGGTCGAGTGCTCGTGTATATATAACAACCTATAGAACTGGTTACGTTTTTTAATAAAACTTAAATAACACACCTTACTTACGTTAAATCGTATAATCCATCATTTTAAAAATAATATTATTGATATTATGTGCTGACAATAGCTAATTCAGGCGATTCAAAGCTTTTATCTTTATATTTTTTTCCGTTTACGGGAGCCGCCATATTGGATGTCGTTTCGCGAGGGCTCGATGGCAAGTCAAGTTTTTATCTGCGAGCATTCGACCCGAATTATTTGTACTCGTCACACCCCTAATTGTTACAATATATCAGTAATTTGGAATATGCCATTATTGTTACAATATGTTGGCAATTTGATGTGCAGACATAAAAAGTTTGGTTTCTCTGAAGATGTGAAAATGAGAAGTCAGTAGTGTTACAATCGTACGTAAATATGGAAACCAGGTCCCGAAAACAAAAATTCGGCAAAAACCGGATTCGTTCGAATTAGTATACACCAAACTGTGGTCATACTGTAAAATATCTGCATGTGTACATGAACAATTACTTCAACTAAAATGCGGTTTATTTTTTGGATAAAATCTGATGTTTTGGATATTATTTCACTGTATATTGGCAAAATATTACACAAGTAAATATTTTTAAGCGTTTCTGTGCAATATTTTATACATTTGAGGTGAAATATGTGACATTTAAGGAACTGGTTCTTGGACTTTTGTCACCAGATTTCGTTTACGTTTATATGAATCGAATAGAAACCAAGTATCCGGTTTGCTGTCTTTACCACTAGAAGTCAGTGGTAATTTTTGTGGCCAATCACAATTGCCTTACACAATATAGGAGAGATGCTGAGTCAGAGCTAATTTGAGACATGAAAAATATCTCAGTACAGATTTCCCCAAAGAGTAATTTTGGTTGTACTTAATGTATTAGATTGTTAACAAATGTGACAAAGGACAATTACAATTTGTAAAGATTTGTAGGTAACCTTTGAGATTACCTATTATACACTTGTATGAGGCATTTGAGCAATCTTTTGTTTTGCATCAGTGGGTGACCTTTGACCTACCTTGTTTCCCAGTTTGAAGACCTGCTCAAAGTCGGTGCTATTTGTATTAACCATGATAGAGTCAGTGTCTCCATATATAACCTCTAGGTTCATCTGGAATGTCAAAAATTACAAAAATAATGATAATAATTAAATATATGATAACTTATGTGGCAGATAAACAAATTTTACCCTAGAAATAAATCAGAGTTAAGACATCTAAAATAATAAGACAAATTGAAAAATGATTGAAAAAATAAGCTAAATAAAAAGTCCACTTTCTGTCTCTCAGAATGGTTTGTGTATAAACTTCAAAAATCATGGTTACAAAATTCAGTTAATTAGTCAATTAAATTTTTATACGTTACTGATTCTTACACATACAACTTTAATAATTTCAGTGATGGAGTGGGTTATTAATACACATGTATAGAAGATACACGGGATGTACAATTAATCAAATATAATCTGATATATAATTATGACTTTACTTACATTTTGTACTAGATCTTTTGTTTTCATCAGGATCTAAAAATACATTAATAAACTAGAAAGCACTCATAAAGCGCAGACCTCCCCCAATGTTGCCGAGTTTCCCCATATTGTATATTTCACCCAAATCCTCCTTCTGTTTATTTTAAACCTCATAATTGGATAGTATGACCAAAAAACTTCAGGATTTCTTTTGTGTCCAGAACATGATCCAGGTCTCTCCCAAAATTTAATAGCTTTTTCTATTGGTCAGGCCCTACTCGCATAGAGTAAGAAATTTAAATTCGCCAGGAATCTAAAATTCGCCACCTCTAAAACCTTAGTTAATTTTATGAAAAAAATGATGATTTTGTCTTAAAATTGGTATTTTTCAGTTCAAAAAGCCTTAATTTACTATACAGTCAACAAATCTCACCACAATATTCATTTATTTTATTAGTATTTTCACATGTGGCGAATTTCAGATATGTGGCGAATTTTAGATTTCTTACTCTAACATTACCGGTATTTTATAAAGATGCAATCATTAGTTTAGGGGGTAATTTTTAACAAAGACAGACACACAAACACACGCAAAAACATAACCTTCTTGGCAGAAGTAGCAAGTAGTGTAGGGATTGAAATGCAATTTCAATATCAATACCAAACTCTAAATTGGCTTCTCATATCAATCGATATTGAAATAAATCAAGCGTTAAAGACACCTGACATAAAAGACAAATGAAAAATGACTGAAAATATTGTTATCAAAAATCGTTTTGAAAACATACAAGATCTACAAAACAGACCATGAATTTAATACAACCTGCCTATAAAAACAATTAAATCTCCTGAAAAATCTCATAATAAATTTTTTCATGTAGCGATACTGATGATCAAACAACAGGGAATTGATAAGCTGCAACACTGTTTTGAAAATTCTTCCTGGAAGGTGCTACAAAACGATATTGAAATTAACACTTTTAGTATAGATATTGAAATTTATGAAGAAATATCAATATATGATCCCTTCACTAGTAGCAAGAAAGGGGTTACAAGATAACAAGGAGGGAAAATCTTTGCGACTTTTTGGATTATACAAATTTGCACACACTTTATTTCTTTCACAGGAAACTCATTGCAAAGTCTCATCCAAATTCAATTAATACACATTTGTAAGCATGCACCAAGATGACCTTTTATTCCGATGCACAGGTAATTTTCAATTTCATTTAAAATATCAATATACATCGACTTTCACCATAAATCAAAGAAGTCAACTCAGACAAATGAGAAAGATCAAATTAAAACATTAATTGTTGGCGGGCATATTGCGGCCTATTACATATGTAAATAGGCCTCAATTTAGGCCATGCTGTCAAACTGGACTATTCATTCACAACTATTAGACTGGTACCCTAAGGCTGAGGGGCCCCCAAGCGGAGAAGCGCTAGTTTTGACAGCTGTAAGTGACCAGTTGAGAAGATGATAAGTCCACTAATAGTCAATAAATAAAGACACAGTTTGTTGGTGCTACCTACAACCCTTGAGGGGGTAGATTTGACAAGCCTTAGCCTGACCTAAGCCTTTATATATTTTGGAATACTTGACTCAGCCAAAATCTCTGTCATAATGAACTGGTGAGTTCTAACACCCAGATAGCTTCTTATTTGACAATGCAGGATGTTTATGTGTCAATCTGTCATTAGCTAAACATAGGATGAAAATGGAATATGTACATAAATCTGGGATGATAGAGTGAATACAATCTTAAGGGCTGGACGAATGTTAAGAATGTTAGTCAAGCAGTGTAAATCTGTAAATTCCTCTCCCAAAAAACACAGGCTTCACTAAAGTGAATACGTCGTGAAATGTAGGATGAATGTTATCTTTTCAGTCTTGTATGGAAAAAGCAAAGTGTCAAGACTGACCATCTTTACCAAATACATTACCTGTTTTACAAGTAAGGCTAATTTATGATTCTTCTCATTTCTTTTTTAAAGTCTTTAGGATAAAAGGTGTATGACAGTATCGAGTTTTTATTTGAGTTTTATTACTTTGACAGGCCACTATTTGAACCTCTTTGCTCCAAAACTCTTGGCCTCAGGAAAATCTTAGTGTATGTTTTCATGAATACAATCTGGAATCTACCACTAGTAATGGAAAGTTAACCAGTTCTAATTCTAAAGCATTATAAATTAATGTGTTTGCATGTATTTCAATCAAACTTGTGAGATAAGACTGTGATTTTTTTTCCCTTGGAGGCCAAAAGAAAATTGGCAGTGCACATGTTTTTTGTCCATGTGTGGCGAACAATTATTGATATGTTTATTATTGGGAATTGGTACTAAAAATTTGCAAATTTTACTATATTCTCCGTATATTCATTTTTCAAAAAAAGGGAGGCTTTTACTGTAATGTTAATTGGCTTAAGATACTACACGGTTTTATTTGGAAAGAAAAAATTTCCTTTTTGTAAAAATATGTCACAGTTTCCTTGCAGGTTTTCCTGTAGAAGTACTGTTGGTATCTTGTTGCTATTACCACTACTTTTTTATTTTAATATGTATACTGCCTGTAATTTAATAAAACTTACAAAAAGACAAAGTTGCCTTTAAAATGTGTGGCAAAGAAATAAATATTTCTCCAGCATGTGATATTATTCTTTTCACAGATTTTTAACACTATCAATTATGGTAAAATTGAACATAACATGAAAAAGGGTTTATTTGGGTTTCATTCCATTAAATTGGTTTTCAATTCATGTAGATAGTGGTAAACCCTGTATTGGCTTGCAGGTTCAAGGAATTCCAAATATGATTAATTATTTCTAAACTATTTATGTTAACTGAATTTTCATGAGAAAAACAGATACAATTGAAAGGATTGCTTATAGCCTGTGGCTACCATAACTTTTATTTAAAATAATCAAGCTTGTACAAACATACAATATAGAAAACTGAATAACTTCAAAATAAATGCTACATTTGTGAGAGGAACGTAAAGTTAATGGCTCATGTTTATTTTCAATCAAAAAGAAGCTTTGGAGTTAATAGCAAAGTTACTCAATTGCAAATATTATAATAATAATAAGTTAATAACCTCATCGAACATTCCAAGGATTTCTTTCAAAGCATGTTGTATACACATGTTATCAAGTAATAGCCCCAGAGAATCATAATACAGATACACACTTATCTTGCACTTAGTCCATGTTTCCTCAAAGACAATCATTGACACCAGATATTCAGGTCGACTCAATTGAGGATACCCTAGAACAAAACAGTTTCAGTATCCGGGGAAGTGACTGGGTAGTAGACAATATTACCCCAATCTCATTGGATCTGAATTGATGTATTTTCTGGATTCAAACCACATGCCAAAGTCAAACAAGAGTTTGAGAGTGACATCAACACTGCCCAATGATTCCTGTAATGCAGAATTGCAGATACTAGTGAAGGGATGGGATTGGCATGTCTTTCTAAATTTCAATACTGATACTAAAAATGTGAATTTCAATATTGTTTCCACCATCCAACATGAAGAATTTTCGAAATAGTGTTGTAATTCCTCAGTTCCCTGTAGGTTGATCATCAGTATTTATGCATTTAAAGACTTACTGTGAGATTTTTTAGGAAATTTAATCAGTTTTATAGGCAGCTTGTATTAAATTCATGGTCAGTTTTGTATATTTTATTTTTATATGTTAGCAAAAAGATTTTTGATATCTGAAGGATTAGTTTTTGCAAAATAATGCATTTTATGGTGTAAAATGATATTTCAATATTGATCGACATCCAGAGCTTAATTAGAGTCTGATATCAATATTGAAATTGAATTTCAATCCCTACCGAAATAAACCTACACCTTACTTATTATTTGTCTCTTATATACTAATCACAGGTTTTAAAACCATCATAAGCACTCCAATATGTCATTTATTCCTATATTGGCAGTCGGTGGGGAGGAAACACTGACTATGATTAGAAAGAAGAAAGGACCCATCGTTTCTGGGCAATACCTACAATACAGCTGAGACACAATTTGCTGTGTTATTATCAACAACATAGACTTCACTTGTCCTGTGATGATGCAAAGTGTATTACAGTAATACACGTCAAACTTGCCATAAAATCTTAAAATTTGCCACTTGGGGGAAAACCTTTTCAAAAGTAAGACAAAATAATCAAAAATTGTCACATTTATACATCAGGCCTGATCAAAGGCCTAATGTAATGATAAAAAAAATGTCAAATATTTAAAGAATTTCCCACAAGTTAAGGAAATAAAAGGCGGTTTCCTCACTGGCGAATTTTGCATACTGAGGTGAATTTCATATTTCTTACAATTATATTGTTGAAACTTCAAAATATCATAGTCTTGACTTGGGCTTTGATTGGTAAAAGTTAATAATACTTTTTCAATTTTTTTCCCCACTAATGGCGTTTTTAAATCTTCAACAAATTAAATATGAATTATAAAGAAATCATTCTTTGCGAGTTTATTACTCCTGTGAAAAAATAGGGAAATGCTATGCATAATTTAAATGGAAAAGGACCTTTATTAAATGTTTTAGTAATGTATTTGTGAATAAATAATCATTAATAATCCCAAATTAGAACTCTAGTTGGTTAAAGATGCTGCTGCCATTTTTGCTGGCATCTTATATAACTTTAAGTAGCTAAGGACACGACAGGACCTGAGCAAATCACAAACGTCACTATGGGCCAGTGAACACAATTAATACCTCCCTCCCTCCCTGTGTCTTTCTAGAGTTACGGGTGCTGGGGCCGATTTCACTAAAGGACTTAAACTGTTCTTGATTTATTCTTCTGGGCTGGTATTCACGAAGGGTCTTAGACTTAGCCAGGTCTTAGGCTTAAATCCAGTCATAAAGTTAAGACTTTTGTCTCAGCTAAGTTTTGTCTTAAAACCGTATTCACAAAGAGGGACTTAGCTAAGTCCAAGATTATCAAATAACCACAGTGGTTTTCTGTGTCATGTGACCTTTCTTTTCTATTCAAACTATACTATTGGTGACATAAATCCTTCATTTAATGCATTTTATCTAAGGAAAAGTGTTGTTTTGAAATGGAAAACCTTGTTACCACATATAAACTTCCAAAGACTGCTTTAGTGAGGTGTTCTGTATAATTAAACTTTATTTACAGCCATTTCAAATTTTGAAGTGGAGAAAAGTTTATGGCGGCCATATTTAAGTCCTCTTTACAAAATTTAAGCCCACTACCAACTAGTCTAAAAGTTGAGTCCTTGGCTAAGCCTAAGACCGGTCTTAAATTCTTTGTGAATACCACTAAGCAGAAACTTGAGACAAAAGTCTCAACTTTAAGCCTAAGCCCTGGCTAAGACCTTTCGTGAATACGGGCCCAGCACCTTTAGCACTTGCCACATGTTAAATTAATACCCCCACCCACCCCCCTGTGTCTTTCTAGTTACAGGTGCAGATGTCCTGTAAGTAAGAGCTACTGGCCTATTGTTAAAATTCAATATTAATTTAACCTACACTAAATTACAGACTAGCAACATTTGCTACGACCCTGTACATTTTTCAGTTGTAGGTCCGGTGGACCTACACTGCCACATGATGGACTCAAACCCATGATTACAGCCGTAAAAACCAACTGATTAAATGCCAGTCCAGTGTTAACTACTCAGCCAATGAGGTATCTCCCCTTAAAAATTAAAAAAACATTCCAACCAGCCTTTGAAAGACTTATATCAGTTTTCATTGGCTGAATAACTATTAACTAAATTTGTAATAGTACTACACAAGATCCCCTCTTTCCCCACCCTTCAAATTATTACATCAATTACAATGCCAATAATTCCTATTTCTCTGTCATAGTGTGTTTAAAGCAGATATTAAAACAACTTATTTATTCCAATTGACATTTGTCGACATATAGCCTGGGGAAAACGAAACCTTTATAAAAGGTAAATCCCATGAGGAATTCCCTCACCCTGGATCTAATTTCCTCAAGGCTGATTGTCCCATAAATAATAACAGATATACTCCTCCTTATTGTTTGATCTGAGTTAATCTCCAAACCTTTTCTTGTTACTTTCTTTGAATTCCTTAAGCCCAGGATTAAGCTTACACATTAATAGCGCCATTGCTATTGGCTAATTATGAAAATTAAACATCATTTATTGTTGTCAGTTTAGTAATTGTATTTAGAAAGTTGTTATTGTCCGATATGTAATTCCCAAAAGAATGCACAGCGGGGGTCAATCAATAGATAGCTTGATTTACTTTAAAACACCCCAGAGCTATCATTATTTTACTTGTTCAAACCCATTTAAGCCGTCTACAAAATCAACTGTAAAAGGCAATCTCTAAATAAAATACAATTTATATCTCGATAATTAGATACAATCAGTTATTACCATTTACAAATTTTGGAATTACTTCTGTTACACTAACCTCCAAAAAGATGCAAGAAGAATAGGGGTTTTTTTTTCAAAAAGAGTGACACAGATATATAGATACCCATATATTCGAGTAATATCAAATTTAAACAAGTATTTTTAATTTCAGCTGGATCTTATGTTTCACCTATATATCACATTAAAAGCCAAACGTTCATTATTTTACAGAGAAGTTTAATTATTTTACTTAAAAGTTAAACTGCTCATGCCAGTTGACATTTGTAATATTTGCCACAAGAAGTAAAAAAAAAATTGACAAAAAAAGATTCCTGTCACAACTTTTCCACAGATCTGTAGCCATTATACATCTACCTTTAGTAATTACTCTACATTAATTGTCTTGTATAGTAGTGCTGTAATGAGTTGACCATAACTCGAGTCATAGCTCGGTGGACGATATTTGGAGATCACATCCATTTTGGCAATTTAAACTTGCTTTTTGAAGAACTAAATAATGATACACCAACCTTGCTACCAATTTATCTAACCATAAAACATACAAATCAATGAACAATAGTTGTTTTTCATTTACCTTACTTTATGTGGCTGTTCCATGAAGTGCATATACATATCTGTACAATTTAACCAGCAACAAAATATATTTCTTCACAAAAAACATGGTGCTAAACACAAATACTTAGTATTAATGACAATATTTGGACATTATGTTATTTTCTTTATATATTTTTTTTCATTTACTCGAGCTTAACTCGAGTTCAAATCACTTCTAACGGGCAATCCCCGATCTTCAGAAATCGCCAATGATTACAGCACTCATGTATAGAGTTGAGAAGTCCGCATACAGTATTTCGCACACTTGTCATTGTCAGTGAAACTTATCTACGATCATACATGACCCATAATTTAGTACTATCATAACTGAAGTGGACATCTATAGTCGGGAGGCATAAAATATTTGGAGACTAGTGTAATGCATTAACATATGCATTTATTTGATAAACTCCGCAACAGAAAAACTGTAACAGCTAAAACCTGGTATGTTCATAAGATATTAACCAACCAATAAACATGTATTAATGCTTTTACTTATTATTATTGGAGGCCAAAGGCTGTTAGAGTAAGAAATCTAAAATTCGCCAGGAATCTAAAATTCGCCACCTCTAAAACCTTACTTTAATTTTATGAAGAAAATGATGTTTTTGTCTAAAAAATGGTATTTTTCAGTTCAAAAAGCTTTAATTTACTATACAGTCAACAAATCTCACCACAATTCATTTATTTTATTAGTATTTTCACCTGTGGCGAATTTCAGATATGTGGCGAATTTTAGATTTCTTACTCTACACTTAACTGCTATTCATAAATGCAATGACTTACTTATTCATTTTTAAATACAAATCACAACAAAGGCAACAAATGATCAAAACTTGTCCTTCAATAAGCTAGTAATTTACACAAAGATTTGTGATTTTTTGATGATAACTTGAAGAGTTAAGACTCAATTTGATTATATACGGTCATTTTAGATAAAAATAATCATAATAATATGTTGGAAGCTTAAAAATGCACTCAATGGATTTTTCTTATCTGAAATATGACTTACACAACTGACACAATTATGTACAGAGATTAACCATTATTTTTTCCATGTTAAGGTTGTATAGAAATAAATTGCATCACAAGTCCTTTAAGAATATGACTCCTACAATCCTCTTCAAATATTCAACAGATCCAGCAGTTTTAACAAGATTGAATTAGCTCCTTTTCTGTGACTATATCTGTAATGATAAACTTAAAAGAACAGGAGTCACTTTATGCTTAAACAAATAAAAGTTTTAATGGATAAAATACATTTCATTTTTCCCAAATAAGAATGCTAATAACGTTCAAATGCTAGAAGACCTGGCATCAAAATATGAAATAGCCATCTACATTATTTACCGACCAAAAGACACTGATCTGGCTACCTTCCATATGTATGCAACCACAACTGGTTTCTTCACAGTCACTATTTTAATGTACCCAGTAAGGTTACCAAATATTCAATTACCAAAAATATTTTACAGTATTTGTAATATATTCCATCAGATATTAGCCATTTGGTCAAAAAAAAATCCTCAAAGATAGCCAACCTCGACAGGCAAGAACCCAAGCCCGCAGGTACAATTAAATGGGCAACAACATTGAGATTTAGGAAAATCTTACGAACAACTTCAGTTGTAAGAAGTATACAGAATCTACCAAATGTTGTCAGATGTAAGATTCACAGGCCATGATTTTTTACAAGTTGTTTTCATATTTTGAAGCCCTAGAACTAATTATAAGGGGAATATAAGGTTGTTTTAGCACGATGATCCTGCATGACCTTGAAGAAGGGGTCCAAGGTCAAATTTGACACTTGCAAAAGATTTGCAGACTATGATCTCCAATAAGGTGTTTTGTCATTCCAAACTGATAGGGCAAATGATCAGGGAAAAATGAGGGCTTTTTGATATGCCCCCCCCCTCCATTTGACATAAAAGATGTTATATGGTGGCCATTTTGTTTCAAAACAAGGCCAAAATTATTCTCAGGCAAGGTTTTGTAGCCACTTACATTTTGTAAAAATCTGACAGAGCTAACTGCAATATTTTAAATTTTAGAACATATCAATGCTTTTCATACAATCAGCTATGGGGGCCATGTTGTTTTTTTAAAAATAAGTACAAAATTTTTTAGAGACATGCTTTCACAGCCATAAATATTCTGAAGATTTATTCATAAATGAATGAGATATAAAGGTTGATGTAAAAATGTGACCAATGCACACATGCCGAAAAATGCAACTGTAGTAATATTGCTTTAATAGTGCCCCTTTTTCAATTAAACATTTTAACACTGAAAATTATTTAAAGCCTTGCCATGGCAACAGGTGTTGTCAGATATCCTCCAAAACCTAATCAGCTGTAGATCCTCTTTAAGTTAACATATCCTGAAAATTTGGTGAAAATCAATGCACTGGTTTAGGCTGTGGAACATCCACAAACTTTAAAACCCCTAAAATATTCAAACTGTTGTCATGACAACAGTTGTTGACAGATATCCACAAAAACCTTATCAGCTCTAGATCCTGAACATATCCTGAAAATTTACTGAAAATCGGTGCATGGGTTTAGGTTGTGAACACCCACAAATGTTATGACCGAAAAATATTCAAAGTGTTGCCATGGCAACAGTTGTTGCCGGATACCGCCCCAAAACCTAATCAGCTCTAGATTCTCATGGAGTAAACATACCCTGAAAATTTGATGAAAATCTGTGCTTGGGTTTAGGCTGTGGAACACCCACAAGATTTATGCCGGCTGCCCAGACGGTGCAGGGGACGACTATAACCCCAGCCTTTATGTGCTGGGGTTAAAAAGCACATGTCACAGTGTACATTTATATGCAAATTATATATCAAGCAGATATTTTGCGGACACCTTTAATAATTGCTGGTAAATTGTTCCACTTTCAGAACTCTTTCCAATGATAGTAATAGAGATACAAGACCTTTATCATAAATTCCCCAGATTTGATCTTGAAACAGGGGCCACATGTTATAACCTACCCCACCAAAACATTTACAGATACCCAAGAACATTCTGTAAGTTCCTTTCACATTCCAAACCCCTGGGATCAAAAAGGAGGAGGCACTAGGACCTTTTCATAAATAAACTCTATTGGGTTTTGAAGCTGGGGTCAAAGATCAAATCTGATCACCTTTTGTTCCTTGGTATTTCTAGTTTCTGACCCCTGCACACCTAACGGTTCAATGAATCCTGAACTATGATCCGGAGTCCTTGTTTGACACTCTGCTGGTACAATTTTTTGGTTTAAAGCAGTTTTAATATTCCAAATTTTCATTACTGAGTGTAAGTGATGGATAATTAGACATGATTTTTTTACTGCTAAAAAGCAGTAACATTATATGCCTTCTTCAAGTGTAAGAGATGGATGGGTTCGTTTGGGTCTAGTGTGAGCTAGGGGACTTGTCTTGTTTTTGTTTGTTTGTTTGTTTGTTTCCAAATAAGAGACATCCCTGGTAATGCAATCAATCTTACAATTTCACAAAAATCCGATAAAAAAAATTAAGAACATTATTCAATAAATATAGAAAAGTCTTTTTAATGTCCTCATCTAATTAAAACCTGACACACAAACGGGGGAGAGAATTTTTCATTTTGTCTCTCAAAGTATAACAAAACTAAGGAAAATTTCAAAGGGAATTTTAACAATATAAGAACCTTTACTCACCCACAAATGAATGTAAAAAATCTTATTAACCAGTAAGACTGTAGTCTGTTTTTTTTAACAGGGACAAGAACCAAATACCTGCAAAGAAATCACCCATAAACTGAGACAATAGCATTCCGCAATTGTTTCTCACATAGCCATTTGCTTTTTGCAATGCACTATTTATCTAGCCCCTTTTCACCTCCTTTAGATCCACTCAAAGCCGTTGGTCTCAAAACTCGTCCGTTTATTCTTAAATATTATTTCAGAAATCAGTAGTATATAGCTTTTAAAAGAACCCCTTGAGATGCCCTATTAGACCAATACACTCGACCGCTATAAAAGGCTATCTATAGGAGCCTCTATGTGACCAAACCTTCACATTTCACGAAAATGAAGTTTCCTTTAAAAAGAGGACTATTTTCTCTCCCTTATCAAAAGAACATTTTCAAAGTGAACAATTTTTTATTTACATACAAAAAGGAGTTAACAGAAAGGGTCAACTATCCCAACAAAAGCTCCAGAGACCCTAGCTCTATATATATACACAAGATCAATTAGGCTTTTTTACATAATAACCCCGAGCTAAAATGATATTCAGCGGAAAATAAATTCCAAGTTCCCTTATAACTACCAACATTACAATTTTCTTTTTGAACTGTGTCAATTTGTAGTGTGCTCTTTACACAACCCTCTTTTCCTTTGATTATTATTATTTTTCAGCACACACTGGGGGAGGCCAATCCAAGGTATTAGTTGTGAGGCTACTTGACATATGTGCGTCACCAGTTCATAGTAGAAACTCACAGTCCCATGTATGTGTCATAGCAACTTTCAAGAAGTCCAATTTGGAAGCATTTCAAATTCTAACAGCAGAAAGTCCAATTGGAGTTTCACCCAAGTTGAAATGTATCTCTTTCAAAAAAATACAAATAAAGCATTTAGAACAGTGAGGCCTAATGTTTATCAATGATGCTCCTACATTTTAAACTGACAATAGTGTAATAATGAGTGTTGGGAACTTTAGATCAACAAGTTAATTACAGGGTGTATCCACTAAATTTCAATATTTTTTCCATGACTTCTCCATGACCAAAGCTTTAAAATCAAGGACCTTTTGCATGCTTCATGGCATGAAAGAGACACGTAACAAGACCAACAGGGAAGATGCGACAGGCCGGTTTTGCCTTTGAGAATCACACACAAGGTTCCAGTCACAGTACAGGAAGATGTGGAAGACACCAAAATTTGATCTGATTACATAAATGTATCCTTGTATTGTTTTGCTGGATGAAAGGAAGGAACAACGCCGTTTCGCAAAACAATGCCTTTTAATTTCCATGACTTTTTATGAATTTTCCAAAACCTGGAGTCAATTTCCTTGACTTTTCCAGGCCTGGAAAAACAAAATGGAATACCATGACTTTTCCAGGTTTTCCATGACTGGATACACCCTGTAATTAGTTGATTAAACCAGTTGCTGGAAAGAAAAAAAAATTGCATTCGTTCAAATTACCGAAGTACAGTTTAACCTATTAAAAAAACATGCATGTGTAAATATATAAGATAGAACTCTTTGGTTTGAACAATTAAAACATAGGTACTTTCAAAACCAAAGGGGGCACATTACAAGTTCATTTGGTCATTTCTTAGAACTTTTGAGATTTTCATCAAGGAACACCTGCTGTCACAGTAACATACACAACTCCAGAGTAAACTTGTGAAACAGAAGATTCTATTGGCTTGGCCTGTGCTAACACAGGTGACACAGAACACGGTTCCAATGTTTGCCCAACTAATTTACTTTCAGGAACATTAGTTCCAAGGAATTTTAAGGACCTTGTTATGAATCGTCTGACTTTCTCTCTCTCCTGTGGACAGTTAAAACTCCCTTAAGTAGAACTGAGATAGTAGTAAGGATGTCAATTAAGCTTTCTGAGCATGGGTTATACAGGGTAATTCATACAAGGGCTTTTAAAGAACTTGAGAAATTACTCATTAAAGGTAGGGTAATATATTATTAGGAGTACAGAATCAACAAAACTGGAAACTTTATGTTAAACACAGTTTTTATAACCTATAAGCTTAGCCATTGGAACTTAATGCTAGTCAGGAAGCTTAGAAGGAAAAAAAAAAGAATTTTGTGGGGGATGTTTTCTCACTAAGTTTGCAAATATTTCTCTATTTTCACATAATACACTAATTACCACCAACGTAGAGGTTATGTCTTTGCCAGTGTACATTTGTCTGTTGTTAGTTTGCAAAATACCTCAAAAACCTATGGATGGATTTTGATGAATTTTTTAGGAAATTTTGACAATGGGCTGAGTAGATCTGATCTGATTTTGGTGGTGATCCGTAGCACCATCTGGATCTAGGATTTTTTTGAAGAATTTTTTATCATTGTACTCAAAAGCAATATTGGAGGCTTTGGGCCTAGCTGGAGGTATGTACTCTCCAAGAGTTTTGTTTTGAGTGAAGTGTCGAAAACTCACTTAACAATTTTCTAGAGAGTCAATTCATCAGTCGTTTTCCTGACTGATGATATATCCACAGTTAATTACTCACTCTTTATATTTATTGTTTTGTTGGCTTATATATTATACACTTCAATATCCAGTATTAGTATACTTTACTTCGCCATGACTTTGGATATCTCAAAATTGACATAAATGCCTGGATTCAACCGGAATCTGTTATCCTGGAATTTCAAAACCGTTCACAGCATATGTTACATTATGTGTACACTTTAGTTGTTTATAACGGGGATGTTCCACCTTGGCAATAATGCTTTATGATAGGTTTATGACCCTATTAATTGACAGTTTGGGAGGCGGATCTTTTCAATCACCACAATCTTAAAGGCATCATAAACATATCGTATACGGAAATTATGGTCCTTCCTGATGGGTTTATATGATTGGATGAGTTCGTAAATCCAACGGGAACAGTTTACAACAATATTAAACCGTTTGAAATTATTGAAAACTGCTGATGATATTTTTATAATCTTAAACCCATCTTTTCACTCATAAAGTCATCTTTCTGATCGTATAGACATCTTAAACCCATCTTACCAGTTGCAAAGCAATCTCTTCCATCTGACAGCAATCTTAAACCTGTGTTTTTTATCTTAAGTCTACCTTTTAGGTTCATAAACCCATCTTTTCACTAATAAAGTCATCTTTTTGATCGTATAGACATATTAAACCCATCTTAACAGTTGCAAAGCAATCTTTTCCATCTGACAGCAATCTTAAACCTATATCTCTTATCTTAAGTCTACCTTTTAGGTTCATAAACCCATTATAAACTTTTTGGGGACCTATGTGTGGCAATCTATGCATTAATCATAAAGCTATTGGGATGAGATCTTAAACCTATCTTAAACCACACCACTGGATGTGAATGACTTAATTATTTCCAATCAGGAACTCGGTTTATGATCAGTTCGCCAAGATGGAAAAACCCCATTAATAACCAGACAAACCAAGTTTTACAACCTAGCCAATATCTAAAATCATGGAGTTTAAAATAAATATACGCCTGGGGTATATTTAATGCATCGTATGGTAGCAGAGTCCATACAAATCATAACAGCCCTCTTTGTGTCAGTAACCTGACACTATTAACGTCCATATTTCTGGACAAAGACACTTCATCAGCAGGCTTACGGCTTCACTGTCAGTATCACTCACAGAACTTACTATCCCCCCCACACCCACCCCCCCTAACCCCAAACTAAAACAGTGTCCGATGTCTGAATTTATAGATTTACTATGAGTCACTTCCAAGTGTTTCACTAAACACACGCTAATTCCTTTTTGTCCTCAACTTAATTCTCTCTGTACACATAATTCAAAGTTCTCAATAGATTTTCTGCCCAAGGGTTGTTGTCTTTTTCTGTGTCCCTTTTATTAACATTGGCAGTGCCTGTTTCATAGTACATATCTTTCTATAAATATGTTTTGGTTTTTGAAGTATAATGGGTTTAATCTTTTGCAATATATTAATCATAAAGACGGCAATTAATGTTGTCACAGTCAAGGCAAAACTACTTAGTGATTCTAGTCAAGGCTTAAAGGAATAACTGCATATAGCCATTAAAGATTAGAGTACGAACAGTGTATAAAACTAACACCAACCCCCCTGTCTGAGACCGGTAACTATTCCCATGGACCTGTATCTATCCAGAGTTACTGGTCAAGATGTCCTGGGGTCATGTTCACAAAAGGGATTAGTGAAAGATGCAATAGTTTTCAAGTTACATGTGATTTTACTCATTACGGAAGGTACTGAAAAGTCAGAAAGTAGCTATTACTCATTTAGCTAATGGGATAGACACCCAAGTTACTCACCATGTTGTAGCTATGGCATAAGTAGCTCAATAACATATTTTAACAAAATGCTCTAAATGCAATACTTTTCAAGTTATAAGTGATTTAATTGGGAGGAAACTAGTAAAATGGCTGCCTTTATATTTCTCGTCTTAACTGCCCTATCATCAACACTAAATTGAGTCAGCTAGGGAGCGTTTCCAGCAGATTTCTAAATGTATATCCGTGCTTGGTCAGTAGATAACACTTCTACACTGAAAATATCCACATAAAAGGTTGAAAATCCGTCATAATGCACACTTTTCCTTAAAATATCTGGAGATGTTGAAAACACATCTGCACAGTACACGCGCCAAACGAAAAAGATGCTATGACGTCATGTTGTCTAGACAGGAAGTAAGTACGACACACCATCTGGGGAGTGCACTAATACTACGGACCGGCCAGCCGGAGGAAACACAGGACGACTTTTCTGACGTTTGGCGGGCCGGTCTGCGCTGACCGGTTTAGCAAATTGTCCATTGGATAGGATGTATTAACGCAATAAAAGCATGATTTCATGAATTTTAATGCATTAAAATTTTTTCTTAAAAATTCACAAAGTATTAAGAAAGATCCAGGACTGATACACAAGCCAATCTACTTGTGGCTTAGTACATATGTGCGAGATAAGAGAGAAATCCATGTAATGGCTTTGGGGAACAGACAAACAAACAGATCTGCGTGCCTTGAATGATTTTCTATTCTAGATTGATAAACAAAACCCGTGGACACGGACACAGATGCGGATGCCGCAGAGTGATGCCATAAGCAAGTGATGCTGGAGTTGTCAGTCAGCTGACATAAAAAGAAATCACTAAAGAAGATTAACATTATACTACTCATGCTACGGACTCATATAATATTGCTATCCTCATTCATGATATATTTTTTTCAGCATATGTCATTCAGGAAGTTTTTCTATTTTATCTGATATAGTATTACACAAATATAACCAAACACTCTGGACATAAAACTCACACTGTAATATGAGTAACCACAAGATGCATAGTTTGGTCATAATTGGAAGATAATTGCAATGTTTTTACTCTAATATGGCACTATTAAAGCCCAATAGAAGTCATCTGATATCCTCCACTTGAAATAATTCCATCTGACATCAATGTATTTGTCCAGCACTTCAAATTGTCAGGGTTATTTTCTTAATATGTTTTAAGATGAAGAGTAAATAATCCATTTTTGTGAAATGAAAAACAAGTTTTAAACCATTATTGAACACTATTGAGTCAAATTTCATGAGCCAAAAAAAAGACAAAACTTTTTACCAAACTTCTACGTAATGATTTTTGGTAGTGTTTAAAAAAGCCCCCAATTTTCAAAATTAATAATTCACATGATTTTTCTGTTTTATTGGCCTTTTATGCTGCATTTTTAACTTTTCGCTTTAAACATTTACGGTAACTTTAAAAAGCCAATTATTCTCAGCCACACAAAATCCTTGTAACAATTTCTCCTTTTCTGGTTCACTAATGACAATTCTAAAATATACTCTCGCAATATTGACCTGAAAAAAATGTGTCATTTTATGCAACTTTTGCAAGAAATTTAGGCAAAAAAACTGGCTAATTGTTTGAGAGTCAAGTAATGGTCAAAAACCATAAGAGTAGGAACAATTGCTGCTGCTTGTTCCTGCAGCCCAAAAAATCAAACCTGCCTATTATTATTATTATGTATTCATACTCAGCGCAATATCTCCATATTCTACAGGACTCAAAGCGCTATTTAACCAATCTGACTGTACAGGTACAGCCCCAACTCACAAGTAACTGACATTCCCCTAACTGGAAGATAGAGGCTCAAGGATGACCATTTATCAACGTCCTTGAGGTTCTTTAACCTGCCACTGGGGATAGGACCCAATGACAGAGGACCGCCATTTTAAGTGGTCATCCGAGCCACTATGTATCTGCCTGTACCTGGGATTGAACCCACGTCCTCTGAGTTCCTAGACAAGTGTGTTACCCGCTAGGCCAGTGGCAGATAATGGCCAAAAGTTTAGAAATACCTTAGTTTTGCACAGTGTATGAAATTTACTGGAAAACTTTATAGGTCCCCCCAGACCTGCAACTGAAAAATGTTACAGGTCTGTAACAAAAGTTGCCAGTTCGTATTTCAATGTAGGATAAATCAATTATGAATTTCAAAACATGACCAAGTGGCAAGTGGATTAATATTATTATCATCATTAATTATGGCAATTAAAAATGTACATGTACATGATTAGTTTTCTTAATTTACAGGACACTGACACCCGGACCTGTAACTCTAGAAAGAGGCAGGGCCATCAGAATAGTTTCAAGTCTTGGACAAGGTGGTGATAATTTCCTACGCTGGTTTTCCAGGTGCCAGCGGAAGCTTTTGCCTGAACTAGAACGAACTCCAAATTGGGTAGGTTCTAGTTATACTGAGCCTACTGTATTTAGATAAGCACAAGGCTACGACAGACGCAACCTGCTTTGGTAAACACATGCTAATTCCCTAAATTGTCTCATCGATGCCTGAAGTAGCTACTTCTCCTCCCAGAACAAACTTGTAACTCTACCGGGTCAATTTAAGCCATCATCTTCAAGATGACAAATTAAATTAACCTAACTCACTCCTGATGGTTTTTTTTATTTCCACCACAGTGTGTGTCCTTGCTTAAGAAACAAAGACTGCATTTCTAAGATTTAACCTTATAGGGCCTCATGCATAAGGGTGTGTGTTTGTATCTGTGTATAGGTAGTCTTGCAGAAGGCTCAGTTATAGGACTGCCAAGGGCTTAAGGCTGAAACAATACTACAACTTAATACTGAAACTGTACTTATACCTTGGACACATCTTTACTGATGGTCTTATATGAACAAGGGATGAGTCGGTATCAAAAATATGTACATTGGGAGGCAACCAATGGAAAACCGTTCCGATTCCAGGATTTAGAACACACTTATCAAACATGGACGCTTTCGTCTCAACACATTCGTAATAAAAGTCCCCAAATGCATAAAAAATGGGATAAAAGTGTGTAATTCTGTCAGATTTGCTTCCAATATTTTAAGTTTTCTTTCTATAATATGTGTTGACAAGTGATATTGAGGTTATAAAGTGCCATAATTTTAATTCTGTGCCAAAACATGGCAGTTCTGCAGGTGTAGGCCAGGTTCGTTGGTCCGGTGACCCACATAGATGAACGCTGCCTCTGTAAAAACAGGAGTCTGGTCGGTGTGTGTCTGTTCGGTTGGTCTGGTCACCGACATAGAGGACAACTGCCTCTGTCCAGTCCATCTATTGTTACCAGTACTGGTGTGGGTGAGGCAATTTATTCTGTGAAGGGTGAGCAGCCAGCCGCACCCTTGTATAGTTATTTGTGTAGTCACATGACCAGCACCGGTCAGGTTTTGATGAAGCAATGGGATATGAATACATTTCCCAGGCAGGGATGAAAATTAGAACATCGAAAAAAGTCTTCTTCTGTAGAAATGGTCAGCCATGCAAGAACCAATGGTAGCCAATTCTGCTTAACATTCATAAAGTGACCTGCCCATTGCAGGTTTCCTCAATAAAATTATTGATTTCTTGTAAGCGTTGGCCACTTGCTTTTGCATTTACCGGTAGATAGAGGAAGACAGGAAATTTATATCTCGCAATGGACTTGCCGCTTACAGTATTAGCAGGAATGGAATATAATGCAATAGTCTGTAGACATGAAGGAAAATCTTTTTGAAAGGTTTTATATGGTGCAATGGCCAGACACAAAACCTCTTTTTCTGGCATCCCGTGAAAAGACAAATAACCAACAAGATCCCCTTGTACTTAATTAGTTGTAAGATAATAAAGATAAGTTATATTAGAGATAATATTGAAATTAATACTTCGGTGTCAATATTTAAATCCAGGAACATGTGAGGAACTGTGAATTAATATTGAAATATGGATATACAAGCCCCAAACCTCCCACCTAGTACACATTTGGGACTTGTAGAAGGCTAACAACCACTACAGCTGGTCTCTAACTGGCAACTCTAATGTTTATTCCTGACCCCCAAGAGACTCCCCCTGCTTCCACTCTTCCCAATGTGACCACTAAATTTACAATCTTCTCTTCAGGTACCACAAGGTAATGTCACTGTTGACTTTATGTCAAAATCAACTCATTAAGATGATAATTGACTACTATTCTAAGCTAATACAAGGGTCGTATGACATTACTGAGGAATGCTGGTTTTTATTGTATAAAATATCTAGGCTTTCCTGCTAATATTACAGACCTGTCAAAAAAACCTGATCTTGGAGTAAATACACCTGATAAACAATCCACTAAGACCATCAATAACAAGTTTACTCATATAATAAAAAGGTCTCTGTGAGTATGTCAGGTTATAAAAGTTGAAACTGAGATAAAAAAATCTGATAAATTTATCAATCAAATAGACTTAGGACACTTTATGCATGACATGAGATGTTAGACAGGAACGGATAACATCAACAAAACATAGAATGCCAAACAGTATTTACTGATTATTGTCATTTTGTAATACAGCTTGATCAACAAGAAACTGAGGTTGTAGACCCTAAAAGGCGGGTTGTGTAGTCAGTATCAGGGATGGTAACACATAATAGTACTTGCCATGTCTACAGGATGGACTTACGCCAGATGTATGCAACATGATAGCTGTGATACTGGTCCTGGACATATCCAAATAGTGTTGGGTTCTCTCTTTCAACTTTGTCAATTTTAAGATGGCAGCCAAGGCGGCCATCTTGTTTTTCAAAGTGGCCCCAATTTCAAAAGCAACCTAGACTAGGTGGTGCCCTACCACCCTGTTAAGTTTTAAATCGATAACAGAAGCGTCTTCAAGTTAGAGTCCATGAACATAATTTCAAGATGGCGGCCATCTTGTTTTTCCAAAGGCACCAACTTCGAAAGCAACATAGCCTAGGTGATGGCCTACCAACCTGTTAATTTTCAAATCAATCGGCAGGAGCGTCTTCGAGTTAGAGTCCGGAAACGGAATTTCAAGTGGCAGCCATGGCGGCCATCTTGTTTTTCCAAATGGCACCAATTTCTAAAGCAACCTAGCCTAGGTGGTCCCCTACCACCCTATTAGGTTTCAAATTGATCAGTGGAAGCATGTTCAAGTTAAGAGTCCGGAAACCAAAATGTTGATGGACAAACGGACGGACATCGGACACATCAATCTAATAGGTGGGTTGGTTACATGCAAACTGCATAAAAAAATTATTTTAACATTCAGGTAAATTAAGGATAAAACTTTAAAGAAAGCATTTACCTCTCGTCCTTTCCCTGTCACCATGGCTGCCAAAGGCTTGGCATAAAATCTGGAGAATGAAAATCCAAGGCAACCATACATGGAGTTAGCAGTGAGCTTCAGAGCCTTCTGACGAATGTCATACTAAAAAAAATGAGATCAAAGAGACCATTCTAACATAGAACATTACAGACTAAGGTTGAAAAGGTATAGCAAAATCATTAATCAAATATCTGGTCATGATATCTGATGAATATTTGATATCACTTTTAAAGTTTATTTAACTTAAACTCTGCTCAACTATATAATGTCTTTTACTGCTCCTGTACAGAAAGATTGTCACAAACACAAAATTTAGCATACATTTTGATGTCTGTGAAAGCAAGGTCAGCTTCGCATCTACATACAATTGAAATTTGAGGTGCCATCGACTCATGGCCGCATATAACTATTACTGGAAGTTAAAGTATAACTGCCAGTCTGGAATCATGTGGATATCAAAGAATCTATTTTAACAGATCTACTGTAGTGCCTAGATCCATAAAACGGATATTGCAGAAGTTTTTTTGTGAAAATTTTTGTTTATTTTCACAAATATATGTCATTTACCTTTCTACAAAATTGTTTACAACATAATAGAGACAGGTACCAAGCTGCTATATTTGCTATAGACATACTTTCCAAATGTGAAAAATTTTTCCTTACTTTCAAAGATATTTGTCATTTAGCTTTCTATAAAATTGTGTACATCATAATTAAGATACCAAGCTGACGCAATATTTGCTTTACACATACTTTCAACTGGTTCATACTAAATGCAGATCCCAGACTTGGGTCTGTTATTCCAAAGCCTATACCCAGCCGGGCCAGCCCCAATTTTCACCTTATTACAATCTTTAGCTTGTACTGGGGTTTAAAAATAGGTACAGAGCACTTCTATTTGCTTTGCCTGTGACAAATGTCACCATAATGTACAAATCTAAGTTTGTCTTCAAGCTGGGGACATTATTAATTCACCAAACACTGTTCTTTGCAGTCAAGTTACACATTGAGTTTCTGGTTCATGGAGCTAATGGGTTCTGACAATGCAATGTCACTTCAAAACAAATATTACACTCATTAAAGCAATGATTTATATACAATACTAAAACTGACCTTCACCTGAAATAACATTTTAACAAAGTTTTAAAATTTTAAGGTAGGTTTCTAATCTATAATTCCACTCAGTTTTGAAAATGTTAGTGAGTTGACTGAACTATAGATCGAAGTTGGCAAGTCTATAAAGAGATAACAACCACTGAATTGCAAATTTAATAAGTAAATTAAATTTTTATAAGTTAATACCCTATCCAATGGACAATTGCTAATCCGGTCGGCGCAGACCGGCCCTCCAAACGCCAGAAAAAGACGTCCTGTGTCTCCACCGGCCGGCCGGTCCGTAGTACTGTGCACTCCCCAGATGGCGCCTCGTACTTCCTTCCTGTCTAGACAACCTGACGTCATGGCATCTTTTTCGTTGTCTAAACCTCTTAGACCCCTAGTAAGCTGATAGCAGGGTTGGTGGGAGGGTCTTGTGTGTCCATTGGATAGGGTATTAACTTATAAAAATTTAATTTACTTATTAAATTTGCAATTTTATTGCGTTAATACATCCTATCCAATGGACAATTGCTGAATAACTACCGCTTGGTCGGCGGGTAAGTTACTAGGGACTTATGTGAACTCACAAGTAATAGCAAATTTTAACCTACGGTCTAGGCTGACTTCGTCAGGAGACCTATAGGCCCAGGTCTGGGTTGATCTTAAGATCAGGAAACCCTGTAAGACCTTGGTCGGTTGCCAACAGCCGGTTACCCGGGGGCTATACCGACGTCGCCCCCCCCCCCCCCCCCCCTTTTTTAACAGACCTGCTCTGAGGTAAGGGAAGAGAGGGATGAGTTCAGTCCCAGAAAGCCAATAAACCTCCCGAAGGAAGCACGCCACATTTTATACTATGTGCTTGTAGAATTGTTTATATATATATATACAAATCTCCTCCATCTAAGGGCCACTTGTGGATCTGCTGAGCAGCCACTACCGAGCCCAATTGGTAAAGCTCTGAGTCAGCCCAAGCCCCGCCCTTCAGATAGAACCATGTGAAGGTATTATGTGACTTCAGTGGCAGGCTGACAAGACTGTATCTGAGGAAACTTCCGACTGGAAGACCTTAGAAGCATCAAAGGCCCTGACATCATGGGCTTTAACCTGATACAAAGTGTGGGCCTCCTGGTCAGAGAGCTCATAACATAGGATCACAGTCTGCTTGATCCAAGAGGAGATAGTGGCAGGTGAGATGTCTTTGTCAAAACCTTTCTTAAAGGAGACAAAAACCACCTCCTTATTCTGCTTGAGGTCCTGTTCAAATAGTAGCGCAATGCTCTGACTGGACAGAGGGACCTGTCAGACTTGAGGGATCTATCCAGTTTGGGGGGGCCAGGGCTGTTATACCCCTGGGGCCACACTGTCTGGACCCTCTTTGGCCAGCTGATTCTTGGGAGAAAGCTGGGAGAAGGGTACAGGGACACCTTGACCAGTCGGATTGGCGTCTAATATTTCTGTTTTGCCAAACATGTATCTCACTTCTACGCTTGCCCGACCCCAGGGCCAAGAGGAAAACTGTCTTGAAGGTCAAATGCTTCAAGGAGGCCTCTTTAATTGGTTCAAAATGAACCTTGCCAGCTGGTGCAAAACCCAGGGAGAGGTTCTAGGAGGGGATTCCCTTCTGGCCTTTGGGTCTGTCTCAGTGGAAACTATCCAGGAGACGAGTGAGATTTTCATTCTTACTGATATTGATGGGCGAATTTCCCAGTTTATCAGCAATGGCTGACCTGTAACCATCAATGGTGCTGGGCTGCAACTTCCTGTCCTGAAACAGGTCCATAAGGAAGTCAGCAACTGACTTTACGGGGGGGGGGGGGGGGGGGCCCGAAGTCCACCTGAGGAGTGATACATCACTTGTAAAAAGGACCACTTGCCTCATAGACTGATCTGACTGATCTCCTTTGAGGTCAAATTGAGGAGCCTCAATTCTTGCTGCCACTGCCTCAGACAAGCCCTGCTCCTCGATTGCTGAGGCTCTAGGAGCCATGCACAAAGATTAATATTTGTCAGATTTCTGTGAGGGATCTGATTGAATGGCTGACAACAGGTTAGGCAGATGGGCAGGCTCAGTGGGATTTGGCAGGACATGGCCACTAGATCCCAAAACCAAGGCATGTTGGGCCACCCCGGAGCAATCAGAGTGATTCTCTTGCATGGGGAGTCCTGCAACTCCTCCACCACTTTGCCCAATATGGCTGATGGTGGGAAGGTGTATGCTTCCAGATCCTACCATGGCCGACTGAGCGCATCCACTGCTGTGGCCGGGGGATCCGGTACCGGTGACACAAACAGAGGCAACTTGTTGTTGAACCTCATGGCAATTAAGTCTATTTTGGGTCGGTGCCACCTGTTGCATATTGAGTGGAAAACCTCTGGAAGGCGAAACCACTCTGTTTGGATGGTCTGGCCTAGCCTGGATAGCTTGTCCGCTATCACGTTCAGCCGGCCTGGAATGTGTCGGGCTTAGAGTCACTTGTTTCCTGGTACACCAGGTCAAGATTCTCCATAGCAGGGCACAAGTGGGCCCGACCTCATGCCTCCTTCCTTGTTTATGTATGACACTACTGTGTTGCTGTCGGTTGCTACAAGTACTATCTTGTTTGAGGAAAGGTCTTGGAACTCTTAAAGCCCGAAAGACTGCTTAAGTTCTAGATAGTTTAAATGCAGCTTGCTTCCCGGAAGGGACCCGGTCCCTTCTGCAGTGTGCTCGTTTACGTGAGCACCCCCCCCCCCCTTCTATTGAGGCGTCTGTAATATTTGCAGAGCATGCTTAATTGGGTGTAATGGTTGGCCTGTAAGAACATTGTCTTCCTTCAGCCACCATTGTAAATGGGGGGTGCAGGGACCTGGGGACTTGGATCACCTTTTCCAGTGATTCTGGTACCCTCCAATTGTTTTGAGATGCCACTGTATGGGTCTCATATGAAGTCAACCTAGATTAACTTGCTTTTCTGTAGCCGTCAGTAACCTATCAAGGACATGAATTCCCAGACCGGGCAAGCCGGTAGGGATAGCAGTTTTAACATAGCCTCTTGAAGGTTCTGTCACCGGTCCAGAGTCGGTCGGAACCGATCAGACCTGAAGTCGAACTGGTAGCCTACAAAATCAAAGTCTTGTTTGGGCTCCCGCTCTGATTTCTGTAAGTTCATCAGCCAACCCCGTTGCTGACACATTATTTACTAGTTCCTGTGTATGTTGGAGACAAGCCTGGGATCTGGCTCTCACCAACCAGTCGTCTAGGTACTGGTGGCTTCTTAAGTCCTTGTGTATGGTCACCAATTTCACCTCCTTTGGTATCACAGTGAACTCCAAAGGTGCTGTGGACAAACCGAATAGCAGGCATTACCTGGATTGTTCTTGTATAGGTATATGGGAGTAGGTATCCCTCCTTGAACATTTGTAATACCTAGGGCCCAGCCCCCAAGGCTTCCTAAGTTCCCGAAAAAGGGCTTAGTCTGGACCCTACAGGCAGATTGTGTGCCACATTTGGGATTTTGATAAACATTTTCTGTCCCTCCGGACACTGGTCCGGTCTGGTGACAATGATCCAGGTTAACAGTCTCTCTGTTCTTATTGTGGTCTGGTGGGGCTGACACAACTTTTCATATTAATAGACTCTTCACCCCGGGCCAGCAGCCTGCAAGGTGCAGCATTTACAGAGCAATTGTCATTCGTGAGATGTCTGACCCCTGGCCGGACATGATGACAAAGTTTATTATCTCTCCAGCCAAGTCCAGCACTGATAACAGGTTGTTGAGAGATGTGATAAGGGAAGGTTGCCTGGCAGTAGCTTGGGACACTGTCATGTCACATCACCAAGACCACTGACCGGTCTAAGAATTCTCTGTAACCAAATTAACCTTAGGCAACTCTGTCCGGTACCAGGACTCCATACCCGGTACTTAACTGTAACCAGCAATTTTCTGTAACCGGCAAAAAACTGGCAGGCTGGGGTCACCAATCAATTGACAGCTACTGGTCTATATTTAGCCAGCTTTTTTTCTTTTTTTTTTTTTTTAAATATATGTAACCAGTTGGGTCGAAGCACTATTCCGTAAGGACTGTGTAGCCAGCACCCTGTTAGTAGACTTGTAACCCGTAGGTTGAAGCAAGTGTACTAGGCTGTGTAGCCAGTACCAGCCGGTACACTTTGTAACCAGTTATTGAAGCAAGTGTACAAGGCTGTGTAGCCAGTACCAGCCGGTACACTTTGTAACCTGTACCCAGTTGTTGAGGCAAGTGTACAAGGCTGTGTAGCCACTACCAGCCGGTACACTCTGTAACCAGTTGTAGCCAGTAATAAAAAACAGTTGCTAAATCAATTTACAACTATCTTGTGTGTTGAATTCAGCTTGCTGTAGGTTTCCTGCATTATTAAAGTATTTCTTTAATCGCACGTCTTATTGTAGATTTGACAGTTGCTGGGAAAGCCCTTGTGAACTATTTTTAGAAACACTTGGTGTTCGGTGTGTCACGTGACCAGCTTGCTGGTCGGAAAGACACGCGATTGGCTGATTGGAGCTCGCAGTTGTGGCGTTCTTTTGTGATACTTAAACATGCAAATGCGTAGTATTCTGCTCATCCACAAACCCCACTACCGACAACGAAGCCGGGTCTGCAAGGCAGGGACTGGAATCACAGTAGACGTGAGTTCTAAAGAACGCACTTCCGACCTTCCTGGTCGGTGAAAACACGTGACCTGCTTCGTGATTATTCGGAAGGACACGCGATTGGCTAACTGGAGATGACGTCAGTATTCGCGTTCTTTGTGTGATGCCTTACCGGCAACTTTACAGTCCACAAAACCCCACTACCGACAATAAGGTCGGGTCTGCAAAGCAGGGACTGGAATCACACAGACGTGAGTTCTGAAAGAACGCGCTTCCGATCTTCCTGGTCGGTGAAAACACGTGACCTGCTTCGTGATTAGTCGGAAGGACACGTGATTGGCTGACTGGATATGACGTCAGAGGTCGCGTTCTTGAGCTGGCCGGTCGGCTGAAACCTGGACCAGTGCCCTCTGAAGATGAAAGTCCTGGTCGATGCCGGTCTGAAGTCGCTTGCTCAGCCGGCTGTGCACTCAAACCAGTGTCCTGGCCATCCACTGCCCTTACTACCGACACAAGTGCCGGGTCCACAAGGGTGGGACTGAGAGTGATTAAGATGAAGTTCTTTCTATGTAAATACTAGGTGAGGTCGGCTGAATACGAGCTTGCCGGTCGACTAATGCATTAAAGCAAGATGTCTGGACCAGTGCGCTCTGAAGAAATCTGAAGAATTCATCTCTTGCTGCTGATGTATATATATAAGCTTACCGGTCGACTAATGCTTTAAAGCAAAGATGTCTGGACCAGTGCGCTCTGAAGAAATCTGAAGAATTCACCTATTGCTTCTGATGAAAAAACACTGAATACTCGAGCTAGGCTGGTGTGACTGATGCTATACAGCAGAGAAGTCGGTACCAGTGCGCTCTGAAGAAATCTGAAGAATGCATCTCTTGCCTGGGGAATTCCTTCCATTTACAGTGTTCAAAACTACGTAGACTGAAGTTCTCCGTGATCTTTGTTTGTACGAGCTGGCTGGTTTGACTGATGCCTTACAGCAGAGAAGTCTGTACCAGTGCACTCTGAAGAATGCACCTCTTATATGGGGATTCCTTCTATTATAGTATTAAAACTACGTAGACTGACGTTTCTCGTGATTCTATTAGTAGTACTAGAAAAGACGTTTCTATGGTGACTGTAGCTGGAAGGTAACAGAAGGAACATTCAAACAAAAGACACGGATAAAAATACCTGTAAGTAGTATCTACATAATTCCTCAATATTGTCGATCTGCCCCTAACAACCCAATGGTTGAGTGGGAGGAAACTAGCAAAATGGCTGCCTTCATATATTTCATGTCGTAACTGCCCTATCATCAACACTATATTGAGTCAGCTAGGGAGCGTTTCCAGCAGATTCTAAATGTATATCCGTGCTTGATCAGTAGGTAACACTTCTACACTGAACATATCCATATATAAGGTTGAAAATCCGTCATAATGCACACTTTCCTTAAAATATCTGGAGATTGTTGAAAACACGTTCGCACAGTACACGCGCCAAACGAAAAAGATGCCATGACGTCAGGTTGTCTAGACAGGAAGGAAGTACGAGGCGCCATCTGGGGAGTGCACAGTACTACGGACCGGCCAGCCGGTGGAGACACAGGACGTCTTTTTCTGGCGTTTGGAGGGCCGGTCTGCGCCGACCGGATTAGCAATTGTCCATTGGATAGGATGTATTAACGCAATAAAAACCAAAATTCGACAAGTTTTTTGGCTGTGAAGAGCCTACTGTAGTTTTAAAATTAAAATACGAAGTTTCCCCCTTGGTGACAAATTTAATAATAAAGTTAATAACAAAGTTAATCTACCTGTATGTATGTCTCATGTGGCAGGTTGGTGTCTTTCATCATGGCTTTCACTTGCCGCCGACTTTGCACCAATTTGCGGATTTCCGTCGGTAGAATGCCTGGTTCAAGGTCAGGATCAGGGAGGTCAAAGTTCATGAACTCGTCCTCATTTTCTGCATCCTGAAAAGTGTAACTGATTGAATAAATATTTCTAACAGATAGATAGGCAAAAAAGCTTGGTTTAATGGAAAACAGAAAAAGGCCACAGAAGTACCACCAGTCTTTACTTGTTTTCCTTATAGACACGTATTGATCCGTCAAAGATCTTATCTTTCCCTTAACAGTCATTATAAAGACCGGAAGTGCGCAGACTACACAAAACAATGCAGTGCACATATTTCTGCGTACATTTATCTGAAGCAATAAATGGACAATCGCCGATAATAGAGAACCAAACGATACAGACAAAATATAGTGCGAAAAATAGGTGCGTATAAAAACATATTTACAATAATATTTATTGATTAATAAAAGAAACCAGACTTTATAATAGAAGTCTTCAGGTTCGTACTTTATGACCTCTTTTAAAGAACAGAACTTCCGGCATAATGGACTCGCTCCACACTCATCCATAATCCGCCGGAAGTACCGTAGGTCATTAAGTACTCACCCTCGGACTTTATTTCTACATCAGTATCGTGTTAGTTGCCCAGAACCCTATGTGATGACTTTACTTTCCACCAGTACACCTCACTTAGTACTGAAATATTGTTTGAAGCTACATCATGCATCATTTCACAGCCATATGTTTCATTAGAGTAAGAAATCTAAAATTCGCCAGGAATCTAAAATTCGCCACCACTAAAACCTTGGTTAATTTTATGAAGAAAATGAAGTTTTTGTCTATAAATTGGTATTTTTCAGTTCAAAAAGCCTTAATTTACTATACAGTCAACAAATCTCACCACAATTCATTTATTTTATTAGTATTTTCACATGTGGCGAATTTCAGATATGTGGCAAATTTTAGATTTCTTACTCTAACCAAAAAACAATACAAAAACACTTAAGATATTTAAGAAAGATTATAAGATTAACACAAGACTGTGGTACATGGAATTAAATTCCTTTACGATCTCAAAATAGATCCTTCAGCATACGAATTAGTGCTGTGACGATGTTTGAAGAAGTTTGATAGTTCGCTCGTTTCCTGCCACCATTTCGGAGTTCGGTTCAAAACATCTGAAATTTGCAAATTTAATAAGTAAATTAAATTTTTATAAGTTAATACCCTATCCAATGGACAATTGCTTTACCGGTCGGCGCGACCGGTCCCGCCAAACGCCAGAAAAAGACGTCCTGTATATAATACTGGCAGGACCGGTCAGTAGTGTGCATTCGCTAGGTGGCGCATCATACTTGCTTCCTGTCCAGACAGAGTGACGTCAGTTAGTCTTTTTCGTTGTCTAAAACGATTTAGACCCCTAGTAAGCTGGTAGCGGGGTCGGTTGGGAGGGCCTTGCCTGTCCATTGGATAGGGTATTAACTTATAAAAATTTAATTTACTTATTAAATTTGCAATTTTATTGCGTTAATACATCCTATCCAATGGACAATTGCTGAATAACTACCGCTTGGTAGGCGGGTAAGCAGCTAGGGACTTCTGTGAACTCATAACAAAACAAAATTGTACAGGCCCACTTGACCTAGGGTCAGAGAACCCTGACAGGTCATGGTCGGCCACTAACTCACCGGTTAACCGGGAGTCTACCGACGTTGCCCCCCCCCCCCCCCCCTTTTCTTTCCTTCCAGAGTCGGTTTGAGAAGGGAAAGATAGAGAGAGAGGGGCTGAGTTCAGTCCCAGAAGAAATAAACTTCCCAAGGGAAGCAAGTCACTTTTTTTTTTTTTTTTTTTTTTTACAATATGTACATATTTACATATATACAACATCCCCTCATTTCTGGGCCTGGTGGTGCACCTGCTGGGCAGCCACTACAGGTCCCAGGTGGAAAAGCTCCGAGTCAGCCCAGGCAACATCCTTCAAATAGAATTGGGTGAAGGTGTTGAGATTTCCAGTGGCAGGCTGACAAGATCTGACCTAAGGAAATCCCTGATTGGAAAGCCTTAGAGGCAGCAAAGGCCCTAACATCATGGGCTTTAACCTGATGTAAGGTGAGGGCCTCCTGGTCAGAGAGCTCATAGCACAGAACCACAGTCTGTTTGATCCATGAGGAGATGGTGGCAGGTGAGATGTCTTTATCAAAACCCTTCTTGAAGGAGACAAAGACTAACTCCTTATTCTGCCTGAGGTCTGCAGTCCTGTCCAAGTAGTAGCGCAGTGCTCTAACTGGACATAGGGACCTGTCACCCTTGAGTGACCTATCCAGAGATGGTGCCAGGGCTGGGATGACCACTGGTGCCACACTATCTGGACCTTCCTTAACCAGCTGGTTCTTGGATAGGAAACTGGGTGAGGGGTACAAAAACACCTTAGACCAGTCCGACTGGTGTCTGATGTTCTTATGTAACCAAGCATGGATCTCACTCCTGCGTTTACCTGAACCCAAAGCCAGCAAGAAAACAGTCTTGAAAGTTAGATGTTTCAAGGAGGCCTCTTTCAGGGAATCAAAGGGAGCCTTTGTGAGCTGATGTAAAACCAGTGAAAGGTTCCAGGAGGGGATGCCCCTCCTGCCCTTAGGTCTGTCTCTATGGAAACTATCCAGGAGACGAGAGAGATTCTCATCTTTGCTGACATTAATGGTGGAATTGCCCAGTTTGTCAGCAATGGCGGATCTGTAGCCATCAATAGTGCTTGGTTGTAACTTCTTCTCCTGAAATAAGTGCAGGAGGAAGTCAGCAATGGCTTTCAGAGGTGGTGCCCTGAAGTCCACCTGATTACTGAGGCACCACTTTGTAAAAATGGTCCACTTTGCCTCATAGACAGATCTGGTTGACCTTCTTTGAGGAGCCTCAATTCGTGCTGCCACTGCCTCAGAGAAGCCTTGCTCCTTGATTGCTGAGGCTCTAGGAGCCAGGCATGTAGGTTCAGATTCGACAGGTTCCTGTGAAGTACCTGGTTGAATGGCTGAGACACTAGGTTGGGTATGCTGGGCAGACACAGTGGGATCTGGCTTGACATTGCTACCAGGTCCCAAAACCAGGGCATGTTGGGCCACCCTGGAGCAATCAGAATTATTCTGTTGCAGGGGTAGTCCTGGAGCTTCTCCACCACTTTGCCCAAGATGGCTGCCGGTGGGAAGGCGTATGGGTCCAGGTACTCCCAGGACAGGCTGAGTGCATCCACTGCCCAAGCCTGGGGGTCTGGTACCGGTGATACAAACTGTGGTAGTTTGTTGATGAACCTGGTGGCAAACAGGTCCACTTGTGGCTGATGCCACCTTGAACATACAGCTTGGAACACTTCTGGATGAAGTGACCACTCTGTTTGAATGGTCTGGCCAAGCCTGGATAGCTTGTCTGCTATCATGTTCAGCCGGCCGGGGATGTGACGTGCCCTGAGGGTTACTTGCTGCCTGGTGCACCAGGACCGAATTCTCCACAGTAGGGCACACAGAGAGCCTGATTTCATCCCCCCTTCTTTGTTGATATAGGCAACCACTGTTGTGTTGTCTGTAGCTACCAACACTGTCTTGTTGAAGACTAGGGTTTGAAACTCTTTTAGAGCTAGAAATACTGCTTTCAGCTCCAAGTGGTTTATGTGTAACTTGCTCTCGGGTAGGGACCACTGTCCCCTTGCAGTGTGCTCGTCTAAGTGAGCGCCCCACCCTTCTTTTGATGCGTCTGTAAAGATTTGCAGAGCATGTTTTAGAGGGTGTAATGGTTGACCTAGAAGCACATTGCTTTCCTCCAGCCACCACCTTAGATGGGGGTGGAGGGATTCGGGGACCGAGATCACCTTTTCCAGTGACTCTGGGACCCTCCAGTTGTTTTTCTAGTGCCACTGTATGGGTCTCATGTTAGTCGCCCTAAGTGGACTTACTTTTCTGTTGCTGTGAGTAGACCTATGAGGGACATGAATTGTCGGACCGGGCAAAGCGGATCCGACAATATTGATTTGATCTCGTGTGTCAAGGCCTGCCAACGTTCTTCTGTTGGTCTGACCTTGCCCTCTTTCAGGTCGAACTGGTAACCTACGAAGTTGAAGACCTGTTTGGGAACCAGCTCTAACTTTTCCTTGTTCACCAGCCACCCTAATTCCTGACAAAGTGTGACTAGGGTTTGAGTATGCTGGAGACAGGTGTGGTGGGTAGAGGCTCTCACCAGCCAGTCGTCTAGGTACTGGTGGATCCTTATACCCTTCTGAAAAGCCACGAGTTTGACCTCTTTGGCCACCACTGTGAACTCCATGGGAGCTGTGGACAGGCCAAAGGGAAGGGCTTGAACTGGTAGGACCGACCCTGGAGGTAAAAGCGCATGTACTTCCTGGACTGACTGTGAATTGGTATGTGGAAGTATGCTTCTTTGAAATCTATGGATGTGACCCACTCCCCTGCTTGGAGGGAGGTTCTTATTGTCTCTGGGGTTTCCATCTTGAACGTCCCTGTGTTCAAAAAGGTGTTCAAGGTGCTCAGGACCAGGACAGGTCTCCACCGGTTGTTGGGCTCGGGTACCAAAAATAGCCGGTTGCCCTGTGAGTTTGATTTTCTACCGGTTGTACTGTATTCTTGTTCACCAGCTGATACAGTGCTTCTAAAAGGAAGGACTGCTTGGCTGGGTTGTGGTAGTTGCTTATTGCAGTTGGTGACCTTGTCAAGTTGGGTCTGAACTGGAAGGGGAGGGTGTAGCCCTCCCTCAGTGTGGGGACTACTTTTGGACTCAAACCCAGAACTTCCCACTTCTCCCAGCACCGGTTATAAGTGAAGCAATGCACTGTAACCGGTTCCTGGTGGTTCCCCAGTTCTGCATAAACTCATTAGAGTTGGCCGAACTGGGTGAATTGAACCATTTCTTTGTAGGGGTAGGTTCATATGAAAACTGCCTTTCTTCCTGCCCAGTGGAGGATTCAGCAGCTTCTGCAACCAACAGTCTCTGTAACCGGCCAAACCGGTAGGTGCCATCTCTCTGTAACCAAAGTTTCTGGGAGAAGGCCCTGTAACCAAAGAATTGGGACATCACATTTCTGTAGTCTTAGTTAATCCCTTGGTAGATCTCCCAGTCCAGTAGACTGGTGTTCGAGGTTCAGTCTGGTTACTTCACCATTATCTCTCAGATTCTTTTGAAGCAACTGTCCCTGAAGGTTTGCAAGCCGGCACCTGGTGGGTAGGTTCTGTAACCAGTCGGTTAAGGGAATTTCTTCCCGTCCAACTAACTTGTCACCAGCAAATTTCTATAGCCGGTAAACCTCTGTAACCGGTGAACCTGTTGTCAGCACTGGATTTGAAGCTGGTTTCTTGTCAGTAAGCATGGGAACAGTAGTTTCTCTGTAACCAGCACCACACTCGGGAACCAGCAGCACTCCAGAACCGGTAATTCTCTGTAACTGGTGAACCTGCTGTCAGCACTGGATTTGAAGCTGGTTTCTTGCCAGTAAGAATGGGAACAGCAGATTCCTCTGTAACCAGCAGCACTCCTGGACCGGCAGCACTCAGGCACCGGCAACCCTGCAGAACCGGTACACTCTGGAACCGGCAACACTCGGGAGCCGGTAATTCTCTGAACCAGTAGCCCTGCTGTGAGTCACCAGCAACTCTGTGTAACCGGTAATCCTATTAACCGGTAGCCCTTGCTGGATTTCTGTGACCACAACCAGCAGTCTGAGCAGAACTGGTGCCGGTATCCCTCATCACTGGCTGGCTAGTGACCCTACCGGTAGCCTGAACAGGACTGGTACCGGTCCAAAATTCTGCACTGGGGAGATAAGGGTCAATGGTCACTGCGACTTCTGGTAGGTGAACCCTCTGAGCAGCCGCACCGGTGGTCTGAACAAGACTGGAACCGGTACCCCCCCAGTCACACCAGTGGAAAGGCCTCTGGTGGAGGTTCCAGTATCAAACAGGGCTGATCACTGGAAACCACTGAGGAGGGGGTCCTTGACAGCTTCACAGGAACATGACTGGAACCAGTACCCCCCAACAGTCCCACCAGTGGAAAGGCCTCTGGTGGAGGTTCCAGGATCAAGCAGGACTGATCACTGGCAGCCACTGAAGGGGTTTCTTCACAGGAACAGCACCCACCGGTAGTCTGTACAGACCGGAACCGGTACCCCCAACAGTCACACCAGTGGAAAGGCCTCTGGTGGAGGTTCCAGGATCAAGCAGGACTGATCACTGGCAGCCACTGAAGGAGTTTCTTCACAGGAACAGCACCCACCGGTAGTCTGTACAGACCGGAACCGGTACCCCCAACAGTCCCACCAGTGGAAAGGCCTCTGGTGGAGGTTCCAGGATCAAGCAGGACTGATCACTGGCAACCAACTGAAGGGGTTTCTTCACAGGAACAGCACCCACCGGTAGTCTGTACAGACTGGAACCGGTAAAACTCATCACTAGTGCTCCCCACCGGTAGTCTGACCAGAACTGCTACCGGTAAAACTCATCACTTCTTGTCAGCTGAACCAGTCACGCCTGGGGATTTGCTTGCCGGTAGTGGTGTTGAGATCTGTGAAGTCACATGACCGGCACCGGCAAAAATTTGCAGAGTTCAATGACCACTTGTCATCTAATTCTTCAGGCCAACAGACGAGATGCTGGATTCCTTCTTGCCAGTTAAAAAGTGTGTGTACAGTAATAAATACTCGTCTTTTCTTCTAAAACTTCTGTTGAAACACGATTCCTCCATTGTTGAATGCGTATCACATGACCAGGTCCGTGTCACGTGACAAGCATAAGCTGGAAGTGATGACGTCAGACGATGCATTCTTCTTTCCTTCTAAATTCTTCTCGTCGACATACACTCAGTGGTTCTCGACAACGAAGAAATAAATGGAGGTTAAGTCGTGGAGATACAACCTTCTGTGTAGAAGAAGGAATGCTGCAGGGACGACACACGAGCTCTCACCCACGACTTCGTCTCGACGACAAGTACACAGAAATTCTTCAAAACTGGTTATAAAGTGCTGGATAATGCCTCGTTTTAGTCCTGGAGAGGCACTGATATGTTTGAACACAATAAATATATTTAAATTCGTAGAATAAGCCGCGTTTCCTTCAAAACTTGGAGATCACTTCACAACGCGTCTGCACACTACGCGCCAAACGAAAAAGATGAACTGACGTCACTCTGTCTGGACAGGAAGCAAGTATGATGCGCCACCTAGCGAATGCACACTACTGACCGGTCCTGCCAGTATTATATACAGGACGTCTTTTTCTGGCGTTTGGCGGGACCGGTCGCGCCGACCGGTAAAGCAATTGTCCATTGGATAGGATGTATTAACGCAATAAAATCGGACTTTGCAAAACGTTTAGAAATCCCCAATATCACACCACATCCCAACGGATCCTAGTGTCGCCCATCTATAAAACCTGTTTTTTTATTGAAAACATGGCCGAATTTATTAAAAATATACATGGATTTTATATTTTTGCTATATTTTCAACAAAGTGACGAGATTTTATCTGAGATTTCTGCATTTTAACTGGTTTTAAAAACGCTGTTTCGAAGATCGAACTAGACCGAAGTTCACTAGCTTGTACAGCTACCAAAAATTGAGCCCAATATTCGAAGCGATTTCACAGCACTAATACGAATACATCTGTGGCCTAAACACAAACCAGTTACAAATAATACAACTTTTTAGGTAACTAGACTCACTTTTTGGTCTGCATTACTGTGTGTTCTGTCTATGGTGGTGAAGCAGATGTTGTACTCCTGTATGATGGATGGGTACAAACTGTTGAAATCCAGCAATAAGATGAACTTGTCATAAAACCCTAAAAGCCACAACAAATATGATACAATTAAGACCTGAAGCGTATTCACATATTAAAAAGTTTCTGCCATTAGAATCTGTCATCAATAATTTAATAATATTTTTGAAATCAATACTAAGAATAAATACAATATAAAGTACCTTAGCTACAGTTGAAAGTACCATTTTTCTGTATTTTAGTCAAAATCAATGTTTGAAGTTCTTTTGTCCAATTATAGTTGTTCAGGAGAGGCCCTCTGCCCATACAACGTTTTGCTTCACCCAGGATTCAAACCCTCAACCACAATGCTGAGATCCAGCCTTGTTACTCACTCAACTACTAAGATTACTGCAGTTGAAGAGAAATTGTAAGCACTCATTAAAGTAAGAGTACTCCTTCCCACTTAAACATTAAAAATTGCTCAACCTTCACAAAAAAAAATTGTAAATTCTTCATTTCCTGTACTTTTCAACCAGAAATGGCACACACTGTTGTTTTGACACTTCAAGGAGTATTTTTAAGTAGTAGAGTTATGGCCAGAAGTGATTATTCCCCTATTTTCCGTCACTCTTAGTTATACCATGCAACACTTTCTGGAATGAAGTATATATCCTGAGTTTCAACTTATCCACTGATCAGTACAACTAACCTTTCTTTGGTTCCAGCACCAGTCCACCTGTGTAGGCTGGTTTCCGTCGACCTGATTTCTTGGATGTTGTGTTATCTTGGTCTTCAGCTTCTTCTTGTGTTTGCTATTAATAAAATTAGCAAAACTAATTTAAAATAAAATCATTTAAGTATTTTTGAGAACAAGTATTTTGTGAAAAGTCAAATTTTAGGGTTTTACATCATGTTCAACAGTCAGGGTCATATTGGGACTGGCCCTCGGAATTACCACATGTGGGAGTTGAACCTACAATTTTTTTTTTAATCCAACATTAGGCATAACACTTCTACAAAGGTCAAAGTTGGGGTTTTACGTCCCGTTCAACAGCCAGAACACTTCTACAGGTACCCATACAGTGAAAATGGGAAACTGCAAATTCAAAGAAACATTCATGAAGTACTGTTGTTGTCCACAATTTTTTTGTATTCTGGTTTCTCTTGGATAAACGGAATAAAATTATTGCCAGTTGTTAACTGGATTATGCATAGGTTAATGGCCATTAAGTGTCCAATATTTGAAAATAATGGACTGTTTACAAGGTCCTTACTTTTTATTCCTATATTTCTAGTGTGTATTTTTGGGTTTTTATGATCTAAAGTATAAATGCAGAAGGGTTTCTGTGGAAATGTGTTCAAAAGGCTTCTATATGTGGTCTAAATCACAGAGTGGAACAACTGGACTTTAGTGAAAGATATTGGACACTTTTTTAAGAAAGAAAAACTCTAGGGTGTAATTTAATGTTAATAATAATAACAGCAGTAGTTACCTGGATTTTCTTGCTATAAGACTTGTCAGGTACAATAAAGCCTTTCTCTGTGAAGGCATGCAGCAGTAAATACTCATTCCTCTCCGACCTGCCACCCATTAGTGTCCGTGCCTGAAAATGTTTTTGAGAAACAGACCATGAGAAGCTCTGCAATTATACAAGTAACAGGCAATTAGGGATGTAACTTGGAGCCAACAAAAGAGGCCAGGTAAAGGTATACATATAAACATATAAAAGAGCATGACTTGACCTAAAAGATTTCAAAGCTAAAAGTTGGGCATTTTCATTCAGTTCAAGGTTTGAATCGTGCGTCAATTTGAAACAAGGTAAAGAATAGAAAATTTGGACTTCATCAATATAAGAAAACATAGGAGCATCCTTTTGAGAAAAATCATGCGTTTGACCTTGGACTAACCTTGGAGTTACCATTGTGAAATCTGTTTACTTACCATGACATTTCCACAGATGCCGGTGATTTGCAGAGCAAGGGGCAACACCATCAAGTCGTACATGATCTTCAGGATGAAGCTAGAGTCATGTAATGTCCAGTCCAGTAACTGTAGCAAGTGCTTGGAGTTACTGAGAAACAAAGAGAAATATAAGGTACATAAAATTCCAGAATATTTACAAAAGATTTTAATAAATAACCAGAGTTAAGAGCCCATAAAAACTAAGAGCTAGCAGGTCACGATAATGTCCTCTGAATCAACTTTAAAATATCAATATTCCTTTAATATATACTGTATTTTTCCAAAATATGGCCCGGGCATTAATTATTTTCAAATGGCATCAGACCAGGCATTAAACTGAATCAGCTGTTCTTTTGAAATACAAAAACAGTGTCATAAATAGTAAACAGTGTTCTTGGTAACAGGCGTTAAATTGAACCAGGCGTTTATTTGAACCTGGGCGTAATTTTGGAAATTTACGGTATTGGACTTTAAAACATATTTAGAATTCCGTGTATAAGATTACCATGAGAAGTTATACACCTGATTACTCTTTAACTGGACTATTTAACTAGTAGAGTAAGAAATCTAAAATTCGCCAGGAATCTAAAATTCGCCACCTCTAAAACCTTAGTTAATTTTATGAAGAAAATGATGTTTTTGTCTAAAAATTGGTATTTTTCAGTTCAAAAAGCCATAATTTACTATACAGTCAACAAATCTCACCACGATTCATTTATTTTATTAGTATTTTCACATGTGGCGAATTTCAGATATGTGACGAATTTTAGATTTCTTACTCTATGCTTTTTAGTGATAAAAGCAATGTAAAGGGTCATTTCTCCTTGACTAACAACACAAAAATGACCATTGAAAGGTGAATCTTAATCTGATTATTTTGATTACTGCCAGTTCTCTATCTTTAATTCTTTAACAAACTCTCTCCTTTTCAACAGCACTAGCTGTATCATACCTACTAGGGGTGTGATGAGTACCGATAATTGAGTCACTTGCTCATGGAAAAAAATTGGACCCGACATGACTTGATATATGGCAGCTCCCATAAGCGAGAAAAAAAAGAAAGATGATAGCCTTGTATCATTGAAATTGGCTGATATTACCATATAAACTACGGATTAGTATGTTACAAATGGTGCATTATGTGATTTCATGTAAGTTAGGTGTGTTATTAATATTTTACTGTGCGCCTTCGACCATTAACATTGGGATCAAACTTTCAAGAAATTTGCTTAGTTTTTGAGTGCCACCTACACACTTGAATCCCTAGTCATTGTCAAATACTTTTTGACCCAAGCGAAAAACTTCCTGGATATTCCTTGTACGACAATCAAAAATGTAAATTCATATAATAACACTGTGTACTTATTTGCAATACTTAAAGATGAAATTTCATTTCCTTCTTCAGGAATTGTTTCTTTCAATATATGCACCCCAGAACCAACACTGCTATGCACTTACTTGTAATAGCTAGGAATTTCGTCTGTATCAACCTCGTGTCTCTTTTCCCGCAGTAGATGGTGAACCAATTGAGTGAGGTCGTAACTCTTGCAGCGAATCAGTTCTTTTGCGGACACTTGCACATCACACACCAATCTGCCACAGGTGGCGCTAGTGGAAACTCCTCCCTTGTGACCGGGATTAGTCTGAAAGAAAATTGTAACTATAATACTCATTACTCAAAGTTTACTCATTACTTATCACTAGGGGTGCAACTGAGCAGTCGACACTTGCCGAGCGAGGCGAATTTCAAGAAAATTAGACCCCAATTCTTAGGGTCGAGTGCTCATGTATAGCCTATAGAACTGGTTACGTTTTTTAGTTAATAAAACCTAAATAACATACCTTACTTTCATTAAATCACATAATCCACCATTTGTAACATAATATTATTGATATTATGTGCTGACAATAGCTAATTCAAGTGATTCAAAGCTTTTATCTTTATATTTTGTTTCGTTTACGGGAGCCGCCATATTGGATGTCGCGAGGGCTCAATGTCGAGTCGAGTTTTTTCGTATTTTTTTTTATTTGTACTCGTCACACCCCTACTTATCACTAGGGCTGGGAGGGATGCTAAAAAACAGCTCCGAGTACCCACACTGACAACCGACCCCAATTCGAGTAAATGCGAGATTTAGTATCTACCGTTAGAAGTCTTCTGTAAACAAATGGTAGCAAAACATTCGAAAAAAAACGTCTTCTATTTAACCAGGTTTTATAGAATATGGAGTAAATTATATGTTTTTAAACCAAAACCACAACTTTAATTGATATTATGTGGTAGGAATGCAGAAATGTAGTATAGTTTGCTCAAACATTTCATTTCAAAGGCCATAATACAATAAGCTGTGAGTAATCGAGTAGTTAACCCTTTCGCTACCATCTATGACGTCAAGCAGTCGACACTAATGTGTATTACCAGGTACCATGTCTGTCGACCCTGTGTCGACGGCAATAATATTAATTTCTTATTTCCCTTCAGTATACTGCAATACATTTTCTTTGGTCCATCAGATTAAAACGATTGCTTAAGTAAAATATATATAAGTTATGCTATATTTTTTTTTAATTCACCATTTTTACCTATTTTAACTGGTTTCTGTATATATTGCCGTATTTATTGCATATTACTGCATATTGTTTACTCGTGGTTATATTTATTTGGGGAATTCCCTGGACTTCCCCCATTCGACTTTCATCAATTCCTAATGAAATATGCCGAAAAATACCACAAATGAAGGGTATAAGGTAGTGAGTTAATGTTTTACTTGATAGGCGTTTCTGACGTGATATGACGTCATATGGCTACAGTCCCCTAGAATAATGATCCTTCAGTAGCGAAAGGGTTAAAATGAGCGAGTCCTAGCAAAAACTGACTTGTCTATCGAGGTTCGATTAACCATTCATAGCCCTACCTAACACAATTAACTGTTATCTATCATGAACTGTTTTGATTTTCCTGACTAAAGTCAGTGTTCATTTAGAAACATTAAATTGGCAAAGTATTTTTGAAGCAGGAGAGCATGTAGCACATATTCATACTTACGTAAAGTTTGGGCATGTTTGCTCGCTTCAGTCGACCAATACGAGACCAGTGAGGGATCTTATTCTGGTTGATTCTGTGGATTAATACATCCAAGTGGAATCCAAACATGTCGTGACCCTAAAAAATATCATAAAGACATCTCATAATCTATTGCTAACATAACATTTATGATAGGCACATAGAGAGCTTCGTCACAGATACTATTAGGGCTGTGACGGGTGCTGAAAAACGGCATCGAGTACTCACCCTCTCACAACCGGCCCGAATTCGAGTAACTGCAAGATTTAGTATCTACCATTAGAAGTCTTCTGTAAACAAATAGTCAGTTCCGGAAACAAAACTTTTGAAGAAAAACGTCTTCTATTTGACCAGATATTATAGAATATGTAGTAAATTATACATTTTCAAGTGAAAATAACAACTTTAATTGATATTATGTGACGGAAATGCTGAAATGTGGCATATTTCACACAAGCGTTTCATTATGTGGGCAATAATACAATACTTCGCGAGTAACCGAGATTTAAAATGGACTAGAGTACCAGCAAAGATCGACTCGTCTATCAAGGCCCGAGCACTCATTCACAGCCCTAGATACTATTGCTGCAAAGTAGTGATTAGCTTTCAAAAAATTTACAATTTGCTCCAGTAAGTTTAATGGCAAACTGTTAAATGTCTCTACAGGAGCCGTATTCAACACAGGAAAAGCTGTCAGTATTTTTCAAACAAACTTTTAAGTTGTGGAGGTACAAGTACACTATGTCAACAAAATATAAAATAGAACAGTAGGGAAGTTTTGTTGCATATTTTGGAGTAAAATGTCCAGTTGGAAACCAAAAATGTGAAACTGTTTAAAGAAAAGCAAAACAGAGGCATCACTATCAAGCAAAATTTTGCTGGTGTAATAACTGCAGAGTAACACAATCACAAGAAACATAAAGCAACATATACAAATTATGAAACAAGCTAGGTATGAAAAGACACAACAGATCATGAAGAACACTTACATAATAATATTATATATTACTACCAGAAGACATTCTGGTATTTATTTATTTAGTGATTGAGGTGATGCCTAGTACCTTCTTGGTTATATTGTGATGGGTCATCTTGTGGGCAGGGAAACCAGTACACACAGTTGGTCAAGGGTCTGTATTGTAAACTGTTTGCCAATTGCAAGCAACTGCCAGCTTTCCCACATGAAGTTAGATCGGGATTCAAACTCTGATCTCAGAGGTAAAACAGTAATTAGACTTCTTTGAACAGAATACATAATGATTTCATTAGCAAAAATATCATAGAAAAAACTTGGACAAATATAAAATAAAGCACTAAACTTACCACAATAACATCAGGGTCTAGTTTGTGTATTTTTGCCAGTAGAAATCCTAATAAAGCACGCTCATTTCCCATCACTTCCACCTTCATGCTAGAGCTCTGAAAAACCCAACACAAATCACGGAACTTCAGTAAAACACTTTCACTCAATTCACATTTGCCATTTTCCCGAAACTTCTGCTCCATAAATTTCAGCCAAAAAGTACGCGATGTAATAGGCATATGGTTCTTCTGGTGTAACATGAAAGCATAAACAATATAGAAAACATGGCTGTCAGATTTTAATTTATTTTATGTGACTCTGGATTCAGTCCTTTTGCCATCTTTTACTACATTGAGCGATTATTTGTAGGGCTGCGAACGAGTACTCGAGCCTCGGTGTACGAGACGGTCTTGGCTTGTACTAGAGTCCATTTTAAAAACTCGGTTACTCGCGAGGTATTGTATTGTCGCCCACGTAATCAAACGCTTGTGTAAAATATGCTACATTTCAGCATTTCCGTCACATAATATCAACTAGAAATAGGCCGCCCTGTTGATAGTAGATGCGAATAGAAACAGGATAGCATAGAAGAACACACATTATCATGTGTAATGTCCACCCATGAACCTTTTGCCCAAATTGTACAGTAGTCTTACAAGACCCTGTTTCATTTGTAAAATATATCAATGATGCTTAAATATTTGTTAGTGTAGATGTAAATTATTTCAGCTTCATGCCTTTTTGCATTGGTTGGGTTGAAAATTTTGACGAAATCACTCTATCTTGCACGGTTAAGAAGATAGAAGCAAATTCCTGTTTTTCTATTTTTGGCAAAAATTTGAAAATTCAAAATGGCCGCCATTTTTGGGAAAAGGAAATTTTTTTGAAAATGGCCAAGAGTACATTTCTTAGATACCCTATGGGTCGAAAATTTCAACAAAATAACTCTATTTTGCACGGTTAAGGCCAGTTTGTGTTTTTCCATTTTGGGCAAAAATTCGAAAATTCAAAATGGCTGCCATTTTTGGGGAGGGGAAAATTTTTTGAAAATTGCAAATATTACATTCCTTAGATACCCTGTGGGTTGAAAAATTTCGACGAAATCGCTCTATCTCGCATGGTTAAGGAGATAGAAGCAAATTTGTGTTTTGCCATTTTTGGCAAAAATTTGAAAATTCAAAATGGCCGCCATTTTAGGGGAGGGGAAATTTTTTTTTAAATTGCCAAGAATACAATGCTCAAATACCTGTGGGTCGAAAATTTCGACGAAATCGCTCTATCTCGCATGGTTAAGGAGATAGAAGGAAATTTGTGTTTTGCCATTTTTGGCAAAACTTCGAAAATTCAAAATGGCCGCCATTTTTGGGGAGGGGAAAATTTTTGGAAATTTGCAAAGATTGCATTGCTTAGATACCCTGTGCGTCGAAAATTTTGACGAAATCGCTCTATCTCGCACGGTTAAGGAGATAGAAGCAAATTTGTGTTTTGCCATTTTTGGCAAAAATTCGAAAATTCAAAATGGCCGCCATTTTTGGGGAGGGGAAAATTTTTTTAAAATTACCAAGAGTATAATGCTCAGATACCCTGTGGGTCGAAAATTTTGACGAAATCGCTCTATCTGGCACGGTTAAGGAAATAGAAGCAAATTTGTGTTTTGCCATTTTTGACAAAAATTCGAAAATTCAAAATGGCCGCCAATTTTGGGGAGGGGAAAATTTTTTGAAAATTGCAAAGATTGCATTCCTTAGATACCCTGTGGGTCGAAAATTTCGACGAAATCACTCTATCTCGCACGGTTAAGGAGATAGAAGCAAATTAGTGTTTTGCCATTTTTGGCAAAAATTCGAAAATTCAAAATGGCCGCCATTTTTGGGGAGGGGAAAATTTTTTGAAAATTGCAAATATTACATTCCTTAGATACCCTGTGGGTCGAAAATTTCGACGAAATCGCTCTATCTCGCACGGTTAAGGAGATAGAAGCAAATTAGTGTTTTGCCATTTTTGGCAAAAATTGGAAAATTCAAAATGGCCGCCATTTTTGGGGAGGGGAAAATTTTTTGAAAATTACCAAGAGTACAATGCTCAGATACCCTGTGGGTCGAAAATTTCGACGAAATCGCTCTATCTCGCACGGTTAAGGAGATAGAAGCAAATTTGTGTTTTGCCATTTTTGGCAAAAATTCGAAAATTCAAAATGGCCGCCATTTTTGGGGAGCTGAAAATTTTGGGAAAATTGCAAAGATTGCATTCCTTAGATACCCTGTGGGTCGAAAATTTCGACGAAATCGCTCTATCTCGCACGGTTAAGGAGATAGAAGCAAATTTGTGTTTTGCCATTTTTGGCAAAAATTCGAAAATTCAAAATGGCCGCCATTTTTGGGGAGGGGAAAATTTTTTTTAAATTACCAAGAGTATAATGCTCAGATACCCTGTGGGTCGAAAATTTTGACGAAATCGCTCTATCTGGCACGGTTAAGGAAATAGAAGCAAATTTGTGTTTTGCCATTTTTGGCAAAAATTCGAAAATTCAAAATGGCCGCCAATTTTGGGGAGGGGAAAATTTTTTGAAAATTGCAAAGATTGCATTCCTTAGATACCCTGAGGGTCGAAAATTTCGACGAAATCACTCTATCTCGCACGGTTAAGGAGATAGAAGCAAATTAGTGTTTTGCCATTTTTGGCAAAAATTCGAAAATTCAAAATGGCCGCCATTTTTGGGGAGGGGAAAATTTTTTGAAAATTGCAAATATTACATTCCTTAGATACCCTGTGGGTCGAAAATTTCGACGAAATCGCTCTATCTCGCACGGTTAAGGAGATAGAAGCAAATTAGTGTTTTGCCATTTTTGGCAAAAATTGGAAAATTCAAAATGGCCGCCATTTTTGGGGAGGGGAAAATTTTTTGAAAATTACCAAGAGTACAATGCTCAGATACCCTGTGGGTCGAAAATTTCGACGAAATCGCTCTATCTCGCACGGTTAAGGAGATAGAAGCAAATTTGTGTTTTGCCATTTTTGGCAAAAATTCGAAAATTCAAAATGGCCGCCATTTTTGGGGAGCTGAAAATTTTGGGAAAATTGCAAAGATTGCATTCCTTAGATACCCTGTGGGTCGAAAATTTCGACGAAATCGCTCTATCTCGCACGGTTAAGGAGATAGAAGCAAATTTGTGTTTTGCCATTTTTGGCAAAAATTCGAAAATTCAAAATGGCCGCCATTTTTGGGGAGGGGAAAATTTTTTTTAAATTACCAAGAGTATAATGCTCAGATACCCTGTGGGTCGAAAATTTTGACGAAATCGCTCTATCTGGCACGGTTAAGGAAATAGAAGCAAATTTGTGTTTTGCCATTTTTGGCAAAAATTCGAAAATTCAAAATGGCCGCCAATTTTGGGGAGGGGAAAATTTTTTGAAAATTGCAAAGATTGCATTCCTTAGATACCCTGAGGGTCGAAAATTTCGACGAAATCACTCTATCTCGCACGGTTAAGGAGATAGAAGCAAATTAGTGTTTTGCCATTTTTGGCAAAAATTCGAAAATTCAAAATGGCCGCCATTTTTGGGGAGGGGAAAATTTTTTGAAAATTGCAAATATTACATTCCTTAGATACCCTGTGGGTCGAAAATTTCGACGAAATCGCTCTATCTCGCACGGTTAAGGAGATAGAAGCAAATTAGTGTTTTGCCATTTTTGGCAAAAATTGGAAAATTCAAAATGGCCGCCATTTTTGGGGAGGGGAAAATTTTTTGAAAATTGCAAAGAGTACACTCCTCAGATACCCTGTGGGTCGAAAATTTCGACGAAATCGCTCTATCTCGCACGGTTAAGGAGATAGAAACAAATTTGTGTTTTGCCATTTTTGGCAAAAATTCGAAAATTCAAAATGGCCGCCATTTTTGGGGAGGGGAAAATTTTTTGAAAATTGCAAAGAGTACACTCCTTAGATACCCTGTGGGTTGAAAATTTCGACGAAATCGCTCTATCTCACACGGTTAAGGAGATAGAAGGAAATTTGTGTTTTGCCATTTTTGGCAAAAATTCGAAAATTCAAAATGGCCGCCATTTTTGGGGAGGAGAAAATTTTTTGAAAATTGCAAATATTACATTCCTTAGATACCCTGTGGGTCGAAAATTTCCACGAAATCGCTCTATCTCGCACGGTTAAGGAGATAGAAGCAAATTTGTGTTTTGCCATTTTTGGCAAAAATTCGAAAATTCAAAATGGCCGCCATTTTTGGGGAGGGGAAAATTTTTGGAAAATTGCAAAGATTGCATTCCTTAGATACCCTGTAGGTCGAAAATTTCGACGAAATCACTCTATCTCGCACGGTTAAGGAGATAGAAGCAAATTTGTGTTTTGCCATTTTTGGCAAAAATTCGAAAATTTAAAATGGCCGCCATTTTTGGGGAGGGGAAAATTTTTTGAAAATTGCAAATATTACATTCCTCAGATACCCTGTGGGTCGAAAATTTCGACGAAATCGCTCTATCTCGCACGGTTAAGGAGATAGAAACAAATTTGTGTTTTGCCATTTTTGGCAAAAATTCGAAAATTCAAAATGGCCGCCATTTTTGGGGAGGGGAAAATTTTTTGAAAATTGCAAAGAGTACACTCCTTAGATACCCTGTGGGTCGAAAATTTCGACGAAATCGCTCTATCTCACACGGTTAAGGAGATAGGAGCAAATTACTCAAAAGTAGTACTGAAAATACACAATGAAGTACCTAAATGGCTATTACTCATGTACTGACAAAGCTATCAGTCCCAAATGCAATACCAAGCGAGCTATGGACATAACAATCTTGTATTCAAAATTGTAGTAAAATATCTTTAATTATTTTGGCTTAAATGCACGGAAACCAATGGGTACTGAAAATAGCTGTACTTAAGTATTACTCAGTAAGCAAAAGAGGTACAACAGCCAAAAGCAATCCCAAGCAAGCTACTGACCCAATAAGCCTGCATACCAAATTTGGTGACAATAGCTCTAATACTTTTCCTTTAAATGAGCGGAAACCATGCGTGACGCCGGACATCGGACGCCGGACATCGGACAACGGACATCGGACGGCGAAAAAAGCAAAAATAATATATCCACCCCCCAGGGGGGTGGACATAATTAAAGTAGTTATTTTTGCTTGAAAACATACAATTTACTCTATATTCTATAATATATGGTCAAATAGAAGATGTTTTTCTTCAAAAGTTTCATTTCCGGAACCGACTTTGTTTACAGAAGACTTCTAATGGTAGGTACTAAATCTCGCGGTTACTCGAATTCGGGCCGGTTGTCAGAGGGCGAGTACTCGATGCCATTTTTCAGCACCCGTCACAGCCCTAATTATTCATATGTTAAAATATGATCCAGTTATACGGCACTATTCTAGCTGTCGCCGGCTAGTCGCGACTTCCCTCATTACATTTTCAACAAGCACATTATAATCTTGAACAAAATATCAGAATCATTTGTCTGACGCTGAGGAATATTTACAAGTGTTTGGGTAAAGTTCCTTGTGTGCCCTTCTAGATACTCCATGACTTTGGTCTACAAGGTTTTCACATGTACAAAAACACAGACATCAAGCCTTGTGACAAGCGACACTCAAAAATTATCTCAAATTTTGTGATTGCAACACAGTAAAAGAATTGCAGTTACTTACCTGTTTTTGCACCTGTTCTTTGAAGTCGTAAGGATAAACACAGTCATTTGGTTTACCTATGACTGAAAGTACAAAAATGACAAAAAATCATTAAAAACAAAGATAATCCATTTTCACATAAGTAAAGTGGACTTTGTAGAAATTCTCCAGTTAAGAGATTACTATCCAGGAACCATATTTACAAAAAGAGATTATCAAAAAGGTCTGTGAATAATTAGTTTACGTTTGATATAAGCGGTTGATCTTTTGTAAAGGCCATTTCTCAATATGCACATCCCTCCTGCAATTCCATAAATATTGTTTTCTTTCTGACCAAAGAATCGTGGAGTTATGTACAGCCAGTTTTGAAGAATATTACAAGTCCTTCATTTTACTTTGAACCTTCGGTCTCCCTGAGTCTAATGGAAATTTGCATATGCAATTTGGGAGAGCTGTGGAGTCAGATCTAGTATGAAGATGAGAAACAACTCAGAATGGATTTTACAAAGACTAATTCAGGGTATCATTTCTGACAGTTAAATAATGTGATACACAACAGAATCAAAACAATGTGGCAGCCGCTTACCACAGAAGTGTTGCTGGTAGGCTGGCTTTGGGGCAGGTTTGTCCAAGTGAAATTTGTACTGCACTAAACCTGAAGCCGCAATCACCTGTACAACAATCAGTGGAAAGGTAACAATTTAATAGTTCTCCACACAAGATAAGCACAGGATAAGATAAAGCATATTCACACTGAAAAATGCTTGATATATAATGATCATACGGTCACTAAAATATGTCAATATTTCAGATAAAACTACTGAGATCTAATTGGTGTTTTAAATATCTTACTTCACCTTTAATTACAACATTAAATATTACAAATATTGAAACTGAATTCTAATATATACCAAGAGCAATAAACATTGACACAGTAGAGAAACAAGTTAATTTGATATTTTATGGGTTTTTTTGAAACCTGGGAAGTAATACTAATGGACAAACCACTTGTACACTGTCACTACCTAACAAAAAAGTATAACAATAATTCAGAGGGCTAATAGAAACCACTGTGAGTGAATATACAGACTTTGGTTCAGCCAGAAAGGTTCCTGTGTCTCCTTACCTCATTCTGATGAGTTTTGGGATTGGGTAGAGTCCGTAAGTACAATGTCATGACAACCAACGGGGGAATGGCAGGCTGTGATGTCACTATGGTGATGTACTCCACTTTGTTCACAAATGCCTGAAAGTTTGAACGAGTTGTACTTTCATTGATTTATTCCTTTGATGCTTTTAAGACGCTATTCTTTGGAAAATGGATCATCTGCATCATTAGTATTAGTACTTATATTGTTTTATCAATTTTAACTCTATTACTGAATACAAGCATTAGTATTGGTATTGAATTAAAAGTTAAATGTCAAAATTGAACTTCTATTTGATGTAGTAATAAATACCGATTGTGAGGGCGTTTGTTACAGGATATACGCCTGGCAAAAATTTCAAATAATGCCAGAGCGCCGTCAGGTGCGAGGGCATTATTAAGGAATTTTTGCCGGGCGTATATCCTGTAACAAATGCCCAAGTATGAGGTATTTTACTACCATAAAGACCGGCCTACCTGGTTGAAGGATTGTCCCTTTATTTTTACAAGGTGACACAAACAAGGGAGCCGCCAAAAGTGGACGAATTTCCAAACGAGAAATTCGAAACGACACTTCCGTTTTTCAGCGGGCGGTTATTGGAGGTTTTACTCCCAGCTGATTCTATGCGCACAGACGGGTTTTCGTTCACTGTGCACTTCGGTATTTATAATTTTCCATATTGGTTGATACTGAAATAGTGCTTCTCACCCTAAAAGCTTATCTCAACAATCAATGCTTTGTCTACCAATATGTTTTGTTATTTTAAGTAACACATTTTAACAATTAATATAATTTTCATGAAGAATTGTAATAAAAATTTGAAAGATTTAGTTATTTCTCAAAACAAATTAACCAAGTCAATAATGAAAGATTTTAACATTTCAAGTAACAGTAATTTGTTTGAAACTGCTAATTTATTTAAAGTGACACATAAATTTATACTTTTGTTATTGATATGGTAACTCCGAATCCTTATTGATATTGAAATAAAGATGTATAATACCCATGCTACGGAAACATGGATGGTTATAAATTGGCAAAAACTGTCTCAGAATTAAAATGCACAATTTTAAATTAATCTGTTCCATTGTTTATTTAAAATATGTGTGGAGAACCTACCTCTACTTTACACCAGCTGACAGAGGCATTTGGTACTTCTGAAAGTAAACACAAAGTAAAAACTTCAATACAAAATCTTTGTGGCAGCATTTAAAACACTACATTATGTTTGCGGATGTTATAGATGGTGAGGATCAAGTATGGTATGAGTTTTAGCAACTGAAAAGTGTTACATCTTGGAAATTCCTTTAGCACAGTTGAATACTGCTCCTTTAGTGTTGGAGCAAGAAATATTTAAAATACAACAATGACCATAAATTCAGTTTATTTCTGTGATTAAAATACTTAAAAGTAGGGCAGTGATGGGTACAAAAAAACGGCATCGAGTACTCGCCCTTTGAAAACCGGCCCGAATTCGAGTAACCGCAAGATTTAGTACCCACCATTAGAAGTCTTCTGTAAACAAATAGTCGGTTCCGGAAACGAAACTTTTGAAGAAAAACGTCTTCTATTTCACCATATATTATCAAATATAGAGTAAATTCTATGCTTTCAAGCGAAAACAATGACTTTAATTGATATTATGTGACGGAAATGCTGAAATGCAGCATATTTTACACAAACGTTTCATTACGTGGGCGATAATACAATACCTCGCGAGGAACCGAGTACTTAAAATGGACTCGAGTACAAGGCAAGACCACCTCGTACACCGAGGCTCGAGTACTCGTTCGCAGCCCTACTTAAAAGTAGGGCTGTGACGGGTGCTGAAAAACGGCACCGAGTACTCGCCCTCTGACAACCGGCCCGAATTCGAGTAACCGTGAGATTTAGTACCTACAATTAGAAGTCTTCTGTAAACAAATAGTCGGTTCCAGAAACGAAACTTTTGAAGAAAAACGTCTTCTATTTGACCAGATATTGTAGAATATGGAGTAAATTATACGTTTTCAAGCGAAAATAACAAGTTTAATTGATATTATGTGACGGGAATGCTGAAATGTAGCATATTCTACACAAGCATTTCATTACGTGGGCGATAATACAATACCTCGCGAGTAACAGAGTATTTAAAATGGACTCGAGTACTAGCAAAGATTGTCTCGTCTATCGAGGCTCGAGTACCCATTCGCAGCCCTACTTAAAAGACAATTAATCTAGCGAGTTAAGCCTTTATTAAGTTAAGCCTCAAAACCCACCTTTTCAACTCTAGCTTCCCAACTTAGTCTCCTTCCCTCTCGGTCCCACCCACAAACCTGGTACACTGACCTCGAACGCCCCTCGACTCTTCTTATAAGAAATGATTTTCGTTAACTAGCGCACTGAGTTCCCCTTAGTGGGGAAGATATTGCGCCTGCAAAGCAGTAGATTAGATTAGATTTATTGAACTGAAAATGCTTTTAAAAAGCCAGGGCCCATATTCATTAACATTCTAATTCTTAGAATGAGAATTTTCACAGAATATATAGGCCTCCCTTAGAAAAATTCTTAGTATTAGAAAAATTTGTAAGAATAGGATTAATTAATTACTACCTCTTTTCCACACACCTGTTACATCAAATGCATCATCATTACCTTCAGAAGTCTAAAATTCCAAATGAATATAAAATTTCTTGAACTTATGAAATTTTCTTCTAAAAATTTCAAATTTATTACTTACGGGGCATTTTAATGTCGAGCCAGCATGGGCCTTTCAACTTCCTGTCCAATAGGAAGTTCTCCAAACAGGAAGTGTTGGTTCCAAACACATGACTGAAGGTTTCACCACGTAGATCTGCAGGTAATTCTGGGTACTCTGCCTGAAATATAAAATATAAATCCTCTGGTTGCCATGGTGATATCTTTTTTTACTTTAAACTAAGGGTATAAAATAGGTTACAAAGTTACCTTAAAACAGTCCGAAGTCCTTTGGTTTGCATGGTGTTACATTTTTTTACTTTCAATAGGTTACCTGGTTACCTGAAAATGGTCAGAATTCTTTGAGAATTCAAGTACAAAGTGGGGAAGCTGGTATTGGGAAAAATATTAAATATAGTGTAAATCAATAAATACTTGGGAAAACCTTAATATTCTGTCAGATTTCTCAACCTGTTATTAGTTTTTCACATAATTTTCCTTATTTATACAGATATTTAACATTATTTTTTATAATTTGTTTACATTATCCACCATGTTTGCTTATCTGACACTTCCTGTTGGTGGCAACTAAAACGCAGTGACCAAAATTGCGATTTGTTCTGTTTTTCTAATCAGGGTGTATCCAGTAAATTTCAATATTTTTTCCTCGACTTCTCCATGACCAAAGCTTTAAAATTAAGGACCTTTTCACATGCTTCGTGGCATGAAAGAGACATGTACTGAGGCCACGAGCTCCCCCAGTTTTGCCTTTGAGAACCATGCACAAGGCTCCAGTCACAGTACAGAAAGACGTGTAAAACACTAAAATTTGATCGGATTACATAAACGTATCCTGGTATTGAAATGCTGGATGAAAGAAAGGAACAACGATGTTTCACAAAAGGATGCCTTTTAATTTCCATGGCTTTTTATGAATTTTCCAAAACCTGGAGTCAATTTCCATGACTTTTACAGGCCAGGAAATAAAAAATGGAATTCCATGACTTTTCCAGGTTTTCCATGACTGGATACGCCATAACAAGACTTAAACAAGAGGAGAGTGCCCTTCACGGGCACTGTGTCAGCTGACTGAGTGTTTTTGATTTGTGAAGGTGATTAGAGGACAGAATAATTATCAGGAAAAGGGCTGTACAGAAATACAGTAAATGGTAACTGAACAGCAAGTTCGAAAGAAATTCTGAAGCTGACAGAAGAAAAGGATAAAAAAGTTGTGCCCTGTAAATGGTATTATGAAGGAAAATAACAAGGTAATTGTTTAAGTGTAAAAAATAGGTTAAAACATATTTAAAGAAATACTACAAATGCAATATCCTCGTTCGACCTTGAAGAAGGGGTCCAAGGTCAAATCTAACCACACAAATACATTCCCAGCCCATGATTTCCTATGGTTTACCATTCCAAACCTCTAGGACCAATTATAAATGAGTTATAAGCACTTTTAAGCTTGGCTGTCCTCATTTGACCTTGAAGGAGGGGTCCAAAGGTCAAATCTGACCATACCAAAAGATTCCGAGCCAATGATTTCCTATGGGATGGTTTACCATCCCAAATCTCTGTCACCAATAATAAGCGAGTTGTAGGCACTTTCAATTTTCGCTATCCTCATTTGACCTTGAAGGAGGGTTCCAAGGTCAAATCGGACCATATCAACAGATTCACAGCCCATGATTTCCTGTCTGTTTACCATCCCAAACCTCTGGGACCAATAATAAGCGAGTTATAAGCACTTTTAAGTTTGGCTATCCTTGTTTGACCTTGAAGGAGGGGTCATTGAAGGTCAAATCTGACCACACCAAAAGATTCCCACCCCATGATTTCCTACAGGTTGGTTTATCATCCCAAACCTGTAGGATCAATAATAAGGGAGATATAAGCACTTTTCATGACTGACAAAAAACACCTGTGGCGGCCATCTTGTTTCTCAAAATGAGGCCAAAAATATTCCCAGACAACATTTTATGGTTATTAATATATACTGCAAACTTAAGAAAGCTAGCTATAATATTTTTTTTCATCAGAGCAGTAATGGTGAAATCTCTCTCTACACACTGCGGCTATCCAGTGGATACAATGATTTACTCAACAGTGAGAACCTGAAAGTAGCTATTGCTCAGCTATGCCATGACATAGAGGTCTGCAATTTCACTATGTTATGGCTGACCAAAAATTCTGTGAATAACATATTTAACAAATTACTCTAAATGTAATAGTTTTCAAGTTACAACTGATTAACTCAACAGTGAGAACCTCAAAGGAACTATTACTCAGCTATGCAATGAGCTACATGTCTGAAATTTTACTATGTTATAGCTAACCCAAAAGTAGGTGAACAACATATTTAAGCAAACTACTGTAAATGCAATAGTTTTCAAGCTACAACTGATTTACTCAATAGTGAGAACCTGAAAATAGCTATTGCTCCGCTATTCCATGAGCTATAGGTCTGTAATTTCACTATGTTATAGCTGACCCAAACGTAGGTGAACAATATATTTTAACAAAATACTCCAAATGCAATATTTTTCAAGTTATAGCTGATTTACTCAACAGTCAGTACCTGAGAATAGCTATTGCTCAGTCGTGCCATGAGCTATAGGTCTATAACTTCACTATGTTATAGCTGACCCAAAAGTAGCCGAATAACATATTTGCACAAATTTCTGTAAATGCAATAGTTTTCCAATTATAACTGATTTACTCAACAGTGAGAACTTCAAAGTAGCTATTACTCAGCTATGAAATGAGCCACAGGTCTGAAACTTCACTATGTTATAGCTGACCCCAAAATAGGTGAATAACATATTGAAACAAAATACTCTAAATGCAATAGTTTTCAAGTTATAAGTGATTTACTCAACAGTGATAACCTAAAAGTAGCTATTACTCAGCTATGCCATGAGCTACAGGTCTGAAATTTTACTATGTTATAGCTGGCCCAAAAGTAGCTGAATAACATATTTATACGAAATTCTCTAAATGCAATAGTTTTTAAGTTACAAGTGATTTTACTCATGATGGAAGTTACTGAAAAGCCCAAAAGTAGCTATTACTCACTTAGCTATTGAGACAGACACCCAACTTACTCACCATATTGTAGCTATGAAAAAAGTAGCTGAATAACATATTTTAACAAAATGCTCTAAATGCAACACTTTTCAAGTTAGAAGTGATTTACTCAACAGTGATAACCTAAAAGTAGCTATTACTCAGCTATGCCATGAGCTACAGGTCTGAAATTTTACTATGTTATAGCTGACCCAAAAGTAGCTGAATAACATATTTATACGAAATTCTCTAAATGCAATAGTTTTCAAGTTATAAGCGATTTACTCAACAGTGATAACCTAAAAGTAGCTATTACTCAGCTATGCCATGAGCTACAGGTCTGAAATTTTACTATGTTATAGCTGACCCAAAAGTAGCTGAATAACATATTTATACGAAATTCTCTAAATGCAATAGTTTTCAAGTTATAAGCGATTTACTCAACAGTGATAACCTAAAAGTAGCTATTACTCAGCTATGCCATGAGTTACAGGTCTGAAATTTCACTATGTTATAGCTGGCCCAAAAGTAGCTGAATAACATATTTATACGAAATTCTCTAAATGCAATAGTTTTTAAGTTACAAGTGATTTTACTCATAATGGAAGTTACTGAAAAGCCCAAAAGTAGCTATTACTCACTTAGCTATTGAGACAGACACCCAACTTACTCACCATATTGTAGCTATGAAAAAAGTAGCTGAACAACATATTTTCACAAAATGCTGTAAATGCAACACTTTTGAAGTTATAAGTGATTTAGTGCATGATTTCATGAATTTTAATGCATTAAAAATTATTAAAAAAATTTATTAAAAAAAAAGTAAGACAGATCCAGGTCTCATACTCACACAAGAGAATCTACCTCTGGCCTAGTACATATATGCAAGATATGAGAGAAATCCCTGCAATAGTCACGGAGAAAATTGTGATAAAAAGTTGAAATTTTCACACTTTTGGTGGGGGTACCCCCCTTGTAATGTCTCTAGCAAACAGACGAACAGACAGATTTGCATGCCTTGAACAATTTTTCATCCTCGATAGATAAGGTATCTTTTAAAAAAAACAGCATGTCTCTAGGCCTTGTAGTTTTGGAGAAGAAGTTGTTCACGCGGACGCGGACGCCCACGCCGCAGAGTGATGACATAATGTCAGCTGACTGACAAGTCAGCTGACATAAAAATTAAATTTGGACTTAATTCCCAGAAATAAGTTGAGACAAAAATTCATGGTCGGTTACTGCACAATGGAGAGTCGGGCCAATTTTTCTCAGTCACACCTTCAACTTTTATTGCTGATTACTTTTGTTCAATACGTGACATTAAATTTACTTACAGGGTATCTGACTTCCATATATTCAGATGAGGCGGGAATTCCTGACTTCTCAAAACAATACTGCCTGGTGACTTTCTGAAATAAACAAAAAAAAATAGCATCCATTGGTTGATTAAAAAAAAAAAAAAAGTGTAGTTTGGAAATTTGTCCCAAGTGCGTAAATCTGACAAAGGAACACAATGGTTGCACTGTCGAATTAACATCAAATAATACGACCAAAGGCAAAGGACTCTTTTATTGAAAACACCTCAGGGACCAACTGTCACTGACAAAGTTCTACCAGAAACTAAAGGAAAATAATTCAGCGAAATCATATCCACTTGAGACTGGATATAAATTTTAATTAACGCAGGAAGGAATAGGTTCTCTTTATTAGCCATCTCTGTAAAGAATCCCTTTTTTTTTTTGGCATTAAAAAAGCCAAAATTTGGGACATGTTCTTTCAAAACTTGAATGCAACTGGTTTATGGTCTGAAAAGAACACCTGCAGTATTTTTGACTCCTATGAAACAAACAAAAAAAAAATAAAAAGTAATTTTGTACCTTGAATGAATAAGTTGTTTACTCTGTTCTTGAATAAACCATTGGTAATTCTTTACAGCCACCAAAAATACACCATTTAGTAAGACATACCATGCTTTTAAACTTCATGATTTTGTACTTTTCTGCTATTTTGTCATTAAATTCCTTATAAACATCCAGAAAGGACACTTCTTCAGCAGTTGGTTCCCATGTCTGGGTGTTCATTTTCTGAAAATAACAAAAAGGTGAGAAATTGCAAAATTCAAGGGTGCAAAACAAAATTCTGGTAGAAAATGTTTTCAATTGCAACATAGGTAGCTAAAGATGGAATTTTTCACAGGCAGGGTTAGAAATATAAAATATGCAACAGTATGAGAAATTTCTAACAGAGGAAAAACCTCCAGCTTTACTTTGCACTATTGATAATAATGAATAAATTTGTGTTTTTTTCCTGACCATTTTTTCGGTCTTGCAGTAGCGTAAGTCAAACCATTTACAAAAATGAAAATTAGTTTCGAGGGACTTTGATATTACATAGTCCCATCATTAGTATGCTGAAACTTAACCACGACGGTACATGAGGCATGATTTAAAACTTGATAAGTCTTTTTGAGATATCTGAAGATTTTAAACTTAGTGTTAAAGACGGTAAACCGGAACCCTATTTGCCGACCGAAAGACCGTGATCCGGTTACGTTTCGTTTTCTTCAAACCAAAACCGGTTTCATCACATATTTCATTATTTTACCTTAAGTTCACCAAAATATTGAACTGCAAATATTTCACAGTATTTTATAATATTCTATTGATATATCACACATTTTGTCCTCGAAAGTCTTCAAAAACTCCCTTGTGGTTCTTATTTATATACGAGTTAAAGCTCATGTACGCGGTTGAAAACTTATTTCTTCGCGTTTTATAAATCAAACGTACCCGGTTTTTCGCCGAATTTTCACTTTCGGAAACCGGTTCTAAAATTCGCATTCAACCACAACACTATTTAAACTTCACCATCACCCCATAGAAGGTAAAAATACGATATATTAAACTGAAATTAAAAGCTTTTGATCAAACATCAGCCTTAAGAAGGCCTAAAATAACAATTTTTTTCAATGATTCATTCTTACAGATTTTTGCTGGTTTCTTACCTCTACTAAAACGAAACAAAAAGTAAAATGCTGGCTTTCTGTTCACTTATTGTTTTACGTCCTGCCTAGTACCCTTGTATTGGTTATATTGTGACGAGTAGTCAGAAGGTCAGAGGAAACCAGTACAGTTGGTCAAGGTTCTGTGCTGTAAACTGCCGACCAATGGCAGCACATAACTACCAGCTTTCCCACATGAGGTCACGCCGGGATTCGAACTCTGATCTCAGAGGTAAGAGGTAAGTTTGTTACCACTGTGCCACCATGGTCCCCGTGTTTTCTATTCACATGAGTAACGATCATATTACACGGCACTCACCGTTTCTCTGGGCAGTATGTAAACTTTACGTTCCATGTTTTTCACAGCCACACAGCAGCTGGCGTGAGCCTTGGCAGACTCGATCCACACCTTGCCAAACAGGTAAATTACACCTGTAAAATCAAAGGTAGCACTGGTTATTTATCCTTGTAAATAAGTAGTCTGTGGGTAACAATTACACCTGTAATATAAACATAGGTAAATTACACCTGCATTATATGTAACACAACTGTATACCTTAATAAGTTATCAGCCTTAAAGGTTTATTTCCCTTATATGTACACAAGGAAAGAAATGTATTTAACTCAAAATTTTTCTTCATTATTGTAATTGTGTTTTGTAAATGAGACCCAATGGCTTTGAAATGATACATTTTTGGAATGTGAAATGATATTTCTAAATTGATCGATATACAGTCAAATTAGAGTTTAATAACAATACCGAAATTGCACATCAATTCCTGCACTAGTACATAACTAACTGTGGTGCTTAAAAGTGTGTTCATTAGGATAAATCTGGTACATTAAAAGTGATAACATTTTAGTGAAAAACAGCCCCATAAACAAAAGTTAAGGTTGATAACTAAGAGGTTAACACACTAAACACAAACTGTGACGTCAAAACCACCAATTAATGTGGGAGAATGTATGTGCTTTACCGGGTTGTTTATAGGCATCTTCATAAGCATCCAGCCAGTACATTCTTAACACCTGTTCTCCATCTTCATTCTTTGTCAGGGGAAGTTTGGACGAGTCGACTATAATATCGGTTGGGATTTCACTGACATCTGCTTTCCCAGTTTCCCATGTGGTGGCAGCACTGGGCAAAGAAACATGGACTTGTTTTTTATACCTTGAAAGACATCATCTAACTAAGCCGTGCATATGTAAAGCTTCAGATTATTCTTCTGTTTATAAATCTTGTAGTTTGGCATAACATATTTTATGGTCATGTGCCAGGCTGTTGTCAGCTGTTTATAAATTACTTTACTTTTACCTCTATTATTTTTAGTATTTAACTTTGCAATTTGATTTGACAAAAACAAGAAATCTAAAAAGTTATAATAGTTGTAATGTTGATAACTTATTGAAAATAAATTTTTAAATGTCTTTTTCTGTTTTTTGGTTGTTTTTTTTTTTGTCCCAGGGAAAGGTGCAGACCCAATTCCTCACAAGGTGAAGCATGTTTTAAAATTTCTACAACTAAATGAAAAAGATATGGAGCCTAGTATTCCATTAACAATGCCATATTAGTTTTAAAATTTCTACAACTAAATGAAAAAGATATGGAGCCCAGTATTCCATTAACAATGCCATATTAGTAAACCACCAGGGTTCCCACATCCTTGAGAATCCTTGAAAATCCTTGAAAAATATTGCTTCATTTTCAAGGCCTTGAAAGACCTTGAATTTGGCCAAAATTGAACAAAATACTTGAATTTGTTATTGCCCAACTTCTGCATCTGCGTCATCTAGTTTTACGGCTATGGCAGACTCAGACTGTCTAGTCTGGACAAAGTTTATGTTTAAATATAATTAGATGTGTTAACTAGCATTGTTGTAATGAGTTTCTAAAATGTTAAAATCATGTGACAATAAAGAATTTTGAGGGAGGAGCGGATGGCTAGAAGGGGAGGTAAAGGAGGCCCGTGCCTTAAAATATATCCTTGAGAATTGTTGTTGTTGACCTTGAAAATCCTTGAAAAGACCTTAAATTCAGTTATCAAAAGTCTGTGGGAACCTGATAGCTACCCATTCATTGGCGTGTCACTCTCTTTGTTACTTTCAACTGTCACAAAATTTCTTTTGTTCTTGTTGTTACTAGCGGTCATTGCCTGATTACTGTTGTCAACATCCATCATGTCGTCATCAAAGTTGATTCCAGATACATCAACATCTGTGCTTGCTGTAAAAGTGTTAACAATTTAATTTCAGACATATTTCAATAAAACATTGAATATACACAAACAAAACAACTCGAAATAACAAAAGACATGAAGTATATTTTACTGTGATTCGATACTGCCAATAAAATTGTAAATGTATGAAATTAATTTTGACTTTATTTCAACTTTTAAAACAACTGAATCCATAACTCCAATGTCCATGTGATAAATTTAACATGGTGTTGCAAACTTCATACTACAGCTGTTATTGTAAAGTGTATTTTTTGTCAATTTTATTTGTTTACAAGGTTTTAGTCATAAACGTCTTGAAACAGACTGCTTGTTAATTCACTTTAGAGTTTACACATCATAATTTTCCACAGTATATAATACTTCGATTAGTGTTGTGAATTGCTTGAAGCTTGTATACTCTAAAATACTTCTTTTACAAAGCTTGCAAATACAACACGTACGTGTAAAATCTATGATGTCCTCCTGAGTTTGCATTGCATGCTGATCCTGTGAACTAGTTTTCTGGCTTTCAAACTCATCAATTACTGGACTCTCTTCCTGGCTGTCAGAGACTACATGCTCCCCTTGACTATCCAGGTCATCCAAGGCCGTCTTCATACGACTTGCTGCCATTTTGACTGGCGGAATGTTCTGAATTGGCGGATCCTCATGATCGTCATATTTGCGGTTGTTTAATCCTGAATTATTCATTGCAGGAGGAGGGGCAGTCTTTATTGGATTGGGTTTTTTCACTGTAGCTTTGGTGCTGAATGGGTTCAAGGCAGATCTGAAATAATAAAAAGATAAAAATTATCTTAATTGGCTTCCAGGGATTTGAAACAAACAAAATTGGTTCTTCATTTGTGTGTCACTTATGTGGTGAAACTTAACTCATATACGAGACATAATTTAAACAGGAAAAACCTTCACGAGATATTTTGACATTGTTAAACTTCATTTTTACCCAATATTGAATATACAGGAGATATTTCATTAAATTTATAGGTTATATTGTTTTAATGGAAGAATAAGTCTAACATAAAGTTTTCAATAACCACTCTTGTCTAGACAGGAAGGAAGTACGATGTGCCTCCTGTCAAATGTACAGAACGTGATCAGCCCAGCTGGTGGAAACACAGGACAACTTTTTCTGTCATTTGGCGGGCCAGTCTGTGAGGACCAGATTAGCAATTGCCCATTGGGTAAGATGGATTAACGCAATAAAAATGTTCTTTAAGATAGTTACTTCTACACAATGAAACAATGTTTTTTGCAATAATGCTCCACATAATATCTCTTTACTGCAGCACTCAAAACTTTTTTTCTTAACCATCCTTGACTGCACAAGTACAGCCTAAGCTCTAGGGGTGCGACGGTACCAGGGGCCATATTCACAAAAGGTCTTAGCCAAGTCTTAGGCTTAAGTTGGCTATATTTTTATACAAAAGTTAAGCCTAAGACTTGGCTAAGACCTTTCGTGAATATGGCCCCAGATTTTCCAGTCCGGGATTCCGCCAACGCAAAACCATCCCGATTCCGGGATACTGAAAATGTTTGAGTTTCAGCAGTTCCCCAATCGAATAGACCTACAAACAGGAAGTGATTTTCCGTAATCCAAAACATGGCAGTTTTTCTCAAAGAAATCGCTATAAATGCATTAAAATCTTATGAAATATGAGGTAATAGTTTATAATTTCTTCAGATTCAGGTTTGGCATTTAATATTTTATATTTTACGTTTCTTAATAATTATATAAGCTGACATTCGAGATTCCGGTTGTGAAAGTGGTCACGGTATTTCAGTAAACATGTCTCGATACCGGTATACCGCCACTACCGACTCACCCCTACTAAGCTCCCTAGTGACTGACATTGCCATAACTGAAAGACAGTCACAGGCAGGACCATTTCATGTCCCTGGGGCTCTTTAGGCTGGTACTGGAGAAAGGAGTGGATATATTCTTATTCTCAATTTGCATCACTAACATTTGACTTACTTTGGAGTGAGGGGCTTTTTCTTCAGTTTGACGGGTGGTGGGGCCAGACCAGATGTCGGCTTCTTGTGTAACTCCGACATAATGTCGCCAAGGAGATCGTCATCATTCAAGTTAACATCTTGCTGCAAAATTCAGACTAAATATTTAGTTGTACTACTCTGTCTTGTAATTCCAATTGCCCAAATACAAGTTCTTTCTTTAATTCCAATTGTCCAAATATAAGTTCTTCCTAGAATTCCAAATGTTCCAAATACAAGTTCTTCCTTTAATTCCAATTGTCAAATTTAAGTTCTTTAATTCTTTGGAATTCAGAAAATAAACCCAGGAATATTCTCATGCAAATGAAGTTGAGCAAAAATGCAGTATTTGCATTTTCAATGCTTAACCCCAAAAGTCTATTAATATATTCAATAGGGCTGTGACGGGTACAAAAAAACGGCATCGAGTACTCGCCCTCTGAAAACCGGCCCGAATTCGAGTAACCGCGAGATTTAGTTCACACCATTAGAAGTCTTATGCAATCAAATAGTCGATTCCGGAAATGAAACTTTTGAAGAAAAACGTCTTCTATTGAAGCAGATATTATAGATTATGGAGTAAATTATAGGTTTTCAAGCGAAAACAACAACTTTAATTGATGTTATGTGACGGAAATGCTGAAATGCAGCATATTTTATACAAACGTTTCATTACGTGGGCGATAATATAATATGTCGCGAGTAACCGAATACTTAAAATGGACTCGAGTACAAGCCAAGATCGCCTCGTACACCGAGGCTCGAGTACTCGTTCGCAGCCCTAATATTCAATAAATATCTGCTAATAGTGTGCAATCACATTTGATCACTGATCATTTCAAATAATCGACTTTGCAACAGAAACCTTACCTTGCTCCAATAAACCAACTATAAACAGATTTTTTGTTAGAAAATTTTAGCCATTTTCAATTGATTAAATAAAGAAGTATTGTCGGTATTTTATAGTGTGTTTATTTCTACTGCCATTTTTATAGAAAGTGGTAATGAGTTTCAAAACAACAACAAAAATCTCTGGGGATTTTTATGTTCTAGTAAAGTTGTGTAACCAGTAATTTCACAAAAATCCTGAAGGTTTTAGAGATTTTCACAAACTGACTGATTTCATGAAATTTTTTAAATCTCTGGCAATACGTTACACTGTTTCACTGACTAAAATCCGGTAAATTGTGAAATTTTAGGGGTCGATTTTCTTTGAAATCGACCCTTAAAAAACATCGACATGAAAAATAATTTTAAAATTTGCTTTAGTATGAATCAAAGTTGTCTTTTAAAGAGTAAGCACTTCATATTTATCCAAAATTATATAAATTAATGTACTTTTTGTTTCCCACATTGCCTTATGAAGTCAACCTGTGAAATTACAACTTTGTATACACTTGTAACACTGTTATTAATTTACAACTAATAATTTAAACCAGTTACATAACTGCATTTGACAATATAAATTTAGTATAAATAGATGTAGTTCGGCTAATTTTTAAATATTTGACGGAAGTAAGACATCAAATTAATAATTATTTATGTAATATTGATATCTTAGAAATATCAGCAAATTTCTGCTTCAGTATTTCAGGAATTTCATGAAATTACCGAAATTTTCAAGGAACTTTACAAAATTATTGACCAAATCAGTAATTTCACAAAATCACTTATACCTTCAGGAATTAGTGATAAAACAACTTTTCTGTAATAGATATATATTTCAAATTTTAAAAAGATCACGGCGGAGATCAACATGGCAAGGCTCTTTTTAACTAGAAATACATCACGGCTGGCACTTTCGAGTCTCGACATTGTGAAATGATGCTCAACACACAAATCAGTGACGTGTCACAAAGCGGAAAACAGACACAGGCTTCAAAAATGTTTTTCGAAAACTTTCTAATGTCTCGGTCCTTACCTCTACCTTTGGCTTGGTTTTCACAGCCGCTGCTGCAAACAAACTTTTGATGCTTTTTGGCTTGGAGTCTGGAGCTCGGATGTTTGGGTTCAGTCGCTTCTTACTGGCTCCTTTCTTGTTCCCTGCAAATAACAAACATTCGTTAGGGTTTTAGGTCCCATCCAACAGCCGGATAATATTAGGATATGCCCATAGTATGTCTCCTTGTGGTGGATGAACACCAAGGCGATAGCCTGTGATTTAATGTCAAACATAATAACAAATACATAGTTATGTACCTTTTATTTGTAAGTCTGTCGTAGTGAATTCCTTTTTAGTACATGTTGTAATAAATACTTGTCATTTTCATTAACCTTATTACCTGGGATTTCTTGTTTAGTAAACGTGGGGCTGTGACTGGGTCTCCCATTACTCATCAACAGGTTGATTGTGTTCAGCAACAGGTACAAACTAGGCCACAGTTTCACAAACAGGGCCCTGGTACACTAATAAATATTGTCCATTGCTATAACTAGCATTTGTGACACTTAGGTGTCAATGAGATTTATTTATCAACTATATCTTTTTAACATCATTTGTCTAATTTTTACGGATACATGTCCATTTATTTTCATTAGATTTGTTTACATGAACCACTGTATTTCCTTCACTGATATGTCTACTTAGTTCACACAAAAATACAAACACCCAGATTTGGATTCAACTTTGCACTTCAGATACCCAGCACAATTCTATGTGTAGTGATGGTAAAGGAAAACTTTTCTATAATGTCACAGTTTTACGGTTACTGCTGCCAGAGTATACCATCAAGCCTATTTTAAATAAACACTTCAAAAGAAATTGCATGCAATTAAAGCATCATAACATTTACCTTTGCCCTGTACTTGGTCTGCATTATCTCTTCCATCAAATTCATCATCAAAGATCTCACGCCCATCCTCCACATAACCACTGCCATCTGGTGTCAAGAATATATAATGACAAAAAGTTCAGTAGGTGAGCACATGACAGTTTTGGCATAGAATTCATTTGAAATGTTGTTACACAACAGTATTCACTACAGTATTTAAAACATGGCCAAAAACATACTAACTTAAATTTTACCAGACACTATGTATCTGCAATTTATTTATTTTCTCAAGTGACTGACTGGGGTGTTGTGGTTGGTATTTTGTGGTTGCCTATTTCAGAAACCACTTCCCAGAAGCGCTGTGACATAAGTTATCAAAATGTGTACATAAAATATAATTTGCACATAAATATGAATTGTTATGTGCTTTTTGAAGGATTTTTTAAGAAGATGGACAATTGATTGCCAGGATATAACACTAGAAAAGCACTTAGAGTAGACCTTCTCAAAGGCCAAAAACCTAAAAAAGGTACTTTGCAAATAAATACATGAAGCAAATTACACACACCACCTTGCTGAAGGTTAAAAGTACTGTGATACATTTCCTGTAGTTGAATATTTTGGTAAATTGATGTCAAAATAGCAAATTTACTAGAAAACTGGCTATGGTTACATGCAAATGGGAGGTAGATGGAAAAATGTCTCTGGATCAGTAAATAGTTTTCGGTTTAATGTTTTATACACTGACTGACTGATTCAGGTTTGTTGTCACTTCCCACACATTGACTAGGCCATATCACAATGGGTAGTTGAGTGATGGTGACATCAACGCAAAGTAGTGAGAGCCAAGTAGTGTTGGTATCGAATCTATATCGATATCAAACTATATTTTTGCTTTGTGTATCGATCGATATTGAAATATCGGGTCATAGATGTTTTCGGAGAGAGACCTTCCAAACTTTCTCGCAAGTTTTAGTAGTTTCCCGAAACGTAAACAAATATGGCGTTTCCGCTTTAGCGGTAAGTGAAAGTTGACAAAAATGATATAATAACTAATATATTCTTTAAACTTTGTACTTTATTTGAATGGAAAACAGCTTAATTTCATCTATTAAATCCCATATTCCGATATTGATATTGTACCCTGCATTATCGATATCAGTATACTTGGTGCGAATTGATAAATATTTCAATATCGATAAACAATACCATTACTAGAGCCAAGACTTGACACTGTAAACCATTGAGCTAAATATTGCCAACCTTGACACTACCACAATTTCTACCAGGTTTATATAAACTGCTTTGCTCGATTTATTAGCAAAACTGGGCAAATAATTGACCCAGAAAATTGGGTAAGATACCCACTACTATGTATCACTGTGCGTAGATTTGGAATTCATTGAATACACAAATAATTATATATATGTACAGGTGTGTCTTTCTTTTTATTCATCTCACCATCATCCACAATCCAATCATCTTCTTGGCGTTGTCGCACAATTTCAGAGTACTCATTTTCGTCAACTTCCTCATAAACATCTAACTCATCAGTGACCTAACATATAAACTAGCATGATCAACAGTGTAACGATTGTTTCAACATCGCTCAGTCTATGCATGGAACTGTCAATATCAACATATACCAACACAATTTCAACAACTAAATAATAACCATTTAAACATATGAAAAGATAGTAATTTAAATACTTTGATTTCTTTCCAAAGTAAACTTTTTAATACACTAGTTTATACACCCAGCATTACCATTTGTTATGTCAAGTAATGTCATTTATCCATTTCAAGATCACAAGTCTTTTGTCACAGACAAAATTTTGCTAGATACCTTGTGATAAATATTATACAAAATTCACACTAAGTACCGAGTTATTGCATCTGCATATACATTAAAATAAGTTTCTCAATCAGATCCCACTGACAAAGGATATAATGAAATAATTCAAGTGAAACACTGATACCCAATTAATGTGTACACTCAAGTATCATCCGGGGCTGGCCGGAACAATATGATATATTTTCATCCTTATTTTCTCAAAAGACCAGTATTGATCATCAGACAAGGTTTAAACACAGACAAATCCTATAAATGCAATTTTTGTAACTAATAAAATGTTGGAAATTGAAAGAATTACAGGTATATTATAATACATTCACAATGTTTCCTTTAAAATAGACAAAATATATCCACACAACAGTACGGGATATTTTTATTTCCATTTTTTCAACTAAATAGTATTGACCAGATGAGGTTCAAATACAAACAAAACCTAATTGGAAATTGAAACAGGTACTGGTATATTATACAATCATTCATTTAAAATAAGCATGCTCTACCTGTTCAACAGTATGGTATTATTACTATATCCTTATTTTATTATTTAATTGACCATTACTTATCAGATCCTATAAATCCAATCTGTCACTAATAGAAATCTGTACATTGATGCAGGTATAGGTATACATTAACAACAATCACTCATGTCTAATACAGAACAAATACACAGTAATGTTCTATATTCTTACATGAAGACAGCAAAAGACAGGTTTAACCATTTTTTTTTTTTTTTTTGCTAACTCTGTTTCACCACAATTATTATGTCATATTTCCGATGACCATCAACATGCAAACAAAATTAAGCAAAAGTAATGAAACTTTCCTATTTTCAATATTTTCTTTGGAGATTTCTAAAAATACTGAAAAAGTTTCATTTTTGTAAAAGTTATGTGAAGCAGGAAAACCATCATATTCTGTGTCCTTGGATTAATACAATTATTTTTTGTAAGTTTATACAAACCACTTTAGTTATTCTTCAAATTTCAATCACAAGGAAAGAGTTTTATGCAAATCTCTATTTTTGTGTGAGTTTGAGCCACAACTATACACACAAGTAAGGTAGTTCTGAGGTAACCATGTCTACAAAGGGTGGAGTCTTTAGTCAGGCCAGTCAGTGCAAAAAAAAACTATAAAAACTGATGTCTACAGTATGACTGCCTTGTCCATAAGTGTCAAGCCCGGTACAAGACAAATATTTTAAACACAAAGGATTTAAATTTACCTCATACTTATTTTTGCCACCTCCTTCCTTTGCCTTTTTTAACCTTTCCAAAGCTGCTAGTCGCCCTCCCTTGTCCCTTTTCCCTTCTCTGCGAGAACGGTTTCGGGCCAACCCAATGGTATCATCAGCTAAAGTTACAAAATTAACTGTTCATGTAATGGTAAAAAGGACAAAAATATACTCAAATTGAAACAACAAAAATCTAGTTTGACAGTTTTATCAATGAAAAAACAGGGAAGTAAACGACGTTGTAAGAAAGAAGGAACCGTAACAAACGATAAGATAAGGCTATATCAAAATTTAGTGTAAAAATTATGCCACAGTAAAAATTTTTATTACACTAAAACATTATGACATGACAAATAACCAATAAACTTATTGTTTACCATTTTCATCCGCCATCATCAAAATTCGCGGGAATTACAAGTTCAAGGACAACTACGTCGTCCGTCAGCCGAAAAAAAATTAATTCACATTAAAGTTATCGGACTTACCATTTCAAATCAACTAGATCTACATTGATATTTGTACAGAATGGGTGATAAAATTCGAGTAAATACACAGACTGAAAGGGAGAAAAACATTTTATCAATTTTATAACATACATTATATTTATCAAAACTATCTTTTTTATAAAAGCTATTATTTTTTTGTAGAATTATTTTAAGCAAACATTCAGTAATAATCAGAGAAAAAAAAGGAACATAAAAAATAATATTACTAACATATACCAAATGGCCAAAAACTCTGATGATTTCATGTTAAAGTCTAGGCTAATGTAAAACACCGATCTTATATAGTTGACAATTAATCCAACTTTAGTCTAAAATATGCAAACTTGCTTCAAAAGTTTTTACATAGTATTCTAACTAATGAATATCTGAATCATAACTTGGGGCCTATTCTACAACAATACTAAGATAAGGTCACCTTTTATCTAAGTAAGGGAACTTTTTTCACTTAACTTTTCTTGAACTTGGTTTTCACAAAACAAAAGTTAGGAATGCTCAGTTTTATAATTCCTTACTTGATATCTAAGTAATACTTAAACTTTTAGTTAGAAATGGTCTAAGTATTGTTGTAGAATCATATCAAATGAACAAATTTAACATAATTGTTGAAGATTGGCATCTCTTACAATCCCCAATATATTGTGCAAATCAAAGGCTATTATGTAACTTAGACAAACTTGTTTGTGTGATCTTTTGTAGAGACTACTAAAGACAAAAATAGAATTTTTTCTCTTACGAGAGTTTAGGTAAAAGTTATGTTGTCAACTACAGTTCTTAACATTAGATTAACAATCTATAGTAGCATTAATTTTTGTCTTCTATGAATAAAATATTTCACAATCTGAACATGACATAGGATATATATTGTATTCTCGTGTGAGTTTTACATCCAGAGGTCTTCACAACAGTTTCTGTCTTTGATAACTGTTAGTCTTTAATTTTTTGTGCCTCAACCTAAATATATCATGAAAAATGAAAATATGCTAAACTGGCTTTCTACATATAGGATAAAAGTACGAAAGTATGACTACAATAATCCTGTTTAATGTGTTTTTAAGGATTACTCTTGTTAATGCACTTCATCGAATGTCAAGGCCAAGTATCATAGCACTACTGGGGTAGGTATCAGCATCAACATCAATATTCTTGAACCTACAGTCAAAATAAAATGAAATCAACCATTTAAACACCACACAGTGTGAAAAACCAAAAGACACACACCTTTTTTCACTACACTTCATCACATCACACACTCATCGAAATTGCAGGAATATATGGACAATTTCTTCAAGTACGAAGGATTTCCAAAAGAGATGATGATTTTGTAATTAATGCCAAAAAAATTGAATACTAAACAAGAAATTACCCTAGTAACATGCAAAACATTTTGAGAGATTTCAAAATTCAAACAAGATGACATATCAAATGTAGTCACTAAATATTCAGCTGGCACCCCTGTTATGGTCACTAACTCTATCCAAAACAACAGGAACATAACAACTAACAGTTTTGACTAGGGAACCTATACCCAAGGAAACCACCAAAGGCTGTAAAAGACTGACTAACCTGAAATGTAAACTCAAAAGTGCAATAACAGCCTGAGGTCACTCAGAAAGGAAATTGATCATCCACAATCTTGCACTAGACTAAGCAGATACACACGCTGTCCCTCCATAAAGAAAATGAACTATGTGGAGTGTAGATAATTGCAAACAACAGATGTCAAATGCAATATGTTGGAGAAACATGGTATAGGATATTTTAAAAAAGAATGTATGAACATAAGACATCAGTTCTAAAAAGAAGTAAAAACACATCAGTATCGTGCCTTCTCACCTTTGATATACACAACCACAACATTAACTTTTTAGTGTTAGAGTGGTGTACACCAAAATTTGACTATTCAAACACAGTAAAACATAGACAATTTAAGGTAGACTGGATTTTCAAAATACACACCCTAACTCCATTTGGCATCAACCAGTTTGTGTAAAAACCTAGCAAGGGGACATTATGCAACTATCAAGCACTCAATAGTCCACCTCTCTTATTTTGGTTTTCTACATTATAAACCTATTAAGTGTGGAAAGTATGAATTGCATAATGTATTGTAACTACAGTGATTAATGTATAATTACTATTAATGTATATTGTATCATAAATAAAACTCTCTAATAACAGGATTTATAGGTGACACAAACAAATTCAAATATATCACCTTGTAGGAAATGGTGCATGGTGGAATGATTTTCTTTACCAGTTGACCAGTAGTATATCTGCATCATGCAAAATATTCAAATGTTCTAGGTTTGTATTGGTTTCCCCGAGTAAACGCTATGTTATGTGTGGATGTATTATATGTCCCTCTATTAGGCAGTTGTAAACTTTCAGTGGTTTCAATTCTATAACAGTTGCTTTATATGAGTCTTTTGTTCTTTCATTGCCACTCTCTAGTTTGCATCTTGTGAGTTTAAGTTGTGTGGAATACAGAGCACAAACTGGGAATTTAATAATTGTGTGAAATAGAGACAGCACTTAAGGCCATCCTGGATGCCTGCACTGTCAGTCAGTATGTATACTCTCCTTTATATTCTTCCTCATGGTTTTTATCTGATTTTCCACATGCTACAAGTGAGATTAAAAAGTCAAAAGAGGAATACTACAAAACAGTCAACACAATTGAATGGAATGGTCAAAATGGAAACAATATATGGTGCATACTGATAAGGCATTCTATATCCCCATTGCATTGTTTTGTATTACCCACACAAAAGTGTATAATTTTTTTCCCAAAACATTCATTGACTTTTTCAGCGAAGAAATATAAGAGATAATGGTTGCTCTCTTTCAAAACCTGCTCTGTTTCAAGTGATGCCTGATTACCTTCTTACACCATTTGGCATCTTTAATCAAATATCAGACGATAAAATATTGACAATTTTTGACAATTCCTGACCAAAGAGTACATGGCAGACTCCCATCCTACTTTTCTAGTCAAGGAATGTACCACATTATTGAAGAAATTGGTCAATATGTTAAAACATTGATTACAATACCAATAATATCAAAAAGGCTTTGCTACCAGACTACGAACTTATAAAGCTGTATGAGCCAATGTTAGGTTTAGGCTCATAACTGAATATTGCTGAAAAGGGGTTTTTACGTAATTGCTGGAACATATAAACACATTACCTCCACTGATTCTTGTCTGTCAACTTACTCTTTTGTTACATCATATTACCCCCTTTTAGACCTTTTACACAATTAGTTAGCCTCTGTCTTTCAGTTACGGGAATGTCAGAAACTTGAGAGCTTGGGCTGTACTTGTGCAGTTGGATGGACTAAATAGTAAGGAAGTCCTGTACTACAATGAGCTATCGTACCGAGTATAAATACACATTAGCCATAATAATCAAGGCTCAGGCAACTCGATCACAAAAAGATAAAATCAACAATGTTTAAATTGATTCCTATAATGACATATTACTGGAAAATACAGCCAATATAAAAGTACTATGGCAAAAGCTGAACTCTGTACTTCTGAAAACACATCAGGCGGAGTGGCCAGATGATCCATCCAATATTAATATTGCAAAATTAGTTGATACTTGATTGGAAGGAAGTGTTGTGCTGGATAGTTTAAAAATGACCAGTTTTACTGCATTTTCTAAAATAAATATAGTTGTAACAGAACAGTTTTCAGATTATTTCCAACAAAACTGACTAGACACTACAACCAGTCCATCTGCAAGAAACATAATTTCATTGAAACATCCTTCATACAGAAAAAATAGTATACAGGTGTCGTTATCAAGAGGTGGACTGTCATTGTGCTACTAGATCTGTCAGCATGTAGTTTTTAACACCATTGACCATAAGGTTCTCCTAGACTGCCTCAAGACTTTATACATTTAATCGAAATTGGAAGTGCCGAATTTGTTACAGGGCTGTTCAGGTGGTTTGATGTAGAGGTCTGTTCTTGATCCCTTCTCTGAAATTAATACCAATTCAAACTAATGATAGATGTTTGTGCGACCAACATTAACCACAAACGTCCACTCTGTGTGTCACAAATCACAGATGCAGATGCTTCAAAGATAGCTGCATTGAACTTTTCCCGGGAAGGTCTGGACGGCTATGCTTATTGTTCTACAGCTCTCTTTCCAAAAACTGGACCCAAAAATGAATATCTACAGGTGAAAAATGATTGTAGTAGCACAAAGTTATCCAGGGATGAATTGCCCAGATAGCATTCCGCCGTCAGACCGACGTTGGCCCAACGTCGGCACATCCGTCGGTCCGACATTGGCTGCCGACGTTGGGCCAACGGCTTTTTGACCGTCGGGCCAACGTTGGCCCAACGTCGGCAAGCCACCGGTAAAAATTATATTCTATGTCCCAGATAGCATTCCACCGTCGGACCGACGTTGGCCCAACGTCGGCACATCCGTCGGTCCGACGTTGGGCCAACGGCTTTTTGACCGTCGGGCCAACGTTGGCCCAACGTCGGCAAGCCACCGGTGAAAATTATATTCTATGTATAGAATACTAACTTTTGTAGTGTGAATTTTTAATGAGAATATTATTTTTATGTGTAAAATTTGTTAAATGGTTAGTTAAAATTTGTGGGCTCACTGAAATATGATTTTTAGACATACCATAATAAATATTTTTTCTAAGTTACCCCAAATCCCCTATTATTGCTCGCCGCCATCTTGAATAAAAATCCGCCGTTGGCCCAACGTCGGCCCAACGTCGGCAAAATATAGAGACATCTAACCAGAGTGTTGGTTGGCAAGCCAACGTCGGCCCAACGTCGGCAAAATCTGCCGACCATGCGACCAATAGCCAACATCGGTCTGATGGCGGAATGCTATCTGGGGTATAGCATCAGCCAATCAGATGATGTTCATTGATAACTTTTGTAGTGTGAATTTTTAATGAGAATATTATTTTTATGTTTAAAATTATTAAATAGTTAGTTAAAATTTGTGGGCTCACTGAAATATGATTTTTAGGCATACCATAATAAATATTTGTTTCTAAGTTTCCCCAAATCCCCTATTATTGCTCGCCGCCATCTTGAATAAAAATCCGCCATTGGCCCAACGTTGGCCCAACGTTGGCAAAATATAGACATCTAACCTGAGTGTTGGTTGGCAAGCCAACGTCGGCCCAACGTTGGCCCAACGTCGGCCCAACGTCGGCAAAATATAGAGACATCCAACCAGAGTGTTGGTTGGCAAGCCAACGTCGGCCCAACGTCGGCAAAATCTGCCGACCATGCGACCAATAGCCAACGTCGGTCCGACGGCGGAATGCTATCTGGGTGGTTTCTTAACCTAGTAAATCTGTCCAAAAAAATCACCACTACAATTACCTCATGGGTCCACCTTCTGAAACAACCATTCATTTGGAAATCCCATCAGAATCTGTGGTTTCTAAACTGTCTCAGATATAGCAAATTTTTAATCATTTGTTTTCTGACAAAAACCTAAAACCTGCAACAGAAGCTGGTTATACAACTGCCACGCTGATCATTGCGCCATATTGTGGACAGGGACTTATCAGACTTATTTCTTGTTTTACACAGATAGACCGACTGCAGATAGGGGTATGCCTCCATAGAATCTACCTTTGGTGCTTTTGGCATTTGAAAAAAAGCTCCATTTGAACACTTCAAAAGACACCAGCTTAAAGATTTTTACTTTTAAGACTGTCTTTGATGTATTTGGCATCTGGCACAAGGTGAGTAGAAGAGCATTCTTCGATTTTCAGATCATTCACGCACACAGAACATTAGAAAGTGACCATTTTTCCTGCTCTTACTTTTTGAATGCTTTCCTTCTTATGCTACAAATGGGTTCATGACTGTACAAAGTTAGTTCATTGGACCTGCCTAGAGATGTCGTCATTTGCTGATGACAACGTCTTCTTTAAATGTGCAAATTAAGACACACCTCTAACCTATTCTGTTGGTGGCAGTACAACTTAGAATTTAAGAATCTGTATTCAACTATATTCTACTTAAATATTAATAAGATTTAGCATCAGTCATCATATTACATGTTAAGGTTTAACAGCTTATCTATTTTTCATCATGATATCTCTTTAGAAATGTCATAATGTGTAACCTTTATGTATGACATGGTCAAACATACTTATCCTGTAATCTAGTGACCCTTTGTGTAATATATTCAATTAACAGACTGATTGTAAAACACACTCCTTCCACCTGAATGGTTAAAATCAAGCACTAGTGATCATAAGGTGAGGCCATTTACATAACAACATGTAAAAGTTTTAATCTCGTTTAACTCTTTGTAAGTTAAATAATTACGTTATCCTCACTAGGATGAGCCTATCCTTAATTTACAATTTTTGTTTTGTTTTAATGGGGCTTATGGTTTAAACAGAATGAAGATCTCTTGGCATGAACTTTCACTTTGAGTATGCCCGGACATGTGCAGACAAGGTGGTCAACTCTCAAATAAGAATAATTTAAAATAAATAAACCAAAAGCCCCAGTGAGGATCAGGTAAGTTCTCAACTTACAAAAAGTTAAATTATGATAAAATATTTACATTTTTTCTGCTGACTTTGAGCTATTAGAAGAATTTTTAAGATAATAAAGTTATCTATATTGTAATATAAAACATTCTGTAAAGGCAAACAGACCATAATAAACTGAATTACCTAACTTACTAAAAACAACATGATAAAACTGACATTTACGCACTTGCAGTTTAGTTCCTTTAATTATTTTAAAAAACTTTTAATAATCTTTAAGAATATGTGACACAGAATTAAAGTTTTCACAAGTGTGTTTAACGTCAACTTGATTGATGAAGAGTATTTGTTGTATATGTTTGGTCTGTGCATTCATTTAATCGATTATGCGTGAATACTTCATTATGTCATGCCAAATACATGTATAAGGAAGTATAATCCATACAGTGAATACATAAAGGCATTGCACTGAATCAGAAAAGTCTATAAACTTATTTTGTAGTTCCTCTTATATGTCTGCAAATACCGGAAGACTATGTATAAACTCAGCTGTTGACTTGGATTAATAATGGACAGTACCTGAAATACTAAAAAAAATCTTGTGGATTTGATGCTTTCATGAGGTATGCCTTAATTCTAATTTGTATAATTGTTATTTGAACCTTTCCATTTGATTATTTGTAATAAAATGAATGTTTACGACACTCAACTTCTCGTAAAGTCTCCCATAATTTAATCCCGTCAGATCAATTACTCTTCTATTTATAATTTATTACACACTTATGGCCAGATTTAAGCACACTTATATGAGTGTAAATGCACATGATAGCAACAAGTCAGATAAGACCTGTTATATCGATAACAGACACATCAAATTTGAGAAAACATTTCAGGATATTCATTCTATCTATGTCTGCTTAATATTTATGATTCTAAATTCTTGAAGAGAACATTATAATGTTACAACAGCTGATATAGTTTTGAGTAAAGTTAATCGTATATGGAAGGCATCTTTGTGTCATTTCTAAATCAGATTGAATGTTACACATTACATATGGTCTGATATTTTAATGTTATTCATTCCTTGCAAGCATCAAAGTTACAATGTTGTTAAATGTTTGCTTCTTCATTTTATCTTTTTTTAAGAATTAAAATAAATTAAGACGTTACAATGGAAACTAGAAAAAAACAATTTTAGAGAGCAGCAACCTCCTCCAAGGTCAAATACGTACACTGGAACTTATGAATGCAACAGTAAAAAAATCTTTTAAAAAATCCTGCATCCAGACAGTGATCCAGATCACAACCAAAATTTTATCATATGTTCTTCTGCCATTTTTGAAATTTCCAGAAAACTTTTTTAGTCATTTTGCTAATAAAGAAGGACAGACAGAAGGACAGACAGACACACTCCATTAGTTACATAAAGCTCCTTGTCCAAGATTAATTATATAAGCGATATACACAATGGACACATGTTATCTTTTATTTTCATCCAGTTAAAATTATTGTTTGCTCATAAAGTACATTCCATTCTAATTTCATATTTGCAAAAATGAAAAATCAAGGTTTTTCGTATGACATTAGAAGGTTGTGAAATATTTTTATAAACAATCATGGACTGGACAACATGGGCAATAAATTCAATGTTTTATAGTCAATGTATTATGTATAACAGATTAAAAGTGTAAAATCAAGCTGAAAATCACTGTCTTTACAGATACACAAAAGGAACATACACTGGTTAATAATACTATTACAAATACTTAAGGATCCTATTTGATCAACAAATTATGAGCTGGCCAAACATAGTATTATTGTTTTGTATCCTCTTATAAAATGGCTTCTACACTGTCACGAATAGTCCAGATAATTTTTCTGCCCATTCTGGAGTAAAATTGTGTAATTCCTGTAGAACTGGACTTCAAATTCCTTTCTGCGTTTAAATTACTCCACAAACCCCTCCCAAACAGGAAAAACTGTTTCCAACAGGGAATTAATTGATCAATCTGCTATGGCAACGAATGACACAGTAAATGCCAGCTATTGGGTGTAGTTCAGATTTAATTCTGGGATAAAAGAAACCCAGAATTGCAAATGAATATTGAATAAAACTTTATGATGACAAAGAAGATCAGTACAAATCAGCTGATGCTTTCACTACAAACCCTTCCAAAATCTCCTGAAACAACAAATCACTAGAAATACAGATTGAAAGGTGGCAGGATCATGCATTGATACTTATGTGCATGTATAACCAAAATAGCAATATGGCTCAATGCCTACCCACACACGATTGTCCTGAACCTTGTCCTGAGTTCTGCATGAATGTCCCTGAATTTTCTTCTTTGCAGATTGAGTTATGACTTTTGATTACTTGATTTCACCCGTGTGGTGATTGGTTTGAGCCCAGTTGATGACAGCAGGATATATTTGCTGAAGGTCTCCAAATTTGCTTTTCTTCATTCTTATGGGAATGCAATTCAAGAGAGTGGAACAGGGCTATAAGTTTCAAGAACATTTAAAAGCATGGCATAACAGGGAAATTGCTAGCCTTGTATTAGGTCTTAAGGAATAAATGTGCTATTTAACTTCACATAAACATGTTGCAAATCATATACACAATACAAAGGCATGAAAAGGCTACAATTTGTATAACAATTTATTTGGTTTATAGGCTTACAGATTTTACTTAAAACGACAGTGTAATAGATTTAATCACTAGTATAGGTTACACACAATTAATACAACAAACACTCACTATTACCTGGATATTTTGCATCTCAGTCACATAACTTTTAATAAAGGGATAGCCTTGTTATATTTAAGCCTTTCTATCAGGCTACAGTGTAATACAAAGATTAATTTGTGCCTGGGGATGGAGACAATTTTCCAAATATTGCCATTGTTATCCATATAACACTGTGGCTTTATTTTTTGTGGCGTTTGGCACAAGCAAGTGGCCAAAGTGTTACTGATTGCCCGTCAAGTGTGAGATGGCTGTTCCACTATGTCGATCTACCTCGCTGATAGCTTCCCAATCCTGGAAAATTGGCCATTCAGGAATTCAATCTTTTTAACCATGAGCCTCTGGCTTACCCTTCTAGAGGTCACTCTATAAACGCGAGCTGTGCCATAATAAGAAAACAACAAGTTACAATTTCACTCTCTCGATATGTAATTGGTTCTATTGTAACTTGACCAAGTGCCACCAATGTTTAATTTTTCCTCACATGTCACTGAAACATAAATTGTCTGAATGTACATTCAATGGCCACTCACAGTAAATTATGTTTATCACGGTCATTCAAACTATCTGAAAAAATACGAATATAAACAAAATACGCATTTTTATACCTTTCTGCTATTGTGTATGCTTGATGTGACAATCAACTTTAGAACTTTGTGGACATGCTATGGGAGAAAGAAATCAGAGTTCACTATACTGGATCTGTCATGCTTCATAAAAACAAATTCACTAAAAATGTATACCAGCTGTAGCTTTGAACGTCATTTCAAAATTCCAATCGATTCCATTTCACTTGTTACTCCTTGCCATATTTTGTATCCCGACACACTTTTAGGGGATAAATTACCTGACACTAAACCTGTCTGGTTTGTCTCAGGTTGACGTGTGTTATCTGTTTTATGCAAAATCAATTGTCATAATAGATTAGATTCTAATGCTAATTCACATACTTCCTACCAATAAAATACTATAGCAATAATGTGTCCACAATCTACACACTTTATCTGTAAAAAGATATTTGAAATTTATCAATGTGACAAGTATTGTTGAATCTGTAAGCAACTGAATAAGAAGAAATATTTCACATTACACAGTATTTTAGACAGGTAAAAAACCAGCCCCTTGGCATATGCACAACCATTCATCTTTTTATAACATAAAGATTTTTCATAATTGCATTCATAAGCCACAACAGACGTATTGTAGACTATCATCAAGTCCTTTTGTCTAAGGTATTATATGAGGACTGAATGACTTTTTTACCAGAATGTGGGGCTGACAAAATTGTATTTCTCTAGACAGAAGCTTTTTCACTCATCAAGTAGGTTCATAATGATTTCATGTATGTCAGATTTGCTGGAATGAGAAATACAAAGACTTGGAGCAAGTCTAACATATTGGGACTTTGGAGGATGTTGTTGCTCTCTCCGAGTGCTTTTCTAGTTATTGCATTAAAATAAAAATACCATTGAGAGAGAATTGTTCAAAATGCCAAAGGGGAGGAGCAATATATTATAACCAGGTCTGTTTATTCGTTTGTCTGTCTGTCCGTGCACGTAACTTTGTAAAATAAACTTCCGATTGGGTGAATACTTTTACAGTTCATGTTGGGTCTACCAGTGGCTCAGTCCTTCAAAAGATGGTCCAGCTGAAGATGGCAATTCCAGAATTTTTTGTATGTTTTTAGCACTACCAATTGGTGAGAATTTATGCATTCACAGACGCTGCTTGATTTTTATGACTCTATGAAAAAAGTTCATATGAAAAGGTCTATTATTTCTTGTGTATCATTGAATTACTTTTTCTATTTGCCAGAAGGTTTTGTTTGCAAAGTCCATAGATTTTCCGAAAAGTGTGGTCCAAAATGAAGCATTGGAGGACATTGCAGAAGAAGAAGAAGTACCAGGTTTAGCTTTCCAGAGTTCTACACATATGGCTGAAGGTAGAACCAGTGAAGAGCCAGATCACTTGGCAAGAGACTTGCTCCAAAATCAGTACTGTCAGAATATTCGCCGAAACTGTGCCTACATAAGAGAACACTTGAACCATGTCAGAAAAGTGGCCTTCGAGTTGGTAAAGGATCACATACTTAGTGAAGACATGTACTTTTCAATTGATGAAATATGTATTACTAAGGGACCGACATGTGCTGTTGAAGATATTCTTGAGGTACCATTTTTATACTTTTCAGAATTGATATATAATAGTAGTTAGGGCACTTGTGGAAATAGGGTTTCCTCAATCTGTCTATAAAAGGTGATAGGCGTGCTTAATTTTGCCAGGACATACCAGTTGAACAAAACAGGCTTCCACTAAGTGACAGATCCTAACAGACCATCTCCAGTTTTCAAGAGTCAACTCATAACACGCTTATGTATGTTGGCATACCCACCGCCACAGTCTTCCTATCTGTTGGGGGGGGGGGGGGGGGGGGGACTTCCTGGGTTATGACCTCTGCCTGGTTTTGGGCATTCACTTTTTGGATTCCAGTGCATTAGAATATTTTTATCACTTTTACACTACATACAACTTTCTCTTATATATATTTATTATTATATATTACACTATTAGAATCATGAACTTTTGGTTATTATCAACAAATTTACACATTTACTTATGGTATACTTTAGAGTGTTTTGTGTTTGATTTCCATCAAAAGTATATCCATCAGTGGAAAGCTTTGCCATGTGATGCACCGATGTGGTCATGATCACCATGACTACAAATCCATAGATATTTTACGTATATATGATAACAATGAAATGTTTATTTAAAGTAATAATCGATTGTTTGGGTCTGTTACAGATATTATCCAGAGATCCAGATGCAAGACATCATCACTCATTTATACGCATCCTTGAAGACACAGGACAGGTTGCTCTTGCAGCACACCTGAAAGTTCACTTACAAATAGGTAATATGATTAAAAACTGTCCTACAAACAGAGATGATAAATTGCAAATTGAAAAAAAAGATGTTTTGTAAAAATTTTTTTAATTTTTTTATGTCTTTAGTGACCTCGTGGTTAGAAAGTTTGGTATCTAATAACAGACTGTCACCTCTGTGTGGAATTAACCCCCCACAGGTGGCAAATGGTGTGAGCTGGTTCCAATATGACCCTGACTGTTGAACGGGACATCAAACACCAACATTGACTTTGTAAAACATTTGTACTTGTATGGGATACTTCGGTGAAGGTATAATTGTCACAAAGTAGCAGGCCAGAGACAATAACATGCAAATCTATAGATACTCAAAAACTAAAAATTATTACCCCTATTAATTAACATAATTACATTATCATTTTGCTTTTCTCAATTACAATTTTTTATGTTTATTGCGTAAAATAGCCTTTATCCTCATTAATACACTATGTTGACAACATCAAACACCCATCACTGACTCGAATATTTTAAAACAATATTTTTGTTGGTATTACTGTAATTTTTCATATTGAAAAGATATATTAGGATAAGAATTGTGGTTGTATATGTTAAGTGTATCGGATCCTACTTACTGAAAAAAAGTTAGAAAATCATGTCCAAAATAGAAATATACTGTAAGGTATTTTTTATTAGACATGTCATGTGTAGATATGTGTTTATTTGTTTTTGGATTAACACTCCTAGATTATGTTTTAACATTTTGCAGAAAATGATAATCACCCTCGCTTGTTTGGTCCATCAGATACACCTGAGGTAGGTGAAAATTTCAAAAGAATTATTTTTGTAAATGTTTACATGCAATCACAAAAGTTAACATGGACCTATAGTATCAACAGAACCTAGAAACCGGAAAAAATGACTTCTTATTTAATATCTAATGAAATTTTTCTATGTAATATTAAATGCATATCTAACATGCTATTTTAAAGATATCAATATCTGTCTTGTGAACTTCTCTATACATATATTAATGCAACATAATTTGTACTCAACTTTTACAATAAAAAGTAATGTTTGTATCCACTGGGGGTCTCTGGTGGATAATTTGGAATACCCGTTGTTACACCACAGCCACAGTTGTGGTGAAAATTTTCTCATTACCAATTTTTGGCAAGTAATTTTACACCTAGGCTTCCGTAATTAACAGCATATATTCTTCGCGAAAGCAACTTTCTAGGGAATACTTTTTGTCTCATAAAAATATGATATGGCTGCCACAGCCAATTTTTGTAAAAGTTGAAAGTGCCCATGTGTCATTTTCTTATTGGTCAGAGAGTTTTGAGATCTAAACCAAGCTGCAGGGTTAGTGTCTTTCAATGCAGTCAGGTTTAACCTTGGACCCCCTCAAGGTCAAATGAAACAAGAAAATTTGGTCAAATTTCGAAGTGCCTATATTTCGCCTATTATTGCTCATATAGGGTTGACATCTCAACCTTGGAACCCCCCCCCCCCACCCCCCCCACCCCCCGGTGGACACAAATAAATGTAACAGCTCACTGGTGGACTATTTGTTGTTATGCCTGGCATTTAATTTCTTTCTGTGTTTCAGGGTACATCAAGATTTGCAGACATTAATAAATTGTCTGAAAATGTAATTATAAGAAAAACCAAACAGGGAATATCAACAACTGAAGTTGCAATGGATTTCTCGTCTCAAACTTTGGCAAGATGTTTGCTGCCCATACCTCTGGACTCATTGCTGAGTGATTTGCAACAGAAATTGATTTTAAGCCATGATGAACATCGGAAGCTCAAAGCCTTGATGTTTCCACATGAACGTGTTGATTTGCTAATATCAATGCTCAGAAAGAAAGACAAAGAAACTATAGAAGATTTCATAAAGTCTTTACAGAATAATCCGCAAACAGTGGATCTAGCCACATTTCTCTGTGATGTAATTAAAAAGTGTGAACAAGCTAAAAGGACCCTAACTGACCAGAATGAGAAAAATCATGCAGGTAGGTTTAAAACAGGTAGGTGCCAGATGGAGCCAAAGTTTATTAGACAGTTTATGGTTGTTTTGGTGATTTATAACTGTCGTCTATGCTAGTGCTGTTAATATGCCAGGATTTTGTGCAAGCTAAATGTACTTGGAATGGTGACTGCAATGATTTTGAGTAGCTTAGTTCATTCTGGTTTTCAATTAGAGATTGGAATTTGTTGTCTACTTAATTATTTTTTTGATTATTTTCAGAGAGAATACTGGTAAAGGTAGATGTAAATACAAATAAACCAATGCAGTGGGGAGACATTACAACACAGGTTGAAAAGAACAAAAAAATCTTTCTGCAGATTAATTTGGGCACGTCGGGTGAAATTGTTGATGCTGAAGAAAAATGTTTACAGCTGACCATACTTTTGGAGAATCCCTGGGAAGTGGATAACTTGAGGAGAAACATCACATGTGGCCTGTTCACACAAAGACTAAGATGCTGGCTAAGAAATAAAGGCTTTGACATGTCACCAGACACAGAATTTGGGACAACTCTGGCAATTGTTGAAAGCAACAATATGAAAATAGAGAAAAGTAGCTATTTTTATCTTATTTATCATATCTTCTTCATGTTAAAATTGTACAATATATTTACAAAAGGAAACTGGGCAACTCGGCCCCTACTAACTCAAAGCCATCTAGGCAAACTCAGCCCCATTCTCTTAGAAATTCAGCTTGACATAAAAATCTTTACTTGTCAGTGGATTTTAATAATTTAGGTATCATTGTTTACCGTTTCAATCATGTATTTGATGGCATGAGATAACCTTGAATCGGATATACATATAGTAATAGGCGTAAGTGTGTTTTATATGAAATCCATTTGTAACAGCTTTTACAATGTAGCCATCATTTGTAAAATACTACCTTCTAACTATTTCCATGCAAATTTATCTCTTAAAACACATAAAATACATTATAAAAAATATGCTGCATGCATAAGTAACATATATGAAAACAGGACCAACTTGGTGGGCATGAAGTTTAGGAGAGACCAAGTTTGCATCAAAATAGGTCAGAGTTGACAGAGGTCGAGTTGGCAAAGGTCTGAGTTGTCCATGATTCTTTACAAAAGGTTCTTGCATTGCAATATTGACACTGGTTATTCATGCAATTGATATCAAAAGTGAATTTTATTACCAATTTTAGGAGAGGTAATTGCTGTGTACAAAGAAGTAAATGAACAAAATTACCAAGAACTCACTTACAAAGGTAAGTTTGACTCCACACAGAAGCCATAAATCGACTATAAACTTTAACTGCTAACATGTTTGTTTTTCTATCTTTGATTTGATTGATGTGGTGTTGATTCTGGTCAGATGTTTAGCGCGAATGTCCGTATTTGCCTAATTGTCTAGTGCCTAATGCCTAATTATTTTCAGTGAAGAATCCTGATCAAATATAGCCTTACCTAAGGCTCAAATTTGTACCGTGATTTTGAAACATGTCATAAATGTCTAGTGTTCATACAACAGACAGACATCAGACAGAGTACAGTATGCTGATGTTGAAACTAGTACACTTATTAATGTAAGAATACATAAATAAAACTGAAACTCTATTGTGTATATTTTCCATATTTACAAAGACATTTCAGCTTTGAGAAAAGTTATTGTGGTGTGTTCTATTCTCTTTCCCCCTTAACTACATGTTGTGCAATGTAACATATAAAACATGTTGAAACTACCCTTAAACTCAAATCAATGAATTAATACCTTAGCAGGATAGCACACCTGATACCTATTCAGTTAAGAGTTATATTTGCCTTACAGTACAAGTGTGGTGTATATTTCTCTGTTTTATATATGAATTGATGATAGACATTCTCATTCATAATACTGAAACATTCTATGCAAATTCTGTTTATAAATATGAATTCCAGGGCCGGGATTCACAAAAGGTCTTAAGCAAAAAATTGTCATAACTTTAAGAGAAAAGTCTTAACTGTGCAAGAATTTTGTCATAAAGTTAAGACTTTTTTTTGCTTAGACAAAATGGGATTCACAAAAGGTCTTACACAAAAATTTGTCTTAGGTTTGTCATAACTTTAAGACCACTGCAGGGCAGACTTAAGTCATTTTTAAAATATTCCATTGCATGTATTTACATTTTACCCTTTGTTATGAAAACAACATATATACTATGGGGATCTATACTTCCTGTAGATGTAATTTCTGTGGATTGTAATAGAAATTTACATCATTTAATTACCTATAAATTTCCACATTTTACCTTCTTGTGGTAAAAATATTGTCATAAATATGGCTGACTCACAATAAAACACAAATATTACTATTTTATATAATTTTACAAAAAAGAAGTAACAAATCTGTTTTATAATTTTAAAGAGAATGTTTGGTGTATTTATTGATGAAAAATGTTTTTGATTTATTAAAATTTGTTAATTTGAATTCAAAATAGTTAAGACTTTTAGCACCAATTTTGTCTCAGCTAAGATTTTGCTAAGCACTTTTGTGAATCCCAGTTTAAGAGAAATCTTAGCTAAGGCAAAGTCATAACTTTAAGATTTGTCTAAGCAAAAAAAAGGCCTAAACTTAAGACCTTTTGTGAATCCCGGCCCTGGGTGACAATCTATTGTCACTGTCTGTAACTGGTAAGATGTAATAATACATCCATATTTTGTATTGTAGATGTGTATTTTGATAAAAGTACACAGGGAAAGACAGAAACTTTCAATAAGGAGACACAAACTGACATCCTTCAGTCTGAGGAGAAAACATTTGTGTCAAAGGAGAAATCCTTAGATAAGGTACAAGGATTGTGCTTATTTTTGAAAATTTGTTGTTTGTTTAATGATATCACATCAACATTTTATTATTTATTATAAAAGATAATGTAAATAACAGTAAAGTTTCATTTGAAAGCTGCAAATGTGAATCCATTCAAGTTTATGCAAAATAATGTCCCTTAATTTTCACAGAGTAATAATATTCCAACACTCCATGCTGTCATTGATATGTTTAGTTGCAAAAACCAGGGTGCTTGCTTATGGTTCCCGCTTGAGTGTGTTTCAAGAATGAATACTTATGAGTTTGCCTGATTAATTTGAGTGGTTATATATGTAATTGTAGCCTAAATTTTGTCCAGTAATCGAAGACATATTACAGGTAATTTATATCACTTCAATGTGTAATTATCGGATAATGGGTTTTTATCGTTTAGCAAAGTCTGAAAAAAAAAACGATTTCAAAAAAAGATTTGAAATTTCAATGGGGTAACATGATTTATTCATCTCAAACTGACATTTTTGAAATCTATTGTAAGCTAAGTTTTTCTTTTTAAAGCATGGTCTTACAGAATATTCTTTACGACGGATATATATGGCAAAAGCATGCTATTCTATATCATTTTAGCATGATGTCAACCATTTGAATCGGTCTTTTGAAAGGCTACATCTCTCTATTTTTGAAATCTCTCTGTTATGTCACAAGTGTTATCTTCCTAATTTAGATGGAATGAGAATGAATGTTTGTACGTCTTTTTAAACCTAGATTTAAATGTTCAGAATTATGGTACTAATTCGTATAGGGATATTATATGGCATATTTTTGTGATTTAACTAGTGATTGCACAAACAGGGGAAAACAACAATGTTGAGGACTGTATGGATTTGACATTTTTAAAAGTTAATATCAAGCTATTTAAAAAAAAGCTGAAAATTAAAGGTATTGCCATTTGCATTACTACTGAACTGACACTCTAAATACAAAGTCAATTGGGCTTTTTAATACACACTGTCACATCAAATTTTGTGTCATTTTCAAAATAATTATTGCCGAAGCATACAGACATATATTTTGCTGGGCTTAATTTTACAGAGTACAAAATTATGAGTGTACTTTATATAGTTTTTTTCTAAAAACAAGGTTAAAATTTTTATTTATCTATATGCGCAAGTCTAGACTTGCTCCAAGTCTTTGTATTTCTCATTTCAACAAATCTGACATACATGGAATCATTATGAATCCACCTGATGAGCTGGGGACCTGCTGTCTGATGAAATACAGTCCAAATTCTGGTACAAAAAAGTCATTCAGTCCTGATCGATATAATAGCTTAGACAAAAGAATTTTAAGAAAGTCTAACACAGGCCGGGAAGCAATCAGAAACACGTGTAGTACACTAGAGTAGTGCCCAATTCATGAATGCCCAGATACAAAAAACTGTGAAATCTAGAAGTGCAAACCTCGTGGAGAGCTCACGCTTAAAAACGTAAGACCAATTTAAAGCAATGACAACTTAATTAAGAATGTAACGTCACAGATCTTTGTATTTACAAAAGTGTTCTATAAACTTTTTCAAATTTTCTTGAAAATAAATCAGTGTCAACATCACATATGCAATTTTAAATCATACTGCTTGACCAGTAATTATGGCTATGCCACAAATTATGGCCACTAGGTTTTTCTGTCACCAGTCTTTTACATTTGGAAAGACAGCTATTGTTTGACAGTGTCAGATATATTAAGACCACTATTAAATTAAAATTCCATACCAACATAAAACATGAGCTTTGTATTTAGATGTAAACATGGGAAATTATTTCTGGGTGATCAGGTGTACTGGCCACAAATGATTGGAAAGTGGTAGATTTTTAGAATGATAAATGGTTTAACAGTTGTTTGATTTTCAGAAAGTTTGGTTGAGAGAAAAGGAAGATTATCTACTGTTTCGAGAACAACATTTCCCAAAGGTATTGAAATACTCATGTTTTACAATATTACATTGTTTTTAATCGATAAACACAAAAATGAGCTCTTTTTATTTATTAAAAAAAAAATTTTTTCATTTGGTTTTAAACCATTTTACTGCTAATTTACTGTTTTGCGTTTGTTTGTCAGCTGTACTTTTTTGGGGGTGACATCCTTATCCCAACTGATTCAGTGTGAGCTATCACAGAAGTTTCTTTTTACCCACATGGCATATTTCATTGGCAAATATCAAATTTCAAGCATCCCCGTGCCTAGAAGTGACCAGTTTGATAATGTAGCAAGAATTTAAAGAAGCAACAAGGTTTTCACAAGTTTTTTACCAATTAATTCAACTTTTTCATGTTTGTTTATTTATATTCAGGGACTACATCTATGAAGAAGATATTTAACAGGCTCCTGTCTTGAACATATATAAACATATTTGCATATATGCATACTTTGCTTTGATTTCTCTGAAAATATGGCTCAGGAGAGAATGGATTGAAGGATGACTTTATTTAAATATGCCGATTGTATAAATGTCCCTATTTATCTCCATTTTATTGTAATTTAATTGTTTTACTTTTTACTTTAGTAGTTTGAAATGGTCATCTCATTACATCTTAATCCGATAATATGCACAGATATCAAGACAGTACTACTTATTTTTACATAGCTATGTCAGAACTCTGTATAAAATGTAAACAAAACAATGGAGTGAAAGGCATATGGTTTGCTGGTGAACTGTTTTATACAGAACCGTCTTATGTGAACCGTTTACATATTGATATAGCTCAAAAAATTTTGACTGTTCTGTGTATGGGGTGATCACGTAAAGCACATTAACGATACATGAATAGTTGTCAGGGCGCAAAACTTGGCAGTTTTACTGCTGTAGGATGTGATGCGGGTGATAGTGACTCTCAACATGCATGTTTGGCCTGAACTGAAAAAAATCTAGTGGTGGGATGGCAAATATGGAAGAATGTTTGGGGCTACAGGGACAGAGTGGTAACATTGTCACCTCCCACCTGTGAGATTGGTTCCCGGCCCGACCTCAAGTGGAAAAGTTGGTAGTTGCTTGCCGTTGGTCAGCAGTTTACAGTACAGAACCTTGACCAACTGTAGGTACTGGTTTCCTCTGCCCGTCGTGATATGACCAAAACAATTGTTTGAAAGCGACATTAAAACCCAAATAAATAAATAGAATGTTAAGAACTGAAAATAAGTTAGCTGGGCCTCAGACCCTACTTTATTTGTGACTAAATACAAACTTCTCAAACCATAGTTATTCAGATGCTTGTCTGACCTGTGGTGGCGTCTGTAGAAAGTCATCTGCATCTGAGAATCGTGGAGCCATCTGCTTAAAGATTGATATTGAAGCTCACAACTTGGTCATGCCGCTGTTAGGAACTTCACAGGCTTCAAATCACATTCAAGCTCAAGTGGACGCAAGATTGAGGTTGTTACATCACCTCAATGCATAAGGCATCAAGAGCCGGGGGAGGGGGGAAACTGTATTGGTCAAAAACAATTGCACTGGCAACTCTGAACCCAATGCCAAAATTGACCGCATATGGCATTTACATGGTTTATAATAATAACAGTAGGATTTATATAGCGCAAAATTGATACAAATCCTCTAATGCGCTTGAGTCCAAGAAGGGAGAGTCCAGGGACAGGCATGGGTCGACATCTAAAAAGCGCCCGCCAGGGTATAACTAAGGTGGGGGGTATGCCAGCCTAAACAAGTGGGTCTTTAGCTGTCTTCTGAAACCATCTATTGTTTGCTGAGGTCTGACAGTCTGTGGCAGCTTGTTCCATTCGGCTGGTGCAGCTACTGCAAAGCCACGCCTTCCTATGTGCTTATTAGGGCGGGTTGAGGAGATAGATAGCCTGTTGCCACGAGTGAGACTGCTCGATCTTATTAAAGCTGAAAGATACGGGGGCTGTGAAAGATTAATAGCCTTAAATACCAAAAGGTTGTACTTAAACAGGATGCGATGTTGAATTGGGAGCCAGTGGAGTTTTTTCAAAAAGGGTGTAACATGACTCATTTTGTCAAGTCTGAAGACGATGCGACAAAGAGCATTCTGGACTCTCTGTAGTTTGGCTATGTTGGACTTGCTTACCCCATAGAGTAAAGAGTTACAGTAGTCTAGACGACTACTGACCATAGCGTTTGCCAGAAGTATTGCTGTCTCAACTCCAAGGAATTTGCGAATTCGTCGCAAATCACGAAGATGATAGTAACATGCTCTGCAAACCTTGGCAACATGATTGTCAAAGGAATTGTCTGAGTCGAAAATAACACCCAGGTTTTTTACTTCCACTGATGGAGAGATATTGTTTTGGAGGAGTGGAACAGGAAAATTTGGTGCAAGTGACTCTCTGATGGCCTTTTGACCTATAATGATAAATTCGGTTTTTTCTGGGTTTAGTTTTAGTTTGACACCGTCCATCCATTCCTGTACAGACTTGAGACACTCGGTCAGCTCTTCCATGCTAGAGTTAAAATTCCTGGAGTCAACTGCTAGGTAGATCTGGGTGTCATCGGCATATAGGTGATGAGTAACATTGAATTTTGAAATAACTTGACTGAGGGGACTAGTGTAGAGGGTGAAAAGGAGAGGACCCAGTACAGAGCCTTGGGGGACTCCGAAAGGGAGAATTACCGCCTCAGAGAAACTATCACCTATTTTAATTTTTTGTTTACGGTTTGAAAGATACTATTTGATCCATGACAAAACAGTACCATCTAGACCAAACCAGTCATGCAAGCAGTCATATAAAAGAGAGTGATCAATCGTATCAAACGCTGCTGATAGGTCTAATAATGTGAGGGCCACTGCCTTTCCTGAATCCACTGAGAGAGCTATATCATTTTGAATCTTCAACAATGCGGTTTCAGTGGAGTTAGAACTCTTATAAGCAGACTGGTTGACATTTAAGAGCCCCTCGTGTGAAATAAATTCATTTAGCTGCTTTGCCACCACCTTCTCAATAAGTTTAGATATAAAGCTGAGGTTTGACACCGGCCTGTAGTTTTTGAGGATATTTCTATCAAGGCTCGGCTTCTTTTGAAGGGGGGTGACATATGCCATCTTAAAACAGTTGGGGAAACTACCTTCTGTGATTGAGTAATTTTAGTGATGGGGGTGATGAGAATATCAGCACACTCCTTGACCAGTGACGTCAGAATCGGGTCAAGGTCACATGATTTGGACGGTGAGGACTTTAGAATTTTGAGTAGTTCTTCCTCGGACACAGGTGTGAAAGAGGACAGAGTATTTTTAGTGGGGTTGGGTCTAGTAACTGAAGATGGTATTGATGACTGCAGTGTGGATCTTATCTTGAGGATTTTGTCATAGAAGAACTTGCAGAAAGTATTCGCAAGGTCAGTTTTATTTGTGTAGTCTGGTAGAACAGCAGCAGAGGACCTGTGTAAGATCTTTGGTTTTCAGCCACAATGTTGGAATAATGATTGCATTTGGACTTCTCTAGCAGGAAATTATAGTGGTTGATTGCAGCCCGATATCGGCTACGATTACTGGCTGAGTTTTCACGACGCCATGCCCGCTCATATTTCCTCTTGAGTCGTTTTGCTTTGAGGATGTCACAGTTCATGAAACCAGTCTCGGCATGTCTCGGTATATTTTTCTTCATGATTGGGGCGTGCTTGTCAAGAAGGCTTCTCAAAGTATTAAAGTATTGATGACTAAGAAGACTGGCAGTTTTGTATGGGCATCTAATGAGGTCGGATTTCAGGATATCCATTCTAAAATCTGTAATATTTATCTTGTGAATTTTACGGATGGGAACACATTGAAACTTACAGGATTCCCTGACAGGGAAGATAAAGCTGAATATGATTGCCTGGTGGTCTGATAGTCCCCCAATAACTTTGGGACTAATGACCCAGGAGAAGGAATCCCTCACACATAGAGCATCCAAAATATGACCCTGAATATGTGTGGGTGTATTGACAAGTTGTGTAAAACTGAATTGCTCAAGGATATCATAAAATTTCAATGTCCAGGTGTCATGTTTATCCAAATGAAAATTAAGATCACCAAGGAGAATATTTTCATAGCCTGATAAAGCAGCACCTTCGAGGAACATGCCAAATTTGTCTAGGAACTGCGACTTTAAGAGATTTGGGGGCCTATAGACTACATGAAATATAACATCTTTAGCACCCTCAGTGCTAATCTGAATGGAGATAATTTCAAAAGCCTGATAACTGTTTTTTGAAACTTGCTCAAAACTCAGGTCCTCCTTGATGAAAAAGCCAACTCCGCCCCCTTTCTTGACATTTCGAGGTACATGAACTTATAACCAGGAGGTGTGATACTAGAGATAAAACTTTCAGTATCCTCTGGCCTAAGCCATGTCTCAGTAACAGCTATAAGATCAGCATTGTTATCTTTGATGAACTCTAGAAAGGAAGCCGATTTATTTCTGATAGATCTAACGTTGAGAAGACAACCATTAAGAGATCTAGAACCAGGGCCTGGATTGAGACTAATATCACCCGAAAGAGCTAGGAGCAATGATGTCCACGGACTTACATTCCGGAAACTATGTGTCACCCTTCGACAGTGACCCTGGAAAGCCAGATAGGCAAAATTGATGCTATCTACACATGGGTGAATCCCCGACTCAATGATCACATGATGACCTGAGTGCATGGTAGGTTCAGATGAGTCACAGACTCTGATGCCAGTCAATATGAGGTAAACGGCAAAATGCAAGAGGTGCATTTTGGAGAATATTTTAGGAAATATAGAAAGCTTTTAGTTTCAACATAGGATTGATGAAGAAAAATGAAAAGTGGGTTGCCTGTATGTTTTACAATAGGGGCACATGTCAATAAATATTTGATCGTGAGTTAAGGGTAAAATGAATTTGTTATGTAAAAAATCAAAAAGTATAGAAGTATAGGGTCAAAAACTTAGTCAAAGGCTCTCACCCTTTTCAAGATAGACATCAGCTAACCTTTTCACCTTGTTATACTAAACCCCAGAGATTATGCTTTACTAGGTCTCAAACACAATAACTATATTGTTGACACAGGCTTGCCGTTTGACTATAGGCATGACAGCACCATTTTTATTTTACAACATCTGATGGAATCCATTTCTTCATGGCTTTTAAAGGACTCACCTCTGAGGTTTGGGGTTCAAATCTCGCCCTGACCTTAAGTGAGAAAGCTGGTAGTTGCTTGCCATTGGTCGGCAGTTTACAGTACAGAACCTTGACCAACTAGATTACTGGTTTCCTCTGCCGGTAAAAAATCCTGTTGTGATCTGAACTGTACAGTGTTGAAAGTGGCATTAAAACCAAAATAAATATTTAAGGACATAACATCATCAGTTCTATAGACGATTGTTGTTGACTTCATGCTTCCATCTAAAAGACAGTTCACATTTTAAGATCTTGGTGAACTTTTTCATCAACTGTGCTTTAACATAATCATGAAATAAATAGCCCCTCCTGGAACATAGGTTACATGCTTATGTGTGAATATTTATACTTGGAGCTTTTACAATTACCGTTGCACATGAAAAACTGAAAGAAGTAAGGATGTCTCGCATGAAATGGGTGGCCACAATCAGCTGTACCAAAAATGAAGTCCGATTGTTCTTTTTGTTTCTTATCTGTGCAAGCAAATATGTGCACATATCCAGGTGTTTCTTGGTTCCTAAAAGGTTGCCCATGTTTAATCATTGGACCTTTTTAAACATCGTCCTTTCACCATGGCCAAAGAGTTGGATGTTTACAAGGACTGGGGCTTATTTTGTCCCACCAAAGAACTGTCTAAATTACAATATTGTGCATTTGGAGAAGTTGGACATTCTGGAGGCATTGTTAGCATGTGACCCATTATGGTAAGGGAATTGAATCATTTTATGGGCATGTTAGTGTGGTTGTTTAAAGCGGTCACCTCTGACCTCTGATGTTGCTGGTTCAAATTTTGCCCTGGCCAGTGCATAGCAAAAAGATATATTAGCTACCTGGAGGTGACTATTCATTCTTTTAAACAACTTATGAGCACTGTTTCCACCACCTCAGAAACTGTCCATCATAATATAATCAATACTAAAACACTTGTCATTGCATAAACAATAAGCAAACAAAAAGATTGTGTATAAATACTGCTTAGCCTTGTAGTAAGTCGGGTGATACAAAACAAGTCTTTGGTGCAAAACAAGTTGTTACATGCTTCTAGTCATAGCTGTTGGGGTCAAATATCTACATTTGCCCGATTAGAGAATGTTTGATTGTAATATTAAAATGGACTGTTGTTCCTTTTATGCCTTTGTATTCTATACTGCTATAAAGTATATTTGGCTGTTTTACATGAAGGTTAATGTGCAAGTTTGTTGGCTTTTTACAATTTTACTATAAACAAATGAGTGACTGTCATAAATGATGGGAGCAACTGCCAACTGTCATCACTGAAAGTACATGTACCTTTAAATCAACTGCCAGCTTTCACCACCGCAGAGGGGGCTCGGTGGTGTAGCGGTTAGAGTTCTCGCCCTCCAACCTCTGAGGCCGCCGGTTTGAATCTCGGGCCGGGCGCTTCATGTTGGAAAGTTGGTAGTTATTTGCCGATGCCCGGTGGTTTACAGTGCAGTATGCACTGGTTTCCTCCACCTGTAAACTACCCGTCGCAATATGACCCTGGCTGTTGAACGCGACGTAAAACAACAAATAAATAAATAAATTCACCACTGCACTGAAAGTACTTCTAAAGGTAACGGCAACTTTCTCTGAGTCATTTCAACATCATAGAATAATATCTTAAATTTGTAACAGTATACAAATAGATTATTTATCTTTTGTTACACTACTGAGGCATAATAATAATGTTTAAGTACAATCTTTGGCCATCTTAATAACCTATGGTGGCAGCAAGTTAACACATTGTCTATACAGTTCGGGCACAAGTCTATGGCGTGTTATTTGGGTGCAACAAGCCAAATCAATAGGAGTAACTGCGTTTTGGATCATGATGATCAAAAGGCAGCAAAACCTGTTAACAATTATTGTACAACTCTGAGCACATGAGAGTATTTAACTGAACATTCTATCCCCATATGAGAGTCTCTGTGCAATTAAAGATTTCATCAGCCATATGCGATTTGAAAAAAAACATCATTCCCTATAAAAAAGTATGGCAACAGTCCAGTCAGTCCCTGGGAGTAGTTCAGGTACAGGAATCCCTAAAGTGCTATCTACTATTTCTTCAATAAGATCATTGTCATTAAAGATTTGTGCATCAGAACTGGAACTGTTGCTGCATGCACGCACCAACATGACATTGTAACTGGCATTTACCAGTGCAGAAAGAGTGATGTAGTGGAAACCCCAGTAGTTGTAGTGAGGATAGCCACCTCTCTTTAGACATTAGTTTGCCACACATTTGCCATCTATTGCTCCCAGAGTATGGCGAAAGTTCCAAGTGGATGAAAACTCGACCTAACAATTTTTCCACTCATTTCTCATTCTTCAATTTTCACACGAACCTGTCAGATGGACTAAAGTCAAGCCTTCTTAGCAGCCAAGGTTTGACCTAGTATCTCCTGGACCTAATTTGACCTAGTGCCGCCTTTCAATATAAATTCTACCAACATCATATAAATTTGCTGTGCATCTCTCTGGACGTAAATGATAGCTGCATTCTCTCTGTCTGAATTACCATTTTTTAAAAATAATTGCTGTATATGTTATTGAAAGCTAATGCTCGAATGGAAATCTAAATGTGTAGGCAGTTACTTATATCAATAATTAACGGAGAGCAAATAATCTGGACTTTATCTTAGTTCTTCATGTTCTTAGTAATTTTTTCTCCATAGCTCACATTTGATTCTGGTGCTCTCGTAGCTTACTTTGAAATATGTGCAGTCTGTGGAAAAGATGCCAAAATCATTGCTGGTTTGCAGGGTATTCTCATCTTGTATTTGTGTTTTGTCAAAGTTTCATCTTAGCATAATTGAAGGATATCTTACAAATCTGGATTTATCACATGATTCCACTGTCCCACCTATTTTGCACGAATGTTGATAAATTTAAAATCGCCTGTATTTCTACTTATTTGACTACGTGACAACAGTACCCCCCTCAGTGTGACCTGGTCATTAGCTTGATACCTATGTGTCAGCTCAATCATTGGATTTAAATGGGATTTTGAGGAAGAACAAAAGTTAACAAAAGTAAACTGAACTTAAAATGTAACTGTAGCGAGCATATTTTGAAAAAAAAAAGAATCAAAACCCTTTTTAAAGTCAATTTATAGGCTCTTTATATATTTTGTCATACCCAATAATGGTAATATGTACATCTGTTTTTCAAAGCATGCATTAGGGCATCATGTTGCGAAATTCTGATGAGGCCATTGCCTATAGAATCAAAAAGTTATTATTTCAATTGCATATTTTGTAAGAAAAAAAAAGAATATATGACTTTTCAGAATATATTGGTCAAATTCATTTCAACCCCATGTGCCTGAGTTCATTAATTTGAAATATAACAAAATTGAACCACTAATAAAAATGGTCATAGTTATTCATTATGGAAACATCAGCAGCAATAAATCAACATAATTAACTTGTACATTAGATCATTTGTTGTACAACTATGTGTACGTGTATGAATGTTCAAATTACTTATTTATTCTCATTGACTCTCCCAAGGTCATATGCAAGGTCAAAGGTCATTACACAAAGAAAGCCACATTTGAGCTAAAAACATTTATAAAAAAATTATTACATACACAAGTAAAACGATATTAAGAAAACTACATAACTACCTAAGGTTACTCTTAACATGCGAACTTACAAATTTAGATAAGGCCACCTTAGCAAGAGTGTTTACATGAAACAGGTTGAAGTTACTGTGAAAGTTTTAGATTAAAGTTACATAAAAGCTTTCAGATTACTTTGAGATCACTTTAGATGAATTTAAGGTGGCCTTAAATTAGGTTTTTCCAAATGAGAGCTTCATTGTAGGGTTTGATTGATTTAACTGGAGAGATGACCCCAAAACTAGGAAGTGGGGGGTGTGTGTAAAGGTGTTTGCGGAAGGCTTTGGTCACCTGATGTGAAGCTTGGTGATCTTGAATGATATAGTTCCACACACACTCCTAGGTCTAGGTGACATGAGATTGAATCTCTTGGAGTGGAACATTAGAATTGAAGGCAAAGGTAGCACCTGAACGATGGGATGTGTGTATTGTGATAGCAGAGTGCTGCAGACCCAGCTTGGCTAGGATGGCTTTAAAGTGATGTCTGACATTGGTGTCAGTAAGTGGAATCCAGGTATGGTCATGTTTTTTATTTGAAACAGGGGAAGATTCGGGTCATTTGGAATGAGTTTGAGGAGCACTTTGAGGGCCACAACTGGACAGAGGGAGCTAGCCCAAGACCAGGAATTTTTGATAATCTTTACTTTATCTTTAGTTTGGAGGGTCCTGGGGCCGTATTTACTAAACATCCTTTAATTTTAAGGTCCCTTTATTAAAGGAAGGTAAAAAAAATCCTTTGGTAATGTGGCCTTTAAATTGCTATTCAACATCCTTTGTGGATTCCTTACCAAAGGAGACCTTAAATAAAGGATCCTTTATTAAAGGTGTGCATTCAGTCATCTGATTGGTTAACAAACTTTGTTCACAAAGGCTCTTTTATCTTTCCCTTACTTTTTGTAGTTTCTTCTTTCCACATTAATTATTCAGTATAAGATCGATGTTATGATATGTTTTCTATTGCCGCTCAAGGTGATATTTTTTATTTTAAGAAATAAATATCTAACATTTAAAGATTTTTATATTGAATACCACATTGTGGTAACAGCCACTTTTTATTCAGATATTGTGACATACACATCAAATACATAATTATTGGGTTTGATGACATATCAACTAAATATCCCATAAATTTCAAAGAAAGATGTAAAGTGATATGTATGATATAGTATGGGAAAAGGGGCAAATAGCATAACACTTCACATATTACCTCAGATTTTGCTCAAAAAGTCAAACCACCAAAACTCCCCTTTATCATAAAGGTAGTCCGGCACTAACCTAGAAATTTAAGGGAAAAAAACAAGGATTCCTCAGTAAAGGAAGCTAGTTAGTGATTATCAAAATTCAAGGTTTCCCTGAAAGTTAAGGAAAAAAGTAAGGCTCCTTTGTTTGGGGGAAGTTTATTGGGATGAAAGCCTTACTTTTAAGAGTTCCTTACAATAAAGGAGGTTTAGTGAATACAGGCCCTGGACCACTTCACCAGCACATGGAGGCCCAGAGGACCAAAAATGATGTCGCCTCGGGCTAGCTGTTGGAGTGGTGAAAAGGATTTTTTTGTAAAATGGGGGACCAAATTTGATATGTGGAGGAAGGAAAAAAAGGAAGGAGGTGAAATGCCTTATAGATTTGACCTGTATATGTGAAGTCACATGCTTGTGCAATTGAATCAAGGTCGAAATGTCAAATATTTTTTTGAGGGTGACTGGGAAGGTCTGTTGGAGGGCTAGGGCCTTGAGGTAATATTTCAGTCTAGGGCCCTCAAAAATGGCTATTTGTAAGTCATAAATGGCAAAACTAGCTTTCAGGGCTGACATGTGATTGGCTATGGCAGAGTGAGAGAAAATATTTTTATAATGCCATTTTGCTCTGGTATTGGATTTAATACTTGCAATAGTATTATTGAAAAATAATGTTTAATGGATTGGTTGTATATTTCTCATTTAATAGCTAGATTAATTATTAATACAAAATAGATGTGTCCTGTGGAATGATTCTTGGATTTATTTTTGTCTGTCCATATTTGTGATCAAATCAATGTTACAGATTTATCACACATTAAAACCATGTATTTGTACCTTTGATATTTACTCACTGGATATCTATTATTGTAACTCTATCAGATTAAGGGCAGGCTAATGAAGCAATGCTAAATTTGCAAAACAGTTAATTCTTCATAAAGCAATTATAAGATTCTGTAGCCTCTCATTATACAATCAAATTAAGCTGTCACATTCATAGAAATTGTATAAAATAAGCTGATTTTATGTCATTTATGTGTTTAAATTTACTTATAAATAATCAAAATATTACCCCAGATAGCAGACGAATGTTGACTACTGATTGCATGGTCAACTAGTTTTGCCACTGATGGGCCAACTTTGAGCCACCATTGGATTTCTATCCAAGATGGTAGTGATCAATAGTAGGAAATTTGGGGAAACTATGTAAAGTTTATTGATCATAGTGTGTCTAATAATCATATTTCAATGAGCCTACAATTTTAACTCGTTCTTTAATGATTTTAATGATAAGGATAATATTTTCATCATAAAATCACAGCAAAAAAGTTGCTATTGAACATTACAGTTTTATCACTGGATTTAGGACCATTATCTTAAAACTCTGTGACATATCAGTGATTCCCTTGACTAAAATCTGCCAACTACTTGTCATTCATTTTCATTTTCTAACTATACACAATAGTTACATAACTCCATGTTGCAATCTGATTGGCTGATGCTATAATGGGAGTGATGTAGTATTAACCAGACAAAAAGCCCATGGACCGATGATGGCTGCCAACTGATGTTTACTCGAATGCTCTCAATATAGGTGTTACTATTTTAAGATATCAAGCACATTTTGGGAACTCACTACAGTTTTCATTTTCTTTTCATTTTTTTCAAAAGTAAATTATAATTGCAGTCAATATCTAATAATTCTACTGTGTATGAAGAATGAAAGAAAAAGATATAAATTTAGCCGATAACTGGCAGATTTCGAATACTTGTACCTAAGCATAAGCAATTTTAGTGTTTGCCATGTAAATAAACAAAACTGGTGACGTCATTTTATGACATCGTATGATGTTGACAGTGGAGGTTCATGCAGTAGCTTTTATGAATAGTGTCAGGGATACAGACGAAAAGGTATAATTTATAATTATCCCGGTATGCCCTTTTTGTAAGTTGTCATATTCTTGCTGTAATTCATAATTTCTGCTCCCAACACTTCTGCTAGTGGTCACGAAGATAAACGGTCACGGAGATAAACGGTCCTCAGAAATTTTCAAATAAAAGTAGTCTAAGCAACAAAATTGCATGAACTAAGTAACAGAATATGCTTAAATTAAGCTTATCAAGACATTTGTTATTTATTTTTTGTAATTTAATTATTTAATCCACTAAGATAAGCCAAACTCTGAAGACCGTTTATCTTTATGTCCACCCATGTACTCTTTTAATTACCGACAAGTCGCGACCAAAACAACCCACACCCCAAAACAAATATAAATATTCGAACTGGTTATTTACACCACGGCTGTGTACATAAGGGTATTTCAGTTCTTTATGTACACCACGGCTGTCGAGTAATGCAATAATACACTACAATAATATAAAGTAAAACAAAAGCTGTTTTATCAGTGTTAGTTTGAAAATAAATGCAATTTCTCTCTTTTACAAGAATATATTTGATTAATGCTTATAAAGTTGAAACAGAAAGGCCAAAAACAAGTTGACATTGTCCTGTTCACTCTCCATGGATATGTATTTAGTGAGAAATATAGAATCTTAAAAAGAATGTTTTTCTTTTTGTATTTTTGCTATATATCACTTTTTTGTAAGGTGTGTAGATGGCCGTGTGTAGAGGCTTTCATGCCATTAGAACCTGGTACATTTGTAATGTATGTTACTTGTATGATTCTTGTTCCATGTGTATAATGAATAAATAATGAAACAATAAAAAATCACATCTTCACCGTCTTTGTCATCTAAGTGTCATCTAACCCAAGTTAAGCCACAACTATTTGACCTGTGGGGATCAAAAGGCTAATTATGTAACAAATTTTACCTGGCCGGGTACACAACAAGGTGTGTATAAGAAATTTAATTTAGTTTCCACAGTACAATAGTGGGGAAGACTAATCATCCTATTTCTAGGGGGACTGACATAGCATGCACAATAAGGTGGTGTAGAAGACCATGTACATTAGCTTACCTACATTTTAGTGGTACACAAAATATCCCAAATATCTTGCATATGTACACAAGATATTCAATCTAGCTTACATAAACAGCGGTGGTGTACATAAGGGACATTATCTGGCTAATATACACAACGGTGGTGTACATAAGAGACATTATCTGGCTAATATACACAACGGTGGTGTACATAAGAGACATTATTTGGCTAATATACACAACAGTGGTGTACATAAGGAACCATATGTAGCTTATGTACACAGCGGTGGTGTACATAAGACGACTTTTCGGCATTGCGTACACAGCAGTGGTGTAAATATCCTCTGCCATAAATATTTACCCAAATATTTAACATATACTTGTACATGTGCCCGATGGGGGGGTTGGTTGCCCTCGCCTCCCCGGGTGTACTTGCACGATGTAAAAAAAGGGTAAATAAAAATTATTGAACTGGAAGAAGAAAAAAATATATATACTGCTCAGCCAGTGAAGTTCGTCATCCCAGTGAAGTTCGTCACCTGCATTTTATGACAATATTAAATAATTTTTGCTGTCCAGTTATGGGATATATGTATACCTTGCTGTTGAAAGAAGCTATTTCATTTATTTAAATGTGAATATTGCATGTCCTTGAATGTTTTTACGGCAGGTGACGAACTTCACTGGGGTGACGAAATTCACTGGCCGACCAGTACCGGCACATGTACACGTACGGGTGTCATTAATGTTAGACAATGATAAAAAATAGGTAGCTAAACACATTTAATGTGATACATATACACTGATACATATAAACAAGGGATTGCTTATTCCATTTCTTAATAATTTAAGGAAGTAACATAAAACCAGACAATATAAAAACAATAGAAACAACCTGTCTAACATTAATGACATCCAACAATAATGACACCCGTGTACTGCTTCCATAGATAGATAGATAGTGGTGGTGGACCAATTCACGCCCGGGTACCAATTCAGGCCCACCCTCCATTTTCTTGAAGATTTATAAGTTATCATAGAGAAGATGTTTACCACATCATAGATAATCATCAAATTGATCAAATACATTTGCAATTTATTGTTTAAGTGCGATTGTTTTTAATAAATTTAGGGGTGGGTGTGAATAGGTAAATGGGCGTGAATTGGTCCACCACCACTAGATAGATAGATAGAGTTTATTTCCAAATTCATGTATAATATGTATAGTATTTATAAATTATTGATATATATAACATATAGAAAAAAATACAATAATCAAGCTATGATAGACAAACACAATAACATCAGAATCAAAGTCAATAATATCAGAATCAATGTTATAATATTAAAGCTGTCAGCAATGTATTTTATTATAAACTTGTAATGAAATTTTGGTAATTTTGCTCCTTTAAAGTAACTTGGTACGCCATGGACACAGAAACCTTATTTTGGCTTGTTTTAAGTGTAGTTTTGTGGATTAATTTTTATTAAAAATTGAATTGACACATGTACAAGCGCAAGTTATAAAAGCATTTGGCACACAAAGTCAAAATAATACCCAGCAGGCACGCAACTTTGAAATCAGACTGAAAAGGCAACAGAGAAAACAACAAAGGGAAATGGAGGGCCAAATTTTCTAAGAATGGGCAGAAATAAATTGTGGTGACAAGACCAGTATATACCGTATATATGATTTGCTGAGGATCATTGGTCACATCTACACTTGATCCACTAGGGCCCCACGAGGACCTTGACTGATTACACAACAGAAACATTTTGCTCCTTTAAAGTACTTAAACTTCCTTAATGTTTTTTAAACATTTTAATAGTTATATTTGATTCAGGTAGTTGTATATAAAAAATTGAGAAAAATAGTGCTTGTTGTGCAGAAGTGAGAACAAATAAATAAAAATCAACTAACTTTTACACTCATTTTAAAGGAAAGATAATATGATTTCTTCATGAAATCAGCACCCCAACTAGGCAAAATTTGCATGCGGAAAGTACTGAAGTTATTTAATTTAATTATTGCACTTCTACTTCCTTATTTGGTATGCTAAAGTGCATTGGTTTTACCGATGACAATCAAATGTTAATAAATATTTCAACTTCCGTTTTGTACCAATTTGAGGTTGTGCCGTGATATGGCTCCAAGCAGTACACACATCTATTTTAAAAATATATGGTCGCATTAGGTTTCCTAGCAATATTTGATTACTAAAAAAAAGGTTACTTACCACAATTTATTTCTGCCCATTCTTAGAAAATCTGGCCCTCCATTTCCCTTTGTTGTTTTCTGTGTTAATCCTAAACTCAGAATTAACATATATCACTGTTGGTTATCTGCATTCTTTTTCCAATGTTAAAATTGAAAATAAAATATATCAGTATCACCACTACGGATTGTCATGTTAATAATGTAAATTATATGCAGTCTTCTTCCAATCTTAATCTCAAAATTAAAATATATCAGTATCACCACCAGACTTGTAATCTATTACAGGCAATCAATCACTATTATATTTGAAAATTTTCATACTATTACTATTACATTTGAAAATTTTCAGTCTATTACAATTACTATACTTTGGCATCTATTACTTTCTATTACATTTTATTACAATTCAGTGCAAACTTGAGAGACACTTTTAACGTACAAATTAAAAAACAGACACTTTAAAGAATACTTTACATATCTACTAACAAAAGCCTAAACTTGTTAAAAAAATATATCTTCACATCTCTGTAATATTATTATCTCCCTCCAGTGGCCGAAGCCATCCATTTGTCATGTTTTTACATAAACCTTAATATTATTCAGTTATAAAGATATCTTCACAAAATTTGCAGGGAATGTTTATGGCTATGAAAACCTGTCTGTGAAAAAGGGCCACCATAGCTTATTGTTTGAAAATCACAAAGATGCTCTAAATCCTGAAATATTGCAGCTAGCATCATCAAATTTGCACAAAAGATACATGGCTAGGAAGGCTAGTCTTTTAATAATTCGATCAAGTTTCAAAAACGAAATGGCCATCATCACATGTTTCATATCACATGGTGTTATCGTATTAAAAAGGCCTTATATCTCCCTTTTCATTGCTCCATAGGGTTCTGAATGTGAAAATAACTGATAGGAAGTCTTGGCCTGAGAGGCTGAGACTCTTTTCCAATTGCTGACTTTAAACTTTGACCCCTTCTTCAATGTCAAATTCGGTCATCTTATTACAAACGCCTTATACCTGGACCCTTAGTTCTCCATTATTACTGATCTTATCATTAACTTATATCAGATATTTAACAATAATAGTTAAATTATATGTTGTAAAGAAATTTTGAAAAATTGATGCACAATTTTCTGACCCAGCACTTTAGCTGATGGGCTTTTTGCCTGATGGGATTCACTTGATGGACATTTTTCCTCGTGAGCTTTTTTCAGGGATTCCAAAAAAAATGGATGTTTCCATGTAAAATATTTGATCTTCAAGAAGCATTTCTATCAAGGTTAGGGTCAGTGGATAAAACTTAATTTTTCTGGCTTAAAAAGGGAAAAAAGACAACTAGAAAAAAATTCTAATGTGAGACCTAATAGGATGTGGAGTGACTGGTATAGCATATAAGTTAGATGAAACAATTTATAGATGATAGAGGTGGCTTGGTTGTCCTGGTATCAAAAGCAATTTACTGAAACACTGTGCTACCGGCATCTTGATTGCCAACATATATAATTAAATAAAAACATAAAATAATGGAAGCAAACGTCCTCAATGTGATAAAGTTATAAATTTCTGTCCTAATTTTTTTATGCATTTTGAGACCTCAATAGTAAGGTTGCAAGTGAGCAGGAAAAAATGTGCAGGAATCGGAATGGTTTTACATTAGCGGGATAATGAAGATTATGCTGCCAACTTGTCCTTATTAGAAATTATAGATAATCAGCCTTTATCACGTGAATAGTCTAAACACCACATATTACTTTAATATTGTAAACCATTCAAAGCAAAAAGTCAGATCAAAAACATTAACTGAGAGGTGTGTATGCATGAATTCTATAGTAACTTAACAATTGTTCCAGAATGGTGCATACAGAATGATGAAAAATTGAAATTTTTTAAAGAGATATATAGATATAAATTACTAAGATCCGACATATATCATCCTTTTATTTATTTTTTTTTTTGCTGGTAATTTTATCAAATTCATTTTATGTCAGCTGACTTGTCAGTCAGCTGACATTATGTCATCACTCTGCGGCGTGGGCGTCCGCGTCCGCGTGAACAACTTCTTCTCCAAAACTACAAGGCCTAGAGACATGCTGTTTTTTTTAAAAGATACCTTATCTATCGAGGATGAAAAATTGTTCAAGCCATGCAAATCTGTCTGTTCGTCTGTTTGCTAGAGACATTACAAGGGGAGTACCCCCACCAAAAGTGTGAAAATTTCAACTTTTTATCACAATTTTCTCCGTGACTATTGCAGGGATTTCTCTCATATCTTGCATATATGTACTAGGCCAGAGGTAGATTCTTTTGTGTGAGTATGAGACCTGGATCTGTCTTGCTTTTTTTTTAATAAATTTTTTTAATAATTTTTAATGCATTAAAATTCATGAAATCATGCACTAAATCACTTATAACTTCAAAAGTGTTGCATTTACAGCATTTTGTGAAAATATGTTGTTCAGCTACTTTTTTCATAGCTACAATATGGTGAGTAAGTTGGGTGTCTGTCTCAATAGCTAAGTGAGTAATAGCTACTTTTGGGCTTTTCAGTAACTTCCATTATGAGTAAAATCACTTGTAACTTAAAAACTATTGCATTTAGAGAATTTCGTATAAATATGTTATTCAGCTACTTTTGGGCCAGCTATAACATAGTGAAATTTCAGACCTGTAGCTCATGGCATAGCTGAGTAATAGCTACTTTTAGGTTATCACTGTTGAGTAAATCGCTTATAACTTGAAAACTATTGCATTTAGAGAATTTCATATAAATATGTTATTCAGCTACTTTTGGGTCAGCTATAACATAGTAAAATTTCAGACCTGTAGCTCATGGCATAGCTGAGTAATAGCTACTTTTAGGTTATCACTGTTGAGTAAATCACTTATAACTTGAAAAGTGTTGCATTTAGAGCATTTTGTTAAAATATGTTATTCAGCTACTTTTTTCATAGCTACAATATGGTGAGTAAGTTGGGTGTCTGTCTCAATAGCTAAGTGAGTAATAGCTACTTTTGGGCTTTTCAGTAACTTCCATCATGAGTAAAATCACTTGTAACTTAAAAACTATTGCATTTAGAGAATTTCGTATAAATATGTTATTCAGCTACTTTTGGGCCAGCTATAACATAGTAAAATTTCAGACCTGTAGCTCATGGCATAGCTGAGTAATAGCTACTTTTAGGTTATCACTGTTGAGTAAATCACTTATAACTTGAAAACTATTGCATTTAGAGTATTTTGTTTCAATATGTTATTCACCTATTTTGGGGTCAGCTATAACATAGTGAAGTTTCAGACCTGTGGCTCATTTCATAGCTGAGTAATAGCTACTTTGAAGTTCTCACTGTTGAGTAAATCAGTTATAATTGGAAAACTATTGCATTTACAGAAATTTGTGCAAATATGTTATTCAGCTACTTTTGGGTCAGCTATAACATAGTGAAATTATAGACCTATAGGCTATAGCTCATGGCACAACTGAGCAATAGCTATTCTCAGGTACTGACTGTTGAGTAAATCAGCTATAACGTGAAAAATATTGCATTTGGAGTATTTTGTTAAAATATATTGTTCACCTACTTTTGGGTCATCTATAACATAGTGAAATTACAGACCTATAGCTCATGGCATAGCGGAGCAATAGCTATTTTCAGGTTCTCACTATTGAGTAAATCAGTTGTAGCTTGAAAACTATTGCATTTACAGTAGTTTGCTTAAATATGTTGTTCACCTACTTTTGGGTTAGCTATAACATAGTAAAATTTCAGACATGTAGCTCATTGCATAGCTGAGTAATAGTTCCTTTGAGGTTCTCACTGTTGAGTAAATCAGTTGTAACTTGAAAACTATTACATTTAGAGTAATTTGTTAAATATGTTATTCACAGAATTTTTGGTCAGCTATAACATAGTGAAATTGCAGACCTCTATGTCATGGCATAGCTGAGCAATAGCTACTTTCAGGTTCTCACTGTTGAGTAAATCATTGTATCCACTGGATAGCCGCAGTGTGTAGAGAGAGATTTCACCATTACTGCTCTGATGAAAAAAAATATTATAGCTAGCTTTCTTAAGTTTGCAGTATATATTAATAACCATAAAATGTTGTCTGGGAATATTTTTGGCCTCATTTTGAGAAACAAGATGGCCGCCACAGGTGTTTTTTGTCAGTCATGAAAAGTGCTTATATCTCCCTTATTATTGATCCTACAGGTTTGGGATGATAAACCAACCTCTAGGAAATCATGGGGTGGGAATCTTTTGGTGTGGTCAGATTTGACCTTCAATGACCCCTCCTTCAAGGTCAAACAAGGATAGCCAAACGTAAAAGTGCTTATAACTCGCTTATTATTGGTCCCAGAGGTTTGGGATGGTAAACAGACAGGAAATCATGGGCTGTGAATCTGTTGATATGGTCCGATTTGACCTTGGAACCCTCCTTCAAGGTCAAATGAGGATAGCGAAAATTGAAAGTGCCTACAACTCGCTTATTATTGGTGACAGAGATTTGGGATGGTAAACCATCCCATAGGAAATCATTGGCTCGGAATCTTTTGGTATGGTCAGATTTGACCTTTGGACCCCTCCTTCAAGGTCAAATGAGGACAGCCAAGCTTAAAAGTGCTTATAACTCATTTATAATTGGTCCTAGAGGTTTGGAATGGTAAACCATAGGAAATCATGGGCTGGGAATGTATTTGTGTGGTTAGATTTGACCTTGGACCCCTTCTTCAATGTCGAACAAGGATATTGCATTTGTAGTACGATAAAATTACAAACGTTAGTAAGTCAATTGTTGCATCTCTTTTGGAAAAAGGGAAAAATATTTTTTTTTACTTTTAAACATAAAAATAATGTAATCCCTCAATAAGGGATGACACTTCCTGTGATCTTTCGGCCAAGGCAAGTGATAAAGTGGTAATTTTTTGTGTCTACCAGGTAGATTCTACCTTAATACTGTAGCACACTGAGTCTTGGAAATAATGTACTCTCCATTTAAAAAGGTCATGTGACTTTGGCATTTCTATTTTTAGACTATTTACTTACCAGTTGGTTTTGCTGTCCATTTTAGTGCAAAGTTGTGACAATAGGTCCTTGTGTTAACCAGTGTCACAGTAGAAACTTACACAGCAAATTAAAATGGAAGCGTTATACACATTTCAATAGAATATCTATTGAAGTATTTGCTGGTCACTGTTTCCCTACACAGCTACAAATAAGATACAGCTATATAATTTAAATTTTCAAGTCTCACTTGTGCGATAACTGTATAACCCTCAACTATTCTTGCAATACTGTAATGTTTTTGCCATGTACACAACCTCAAGATATTATAAATCGTATTCTGTTGATTCTTTTATTCAAATAAAAACTCATACAACTTACACCTATTTGCCTCTAAATGGAGAAGTGTTACCTTTGCACTGTCTCAATTGACTTTTTACAGGTTACAAGCAAGATAGACACAATAAATTTATATCTGCAGTTTTTGGGTTCAACACTGCTTTAATGCAAAGATTTGGCTATATGGTGGCCTGAAAGCCACCCACTGAGTTCTTGTCTACTTAATGTGTTAATTGGATAGAGAGCAGTGGAACTTCTATAAATGTTTCCATGGCATGCAATGTACCTTTTAAGTTTGCCTATAATATATTATAAAATGTTGATTGTTGGCCCTAAAAGGTGATATATTTTTTGTTTTTTGTTTTTTTTTGGGGGGGGGGGGGGGGGGGGGGGAAGTCAAACTAAAATGTAATATATATTTTAATACAGAAAAATATATTCTGTCTTTTTTTTGACAGGATTATATTATAAAATATGTCAACACGGAAAAGATTAAGAAATGGCATTGAGGAGCCACAGACAGACTACTTGCCTGTCTCCAAGAAAATGACTGTGAGTTGATTTCCAGGCTTCTGTTTTTATTTATCTATTTTTAGTTGGATGTGAACATTGAAATCAATGTTTAAACTAGGAGTGTGAGTGACAGAGTTTTCAGGTACTCAAAACAGGCAAAGTAGAGTAAGAAATCTAAAATTCGCCACATATCTGAAATTCGCCACATGTGAAAATACGAATAAAATAAATGAATTGTGATGAGATTTCTTAAATGTATAGTAAATTAAGGCTTTTTGAACTGAAAATACCAATTTTTGGACAAAAACATCATTTTCTTCATAAAATTAACTAAGGTTTTAGAGGTGGCGAATTTTAGATTCCTGGCGAATTTTAGATTTCTTACTCTATATGGTGACAAATCAGGTGCAGACTAGTGAACTCTCTTGTAATGCTGTTGAAATAATGTGTATTTCGATAAATAACATGGGAAAAAGCCAAATTGATAAGTCAACTTAGTTCATAATAACCTTGTTTTTAACATAATTTTCCATATTTTCAAAGATATTTGGTATTTTATTATTGGTAACCTGGCTCAGCGTTTCACCCCAGATCACAAACCCCAAATAGAAAGTAATATTGGTCAAGTGAAGGTCATTAAAAGCTGTGAACCTTTGAGATTGGTGAAGAATAGTTAACAGTCTTTTTCACACATACACTGTATGCATCTTATTTTTATTATTAAATATACATATATATACAGAAGATTTGCACTATTATTAGTTTTGTAAATACACCCATCTCATGTTTCTTCGGTGTACTTACTGTTGAAGATGTTTCAAAGTTGTTAGTGCGTGATGTGTTTGACATTCTTTTGTTATACATTTACGATTTTTTTAAACATTTAAAAATATGATAATAGCCATAACTGTTGACTATTTATTTTTGTATTGAGTTAACTTACCAAAAGGGCTATACACAAAATTAGATAAATACATATACACTTGGCAGATAATACTAAAATGAACTTTTGTGTCTGGAATACCTTAACAGTGTATGTTTTATCATCTTCTGTGGACTGATACAATGATAATGAGAGGGATGTACAGATAAAGTTTACACATAGTGTAAACAAACTGTTACATATTTTAACGCATAATATGGTTTACTTATTTACTTTACTTATTGTCTTATACAAACAATAAAGGTGTGGTCACATGTTTTTAATTGACTTGAGTTCAAATGTCATTTGGTTTACTTGAGGAAATTGTAGAACAGATAAGAAGCTATCACTTATTTGACAAACACTGACATGTATTAAAAACAAAACCACTGCATTGTACTTTTGACTGGAGTAAAATACCATTATATTTTACAATGGAGTTTTTTCTTTTGGTGTAGTGTTTATTAATTACACTCAGTACATTTAACAATTTACAAAACTTCAAAAATAAAACCAATTCACACAGCGTTAAATTGCTATTTTACCTAAAATATATTCAAGCATTGTGATGGAGTATTATTTACTGATGTAACATTCAGTATACCATACATTGTTAAATGACGGGAAATCTAGCTTTTCTATGAAATGTTTTAAAGATGATCAGCTTTTGTATCAATGTGCAGTGTGCACTTGTCTAATGTAGTTTCTGTTAGTTTAATATTGCAATATTTGTCTTGAGGCCCATGACACAGTCTATAAGGGCTTGTTAATGTAGTTTTTTTGCTTCTGCTTCCAACACTTTTGCTATACATAATATTTACTGTATTTTGGTGGTCCCTTAGCCCCACCACTAATTTTCCTGTTAGTGTCACCAAAAAAAAAAAGAGTTTTTATTATGTCCACCCCTCTGGGGGGTGGACATATTATTTTTGCTTTTTCCGGCGTCCTACTTGGTTTCCAGACATTTTAGGCAACAGTTCTTATCCTATCGTTACAAAATTTGGCATGCAGGTTTATTGGGTTAATAGCTTGTATGGGATTGCTTTTGGTGATGATAGCTCTATGGCTAACTGAGTAATAGCTACTTTGCTACTTTTGAGTATCTCTTTGGTTTCCAGACATTTTAAGGAATGCTATTAAGCCTAGCTTTCTGAAATTTGGTATGGAGGTTCATTGGGTTAATAGGTTTTATGGGATTGCTTTTAGGGGGAATTGCATTATAGATGAGTAAGTAATTAAATAAATAAATGAGTAATTGGCTATTTTGAATACTGAAAAAGGCAAATGTGCTCATATCTCCTAAACCGTGCGAGATAGAGCGATTTCGTCGAAATTTTCGACCCACAGGGTATCTAAGCAATATACTCTTTGCAGTTTTCAAAAAATTTTCCCCTCCCCAAAAATGGCGGCCATTTTGAATTTTCGAATTTTTCCTAAAAATGCCAAACACAAATTTGCTTCTATCTCCTTAAGCGTGCGAAATAGAGCGATTTCGTCGAAATTTTCGACCCACAGGGTATCTAAGGAATGTACTCTTTGCAGTTTTCAAAAAATTTTCCCCTCCTCAAAAATGGCGGCCATTTTGAATTTTCGAATTTTTGCCAAAAATGCCAAAACACAAATTTGCTTCTATCTCCTTAAGCGTGTGAGATAGAGCGATTTCGTCGAAATTTTTGACCCACAGGGTATCTAAGGAATGTACTCTTTGCAATTTTCAAAAAATTTTCCCCTCCCCAAATATGGCGGCCATTTTGAACTTTCGAATTTTTGCCAAAAATGCCAAAACACAAATTTGCTTCTATCTCCTTAACCGTGCGAGATAGAGCGATTTCGTCGAAATTTTCGACCCACAGGGTATCTAAGGAATGTACTCTTTGCAGTTTTCAAAAAATTTTCCCCTCCTCAAAAATGGCGGCCATTTTGAATTTTCGAATTTTTGCAAAAAATGCCAAAACACAAATTTGCTTCTATCTCCTTAAGCGTGTGAGATAGAGCGATTTCGTCGAAATTTTTGACCCCCGGGGTATCTAAGGAATGTACTCTTTGCAATTTTCAAAAAATTTTCCCCTCCCCAAATATGGCGGCCATTTTGAACTTTCGAATTTTTGCCAAAAATGCCAAAACACAAATTTGCTTCTATCTCCTTAACCGTGCGAGATAGAGCGATTTCGTCGAAATTTTCGATCCACAGGGTATCTCAGAAATGCACTCTTAGCAATTTTCAAAAAAATTTCCCCTCCCCAAAAATGGCGACCATTTTGAATTTTCGAATTTTTGCCAAAAATGGCAAAACACGAATTTGCTTCTATCTCCTTAACCATGCGAGATAGAGCGATTTCGTCAAAATTATCAAGCAACAGGGTATCTGACCAATGTACTCTTGGCAATTTTCAAAAAAATTTTCCCCTCCCCAAAAATGGCGGCCATTTTGAATTTTCAAATTTTTCCCAAAATGGCAAAGCACAAAATTGCTTCTATCTCCTTAACCATGTGAGATAGAGGGATTTCGTCGAAATTTCGATCCACAGGGTATCTGAGCAATGTACTCTTGGCAATTTTCAAAAATTTTCATCTTCCCACATATGGCAGCCATTTTGAATTTTCGAATTTTTCCCCAAAATAGCAAAACACAAAATTGCTTCTATCTCCTTAACCGTGCGAGATAAAGCGATTTTGTCAAAATTTTCGACCCACAGGGTATCTAAGAAATGTACTCTTGGCAATTTTCAAAAAATTTTCCCCTCCCCACATATGGCGGCCATTTTGAATTTTCGAATTTTTGCCCAAAATGCCAAAACACAAATTGGCCTTAACCGTGCAAAATAGAGTTATTTCGTTGAAATTTTCGACCCATAGGGTATCTAAAAAATGTACTCTTGGCAATTTTCAAAAAAATTTCCTTTTACCCAAAAATGGCGGCCATTTTGAATTTTCAAATTTTTGCCAAAAATAGAAAAACAGAAATTTGCTTCTATCTTCTTAACAGTGCAAGATATAGTGATTTTGTCAAAATTTTCGACCCAGCCAATGCAAAAAGGTATGAAGCTGAAATAATTTACATGTACACTAATAAATATTTAAGCATCATTGATATATTTTACAAATGAAACAGGGTCTTGTAACACTACTGTACAATTTTGCCAAAAGGTTCATGGGGTGGACATTACACATGATAATGTGTGTTCTTCTATGCTATCGTCTTTCTATTCATATGTCGCAGCTACTATCAACAGGGCGTCCTATTTCTAGTTTTAGTCACACTCAGCAGGCTCAGTAATTATGTCCACCCCCCTGGGGGGTGGATATATTATTTTTGCTTTTTTCGCCGTCCGATGTCCGATGTCCGTTGTCCGATGTCCGATGTCCGGCGTCCGGCGTCCGATGTCCGGCGTCACGCATGGTTTCCGCTCATTTAAAGGAAAAGTATTAGAGCTATTGTCACCAAATTTGGTATGCAGGCTTATTGGGTCAGTAGCTTGCTTGGGATTGCTTTTGGCTGTTGTACCTCTTTTGCTTACTGAGTAATACTTAAGTACAGCTATTTTCAGTACCCATTGGTTTCCGTGCATTTAAGCCAAAATAATTAAAGATATTTTACTACAATTTTGAATACAAGATTGTTATGTCCATAGCTCGCTTGGTATTGCATTTGGGACTGATAGCTTTGTCAGTACATGAGTAATAGCCATTTAGGTACTTCATTGTGTATTTTCAGTACTACTTTTGAGTAATTTGCTTCTATCTCCTTAACCGTGCGAGATAGAGCGATTTCGGCAAAATTTTCGACCCGCAGGGTATCTGAGGAGTGTACTCTTTGCAATTTTCAAAAAATTTTCCCCTCCCCAAAAATGGCGGCCATTTTGAATTTTCGAATTTTTGCCAAAAATGGCAAAACACAAATTTGCTTCTATCTCCTTAACCGTGCGAGATAGAACGATTTCGGCAAAATTTTCGACCCACAGGGTATCTGAGGAATGCAATCTTTGCAATTTTCAAACAATTTTCCCCTCCCCAAAAATGGCGGCCATTTTGAATTTTCGAATTTTTGCCAAAAATGGCAAAACACAAATTTCCTTCGATCTCCTTAACCGTGCGAGATAGAGCGATTTCGTCGAAATTTTCAACCCACAGGGTCTCTAAGGAGTGTACTCTTTGCAATTTTCAAAAAATTTTCCCCTCCCCAAAAATGGCGGCCATTTTGAATTTTAGAATTTTTGCCAAAAATGGCAAAACACAAATTTGCTTCTATCTCCTTAACCGTGCGAGATAGAGCGATTTCGTCGAAATTTTCGACCCACAGGGTATCTAAGGAATGTAATATTTGCAATTTTCAAAAAATTTTCCCCTCCCCAAAAATGGCGGCCATTTTGAATTTTCGAATTTTTGCCAAAAATGGCAAAACACAAATTTGCTTCTATCTCCTTAACCGTGCGAGATAGAGCGATTTCGTCAAAATTTTCGACCCACAGGGTATCTAAGGAGTGTACTCTTGGTAATTTTCAAAAAATTTTCCCCTCCCCAAAAATGGCGGCCATTTTGAATTTTCGAATTTTTGCCAAAAATGGCAAAACACAAATTTGCTTCTATCTTCTTAACCGTGCGAGATAGAGCGATTTCGTCGAAATTTTCGACCCACAGGGTATCTAAGGAGTGTAATATTTGCAATTTTCAAAAAATTTTCCCCTCCCCAAAAATGGCGGCCATTTTAAATTTTCGAATTTTTGCCAAAAATGGCAAAACACAAATTTGCTTCTATCTCCTTAACCGTGCGAGATAGAGCGATTTCGTCGGAATTTTCGACCCACAGGGTATCTCAGGAGTGTACTCTTTGGAATTTTCAAAAAATTTTCCCCTCCCCAAAAATGGCGGCCATTTTGAATTTTCGAATTTTTGCCAAAAATGGCAAAACACTAATTTGCTTCTATCTCCTTAACCGTGCGAGATAGAGCGATTTCGTGGAAATTTTCGACCCACAGGGTATCTGAGGAGTGTACTCTTTGCAATTTTCAAAAAATTTTCCCCTCCCCAAAAATGGCGGCCATTTTGAATTTTCGAATTTTTGCCAAAAATGGCAAAACACTAATTTGCTTCTATCTCCTTAACCGTGCGAGATAGAGCGATTTCGTCGAAATTTTCGACCCACAGGGTATCTTAAGAATGCAATCTTTGCAATTTTCAAAAAATTTTCCCCTCCCCAAAAATGGCGGCCATTTTGAATTTTCGAATTTTTGCCCAAAATGGCAAAACACAAATTTGCTTCTATCTCCTTAACCGTGCGAGATAGAGCGATTTCGTCAAAATTTTCGACCCACAGGGTATCTAAGCAATGCAATCTTTGCAATTTTCAAAAAAATTTCCCCTCCCCAAAAATGGCGGCCATTTTGAATTTTCGAAGTTTTGCCAAAAATGGCAAAACACAAATTTCCTTCTATCTCCTTAACCATGCGAGATAGAGCGATTTCGTCAAAATTTTCGACCCACAGGTATTTGAGCATTGTATTCTTGGCAATTTAAAAAAAAATTTCCCCTCCCCTAAAATGGCGGCCATTTTGAATTTTCAAATTTTTGCCAAAAATGGCAAAACACAAATTTGCTTCTATCTCCTTAACCATGCGAGATAGAGCGATTTCGTCGAAAGTTTTCAACCCACAGGGTATCTAAGGAATGTAATCTTTGCAATTTTCAAAAAATTTTCCCCTCCCCAAAAATGGCAGCCATTTTGAATTTTCGAATTTTTGCCCAAAATGGAAAAACACAAACTGGCCTTAACCGTGCAAAATAGAGTTATTTTGTTGAAATTTTCGACCCATAGGGTATCTAAGAAATGTACTCTTGGCAATTTTCAAAAAAATTTCCTTTTTCCAAAAATGGCGGCCATTTTGAATTTTCAAATTTTTGCCAAAAATAGAAAAACAGGAATTTGCTTCTATCTTCTTAACCGTGCAAGATAGAGTGATTTCGTCAAAATTTTCAACCCAACCAATGCAAAAAGGCATGAAGCTGAAATAATTTACATCTACACTAACAAATATTTAAGCATCATTGATATATTTTACAAATGAAACAGGGTCTTGTAAGACTACTGTACAATTTGGGCAAAAGGTTCATGGGTGGACATTACACATGATAATGTGTGTTCTTCTATGCTATCCTGTTTCTATTCGCATCTACTATCAACAGGGCGGCCTATTTCTAGTTTTTTTTAACTTTGATTAATGCTGCCTAAAACATTAATTATCTGGTTAACTTATGCTTTATAGAGTATGATTAGTAATTAGTAGGATTTTAATTTTTAATCAGTAACTTATGGTGTTTTTAGTGTCTTACTGCATGTTGTGTATAGGTTAGATTTATACCTCTTAAATGTTATAATTCCTGTATTACATACTTGCAAACTAACTACCCATTTATACACTATTGTCCATGTTTCTGTGAAATTAGTCCCTATTGAATTTTGTGCAGTTATTAACTCCGGCCAGTGGCTGAAGGCCGTAGTTGGGAGATTATACGTGCTTCCATACGTGCATGTGTGAGTCTGTCCATCCGTTCATCACGTTTTTACATAAACCTTAATATCTCATTCATTTATAAAGATATCTTCAACAAATTTGCAGGGAATGTTTATGGTTATGAAAACATGTCTGTGCAAAATTTTGGCCTCATTTTGAAAAACAAAATGGCCACCATAGCCAATTGCTTGAAATAATAAAGATGCTCTAAATCTTGAAATATTGCAGCTAGCGTCATCACATTTGCACAAAAGATATATGGTTTGGAAAGCTAGTCTGATAGTAATTTTGGCCTAGTTTGCAAAACAAAATGGCCACCATATCACATGTTTAATGCCGAATGGAGTTTTATCCAGAAAAAAGGGGGTTTGATCCAGTTTTATCCACTGTCCAGGAAAAAATAGGTTCTGTCCGGAAAAAACTCAACCTTGGTTTTCATTTTAAAAGGCCTTATGTATCCCTTACCATTACTCCTAGGGGTTAGGGATGTGAAAACAGTTTGTAGGAGTCAAGGCCTGGGAATCTTTTCCAGGTGTTGAATTTGACCTTTGACTCCTGCTTCAAGGTTAAATGGGATCATCGTACCAATACGTCCTTATGTCTCCCTTATTATTGGTGCTAGGGCTTCAAAATGTAGAAACAGCCCATGGGAAGGCCTGGTCTGTAAATGTTATGCCTGTGAACAATTTTGGCCTCATTTTAAAAAACAAAATGGCCGCAATATGCAATGATTTGAAAATCACTAAGATGCTGTAAAACTTGAAATATTGTAGCTGGGTTCATCAAATTTGCACAAAAGATATTTGGCTAGGAGAGTTAGCCTGATAGTAATTTTGGCCTAGTTTCAAAAACAAAATAGCCTCCATATCACGTTTAATGTTGAATGGGGTTATCCTATTAAAAAGGCCTTATATCTCCCTTCCCATTGCTAATAGAGGTTTGCAATGTGAAAACAAATTATAGGAAGTCATGGCCTGGGAATCTTTTTCAATTGCTGACTTTGACCTTTGGCCCCTTCTTCAGTGTCAAGTGGGGTCATTTTACTACAAAGGCCTTAATCTCCCTTAGTTCTCGTATATTATCATATATTATTACTAGCTGAGCGTGCGTTACTAGGGGATTAACAGTGCAGAATCGAGTCTATAAAAACACAGTATTTTACGGCTAGCCGGTCTGTGGTCCAATAATGAGCATTATTGACTGGGTTCTGACGTCACCAAGTATTTGTTTACAAAAATTGTACTCTCACTTGAAATTTTTAACATGCAATATCACACTTATTACTGCACTGATTTAAACCCAACAAAAACGAAAAAAGCATTGAAATTATATCTTTCCAATGTTATAAAGAATTTGTTAGTGGGTTTAACTGATTATTGTGAAAAAATGGTTCTTGTTTACGGCAAGAAAAACATACAAAATACACTTCAAAACAAAACTTCATGGTGACGTATTTTTATCAGCCTCTAGTTATATGATGTCACAACATTATATTTGAATAGTACAACGTCCAGTTATATGAAACTCGGCTAGTAATAATAGTAATAATGTAATTTTTTTTCACATGTGTCATGGATGTGTCAGGCTGATAATCATTGATGGCGGTCCATTTCTACAGCATATTGCCCTATAAAATTACATTATTGTACTATTATCGTATACGATCCTAAGGCTGGATATAACCGCTGCGGCAGTGGCCTTGTTATATTTTTAAGCAAGAAGATCGGGCATCTGTTTAGACAGAGTATACACATCAATTAAGATGAAGTTTGAGGTGGAATAATCATCAGTTTAATCCCACTGAACCCCCAACTTTATGAAAAGTCCACTGATGTTTGAATATTATGAACAACCAGACTGTCCTGAAACAGTTATCTACTGAATATCTATGCATTATGGACTTACCATGAAAGCTTGAAAGCCTTAGTGACCTTGACCTATTAAGTCTTGTCTGGTCAATATCTCAGAAACTGTAAGGAACAGGAAGTTGATACATGGTAGGGACATTATCTGGGGGTTGTAGATATACAACATCATCTAAATCTAATCTGATCTACTGCTTTGCAAGCGCAATATCTTCCCCACAATGGGGAACTCAGTGCGCTAATTAAACAAGGTCATTATCATATGGAAGTCGAGGGGCGTTCAAGGTCAGTAATCCAGGATTGTGGGTGTGACAGGGAGGGAAGGAAGACTAAGTTGGGAAGCTAGAGCTGAAGAGGTAAGTTTTGAGGTGCTTCTTAAAAGATGCAGCAGAGGGACTATTTCTTACATGGAGAGGGAAAGAGTTCCAAAGGGCAGGGGCATAGTGACTGAAGGAATTAGAAAAGTGTTTAATTGATTTGTGAGCTCTACGATCAAAAGTGGGGGTTTGAAGGAACTTGAGTTTGGGGGTACTTCGCCTTGTATTTCTAAAAGAGGTGTAGGGGTGGATTAATCCTATTAGGTAAACTGGTTGACCCTGGGTGAGAATTTTGTATGTAATAAGACCAATTTTAAATTGTACCCTGTATCTAACTGGTAGCCAGTGGAGTTTTTTTAGTTGAGGGGTAATGTGAGAGAATTTTGAGGAACGGGATGACAACCCTGCAGAGTGAGTTTTGGACTAACTGCAATCTCCTTAACTCAAAATCAGTGAGCGATAAGAAGAGTGAATTGCAGTAGTCCAGCCTGCTGCTCACCAAAGCATTCGCTAACAGCACTGATGTATTCAGGTCTAGAAGGGGACGAATTCTGTAGAGGTCTCTCGCTTGTACTCTAGTGGACTTAATGACCTGTGACACGTGGTTTGAGAAAGTGAAATTAGAGTTGAACACCACTCTGAGGTTCCTGACACTTTGTGCTGGCGAGACCTGATTTCCCAGAATATTGATAGGGAACTGAGGGAGGAGTTGGTTATGATTTTTTTTGGAGCCTATGAGAATGAACTCGCTTTTGTCTGGGTTAAGTTTTAATTTATTTGCGAACATGAAACTTTGAATGTCGTTTAGGCAGTTCTTTAGTTTTTGATCATAGTGTGAACTTGATTTGACCTTTGACCTTGCCATAGTGACCTTGACCTATGTAATGTTGTCTGGGCTATATCTCGGAAACTGTAACGTGTAGGAAGATGATACTTGGTAGGGACATTGATTGGGGGTTGTAGGTGTGTAATGTCATGGTGTGACTTTGATTTGACCTTGACCTAGCCATAGTGACCTTGACCTGTAAAATCTTGTCCGGGTTATGTCTCATAAACGGTAAACTGTACGAAGATGATACTTGGTAGGGACAGTGGATGGGTGTTGCAGCCGGCGGGTGTGTAACGTCATAGTGTGACCTTGATTTGAACGTTGATTTTGGCCGTAGTGACCTTGACCTATAAAACCTTGTCCGGGCTATATCTCAGAAACCGTATGGTGTAGGAAGATGATACTTGGTAGGGACATTGGTTGAGGGTTGTAGGTGTGCAACGCCATGGTGTGACTTTGATTTCATCTTTGATCTTGCCGTAGTGATCTTGACATTTGAAATTTTGGCTGGACAATATCTCTGAAGCCGTAAAGTGTAGGAAGTTGATACGTGGTAGAGATATTGTTAGGGGGTTGTTAAGGTGTGCAACATCATGGTGTAATCTTGATTTGACTGTTGACCTTGTCATAGTGACCATGAGTTTGTTAAGATTTTGTCCAGTCTATTTCTTGTATTCGGTAAGGTTGACACTTGGTAGGAATATTGGTTAGGGGGTGTTGGTGTGCATCATGGTGTGACTTTTAATTTTGGCTCTGCCAAAGTGTGTTCACCTGCCATATTTGGGACATGTTTCTCTTATGCCAAAGACATATGGATAACTGCAACTTATTATTATAATGTACTTTTACATAATTGTGCTATTTTCATTGACATCTATTCTCCTGTTAATAAACTTTACAAAGTCATAATGTTAGTTTACTGATTAATGCTCTCATCTTGCTTTTGATTTTCATTGTTTTAATGCTTTATCTTTACATACATTTTCTTTCTCTTAGACATTATTTTCTCTGCTTAAACATTATTTGGACCTTTATATGACTGACACTGTTCTGAAAGTATCCCGATCTTTGTACTGTTTCACTACTCATATATCTCATGGTGTTGAAAACTTTTTCCCCAGGCAGTGGGGTACTTACATCTGTGATGCTATTTTCTGTAATATGACCTCCAAACTCAGCTTTTTATGTATACTGATGAAACATGTACAGCTTATCACTATGACAAATCTCAGGTATACTTATGGTTTTTGTGGCCTAGTAGTTGGGGTGATGGACTTTGGAACAGAACGTCTTGGGTTCAACCCTCCCCACTACCAGGTCATTGAGATTATATCCTTGGAGAAGGTAATTTACACATATTTGTCCCTCTTTGCCTAAGTGTATAAATATGAGTTCCAACACTCCATGCAGTGGTAAGCATGTGACTAATAACTCTGCATATCACAGGAACTGAAAATAAGCACTGACCTTATGTAGGTCACCACGGCCCGTATTCACGAAAGGTCTTAGCCAGGGCTTAGGCTTAAAGTTGAGACTTTTGTCTCAAGTTTCTGCCCAAAAATTGCTAAGAATTTTGTCTTAGACTTAGTGGTATTCAACAAAAATTTAAGACTGGTCTTAGGCGTAGCCAAGGGCTCAACTATAAGACTGGTTGGTAGTGGGCTTAAATTTTGTAAAGAGGACTTAAATATGGCCGCCATAAACTTTTCTCCACTTCAAAATTTGAAATGGCTGTAAATAAAGTATAATTATACAGAACACCTCCCTAAAGCAGTCTGTTGGAAGTTTATATGTGGTAACAAGGTTTTCCATTTAAAAATAGCACTTTTCCTTAGATAAAATGCATTAAATGGAGGATACATGTCACCAATAGTATAGTTTGAATAGAAAAGAAAGGTCACATGACACAGAAAACCACTGTGGTTGTTGGTAATCTTGGACTTAGCTAAGTCACCCTTTGTGAATACGGTTTTAAGACAAAACTTAGCTGAGACAAAAGTTTTTAACTTTAAAACTGGATTTAAGCCTAAGACCTGGCTAAGTCTAAGACCTTTTGTGAATACGGGCCCAGGTCCATGGAATGATGGAATACCTTAAATTCTTTTACTAATTACATTAATTACATTGTGTGTTCCCTGTACTAACTGCATCTCTATAATTTTCTTTGTTTCTCAGAGGCGACTTGACTCTGGTCCAACTAAAGAGGTACGGTACTACTTCACCCACTTAGAGATAATTGCAGTCATATCCCTGCGAGTAGAACTCCGATGTTAGGTTGAATGCCTTTTTCAGGTTGAAGTAAAAGCTGTTCCTTTCTAGGTTGATATATATATTGGATGGTATTTTTCAGTGAAATTAACTGTATCTGTAGAAATTTTGATCATGTAGAAGTGCTTCGTTTGTTCATTGAGATAAGACTTATCGGAGTTCCACTCTATGATGTTTATGTTCCGGTATATGATGTTGAAATATCACCAAAATCATCTTGAGCAAGATTTTGACATATATTGCATGAATATATATATACTGGGATTCCATATATACCGGTTATACTGTATTATCTTTAATATTATCTCTTAAGTATATGAGATGAATTATTTTAAAACAAACCAACTTGTCATGAAAATTATAATGCACATGATATATTCATCTTGAAGTATATTTATCCCAGAAGGAAAAATTAATACTTGTGATTGCTTAGATATGAATATAGACACGCTTGCAGTTAGTTATATATATATACAGACTTTACATGTAGGTAAACATAATGGTGATATTTCAATATCTATTAATACCACTGTTGAATTAGATGTGTTACTAATCATATTGATTCCTGCATAATATTTTATACACTTTACCATTATTGCACCTGGGACTCTTGTTTTAGAATTATCAAACAGAGGTGTCTGATTTTTAAGATGATATTTTCTGGTTATATAATCTAGCTTATATGTATGTATTTGCAGAAACTTTATTCTGATAAGATCTGAAATTTTGTCAATAAGAACTCCAATTGATTCCACGATGATGGGACAGTTTTGTGGCTAGAGACTGTCGTGTTTATTTTCTTGTTTGTTCTTCATACACCTCTGATAATACAATTCATGATTACTTGACAAGGTGTTATTTGTGTTTAAGTTGCCTAGCCAAAATATTAGTTTCCCTAAATGCTTTATAGCTATTATATACCACTAATACCAGTCTTTTAAGCAACTGTAGTTTTTAGTGCTTTAGCTTTTAGGACAGACAGGTATTTGTGCTGGTTATGGAAAATTTCATCACTGTTATGGAAATCTCATCATTGTTATGGAAATCTCATACACTGTTATCGAAAATCTCATACACCGTTGTGGAAATTGCATCACTGTTATGGAAATATCGTACACTGTTATGGAAAATTGCACACACTGTTATGGAAAATATCATACACTGTTATGGAAATCTCATCACTGTTATGGAAATCTCATACACTGTTATGGAAAATCTCATCACTAATACCTTGGTCACACATTTCCATGTGGGGTCATGAGGTACAAACAGAGACTCTGGTACTTTTGGTTGTGGAATTCTTTGTCAGTGGTAGAGTACGCATCTTTAGTGAGATTCCCATTTGGGTAGGATAGGGACTGGAGGAGGGGTTGGTGGGTAGGATTGGATGTACTGGATAAAATGTTCTTCAACTTGTACTTCCAAAATACAAGGTGGTCAAACAGGAAACAAATACAAATAGATAAGATGCTACTGCATTGAAAAAGTGTGAGTGAAGTGGCCATAAAATAAGTTTTCTTAGATATCATACTATGTGAGTATCTGTACAGTTTTTGTGATGCTATCCTCAAATTGAATGCAAATCCATTTTGACACACTTGCCTGATGGGGTACATTAATCATCTCAGGTATACATGTACCCCTCTCACAATTCTCACTAATTAAGCATCCCTGAAAGGGCGCTTATTTGTTTTCGCCTCAGTTTCCTCGCCGCCGCCACCACTGCCGCTGCCGCCGCATTATGGTCTCCCTTGAATATCTCCCTTATTATTAGAAGGTTTCAAACCATATTTGGCAGTTATATACCTTAGGCGTGGGAAAATTTTTCTGCATGCTTAAATTTGACCTTTGACCTTTATGAAGGTCACATGATCAAAAACTATTTTTTGAAGTACACCCTCCCGTCATCACAGTTCAGGAAAAACTACTTGCTACAGAGCCTTATAATTTGACACACCTGTTCATACTATTGAAAACGCGAGCTGATTAGATTTTGGGAGCAATCCCTTGAAAAATGTCTCATTTATGAGTGATTTTCTGACACCTTCCAATCTGAAAGCCTTAAATTTAGGCCAACCCCCCTATTATCTTCTTAAGTATTGCATTTAGAGCTATAAAATGTACTGGGAGGTAATAGGAAAGCATATGTGGAGAGTCTAAATAGCCGGTCAGTTTTACCCCACGGCCCCCCTTATGGGTCAAACTGGGGTCATAAAATAGCTGATTTTGAGTTTTTGCCTTATATCTCCTTTATTGTTGCTTTTATAGCTTCAGAATGTCTTAAGAGGTATTGGGAAAGCATATATGGAGAGTCTAAATAGCCAGTTAGTTTTACCCCCCGACCCCCCTATGGGTCAAACTGGGGTCATAAAATAGCTGAGTTTGAGTTTTTCCCTTTATCTCCTTTATTATTGCTTTTATAGCTTCAGAATATATTAAGAGGTATTGGGAAAGCATATGTGGAGAGTCTAAGTAGCCGGTTAGTTTTACCCCCCGACCCCCCTATGGGTCAAACTGGGGTCATAAAATAGCTGAGTTTGAGTTTTTCCCTTTATCTCCTTTATTATTGCTTTTATAGCTTCAGAATATATTAAGAGGTATTGGGAAAGCATATGTGGAGAGTCTAAGTAGCCGGTTAGTTTTACCCCCTGGTCCCCCCTTATGGGTCAAACTGGGGTCATAAAATAGCTGATTTTGAGTTTTTGCCTTATATCTCCTTATTGTTGCTTTTATAGCTTCAGAATATATTAAGAGGTATTGGGAAAGCATATGTGGAGAGTCTAAATAGCCGGTCAGTTTTACCCCCCGACCTCCCCTTATGGGTCAAACTGGGGTCATAAAATAGCCGATTTTGAGTTTTTGCCTTTATCTCCTTTATTGTTGCTTTTATAGCTTCAGAATGTATTATGAGGTATTGAGAAAGAATATGTGGAGAGTCTGAATAGCCGGTCAGTTTTACCCCCCGACTCCCCCTTATGGGCCAAACTGGGGTCATAAATAGCTGCTTTGGAGTTTTTGCCTTATATCTCCTTTATCGTTGCTTTTATAGCTTCAGAATGTATTAAGAGGTATTGGGAAAGCCTATGTGGAGAATCTAAATAGCCGGTCAGTTTTATCCCCCGACCCCCCTTTATGGGTCAAACTGGGGTCATAAAATAGTTGCTTTGGAGTTTTGCCTTATATCTCCTTTATTGTTGCTTTTATAGCTTCAGAATGTATTAAGAGGTATTGGGAAAGCATATGTGGAGAATCTAAATAGCCGGTCAGTTTTATCCCCCAACCCTCCCTATGGGTCAAACTGGGGTCATAAAATAATTGCTTTGGAGTTTTGCCTTATATCTCCTTTATTGTTGCTTTTATACCTTCAAAATGTATTAAGAGGTATTGGGAAAGCATATGTGGAGAGTCTAAATGGCCAGTCAGTTTTACCCCCCCCCCCCCCCCCCCTCCCCTATGGGTCAAACTGGGGTCATAAAATAGCTGATTTTGAGTTTTTGCCTTATATCTCCTTTATTGTTGCTTTTATAGCTTCAGAATGTATTATGAGGTATTGAGAAAGAATATGTGGAGAGTCTAAATAGCCGGTCAGTTTTACCCCCCGACCCCCCCCCCTCCCTATGGGCCAAACTGGGGTCATAAATAGCTGCTTTGGAGTTTTTGCCTTATATCTCCTTTATCGTTGCTTTTATAGCTTCAGAATGTATTAAGAGGTATTGGGAAAGCATAAGTGGAGAATCTAAATAGCCGGTCAGTTTTATCCCCTGACCCCCCTTTATTACCGGGGTCAAACTGGGGTCATAAAATAGTTGCTTTGGAGTTTTGCCTTATATCTCCTTTATTGTTGCTTTTAGACCTTCAGAATATATTAAGAGGTATTGGGAAAGCATATGTGGAGAGTCTAAATAGCCGGTCAATTTTACCCCCCGACCCTCCCTTATGGGCCAAACTGGGGTCATAAATAGCTGCTTTGGAGTTTTTGCCTTATGTCTCCTTTATTGTTGCTTTTATAGCTTCAGAATGTATTAAGAGGTATTGGGAAAGCATACGGTGCAGCTTTGTGCATTCTTAGCTTTACAGCATGCTTATTAAAACCACAAAGCATTTTAAACTTTAAGGGATGCTTCACTTTTGTTAGCAAAAGCATTCCTCTAGTTTGATTGTTTAATATTAAAAATATTATGAATCACTTTATCTCCATATTAATCCAGTGATTCCCCACTTTTTCTACACCAATTTATGGGGCATCACTGGAATGCTAATTATAACCCTGACACAAACACTGTCTTATACATTGTAGAAGCTCTGTGTATTGTACATATTTTAACCTGTTATTTATGATACTTTTAATCAGCTGCTTTTAGTTCTGATATTTGTAAGAATGGCAAAAAATATGAAGTTCTCAAAGTGTTATAATTTAACAGAAACTCTAGTTGTTTAATGATAATTCAGAGTCATTGTTTTTACGTCCTTTTCAGTAGCTAAGGTCACACAAGTACTGTGCCCAGTCAAACTTAGGGTTATGCATCCCGCTCAACAGCTAGGGACAAAATGTCTCTTGCAAATCAGCCGATTTTTCTCTGTAACCTGAGGACGTACTTGCACATACGATGGGATGTAAGAGAGGCTTTAGGTGCCTAAATTAATTCTCTAATATGTGAGTGTGATAAATGTGAATACTGATGATCAAAATATAAAGTAGTTGTAAATATTACAACAATAATTGGAACGTACTATCTGTAGAGTATGAGAAACAAAGGTAAAATTAGGCAGTACAAAATCATGCATATATTTTTGTGTGTGTTATCAGTTATTTTCAGTTTCCAATTGTTAATGTTCGGGTCAAGTATGCTTAATTTGTTCAAGTGCAATATGTTCTAATATTTCTGTTGGACTTTGCATGATTAAAGTGCTTGTATTGTCTTAAACTTTTGTTGACAACTCGTACTGCTTGTTTTATGTATATAAATTATGACCTGAGACTGTTTTTTTTTCTCCCCTTGTGTGTTGTGTGTATCTAAATACAATTTAAAAATTGAAGGGGGGAAGAGGGGGTGGAGATTACCAAGATTTGAAAAAAGTACATGAAAACAGACCATTTTTTGACACTTTTGGCCAGATTTAGTTTATATTTAGTGATACATCATGGGGACCAGTTGAAGTCCAGTTCCTGTTTATTAGTGTCAAAATCTCACTGAAAATTTTCTTAGTTAGAAACACAAAACTGAAAATCACTGATCCAATCATCCAACATAACAAATCCTGCATCTGGAAACAAAAGCTACAATGTTGAATTCATACTTTTATATTTTAAGCTATTTGATCAATCTTCTGGACATTTCTGTAGTTAAAATTTGAATATTCCATGTATAATAATTAAAGTATAATGTATAATAATTATGTTGCAATCAGTGAAACCAACAACTCTGCAACAGAGTACACTTAGGTGTCATTATGTCCTGAAATGGGGCTGAAGCATTTATATGTGAGACTCATATCCATTATTGTTTTTATAAAGATATAGTTAATATTTTCAAACAGCAGTAGTATGGACTTTTGTGGGTTAGGCTTATATTCAGGACAGACCTGGGGTCCAGTACATTGAACTGAGTATGAGACTCAGTATTTTTTTCAGATGGCAACTACAAGTGCAAATACTAGCTTCGAGACTCAAGGACAATTTTAGGTTGAGATGAAAAACCCACCCAGGTATTATCTGGCTGGGAAATCCCAGCTGGGCAGTTCTCCAAAATTGGACAATACTAGATTTTACTCCTGAAATCTGGTATTGCTGAGTATGTAACCAGGAAAAACCTGTCTGCATGGAAATCTTGTCTTGCAAATACTCATAAATCTGACTTATAAGGTTTCCCTTGGATTTCAGGATCCTTGTGTCAAAAAATAAGGCATAGAATATGTTACCTGGAGTACATAAAAAGATTTTAAAAGAGTTTGTACAAGTCCTCAAAAAATTAGCTTATCTGTAACATGTTTCTTGATTAAGAATTATCACTGATTAAATGAATAAAATGAACAAGTAACATAAACAAGGCCGAAAGGGGTTTTGGTCTGCTAGCGTGAGCTGCAAAGCCATCAGAGACACAAATAGTGCACTGTAGCGGTCACCCATCCCAGTACTAATGATGTGGCCCATTGCCACTTAACTTCAGTGAGGAGGCATGTACTCATCAGGCTATGTCGCAATTCATCAAAGTCTGGAGACAAAAAAAATTTTTAAAAATAATAACAAAAAAAGTGATTTCTAGAAGCACGAGCCTAGCTAGAGCTTGCACTTAAAAGTTACATATAAGGATAATTTATTGTGTAAAACAGTCAAATTGAATACATGTATATTAAGAATCGAAGAGGCTTTTTGGGCAATTTCAAAATTGCAATATTTGTGTCTTGTACCAGGGGCTGAATTCACCAGGAAAGATTGTAATCAGAGATTTGTCTCAGATTACATTCATTAAAGTTCTGAAACTGCATCTTGACTTATGTTTTGACTCAGGTGTAAGATTGTTGAAAAAAATGACCTAACTTTTTTCTGACTATTTGATTGTGATTACAATCGTAAAAATGACTTCAGATTTTGATTGACAACTTGACAACAAAACGTAATATTCCTTACCAATGAAATGTAAGGATTTGAGATAAACTCAACAAATACATTTTGAGACCTTTGTTAAATGTGGCATTAATTTTAACTCATCCAAAGTTATTGCATTTAATTTATACATTTGTGCACTTAACAGCCATTTTCTTACATTGTTTTGTTTGAAGCACTGTAAGTTCATTGTCACACACTTGTTTTGAATAAATTGATGATATGTTCAAATGCTTTTTGCAATAATCATGATAAGAAAATTCCAATGTTCATCAGTTACTTACAAAACTATGTCATGAGAGGACACTTTGTTTTAACTGTTTTCTACAGAATTAAACCTTGTAGGTTTGCAGTGTATTTGATATAGTACCTAACCCAAACAAGACGTTAGCTTCAGTCAGTATTATATGGTTTTGTTTAAGAAACTAGCTAAGTCCCAGGAAACCATAAAAGAGATACCAGTTATTTAAATATTTGCCAAATACCATGAACAAACATTCAAATATTAATTTGCTGTTCGTTTTCAGCGTTTATAATTTGTATCTGTATAGTTACAATTAGATTGCATTTCCTCCTTTGACATTTTGTAATGCCAGAGAGTTTGCATTGAAAATCAATATAACTTGAATTGATGAAGTTTTCATTGAAGTATAGCAGCAGTCTATAGATCAAGAGTGTCTAGAAGTTGAAACAAACTCATTGATTCCCAGGGTGTTTATAACATTTGTATTAAACATTTAATGCTTGAAAATAAAAGCGTCAGTGTGAAGCTTCTCACATGTGTTTATCAACCAGATCACCAGTGTATATTGTATACATAGTCTGATCTGTGTTTATTCAGTGGATTTCAATAGCCCAAATATTGATATCTGCATCACAGCTGTTGTATCCATCAATGAAAACTCCTGTATTATCCAATGACTTCTGATACTTTACATTATAAATTCTAGATTTAATGTCATGCAAATGATTGTTATCCGACTCCCTAGGTTTTTGGGGAGGATTCACAAAATGGATTAAGTTAAGCTAAAAAATTTATTTTATTTATTTATTTATTTAATTGTATGTACAATATATTGTATTGTAATACACTTTAATTACAATGAATTTTAATGAATTAACTTTTAAATCATAGAAAATGGCTTTGCTAATTAAGCGTCCCGCAAGGGACGCTTGTTTGTGTATGGGAGAGCTTCTGGCTCCGCCGGCTCCGCCGGCTCCGGCGGTTCCGCCGGCTCCGGCGGCTCCGCCGGCTCCGCCGGCTCCGCATTTTGTTTTCCTTATAACTCTGTAACCATTAGGCGGATTCTTTTCAAATTTGGCAGGTTTAGGCAGTAGCCCTGGGGAATTTTTTTGAATATGCTGCAGTGACATTTCAACCAATCAGAGAGGTCACATGACCAAAAATGTCTTTTTTCGATGGGGAAGCTTGTCCGGATGATAACTTGAAAGGAATGTTATCAATTCACCTGAAACTTGGCAAATACATTCATTCTATTAAAATCTGGAAATCATTAGATTTTGGCATTGATTGGTCAAGAAATGGCCGAGTAATTAATGATTAATTAATCATTACGAATTTTCCAAATAAGGAAAACACAAAAATGCTTATATCTCGAAAACCGTGCTAGATAGAGCGATTTCGACGAAATTTTTGAGCCACAGGGTATCTCTGCGGAGTAGTTTTCCCAATGTTCAAAAAATTTTTGTCTCGCCCAAAATGGCGGCCATTTTGAATTTTCGAAATTTTCGCAAAAATTGCAAAACACAAAAATGCTTATATCTCAAAAACCGTGCTAGATAGAGCAATTTCGACGAAATTTTTGACCCTCAGGGTATCTCTGCAGAGTAGTTATCCCAATTTTGAAAAAATTTTTGTCTCGCCAAAAATGGCGGCCATTTTGAATTTTCGAATTTTTCGCAAAAATTGCAAAACATAAAAATGGTTATATCTCGAAAACCCTGCTAGATAGAGCGATTTCGACGAAATTTTTGACCCACAGGGTATATCTGCAGAGTAGCCATGCCAATTTTCAAAAAAATTTTGTTGCGCCAAAAATGGCGGCCATTTTGAATTTTCGAATTTTTCGCAAAAATTGCAAAACATAAAAATGCTTATATCTCAAAAACCCTGCTAGATAGAGCGATTTCGACGAAATTTTTGACCCACAGGGTATCTCTGCAGAGTAGCCATGCCAATTTTCAAACAAAATATTTCTCGCAAAAAATGGCGGCCATTTTGAATTTTCGAATTTTTCGCAAAATTGCAAAACACAAAAATGCTTATATCTCGAAAACCGTGCTAGATAGAGCGATTTCGACGAAATTTTTGACCCGCAGGGTATCTCTGCAGAGTAGCCATGCCAATTTTCAAAAAAATTTTGTCTCGCCAAAAATGGCGGCCATTTTGAATTTTCGAAATTTTCGCAAAAATTGCAAAACATAAAAATGCTTATATCTCAAAAACCCTGCTAGATAGAGCGATTTCGACGAAATTTTTGACCCGCAGGGTATCTCTGCAGAGTAGCCATGCCAATTTTCAAACAAAAAATTTCTCGCAAAAAATGGCGGCCATTTTGAATTTTCAAATTTTTCGCAAAATTGAAAAACACAAAAATGCTTATATCTCGAAAACCATGCTAGATAGAGCGATTTCGACGAAATTTTTGACCCACGGGGTGGGTACTCTGCAGAGTAGCCATGCAGAGTAGCCATGCCAATTTTCAAAAAAATTTTATCTTGCCAAAAATGGCGGCCATTTTGAATTTTCGAATTTTTGCGCAAAAATTGCAAAACACAAAAATGCTTATATTTCAAAAACCGTGCTACATAGAGCGATTTCGACGAAATTTTTTATCTTCAGGGTATCTCTGCCGAGCAGCTATCCCAAAGAGCTTTCACTTGGTGAAGTTTCAGACCCATAGCTAATTGGTGAAGTTTCAGACCCATAGCTAATTGCTCACCTACTCAAAAAGAGTAAATGCGAATTACCTCTAAAAGTATTGCAGATGGCCAATTTTTCTCAAAGAACTCATTCACCTACTTTTGGGAGAGCTTTCACTCTGTGAAGTTTCAGACCCATAGCTAATTACTCACCTACTCAAAATGAGTAAATGCGAATTATCTCTAAAAGTATTGCAGATAGCCAATTTTTCTCAAATAACTCATTCACCTACTTTTGGGAGAGCTTTCACTTGGTGAAGTTTCAGACCCATAGCTAATTACTCACCTACTCAAAATGAGTAAATGCGAATTATCTCTAAAAGTATTGCAGATAGCCAATTTTTCTCAAATAACTCATTCACCTACTTTTGGGAGAGCTTTCACTTGGTGAAGTTTCAGACCCATAGCTAATTACTCACCTACTCAAAATGAGTAAATGCGAATTATCTCATAAAGTATTGCAGATAGCCAATTTTTGTCAAATTAATCATTCACCTACTTTTGGGAGAGCTTTCACTTGGTGAAGTTTCAGACCCATAGCTAATTACTCACCTACTCAAAATGAGTAAATGCTAATTATCTCTAAAAGTATTGCAGATAGCCAATTTTTCTCAAATAACTCATTCACCTACTTTTAGGAGAGCTTTCACTCTGTGAAGTTTCACACCCATAGCTAATTACTCACCTACTCAAAATGAGTAAATGCGAATTATCTGTAAAAGTATTGCAGATAGCCAATTTTTCTCAAATAACTCATTCACCTACTTTTGGGAGAGCTTTCACTTCGTGAAGTTTCAGACCCATAGCTAATTACTCACCTACTCAAAATGAGTAAATGCGAATTATCTCTAAAAGTATTGCAGATAGCCAATTTTTCTCAAATTAATCATTCACCTACTTTTGGGAGAGCTTTCACTTGGTGAAGTTTCAGACCCATAGCTAATTACTTGTCTACTCAAAATGAGTAAATGCGAATTATCTCTAAAAGTATTGCAGATAGCCAATTTTTCTCAAATAACTCATTCACCTACTTTTGGGAGAGCTTTCACTTGGTGAAGTTTCAGACCCATAGCTAATTATTCACCTACTTAAAATGAGTAAATGTGAATTATCTCTAAAAGTATTGCAGATAGCCAATTTTTCTCAAATAACTCATTCACCTACTTTTGGGAGAGCTTTCACTCTGTGAAGTTTCAGACCCATAGCTATTTATTCACCTACTCAAAATGAGTAAATGCTAATTATCTGTAAAAGTATTGCGGATACCCAAGTTTTATCAAATACTCATTCATCTACTTGTGGGAGAGCTTTCACATGGTGAAGTTTCAGACCCATAGCTAATTACTCACCTACTCAAAATGAGTAAATGCGAATTATCTCTAAAAGTATTGCAGATAGCCAATTTTTCTCAAATAACTCATTCACCTACTTTTGGGAGAGCTTTCACTTGGTGAAGTTTCAGACCCATAGATAATTATTCACCTACTCAAAATGAGTAAATGTGAATTATCTCTTAATAGTATTGCAGATAGCCAATTTTTTCTCAAATAACTCATTCACCTACTTTTGGAAGACCTTTCACACACAAAAATGAAAAATTGTGAATATCTCGGAAAAGCTATTTCTTCTGCTTTAATGCTCGGCGGGAGATACACACCACGGCAGTGGTCTTGACAAAAATTTTTGTCTCCCCAAAAATGGTGGCCATTTTGAATTTTCAAAGTTTTTGCAAAACATAAAAATGCTTATATCTCGAAAACTGTGCTATATGGAGCGAACTCAACAAAATTTTGGACCTGCTGGGTATCTCTGCAGAGTAGCCATGCCAATTTTCAAAATATTTTTGTCTCGCCAAATATAGCGGATATTTTTAATTTTTTTATTTTTTGCAAAACACAAAAATGCTTATATCGTGAAAACCGTGCTAGATAGAGCAGACTGCGCTGACTTTGGTTGCCACAACATTATAAGGCTAGAAACAAAGCATTTTCTTAATACTTTAGCACTCACCTTTATATCCTTTTCGGGACGCTTTGTTTTTGCTATGCAAAAACATTATCTTTTTTTTTTGCGAGCGATCCTCTAGTCTTTGGATTAAATTGGTACTGACAAAATTAAGCAAATTTTAGGATTAAGTGCAGCAGATTATATTTAATCCAAAATTTAATCAATTTCATTTGGTGGATGTATAAATAACCAATGATGAACCAGGTGTTATGAGAGATATGATGACAAGTTACAATATAGAATCACAGATGTGAAGCCTGAGTAATTCTAATGAGCAATGAGTTGTAAAGTCTCTAATAACCCTGAGATCAGAATCTGTTATTTCAATTGTAAAATGATAAGTTTTATTATTATTATTTATTACTATTATTTTTCACACTAAAAAACAGGCTGTTTCAAACATTTTACTTTGCAGGGAGTTATTGCTGGGACAGCCATATTTACTACATTAGCCAATCAGAATTGCCGACACAGCCATGTCATATTAGAAATAAAGTTAATTAAAAAATTAGCTTGACTTCTCTGTGAATACCAACCTTGAACCTGATCCAATTTTTGGATTAGCTTAGGCTCATTCTTCTGCTGATCTTTCCCTAATCCCCTCTGTGATTATGGCCCTTGGGGTTGAAAATTTTGTTTTTCAATTGATTTTATGATTTTAATTTATTTATAAACGGCACAGTGAACATCGTCTTTACTGAGCATTAAAAATGTTTTATGACCCATTCTTTCTAGGCTATTGCACAAGTATAGCCCTGTTCTGGTGATCTAAATTTGTTTACTACACAATGTCTCATAGGTGACCATTTATTAATGTCCCGAAGGTTCTTTAAGGTTATTACACAAGTTTTGCCTTGTTCTGCTGATCTAAATTCGCTTAACTACACACAGTCTCAGAGGTAACCGTTTATTAATGTCCCTAAGGTTCTCTAGCCTGCCAGTGAAGATAGGACCCAGTGACAGAGAATAGAGATTTTAAGTGGTCATCTAAGCAACTGTGTATCTGCCAGTATGTGGCATCAAAACTATGTCCTCCGCCCTCCATGTTCCATGGTGAATATGACACCAACTAGGTCAAATTGGCAGATTCATTGCTGGTCATTCGTCATGGTGTTCATGGATTTGCCACCATTTTGAGAAGTATTTTTAATCCTTGTAGTGCTGAAAATGGAAAGATTCTACTTTTCAGAAATTTCAGTGAAACTCAAGCTGGATCTATCCGTCTTTAGACCATTATTATTCAAAGTCAAACATTTTAATTTTGAATTTTTCCATAAGAACCCAATATGACAGTTGGAAGTGTTACTATAAAATCCTGCAGCCCTTATTATTCCGTTTCAGTTGGTATATATTTGTTGGTGTTACTTAAAAATGACCAAATATGGGATAAGTAAAATATATATATCGAGATTTAGTAGATGTCATCTGAGAGGCATGCAGGCTTCCAGGTTGTCAGCACTACAAGTCGAGTTAAAGTCTCAGAGTGTATCACATTGTATTTTAAAGTGTATGGCAGGCCTCAATCACACAACTCTAAAATCTGTGGTTGTGGGTTTGAATCCAACTCATAGTAACATGTGGCATTCGCTGGGGGACTGTTCTGATATTTATTATCTACCGTGTGCCATATTTGACCCGTATATAGGGATATACAGAGTGGAATATACAGTGTAACCTCTTTTATCCAACCCTCTTGAGGGAGCAACTGTTGGTTCAGAGAATAGAAGGGTCAGATAATAGAAGGAGTTGGAGAAGTGGGTTTAAGCTCGGATAATTGAAAATTGGATAATAGAAGGTCGGATGATAGAGGTTCTACTATATATTATTTATCCTTCTTGAGCCAGAATCCAGTGTATTCCGCATTCTGGTCTAAACAGTTTTAAAGTCTGACGTTTGCTTGTTTTTGTGGAAAAATATTAAAAGAAACTGTATATTCTTAAAATAGAAGTGATGTTTGTTGTACACACGATTGTGTGAAACAAGAAAAATGCACTAAACTGTTTCAAAAGTGACGGCTAAATGATACTTTCCAATTTTTGTAATAGACTGGAAATAGGAACAACAATCATATACAACGGTGCCTCCATACCATAGATAATTAGTGTCAATAACTTCTGGTTTTTCATTGATATCGGAAACTTATAATGTAACCTACAAATATGAAGATGTCTGGAACAGTGCTCACTGGAAAGGGAAGAATGTGCTCGGGAAGCTGCTTGAAGAAGTTCGTTCAGCTCTTTAACAAACTCTGTGATTTTCTATGTATGTGTACCTTTAATGGATACAGCCCAAAGTGCTGACCCACCAGGCTAAGGTGTACAAATATGTGCATTTAGATTTTCGTAATCTTTTATCTGTTTTCAATCAAATGTTCTGACTGGAAATCCCACCACCGACAGTCCCGAGGCCATGAGCCCGCCGATTTAAGGTTGCCTGGGTTTTCTGAGTGTCACTCCTCATTCACTTCCATAATATTGTGAACCAATATATACTTTTTCTGTGTGAATGTGAACCATACTACTTTGGACAGTTAGTGCTATCAGTGTAAAATATTTGCCTACCTGGCTAAAGTGGAAAGGATGTTGCATCCTTCATTAGCTGTGAGCAGTCATTTAACAAATTCGTTCAGTGTATATCACTTCCTGATCCTAATATATGGAAATCCCAGCACCGTCAGTCCGAGGCCATGAGCCCGCCGGATTAAGGTTGCATGGGTTATCTGAATGTCTCTCCTCAGTCATTATCTTGTTGTTGCAAACCAATTTGCTCTAATGCATGGATGAGAACCACTTACCACTTTGGACAGTAAGTGATATCATTCTAACGCCATTGCCTACCAATCTGAAGATGTCAGGATGTTATGTTCTTAAATTGTTCTAACCAGTCATTTAACATTTCATCAATAACGTTTACCTGATTGATTATATTATCTTATTGATTATGTATAATGAATTTAAGATATTTCTTGTGCTTTACCATATGTTACCGTAGCTTAGAGTCAAACAATTTAGTTCAATCAAGTCTCAGTCTAAATTATTACTGTTACTAATATCACTGTTCACTCAATCCACACCAGTTTGTGTCTCTTACCCTGTAATTTTTCTTGGGATTAAGTTCTTCACTCTCCTTATTGAACATTATTGAACATTATTGAACATTATCAGATATGACTGCTTTAATTTTTTCTTCTATGTTTAACTTACATTTTGCTTTTCATGTCATGTTTTATGGTTATCTATTACTTGTTTATATCTTTAATTTATACCTCATTGTATTTTGTAATGTTTCATCATTCACATTCATTTCATTCATCTGTGTGCACAGAACTCTAGGTGGTACAGAATTGACTCCATTAGATGTCGCTCGTCTAAATGGTTGTTATAGAATTATCTAACTGCACTGCATCTGATAAAGACTTCATTCATAGTGTTAATAATATAAAATTCAAAAGCTGTTTTTGTACTAATCTGGAAGCCCGGATTTGTTACATTGCTAATTACTATCTTTTTAGAGTCATTCTTCTGATAGCTTGGGACATTGAATCGAACCCTGGCCCATCAGCTAATGAGAATGTGAGCCACATCAATTTGACAAACATTTCAATTTGTCATTTAAATATAAGAAGTCTGAGAACAGAGGTTAATGGTATAAACGTAAAGCTAGAACTCATCAGACACGAGCTCTCTAAAAATTTTAACATAATTACAGTTAGTGAGACCTGGTTATCTGATAGTGATGATATTAATGATTATGTCATTGATGGCTTCCAAGCCCCATTTGTTTTGAATAGACCAAGTCATGCAGGAGGTGTACTGTGTTGGGTGAAAAATAACATTGCAGCAAAGCGTAGATTGGATTTGGAATTAAATGGCGTAGAGGCCTTATGGCTGGAAGTTAGATGTGGTTCTAACAAATTTCTATTATGTACAGTTTATCGGCCACCGAGTTATCTAGACTTCTATGATCACTTTCAAAATTCATTGGACAAGGCACAACAGAGTAACACTCCTTATCATGTCATAATTGGCGACTTAAATTCAGACCCCAATACTGACATGGGCTGCAAATTAAATACCTTTGCAAATGCTAATAGCCTCACTTTACACATACATCAGCCCACAAGAATAACTAGTAATAGTAGCACTGTCTTAGACCAGTGCTTATCCAATTGTTCAACATTTGTTCAAAATATTGGTGTTTTACCCCCATTAGCCAACAATGACCACTGTACCATTCACTTGAAATTATCATTTAAGGTAAAATCTGCCAAATGCTACAAGAGACTAGTGTGGGATTTTTCTAAAGCAAATGTAGATGGTTATGTATCATATCTAGAACACTTTAATTGGGACAACTGCTTCTTAAACACATCGGTTGATGACTCTTGTGATGAAATATCCAATGCTATTTTAAGTGCTGCAAAGGAATTTATCCCCAATAAGGTTGTTACTATTAGGCCGCATGATAAATCTTTCTATAATGGGCATCTTAGACAGATGAAGCGTAAACTAAACAGGCTACACGAGCGTGCAAAGCTTCATAACACAACTGACCTATGGTCTCAATTTAGGCATCATAGGAATGTTTACATACGTGAAGTTCAAAAGGCCAAAAAAGAATGTACTGACAAAAGATTTAGTGATATAAATGAGTATAATATATCGGCCAAGAGATTTTTTGGCTTTGCTAAGGAATGTTTTTCAAAGTCAAAAGATAATTCAATGCCCCCAATCATTACTGATGATGGTGACATTATAGTGAATGACTGTGATAAGGCATCACACTTCAACAATTTTTTTGCATCTTCATCAAGAATAAATGAATCATCTGGTAGCCTGCCTAGCAATGCTGACTGCAAAGTAAATAAACTTAATGAAATAGAAGTCCAAGATTTTGAAGTGTTTGACCAAATAAAGTTTCTTGACTGTAACAAATCTTATGGCCCAGATGGCATTTCACCTAAATTCATCAAGATGGCTGGTCAAACCATAGTTCGGCCTTTAACCAAACTGTTTAATATGTCACTTAGTCAGGGTATCTTTCCTTCTAATTGGAAAAAAGCAAATGTCTTGCCTTTGCACAAAAAACCGTCAAAGCAGTTAGCTGACAATTACCGTCCTGTGTCACTGCTCTGTATTATGGGCAAATTGTTTGAACGTATAGTATTCAAACACGTATATAATCATTTTTTAGATAATAATTTAATCAGTCAATGGCAATCAGGATTCATTCCTGGTTCTTCAACAGTCACACAACTGTTAGAACTATTTGAGCAGTTCTCAAGTGCTACTGATCAAAGTAAAGACACACGGATAGTTTTTCTAGATATCTCAAAGGCTTTTGACAAAGTTTGGCACAAGGGTCTTCTTTTCAAGCTTCAACGTTTTGGAATTCATGGGTGTCTACTGAAATGGTTTGCAAACTACTTGTCAAACCGTATGCAAAGAGTTGTCATAAATGGCCAGTTTTCTGATTGGAAAACCATTTTTGCTGGAGTCCCACAAGGTTCTGTGTTGGGTCCACTTCTATTTTTAGTTTATATAAATGATATAACGTCAGTTGTTAAGTATTGCAATGTACGCCTGTTTGCCGATGATACATGTCTGTTTGTATCTACTAAGGATCATATTGAAGCAGCATGGTATATCAATGAAGACTTAAAGCATATTGAGGAATGGGCAAGACAATGGATTGTAAAATTCAGTCCTACAAAAACAGAGTCTATGGTTCTCTCACTCAAAACTAAATCTGACAAAATGTACCCCAGATTACTACTTTCTAATACTCCAATAGCAAATGTGCAATGTCATAAACATATTGGCCTATGGATTTCAAATAATTTCAAGTGGGACTTTCATATAAAAAACTTAGTTGACAAATGTTCAATTCGTCTGGGAATTTTAAAATCTTTGAAGTTCAAACTAAATAGGAAAGCATTAGAAACAATTTTTACTTTGTACATCAGACCAATTTTAGAATATGCAGACATCATTTGGTCAGGGGCACCTCAACACCTTTTATCTAAATTAGATTATATTATAAATGAGGCCATGAGGATTGTAACTGGTGCACCTGCTAGATCAAGTGTCACTGAATTGTATAAGGAAACTGGATGGCTCCCATTAAATAAAAGAAGAGAAATGCATGTTTTAAAAATGATGTTTGGTATTGCAAACAACTTGTGTCCTGCTTATTTATCAAATATTGTTCCTTCAACTGTGAGAGAACTTCCTCCACAAGTAGATAAACTAAGGCAGAATATCAATTCCAGGATTAGCATTGGTGATATTCCTATTAGAAGAACACGCTTAAAGCTTTTTGATCATTTGTTTCCTGCAATTGGAACAAAGTTATGGAATGCTCTTCCATCTAGTCTGAAGTCTCTTAATACAATAAGCTCATTTAAAAAAGAACTGCAAAAATTATATTCCCCCATCAATTCATCCCATAAACTTCGGCAAGAATTGTATGGTCGTGGAAGTCGATATGAAAATGGAGTTCATTCTTGTCTCAGAATGAGATGTAGCAAACTAAAAGTGCATCTCAAAAATAATCTCCATGTTATTGATGATGAGTCATGTAGTTGTGGATACCCAACTGAAGATGTACAACACTTTTTATTCTCTTGTCCATTGTATGACGATATGCGCAACAATTTATTACATTCTGTCCAGGCAGTAACAACTGCTGAGGTAACTACCGATTTATTACTATTTGGCAGTGAAGAGTTAACCAAAAATCAAAACTTTATCATAATAGATGCAGTCCAGTTATTTCTTAAAGATACAAAACGTTTCTCATAGACTAGTACCACCACCCAATCATTTCTGTGCTCATTCATTCCAACCATTATCACGTTCCATTTGTAAATATATCATTCAGCAAAAGGACTTGATATAATTGTACTTTTACGATTGTTGTCCAATTGCAAATAAATATGTTTAAATAACCTACAAATATGTGTTATATATCATTGGAAAGGTCTTTAAACAGTGCTTCTGCTTGTTTGTGTTACATAAAAATCCCAATGGAAATCCAAGTTACATGTCAAAGTTTTTATACTGACTGGTGCTCCTGTATATATATCAGCCATTTTCACCTTGAAGTTCTCTGTTTAAATATGGATTTATTTAAATTACAAATCATACAAAATAGTAGATATTAAAAGTAAAACATCCCTAATTAGACATATACAGAGAACATATATCACTCATGAAGATTACCAATATAATACTATGCTAAGAATATAACATTGTTTATCGTCATTTGTGATATGTTTTTTCTGTATATGGTTGGGCAAGTTTTCGTATAATATCCTCAGTTGATGAAAGGGCAATAAACTCTAACTTTAATTGTAACACATCATGTGTTATACATGTAGTCATTTCTTGCATCTGCCTTTGGCGGTACCTCTTAAGTAATGAATCTAAAGGGATTTGAAATTTTTTCAATGTAAATGTTTAATAAAGCTGAAAATGTATAGCACAATTACTATTTAAAGATTTTGTTGTGGTATTTGGTGAATACTCAATTATTTGGTGTTGGCTTTGTACTTTAGTCTTCTTTAAGAATACCATGTCCTAGTGTTACTGTCTTTTACTGCTCATATGTACTGCGATAGATGTTTTATTATCATTATTATAAGCAGAGAAAGCTTGCACCCTGGAAACTTTAATGTGTACAAAGTTGAATTTCTAATGTTAAAGCTTAAACAAAGGCATGATAGCAAACTACAAATACAAGTGTTTTGCAGCAATATTTCTTTTTCAAAATGGTTCCATCTATCTTGGATATATGATTTTTACATGTTATTCATATGTACAAAATATTTGTTTGTATCCAATGATATCTTTCAAATACTGGACAGGTATTCTAAAACTTTTTCAGGACCCCAGTGAAATTAGACACAGCTCAGCTCAACTAAGTCAGAATTATTGACTCCCTGATTAACTTATACAGGAAACCATGTATTAGATGGACCAGTTTGAAACTCAAAGTCCAAAGTTAAAGGGGCCATTAAGAATGACTCATTTTGATTTCAAATGTGATGCTGAAGTAATTATCTTAACATACACATGGGAAATGTGACAAAATGAAATGAAAGAACCTTCAAGGGTTTAAAACTTTCTTAAATACACTTACTAATAGGCAACTGTCTTACAGAAAAATGTATATACTTAAGTCTATTTTTACTTTACACTTCTCCATTTAAGCCTGCCCAAACAGGTGCAGGAAAGTTTCTCACAGCGTGAGTGATTTTGAGCAATAATTTCTTTCAAGTGACTCAAACTGTATGTTGAGTAGGCATTTCGAGTTTGTTCAAATATGTACTCAGATAATATTTCTTTCAGTCACTAAAATTTCTTTTTTCTTCCATAAATTACTACTCATTTAAGCTCTCAAATTACTTATCCACCCTTTTGTCTCTTGGATATTTTTCCAGACGTGTACTAAACCAGCCCCCTTTTACAATGATGATGCAGCCAATGAGGAAAGAGCAAGAATTGATTACAGTATTAGAATCACTAAAGAAATGGCAGAAACTGGAACAGGTAAAAAAACTCCAGATACCAGAAACTTGTTAATGAATCCATTAAGGGAGATATTATATTTTTTTTTCAAGATATAGAGACCAGGCATTGGCTCAAATATACTCAAAAGTATTTCAAATTCTATTTTCAGTACTTTCAAGTAATTTTACCAAGATAAATATAATGTTCTGTTATTGCATTATTATAATATGTTGGTCTTAAATAACATGTTGAATGAAACAGGTCCATAACATATCTGGCATACTTAATTGGAAGTCCAGAGACAAATAACACTAGACTAGCAGTAAACTTCATATGGGTATTTTTAAGCAGACTATGCTTAAAAATCATAGTCTGTGTGAAAAAAAAACACAACATAAATCAGTCATTTGTGGTGGGGTAAAGTGTATTTGAAAAAGATTTTTTTTTCAATGCAAATACAATTAAGTATACAAAGAAAATCATTCATGGAAAGTTCTAAATCAGGTTAAATAATTTACATTATCTGACTACGGACAAGCTAGCTGTAAAATACAATCTTTTTATAACTTATCTTAAAGACAATAGTAATGTACGCTAGGCTAGTAACTACATTCTTATATACTGTTGTAGTTTTGTCTTTGCAGCACCCAGACCAGTACGGGTGTACGCTGATGGTATTTATGACATGTTCCACTCAGGTCACGCCCGACAGCTCATGCAGGCCAAAGCTTGCTTCCCCAAATCACAGGTGTATCTCATTGTGGGAGGTGAGGCAATAAAATTACCAAATGTCAAATTTTATAGCAATGATACACTGGTGCAAGTGTTTTTTTTTTTTTTTTTTTTTTTTTTTTGGGGGGGGGGGGGTTGCATGCAACCAACCCACCTATCGGATTGATGTGTCCGACGTCTTTCTGTTGTCCATCTGTCCGTCAACATTTTGGTTTCCGGACTCTAACTTGCACGTGCTTTTGCCAATCGATTTGAAAGTCAACAGGGTGATAGGGCACCACCTAAACAAGAATGTTTTCGAACTTTGTGCCATTTGGATAACCAAGATGGCTGCCTTGGCCGCCATCTTGAAATTCCATTTCTGGACTCTAATTCGAAGACTCTTGTGTCGATTGATTTGAAACTTAACAAGGTGGTAGGGCATCACTCAGGCTAGGTTGCTTTTGAAATTGTGAAATTGGGAAAAACAAGATGGCAGCCATGACCACAATCTTGAAATTCTGTTAACGGACCCTCAAAGACATGTCAGCCGATCGATTTGAAACTTAACAGGATGGTAGGGCACCACCTAGGCTAGGTTTCTTTCAAAGTTGGTGCCACTTTGAAAAACAAGATGGCTACCATGGCTGCTATCTTGAAATTCCGTTTCTGGACTCTATCTCAAAGAAGCTTGAGCTGATTGATTTGAAATTTAACAGGGTGCTAGGACACCACCTCGGCCAGGTTGCTTTTGAAGTTGGTGCCATTTGGTAAAGCAAAATGGCCGCCATCTTGAAATTTAGTTATCAGACTGTAACTTCAAGATGCTTCTGCTAATTGATTTCAAACTTGACAAAGTGGAAGGAAAGAACCCAGATTTATTTTGATATCTCCAGGACCAGTATCACTGCTGTTGTGTGGCATACATCCATCCTGTATACATGGCAAGTATTAGTATGTGTTGCCATCCCTGATATTGATTGTGCAACCCACCTATTGGGGTCTACAATCCCTGTTTCTTGTTTTCCAAAGTGTGATGACGGGTTGCTTTTGAAATGTGCTTAAGGTGACCTTAATTAAACAAAATGTTACCAAAATGGTTCTAGTATATGTTGAGAAAAATGTATTGTAATTAAGCGGCCCGTCAGGGACGCTTATTTGTTTTCACTGAAGTTCGACTGATCGCCGCCGCCGGATTATGGTCTCCCTTGAATAACTTCTTAGCCTTTCAGATTTTTCTTTCCTTCTTATCTTTCTTTAAAACTATAGGGGCGGGAAAAATTTTTGAGATACTTTGCGCAGACCTTAAGCTTTACTTAAGGTAACCTTAAGCATAACTCCAAAACATCTCGTCATCGCGTTTCGGAAAAAACCACACACATCTGTGCTATAAAATTTATCAGGTACATTCTAGACCAAATTTCCAAGGTCGGAAAGGATTTTCTCATCAATCGGACCATAGGTACCTGAATGGGAGGCGTTTTATTTTCGTAAATTTTTTTAAAATGGGTACTTGGTCTGTATCTCAAAAATGGTCAGGATTTCGGCGTTTTGTTGGAATAACTTATTCAGCTACTTTTTGATAATCTTTCACATGCCAAAGTTTTAGCCCTGTATCTGCAATTTTAAGGTCACCTTAATGTCAAAAAACGGGGTTTTAACCTTCCAGTTCACTTAGTTTTTCACTTTTTTCGACCACACTTGGCACATATATTAAGATTTGCCAAAGGAATATCCTGACTTTATGGTGACCGTAAACTCAACGTGTTAATGGACATATGGCCTGCTTAAAGTCATCAAATTGGAATAAAATGCTCTGGCTCCTTTCTTTTTCCATTTTTTTTTGTATCGAAATTATCACTGGTATTAAACTAGATAAAAATAATACTTATGGTCACCTTAAACTCTCAGTATGAATGGAGTTGTAGCCACCTTAAAGTGAAATAAGGGGGGTTTTAGCCTCCAAGTATCTTATTGTTCGACTGACCTCAGTTAAACTTTGCACACTTATAAAGGATGGCAAACCAAAGGGTTATCCTGACTTTAAGGTGACCTTAAACTGTTAATATAATTTTGGCCCCCCTAAAGTCATAACATTTGAATAAAGCCATCTGACTCCTTTCTTTTTCCATATCTAACATATATTGATATTGAAGGGACATTCTCATATTATGGTCACCTTAAAGTCGCAATGTGAATGAAGTTATGGTTACCTTACAGTGAAAATGGAAGTTTCAGCCTCCAGCTATCTTATTGTTCAACTGACCTGAGCTAAACTTTATGCACTTATAAAGGATGAGAAAAGGGACATTCTTATTTTATTGTCACCTTAAAGTCCCTATATGAATGAAGTTATGGCCATCTTGCAGCGAAATTATGGAGTTTTTAATCTCCAGCTATTGTATTGTTCAGCTGACCTCACTTTAATTGTGCACACTCATTAAAGATGAAAATAGGGACAAGTAACATACACAATGCAATAAAGTTCACAGTTTCTATTGCTTATGATGCATATGTTGACATCTTTTATGGGTGACTTCTTTTTCATCAGGGCCGCTTCATTTTTGTCAGCAAAAACATTCTTCTAGTTCTCATTCTTACACAAAAAGTTCTTCTTTAGGTCTTCTTGTTCACACTGAGTAAACATTTTTGATGTTTGCAAATGTTTGAAGGGAGACATTTGGTAAAGGTTAAAAAATGATGGGTACAAAACCCATGTATAATAGAAGGTTATCAAAACGTTTATCACTTTATGTATATCACTTATTAAATGTTTAATGGCAAATGTTTAAAAAATGTTACAAATGAACATTAAAATGTCTCAGAAATATTACTTTAACATTGCTTACAAATATGCAAACATTTAAATTGGTTTACACTGATGTAACATGCAAGTGTTTAAATTACTTAATACCAGTGAAGTATGTAAGCCTTTGAATTAGTTTATGCTGATGAATAAATTCTAAATTTTGAGCATGCAAGCATTTAGATTTCTTTGAATAAATTTGTCGTATTTCAGTGTGTAATGACGAGCTTACTCATAACATGAAAGGCATGACTGTGATGAATGAAAAAGAACGCTATGAGAGCGTGCGGCACTGTCGCTATGTGGACGAAGTCGTCAAAGATGCACCCTGGTCTACAGATGACGAGTACTTGGAGAAACTCAAGGTCAAGTTATAGTGTACAGGATGTTATTTAGAGATTCATGTTCGGTATTGATATCAAACTCATGTTATTACCTCTGTCAAGGAAAGAAAGTATGAACATCTTTACAATAGAAAAAGAAATGTTCTAGGTTGTCAATATGACTAAACCTTGCACAAACTGATGTGTCTTTGATATGCCTTAGAAATCATTTGTTGTTGCAAATAAAAATTCATTGAAGTATTTTGTATTGGAGAGAAATCAAATAAGAGTGTCTAGCATGATTACAAGTCAGTTTATATATGGATTTAAAGTCAGCTTTTTCTAAGATTGGATAGTACTCTATCCATTTGTTTCTTTGTTATTAGAAATGATATTGAAAATAAAACTTTATGATATCCTCAAATATATCAGCTCAGGTAATACCTGGATTTCCGGGATTCCCCGTTTGCTCATCAGGTTAAAGAGCTAGACATCTTTTTATTTTGTGCATAATCCAAAGACATTACTGATAACATTATTGTAATTTGAACGAGTGAATATATCAAACTATCACAACATATGATTGTAGTCTGTGTTTTAGTGCAAAAAAGTGCCCAGAAAGGTTATTTAACGTGTAAAAATTATCACAAACCTTCTGTGAAAAATTTCAGTTTTTTTTTTCATTCACTGTTTGAAGGAGACATACAGTGAAAATAAACTCAATTCTACTTTTAACTCTGTATCACAGGAAATAGATTTCCTCAGACTTGAATCCATCAGTGGCCATCATTAGCATGTAGTGGCATTGTACTTAAAGCCAGTCTAATGTTATTTGGTCTGTTCACCAGTGGCAGGCTAAAGAACCCCAGGCGCATTGATAAAGGCCATCCTTGATACTCTATGATTCAGTTAGGGGAATGTCAGTTACCAGAGGGCTTGGGGCTCTATTTGTGCAGTTAGGTTTGGTAACGTATTGCTTTAAGTGTAATGGTTACTACTGTATAAGTTGATATTTTCATTAGGCATTAATTTTAGCCAATGAGTTTGGACAGTGAAAATTAATTCCGAGTGAAATTTTAAATCTGTATACATTTCTTAAGTAGAAACTAACCATTTGTGAAAATAAATTCTAGTGAATTTCTTAAAAATAGATAATTTGTGATATTTTCTTCCAGCTGAAATTTCTGCTGGTTCAAATTAACGCCTGGTACCAAGCACACTGTTTACAATTTATAACACTGTTTTTTTGTATTTCAAAAGAACACCTGGTTCAATTTAACGCCTGGTCTGATGCCATTTGAAAATAATTAATGCCCGGGCCATATTTTGAAAAAAATACGGTATACAGTAGAATACAATTGTTTATATGTCTCTACAGATAGACTTTGTTGCTCATGATGACCTTCCGTATGGTGCAGGGGATGCAGACGACATTTACAAGTGGCTCAAAGACAAGGGAATGTAAGTTGAGCTTTGATGTTTTTGCACACTTTGTATCTGAAGGTGTCACTGATAGATTAAAATGGTTTAAATTTGCAGTAATTGGGAATATTAGTGATGGTGGCAGTTGTTTTTTACATTTCAAGTTTAGTTTAAGTTTAAATGACCACAAGCTTCCTGATTTCTGGTCCAAATATGTTCACCGTTTTGTTCAGTTTAATGAACTGTACTTAACCGTACTTACTTATGATGTATACCATCATATGTAATACATGTACTTGGTATGTGACCAGTTTAGTTTAGTTTCAATTTTAAACATTTGCATTTTGTTCAGGTTTGTGGCCACTCAGAGGACAGAAGGAATTTCCACCACAGATGTGATCGCCAGAATCATAAAAGACTATGACATGTACATCCGCAGAAACCTGGAGAGAGGCTACTCGCCTAGAGAGTTAAATGTCAGCTTCATGAGGGTAAGAAAGCTAACCAATCAGAGTACAGCTAAGTAGGACTATTATAGGGTACTCAAGTACTGCTTAAAGTGGAGTAATTGTTTAGTTGGAGTACTGATTCAAGAAAAGAGTATTGCTTGCTCTGGTAGTTCAGCAATACTTAAATCCATAATGACCTTGACTGTCAGATAGCAGTGTACAACAAAGCGTATTCAACAGTACCATGTCTGTTGGCTAGCAGTCAAGACTCCTGTGTAGTTGTTTTACTTTCCTTTGGCACTGTGTTATTAAAAATGTGTGAGGATAGATGATGAGTAACACTTGCGTGTGTTTTAGCAAATGAAACTGTCTGCTAACTCTTCTGTGTATACTCAAGTGTATTGGTTAGGCAATATAAGGCATTTATGGGGTAGAGTAAAAAATGTAAAATTCGCCACATATCTGAAATTCGCCACGTGAAAATACTAATAAAATAAATGAATTGTGGTGAGATTTGTTGAATGTATAGTAAATTAAGGCTTTTTGACCTGAAAAATACCAATTTTGAGACAAAAACATCATTTTCTTCATAAAATTAACTAAGGTTTTAGAGGTGGCGAATTTTAGATTCCTGGTGAATTTTAGATTTCTTACTCTACATGTCAACCTGGGCACACTATTTGGTACAGATCTGGGCAGTAAGTAAGTACAAGGCCTAGTCATCCTTCTATGACTACCGTATTTTTTCAAAATATGGCCCGGGCGTTAATTATTTTCAAATGGCATCAGACCAGGCGTTAAATTGAACCAGGCGTTCTTTTGAAATACAAAAAACAGTGTTATTAATTGTAAACAGTGTGCTTGGTACCAGGCGTTAATTTGAACCAGGCGTTTATTTGAACCTGGGCGTTATTTTGGAAATTTACGGTGTTTAGCAAAGATCTGGGCAGCGAATAATTGTGAGTTGGAAATCACAAATTGGACCTAGGATCTGAGAGACAGGAAACGAGTGTGTTACCCACTCTGCTGCAATGTTCTACAATGTTTACATGAAATCATCAAATATTGTATCAAAGTACAGCTTGTAATGCTTTCTTTTTATGTCAGCTGACTTGTCAGTCAGCTGACATTATGTCGTCACTCTGCGGCGTGGGCGTACGCGTTCGCGTACGCGTCCGCGTGAACAACTTCTCCTCCAAAACTACAAGGCCTAGAGACGTGCTGTTTTTTTTAAAAGATACCTTATCTATCGAGGATGAAAAATTGTTCAAGGCATGCAAATCTGTCTGTTTGTCTGTTTGCTAGAGACATTACAAGGGGGGTACCCCCACCAAAAGTGTGAAAATTTCAACACTTAATCACAATTTTCTCAGTGACTATTGCAGGGATTTCTCTCATATCTTGCATATATGTACTAGGCCACAGGTAGATTCTCTTGTGTGAGTATGAGACCTGGATCTGTCTTACTTTTTTTTTAATAAATTTTTTTAATAATTTTTAATGCATTAAAATTCATGAAATCATGCACAAAATCATTTATAACTTGAAAAGTGTTGCATGTAGAGCATTTTGTTAAAATATGTTATTCAGCTACTTTTTTCATAGCTACAATATGATGAGTAAGTTGGGTGCCTGTCTCAATAGCTAAGTGAGTAATAGCTACTTTTGGGCTTTTCAGTAACTTCCATCATGAGTAAAATCACTTGTAACTTAAAAACTATTGCATTTAGAGAATTTTGTATAAATATGTTATTCAGCTACTTTTGGGTCAGCTATAACATAGTAAAATTTTAGATCTGTAGCTCATGGCATAGCTGAGTAATAGCTACTTTTAGGTTATCACTGTTGAGTAAATCGCTTATAACTTCAAAACTATTGCATTTAGAGAATTTCGTATAAATATGTTATTCAACTACTTTTGGGTCAGCTATAACATAGTAAAATTTCAGACCTGTAGCTCATGGCATAGCTGAGTAATAGCTACTTTTAGGTTATCACTGTTGAGTAAATCGCTTATAACTTGGAAACTATTGCATTTGGAGTATTTTGTTTCAATATGTTATTCACCTATTTTGGGATCAGCTATAACATAGTGAAGTTTCAGATCTGTGGCTCATTGCATAGCTGAGTAATAGCTACTTTGAAGTTCTCACTATTGAGTAAATCACTTGTAACTTAAAACCTATTGCATTTAGAGAATTTCGTATAAATATGTTATTCAGCTACTTTTGGGCCAGCTATAACATAGTGAAATTTCAGATCTGTAGGTCATGGCATAGCTGAGTAATAGCTACTTTAAAGTTCTCACTATTGAGTAAATCAGTTGTAATTGGAAAACTATTGCATTTAGAGTATTTCGTATAAATATGTTATTCAGCTACTTTTGGGTCAGCTATAACATAGTAAAATTTCAGACCTGTAGCTCATGGCATAGCTGAGTAATAGCTACTTTTAGGTCATCACTATTGAGTAAATCAGTTGTAACTTGAAAACTATTGCATTTACAGTATTTTGCTTGAATATGTTGTTCACCTACTTTTGGGTCAGCTATAACATAGTAAAATTTCAGACCTGTAGCTCATTGCATAGCTGAGTAATAACTACTTTGAGGTTCTCACTATTGAGTAAATCAGTTGTAATTGCAAAACTATTGCATTTAGAGAATTTCGTATAAATATGTTATTCAGCTACTTTTGGGCCAGCTATAACATAGTGAAATTTCAGATCTGTAGGTCATGGCACAGCTGAGTAATAGCTACTTTGAAGTTCTCACTATTGAGTAAATCAGTTGTAATTGGAAAACTATTGCATTTACAGAATTTCGTATAAATATGTTATTCAGCTACTTTTGGGTCAGCTATAACATAGTAAAATTTCAGACCTGTAGCTCATGGCATAGCTGAGTAATAGCTACTTTTAGGTCATCACTATTGAGTAAATCAGTTGTAACTTGAAAACTATTGCATTTACAGTATTTTGCTTAAATATGTTGTTCACCTACTTTTGGGTCAGCTATAACATAGTAAAATTTCAGACCTGTAGCTCATTGCATAGCCGAGTAATAACTACTTTGAGGTTCTCACTATTGAGTAAATCAGTTGTAATTGCAAAACTATTGCATTTAGAGAATTTAGTATAAATATGTTATTCAGCTACTTTTGGGTCAGCTATAACATAGTAAAATTTCAGACCTGTAGCTCATGGCATAGCTGAGTAATAGCTACTTTTAGGTCATCACTATTGAGTAAATCAGTTGTAACTTGAAAGCTATTGCATGTACAGTATTTTGCTTAAATATGTTGTTCACCTACTTTTGGGTCAGCTATAACATAGTAAAATTTCAGACCTGTAGCTCATGCCATAGCTGAGTAATAGCTACTTTGAGGTTATCACTGTTGAGTAAATCGCTTATAACTTGGAAATTATTGCATTTAGAGTATTTTGTTTCAATATGTTATTCACCTATTTTGGGGTCAGCTATAACATAGTGAAGTTCCAGACCTGTGACTCATTGCATAGCTGAGTAATAGCTACTTTGAAGTTCTCACTGTTGAGTAAATCAGTTGTAATTGGAAAACTATTGCCTTTACAGAAATTTGTGCAAATATGTTATTCAGCTACTTTTGGGTCAGCTATAACATAGTGAAATTACAGACCTGTAGCTCATGGCACAACTGAGCAATAGCTATTCTCAGGCACTGACTGTTGAGTAAATCGGCTATAACTTGAAAAATATTGCATTTGGAGTATTTTGTTAAAATATATTGTTCACCTACGTTTGGGTTAGCTATAACATAGTGAAATTACAGACCTATAGCTCATGGCATAGCGGAGCAATAGCTATTTTCAGGTTCTCACTATTGAGTAAATCAGTTGTAACTTGAAAACTATTGCATTTACAGTATTTTGCTTAAATATGTTGTTCACCTACTTTTAGGTCAGCTATAACAGAGCAAAAATTCAGACCTGTAGCTCATTGCATAGCTGAGTAATAGTTACTTTAAAGTTCTCACTCTTGAGTAAATCAGTAGTAACTCGAAAACTATTACATTTAGAGTATTTTGTTAAATATGTTATTCACAGACGTTTTGGTCAGCTATAACATAGTGAAATTGCAGACCTCTATGTCATGGCATAGCTGAGCAATAGCTTCTTTCAGGTTCTCACTGTTGAGTAAATCATTATATCCAACCTGTAGGAAATCATGGGCTGGGAATCTGTTAAGATGGTCCGATTTGACCTTGGAACCCTCCTTCAAGGTCAAATGAGGATAGCCAAACATAAAAGTACTTATAACTCGCTTATTATTGGTCCTACAGGTTTGGAATGAAAACCAACCTATAGAAAATCATGAGCTGGGAATTTTTTGGTGTGGTCGGATTTCACCTTGGACCCCTCCTTCAAGGTTAAATGAGGATAGCCAAACTTAAAAGTGCTTATAACTCGCTTATTATTGGTCCTACAGGTTTGGAATGGAAAACCAACCTATAGAAAATCATGGGCTGGGAATCTTTTGGTGTGGTCAGATTCCACCTTAGACCCCTCCTTCCAGGTCAAACGAAGATAGCCAAACTTAAAGTGCTTATAACTCGCGTATTATTGGTCTTGGAGGTTTGGGATGGTAAACCAACATATAGGAAATCATGGGCTGGGATTCTTTTGGTGTGGTCAGATTTGACCTGGGACCCCTCCTTCAAGGTCAATTGAGGATAGCCAAACTTACAATTGCTTAGAACTCGCTTATTATTGGTCCTACAGGTTTGGGATAGTAAACAAGCTACAGGAAATCATGGGCTGGGAATTTTTTTGTGTGGTCGGATTTGACCTTGGACCCCTCCGTCAAGGTCAAACAAGGATAGTCAAACTTAAAAAGTGCCTATGACTCACTTATTATTGGTCCGAGAGGTTTGGGATGGTAAACCATCCTAAATTCTTTGGCTGGGAATCTTTTGGTATGGTCAGATTTGACCTTTGGACCCCTTCTTCATGGACGAACGAGGATATTGCATTTATAGTATTTCTTTAAATATTTTTAACCTACTTTTTACACTTAAACAATTACCTTGTTACTTTATTTCATAATACCATTTGCAGGGCACAACTTTTTTGTCCTTTTTTTCTGTCAGCTTCGGAATATCTTTCGAACATGCTGTTCAGTTACCATTTACTGTATTTCTGTACAGCCCTTTCCCTGATAATTATGCTTTCCTCTCATTATCACCATCACAAATCAAAAACATTCAGTCAGCTGACACAGTGCCCGTTCACGGGCACTCTCCTCTTGTTTTGTCAGCAATCACGATTGGCTACAGATTGATTTTTTTTTACTTCCTGTTATCTGTTATTGTCAATTTAAGGTCTGTGCTGATTTACTGAGCCACTGTTCTAATCATATTGTAGTATTTTATGATAACAGTTGGTCAGGCATGGGTAAGTGATTTGGAGGTCAAACTTTTACTTTATACAGTTTACACTTATGACACTTGAGTCTATTTTACACTGAAATACCTCAGAATGGAAACCTTTAAACTTGCACATTCATTCAGATAATACATTTATACATTGGCACCCCTTTCAGTCAAATTTCATTTTAAAGGGTAAGGTTTTTATTATGTCAGCTGACTTGTCAGTCAGCTGACATTATGTCGTCACTCTGCGGCGTGGGCGTACGCGTGAACAACTTCTTCTCCAAAACTACAAGGCCTAGAGACATGCTGTTTTTTTTAAAAGATACCTTATCTATCGAGGATGAAAATTGTTCAAGGCATGCAAATCTGTCTGTCCGTCTGTTTGCTAGAGACATTACAAGGGAGGTACCCCCACCAAAAGTGTGAAAATTTCAACACTTTATCACAATTTTCTCAGTGACTATTGCAGGGATTTCTCTCATATCTTGCATATATGTACTAGGCCAGAGATAGATTCTCTTGTGTGAGTATGAGACCTGGATCTGTCTTAGTTTTTTTTAATAAATTTTTTTAATAATTTTTAATGCATTAAAATTCATGAAATCATGCACTAAATCACTTATAACTTGAAAAGTGTTGCATTTAGAGCATTTTGTTAAAATATGTTATTCAGCTACTTTTTTCATAGCTACAACATGGTGAGTAACTTGGGTGTCTGTCTCAATAGCTAAGTGAGTAATAGCTACTTTTGGGCTTTTCAGTAACTACCATCTTGAGTAAAATCACTTGTAACTTGAAAACTATTGCATTTAGAGAATTTCGTATAAATATGTTATTCAGCTACTTTTGGGTCAGCTATAACATAGTCAAATTTCAGACCTGTAGCTCATGGCATAGCTGAGTAATAGCTACTTTTAGGTTATCACTGTTGAGTAAATCACTGATAACTTGAAAACTATTGCATTTGGAGTATTTTGTTTCAATATGTTATTCACCTATTTTGGGGTCAGCTATAACATAGTAAAATTTCAGATCTGTGACTCATGGCATAGCTGAGTAATAGCTACTTTGAGGTTATCACTGTTGAGTAAATCACTTATAACTTGAAAACTATTGCATTTACAGAAATTTGTGTAAATATGTTATTCAGCTACTTTTGGGTCAGCTATAACATAGTGAAATTACAGACCTGTAGCTCATGGCACAGCTGAGCAATAGCTATTTTCAGGTACTGTATGTTGAGTAAATCAATTGTGAGTTGAAAAATATTGCATTTGGAGTATTTTGTTAAAATATGTTGTTCACCTACTTTTGGGTCAGCTATAACATAGTGAAATTACAGACCTATAGCTCATGGCATAGCTGAGTAATAGCTACTTTTAGGTTATCACTTATAACTTGAAAACTATTGCATTGACAGAAATTTGTGTAAATACGTTATTCAGCTACTTTTGGGTCAGGTATAACATAGTAAAATTTCAGACCTGTAGCTCATGGCATAGCTGAGTAATAGCTACTTTGAGGTTATCACTGTTGAGTAAATCATTTATAACTTGAAAACTATTGCATTTACAGAAATTTGTGTAAGTATGTTATTCAGCTACTTTTGGGTCAGCTATAATATAGTGAAATTACAGACCTGTAGCTCATGGCACAACTGAGCAATAGCTATTTTCAGCTACTGACTGTTGAGTAAATCAATTGTAACTTGAAAAATATTGCATTTGGAGTACTTAAAGTAAACAGTGGAGTAAACAGACATATAGGAAATCATGGGCTGGGAATCTGTTGATGTGGTCCGATTTGACCTTGGACCTCTTCTTCAAGGTCAAACGAGGATAGCCAAACTTAAAAGTGCTTATAACTCGCTTATTATTGGTCTTAGAGGTTTGGGATGGTAAAACAACATATAGGAAATCATGGGCTGGGATTCTTTTGGTGTGGTCAGATTTGACCTTGGACCCCTCCTTCAAGGTCAGTTGAGGATAGCCAAACTTAAAATTGCTTATAACTCGCTTGTTATTGGTCCTACAGGTTTGGGATGGTAAACCAACCTACACGAAATCATGGGCTGGGAATCATTTGGTGTGGTCGGATTTGACCTTGGACCCCTCCTTCAAGGTCAAACAAAGATAGCAAAACTTAAAAGTGCCTATAAATCGCTTATTATTGGTTCTAGAGGTTTGGGATGGTAAACCATCCTATAGGAAATCATGGGCTGGGAATCTTTTGGTGTGGTTGGATTTGACCGTGGACCCGTTCTTCAAGGTTGTACGAGGATACTGCATTTGCAGTATTTCTTTAAATATGTTTTAACCTACTCTTTACACTTAAACAGTTACCTTGTTACTTACCTTCATAATACCATTTGCAGGGAACAACTTTTTTGTCCTTTTCTTCTGTCAGGTTCAGAATTTCTTTTGAACATGCTGTTCAATTACCATTTACTGTACTTCTGTACAGCACTTTCCCTGATAATTATGCTTTCCTCTCATTATTACCTTCACAAATCAAAAACACTCAGTCAGCTGACACAGTGCCCGTTCATGGCACTCTCCTCTTGTTCCAGAATAGTAATCCGATTAACTTCACTGTTATCATATTGATAGTTGATATCAGTATAAACATACTCGAGTGACTGCTGATACATTACTTGCCAACCATTCACAGTGATATTATCTTTAGACCCTTATATAACCAGCAGTGTTATAGCTTTGATGTGTAGAAGTGTTTATATGATACCTTCCATGTTTGTTTTGGGATGTCTAGTTTGCAACACATTTGACAGATGGATTTGATGCTCTAAATTGCTCTGCCCTGTTGATTTTGGAATTTTAAGTATAATTGAATATCAGGTCATTGGAGGAACTTATCCATGAAAACTCACCCTGTTATCTAGAATTCTGTGTTAAGTAGAAGTATTCCTTTTTAGATTCTATTTAGCAATGTAACATTTTACAATCTATATGCTTCAGTATAGTAGATGAATTGCTATGGGGTTGGACTTACTGGTTTGGGTGTTTATATTATGTGCACAATTTATCCATTGATAGAAAATCTAAAATTAAAGTTTTAGAACAGACCTTTCAAATGCATTCGTATGTAAATAGCAAGTTCTACACAATTTATACCTTGATAGAAATGATAGAGTAAGAAATCTAAAATTCCCCAGGAATCTAAAATTCGCCACCTCTAAAACCTTAGTTAATTTTATGAAGAAAATGATGTTTTTGTCTAAAAATTGGTATTTTTCAGTTCAAAAAGCCTTAATTTACTATATATTCAACAAATCTCACCACAATTCATTTATTTTATTAGTATTTTCACATGTGGCGAATTTCAGATATGTGGCGAATTTTAGATTTCTTACTCTAAATAAAATTCAGCAAAGTATAGGTGTTCCAAACATAAGAGAATCCGGAATCATCTTTCATAACAGATAGTTAAACTGTTTTGTCAGTAAATTGCACCATTAAAATTGTGTTAAGGTTTAATAGCACTTTAACTGTCATATAGTGACTGTACACAAGAATATGTAGCAACATACATTGTTAATATTGTCATTGTTAATATTTGTTATCTGTTACACCAAAAAAAATTACTAGCGAGAGAGAACAAATTTAGTGTTTTGAGGTTGTTGTTTAACTTACATGAAAAATCTTATACCCGGGCTAATTGTTGTTTTAATGTCCCACTTTTGAAGAAAAATATTAACTTAAAGGCTCCGGCATTTATTACTGAAATTATTGTGTTAAAAAAGATGGTTGTGCTCAGTGGCTTGAGTAGGTTATCCTCCGTAAATTTCCCAGTTTTTACAGAGTATTAAGCGTCCCGCAAGGGATGCTTGCTTGTGTATGGGAGACCTTCAGGCTCCGCCGGCTCCGCATTTTGTTTTCCTTATAACTCTGTAACTGTTAGACGGATTCTTTTCAAATTTGGCAGGTTTATGCAGTAGCCTTGGGGAATTTTTTGAATATGCTGCAGTGACATTTCAACCAATCAGAGAGGTCACATGACCAAAAATGTCGTTTTTCGATGGGGAAGCTTGTCCGGATGATAACTTGAAAGGGATTTTATCAATTCACCTGAAACTTGGCAAATACATTCATTCTATTAAAATCTGGAAATCATTAGATTTTGGCATTGAGTAATTAATGATTAATTAATCATTATGAATTTTCCAAATAAGGAAAACACAAAAATGCTTATAACTCGAAAACCGTGCTAGATAGAGCGATTTCGACAAAATTTTTGACCCACAGGGTATCTCTGCAGAGTAGCTATCCCAATTTTGAAAAAATTTTTGTCTCGCCAAAAATGGCGGCCATTTTGAATTTTCGAATTTTTCGCAAAAATTGCAAAACATAAAAATGCTTATATCTCGAAAACTGTGCTACATGGCGAATTATCTCTTAAAAGTATTGCAGATAGCCAATTTTTATCAAATAATTCATTCACCTACTTTTGGAAGAGCTTTCACATGGTGAAGTTTCAGACCCATAGCTAATTACTCACCTACTCAAAATGAGTAAATGCGAATTATCTCTAAAAGTATTGCAGATAGCCAATTTTTCTCAAATAACTCATTCATCTACTTTTGGGAGAGCTTTCACTTGGTGAAGTTTCAGACCTGTAGCTAATTACTCACCTACTCAAAATGAGTAAATGCTAATTATCTGTAAAAGTGTTGCGGATACCCAATTTTTATCAAATAACTAATTCATCTACTTTTGGGAGAGCTTTCACATGGTGAAGTTTCAGACCCGTTGGTAATAACTCACCTACTCAAAATGAGTAAATGCTAATTATCTCTAAAAGTATTGCAGATAGCCAATTTTTCTCAAATAACTCATTCATCTACTTTTGGGAGAGCTTTCACTTGGTGAAGTTTCAGACCCGTAGCTAATTATTCACCTACTCAAAATGAGTAAATGCTAATTACCTCTAAAAGTATTGCGGATACCCAATTTTTATCAAATAACTTATTCATCTACTTTTGGGAGAGCTTTCACATGGTGAAGTTCCAGACCCGTAGGTAATTACTCACCTACTCAAAATGAGTAAATGTGAATTATCTCTAGAAGTATTGCAGATAGCCAATTTCTCTCAAATAACTCATTCATCTACTTTTGGGAGAGCTTTCACATGGTGAAGTTTCAGACCCGTAGATATTTACTCACCTACTCAAAATGAGTAAATGCGAATTATCTCATAAAAGTATTGCAGATAGCCAATTTTTATCAAATAAATGATTCACCTACTTTTGCAAGAGCTTTCACATGGTGAAGTTTCAGACCCATAGCTAATTACTCACCTACTCAAAATGAGTAAATGCGAATTATCTCTAAAAGTATTGCAGATAGCCAATTTTTCTCAAATAACTCATTCATCTACTTTTGCAAGAGCTTTCACATGGTGAAGTTTCAGACCCATAGCTAATTACTCACCTACTCAAAATGAGTAAATGCTAATTATCTCTAGAAGTATTGCAGATAGCCAATTTTTCTCAAATAACTCATTCATCTACTTTTGGGAGAGCTTTCACATGGTGAAGTTTCAGATCCATAGCTAATTACTCACCTACTCAAAATGAGTAAATGCGAATTACCTCTAAAAGTATAGCAGATAGCCAATTTTTCTCAAATAACTCATTCACCTACTTTTGGGAGAGCTTTCACTCGGTGAAGTTTCAGACCCGTAGCTAATTATTCACCTACTCAAAATGAATAAATGCTAATTATCTCTAAAACTATTGCGGATACCCAATTTTTATCAAATAACTCATTCATCTACTTTTGGAAGAGCTTTCACATGGTGAAGTTTCAGACCCGTAGATAATTACTCACCTACTCAAAATGAGTAAATGCTAATTATCTCTAAAAGTATTGCAGATAGCCAATTTTTCTCAAATAACTCATTCACCTACTTTTGGAAGAGCTTTCACATGGTGAAGTTTCAGACCCATAGCTAATTACTCACCTACTCAAAATGAGTAAATGCGAATTATCTCTAAAAGTATTGCGGATACCCAATTTTTATCAAATAACTCATTCATCTACTTTTGGGAGTAAATGCGAATTATCTCTTAAAAGTATTGCAGATAGCCAATTTTTCTCAAATAACTCATTCACCTACGTTTGGAAGAGCTTTCACACACGAAAATGAAAAATTGTGAATATCTCGGAGAAGCTATTTCTTCTCCTTTAATGCTCGGCGGGAGATACACACCGCGGCAGTGGTCTTGTTTTCAAAAATTTTTGTCTCACCAAAAATGGTGGCGATTTTGAATTTTTGGAAGTTTTTGCAAAACACAAAAATGCTTATATCTCGAAAACTGTGCTAGATGGAGCGAATTCAACAAAATTTTTGACCTGCTGGATATCTCTGCAGAGTACCCATGCCAATTTTCAAAATATTTTTGTCTCGCCAAATATAGCGGCCATTTTGAATTTTTTGCAAAAATTGCAAAACACAAAAATGCTTATATCTTGAAAACCGTGCTAGATAGAGCAGACTGCGCTGACTTTGGTTGCCACAACAGTATAAGGCTAGAAACGGAACATTTTCTTAATACTTTAGCACTCACCTTTATATCCTTTTCGGGACACTTTGTTTTTGCTATGCAAAAACATTATCTTTTTTTTTTGCGAGCAATCCTCTAGTTGATTTTATTTTACAGGAAAAGAGGATAAGATTTCAGGACAAGATTGGCACAATTAAGAATGCAATAGAAGACAAACGGTCAGAGTTTCTAGAGAAAGGTTTGTATTCGAAGAAAAAAATTCAGAAACTATGACTCCAATAATTTTTTAGAATCTTTTTCTAGAAGTTCCTTTAAAGTTTAACTTTTCACTAGGCATTAATTTTAGCTATTTTATTTAATAAGCTTGCATAATGGAAATTAATTCCTAGTGAATCTTCAAATCTGTATTACTATTTCAAGTGGAAACCAGCTATTAGTTAAAAGGAAATCTCGTGAATTTCTTAAAAATGATGAATTGGTGAAATTTTCTTTTTGGTCAAATTTCTGCAAATAAAGTAAGTGTCAGATGCATAGCAACAATAGCGATAAAGGCTTCTGAGTTTTTAAAACACTGTGTATTGTTTTATATTGAAAGATTGACATCTCCATTGCATATACTACAGGCAGGTTTATTGTATCCACCGGATAGCATCCGGTGGATACTATGGATTTGACTTCGTTACGCCTACACCGCCGCCGCCGCCGCAGTGTGTAGAGAGATTTCACCGTTACCGCTCTAACGAAAAAAATATTATAGCTAGCCTTCTCAAATTTGCAGGATATATTCATAGCCATAAAATCTTGCCTGGGAATATTTTTCGCCTCATTTTGAAAAACAAGATGGCCGCCACGGGCGTTTTTCAACTTTAAACAAGGACTTTTGGTGGCCCTCTAGAGCAAAGGGTATTATAGATAGAGATCTCAAATTCGCAGGATATGTTCCTCATTATAAAATCTTGACTGGGAATATTTTTGGCCTCATTTTGAAAAACAAGATGGCCGCTACAGTCGTTTCTTTGCAGTCATGAAAAGTGCTTATATCTCCCTTATTATTGGTCCTAGAGGTTTGGGATGGTAAACCAACCTATAGGAAATCATGGCCTGGGAATCTTTTGGTGTGGTCGGATTTGACCTTGGACCCCTCCTTCAAGGTCAAACGAGGATAGCCAAACTTAAAAGTGCTTATAACTCGCTTATTATTGGTCCTAGAGGTTTGGGATGGTAAACCAACCTATACGAAATCATGGGCTGGGAATCTTTTGGTGTGGTCGGATTTGACCTTGGACCCCTCCTTCAAGGTCAAACGAGCATAGCCAAACTTAAAAGTGCTTATAACTCGCTTATTATTGGTCCTAGAGGTTTGGGATGGTAAACCAACCTATAGGAAATCATGGCCTGGGAATATTTTCGTGTGGTCGGATTTGACCTTGGACCCCTCCTTCAAGGTCAAACGAGCATAGCCAAACTTAAAAGTGCTTATAACTCGCTTATTATTGGTCGTAGAGGTTTAGGATGGTAAACCAACCTATAGGAAATCATGGGCTGGGAATCTTTTGGTGTGGTCGGATTTGACCTTGGACCCCTCCTTCAAGGTCAAACGAGGATAGCCAAACTTAAAAGTGCTTACAACTCGCTTATTATTGGTCCTAGAGGTTTGGGATGGTAAACCAACCTATAGGAAATCATGGGCCGGGAATCTTTTGGTGTGGTCAGATTTGACCTTGGACCCCTCCTTCAAGGTCAAACGAGGATAGCCAAACATAAAAGTGCTTATAACTCGCTTATTATTGGTCCTAGAGGTTTGGGATGGTAAACTAACCTATAGGAAATCATGGGCTGGGAATCTTTTGGTGTGGTCGGATTTGACCTTGGAGCCCTCCTTCAAGGTCAAACGGGGATAGCCAAACTTAAAAGTGCTTATAACTCGCTTATTATTGGTCCTAGAGGTTTGGGATGGTAAACTAACCTATAGGAAATCATGGGCTGGGAATCTTTTGGTGTGGTCGGATTTGACCTTGGAGCCCTCCTTCAAGGTCAAACGGGGATAGCCAAACTTAAAAGTGCTTATAACTCGCTTATTATTGGTCCTAGAGGTTTAGGATGGTAAACCAACCTATAGGAAATCATGGGCTGGGAGTCTTTTGGTGTGGTCGGATTTGACCTTGGACGCCTCCTTCAAGGTCAAACGAGCATAGCCAAACTTAAAAGTGCTTATAACTCGCTTATTATCGGTCCTAGAGGTTTAGGATGGTAAACCAACCTATACGAAATCATGAGCTGGGAATCTTTTGGTGCGGTCGGATTTGACCTTGGACCCCTCCTTCAAGGTCAAACGAGGATAGTACACAAAATCATGTGCTGGGAATCTATTGCTGTGGTCGGATTTGACCTTGGACCCTCCATCAAGGTCAAACGAGGATAGCCAAACTTAAAAGTGCTTATAGCTCGCTTATTATTGGTCCCAGAGCTTTGGAATGGTAAACCAAAATCTAGGAAATCATGGGCTGGGAATCTTTTGGTGTGATCGGATTTGACCTTTGGCCCCTCTTTCAAGGTCAAATGAGGATTGCCAAAATTAGTGTTTATATCTTGCTTATTCGTATTCCTAGAGGTTTGCAGTGTCACACCAACCTATAGGAAATCATGGGCTAAGAATCTTTTGATATGGTCAGATTTCACCTTGGGCTTCTCCTTCAAGGTTAAGCGATGTTAGAATGGTTTTGGTGAGTTTTCTTCTGGTGGATACAATTTGCATCGGTTCTCCGATGCGATAGGTCTAGTTTTAAATATGCATCTGACTTTTATGGCCGACACTAGAAAACTTATCTTCTGTGCTGTCCTTTTTTCAGTGAAATGGAGTTAATCTTGCTCCATATATTTGGTCTCGATCACCAGTACTGGTTCATAGCAAGGGTTTTCCATTAAATCTTACCCTTTAATCTAGATAGCATTTTTCTACTTCCTTGAGATTTGAATAAATAATAGTCATCCATGCTTATTTCCCTAAGAATAATCTCTAGATTTATCTGGCCAAAACACACATTGGTTTGTTATTAGACTTTTTCCAAAGGGAAATAAATGTTTCAATTTTTCATTTATGTGCAATTATATTTTTTTTCCAGGCAATGAGATGCTCCATAAATGGGAGGAAAAGTCACGTGACTTTATTGGAAACTTCCTGGAGATGTTTGGAAGAGACGGAAGAATTGTAAGTACACCCAATTTTTATAAAAGAGAGAAAAAATAATGACAATTCCCACAGTATGTGGAATTGGTTACTGAGGGGGTCCCTTTAAAAATAAGATAACAGAATCAAAATTTGTAACATTTTTTTTTCAGGTGAGACAACAGGCCTAATGTAATCTGTAAAATCATAAATCTGTGCAGAATTTCCCACAAGTCAGTGCAGTAGCAGGGGACTAATCTTTACTGACAAATTTAACACACTATGGCAAATTTCAGTAAAATTTCCAACAGTACATTGTAAATATTTTGTATAGCCAGCTGACAAGGACTACTATAATTGTATTTTCTAACTTTTTTATAATTGACAAGAAAGCACTCATAGAGCGCAGATCTCCAACAAATAGTGGTTCCAAATAGTTAGGATTTTGGGGGGATCTAGAATATGATCCAGATCTTTCCCAAAACTTAATCACTTCCTTCTTTGGTCATGGCCCCACCCAAAAATAGAATTTCAGGAAATCCGTTCATAACATTTAGAGTTATTGTGAAGGCAGACATACAAACAGACAAATAAATAAATGAACCCAAAACATAACCCTTCTGGTCGAAGTCATAAAAAATTGTATTCATCACAAGATATTATAATGCTAATATCCAAAGTGGTATTCATTGACATTGAAATATCAAATTTGAGTTCAAGGTGGGATATTACTAGCCTTGCTTGTGGATAAAAAAATTGTACAATGTCTTTTTCAAACATGTACACAGATATTTAGTGTTCATAAACCACTCATGCATGTTAAGATAGATGTCTTTGTAGTTTGCTGATATAAAAAAACCAGTGTATTTATTAGAACATTATATCCACTGAAACTTCATTAACTAAACTAAAAGTTTCCCTAATTACAAATAAACCTGAGCCTGTAGCAGGGCTAGGATATTAGATATCTTGCATCAGCTAATGTCAGATAACACCAGGCCTTCAGTGCATCTCACATGTTGCCATGGGCTGCATTCAAATCCACAACCACAAAATGCCAAGCCGTTAAGCGTGATCTGTTAGTACATGCATATACGTTTTCCACTTTGTAGAATCAGTGGATCAATGAAGGTCGTGAAAAGGTCGCCCGTGCCATTTCGCCCACCCGTCTTACTGGGATGGAGGACGATTCTGCTCAGACGTCCCAATACAGCCCACCAGTCAAACGCAGCCGGCTCTCTCTGACCGAGGTTGACACACTGACTGATGACGAGGATTAGGATCAGCAAAAGAATTCAATTTCATTGCCAAATGAAGAATGTAATTTTATTACTAAGCAACAGATTTAAATTTTATTGCCAAGTGACAGGATTCAGTTTTATGCCACACAAGAGAAACAAAACTTTTTTTGTTAAGCTACTGATTTTAATTTATTACCAGGCAACACAATTAAGTTTTAATGCTGGGCGATAGAGTTTAGTTTTTTGTTGCCATGCGGTAGAATTCAATGTTATTGCTGAGCAATTGTAGATTATAGCTTCATTTAGTAAGGTGCAGGTGTTGTACAGGGAACACAGAAGTGTCAAACTGCAAGGTATTTTTATACAGGTTTTAGGTATTTAATTTAATTGCTGAACAGTTGTTGATTATTTTAGTTGGTCCCCATGCAGTATACTTTCTAATTGTTGCATTTTTTTCATTTAAATAAAACCTGTTGTCTTGAATTCTCTGTTAAGTCATAGGTTTTCGGATCCTGTGAAATGTAACTTAACAGTTTTATGTTATAGCGAGATTAACGTTGGTGGATCCAGCTTTAAATAACAGGTTGGTCATGTGTCTGCATCATGTCCAATCCAGTGCAGGAAGTTTAACTTTTAAATCTGTGTCTGTTGCCTTATGTTCACTGTTGAACCCCTAACATTTTTCAAAGGGTGGAGGGTTCAAACATCTTGAACCTCCCCGTCGGCACCCCCCCCCTCCTGGATGTGCTGGTGGTTAAGGTTTTGAATACCCCGTTCTTTGAAGACATTGACAACACCTGATGAATTTCCCTCTCTTGCTCTCTAATAGTTAAAAGGACACATGTCCTTTTGCCTTTTTCCCATACATATGTCCTTCTTGCAGCAGACTTTCAGGAATTGTGGCACAGAGTGAGGACTATTTTATCCTGTTCACACTACAATCTGGGTTGACAAGGATTGAGGGTTGAAGCAGATTGATGCAGATTCATCTCAATCTGAGTACAGTAAAACCTCCAAATTTAGATGAATTCATTAAAATTGTTTAGATGAAATTGTTCTGTTTTGTTTTCAATATGGATAAAAATGATAAAATTTAAAACTTTACAAGATCCCAACATGATGTTATATATCATACAGTTAAATAGCTTGTTAACTTTTTTATAATTAACTAAACAGAAGTGTTATATTATTAAGACAGTGTCAGTTTTTCAACAACAGAGCGATTGCAATCTTTTGAAATATTTCTGCTTATTCAATTATCTTACCACAATTACAAATATTCATATATTTTATGTCAAATTGCAATCATACAAATCCCACACCAATCACTTCTGCTGGCATTTGTGTCAATTATCTACCCTGTTTCCAAAGAATTAAGAAATATATAAGTTAAGCAATTGCTTCAAGGCAGTAAGTCAACTGGTTACAGTAACAATACAATACCCTTGTCAACTCGGATTGAGAGGGTTCACACTACAAATGGGGTTGAACCAATCTGCCTCAATCTGCTTCAGTCCACCTCTTGAGTGGGGTTGAGATTTATCCTTGTCAACCCGGATTGTGAGTGTTCAGACTAGTCTCCAATCTGGTTCAATCTGTGTCAGCCCGAGTTCATAACATAGTGTGAACACCCAGATAGAGGCAACATACTAGTAGCAAAAGTGATTTTTTTTTTGGTTGGGGGGGGGGGGGGGGGATTACATAATGTACATCTTATGTATGGGTGAAAAACAGCAGATGTGTTAGATCAGTATATGTGGAAAATTTTACATGATGTAGAATTTTGTATAGCTAGCTAGATATATTTCACACAAGGCAGACATATCATACATGTGTGCATCATGAACAGAGAGCAGTTATTGTTCGAGGTGTGTATTGTTAGGTGATGACTTTGACCTTATTTTAAGGAATTTACTTTCAGTATCCAGTAAAACCTCTATTATCCGACCCTGTATTATATATTATCCAAATTTTCAGTTATCTGACCTCAAACCCACTCTCCTAACTCCATTTAAACTTGTTACTTATGCCCTTCTATTATCTGTCCTTTCTATTATCCGACCTAATTGTTACTTTTCACCCTCCTCAGGGTCTGATAGTAGAGGTTCTACTGTATATTGAAGCCAATTGCCTCAGACAGAAGTGAAATTGTTGAAGCTTAATAATTATGTTGTTAAATTAACTGCTCTGGTATAGTATTGTTTTTTTTATATCCGTCTATAAGTGGAATTAGTTTTCAGGTCAAACATTAAAATATTCTGTATTTATGTATAACTTGAAGTTGGCTGTAACTGGAACAAACTCCAAGGTTCTAGTACATTGTTGCAGAAATGTTGTGAAGCTAGTCAATAAAGTGAGGTTTATTGCCATAAATTTGTGCAGTATATGTAGTTAAAATTGCTTGTAACCCCATCACAACCTGTGTACTGGATCTTGTCTCGTCGGATTTCCTCCTGTCAGGTGGCCTGTATGTGCTGGATCTAGTTTAATATTGTATCAAACAGTAGTAGGCAACAATATTGTTTGATTGCTTTGGTTTTAACATTGATTAGAACACATTGTATAAGCCATATAACTAGGGATAGTTGAGAGATGGAGGAAAGCAGTGCATACTAGTTGGTCAAAGGTCAAGGTGGGGGTGTTACGTCCCGTTCAACTGCCAGGGTTATATTGGGACAGGTCCTCAGTTTTGTCACTTGTGGGACTTGAACAACACAGAGGTGACACACTGTGATTAGATACCAAACTTGCTCACCTCTAGGCCACTGAGGACTTCTACTAGTTGGTCAAGATTGTGCACTGAAAACTATTTGACACCCGCAAGCAAATACTTTTAGAAACTTTAATCCTTGAGGTTGTGGAGCTCCTCAATGGCCCAGTGGGTTAGTAGGTTTGGCATTTAATCATAGGCTGTCACCTCTGTGTGGGTTTGACTTCCACATTATTAGCAATGCTGAAGGTCCTGTCTCAATATGACCCTGGCTGTTGAACGGGATGTCAAACCCCAACTTTGATGTTTGACCTTGAGGTTGTGTCTATAATCAAACACAGGACCCAAGAGGTGGGAGATAGGAAAGTGTGTTACCCACTATTTTACTGTATGGTTTCAAATAATATCTGGAAACTCTGAAAAATGTGATGTATTAACATTCGGTTACTAGGTGTAACTTTACCTTGGCTGAAAAATGGATGCAGGTGGAGTTTTGATATTCATCATGATTGTATATAGCATGATGGATGGTAAACATTAATATTCCTCAATGTTCGATAGGTTTCTTTCTGAATGTTTTGTACTTTGTTGTTACATCTTTGTCTTTCATATGCCCATGTATGGATCCGGTTTTATGTCTTGAATGAAAGAGGTATGTGTTTTTACAAGTGAAAATACAATGAGTGCAATAAATATTAAGGAATTTTTGGTTCGATTTGATTGGGTAGTTTGAATTTAATTTTCAAAATGGTTGATGCTGTTTTGTGTTTTTCCACTCCGAAGTTTTGTTTTATTTTTCTGAGCTTTTAATAGGGACAAACTGAAATAAAAGATGCTTGTACAGGCAATGAAATTAGTGAAAAATACCTGTAATTTTTGAGATTACATTTGCAGGTGCCATTAGTGTATATGATCAGACATATGTTATACAGCAATATAACATGAGGCTAATTTTGTAATATATATGTGTGACACATTATGTTAAACCTCATATTTAGTATAATTGCACATGATATTTTCATTCATCAAGACTTTTGAAAATGTTGACAATTTGACAAAAGGACATTTAATATGATATTGATATCCATGTATATCTAATGAGAATCTAGTCTGGTTTTGTACGTGGATTCCACAAGCATATTAGCAATGCAATATTTGTGTGTATATGTTAGGCTTATGCTCTATATCCATCAGATCCAATGTCATAAGGTTGAAATGTAGCCACAAGATGTAACATAAATCATCAATAGGATCCTACAGGCATTCAGATATTCTGCAAAAATTCCAACCTAGAGGTGTCCCCTAAAATCTCCTTTAAAGGTAAAATTTGCCAGTTAACCGATAAGACCCAAGATTCTCAGATCTTAAGTTAAGAAAATTCACAATTTTTTAGTAGTTGTATCCCCGGACGAAAGTCGGGGATACTTAGGATTCAGTACGGTCACGCCGCCGCCACCACAGAGATTTCCTTTCGGATGCGATAACTTCAAAAATATTTTAGTTAGACCTTTCAAATTTGGTATGTGCGTATATATGGGCAATGCCATGAACGCTATTGTTTTGTGACCTTGACCTTCAATTTCAAGGTAAGAAAGTTAGATCATCCTATGACTGGTATATATAATACATTATAATTATATGTCCTCTGTAAGCATGGAGAAATTTGACCTTGAAGCTCTTGATTGAAGGTCATCCACAGACTGCCAAAGTACCTCACCGAGGCCATTTTTGGCCTTTTTGGAGATATTTTCACACTTAATGCTGACTATAATGCATGGAAACTATTGAAAATGGGTTTGGAGGTTGAGTACATGATGGAGTACCAGGATCCAGGCTTACTGGTTACAGAGGATTGTTGGTTACAGAGAAAATCTGCTGATTCCACAGTTATGGACAGGAAGAAGGCAGTTGTTTCATATAAGCCTACCCCTGCTGAGACGTAGTCTAATTCGCCCAGTTCTTTCCAGCTCCTGTGAGTTTTCGCAGAACTCCTGAGCCACCAGGAACCAGTTACAGAGCATTGCTTCACCTATAACCGGTTAGGCCCTGGTACTGGGCAGGTCCACAAGACTGGCTAACAGACCAGCAGAAGCCTTTTAAGGATCCAAGTGGCTGTCTTAGACCAACCAGTTACTGCCCGAGGAAATTGGTTACAGAGAAATTCTTATGCCAGTCATTGGTCCCGGTGAGATGACTGTCTCAACCTACCAGACCAGTCAGCCGGCCTACTGTCAGGTCCTCCTAGCTGGTCGAAAGTGACTATAGATAAGACTTTTCCAACAAGATTTGTCCAACTACCAGCCTTATCTTATCAGACCCCACACCAGCCAGATACTGGTCCCTCTAGATTATAACCCATTTCCCGGTTTTCACAACTCAAGCAATGGTAAATTTATCTGTTTATGAGATGCCAAACCGGATTGCACTGGTCAGCCTACTGCCAGCAAGAAGTCTGCTGTATCAGTTACTGTGGAGGTTCATCAAGTTTTTGTTACAGGTTCCAGTGATCCACCCTCCTAGACTGGCCACCCAGCTTGCCTTTTACCCAGCCTGTGACCAGTGTAAGCTGACACTAGAGGCCTGAGTTTGCAAATCAGCCTTCCCCTCAAGATTATAACCCATTTGCCGGTTTCCACAGTGGGGTTGTGTGGAAATGAGCTAAGGTCGCAGATCCCGTTTGGATGGTTTCTTGAGAGGGAATATCAGGAACCACATTAACCTCGCTTCAGCCAGAGGAGTGGATAATCTCAAAGGTGCCTACTCCCTCACCCCATTCAACCAACAAGGAAGTACCAGAGTTTTCTCATCCAGGGCCTTCCCTGCCAATTCAAACACTCCCGTTTGGTCTATTTTCACAGTACACAGGGGGTGTTCTCTCGGTGGTGGTGAAGGAGGTCTAACTATGGCATTACTAAGTACCACAATCCACCAGTACGACTGGTCGGTCAATGCCAGTGCCCACCAAACCTAACATACATAATCTCTAGTAGCTCTGTGTCAGGAGTAAGTTTTAATGGTTAACATGAAAAATTAGAACTGGACCTCTAGCAAGTCTTTGACCTGGTAGTTTATTGGTTCAGCTTGAAGAGGGTAAGGTCACATCCGACCCTAGTGCGTTAGCAGACCTTGAATGCAAATCCAGAAACTTCTCTCCGGACCCACAGGCCCTGTCCAGCAGATGATGTCGCTGAAAGACACCCATAGAGAAGCAAGTCCACCTAGGTCACCTCCACTTGAGGCTGATACAATGGCACTTGAAGAACAGCTGAAGGGTACCAGACTCACTAGAAAAGGTGATCCCAGTTCACTCCACCCCATCTAAAATGGTGGTTGTAAGATGACAATGTGCCTCAAGGTCAACCATTACACCTACTTAAATATGCTCTGCAAATCCTTACAGATGCATCAAGAAGGGAGAGTGCTCACTTAGGGGAACACACTGCAAGGGGAACCTGGTCCCTTCCAGAAGTAAGTTAAACATAAAGTATCTGGAACCAAGGCGGTCTTTTGGCCCTAAAGGAGTTCCAAGACCTCTGCTTGAACCTTATTGCTACCATAGCTACAGATAACACTATGGTGGTTACCTATTTAAGGGGGGGGGGGGGGGGGGGGGGGGGGGGGGGTAAGTCAGGCCCTCTTTGTGCCCAACTGTGGAGAATCCTGACCTGGTGCTCCAAGAAACAGGTGACTAGAGCCAGACACATTCACGCTTCAACCATGTCCCGTCCGGGGATACACTGCGTCGAGACGCAATATCTAGTTTTGATTTTTGTAATCACTGACCCAGATTGGCTAGACGTTGAATTTAATTGTTTACATTATCTTTGAGACGCGTGTCAATTTTCCTCGAGAAACAGTACCTAACAGTGACATCCTTAGCTTAATTCTTGTCTCTTTACAGGATTTTATTGGGTTTGCCTTGGCTTCAGTATTGTGTAGTTTTAGTTATGAGATTTTACATGGTGTGTATACTCTAAGGGGATGTAGCGATGTAAAAGATTGGGATATATTGCCAAGGTATTTTTTAAAGCAATTGTAAATAGTAGGCTATGTATTATGTTCATTTTATGACACTTTCTTAGCCTTTAGTCTTTCATATGTTTTAATATAAAATTCTATTGGTTAATATCTATTCTTATGTATATTATAAAGCCACCATGAACACAAGTGTACCAACATTGGTTTTTCTTACATGAATTACATTATTTTAAATATGTTAAAAGAGCTAAGAACCACATTAACAAAACTTTTAAAATCACTTGAAATCTTTTTTTTTTTTTCAATTCAAAATTTACATGAACTTATTAAGAGAAAGGCCACATTTTAACTGATTTTTATGGTTCAGACAATTTATTTGCAATGAAACTTCAAAGTTTATAATAAATTAACATCTTTCAAACAATATAGATGCCATTTAATCTCATATATTTGTATACACTGTAAAACTTGGGTCTTAATTTTTGTGTCTGTGTTTGTGTTCATCTGTTTGTATGTTTAGTTTACAAACTTGATTGTACTCTGTGTACGTAAGTGAATGAATAAATAACATAAATAAATATTCAAGAAGCAAGGGATCGCTATATAATTCATGTATAAAAGTGATGGTTTGGTGCATTATATTTTTATACCATGCAGACTTCGGGTGATCTTCTGTCAAATTCATAATAATTGTTCGTATTATTTTATGTTGTAAATCTGACATTTGTTAGCATAATATCTACACTACATTCATATATAATTGTATCAACAGATTGTAGGTTAAACCAAAAACCTGTATTTCCATGGTTACAACAAATTTGGCATTTTATCCCTTGGCTCTGACCTCTGTGGTCATGTGGTTAGAATTCAGCTCATGAAAGCTCATTATATCCATGTGTAATCAATCTAATACATCAGAAGTATAGTTTTTACTGTCATGATTCAGAAGTTGATCATTTTACATCTGCCATTTCACTATTTGTAGTGTTATTTCAGTTCTAGAGAAAAACACTGTGAAGAATAAATTGTTATATTTAATCAGTAGTATGGTGTTTTTTAATGCAAGAGACATCAGATGGCACTTGCAAGATCCAGGTGTATTGTTGGCTCTACTAACAATTGAGTTATAAGTATTCTCTTATTCTGTTGTGATCAATATACCAGCCTGACAGCTGCTATCATATAAAATCAGCAAACTTGCCAGAAAACTGAGTGTGATTACACATTAAGATCAATATAAATTTTGAACTTTTAAAGTATATAATATTGTAGGATTATCATGCGATCAAATTGAACATAAAACATTGGATCTGTAACAGTAACATAGTATCTATGTAAACTTTTTTTTTTTTTTTTTGCACCTTTCTTTTTTTTTTCAAATTCATCTTAATGAGTGATAATGAAAGATTTGTGGGACTTGCAATTTCGACACCCAGTGCTGTACCAAACTTTTCTCACTTGACTGATATCACTGGATAATATATTATAAATTCCAGTTACAGATTGTCTTTTAAGCAAAAAGTGCCGAAATGGCAATAAATGAGTGAAAACAGATCTTGTAGTGGGCCACAGATGTGTCTAGATTTGTGAAATACTATTTTTAAAAGAGAATACTAAATATTTAGCATTCCAATAAATATTTAGCAGCTCACGACAGTAAATTCGACTAAATATTCAGGCTACTATTATATTTAACTTCATGAAACAGATAAAGGGGACTTATCAAACTGCTAGAGTTTTATAGACTATTTGGTAAAGAGTAGGCCTTTATAAACTAGCCCTTGATGCCCCATTGTTTTGATGCTAAGCTGGTTCACACAAATAAAACCAGGCAAAGCAAAATGAATAAGGGTTTCTTTAAGGCACTTTTCATCGAAAAGTTGATACATTTCAGGTACATGTAATATATTGTATAATCTTTTGTATGACAAGTATAAATGAACACCTCTAAAGAATGAAACTGTTCAGAAAAGCAAAAAAAGCATTTTATTTGCTGTTACACAAAATCAATACTGCACATCCATAATATATTTTATATATGGACAGTTAACTATTCAGTTGCTTCTTAAATTTAGTTTAAAATTACTTATAGCTTCATAGCTAAAATTCAATAATTGAATGGTAAAATCATTTACATTTTATCTTAATGATTTCACTAAAAGTCTTCAAACACTCATGACTTTGGTCTGATCTAATGACCCAAGATATTAGAAAGAGATGTCACTCAAATTTCAATACAAAAATAGTCAACTGTAAGTTTGAAAAAGGTACATTAATCCATGAAATAAAATATAAGAATGATTCAAGCATTACGCTATTCACTGCACAATCCTGATAGCAACCATTAAACATTACACTGATAATACATTGTATATTAACTATTATCAGTAAACATAACCAATTAAACACTGTCAAATACAAAAATAAAAACTTGAGCAAGAAAGCTTTAAGGTTTGTCACTCAGGTAATTTTCCTATTTGAGTATTACTTAGATGTTTATATAATGGGAAAATTGCAAATTTAATAAGTAAATTAAATTTTTATAAGTTAATACCCTATCCAATGGACAATTGCTTATCCGGTCGGCGCAGACCGGCCCGCCAAACGTCAGAAAAAGACGTCCTGTGTTTCCACCGGCCAGGCCGGTCCAGTACTGAGCACTCGCCAGATGGCGTGTCGTACTTCCTTCCTGTCTAGACAGCGTGACGTCATAGCATCTTTTTCGTTGTCTAAACCTAGTAGGCCCCTAGTAAACTGATAGCGGGGTCGGTGGGAGGGTCTTGTGTGTCCATTGGATAGGGTATTAACTTATAAAAATTTAATTTACTTATTAAATTTGCAATTTTATTGCGTTAATACATCCTATCCAATGGACAATTGCTGAATAACTACCGCTTGGTAGGCGGGCAAGTTACTAGGGACATAGATGAACTCATAAAATAAACTAACAACTCTCCAAGAGCGTGGGTCGACCCTAAGGTCAGGAAACCCTTGAGTCGGACAACAGAGACCGGTACACCGGTCCAAGCCGACTCCCCCCCCCCCCCTTTTAAACAGACTTGCTCTGAGGTAGGGGAAGAGAGGGCTGAGTTCAGTCCCATAAGAAGAAATAAACCTCCCGAAGGAAGCACATTTTTTTTTTTTTTTTTTACTTAACTGTATGTACATATTTACAAATCTCCTCTAGGTCCTGGCTTATTGGTGGATCTGCTGTGCAGCCACTACAGGACCCAAATGGAAGAGCTCTGAATCTGCCCAGGCCACATCCTTCAAATAAAACTGTGTGAAGGTATTGTGAGATTTCCAGTGGCAGGCTGCCAAGATCTGTTCTAAGGAGACTCCCGATTGGAAGGCCTTAGAAGCAGCAAAGGCCCTGACATCGTGAGCTTTCACCTGATGCAGGGTGTGGGCTTGATGATCGGAGAGCTCATAACATAGGATCACAGTCTGCTTGATCCATGAAGAGATAGTGGCAGGGGAGATGTCTTTGTCGAAACCCTTCTTGAAGGAGACAAAGACTAACTCCTTGTTCTGCCTGAGGTCTGAGGTCCTGTCCCAGTAGTAGCGCAAAGCTCTGACTGGACAAAGGGATCTGTCAGACTTGAGGGATTTATCCAGTGTAGGGGCCAGGGCTGATATGACCACTGGGGCTACACTTTCCGGACCCTCTTTGGCCAGTTGATTCTTGGAAAGAAAGCTGGGAGATGGAAACAGGGACACCTTGGACCAATCGGACTGGTGTCTGATGTTCTTGTGCTGCCATGCATGGATCTCACTCCTTCTTTTGCCAGAGCCCAGGGCCAAAAGGAAGACAGTTTTGAAGGTCAGATGCTTCAAAGATGCCTCCCTAAGAGGTTCGAAAGGAGCCTTTGTCAGCTGGCGTAGTACCAGGGAAAGGTTCCAGGAGGGTATTCCCCTCCGCCCTTTGGGTCTATCTCTGTGAAAACTTTCCAAGAGATGAGTGAGGTTATCATCCTTGCTGATATTGATTGTTGCATTACCCAACTTATCAGCAATGGCAGACCTGTATCCATCAATGGTACTGGGCTGTAACTTCTTGTCCTCAAAGAGGTACAGCAGGAAGTCAGCCACGGACTTCACAGGTGGTGACCTGAAGTCCACCTGATTAGTGATGCACCACTTTGTAAAAATGGTCCACTTTGCCTCATAGACTGATCTGGTTGATCTTCTCTGAGGAGCTTCAATTCTTGCTGCCACTGCCTCAGAGAAACCCTGTTACTTGATTGTTGTGGCTCTAGGAGCCATGCATGGAGATTTAGATTTATCAGATTTCTGTGAGGGACCTGACTGAAGGGCTGTGTCAACAGATTGGGCAGGCTGAGAGGGACCTGACTGGACATGTTCACCAAGTCCCAAAACCAAGGCATGTTGGGCCACCCCGGGGCAATCAGAATGAGTCTCTTGCACGGGGCGTCTAGTAACTTCTCCACAACTTTGCCCAATATGGCGGTCGGTGGGAAGGCATATGCATCCAGATCCTCCCATGGCAGAGCAAGTGCATCCACTGCTACAGCCAGGGTGTCCGGTACTGGAGACACAAACAGAGGTAACTTGTGGTTGAACCTCGTGGCAAATAGGTCTATCTGAGGCCGGTGCCATTTGCTGCATAACTTTTGAAAAACTTCCGGAAGGAGGGACCACTCTGTCTGGATGGTCTGACCCAGCCTGGATAGTTTGTCTGCTATCACATTTAAACGGCCTGGGATGTGTCAGGCTTTTAAAGTCACTTGACGTTGGGAACACCAAGTCAAGATTCGCCACAGTAGAGCACAAAGTGGGCCCGACTTCATGCCTCCTTCTTTGTTTATGTAAGCCACTACGGTAGTATTGTCTGTGGCCACTAGGACTATTTGATTTAAGCAAAGATCTTGGAACTCTTTCAGAGCCAGAAAGACTGCTTTTAGCTCTAAGTAATTTATGTGCAGCTTGCTTTCCGGCACCGACCAGGACCCTCTGGCAGTGAGTTCGTTTAAGTGAGCGCCCCACCCTTCTTTTGATGCGTCTGTAAAGATTTGCAGAGCATGTTTTATTGGGTGTAATGGTTGACCCTGGAGCACATTGCTTTCTTCTAGCCACCATCGTAAATGTGGGTGCAGGGAACTGGGTAGAGGGATAACCTTCTCGAGAGATTCCGGTACCCTCCAATTGTTCTTGAGATGCCACTGAATGGGTCTCATGTGCAGTCGGCCTAGGTAAACTTGTTTTTCTGTGGCTGTTAACAGGCCTATCAGGGACATGAACTGCCGGACCGGACAGGCCGGTAGTATCAAGAGTGTCTGTATCTTCTCTTGAAGGCTTTGCCAACGGTCCGGAGTCGGTCTGACCCGGCCGGACCTGAGATCGAACTGGTAGCCTACAAAATTGAAGACTTGTTTGGGCTCCAGCTCCGATTTTTCCATATTTACCAGCCAACCTAGGTCCTGACATAGTTTGACCAGAATTTGCGTATACTGGAGACAAATTTGGTGGGACCTGGCTCTCACCAACCAATCTTCTAGGTATTGGTGGATCCTTATACCTTTGTGAATGGCCATCAGCTTCACCTCCTTTGCTAATACAGTGAACTCTATGGGTGCTGTGGACAGACCAAAGGGCAGTGCTTTGAATTGTTAAGTCCGACCCTGGACATGAAATCTGAGATATTTCCTGGACTGTTCCTGTATTGGAATATGGAAGTAGGCGTCTTTGAAGTCTACTGAAGTAACCCACTCCCCTTGCTGGAGGGATGTTCTGATGGTTTCCGGTGTCTCCATCTTGAATCTCTCCACCCTGAGGAAGAGATTGAGTTTGCTCAGGTCCAGTATGGGTCTCCACTTGTTGTTGGGTTTGGGTACCAAAAACAGTCGGTTGAAAAACCCTAGAGATGTTTGATTGTGGACCAGTTCTATTGCCTTTTTGTTCATAAGCTGATGTAATGCCTCCAGCAGGTAGCTGTTCCTGTGAGGATTGACATAACAGCTTATGACAGTGGGAGATCTTGTGAGTTTTGGCCGGATCCGAAAGGGAAGGGTGTAACCCTCTTTCAAGATTTGAACCGCTTTCGGTCCGGCACCCATTTCCAACCAAGTTTGCCAAAAGTTTTGAAGTCTGGCCCCTACAGGCAGATTTGGTACAGCATTGATAACATTTGAGGCAGGATTTACACAAGACAATTGAGTGACACAAGAGACACTTTTCACAGATTTTAATTTGCAATTTTTCAAGTGACAATCTGCTACCCCAGGACTTATATCTTTCCTTTGTGAAAGCCCGGGGGCAGTATAAACATCTGTGACAACATGACAATTTACATTTAGGTTTAACTGAGTGTTCATTGTCTGTCTTGGTGGTGGGGGTAAGCCCCCGGCCAGCAGTCGTAGCTGTACTCTGGGTACACAGTGATTGTCATTTATACGACTGCTGGCCCTTGGCTGGTCGTGAAGAAAACTGCTGTTTCCCTTTGCCTTTCTTGTAATGACCACGTGAAAGATTCTTCCATGCCGGTCGTTCCTGCCTTCTGTTATCCGGCCTAGTATCCTCCCTCTCGTAGGGGTGATATCTACGTTTCTTGTAGATAGATGCAGACCGACCTTTGTCAGAGGAAGAGATCTCTTCCTCAACACATTTAATGACAGTGTCCGGGAACAAAGTTTCTAACTGTAGAGGGGCAGTTCTGAGCGCGTTCAAGGTATCAGCTTTCACTCCTGCCTTCAAATACTGGAGATAAGAATCTCTTCTGAGAAGGGTAGTATTTGCCAAGTTTATGAAAACAAAATCTGTCAAGTGTTCCATTGACTTGGCCATTGCTTGACACACACTGGAGTTAAAGTCGAGGAGATACTGCAATTCGTCGACTGCTGCTGAAGCCTTGGCTGCTGATTTCCCTTTGGAGTCCCCACGTATATCCTTAAGTTGGGATTTCATGTTCTGTTGAATCTTCAGTAGACAGCGATTAAACCCTGCTGCCTGGTTGCAGATCACTGAAGATTCACGGGCCGACTTTTCCCACTTTCTTAAGCTTTCCTAAGAAATAGGGCAAGATAGTGGTGGGTTGGTAGCAATGCTGGCTTGTCTGGCAATTCTAAGGTAAGTGCTGTTTAAGCGTGAAGAGTTTGTATTCCAAGAGGAAACAGTGTCACTAGAGTCCTTCTTGGGGTCGGTGTGAAGTCCATACCACTTCCCAGTAGACCTGGCCGGTCGAACAAATTGATCTCTCAATAGGCCCCCTGCTTCGGAAGTACGGGTCGGGTAGCCTTGTACCAGAGTCAAGTTTAACTTCCACATTTTCTTGCAGAGCCATTCATCAATGGGAAGGTTGACCGACACCTTGCCGGGAGTTTGAAGCTTTGGGCCAGCAAAAGGATTATCATCAGCTGTAGCAGCACTAGAGTCCAAGTCCGGCACATGATGCCAACCCATATAGGACCGGATCCCTCTCATTGTTTCCCGGTAGGACTGTTCTTTAGAGAGCGATTGGTCATGTTCGGAAGCATTGAATTCTTGTTCATCCGACAATTCACCCTCTTCCGGGAAAAGTTCTAATAGTGATCGGTCAGACGAGAGAGAATCTGAATCCGAATCACTTGCAGGGGAAGAGTCCCTTCTATCATGGACACTAGTCGGCTGTCTCTGTGAGGTCGGTTTGCTGGTCGGTTCAGAAGACTGTGAAATGTTGGCTTTAGTAGCCGGCCTGTGCTTAGAGACAGGGTCGGTGGTCGGTGGTTCAACAGTGGTAGGTCGGCTAACTGAGAACTCTGGCTAGTAGGCTTCAGGAAGGGTCGGCTAACTGAGAACTCTGGCTAGTAGGCTTCAGGAAGGGCTCCGGTCTGAGAGCATGTGCCGGTGGAGCATGGGTCGGTGTAACCTTGACTGTAGTGAAGGTCTGATCCAACGGTGTTTCCAGAGTTCTAGCCATTAGTAAAGCTTCCAACCGGTTGAACCGGTCCGACCATTTCTGATCTAGTTCAGTGAATCTGGAGTCGGTTGAAGAAGATGAGGGTCGGTCAGAGGCAGACTTTTCTGTAGAAGTAGAAGCCGGTGGTCGGCTAGAAGAGGTTTTCACTGCCTTGTCAGATTTAACCGACTTAGATGTTGAAGATTTCTTGTTGTCCGACTTCCTCTTCTTCTCTGGTGGCGCACTCAAACCAGGCGACCTAGAGGTGCTCTGGCCATCCACTACCCCCACTACTGACACAAGGGCCGGGTCCACAAGGGTGGGACTGAGAGTGTCTTCTGTAGAAGGTTCTTTGGAAGGTGTAGATCTTGCTTCTCGCTTCTCTTTTTTAAGCTTATAAGAGGGGGTGGAGAGCTGGGCTAACTGTTCAGGTGATAAGGCATTGCAGTGCGTACATGCAGAGTCTGGCTTTTCAACGCAAGGGTCTTGGCCCTTTTTCTTGTCACGGCACCGTGCACAGTAAGAATGAGGATCAAAGCCCGCCATCATATGTCCACAACCCCCACGGCGTTGACTTGGAGAAGACATAATAGTCTATACACTTGATAGAAGCAAATAATAAAGTTTTAAAAACAGAACCTTCGAAATTCTCACCAAACTTTCAAAAATCCAATCGCAAATAAAATTCCTTGTGCTCAGCACACGCGCCACAGGACGTCTTTTTCTGACGTTTGGCGGGCCGGTCTGCGCCGACCGGATAAGCAATTGTCCATTGGATAGGATGTATTAACGCAATAAAATGTGATGCTCAGGAATTGGCACCTGTCTTACAAAAACTGTTGAAACCATCTCACTCAAACCTCAATTCACAAAAAAGTTCTAAATGTGACCTTTTTGGTTGAATGTCAAAACAACGTGATATAACATGTAAATATAATTTGAAGATATGCTCATGCACAACTAAGTCCAGTATTTTAAGCAATTTCACTTAATTCCACAATTTCACACAATAACAATAATTATGGAGAAAAATGACTTGCATATTGATGAAAATATTAGACAATCAAAGATATCAACAATTCTGTTGGAATTAACATGAAGTCTTTAGTCACTGCTACATAATAAACAAAAGATACAAAGTACAAAAAAAAATGTACAAAAATAGCTAAAATATCCATGATAGAAAGTAAAAGTAAAAGTTTTTTTTTCAGTGAACCTTACATAAAAAATGTTGGCCCCTTGTAAATATCAAATATTTTAAAATTTGCTTTGAAAGTTAATACATTTTGGGTACATTAAATACATTGTAAAATCATTTGTATGACACAAATAAATGATCACAGTGTTGATTCTAGGAATTTCAAAAAGTGGGGGCGATCCCCCACCACTACACAAAATGTGGGGGAGGGGCTAAAAATTCTGGGGGATGACTTTATGATAAGTTTAAACTAATAAAAAATACATTTTCAGTTTATTTAGGCATTTTTAACAGTGGACTTATATTAATTAGTGGTCAATTTTTATTGTCTTGCCCAATAAAAATAAACTTCAAGGCTAGTGATAGAATTTTAAAAAAATACTGAAAATGGTTATTTACATCAAAGTGGCTCCTGTCATGGCATTATGGTTTTAAGTTTTCATCTGAAGTCATGGCATCACAAATTCAGTCATTACACCATCAATTCATACAAATATGTTGGAAAACCCCACAGAATACCATGACCTCATGAATAGTAATGAGTAGTCCACAAATTCTTCTAGTAAAATATTGTTAAAAAATCCCATGAAATTGTCTTTTTTCTACGAATCTGAGCTGAGCTTTGTGGTCCATCTAGTATTTTATCTTAAAGCAGAAAATATTGTTAAGAAACCTCATTAATATTAATGAGTTGTCCATGAATTTTGATCTTCAAGTAAAATATTTTCTAGACATACACTGTTGGGAAACCCCACAGATACGTAGGGTCAGCACCGGTTTGCCTCTCCTGTTGTGGTAACAATCCAGTCTACTGTAAGTTTCGTTTTTCTTGCAGCCATTTTTTATATAATCATCCACTTTCAGCTTAATGTTATATTTTTGGGTATAATATGTCCAAATACTGTCTGTACCTCATAATATATTTGAGTTTGTAAACGATCACGAAACCAAAATCGTCTACAGGCATTATTCGAAGAACGTTTTGACGGAAAAATCAAAACCTCGACAACTCTCGCTCCACGCATCGTTTCGATTTCTTTGATCTCTCGTCTTTTCGCTTCGTATATATATCCCGCATTGCCTTGTGCTGAATGCGTTCTTTTACAATCTTGTCCCCGCATACTTCGATGAAATCCGCGAGCAAAAGCAAATTAATGCGAGATATCGCAGAAAACGCATCCTAGAAGCAACTCTGGATCATGTCTAAAAAATAACTTAAAGCTGTTTCCAAAAGCAAAGCACATTTTATGCGTTACACAATAATCAAAGCTATACACACATAAAATATTTTATATTTGCACAGTTTATTGTCAGTTTGCTTTATAATTGTAAATTATGGCAAAAATACTGTTAAAGTTTATGGCTCTAATTTAATCTTTAAATGGTCAAAGTTGTATACTGTGAATCATCTACACTTTATCTTGATTTCGCTAAAAGTCTTGCGAGCTTGGTCTGCTCTGATGACCCAAGATGTTTAAAAGAGAAATACATTAAAACATAAAATAAAATAGCCTTCAAGCATTATAGTAATCACTGGACAATCCAAAAAACAAATATTAAACATAACAGTTATTGCCACTTCAACAATCAAATTGAAATCAAATTGAAATAATACGCAGATAAAAACTTGAGTAAGTAACTTTAAAGCTTGTCAAATATGATACAAGTAAGTCATTAAAGGCCTAAAATATATATCTGAATGTTATAAGCATTTCAATTTACATTAATCTTTTTACACTAAAAAATGAAAACAAATATGGATTGTTCAATCAGAAAATTTACTTAATGAGACGTTTTTTACAGAGCTTCTGCACTTTTTCTGTTGCATTAAGATCCATGCATGAATAAATCGTGGAGAAATTTTATTTAATAGAACATTACTTTCAACACATTGAAAAGGTTATATCTTGATGGGTAGTTTTAAGGGTAGAGGACACTTGTACATACTCATTGGTCAGAATTTTGTACTGTAAACTTCTGGGCAGCAATAAACTTTCCCACATTAGGTCTGAACCAGGGTTTGAACCAACAACTTCATGGATGGGAGGCAAGCGTGTTAGTCAGTGCACCAATCAGCCCCAAAAGTGGCATAGAAAAATTTCAGGTTAACAATAATTATTGAACTTTTAATTTCAGTGGTGAGCCTAACTATAGAAATATTTCATGTTTTTCTTTCTTTCATTTTCTACATAAATATTTATTTATTTAAATTACTACTTATTCAAACAAAGTGATGGATAATAAATATGAAGTTTATTTTTAAATTTTATCACTCAAATGACCAATAGATTACATCATTACCTCTTCAATATGCTTTAACACAATAAAAGATAACAACCTTGTATGGCTTCAATACCGAATCATACATAGGATACTTGGAACATTATCGCTAAGAAAAAAAATGGGTAATTGTGATAGCAATATATGTAGATTATGCCAACAATCAGAAGAAAGCATAGAACACCTTTTTGTTACATGTACTCATGCAAACAAACTATGGGAGGATATAAGGAATTATAGCTCTAAAAACCGAATGGAAAATATTAGCATAAAACCAGAACACATACTACTAGGTGAACTGAATAAGAAACAACGATCACATAATATTCTTTATTTAATCGCAAAGCATTACTTATTTGACTGCGCAAAGAAAAAGAGAAGTCCAAACTTCCAAGGGATGCGATTACATTTAAAAAATATTTATAATGAACAACAATTCTTGTCTAAATTAACACACAAAGAGGAACTTTTCGACAAACAATGGCAGATAATAGAACACTATATAATCAACTAACCTATACAGTAATGCAATAGCAAGAAAGTAATATCATTATATTCAATCCCAAGAGAGATATTTCTGGATGTTCAGAGTGGTATAAATATATAAATATGTATGTAAATGTATCTGGAAATGTAGTACAAATATTTTTGAAATTTGACCAGAGAGGTAGTAATTGCACAACCAGTAAAGTACAAAGGGCAAAATCCAACATGTTGGATGTGTCTAATGTGAATCAAATGATCTAAAAATTTGCTGTAATGAAGATACTAAAAACTTGGTAAACTTATGTGGTTTTACCTACTGTTTTATCTATATATGTAATACCAAATACAAAAGACCCGATGGGGGGTTGGCTACCCTCGCCCTCCCGGGATCTGTGGAAAATACTTTGTGAAAAAAGGGTGAATAAAATATATTAAAGTGAAAAAAAAAAAAAAAAAAAAATGATTTTGGAGGTGTACATTTACCTGCTTGCCGATTTGTCGTTTCTCTAAGTTGAAAAGTTATGGACAGATTTTAATGAAATTTTTGGGACATGTCAAAATGACACAAGGAACAGATGATTTATGTTGTGATGTGGATCACAGTCTGGATTGAGGAATTTTTAAAGGTATATTGTAGGTGTTGGGCCTTGGCGGAGGTACGTACTTACTGTGTGCTCTAACTTGTTGTTTTGGTCTTTACCTGTAATAAAATTTGAAAATATATATGTCACTTGAGCATTTTAACTGTTCGATGCTGAGGAATTGACACCTATCTTAGCAAAAATGGTGAAACTATCTCACTCAAAAAAGACATTTTGTTATACGCATACTGTTGCAGAATACAACCTTAAATATAATATTTTTGGTTAAAAGTGTCAATTGATACAGCTGTGTAATATATCATTTAAATATTATGAGATAACATGCTTATGAAATGCTAAGTGTAGTATTTATCTTAAGAAATTCACACACATTTCCTGTCAATAATCAGAGAAAAATAATTTGCATATTGAAAAAAATAAAAGACAATTAAATATATTAGCAGTCATTGGGAATTAACAATATTTGGTCTTTAGTGACTGCTACAGACTAAAAAAAATACAAAGTACATAAAAGGTACAAAAGTGGCTAAAATATCCATGATAGAAACTAAAACAACTCCTAGCTTTTTCTAGTGGACGTACATAGAAAATGTTGGCCCCTTGTAAATACAAAATTTGTTTTGGAAAGTTGATACATTTTGGGTACATTTAATATATGGTAAAATCATTTGTATGACATATATAAATGATCAATTCTAAAAAATAAAACTGTTTTCAAAAGCAAGGCACAGTTTATTTGTTACAGAAAAATTAAACTTTTTTTTTTAAACTAAAATTTTTATATTTGCACAGTTTATTGTCAGTTTGCTTTTTAATTTGAAATTTGTCCAAAAATACTGATAAAGTTAATGACTCTTATTCATCTTTTGAATGGTCAAAGTTATACATTGTGAATCATCTACATTTTATCTCAAGTTGATGACTTCACTAAAATCTTCAGACACTCGTGAGCTTGGTCTGTTCTAATGACCCAAGGTATTTAAAACAGAAACACATTAATCCATAAAATACAAAAGCCATCAAGCATTGCACCATTCACTGGATAATCCCAATACAAACATGAAAAACAAAATATAATAGTTATTGCTACTTAAACCATCTAACTTGACAAAAATTTAAAGAAATATACATATAAAAACTTGAATAAGTAAACTTCAATGTATAAAGCTATTCTACTGCGATACCGTTACATCACCCAAGCAATAAACAATTATATCCGATCGTACTAATTTACAAAAATTTACAATTTGCATATATTTATTTACATGAAATAATTATAACAAAGATAGATTATTTGATTAAATATATCTTAACAAATTAATAGTAGTGTAAAACTAGGATAAACACAAATTTAGTAAGCAAATGTGTAAAATAGAAAAAGGAAAGATGAAGGCTTATCAAGGTTATGCTCAAGCTTTTCTTGTCCACCACATTATTCGTTTGACATAAATAGAGTTATACTGGAAAATAAAAACAAGGTAATAATTTGTTTTACCCAGGTACCCCTTACTGTGGATACAATTTACTGATTTTGTATAAACAAGCGACAGTTTTTTGTATATAGTTCTGTGATGACAACATGAGAGGAGGATTGTGATCAGTGGGGGTCAGTTTTGTTCCGTCTGTACACTTTCTTGCCCAGACAAGTTATAACTGCAACATTAATCAAGTACAAATTTGGACGGCAGATACTTCATGGGGTACACAAGGATTTCTCCAAATTTGGTGAAATTTGCGTGGAAATTAAGGCAGGATATTATTTTTCTTATTTTCAACTGGGCATATTACACTATACAGAGAAATCTGCTTTACTTCATCACGTATGTAAATCAATAATACAACAGTGTCTTCTCTCCATGAATGTTTGTCATTAATATTTTAGAAAATATGTAACCTACAATTCACTAGAAAGATACTATTACAGTGCTTCTGCTAGTTTTATTGTGATAAAATCCATGCAGAAATGATGGAGAAATCACTAGTTAAACAAGATAAAGTTTTTATATTCACAATCAACATATACCATTCCTGTATCACACATGGACAGCTAACAGTCTAGCTCTGTGTAGAAGGTGTTAGTCTTATAATCCCAGACCCATGTTTTTATAACCTTCTTTTCTTCAAAGTTTTTTTCTATATGAAGAAAAGGGAAAAAAATTAAAGCACAGCATTTTAAATTATTTCTCTCTGAAAACTTAAACCGAAACAAGATCTCCATGCTCCATCATGACAGTGCAGGGACAATCACAGGCAATCTGTCAACTCCGAATCTAACCCAAGGAATTCTCAAGGTTTTTTTAAAAAATTTTAATTATTACTGATATTATTATTATGTCTTAAATGCAACAGCTTCAAGTTTATGCTTCACCATTCACCAAAAACATTTTGTTTCTGTAAGAACTTCAGTAAACATAAAAATTTCGTCAGATCGAGTCTAGCATTTTTGCTCTCTCTGAGTTCATCCTGTTTACATTGTTGTAAGATACTTTAACAGAGCTTCTGCACATTTTATTGCCTTAAATTTCAAGCATATATGGTAGATAAATTTCAAATTCAAAAATAAAAATTTAATATTCACTGGACCCCCCCCTTATAACGGATCTGTAGTTCTTGGGTAATTTTCCCACTTGATTATTATTTTGGTATTGACATAACAGGAAAATGTCCTGCTGGAGAAATTGCACTTATGTTACATGAAATGTTGAAACCATGTCACTCAAACATTTCACCAAAATGTCATAAAATATTAATACATAGCTATGTTACATATCATATGATAACAGAATTAAATGAAAAATTCGTGAAAAGTAGCAGTCTCATATATACATTCATAAATTTAGACACATCTTATTGATAATCAGGGACCAATAACCAAAAATACTGCCACACTAACATACCAGACAAACCATATCAACAATTATTTAAAATTATTCAGAATACAAAGACATTGAACAGTGGACTGCATGAAAATACAAAAATCAATTGTATTTTAGCCTTTTTTTGGTCAATCAGTTTAAATCTAATTATCCACCTGCTTTATTTCTATTGAACTAAAAATCAAACTGGAGTCCAGAAAATCAAGGTTCAAGCTTAAAAGCATCAATTTCATAGGACATTTATTTACTAGATATACAATGATCATTAACATAAAATTTGTGTAGTTTTGGCAAATTTATAAACTGTGGTATCTACACTAATCAACAATATCAACCTTTCTTGCGTACTTTGCAAGCACTCCAGGATTTTCAATAGCCCAGATGTTCTCTCTCTTTGAATCAATCACTGCATCTATTATGCTTCTTTTACATTCAGAAAGCGTTATTTCCCTGAGCTCTGTAAACTTATTCCACTGATACAACCTGTTGTTTACAGCCAGTAAGACATTGCCTTGGGTGTCCAAACCACAAAGTCTCACATGTGTCTTTGGAACCTGCACCAGTGCAGATATATCATATTGTCTCTGTTGTATTCCATTGTGGTCATATACTAGTACTTGTACATCCTTGCTCGTACATGATGTCACATAGATATGTGTATCAACAGTTACAGAGTGCATACCCCTGAAATATTTTGAAAATCCCATTAGCTTGATAGTGTCCTCTTCTCTCCAGTCATCACCATCTCGTAATTTAGCCAGTACATATACTGAACCACTGACCTTCTCTAGGGCAAACACTTTCCCATTGCAGGCACATATGTCAATAAAGCGACCATCAGCTACTGTACTGATCTTCATTCCTGAAATAAAGTAGAAGTGTCAGTGTTACATCATTTTTGCAGCCATCATCAATGCTGTTTTACTAACAAGTATCTCTGAGGTCTTCACAGTTTTATTGCTCTTAGTATTTTTACACTATTTCATCAAAGGTACCACAATGTTTGTGATATTGGCATGACTTATAAAATAAATAAGCCTCAACTGCTGAGATTATGCATTTGTATCTTGATTGTGTCTTTATCTGAGATAATTATTTACATTCCTAAACCATGTTGGCAGTGCAAAATAACGACCAAAAAGAGTGACTTGTTTAACACAACAAAAATGGCTGTGACACTCATGATATGAGCCCATAAATGATTAAAATCACATTTATTCAGAAAAACCTGTTTATCATTGTACTATTCATATTCTACCATAAATATCATGAAATACCACACGAAAATGCCAGGAAATGCCCTATTTTACATTTGGAATAAACACCAAAGTTTCAAAACTTTAATATATCCTAACTTTTCTTTGAAGTGAGCATTTTTTGTGTACACCTGAGATGAGTTGCTGGAAATCGAAATTGCGAGTTAAAATTTGATAGATTAAATATTTATATCTATGTATATCAGTTTGAAGGTAGCTTAGTACAGTGTAAAGTATAATATTTTTGTTGTAGAATATCAGTGTAGCTGTTATGTAATGACAAAACTGTTTTTTTTTTAAAACAATGGCTAACACCAGAAGTTAGGTGATAACGAGAAATTGGGATTACAGACCCAAGTAAGTTTTGTTGCACAATCAGAATCAGGGAGAGGGTAAATTTAATTATATTTAATTATCCTATTTATTAAATTTTATTATTTGTTTGTAAAACGGAATCTTATTGTACCAAATATAACTAGAGGATCGCTCGCAAAACAAAGATAATGTTTTTGCATAGCAAAAACAAAGCGTTCCGAAAAGGATATAAAGGTGAGTGGTAAAGTATTAAGAAAATGCTCCGTTTCTAGCCTTATACTGTTGTGGCAACCAAAGTCAGCGCAGTCGGCTCTATCTAGCACGGTTTTCAAGATATAAGCATTTTTGTGTTTTGCAATTTTTGCAAAAAATTCGAAAATTCAAAACGGCCGCTATATTTGGCGAGACAAAAATATTTTGAAAACTGGCATGGCTACTCTGCAGAGATACCCAGCAGGTCAAAAATTTTGTTGAATTTGCTCCATCTAGCACGGTTTTCGAGATATAAGCATTTTTGTGTTTTGCAAAAAATTCGAAAATTCAAAATGGCCACCATTTTTTGTGAAACAAAAATTTTTGAAAACAAGACCACTGCCGCGGTGTGTATCTCCCACCGAGCATTAAAGAGGAAGAAATAGTTTTTCCGAGATATTCACGATTTTTCATTTTCGTGTGTGAAAGCTCTTCCAAAAGTAGGTGAATGAGTTATTTGAGAAAAATTGGCTATCTGCAATACTTTTAAGAGATAATTCACATTTACTCATTTTGAGTAGGTGAGTAATTACCTACGGCTCTGGAACTTTACCATGTGAAAGTTCTCCCAAAAGTAGATGAATGAGTTATTTGATAAAAATTGGGTATCCGCAATACTTTTAGAGATAATTCGCATTTACTCATTTTGAATAGGTGAGTAATTACCTATGGGTCTGAAACTTCACCATGTGAAAGCTCTTCCAAAAGTAGGTGAATGAGTTATTTGAGAAAAATTGGCTATCTGCAATACTTCTAGAGATAATTAGCATTTACTCATTTTGAGTAGGTGAGTAATTATCTACGGGTCTGAAACTTCACCATGTGAAAGCTCTCCCACAAGTAGATAAATGAGTTATTTGATAAAAATTGGGTATCCGCAATACTTTTAGAATAATTCACATTTACTCATTTTGAGTAGGTGAGTAATTAGCTACAGGTCTGAAACTTCACCAAGTGAAAGCTCTCCCAAAAGTAGGTTAATGAGTTATTTGAGAAAAATTGGCTATCTGCAATACTTTTAGAGATAATTCGCATTTACTCATTTGGAGTAGGTGAGTAATTAGCTACAGGTCTGAAACTTCACCATGTGAAAGTTCTTCCAAAAGTAAGTGAATGAGTTATTTGAGAAAAATTGGCTATGTGCAATACTTTTAAGAGATACTTCGCATTTACTCATTTTGAGTAGGTGAGTAATTATCTACGGGTCTGAAACTTCACCATGTGAAAGCTCTCCCAAAAGTAGATGAATGAGTTGCTTGATAAAAATTGGGTATCCGCAATACATGTAGCTTTACAGATAATTAGCATTTACTCATTTTGAGTAGGTGAATAATTACCTACGGGTCTGAAACTTCACCATGTGAAAGCTTTCCCAAAAGTAGGTGAATCATTTATTTGAGAAAAATTGGCTATCTGCAATACTTTTAAGAGATAATTCGCATTTACTCATTTTGAGTAGGTGGGTAATTATCTACGGGTCTGAAACTTCACCTTGTGAGAGCTCTCACAAAAGTAGATGAATGAGTTATTTGAGAGAAATTGGCTATCTGCAATACTTCTAGAGATAATTCGCATTCACTCATTTTGAGTAGGTGGGTAATTACTTACGGGTCTGGAACTTCACCATGTGAAAGCTCTTCCAAAAGTAGGTGAATCATTTATTTGAGAAAAATTGGGTATCCGCAATACTTTTAGAGATAATTCGCATTTACTCATTTTGAGTAGGTGAGTAATTATCTATGGGTCTGAAACTTCACCATGTGAAAGCTCTTCCAAAAGTAGGTGAATGAGTTATTTGAGAAAAATTGGCTATGTGCAATACTTTTAGAGATAATTCGCATTTACTCATTTTGAGTAGGTGAGTAATTATCTATGGGTCTGAAACTTCACCATGTGAAAGCTCTCCCAAAAGTAGATGAATGAGTTATTTGATAAAAATTGGGTATCCACAATACTTTTACAGATAATTATCATTTACTCATTTTGAGTAGGTGAGTAATTATCTATGGGTCTGAAAAGCTCTCCCAAAAGTAGGTGAATGAGTTATTTGAGAAAAATTGGTTATCTGCAATACTTTTAAGAGATAATTCGCATTTAGTCATTTTGAATAGGTGAGTAATTATCTATGGGTCTGAAATTTACCATGTGAAAGCTCTCACAAAAGTAGATGAATGAGTTATTTGAGAGAAATTGGCTATCTGCAATACTTCTAGAGATAATTCGCATTCACTCATTTTGAGTAGGTGGGTAATTACCTACGGGTCTGGAACTTCACCATGTGAAAGTTCTCCCAAAAGTAGATGAATAAGTTATTTGAGAAAAATTGCTATCTGCAATACTTTTTGAGGTAATTCGCATTTACTCATTTTGAGTAGGTGAGTAATTAGCTATGGGTCTGAAACTTCACCATGTGAAAGCTCTTCCAAAAGTAGGTGAATGAGTTATTTGAGAAAAATTGGCTATGTGCAATACTTTTAGAGATAATTCACATTTACTCATTTTGAGTAGGTGAGTAATTACCTACGGGTCTGAAACTTCACCATGTGAAAACTCTCCGAAAAGTAGATGAATGAGTTATTTGGTAAAAATTGGGTATCCGCATTACTTTTACAGATAATTCGCATTTACTCATTTTGAGTAGGTGAGTAATTAGCTACAGGTCTGAAACTTCACCCTGTGAAAGCTCTTCCAAAAGTAGGTGAATGAATTATTTGAGAAAAATTGGCTATCTGCAATACTTTTAAGAGATAATTCGCATTTACTCATTTTGAGTAGGTGAGTATTATCTACGGGTCTGAAACTTCGTGTGAAAGCTCTCCCAAAAGTAGATGAATGAGTTATTTAAGAAAAATTGGCTATGTGCAATACTGTTAAGAGATAAGCCACCTGCCAAATATGAAAGAAATGTGGAATGAAATGTGGACTGTAGGTCGCTATCAAGTGATGTTCCACATTTTAGACATTTTTGTCTACCACAGGCCCAATTCAGACATAAACCCTACCAAAAAGATAGGGTGGCGACTCCTCTAGCATACCAAGCCACCTGCCAAATATGAAAGAAATCTGGAAAGAAATGTGGACTGTAGGTCGCTAACAAGCAATATTCCACATTTTAGACATTTTTGTGTACCACAGGCCTAATTTAGACATAAACCCTACCAAAAAGATAGGGTGGCGAGTCCTCTACCATATCAAGCCACCTGCCAAATATGAAAGAAATCTGGAAAGAAATGTGGACTTTAGGTCACTCTCTGCGGACGCGGACGACGACGATGATGAATCCATAGTATCCCCGCTTTGCGCCGGGGATACAATTACATTTCATGGATCCAGAAGATCCATATAGTGATCCGGATTACTCCGAAAATGTAATCATTTCTTTTTTTACCTTTTCAGACATATCCTGGAAATTTCATCAAAATCCATCCATAAGTTTTTGAGTTATCTTGTTCACAAACGCATCTGGCAGCCTGGATCCAGATGATCCAAATCACTCCCAAGATCTAATCACTTGTTAATCGTCCCAATTAAGACATTTCCTGAAAATTTCGTCAAAATCCATCCATAATTTTTTTGAGTTATCTGGCTTTTAAAAATTACATTTCATGGATCCAGAAGATCCAGATAGTGATCTGGATCACTCCCAAAATTTAGTCATTTCTTCCTTTTACTTTTTCGGACATATCCTGAAAATTTCATCAAAATCCATCCATAGGTTTTTGAGTTATCTTGTTCACAAACAAACAGACAGACAGACAGTCCCAGGAGAAAACATAACATCCTTGGTAGAGGTAAAAATATCCCAAGGCTACTGCATACACCTGCCAAATCTGAAAAGAATCCGCCCAACGGTGACAAAGTTATGAGGAAAAGAAAACGCAGAGCTGGCTCCGACAAAAATTTTTTGAAAATTACTCTGTAAAGATACCCTGTGGGTCAAAAATTTCGTCGAAATCGCTCTATCTAGCACGCTTTTTGAGATATAAGCAATTTTATGTTTTGCAATATTTGCAAAAAATTCAAAATGGCCACCATTTTTGGCGAGACAAAAATTTTTGAAAAATTGGGATAGCTACTCTGCAGAGGTACCCTGAAGTTAAAAAATTTAGTCGAAATCGCTCTATTTAGCACGGTTTTCGAGATATTAGCATTTTTGTGTTTTGCAATTTTTGCGCAAAATTCAAAAATGCCGCCATTTTTGGCGAGACAAAAATTTTTTGCAAATTGGAAGAGTTACTCTGCAGAGATACCTTGTGGGTAAAAAATTTAGTCAAAATCGCTCTATCTAGCACGGTTTTCGAGATATTAGCATTTTTGTGTTTTTCAATTTTTGCGCAAAATTCAAACATTCAAAATGGCCGCCATTTTTGGCGAGACAAAATTTTTTTCCAAATTGGGATAGCTACTCTGCAGAAATACCCTGAAGTTCAAAAATTTTGTTGAAATCCATCTATCTAGCATGGTTTTTGAGATATTAGCATTTTTGTGTTTTGCAATTTTTGCGTAAAATTCGAAAATTTAAAATGGCCGCCATTTTTGGCAAGGCAAAATTTTTTTGAAAATTGGCATGGCTACTCTACAGAGATACCCTGTGGGTCAAAAAGTTCGGCAAAAACGCTCTATCTAGCACGGTTTTCGAGATATAAGCATTTTTATGTTTTGCAATTTTTGCAAAAAATTCAAAATGGCTGCCATTTTTGGCGAGACAATAATTTTTAAAAAATTGGGATAGCTACTCTGCAGAGATACCCTGAAGAATAAAAATTTTGTCGAAATCGCTCTATCTAGCACGGTTTTCGAGATATAAGCATTTTTATGTTTTGCAATTTTTGCAAAAAATTCGAAAATTCAAAATGTCCGCCATTTTTGTGCGAGACAAGATTTTTTTCAAAATTCGGATAGCTACTCTGCAGAGATAACCTGTAGGTCAAAAAATTTGTCGAAATCGCTCTGTGTAGCACGGTTTTTGAGATATAAGCATTTTTGTGTTTTCCTTATTTGGAAAATTCATAATGATTAATTAATCATTAATTACTCGGCCATTTCTTAACCAATCAATGCCAAAATCTAATGATTTCCAGATTTTAATAGAATGAATGTATTTGCCAAGTTTCAGGTGAATTGATAAAAGCCCTTTCAAGTTATCATCCGGACAAGCTTCCCCATCGAAAAAAGACATTTTTGGTCATGTGACCTCTCTGATTGGTTGAAATGTCACTGCAGCATATTCAAAAAAATTCCCCAAGGCTACTGCATAAACGTGTCAAATTTGAAAAGAATCTGCCTAACAGTTACAGAGTTATAAGGAAAACAAAATGCGGAGCCGCCGGAGCCTGAAGGTCTCCCATACACAAACAAGCGTCCCCTGTGGGACGCTTAATTCTAATACTACTTTTGTTGTGCTAAATCTCCATCCAAAGACTCCAGGTGCATAACACAAAAAAACAGAAGTGCATAATCACATAACTAGAGATATGGCAGAGTCAGCAAAACTAGGGTGGGTATGCTTTTACAAATCGTTCCAAATTTTTGGAACATCAAGGCTGAAATGCTTAGTAGAGCACTCTGTACCACTCTGTCAAGTTTGAAATTGAAAGGTGGAAACTTAAGAGTCTGGAAATAGAATTTCCAATATTGCAGTCATGGTCGCCATATGTTTTGTAAGTAACATCAATTTCTAAAGCAACCTAGGTTGGTAGGATACCACCTTGGTTAGGTTAGGTATCCTACCACCCTGTCAAGTTTCAAATTGATTGGCAAAAGCATCTTTGAGTAGAAGTCCTGACACCAAAATGTTGACATACAAATTTACAAACAGATACATATCCCAACAGGGCACAAATTTGGAAGAAATTTAGCCCATGTGGTGTTCTAACACCCTTTGAAATTTCAAATTTATCAGTGGAAACACACAGACAGTCTGATGTATCTTCAAAAGCAATCTAGCCCAGGTGCTTACCTACTACCCTGTAAAACTTTGAATCTATCAGCAGAAGTAAAAATTGATAACCAACAAATGCATAGATGGACTGGGACCAAATTCAAGAAACGTACTCCAGATGGTGTGCTACCATCCTGTCAAATTTCAAACCAATCGGCAGAACCATGTTCTAGTTAGATTCCAGAAACCAAAACCTTGATAGGGGCCACGGTGGCAGAGTGGTAACACTCTTGCCTCCCACCTTTGAGGCCGGGGTTGGGTTCACGGCTCTACCTCAAGTGGGAAAACCTGGTAGTTGCTTGCCATTGGTCGGCAGTTTACAGTACAGAACCTTGACCAACTGTATGTACTGGTTTCCTCTGCCCATCCATCTACCCGTCGTGATATGACCTGTACAGTGTTGAAACTGATGTAAAACCCCAAATAAATAAATAAATAAAAACCAAAACCTTGATGGACAGACTGATGGATGTCAAACACATCAATCTAATAGGTGGGTCAGTTACATGCAACCCACCCAAAAACAATTTTTGCAAGGTAATAATAAAACTTAAGCATTCATATCTTTTAAGAATTAGAGCTGTAAAAATTATACTTCTGCTCTTTGAAGTAAAATGACAGATGTTTTTGATTGTTTTTATTTGAGAGTTTGGTTGTGTATTCCCCGAGATATCTGAAAGATTGCTGTGTACATTCGAGGTAAGTATGCATAGCTGTAGAGGCAAACCTGACTTGGAATCTCATTATTTCTGGGTTGATATTAGTGCAATAAAGCCAGCGGATACACTGCCCTTTAAATACCATTCCAATGATATCTGGCATATATCTGTGTATAAAGGATTTCATAAAAATGCAAAGAATTAGCACCTGTCAACATCCTCCATATTGCTGGAAATTGGTGAAAAATTGTTCTATGTGGCTATTTTATGCTTAGTTATGTATATCATTTAAGGATTTTTTTTTGTTTCTGATGTATTTAATTTGATGAACTTTGTTTAAAATATTTGCAAAGCAAATCAGTAAGGGGTTGACAGCCTCTATGTGAGGTGAGTAAGATGAATTTACAACTTATTAAGTTCAAATTTTGACTTGTCATCTCGTATACTAGTATGTGACATAATATTTACAGTGCATATCTGCCTTATTATAAAACAGATACTGGCAGCACAGGATTTCCACATGAAACTAAATCATAAAAATAGCCAGCCTCGGCAGGCAAGAACCCCAGCCCGCAGGTACAGCTAAATGGCCAACAACATTGAGATTTTGGAAAATCTTAGGAACAACTTCTGTTGTAAGAAGTATAGAGAACCCACAAGATGTTCTACCAAAGATTCACAGGCCATGATTTCTTACAAGTAGTTTTCATATTTTGAAGCCAAAGAAACAAGTATAAGGGAGATATAAGGCCTTTTTGATATGATGACCCTCCTATTTGCCATTAAAGATTGATATGGCGACCATTTTGTTTTCCAAAACAAGGACACATTTACTCTCAGGCAAGCTTTCCTATCCATTTGCATTTTGTGCAAATCTGATGAAGTTAGCTACCATATTTTAGGTCACAGAAGACATTAAAGATTTTAGAACAAACTTTAAGACCCGAAAATTTTAAAAGTGTTGCCATGGCAACAGATATCACTGGATACTTCCCAAATCCTAATCAGCTCTAGATCCTCTTGGGGTAAACATATCCTGAAAATTTGGTGAAAATCCGTGCAGGGGTTTAGTCTGTGGAACACCCACAAAGTTTAAGACCCGAAAAAAAAATAACAAAAGAGGTCAAGGCAGTTTAGGGTTTTAGAAATGTTGTTTCACCTTCAAGGAGGTGTATAAAAAGGATAAAATGTATAGAAATCCCTGGAAAGTTCAAACCTGGAAAAGTTGGGCCCAAGGTCAAATCTGACCACATCAGAAGATTCTTAGCCCATAATAGATTCCTAGACCACACCAGTAGATTCCCAGCCCATGATTTCCTAGGTTTGTTTTACATTTCAAACCTTTAGGACCAATAATAAGCGAGTTATAAGCACTTTACATTTGGCTATCCTCATTTGACCTTGAAGGAGGCCCAAGGTCAAATCTGATCACATCAAAAGAATCCTAGCCCATGATTTCCTATAGGTTGTTTTCACATTTCAAACCTCTAGGACCCATAATAAGTGAGTTATAAGCACTTTAAGTTTGGCTATACTCGTTTGACCTTGAAGTAGGGGCCCAAGGTCATATTTGACCTCATCAGAAGACTTCTAGCCCATGATTTCCCATAGGTTGGTTTCACATTTCAAACCTGTAGAACCAATAATAAGCAAGTTATAAGCACTTTCACATTTGGCTATCCTCGTTTGACCTTGATGGAGAGGGCCAAGGTCAAATCTGACCACATCAGAAGATTCTTAGCCCATGATTTCCTATAAGTTGATTTCACATCGCAAACTTCTAGGACCAATAATAAGCAAGTTATAAGCACTCTTACATTTGGCTATCACAGTCGTTTGATCTTGAAGGAGGGGCCCAAGGTCAAATCTGATCACATCAGAAGAATCCTGGCCCATGATTTCCTATAGGTTGTTTTCACATTTAAAACCTCTAGGACCAATACTAACTACTAAGTGAATTATAAGGACTTTTCAACAGTTTTCAACTTACAATTGATTTACTCAAAAGTGAGAACCTGAAAGTAGCTATTACTCGGCTATGCAAGGAGCTTCAGGTCTGCAATTTTACTATGTTATACCTGACCCAAAAGTAGCTGAATAACATATTTAAACAAAATTCTCTGATGCAATAGTTTTCAAGTTACAAGTCAAAATTATTGATGTTTTTGACTCCCCAGAGCATAATTCTGACTCCTGGGCTTGAAATAGCTATTGCTCGCTTGATTTTGACCCTAGGCCTACAAAAAAGATAAGGTGGCGAGATGTCATACCCACCAATTCATGCACAAAATATAAAATAAATCTGAAAGAAACTGCACTACAGCTTGAACACAAGCAATAGTCAAAATTTTAGACATTTTTGACTCCCCAGAGCTTAATTTTGACTCCTGGCCTACCAAAACAATAGGGTGGCCAGATCTCTGCCATAGTAAGCCACTTGCAAAGTTTAAATGAAATCCCAAAAGAAATGTGGCTTGTAGGTTGAACACAAGAAAATCTCTGCGGACGCGGACGATGACCGTGCATGATCCATAGAATCCCCACTTTTTGGGGATACAATAATGACATTTAGTACTAAATTACCAATTTAAATTAGCGTACAAATATTTCATAGGATAATCAATTTTATTTTTTTAATTTAGACTGAGCAATTTAATTAATATAAATAAATGTATTATTATGATACGTATATAATATTACCATTACACGGCTGGCGTCGGAAGTAAACGGCGTCGGATGTGAACGATATATGAAGTATTTCAACATAAAATGCTGGCAGAGCAGTAACACATGAAACCACCACATGTATACATACATATTAAACTAATATAACTAGAATACCTTACTAAACAATGCTGATAACGTGGATAAATTCCCCAAACCAACAAATTATCACAACATGGCACTGGTATCCTTGACATTGTTTTCAAAAGTCACATGATCACAGGAAAATAATGAAATTAAACATATTATGTAAAACACAGCATAAAATGACATCTTCTGTCCAAAATATTTCAATAAAAAATAACAAAACATTTTATCTTTGAAAAATACTGACATTTATGAAGGTAAATAATAAGAAGCAAAAAAAATTTAATGCTGTCTAGTTTTGGAATTCCTTGCAGCCTCACTTTCGTTTGACAGTTTTGACAGTTGAGAGGAAAGCCTAAACAAAGAAACTTATATGGTAAATTATTAATGATATTATGTATATTTATTTGTAATAAGTTCAGCGAGTGTAAAGTGGTATATATAGATTAATTTCCACATGAAGTAATTTTTTTTACTCCCTTCTGTATTTTAATAAATGAAAATTTATTAGGCCACTGCAAACCGTCTGCTTTTTTATTACAGTAAACTATTAAAATTGTGCCTTCTTTTTATGCCCTGAATTTTTTAACATTATTTTGTGATGTTAATCGTTAATGTATTTATTTTAAATGTTGAAATAGGCTATAAAAGTTATAGATAGTGATGCATTTGTAATTATCAATTCCTCATTGACAAATTATGATATGTTTTGTAGGATTTGTTCAGTTAAGGTGTATGCACCCTGTAATCATTCATTACTAATTAAATTTTATGAAGGGTAGATATGAAAGTAATACCAATTTGTATGACAATGAAAAACTAGACAAAAGTTTTTGTACACAAAAACAAAGCGTCCCTACAGTTTTTAAGCTTTATACAAAATGCTAAAGGACTAATGTGAAGAGGTAAATGTTATTGGTGAAGAGAAATGTTCGTGAAAAGGACCATGTTAGGATCACAAGAGTGACCTTAAAATGAAAAAAACACTCAGTGCCTATGAACGGGTTCTGTATCAGCTGACTGTGTGTTTTCAGCTGCAAAGAAGAAGAAGCACTTCAAAGTTTGGCTATCCTCGTCTGACCTTGAAGGAGAGGCCCAAGGTCAAATCTGACCACATCAAAAGATTTCAAGCCCATCATTTCCTATATGTAGGTATACCATCCCAAACCTGTAGGACCAATAATAAATGAGTTATAAGCACTTTAAAGTTCCTATCCTCGTTGGACCTTGAAGGAGAGGCCTAAGATCAAGTCTGACCACACCAGAAGATTCCCAGCACATGATTTCCTACATGTTGGTTTACCATCCTAAACCTGTAGGACCAATAATAAGCGAGTTATAAGCACTTTTAAGTTTGGCTATGCTCATTTGACCTTGAAGGAGAGGGCCAAGGTCAAATTCGACCACAGCAAAAGATTACCAGCCCTTAATTTCTACATGTTGGTTTACCATCCCAAACCTCTAGGACCAATCATAAGCAAGTTATAAGCACTTTAAAGTTTGATTATGCTCATTTGACCTTGAAGGAGAGGCCCAAAGGTCAAATCTGACCACACCAGAAGATTCCCAGCACATGATTTCCTACAGGTTGGTTTACCATCCCAAAGCTCTAGGACCAATAATAAGCCACTTATAAGCACTTTTATGTTTGGCTATCCTTGTTTCACCTTGAAGAAGAGGCCCAAGGTCAAATCTGACAACACCAAAAGATTCCCAGCCCATGATTTTCTATATGTTAGTATACCATCACAAACCTCTAGGACCAATAATAAGCAAGTCATAAGCACTTTTATGTTTGGCTATACTCATTTGACCTTGAACGAGGGGCACAAGGTCAAATCTGACCACACCAGAAGATTCCCAGCACATGATTTCCTACAGGTTGGTTTACCATCCCAAAGCTCTAGGACCAATAATAAGCCACTTATAAGCACTTTTATGTTTGGCTATCCTTGTTTCACCTTGAAGAAGAGGCCCAAGGTCAAATCTGACAACACCAAAAGATTCCCAGCCCATGATTTTCTATATGTTAGTATACCATCACAAACCTCTAGGACCAATAATAAGCAAGTCATAAGCACTTTTATGTTTGGCTATACTCATTTGACCTTGAACGAGGGGCACAAGGTCAAATCTGACCACACCAGAAGATGCCCAGCACATGATTTCCTACATGTTGGTTTACCATCCCAAAGCTCTAGGACCAATAATAAATGAGCTATAAGCACTTTTATGTTTAGCTATCCTCGTTTGACCTTGAAGAGGAAGCCCAAGGTCAAATCTGACCACACCAAAAGATTCCCAGCCCATGATTTCCTACATGTTTGTATACCATCACAATCTTCTAGGACCAATAATAAGCGAGTTATAAGCACATTTAAGTTTGGCTATGCCCGTTTGACCTTGAACGAGGGGCCCAACATCAAATCCGACCACACCAGAAGATTCCCAGGCCATGATTTCCTACATGTTGGTTTACCATCCTAAACCTGTAGGACCAATAAGAAGCGAGTTATAAGCACTTTTATGTTTGGCTATCCTCGTTTGACCTTGAAGAAGAAGCCCAAGGTCAAATCTGACAACACCAAGAGATTCCCAGCCCATGATTTTCTATATGTTAGTATACCATCCCAAACCTGTAGGACCAAAAATAAGCAAGTCATAAGCATTTTTAAGTTTGGCTATACTCGTTTGACCTTGAACGAGGGGCACAAGGTCAAATCTGACCACACCAGAAGATGCCCAGCACATGATTTCCTACATGTTGGTTTACCATCCCAAAGCTCTAGGACCAATAATAAATGAGCTATAGGCACTTTTATGTTTAGCTATCCTCGTTTGACCTTGAAGAGGAAGCCCAAGGTCAAATCTGACCACACCAAAAGATTCCCAGCCCATGATTTCCTACATGTTTGTATACCATCACAATCTTCTAGGACCAATAATAAGCGAGTTATAAGCACATTTAAGTTTGGCTATGCCCGTTTGACCTTGAACGAGGGGCCCAACATCAAATCCGACCACACCAGAAGATTCCCAGGCCATGATTTCCTACATGTTGGTTTACCATCCTAAACCTGTAGGACCAATAAGAAGCGAGTTATAAGCACTTTTATGTTTGGCTATCCTCGTTTGACCTTGAAGAAGAAGCCCAAGGTCAAATCTGACAACACCAAGAGATTCCCAGCCCATGATTTTCTATATGTTAGTATACCATCCCAAACCTGTAGGACCAAAAATAAGCAAGTCATAAGCATTTTTAAGTTTGGCTATACTCGTTTGACCTTGAACGAGGGGCACAAGGTCAAATCTGACCACACCAGAAGATTCCCAGCACATGATTTCCTGTATGTTGGTATACCATCCCAATCCTCTAGGACCAATAATAAGTGAGTTATAAGCACTTTTAAGTTTGGTTATACTCATTTGACCTTGAAGGAATGGCCCAAGGTCAAATCTGACCACACCAGAAGATTCCCAGCACATGATTTCCTGTATGTTGGTATATCATCCCAATCCTCTAGGACCAATAATAAGCGAGTTATAAGCACTTTTAAGTTTGGTTATACTCATTTGACCTTGAAGGAGAGGCCCAAGGTCAAATCTGACCACAGCAGAAGATTCCCAGCACATGATTTCCTACATGTTGGTTTACCATCCCAAAGCTCTAGGACCAATAATAAGCGAGTTATAAGCACTTTTATGTTTGCCTATACTCGTTTGACCTTGAAGAGGAAGCCCAAGGTCAAATCAGACCACACCAAGAGATTCCCTGTCCATGGTTTCCTATATGTTGGTTTACCATCCCAAAGCTGTAGGACCAATAATAAGCGAGTTATAAGCACATTTATGTTTGGCTATCTTCGTTTGACCTTAAACGAGGGGCCCAAGGTCAAATCTGACCACACCAGATGATTCCCAGCACATGATTTCCTATATGCTGGTATACCATTCCAAACCTCTAGGACCAATAATAAGCGAGTTATAAGCACTTAAAACTTTGCCTATCCTCTTTTGATCTTTAACGAGGGGCCCCAGGTCAAATCTGACCACACCAGAAGATTTCCAGCACATGATTTCCTATATGTTGGTACACCATCCCAAACCTCTAGGACCAATAATAAGCGAGTTCAAGGCTTAATCGTAGTAAATTTTTTATGAACTTATAATCAATCGCCCGTCAATCGCTCAATTATGGCCCGATTGATCCCAATATCGACTGGCGCCTAGATTCCTCTGTCAGGAATGTGACTGATTGGCTCCTTAAGATACAGAGATTCAACAAGCAACACATACAATGCATTCAAATGTTTAAAGTTACGGGATATAATAAAATTCAAAACATGTACTCATATTTTCAAAGCTGATAGGAATTTGCTACCACCTAAACTAATGGAACGATATAGATATGTCAAGCATGTTCATTACTATAATACAAGGAACTGTGGAAACATTTATCAAAATATCCCCAAAACTTTCCAGAAAAGAAGATGTCCTAGTATTATAGGGGTTAAACTGTACAATCAAATTCCATCACATGTAAGATTGTTGCCATCTATAATAAAATAAACAGGGAGACACCTGGGTTAGGGGTGCAATAAGAGGGCATAAACTCACACAAATATGTTGATACCCGTTGGATGGAGGGTGGGGAAGGCCCAGATGTAGAATAGTTCCTGTCTTTTACGTTTAGTGGAAGAATCTGGGTTGTTTTCCTCCCCCATCCATTGCACAATGCTGAACTCCATTTTCCTGACACTATGCTTGGGTTGTGTAAAGTGTCTAGAGACAGGGGTGGAATTTAGATCATTAAATTTTTGAACACTTCTGTAGTGTTCATACATTCTCTGTCTAATTGGTCTTTTGGTCTCTCCTATGTATTGGAGACCACATTCAGTGCAATTAATGATGTATATCACATTACTTAATTCACATGTGTATCTATGCCTTGGTGGTAGGTTAATACATTTGAAGGTCTTTTTAGTGTGGAAACTAGTTATGTGGTCCACTTTGGTCAGTTTGGGACAATATGTACATTTTCCCAGTCTAGTACATACTGTATTGAAAGCTAATTTTTGTTTAGTTTCAGTAGATGGTGGGAATGTGACAGTGGCTCTTGTAAGCATATCTTTGAGATTTGGTAATCTCTTATACCCTATGAGTGGTTTATCCTTGAAGATATTTTTGAGTTCATCAGTGTTCTGGATTATGTTCCAGTTGTCTCTGATGAGGGGTTTGATGGGCGGATTCCTGGGGTTAAATTGAGTCACCATGACTGGTGTGTCTATGGTTTCTCTTGGGTTGTCCTCCAGTAGGTCTGACTGTTTAAACTGATTGGCTCTATTGAAGTGTTTCTTGAGGCTGCTTGCTGGGTAACCTCTTTTAAGATAATAGCCAGTTAGTTTAAAGGCATTGGTTTTGAAGTCTTTGTCCAATGTGCATATTCTGCGTAACCTTAGGTATTGTCCATAAGGTCCCTTTTCCAGTACAGAGCTGGGATGGGCTGAACTGTACTCTAAATACAGGTGGGTGTCTGTGGGTTTGTTGTATAGGGTAGTTATTAGTTCCCTATGTTCATTGAATTTCACTGTTGTGTCTATAGGAAATTAATTTCAGAATAACTAAATTCATGAGTGAATTTAATTGATTCATGGAGAGAGTTAAGATACTCAATGAAGTGGTTGAGTGACTCTTCACCATGTGTCCAGACCATAAAAATATCGTCAATGAACCTTTTCCAGACTAGTGGTTTAAGGGGATAACCATCTAAGGCTTTGGTTTTGAATCTATCCATGAATAGATTAGCATAGTTTGGTGCTAATGATGTTCCCATGGCTGTCCCTCCTATCTGCATATAGTGCTCACCATTGAATTCAAAATTCATATTGCGGAGGACTAAAGTTAGCAGGTCTAATATGAACTGAGTGATAGGTGTTTTGTTTGGGTCACTCCTTAGTTTATTTGCCACAGCTAATATTCCCTCATGGTTAGGGATATTAGTGTATAAACTAGATACATCAAGGGTGCATAGTATTGCTCCTTCTGGTAATTGGCCCAGATTCCTTAATTTCTTGATGAAATCCTGGGTGTCTCTAATGTAAGATTTTGTTTGAGGAACATATTGTTTTATATGTTCATCAACCAATTTACTGATTCTGCTGGTGGGGTGATTAACAGAACTACAAATAGGTCTCCCTGGGACATTTTTCTTATGTATTTTGGGTAACATGTAAAATTTTGCTTCTGTGCAAAATTTTGGTGTTAAGTGTTCTAGGTTTTTCTCATTGATTAAACCTTTCTGGTACATCTTTACGAGTGTATCTGTAATTTTTTGACCAATACTTTGGGTAGGGTCATGGTCAAGTTTTATATAAAATTTGGTGTCATTCAGTTGACGGTATCCTTCCCTGAGGTAGTCAGTTGTATTCATTACTACAACTGCTGACCCCTTATCCGCTTTTTTGATGATAATTTTGGGATTTGAGGATAGTTCTTTAAGACCTGTCCATTGTTCTTTGGTTAGGTTTGGTTGTCCCTTATTTTTAACTTTGCTTTTTAGTAAGCCATCTTTAAATGCTCTCTGGAATACCTCCAGGGATTGATGTATCCTTGGTGGTTTCCAGGAGGATTTATCTACAAACTTCTTGTGAATATCTTTATATGGATCTTCACTTTCTTCTAGGTTCATAGCCATAAAATCTATTATTGACATTTCATCTTCATTAAAATCCTGTAGATGTTTATTGTCATAGTAGAAGTGATATTTGAGGCTTAGCCTGCGGTGGAATTCTTTGAAGTCCAACCAAATCTGAGCCTTATTTGGTGGTCTTGGTGTAGGGCAAAAAGTTAGGCCTTTTTCTAAGGCACTTACTTGTGCTTTACTCAGGGTTTCATCAGATAAGTTAATTACTGTATGACCAATCAGGCTCTCCATGGTTTTACCCTTCTGGAGGAACCCAGGAGGGGCTATTTTCGCCTCCTCCTTAACTCTGTTTAAGATCTCCTGAAAGTTATAGCCTTCCATCATAAGCAATGTGGATAGCCCAGTGATTCCTGACCTCAGAATTTCTGCTCCTCTGAGATCCCTTAGAAATAGCCAAGAACAAATTAAAAACAACATTATGTATGTATAAACAGTTTATTAAGTTATGTTTTGTCAAACTTTATAAGTTTATTTCAGTTTCTGACTAGTTTATTTAATCCTTTAATCAAGAATTGTAACTGTTTGTTTGCCTGTCTCTGGCGGTTGGGGGGATTCTGGCGGTTTTGCCTTTGTCTCCCTCTTGGTTTGAACTTTGGTTTTGTTTCTGGTTGAAGCCTCCTCTGCATGCTTGTGGTGGCTGCAGCTTTGTATTTATCAGTCAGAGAATCCTTTAGTTCTTTGAACTGGGTTGTATTGGTGATATTTTCCAATTCAGCATAGGTGGTCTGGATGTCTGCTTTGATCACCGTGTACTTGGAATTCAGTTCTTCCACTAAATGGAGGGTCAAGTCTCTCTTGCATTTGTTCACTATCTCTGCCCACTTAGTCTTGAATGACTCGTTGACTGAGACTGGTGGAGTGCACTTGAAGTTGCAGGATGCTGGAAATTTACCTTCTTTGAGGTGGGCTTTGATTGAGTGGATATTTGTTGCTACACTCAATTTCTTCCTGTGGAGGTTTTTGCTCTTCAGGTATAGGGGCTTGGATTCAGGTGGATACCTGTCCCTACTGGTAGACTGTCTCTCAGTTGATGGGGAGCCGGTTCTCTTTCTCTTGGTGCCTTTGGAGGGTCCCTTGTCAGCTTCTTTTAACTTATTTGAAGCTTCTTGAAGGATTGCCAAAGTCTCACTGCTCATTTTACTAGCTGGAATGGGGGTTCCAGTAGTTGGAGTATTGAAAGCTGTGTCATTATCCACTTCTAGGTGGCTGATACCGGCTATCAGGGCACTTTCACTGACATTCATGTTAACCCAGTGAAAATAAAATAAGTATATTTTGTGTCAGTGAAGAGTGAGTCAAGACTTTAAATCTCTGCCTTATATTCACAGATTAATAGTTGTGAATATTTCGATCTGATTCTGTCAGTTCTCATCAGAGGCTGTGAGTGGGGTTGGGGGGATCACCTGAAGTACAAAAGTGAGATCCTCTCTGATCCTGAGGATCAGATCCGGTATCCGGCGGATCGGATCAGATTTTTTGTATCTGATTGAAAAAATGTAATTTTACATAAATAAGTGACCAAATATCTTTTTGTGAGAAATTTAGTTCATATTATTAGTGAAATATTGTGTAGTACTTACTATAGAGATTATTATTGTAAATCTTCTATTAGGGCTTGGCTAGTGGCCAGAAACATTGATTCAACATTCATATTACATTGAATATACTGGTGATATGTAATAAATAATACAACTTATTGAATTGTTTTATTCTTGTTTTTGGTGTAATATACTCATGTCAAAAGATATAATTGTCATGAATATACATGCCTGAAAATCCTTTTTCCCAGTGAGAGTGGAGTTGCACTCTCGAAAGCATTGTCTCAAAATGTGTATTATGAGGGCTGAAAGTGGATCTATTTCAGTCACCTCTTGCAATATCCGTCCAGATTGAGAGGATAAGGGGGTGAATATACCAAGATCAGTCTTGTAGCACTGAATTAGATCTCACAACCCAATTGTAATGATTTTTGTGAATGAAAGTGAATGGTGAATATTCATACTTATTCACCCATAATTCGCACTTTCGTTATATTATATAAACCGGAATAATTGTCGGTAAAAATAATAATATAATGAAAAGTTGGGTGGCAATCCAACATAAATTGTGGATGCCTAGAGTTTGATTATGTACAAAAATGTTAACAATAATATATATTGGAGATAAAAAAGCCCAAATTATTTTGTGTGAGCTCTTATAATGGATGTCTGTGAGAGTTATTTTAAATCAAAAATAACAGTGCTTCACAACTAAAATCTTTTAATGCAAGTTTAGTAGTGGTAAATATTTAATCAATTTTAAATATCAACATTATATGTACATTTCAGTCAAATAAAATAGTAAAAATAATGATAGTCACTATTTATACAGTTCAAGACTATTCTGTAGTCATGAGTCCGTTATTTACATCAAAATGCCGGTAAATAATCCGTGAATTAAATATAAATAAACTATATGTTCATTTATAAGTCCAACCTTTCAATCACTGGTATGTGGTGGTGTGATGTTCTGACACAAATTGTTCATATATTCCAATAAATCAAAGTCAACTTGTGGGTCACTTTGAGGGATAACTCCCCAACTTGGAATATCAGCTGACATGTGTGGAGGGAGGGGGTCCTCTGAGACTGGATCTCCCATTGGGCCTTGATAGGCGGTATATCTAGGCAAACCTTGTTGTTCCCTATTCTGTTGGAATTCCTCAGTGAAGTAGCTGGGGATGTCCATGTAAGGGGTTCCTGGTGGTGAAGAATCATCTTCCCAGTTATTAATGGGGGGATCATCCAGGAATAAGCAGTGTGGTGAGATTCCCTTGGAGACCAGAGAAGGAGCGTGTTGAGTAGTCTTGTCCCTCACAAACTTGGGGGTGGTGTTGCATCCTGTGTGTGTAACTGTTTTGATGGGGGGTAAATCACAAATATCTGTCTGAGTGCTAATGGATATCTGTGTCCTGCTGTGCATAGTCATGGTGGTGACTGTACAAGTCTTGGGTGCAGGAACACTTCTCTGTGATGATTCATCATCTTCAGGCCACAAATCAGAAAAAAAGGTGCTCAGATCCGGTTGAGACTCCTTTATTTCAGTTGTCTTATCCTCAGGACAACTTGACTGGGGTTCTGTGGAATCACTTGATTCATTTTCAATACAATCTCTTATTCGTGAGAAGGTGTCCATATCAGTGTGATAGTGTGTCAAATGTCTATCTAGGTATTCTTTCCTCCTAAATTCCTGATCACACAGGTGACATTTTATCCTAAAGTTAAGGTGGGCACTTTTTATGTGTCTCCTGAGATTCGATCTATGTGAGTAGATCTTATGGCAAGTACTACAGGTGAACCACATTTTATTTAATGGTACACTAAAAATTAGTACAAGAATATCACAAAAAATATATTTTTTGTCACACAAAAATCAACTCTGCACTAGTGAAAATGCTATCTTCACAGCTTTTGAATTTAAAGTCAAGATAGTAACTTAGTGACCTTATATGTTACTAAGTAATTTTTACGTAAATAGCAATGATCACAGGATGACGTCATGAGTCATTCTGCATCATTTGTGACGTGAATAGGTCACTGACCAATTATGATGGGTTTTTGTGCCCTTTGGTGAGGTGCCCAATATATGACAAAATAAACAGGGAGACACCTGGGTTAGGGGTGCAATAAGAGGGCATAAACTCACACAAATATGTTGATACCCGTTGGATGGAGGGTGGGGAAGGCCCAGATGTAGAATAGATCTTAAACAGAGTTAAGGAGGAGGCGAAAATAGCCCCTCCTGGGTTCCTCCAGAAGGGTAAAACCATGGAGAGCCTGATTGGTCATACAGTAATTAACTTATCTGATGAAACCCTGAGTAAAGCACAAGTAAGTGCCTTAGAAAAAGGCCTAACTTTTTGCCCTACACCAGGACCACCAAATAAGGCTCAGATTTGGTTGGACTTCAAAGAATTCCACCGCAGGCTAAGCCTCAAATATCACTTCTACTATGACAATAAACATCTACAGGATTTTAATGAAGATGAAATGTCAATAATAGATTTTATGGCTATGAACCTAGAAGAAAGTGAAGATCCATATAAAGATATTCACAAGAAGTTTGTAGATAAATCCTCCTGGAAACCACCAAGGATACATCAATCCCTGGAGGTATTCCAGAGAGCATTTAAAGATGGCTTACTAAAAAGCAAAGTTAAAAATAAGGGACAACCAAACCTAACCAAAGAACAATGGACAGGTCTTAAAGAACTATCCTCAAATCCCAAAATTATCATCAAAAAAGCGGATAAGGGGTCAGCAGTTGTAGTAATGAATACAACTGACTACCTCAGGGAAGGATACCGTCAACTGAATGACACCAAATTTTATATAAAACTTGACCATGACCCTACCCAAAGTATTGGTCAAAAAATTACAGATACACTCGTAAAGATGTACCAGAAAGGTTTAATCAATGAGAAAAACCTAGAACACTTAACACCAAAATTTTGCACAGAAGCAAAATTTTACATGTTACCCAAAATACATAAGAAAAATGTCCCAGGGAGACCTATTTGTAGTTCTGTTAATCACCCCACCAGCAGAATCAGTAAATTGGTTGATGAACATATAAAACAATATGTTCCTCAAACAAAATCTTACATTAGAGACACCCAGAATTTCATCAAGAAATTAAGGAATCTGGGCCAATTACCAGAAGGAGCAATACTATGCACCCTTGATGTATCTAGTTTATACACTAATATCCCTAACCATGAGGGAATATTAGCTGTGGCAAATAAACTAAGGAGTGACCCAAACAAAACACCTATCACTCAGTTCATATTAGACCTGCTAACTTTAGTCCTCCGCAATATGAATTTTGAATTCAATGGTGAGCACTATATGCAGATAGGAGGGACAGCCATGGGAACATCATTAGCACCAAACTATGCTAATCTATTCATGGATAGATTCGAAACCAAAGCCTTAGATGGTTATCCCCTTAAACCACTAGTCTGGAAAAGGTTCATTGACGATATTTTTATGGTCTGGACACATGGTGAAGAGTCACTCAACCACTTCATTGAGTATCTTAACTCTCTCCATGAATCAATTAAATTCACTCATGAATTTAGTTATTCTGAAATTAATTTCCTAGACACAACAGTGAAATTCAATGAACATAGGGAACTAATAACTACCCTATACAACAAACCCACAGACACCCACCTGTATTTAGAGTACAGTTCAGCCCATCCCAGCTCTGTACTGGAAAAGGGACCTTATGGACAATACCTAAGGTTACGCAGAATATGCACATTGGACAAAGACTTCAAAACCAATGCCTTTAAACTAACTGGCTATTATCTTAAAAGAGGTTACCCAGCAAGCAGCCTCAAGAAACACTTCAATAGAGCCAATCAGTTTAAACAGTCAGACCTACTGGAGGACAACCCAAGAGAAACCATAGACACACCAGTCATGGTGACTCAATTTAACCCCAGGAATCCGCCCATCAAACCCCTCATCAGAGACAACTGGAACATAATCCAGAACACTGATGAACTCAAAAAAATCTTCAAGGATAAACCACTCATAGGGTATAAGAGATTACCAAATCTCAAAGATATGCTTACAAGAGCCACTGTCACATTCCCACCATCTACTGAAACTAAACAAAAATTAGCTTTCAATACAGTATGTACTAGACTGGGAAAATGTACATATTGTCCCAAACTGACCAAAGTGGACCACATAACTAGTTTCCACACTAAAAAGACCTTCAAATGTATTAACCTACCACCAAGGCATAGATACACATGTGAATTAAGTAATGTGATATACATCATTAATTGCACTGAATGTGGTCTCCAATACATAGGAGAGACCAAAAGACCAATTAGACAGAGAATGTATGAACACTACAGAAGTGTTCAAAAATTCAATGATCTAAATTCCACCCCTGTCTCTAGACACTTTACACAACCCAAGCATAGTGTCAGGAAAATGGAGTTCAGCATTGTGCAATGGATGGGGGAGGAAAACAACCCAGATTCTTCCACTAAACGTAAAAGACAGGAACTATTCTACATCTGGGCCTTCCCCACCCTCCATCCAACGGGTATCAACATATTTGTGTGAGTTTATGCCCTCTTATTGCACCCCTAACCCAGGTGTCTCCCTGTTTATTTTGTCATATATTGGGCACCTCACCAAAGGGCACAAAAACCCATCATAATTGGTCAGTGACCTATTCACGTCACAAATGACGCAGAATGACTCATGACGTCATCCTGTGATCATTGCTATTTACGTAAAAATTACTTAGTAACATATAAGTTCACTAAGTTACTATCTTGACTTTAAATTCAAAAGCTGTGAAGATAGCATTTTCACTAGTGCAGAGTTGATTTTTGTGTGACAAAAAATATATTTTTTGTGATATTCTTGTACTAATTTTTAGTGTACCATTAAATAAAATGTGGTTCACCTGTAGTACTTGCCATAAGATCTACTCACATAGATCGAATCTCAGGAGACACATAAAAAGTGCCCACCTTAACTTTAGGATAAAATGTCACCTGTGTGATCAGGAATTTAGGAGGAAAGAATACCTAGATAGACATTTGACACACTATCACACTGATATGGACACCTTCTCACGAATAAGAGATTGTATTGAAAATGAATCAAGTGATTCCACAGAACCCCAGTCAAGTTGTCCTGAGGATAAGACAACTGAAATAAAGGAGTCTCAACCGGATCTGAGCACCTTTTTTTCTGATATGTGGCCTGAAGATGATGAATCATCACAGAGAAGTGTTCCTGCACCCAAGACTTGTACAGTCACCACCATGACTATGCACAGCAGGACACAGATATCCATTAGCACTCAGACAGATATTTGTGATTTACCCCCCATCAAAACAGTTACACACACAGGATGCAACACCACCCCCAAGTTTGTGAGGGACAAGACTACTCAACACGCTCCTTCTCTGGTCTCCAAGGGAATCTCACCACACTGCTTATTCCTGGATGATCCCCCCATTAATAACTGGGAAGATGATTCTTCACCACCAGGAACCCCTTACATGGACATCCCCAGCTACTTCACTGAGGAATTCCAACAGAATAGGGAACAACAAGGTTTGCCTAGATATACCGCCTATCAAGGCCCAATGGGAGATCCAGTCTCAGAGGACCCCCTCCCTCCACACATGTCAGCTGATATTCCAAGTTGGGGAGTTATCCCTCAAAGTGACCCACAAGTTGACTTTGATTTATTGGAATATATGAACAATTTGTGTCAGAACATCACACCACCACATACCAGTGATTGAAAGGTTGGACTTATAAATGAACATATAGTTTATTTATATTTAATTCACGGATTATTTACCGGCATTTTGATGTAAATAACGGACTCATGACTACAGAATAGTCTTGAACTGTATAAATAGTGACTATCATTATTTTTACTATTTTATTTGACTGAAATGTACATATAATGTTGATATTTAAAATTGATTAAATATTTACCACTACTAAACTTGCATTAAAAGATTTTAGTTGTGAAGCACTGTTATTTTTGATTTAAAATAACTCTCACAGACATCCATTATAAGAGCTCACACAAAATAATTTGGGCTTTTTTGTCTCCAATATATATTATTGTTAACATTTTTGTACATAATCAAACTCTAGGCATCCACAATTTATGTTGGATTGCCACCCAACTTTTCATTATATTATTATTTTTACCGACAATTATTCCGGTTTATATAATATAACGAAAGTGCGAATTATGGGTGAATAAGTATGAATATTCACCATTCACTTTCATTCACAAAAATCATTACAATTGGGTTGTGAGATCTAATTCAGTGCTACAAGACTGATCTTGGTATATTCACCCCCTTATCCTCTCAATCTGGACGGATATTGCAAGAGGTGACTGAAATAGATCCACTTTCAGCCCTCATAATACACATTTTGAGACAATGCTTTCGAGAGTGCAACTCCACTCTCACTGGGAAAAAGGATTTTCAGGCATGTATATTCATGACAATTATATCTTTTGACATGAGTATATTACACCAAAAACAAGAATAAAACAATTCAATAAGTTGTATTATTTATTACATATCACCAGTATATTCAATGTAATATGAATGTTGAATCAATGTTTCTGGCCACTAGCCAAGCCCTAATAGAAGATTTACAATAATAATCTCTATAGTAAGTACTACACAATATTTCACTAATAATATGAACTAAATTTCTCACAAAAAGATATTTGGTCACTTATTTATGTAAAATTACATTTTTTCAATCAGATACAAAAAATCTGATCCGATCCGCCGGATACCGGATCTGATCCTCAGGATCAGAGAGGATCTCACTTTTGTACTTCAGGTGATCCCCCCAACCCCACTCACAGCCTCTGATGAGAACTGACAGAATCAGATCGAAATATTCACAACTATTAATCTGTGAATATAAGGCAGAGATTTAAAGTCTTGACTCACTCTTCACTGACACAAAATATACTTATTTTATTGCCATCTATAATAAGCTTCAAAAAGAGATTAAAAGAAGAATTCCTCACTAAATATAAAAAACCATTGCCTATCCAACAAATTATGGTATGACAAATGGAAGTTACGGATCTGTGTACTAAATCTGTGTGTATCTTAATCTATATTTTTACCATTAAGTACTTTGTCAAGTATGTTAAAATTTAATTAACAGACAAACAGTTCAAATTAGCATATTCATTGCTAAATAGCTTCTTTGTGTCATAAATCGAAATCTATTTTATCTGCTGTATTTCTTTCTTGACTTTCTGTTGTCAGTTATGTCCAAGTTAAGTAATATTTACTAATAAGTTCATTTGAACTTCAGGCATTTCTGTTTAGTATTTATTGTATGTTCTTAACTTTATGTTGTCAGTTCTCTCCAAATTTAGGGATGTCTAGTTATAAGTTCATTTGAACTTCTGACATTTACTTTCAGCATTTATTTTAAATTGTTGTATTATTACATTGTAATGTAATGCTGAATAAAGATCTATCTATCTATCTATGTATTCCTCCATAATAGTAAAACACCCGAGACCATGTTTATACATAGTTCTGCACAATGTGTGTGGTTTTATTGCTGTTTACCTTTATAAAAGGATCTTAGAGTTCAAGAGGAGATCATTCCCATAAACTGATACATTTGTTGTGTTTTTAACATCTGTATTTTACAACTATCTTAGTCTTTCCCAAAGTCTCTATTTATAACTATATACCTCGAAACAGGACCCAAGTCCAGCTTATGGTTTCCCTTAGGTTGGTTTCATATTGCAAACCTTAGGACCAATAATACGTGAGTTATAACCACTTTAAAATTTGTCATTACAGGTTAGGATGTTTGGTCAAGGTTACTGTAAATATAAACCACCAGCAATTAACCTTACTTATTTCAAAAACAGTTCTACAGCTTTAAAAGGGGCCACGGTGGCAGAGTGGTAACACTCTCGCCTCCCACCTCTGAGGCCGGGGTTCGATCCCCGTGACGGCCTTAAGTGGGAAAGCTGGTAGTTGCTTGCCGTTGGTCGGCAGTTTACAGTACACAACCCTAGCGAACTCTATGTACTGGTTTCCTCTGCCCTTCCAACTACCCGTCGTGATATGACCTGTACAGTGTTGAAAGCGACGTAAAACCCCAACCCATGTACAGCTTTAAAAATGAAACAATTATAATATTGTAGGTCATTGTTTTCCTTAACAAAAATATGTGTCCGGTGTATAAAAAAACAAATTATCTGAAAGCTATGTTATATGTAGATAATGTCAGTAGCACACGATATTATTTCTACAATGTTCTGTGACATACTACAGGAAATAAAATGAGTATGATGCAATGTATATTATTATAGGGACTTGTTAAATATGATGCCCATCTTGGGCACATCGATCACCAATATTCCATCAGACAATGCCACAAAGTGATGTGATATTAAAAAGGTGATAAAAATGGTGATTTCAACAGAAACAATCTGTGCACCTGAACAAGGCTACATGATTGTTTTCATCCTTGAAGTATACAACAGTGTCTTTTCTCCAAATTCTCATTGAGTGAGTTAGCCTTGCTTAAGGCTCAAATTTGTACCATATGTTTTCATACTTGTACACAGATATTTGGTATTCATAAAGCACTCATGCATGTTTTGAGATATAAACTGAGCAGACATATCATGTGTAAAATCCAGTACATGTTAATTGCAAGAGTACATTATGCAAAATGACCATGTTTTCTGTATCTTTTCTCTTAATTACTAGGGTACTTGAGCCTTAAGCAAGGCTATGAGTGAGTGTAAAGAAAAGGTTGAATCTACTATTAAGGTGGCATGGATCTGTATACTTTTTGAATATATGCAGTACATCAGACATTTACAACTGTAACAACTTACTATCCTAATATATATCATTAGAACATAATTCAGTGGTAATTCACTTCAAAATATGGTAAACTGAGTGAAGTTTCTGTTTGTTGGATTAAGATTCCAATCCGGTCAAATCCGATCCCAAGAAAAGATTCCAAATCCATGATTTCCTACATCTTGGTTTATCATCCCAAACCTCTAGGACCAATAATAAGTGAGTTATAAGCACTTCTAAGTTTGCCTATCCTCATTTGACCTTGAAGGAGAGGCCCAAGGTCAAATACGACGACACTAAAATATTACCAGCCCATGATTTCCTGCATGTTGCTTTACCGTCCCATACCTCTAGGACCAATAATAAGCAAGTTATCAGCACTTTTAACTTTGACTACCCTCGCTTGACCTTGAAGGGGGCCCCAAGGTCAAATCCGACCACAGCATAAGATTCCCTGCACATGATTTCCTATATGTTGGTATACCATCCCAAACCTCTAGGACCAATAATAAGCGAGTTATAAGCACTTTTAAGTTTGCCTATCCTCATTTGACCTTGAAGGAGGGGCCCAAGGTCAAATTCGACCACACCAGATGGTTCCCAGCCCATGATTTTCTATATGTTGGTATACCATCCCAAACCTCTAGGACCAATAATAAGCGAGTTATAAGCACTTTTAAGTTTGGCTATGCTCGTTGTACCTTGAAGGAGGGGCCAAAGGTCAAATCCGACCACACCAGAAGATTCCTAGCCCATGATTTGCTACATGTTAGTTTACCATCCCAAAGCTCTAGGACCAATAAAAAGCGAGTTATAAGCATTTTTATGTTTGGCTATCCTCATTTGACCTCGAAGGAGAGGCCCAAGGTTAAATGCGACCACACCAAAAGATTCCCAGGCCATGATTTCCTATATGTTGGTATACCATCCCAAACCGCTAAGACTAATAATAAGCAAGTTATAAGCACTTTTCAGTTTGGCTATCCTCGTTTGACCTTGAAGGAGAGGCCCAAGGTTAAATCCGACCACACCAAAAGATTCCCAGGCCATGATTTCCTATATGTTGGTATACCATCCCAAACCTCTAGGACTAATAATAAGCGAGTTATAAGCACTTTTCAGTTTGGCTATCCTCGTTTGACCTTGAAGGAGAGGCCCAAGGTCAAATCTAACCACACCAAAAGATTCCCAGCCCATGATTTCCTATATGTTGGTTTACCATCCAAAACCTCTAGGACCAATAATAAGCGAGTTATAAACATTTTTGTTTGGCTATCCTCGTTTGACCTTGAAGGAGAGGCCCAAGGTCAAATCTGACCACACCAGAAGATTCCCAGCACATGATTTCCTATATGTTGGTATACCATCCCAAACCTCTAGGACCAATAATAAGCGAGTTATAAGCACTTTTCAGTTTGGCTATGCTCGTTTGACCTTGAAGGGGGGGCCCAAGGTCAAATGCGACCACACCAGAAGATTCCCAGCACATGATTTCCTATATGTTGGTATACCATTACAAACCTCTAGGACCAATAATAAGCGAGTTATAAGCACTTTTAAGTTTGGCTATGCTCTTTTGACCTTGAACGAGGGGCCCAAGGTCAAATCCGACCACACCAGAAGATTCCCAGCCCATGATTTCCTATATGTTGGTATACCATCCCAAACCTCTAGGACCAATAATAAGCGAGTTATAAGCACTTTTAAGTTTGGCTATGCTCGTTTGACCTTGAAGGGGGGGCCCAAGGTCAAATGCGACCACACCAGAAGATTCCCAGCACATGATTTCCTATATGTTGGTATACCATCCCAAACCTCTAGGACTAATAATAAGCGAGTTATAAGCACTTTCCAGTTTGGCTATCCCCGTTTGACCTTGAAGGAGACGTCCAAGGTCAAATCTGACCACACCAAAAGATTCCCAGCCCATGGTTTCCTATATGTTGGTATACCATCCCAAACCTCTAGGACCAATAATAAGCGAGTTATAAGCACTTTAAACTTTGCCTATCCTTGCTTGACCTTGAACGAGGGGCCCAAGGTCAAATCTGACCACACCAGAAGATTCCCAGCACATGATTTCCTATATGTTGGTATACCATCCCAAACCTCTAGGACCAATAATAAGCGAGTTATAAGCACTTTTAAGTTTGGCTATGCTCGTTTGACCTTGAAGGAGGGGCCCAAGGTCAAATCAGACCACACCAGAAGATTCCTGGCACATGATTTCCTACATGTCAGTTTACCATCCCAAAGCTCTAGGACCAATAATAAGCGAGTTATAAGCATTTTTATGTTTGGCTATCCTCTTTTGACCTTGAAGGAGAGGCCCAAGGTTAAATCCGACCACACCAAAAGATTCCCAGGCCATGATTTCCTACATGTTGGTATACCATCCCAAACCGCTAGGACTAATAATAAGCAAGTTATAAGCACTTTTCAGTTTGGCTATCCTCGTTTGACCTTGAAGGAGAGGCCCAAGGTCAAATCTAACCACACCAAAAGATTACCAGCCCATGATTTCCTATATGTTGGTATGCCATCCAAAACCTCTAGGGCCAATAATAAGCGAGTTATAAGCACTTTAAACTTTGCCTATCCTCGTTTGACCTTGAAGGAGAGGCCCAAGGTCAAATCTGACCACACCAGAAGATTCCCTGCACATGATTTCCTATATGTTGGTATACCATCCCAAACCTCTAGGACCAATAATAAGCGAGTTATAAGCACTTTAAACTTTGCCTATCCTTGCTTGACCTTGAACGAGGGGCCCAAGGTCAAATCTGACCACACCAGAAGATTCCCAGCACATGATTTCCTATATGTTGGTATACCATCCCAAACCTCTAGGACCAATAATAAGCGAGTTATAAGCACTTTTAAGTTTGGCTATGCTCGTTTGACCTTGAAGGAGGGGCCCAAGGTCAAATCAGACCACACCAGAAGATTCCTGGCACATGATTTCCTACATGTCAGTTTACCATCCCAAAGCTCTAGGACCAATAATAAGCGAGTTATAAGCATTTTTATGTTTGGCTATCCTCTTTTGACCTTGAAGGAGAGGCCCAAGGTTAAATCCGACCACACCAAAAGATTCCCAGGCCATGATTTCCTACATGTTGGTATACCATCCCAAACCGCTAGGACTAATAATAAGCAAGTTATAAGCACTTTTCAGTTTGGCTATCCTCGTTTGACCTTGAAGGAGAGGCCCAAGGTCAAATCTAACCACACCAAAAGATTACCAGCCCATGATTTCCTATATGTTGGTATGCCATCCAAAACCTCTAGGGCCAATAATAAGCGAGTTATAAGCACTTTAAACTTTGCCTATCCTCGTTTGACCTTGAAGGAGAGGCCCAAGGTCAAATCTGACCACACCAGAAGATTCCCTGCACATGATTTCCTATATGTTGGTATACCATCCCAAACCTCTAGGACCAATAATAAGCGAGTTATAAGCACTTTTAAGTTTGCCTATCCTCATTTGACCTTGAAGGAGGGGCCCAAGGTCAAATTCGACCACACCAGATGGTTCCCAGCCCATGATTTTCTATATGTTGGTATACCATCCCAAACCTCTAGGACCAATAATAAGCAAGTTATAAGCACTTTTAAGTTTGGCTATGCTCGTTGTACCTTGAAGGAGGGGCCAAAGGTCAAATCCGACCACACCAGAAGATTCCTAGCCCATGATTTGCTACATGTCAGTTTACCATCCCAAAGCTCTAGGACCAATAAAAAGCGAGTTATAAGCATTTTTATGTTTGGCTATCCTCATTTGACCTCGAAGGAGAGGCCCAAGGTTAAATGCGACCACACCAAAAGATTCCCAGGCCATGATTTCCTATATGTTGGTATACCATCCCAAACCGCTAAGACTAATAATAAGCAAGTTATAAGCACTTTTCAGTTTGGCTATCCTCGTTTGACCTTGAAGGAGAGGCCCAAGGTTAAATCCGACCACACCAAAAGATTCCCAGGCCATGATTTCCTATGTGTTGGTATACCATCCCAAACCTCTAGGACTAATAATAAGCGAGTTATAAGCACTTTTCAGTTTGGCTATCCTCGTTTGACCTTGAAGGAGAGGCCCAAGGTCAAATCTAACCACACCAAAAGATTCCCAGCCCATGATTTCCTATATGTTGGTTTACCATCCAAAACCTCTAGGACCAATAATAAGCGAGTTATAAACATTTTTGTTTGGCTATCCTCGTTTGACCTTGAAGGAGAGGCCCAAGGTCAAATCTGACCACACCAGAAGATTCCCAGCACATGATTTCCTATATGTTGGTATACCATCCCAAACCTCTAGGACCAATAATAAGCGAGTTATAAGCACTTTTCAGTTTGGCTATGCTCGTTTGACCTTGAAGGGGGGGCCCAAGGTCAAATGCGACCACACCAGAAGATTCCCAGCACATGATTTCCTATATGTTGGTATACCATTACAAACCTCTAGGACCAATAATAAGCGAGTTATAAGCACTTTTAAGTTTGGCTATGCTCTTTTGACCTTGAACGAGGGGCCCAAGGTCAAATCCGACCACACCAGAAGATTCCCAGCCCATGATTTCCTATATGTTGGTATACCATCCCAAACCTCTAGGACCAATAATAAGCGAGTTATAAGCACTTTTAAGTTTGGCTATGCTCGTTTGACCTTGAAGGGGGGGCCCAAGGTCAAATGCGACCACACCAGAAGATTCCCAGCACATGATTTCCTATATGTTGGTATACCATCCCAAACCTCTAGGACTAATAATAAGCGAGTTATAAGCACTTTCCAGTTTGGCTATCCCCGTTTGACCTTGAAGGAGACGTCCAAGGTCAAATCTGACCACACCAAAAGATTCCCAGCCCATGGTTTCCTATATGTTGGTATACCATCCCAAACCTCTAGGACCAATAATAAGCGAGTTATAAGCACTTTAAACTTTGCCTATCCTTGCTTGACCTTGAACGAGGGGCCCAAGGTCAAATCTGACCACACCAGAAGATTCCCAGCACATGATTTCCTATATGTTGGTATACCATCCCAAACCTCTAGGACCAATAATAAGCGAGTTATAAGCACTTTTAAGTTTGCCTATCCTCATTTGACCTTGAAGGAGGGGCCCAAACCTCTACGATCAATAATAAGCGAGTTCAAGGCTTAATCTTAGCAAAATTTTTATGAACTTATAATCAATCACCCGTCAATCGGTCAATTATGGCCCGATTGATCCCAATATCGACTGGCGCCTAGATTCTTCCCTCAGGAATGTGCATACCAAATTTGGTTGACCCACACCCAGTACTTTCTGAGGAAATCTAGTGAAAAGGAAGTAAATTTTTTTTTGAATTTTTGATAATGTGACCTTGATAAAGGTCAAAGGTTAAATTTATGCCTGTCAAAAAATTTCCCCACGCCTATAGAAGAACACTGCCACATATCATTTGGATAGGCCTAATAACAAGGGAGATATTCAAGGGAGACGATAATGCGGCGGCGGCGGCTGACTGAAAACCAGGGGTGAAACCAATAAGCGTCCCCTTTTCAAGGGACGCTTAATTATTTATTGCATATTGAAAATTAAAGAGAAAGTTTGTAATAATTAAATAAATTGTAATTTCGTTAAGATTTATCTGACATGCCTGTCAAAGCAAATAAAGTGATATATGGCAGTGCTGTTTATTACAGTACCAAGATGTCTAAGTTGAATAAGGAAAAGCTAAGATACAGGAAGTATGACGAGGAAGCTTTTAGAATTGCCATTGAGTCAATCAGGTATACATTAAACACGCAGTAATTTTGATATTAAATTGTCACACATTAATTTAATCAATTTTTTAACAATAAATGTTTGAATCAGAAACATGGTGTCACTCAATGAGAAACATAGTGCAATAATTTAGGAAAATGAAGCATTACCATATGAGAACACATTCATTCTGAAAAGGATACTCTTACACAAAATTGAAAATAAAATATCACAATTTATCTGCAATTGCCCAAATCAAGACTGAAAAGAGTAAAAATATTTAGGTCCAAGAAACTCACTTATGGAAAAGCCTCAAAGATGTATGGCATACCAAAGGCAACATTATTCAAGAACAGGAGTCTCAAGACTGGGGAATTTCGGTATCATGGTGGCACAGGGTTATTCACGAAAGAGGAGGAAATCAGTTTGGCAGAATACATGAGGTAAATGTCAAAATGAAGTGTAAGTAAACCAGTATGACTATCATTTTTAATTTTTGCTATAACACTACATTTATCTGAAGAGCCTCCAGTCCCAAAAAAATAAATAAATAAATATGAAAATAAATCAAACTGATGATAGCACTAGTAATCATTAAGGATGCACTGTGCTTTTATAACTCTGAACCTTTCCGTCTGATGATCAATATGGAAATTTGAGTTTTTAAGCAGGCAATAAAGGAAATTTGTAAAATTTTAGATGGTGTGAAGACAAATCGATACCATTCACTTACCAATTGCTGAAGTCATTTGCATTACAAATGCTTAAATTACTGAAGAAAACAGGAAAAGTCAGCCATAAGTGGTGTCAGATGTTTGTCAAGAGGCACGGGTTTTCTCCCAGAAAAGCAAGACACATAGACCCATCCAGAGCAGCAGCTGGTTCATCTTCAGATTCCATCATACATTACTTTGAATTGCTGAAGAGGGAGATTGAACATTTGGGCATCCTTGGCCATCCCGAGAGGCTGTGGAATTGTGATGAGAAGGGATGGTCAAAGCAGCAAGCTCTGCAGCAGCCAGTGTACTTGTTACAGTGGGAAAACCCCAGGTTACAGTTTAAGCATAACATTTCAACTTGCACAGTGAATGTGACATATTGTCATTGAGCCAATGTTAAATTTCATGCAGTGTTGTTTTATCTGTCCAAAGCTACTGATCTTTGTGGAACTGATGGTTAATTTACAGATTTAATAGAAGTTGTCATTATGTGATGTAGTACAGAAAATAATATTTTTTATGTAACTTGTACGGAGCCCGGGGAAGAACATAAATCTGTTTTCTGAGCATTTTCTTATCTCGTTCACATGAGATAAAATAGTTGTGGCCACAAGTTAGCAACTCATTACCACAAGTTGACAACTCATTACCACAAGTTAGAAAGTTGTTCCCACAAGTTAGCAAGTCGTACCCACAAGATAGCAAGTCGTACCCACAAGATAGCAAGTCATTTCCACAAGATAGCAAAATGCCCGTTATATGGCACTTTCCTTGGTCCTTCTAAGATATTTTAGTATGTTACATTTGACTGGGTGCTTTTGGCACAACATACCTTGTAGTATCTCTACTGGATTCTCATACAAAATATGTACCGGGATGCAGCAAAACTCGTGTTTGCTGTAGTACAAATTGCATAGATTTTTCAGACAGTAAATTGCATAGTCTTATCATTCTCAACCCATTCTTTATATCCATTACCTTGGTTTCCCCTTAGGTGCCTTCCTGGGCTCTATAAACTTCTATGCCTGGAGGAATACTTAGAATGTGCATATTATGTTTATTTCAAGGGACATGTTCTTGCCATCCATTGGCCGTCATAGACCACAACTTTTGATTTTTGATGCTGCCTCCAGCCATGTGTCTGTGCCCCTGGTACAGCTTGCCATAAAAGAAAAGATATCCCTCATTACTTTACCTGGCAAAATTGCAAATTTAATAGGTAAATTAAATTTTTATAAGTTAATACCCTATCCAATGGACAGTAGCTTATCCGGTCGGCGCAGACCGGCCCGCCAAACGTCAGAAAAAGACGTCCTGTGTTTCCACCGGCCAGGCCGGTCCAGTGCTGTGCACTCGCCAGATGGCGTGTGGTACTTCCTTCCTGTCTAGACAGCGTGACGTCATAGCATCTTTTTCGTTGTCTAAACCTATTAGACCCCTAATAAGCTGATAGCGGGGTCGGTGGGAGGGTCTTGTGTGTCCATTGGATAGGGTATTAACTTATAAAAATTTAATTTACCTATTAAATTTGCAATTTTATTGCGTTAATACATCCTATCCAATGGACAATAGCTGAATAACTACCGCTTGGTCGGCGGGTAAGCTATTAGGGACTAAAAACTCTAGTGAACCCATGCAAAATTCCTTAGCCTGGGTAGACCCTGAGGTCGCTAACCCTTAAGGCTATGGTCGAATATCATCATCCGGCTATCCGGAGACAAGCCGTCAGAGTCGACCTTGCCCCCCCCCCCGCCCCTTTTTAAACAGACCTGCTCTGAGGTAGGGGAAGAGAGGGATGAGTTCAGTCCCATTGAAGTAAACCCCCCGGAGGAAGTACGTCCAGATTTTTTTTTTTTTTTTTTTTATATGTGCATATATACAAAAATGTACAACTAACAAGCTATGTACAAATCTCCTCTAGGTATTTGCCTGTTGGTGGATCTGCTGAGCAGCCACAACAGGACCCAGATGGTAGAGCTCAGAATCAGCCCAAGCCACATCCTTCAGGTAAAATTGCGTGAAGGTATTATGAGATTTCCATTGGCAGGCTGATAGAATCTGTTCTAAGGAGACTCCCGACTGGAATGCCTTAGAAGCAGCAAAAGCCCTGACATCATGAGCTTTAACTTGATGTAAGGTGTGGGCTTGGTGATCAGAGAGCTCATAGCATAGGATCACAGTTTGCTTGATCCATGAGGAGATAGTGGCAGGGGAGATGTCCTTGTCGAAACTCTTATTGAAGGAGACAAAAACTAATTCCTTGCCCTGCCTGATGTCTGAAGTCCTGTCCAAATAGTAGCGTAGGGCTCTAACCGGACAAAGGGATCTGTCAGACTTGAGGGATCTATCCAGAGTAGGAGCTAGGGCTGGTATGACCACTGGGGCTACACTCTCTGGGCCCTCCTTTGCCAGCTGGTTCTTGGGACAGAAAGCTGGGGGATGGAAACAGAGAAACCTTAGACCAGTCTGACTGGTGCCTGATGTTCTTGTTTTGCCATGCATGAATCTCACTCCTTCTTTTGCCGGAACCCAGGGCCAAGAGGAAGACAGTCTTGAAGGTAAGATGCTTCAGAGATGCTTCTCTAAGAGGTTCGAAAGGAGCCTTCGTTAGCTGGTGTAGTACCAGAGAGAGGTTCCAGGAGGGTATACCCCTCCGCCCTTTGGGCCTGTCTCTGTGGAAGCTGTCCAAGAGACGGGTGAGATTGTCATCCTTGCTGATATTGAGGGTTACATTACCCAGTTTATCGGCTATGGCAGATCTGTAACCATCTATGGTGCTTGGCTGTAAGTTTTTGACCTCGAAGAGGTAAAGTAGGAAGTCAGCCACTGATTTTAAAGGTGGAGAGTCGAAGTCCACCTTATTAGAGACGCACCATTTTGTAAAAATGGTCCACTTTGTCTCATAGACTGATCTGGTTGATCTTCTTTGAGGTGCCTCAATTCGTGCTGCCACTGCTTCAGAGAAGCCCTGCTCCTTGATTGCTGTGGCTCTAGGAGCCATGAGTGGAGATTTAGATTTGTCAGATTTCTGTGAGGGATCTGATTGAAGGGCTGTGTCAGAAGGTGTGGCACGTTGGGTAGACTCAATGGGATTTGGCTGGACATGTCCACCAGGTCCCAAAACCAAGGCATGTTGGGCCACCCCGGAGCAATCAGAATTATCCTGTTGCCTGGGGAGTTCAGTAACTTTTCCACTACTTTGCCCAAGATGGCCACCGGTGGGAAAGCGTAAGCATCCAGGTTCTCCCAGGGTATGTTGAGTGCATCGACTGCAATCGCTAAGGGATCCAGCACCGGAGACACAAACTGAGGCAGTTTGTTGTTGAACCTCGTGGCGAAGAGGTCCACCAGAGGTCAGTGCCACCTGAAGCATATAGCCTGAAAGGTTTCTGTGTGGAGAGACCATTCCGTCTGAATAATCTGGCCTAGCCTGGATAGCTTGTCCGCTACCACATTTAGCCGGCCCGGGATGTGACGGGCTTTGAGGGTTACTTGGTTGGTCGTACACCAAGTCAAAATTCTCCACAGAAGGGCACACAGAGGGCCCGACCTCATGCCACCTTCCTTGTTGATGTAAGACACTACTGTAGTGTTGTCTGTGGCCACCAGTACTATCTTGCTGGAACAGAGGTTTTGAAACTCTCTTAGTGCCAGAAAGACTGCTTTCAACTCGAGGTAATTGATGTGCAGTTTGCTTTCCGGTAGAGACCACACGCCTCTGGCTGTGTGTTCTTCTAAGTGAGCGCCCCACCCTTCTTTTGATGCGTCTGTAAAGATCTGCAGAGCATGGCTTAGTGGGTGTAAAGGTTGTCCTTGCAACACATTGTTTTCCTCCAACCACCATGCTAGATGTGGATGTAGAGAAGCGGGTATGGGAATGACCTTTTCTAATGATTCCGGTACCCTCCAGTTGTTCTTGAGGTGCCATTGCACGGGCCTCATGTGTAGGCGACCTAGATAGACTTGCTTTTCTGTGGCCGTTAAGAGACCTATCAAGGACATGAACTGCCGGACCGGACAGGTCGGCCGGGCTAAGATAGCTTGAATCTTTGCTGTGAGAGCCTGCCAACGGTCTGGTGTGGGTCTGACCCGGCCGGACTCGAGGTCGAATTGGTAACCTACAAAGTCGAAGACTTGTTTTGGTTCCAGCTCTGATTTCTCCCTGTTGACTAACCAACCCAGGTCCTGGCATATTTTCAGTAGATCTCTGGTATGCTGGAGACAGGCTGGGTGGGACTTGGCCCTCACCAACCAGTCGTCTAGGTACTGGTGGATTCTTATACCCCTGTGCATGGCCATTAACTTCACTTCCTTGGCTATGACTGTGAATTCCAGAGGGGCTGTGGACAGACCAAAAGGCAGGGCCTTGAATTGGTATGTCTGCCCCTGGATGTGAAATCTCAGGTATTTCCTGGATTGTTCCTGTATCGGTACGTGGAAGTAGGCGTCCGTGAAGTCTATTGAGGTGACCCATTCCCCTCGTTGAAGGGAAGTTCTGATGGTTTCTGGTGTTTCCATCTTGAACTTCTCCACTTTTAGAAAGGGATTCAGATTGCTCAAATCTAGGATGGGCCTCCACTTGTTGTTGGGTTTGGGTACCAAGAAAAGCCGGTTGAAAAAACCTAGAGATTTTGGGTTTTGTACCGGCTCCACCGCATTTTTGGAAATAAGCTGATGCAAAGCCTCCGACAGGTAGCTGTTCCTGTGGTGGTTCACATAGCGGCTTATGACCGTTGGGTGCCTTGATAGAAGGGGCCTGTTCTGGAAGGGGAGGATGTAACCCGACCTTAACACCCGGACAATTTTGTGACTGGACCCTAGGTCCAACCAAACCTGCCAGAAACTCTGTAGTCTGGCCCCTACAGGTGGGTTTGTTACATCATTTTTGACATTTACCACAGGTTTGACATAAGACGATGGAGTGACACAAGAAGCAAGTTTCACAGATTTTATTTTGTAACTTTTCTGAGAAAGACAAACTGCTGCCCCGGGACTTATTTCTTTCTTTTGCGAATGCCCGGGCGCAGAAGGAACACAAGGTACAACATTTAAGTTTGCAAAAGTGTCTTTTTGTCTCTGTAAGGTGCTCCCGGCCAGCAGTCCTGTTGTCAAACTGTTTACATAATAACTGTCATTTGTAAGACTGCTGGCCCTTGGCCGGTCTCGAGGAGTAGAAGCTAGAAGGAGGCCTTGCCCTTATGCTTCTTGCCCTGTCCACGCTGACCAATGTTCTTCCATGCCGGTCGTTCCTGTTTCCTATTATCTCCACGCTTTTCAGGGCGTTCATAAGGGTGGAAACGACCCTTCTTTCCCGACTGAAGCTGACCTTTGCTTTCAAAAGCGGCAATATCTTGTTCAGCTTGTCTGAGGGCTTCATCAGGGAAGAGCATTGGAGTGTGGAGAGGTGCAGTCCTCAGGGAAGTCAATGTGTCCGGCTTGATGCCCGCTTTAAGATGTGACAGATACGAATCTCTATGGGTCAAGGTCGTATTGGCCACCGACACAAAAACAAAGTCACTCAAATGTTCTAGGGTCTTTGCCATGGCCTGAGTGATGCTGGCGTTAAAGTTCAATAGAAATTGAAGTTCGTCGGCTGCATCAGCTGTTTTGGAAGTAGACTTCCCTTTGGCCATTTCTCCTTTGATAGTTTTCAACTGTCCCTTCATATTCTCCTGGACTCTGTACAAACACCTATTGAACCCAGCAGCCTGATTACATATAGTAGAGGCTTCCCTGGCCGATTTCTCCCAACACCTGAGGTTGTCCTGAGAGATCTGTCGGGAGGCTGGAGGTGTTGAAGAGATACCTGCTGCCTTAGCAATACGGCTGTATGTGCTGTCGATCTTTGAGGCGTCGGTATACCAGGAAGTAACAGTCTTCTCAGCCCCAGTGTCACTCTTCTGCTGGCCGGATACAAAGCCGTACCATTTCGCTTGGGAACGGGCCGGCTTAATAAATCTTTTAGCAGTCCCCCTGCCTCAGAACTGCGTGAGGGGTAGCCCTCCACCAGTGTCAGATTAAGTTTGCCCATCTTCTTGCACAACCATTCATCGGTTGGCATTTTAACTGAGACCTTTCCTGCGGGCTGAGACTGAGGTCCGGCGAAGGGGTTGTCGTCAGATGCAGTAGCCGTTGCGTCCATATCAGGAATATGGGACCAGCCCATATAAGACCTGATCCCTCTCATGGTCTCTCTATAATTCTGATCTTCCGAGAGGGTTTGGTCGGGATCAGTAGTGGTAGCATCTGGGTCCTGGTCGGACAACTCACCTTCTTCGACAAAAATGTCTACTGGAGGTTGGTCGGAGAAATCTGAGTCAGAATCGGTATCCATAGCCGGTGGGTTCTGTAGGCCGGCCGGTGTAGGGGACGACCTGCTGGTGACCTGCTGAGAAGAGGGTGGGTCGGTACCAGGCAGATCTGAACGTCGGTCGGTAGTCGATTTCTCCCTGTGCGACTTGCTGGTCGACTGAGCTTTAGGAGCAGTCTGAGATACACCATGCAAATCTGAAGATGGGTGCTTACTATCAGAAGATGAAGAACTCGACTTGTCGGTAGCCTGACTATGTGGGGAATCACGGCCACCAGCCAAATCTGAAGTCTGAGCAGCTGCCGGTCTGATGAACGGTTCAGCGGACTTGGCAATGCCAGCCGGAGCTGTAGCAGTAGGAGTGACTTTAACTGTGGAGAAAGTCGGTTCCTTATCCATAGTCTTTGCAAGCAAGATAGCCTCTAGTCTGTTAAACCTATCCGACCATTTCTGGTCGAGCTCGTCAATCCTTGCGTCAGCTGAGGATCTGTGAGTAGTAGGCGACTTAACCGGCTTCTCTGAAGACGTAGAAGGTTTAGAAGCAGATTTCTTGTCAGAAGATGATGATTTCTTCTTCTTGGCAGAGGAACTCGAACCAGGGGACTGTACCATCCCCTGGCCGTCCACAGCCCCCACTACCGTCACAGAGGACGGGTGAATGAGGGTGGAACTGTCTGAGTCCTTGGTGGGAGTATCTGAAGCTTTCTTTAAATCACGTTTCTCTTTCTTTAAACGATAACTGGGGGTAGACAACTGAACACGTTGTTCCTCAGTCAAGGAATTACAAGCCTGGCAATCATTATTGGTAATGCAAGGGTCCGTGCCTTTACCCTTCTCTCTGCAGCGTGCGCAGAAACAATGGCTGTCAAAACTTGCCATGATGTGGCCACAGCTACCATGTTTCTGGCCCGGAGAAGACATAATGATCTGATGGCAGCAAAATAATAAGTCCAAAACGTTCTATATACTCCCAGAACAATGTTAATACAAGTTTATAAAACAATTCTCACCAATAATAATGAAAATCTGAAGTTAAAGTTCTGTTGAAAATATTCCGTGTACACAAGCATGCGCCAAACGAAAAAGATGCTATGACGTCACGCTGTCTAGACAGGAAGGAAGTACCACACGCCATCTGGCGAGTGCACAGCACTGGACCGGCCTGGCCGGTGGAAACACAGGACGTCTTTTTCTGACGTGTGGCGGGCCGGTCTGCGCCGACCGGATAAGCTATTGTCCATTGGATAGGATGTATTAACGCAATAAAACTACATCTTTTCTGCAGCCAGTGGATCAGATTTTTTCACATCTGATATCCTCATTTTCTGAAATTTCATACAAGCTATGCTTTTCAAAATTTGACTTCTTAGTCAGACCAAACAACTTCCCACCGGTATTGAAGCAGGCCATTAAAGCTGCATGGAAGAAAGAAACAATAGTAAATGCTTTCATCAGGACAGGTATAAAAAAAATTTATGAAATATTAACTAAGAACCAGCACCTGTTGATAGTAATTATTCATGGTAGTGAGGCACCATTGAATTAAAAAAAATAAATTCATCCATATCAGCTGTATATAGCACATTGCAGATAATAAATGCTTTCTGTATCAAGTATATATATTGGTATTTGTGTAGTAGGTGTCAGAGTTATAATTTCATTATAAAATTTAGTGTTGCTTGACTTTGGTATATGCTTAATTGTTACTTTAACACAAGGATTAAAAGTTTACATGTCATGCAATTATTTGACAATGGCTAATTATGTGATAAAGGTATGTCTACTGATGAAATGAACTTAGGAACTCACTTGTTACAATACACACACAAATATACATATACTGCATATATCATATGTAGGAATGTACCCACCAAGTTTGGAGGAAATTGCCAAAAGTTCACATCTGACAGAGTCCTGCAGAAATGCACTGCACAGTTACCTTAAACAAGGTATACTATACTTCTGCAAGAACTTGTATTAACTTTAATATTGCATCAATTAACTATTTGTTGCTTCAGAACTAAAAGAATGAGTTGAATTATTGTTTGAATTTTCTGGAGGGACAGGATTTCTTGTACATGATTGTAATGAACCCAAAGCAAGATATAAATTCTAACAATACAGGTCTTCATGATGACTCAGGAATCCATGGAGAAAGCACAGATATGTATTCCAAAGATGTAGCAGTATCAACCACAGCAATGGAGACTGAAACCTGTCCAGAATGTGGGAGACACAAAGAGGACCCTTGCAAGACGTGCATTGTAGAGTGCAAGGTATTCCATACAATGATACAACATTAAAATGTTACAATATTAAAAATATGCCCAGCAAATTATGCACCACATGTCATTATTGTAAGTACCAAAGCATTTCAGACTTTGACACATTCATTTCAGAGGAAACGACAAGAAATACACAGGGCTGGATTGCTGGATGATAAATTACTGCAGCTTCTACACCCTCCAGAGGTTCAAGTGACATGCCGGAAGCAAAGCTTAACCAAAGCCAAAAGAATTACAGGTTTCTTATTGTTGAATTTTTCCAATGACTTTATTATTGACATTTCAGTGTCACCGTGCATCATATATAATTACAACATTTATATGGCTTTCCCTTCAGGTGCAGATATAGCAAAAGAGATGAAAGACAAGGAACAATCAATGCTAAAAAAAAACAGAACCTACCAAAGGATTCAGCATTATTATCAGGTTATATGTAAAGATTGTCATGTCTTTATTGTAATGTAATTTCATTTCATTTATTTGTTATGTCTGTATTGCTGTGGCTTTGAATGAAAACTGTTACTGCAGACCTGTCCCAGTGTGACCCTAGTTGTTTAACAGGAAGGAATAATCTAAAGTTTAACCTTGGTTTTAAATATCCTGTATTAATGAAAGCAAAAGTCTTTTCAATTAATGGTACACACTTGTGTTACCTTGACTTTGCAAGTGATAATAGTACTTAGATGTCACTTCCTTTCTCAGGGCAACTGGTTTTCTTTTCAAGACTCCTTTTCTACTTTTGAACTGTATTGCATTTAACCTTTGAGGGACACTTTGTTTTTTGTAAGTAAAAACATTTTTCTAGTTGTATTAGATTTAGAAGCACCAGTACATCAACTAATACCTGACATGGACCATTTTACAGATCCTGCCACTGCCATGACAGTTCCAAATCAACATGTACTGCAGTCTGAGTTGTGTCCAGAATGTGGCAAACCTAAAGATAGCCCATGTGAAACATGCCTTTTGGAGGCAAAGGTGATAATGTGACAATGAATCACTTACATGACACTTTACAATGAAGTTAATATCATTTATAAATACATCTCCCCCTCCTTCAAAAATTAAACATGTGTCTGCTCTTATATATTTCAGAAATAAACAAATGTTTTATACAGATCTGGCCTCATACAGGAAAAGTTGCTGCCCATTTTGGACCCCCCAGATTTCCCTGTCAACAAGAGAAGAACTAACATTGTACAGGCCAAGAAAATCACAGGTGCATATTATTGCATTCATCTTGTACAATTTGTGTTTGAAATTGAAATATATGATCTGTCAATGTCGTGATATATGTCTGTAATGTTAAGCATTTCCCAAAGTTAAACATTCTCACTTTCTACTACAGATACAAATGTGACAATAATTTCTGCCACCGAAGACAACTGCAGCTTGCCAGAAGCCCAGATGGAGGGTCCTGACATTTCTCCAGAATAGCTTCAGGAAGAAGGTCCACTATTTATTTGCACATTATTCTTATATAACATTATATGCCTGTTAAATTTATTTGCTGTCTAAACATAGTTATAGGGTTAATAACGAAATTATTGTTTCCATTATAGAACTTCCCCAAATAAATCCACCAAAGAGGAGATCTGGGAAGATAAAGAAGACCAGTGATAAGACAAAATCAGTACCCAGTACCTCAGGTGATATATGTTAACTTGTACCATAACCTATTTATTTACTCTTAACTTATGTCTTGATTTAGGTACTACTTAATAAATGTTTTTAATGTGAAACAATATTTTCTGAAACAATATTACCATTATTTTACATTATTTGGTGTAACATTTCAGGTTCCTCTCAAAAACATTCATCAAAGAAAAAAATTGCAACAAAAAGAGCATGTGTCACAGGATCATCATCACAAGGTGACAGTTCACACCATTCATGATAGTTTAAAGTTTCTCATGTACTTCATTTTTACATGCACTGAAGCAGTATACTGAAACTTATTGTTTCTGTGTTGCATTATCTTTTCATGTATAAACGAAATATATGTTTTGTTTTAGGTTATACACACCATCTTCGTCAAATTGGCAAAGTAAATTATCTCAAATTGGCTACCGGAGAATCTGATGAAGATCTAGAGATTGTAGATATTGTACCTACAGGAAAGACTGTACAGGAGACATATAATTCTGTCACATTTTGTCCAGGTTGTAAACTACCAGATGATGATATGGAAGATTTCCTGTGGTATGGCTGTGACGTATGCCCCCGTTGGTGGCACCGCCACTGCCTTACTACAGATTATCAGTTGCAGGCAGATATAAGCACCATGTGCCCAGATGAGGCTTTCAGGTGCCCACTTTGCCCATTGCAAAAAATTTGTGCTGTGTGCTTTGTAGAAGGCACAGAAAACTTTGCTCAATGTAGCATTTGTTACACCTTCTATCATTATGAATGTATTCCAGAAGATTTATATTTAGAATTCAAACTTCTCCATGAAAATAACAAAGACTGGTTTTGTACAAGATGTGAAATAGAAAAATGAATACAAAGTTGTCATTCCAATAGAATATTTTTATAGTTAAGCAACTTCTGTATGCACAACAACTCTCCCATCTGTATTTATAGCAATGGCAGTAGCTCAACACTTAGAATCATATTATAAAATGGAGATTTAGCACAGCAAAAGTAAATTAGAACTGTAACAGAATACTGATGAATAACCTTTACCAGGTTATACTTACATTAAATATCTGTTAAACAATCCTGTATTTTTTATTCTGTTACACCATTTCTTGCAAGTACATCTAAATTGGAAAAAATTAAATTGTGACCACTGTAAATATGACTGACTTATACACAAATCCTCAATTCCATATGCTGAAATATCTTAAGTATTATATTTAACACTTACAAAAAATGTACATCTGACATATGTGTTTATTGTAAATATATATACATTTTATGCTGAGTGCATTAATGTCAAATAAAATTCATTAGTCATAATATCTTCTGTTTTTTAATTATCTATAGCACCAAAAACAATACTTATACATGTACCTTAAAAAATAAAATTATGGAGTTTACAGTAGGAGAACCTTAAGCCAATCAGATTACAGAATTTCTCTCTCCCCGGTACTGTTGTTTACATCCAAAACCAGTTGCCATTTTTCAAGTTTTGCATTTTAAAACAAACAACAGGTGGAATAATCACATCGAAAGCGTGACAGTTAATAAAAGGGTAAGTACTTTGTTATTCTTTCTTTCTTTATTAATGTTTTGCATTAGTACTGCCTTGCGAGACGTTTAACGGAAAAAACCGTTCACATCGTACGCCAGCCGTGTAGTGGTCCTACGATTCGACGGAAAATCGATTCGACGTCTATTTAAAAGTTTCGATGTAGAAAATCAATTCTCATTTTAAGAATCGATTGTGAATCGAAAGTAAGATTTATAAACCACCTAATTTTCCCTTTTTCTACAGATATTTAACATTTTATTTTCGTAACATTTGTTTACATTATCTGCCATGTTTCTTTGACTGGTATCTACTTCCTGTTGGTTACAACTAAAACTCAAAATTTCTTTACGTATTTAGAAGATCTTTTAATACAATAAACTAAGTTCAACCTAAATTAAATTTAACTTTCACTGCTTTATACACAACATGCATATTCCCTATAAATGGGGAATAACAACCTTGGCCATAAATCAAGTGGCGAGAGATCACACTACTGTAATACTTCAGCAGTCTGCCATGAATATTTTTGACAAATTTTGTTGAACAAGAAAACTGAAATGTTTACTACATTGCCATATTTAGAATTTTACAGTATCTAAGAAATTATAATTATATGAAATGAATACATCATGAAGATCTGCTTAGAAAGGGAAATTCATGGAATATTGTTTTCAGGATGAGAGAAATTTAACAGAATAATAGACAAATGCTTTACAGTAAGAGAAAGAGTGAGGGATATCTGACTTCATTGAAGCTGGTGGGAGATACTTAGCCTTGCCACAGGCATTTATATGTATAAAGAAGGCACAACTGTTTGACTGCATTATGAGTATTTTTCATAATGTTCTCATTAAGGCAGGAACGATTATCCGAATAATATCCGCCGAGTAGAATTCTGCAAAGTACCGAGTACAAAATCCAGTTCCGATTATTCGTTTTTTAATGATGCAAGTGACAGAAATCACCAAGTAAAATTCATATAAGATAATATTCAGCCACATTCTATCAAATAAACATGTTTTTGCACAATATTCTTTAAGTAAGAATACCTGGAAACTTGAAAATCGTAAGTACTGTCACAAATGGGTTCATTATACTGTGACGTAAACAATTACCGTAAGTCATCAAGTTGACGTTTTTTAGGTAGTGATGTCATTTTTAACAACCTTGACCTGTTTGTTATTTTCTTCTGTTTAATTTGTGAACCAAGGTCAGTTTATAAAATATATTTTAATGTGCTTGATGTTTGTGTTTTGGCAAGAATGAATTGAATTTATGGATTTACTAATAAACTGGAAATTTTTGAACAGTTATTCAATGCATTTTAATTTTTTTTTGACTGTTTTTTCTTCAGTTTTGAGCTGTGAAACTATTTTTTTTTATTCTTTGGGTTCTGTTATATGCATCCAAGGATAGTTTTTAAAAATAAAACATTGTAAATGAGGTAAGCCTTAAAATTTTTATATACATTGAAAATAACTTGATTTTGGATTTCTCTGATTTGTTCTTCTTTGTAAGAAGTGATTTTAACATCAAATTATGGATGCCAAAGACAAAAAAAAATCTGATGTGTGGGCCTATTTTGAACAGCCAGTGAAAAAGAATGACAAGATGTATACCAAATGTTTGTTATGTTGCAATGAATTTGCTTATCATGGTGGTACATCAAGTATGCGGAACCACCTGAACCACAGGCACCCATCAAAATCTAAACAAGCAACTAATGGTCAGGTTGGGGCTCTTGCTGGAAGACAACATACTTTGACTTCCATGAAGGCATGGAACAGAAGTCCAATGACTTCTGCAGTACAAGAAAAACACACAAGAAATTTAGCCCTATTGTGTGCACTGGATGCTAGGCCCTTGAGTCTGTGTGAGGGAGTTGGTTTTAAAAATTTTGTCAAGGGGCTTAACCCTGATTACAAGATTCCTACACACCCAACTGTGACCAGATATCTGCATAAAATTTATGAAGAGGCAAAGGTGGATGTAGTTAAAGCCCTTAGTGGTCAACATGTAGCCATGACCAGTGATATCTGGACCAGTAACTCGCTGGATGGCTACCTTTCAGTTACTGGTCATTTCATTGATAGTACTTGGAAACTACAAAACAAGAACCTGTCAACAAAGCCATTTAATGACCGACACACTGGTGTGAATATTGCAAGGGCAATACTGCAGGTGGCAACAGAGTTTCAGGTTGAGTCCATTCCATGTCTGCTGACAGACAATGCCACAAACATGACTGTTGCTGCTCGGGAGGCAGAAATTGATCATGCAGGTGTTTATATTTACCCCTTGAAATTTGTAATTTAGTAATTTGAAAAATTGACGTAGCTAATTTTTGTAGAATTATGCCAGATGATGATTTCTCAATTAGGCTGATACTCATGAGATTTAATACATATACATATAAAAGTATACATTCAAGGGCCATATTGCACAGTGGTAACACTTGCTTCCAACTCTGAGATCAGAGTTCAAATCCTGACTTGACCTCACGTGGGAAAGTTGATAGTGGCTTGTAGTTGGTTGGTAGTTTATAGTACAGAACCTTGACCAACTGTATGTACTTGTTCCTCTGCCCTTTCAGCTACCTGGCACAATATAACCGATAAGGTACTATGTGTGATATACAACATAAATATTATACATTCAAAAAGAATTAAATTGAATAGTCTGCATTTAACCTCTGTTGGGGTTGTGTTGAAAAATATACAAAAACATCATGAAGAATAAAAAAATTGTGAATGATCTGTCTTAAACCTCTGTTTCCTCGTCAGCACAGTTGATATACTTACACTGCCATAAAGATCTAAAGAGCCTGTTGGTGAATGGTCTGCCTTAAACCTCTCTTTCCTCGCCAGCACAGTTGATATACTTACACTACCATAAAGATCTAAAGAGCCTGTTGGTGAATTGTCTGCCTTAAACATCTCTTTCCTCGCAAGCACAGTTGATATACTTACACTGCCATAAAGATCTATAGAGCCTGTTGGGGAATTGTCTGCCTTAAACATCTCTTTCCTCGCAAGCACAGTTGATATACTTACACTGCCATAAAGATCTATAGAGCCTGTTGGGGAATTGTCTGCCTTAAACCTCTTTTTCCTCGCCAGCACAGTTGATATACTTATACTGACATAAAGATCTAAAGAGCCTGTTGGTGAATGATTATACATTTCCTTGTTAGTGAATAGTCTGCCCTCCCCCTCACTGCCAAAAAATGAAATATTAGTAAGTTAATAAAACTTGCTAATAGCAACTACCAGTCGTAATATGACCTGTACAGTGTTGAAAGCTACATAAAACCACGAAATGGCACAAACGAATAAACAAATTAATATCACAACTAAATTAATTCTCCATGTTACTAAGATGTTCACAATTGAATCACTAAAAATTACTCATTTATTTTCATTGTTTAGGATGCTTTGCCCATACCCTGCAGCTATGCATAGAGGATGGCTTAAAAATTACCTCAATCAGCAGAGCACTTGGTGCTGCCAGGAGGCTTGTGGGCCACTTTAATCACTCAGTTGTTGCTACTCAGGCTTTACTTAAAAATCAACCTGATGGAAATAAAGCTTTAAAACTAATTCAAGATGTGGCAACACGTTGGAACTCATCATACTTAATGATCAAGAGATTACTACAGCTGCGGGTCCCGGTGTATGCAGTTTTACATGATGAGAGTGTGACCAAACCCTCTGACCGTTCCATCTTAGATTTGAATGATTCAAATTGGAAGGTCCTAGAGATCATTATGCCAATTTTAGAGCCATTTGTTCAGGCCACAGAAATTTTAGGCATTGAAAGCACCCCAACAGGCAGTCAGGTGTTCATATTACTTCATGGCCTTTTTCAGACACTTGCAGAAAGTGACATTGATTCAGGGATAGGGACAGATTTAAAATTGAAAATTAAAGCAGGGATAAAGAAGAGGTTTCATGTGGATGGTTCTGGTATCCCAATAGATGATGTAGTGCAGTGTTCCCCTTTGATTTTGGCCTTAGCTCTAGATCCCAGGTACAAAAGTCTTAAGATACTTTCCCCACCACAGCAAGACATTGTCAGAAACCGAGTTAATGCTTTAGTTGCCAATAAACAAAGTGAAAATCCAGAAGCACAGGTTAAGGTCAAAATCGAAGGGGAACCACAAGGTAAAAAGCCAAAAATAACTGACTGCCTGTTGGGGGATGTTATAGTTGACTTAACAAATGACGACACAATTGATGAATACAGTGATTTTTTGAAGGAGCCAATTAGGATTGCCAATCCCTTGGAGTGGTGGTCTGGTGCACAAACAAGGTATCCCAAATTGGCACAACTTGCCAAACAGTACTTGTGCATCCCTGCAACATCTGTCCCAAGTGAAAGAGTTTTTTCTGTTGCAGGATTGACTGTGTCAAAACTCAGGGGGTCACTTGACCCAGACACTGTCAATGAAATTCTTTTTCTGCATAAACACCTTAAACCGACAATTTCTGACTTGCTGAAACAATTTTCTGCCGATGAACCTCAAACGGAATCAACTGCATATCAGGTTGAGGATATTGTATCTGTGCAGCAGGCCACCACTCCCAGAACTTCCAATGTTGACATCAAACAGGAATGTAATGACTCTAATTCTAATGTTGCAAATGTACCCAGCCTGCCATCTCTACCTTCTGACACTGATGGCACATTTGACTGACACCATTTGGATAATAAAATGTCACTTTCAGTGCTTAATATTTGATGTTGAACTTGGGACAGAGAATTTTTCGTAAATTGAGAGCATTTTGGGAACATTTGAGTGGGCTATGGTGTTGCCATCATTATACTAGTTAAGGCTATGGCAAAAATAAGGACAGTTTAAGTAGTTAATATTAGCATGTTGAAATTAATATTGCTTTTGTGCAAAATATCACTGAATTAATATTTTGTTTGAATTTTTTAAAATAAAAGTTTGAAATTTGAAGTTTTATCAACAGCAACTTGCTTAAAAGGTCAATATTTCGAAATAAAATGTGTATGTTGTATTTGGCTGCATCAGGATAAAGTCCACCATTTTATTCACTCCATCTTTATAAAACACAATAAAACACAAAAGGCAACATGTCTAACTGTTATTTATTACTTTTCATTAAATTTCATCATCTGGTGCAATACCAGAGAAAAGAACCACAGCAGGATCTTTTTTGTTTGAGCCACCTTAAAAAAATAAAAGCCCAGACTTCTATTAAATGTATACATACCTTAGCCTCACTTTGAAAATAGTACACCTGTAGATTCAGTACCTTAAGTATTTGTCAATCGTGGATAAAGAAGATGGAAATAAGGTTAGTAAAAGGATTTTTTATTGCATTTACATAATTAAAATGACTTATATATGCAGAAATACCCCAAAACGTCATATTTATGGGGTTTTGATGGGTTTTTGGTACATTTCTAATGGAAAACGAGTAATCGGAACCGAAACGAATTTTCACAAACGATTACCCGAATGCGAATTTTGTACTCGTTTCCACCCTTAGTTCTCATACACTTACTTAGGCTAGCTTGCTGAGGAGACTCCCAGATGAGAAAGGCCTTTGATACAGTGTGCATTATGGCAAAAATATTTCACGTTTGCATTATGGTTCAGACAGCCTGGAAGGCCAGGCTAGGAGATATTTTCAGTTTGAAGTAAAATTAGGAAAGAAAAAAGATATGTGTTATAAAAACAGTACACCTGTGTTGCTAACTTGGGAAGGACACCCATGTACTGAAACATATACAAGTGCTAAATACATAAAATAACTGCACCATCCATGTATCAATGATATACAACTATTTATGTCATATATATGCTGCTTTGAGAAATTTTTATCATATTATTCCTGAGATAAGAGTCCCATTTTCCAGACCCCATCTAACACGCATATACTTGAGTGACAATGCTGAAATTCATGTGCTCTTGTGCCAGACTGTTTCATATAATCTAGTATATATTACAAAATATCAATATTGCAAATAAAGGGGGTTTTGGTCTCCATGAGCATGAATAAAAGACCAGAAATGCATAATAATCAAATGAATTGATTTATGCCTATTGGATGGACAGCTCCAATATTCCACATCCACCACTGCTCACGCCTTCTTCTGTGGGCTGTTGATGGTGTGTTGTATTTGGGAGTGCACCATTCTAGGATTGAGAACTGCATATCCTTAATAGAGTGACTTTTTCCAGTGAAGTGTTTGGAAACTGGTGTCACTCTATTATCCTTAGATTTATTTACTGAGAGTCTGTGTTCATACATTCTTTGTCTGAACGCCCTCCCTGTTTCTCCAACATAATATTTACCACATTTTTTACATGTGATTAAATACACAATATCACTAAGTTCACATGAAATTAGTTTTGGGAGGCTTTTAGGTTGGTATTTGTCTCCACTGATGTTACAGGTAATTTCACTTTTTTTTTTTTTTTTTTTTAGTGATTAGAGGGCAATAAGTGCATTTACCCAGTCGAGTGCAATGGGTGGGTATTAGTTTTGTCCTTACCATTTCTTTTGGTGGGTATGAAATGGTGGCTTTGGTAAGCTTATCTCTTAGGTTAGGTAACCTCTTGAAGCCAATGATTGGTTTATCTGGGAATGTACTCGAGCAGTCATTACTATGCTGGATAATATTCCAGTTGTCATGGATGAAACCCTTAATGTCAGGGCTCTGGGGGTTAAAGGTGGTGGTCATGACAGGGGTAGAAGTGTTCTTTTTTGTTATGACTTCTAGTAGATCATCTTGTGCGTATCTACTGGCCCTTAGCATATGTTTTTTTGAGGGTTTTGAATGGGTACCCTCTTTTCATGTAGTGTTCGATCATTTTGATTCCATTATCAATGAAATCCTTATTCTTAGTACATATTCTTCGTATTCTGAGGAATTGACCAAATGGCCCTTTCTGATGGCATGGTTTATGGTGAGCAGATTGGTAATGTAAGTACAGGTGTGTATCTGTAGGTTTTTCGTACAGTGTTGTGTATATGGATCTGTCAGCGTCAATCTTGACTGTGGTGTCCAGAAAGTTGACATATGTGTCACTATTCTCAGATGTGAATTTAATTTTGGGATGTATATTGTTCAAGTAATTGATGAACTTATTGAGTTCATCTCGCCCATGTGTCCAGACCATGAATATATCATCTATGAATCTGAGCCATAATAGTGGTTTTAGGTACCATTTTTCTAGGGCTTTTGTCTCAAAACGGTCCATGAATAAATTGGCGTAAACCTCTGATGAGAAAGTTCAATATAATATAACTTTCGAAACATAATACCTATAGTTTAAAAGATATTGTGTAAGGCACTTCTACAATATCTATTGTGAACATTTACTTGAGTGACATTATAACACTTCAATTTTCTTGTTGTTATTAAAATATCAATATTGACCAGAAAAAATAAAAGTCACTCTTCCATTTGATTAATGAAAATAGCATGTCTTTGAAAAGTGTCCCGAGTTAAAAATAGAAGGAAAATTCCATGAATACATGTCTAGCTGTTTAGTTCCCAAAGAAGCATTTTATGCAGGATAATTTTCAGAAGCTGCTTGGCAGTCACTGTTCTTGACATATGATAAGGATAAGCAGATATTGATCTTCTTTGTTGTATATGTATATAGAGTAAGAAATCTAAAATTCGCCACATATCTGAAATTCGCCACATGTAAAAATACTAATAAAATATATGAATTGTGGTGAGATTTTTTGAACGTATAGTAAATTAAGGTTTTTTGAACTGAAAAATGCCAATTTTTAGACAAAAACAGCATTTTCTTCATAAAATTAACTAAGGTTTTAGAGGTGGCGAATTTTAGATTCCTGGTTAATTTTAGATTTCTTACTCTATACACTGTTTGTTAAAAAAAGTGTCCTGAGTTCACAACACGGGTGTACCACAAAGTGATGTTGAACAAAAGGGGTTGAAATATTGTTTATTTTAAGCATGATTGGTTGCTAATCTGCTGAAGTTACATTCAAACACTGTAAATGGTTTAGCTGATGAAAAGGGAGAATGAAAATTGCTAAGGTCACCTTAGTAGATAATTATATTATTGCTAACACACATATTTGTTGACTCTTCAACCTATTGGTTTCCTAACATAGCCCCTTCCCTACCCCAAACTGTAAACAAATAACCTGGATTTTTTCACCACTGACCTATTGGAAGACTATTGTTATTATATTTGGTTAAAAAAGAATATTCTGTCTTTCTTACAAAGCAAGCAGAAAAACGATTATAATCGATAATCGATCGCTTAGAATTACCGATTAATCGATTCTGATTTTTTAGACCGATTCCTAACACTAATTAAGGATGATACATTGCAGGTGAACAGCTGAAGGTTGTGAAGTAAGCTTCAAATTTGTCTTTTATTTCTATATGGTTAACTTACTTGTGTACTATAATTGACTTTAAATTATTCAATAAAACAGAATTTATAAATGTTGTATGGACAGTAAGCCAATAATGTGAATCCTTGTTCCAAGATTACATCATAAGTCAAATGTTAGTTTTCCCCATTTCATCATATATTGTCATAAGGTTGGTACTTACTTTGCCTTGGCATTCATGGGCGTATGTTCTACTTCTCTTTCCACATTCAAAGATTAACTATACAATGGTGCAAGTGAATTTTAAACCAACACCATTTAAATTAGTACTTAAATTGTACTTAAGTTGTCTTAACATGGCTGATGAAAAGACAGATTTTGAGGCTGTCTATTGCTTCAAACAGTAGCTTGGAAAATGCCTTTACTTTGCATAAAACAGACAATTTATATCTTCACATTCACTTGCAACTGCAAAATTTTACATGTTGTGAGATAAAAAAGATTGATTCATTGCGTGGTCTATTGTAAAAGTTACATTTGTACTAGAACTACGGCCAATACTAGTCTCACTATTTTGGTTCTACTGGTTCAACTCCAACAAATGACACAGTAAAGGTTCTGCTTAATATTACCATGGTTGACATATATGATCGAAACTTTACTTGATATTAAACAAAATCTAATCATTAGAACATATGTTGTCTACTGAAATCACTGTTACATTAGTATTCACCCAAAGTAAAAACATCATGTTAATGTTTTAGGACTATTCTCTAGTGTTTTGCAGATGGTAGAATGTTATCTGGGGCCTCCCCATAAATAAGTGAATTTCCCTGGGTGTCAATTGAATGAATTAAGGTATTTCATCAATTACAGGTTTAAAGGACAAGATGTGATCTATGACAACTAGAAATAATTTAAACTAACTCTGTATATATGTATAACTTTATACATAACACACCCCATGATTTTCAAGTGCATTCACCAGCGATCCTCAATATTGGTATCATACATTATTTTTAAAGAGGCTTACATGGTTTATATACATCTCTGATGTGGCTACACAACTGCACACAAGAGCAGATCTGTCCAAATATGACCCTGAATATTGCACACAACATTAAGTACAGACTTTGGTTTTCCCTTTGGCATATTTTTACTAGGAGACAAACACAGGCTGTCAAGGACAAAACACATTCCCTAAAATTTCATATTTTTAAATGTAAAAAACATTTTTATGAAGAAAAATGTATATACTTACCATATGAAAACACTTGGGTAAGCGTGGCTTGGCGTTTGGTGACTGCCACATACACCATACATAGAATTTAAAATATGAGGGGAGACCCTCTTTAAACCTATATACTTGCTACCGTTGACCCCTGGTGACCTAATTCACTCTGCCATGCGCAGTAATACAGAAATAGTTCATTCTTTTTGTGAATAAACATAAATGCTGGAAAAAGGTCTTTAAAAAGCGGCGCAGACGGGAGGGTGATTTGCTGTTTTCATATGGTAAGTATATACATTTTTCTTCATAAAAATGTATTTTATATTTAAAAATATGAAATTTTATTTCATAAAAATGTAATATACTCTACCATATGAAAACACTTGGGTTGAATGCCCACATGGAAGGATGGTGTGAAAAAGACAGACTGAGGAAAACCACCCTAAGATTAAATTGCATAAAGAGGATACTTCCTGGTGCAATAGAACCCAAAACCTCTGTGCTGAAGAAATAACTCTACTGAGTTAAGTGAGTAGAATTAACCACTGCAAGAACTTCAGCACTGCTGTCTACACCCTATTAGGTCAGCTCAAAGGAGAAGGCATAAATATGCCACTGTGCTCAGAATAGGAACATGCCAAAAGGCACTAAGAAGCATGGTTCTGAAAATGGAGATGAAGAACAGATTCCCTATAAGGGAAATGCCACCTCCATTTTTCTGAGACTAAAAAGTCTCAGAATGACTTAAATTGAGGAATTTAAGTAGAAAAGAGAGAATGGGCTGAGTGGAAACAAAAGTCCACCACACTTAAGAAATCATAGAGATTCTTAAGAACAACATCTCTGAAGGGAAATAAGTGAAGTGCTAGAATTCTGAGAGGAATCCCCCATGATGTGAAGCAGTGGAAAACCACCTAAGAGACCAGAATAAAACCTGAGGAAAAACATCATGGGCCTTCACATCTGGAACAGAGATTGAGGGAATAAAGGATAAAATAAAATCCAAAAAGATATTGTCTGAGAAGCAATATCACCCTCTTGGACTTCAGAAGAAAGACCAAGAAGAAATCCTCCTAAGAAAGTCAGAATAGCTAGATAGATAGTATCTTAGGAATCTGACTGAAGGAAAGGAGAGGTCCTCTAAGTCATCCTGCCAAAGACAAAAGTCAAAGCAGGAACAGCCTTCTGAAGATAATTGGCTTAAGCCAGGAAAGTAAGATCTGACTTAAGGATGACTTAGGCCATCCCTAGAGAGTGAGAGAAAACCTTTAAAGGAATCAAAATCACTCCTTCTCCTTCCCAAACGGAGTAAGCAAGACTGTCTAACATGTGAAAAACTTGGCTCAGCAAGTAAACAGGGTTCAAGAGGAGCCTTGGTAAGAGCCTGCAGAACCAAGGTTTAAGTACCAAACAGGTAGGTGACGACTACCCTAAGTTTGGACTTAAGGAAGCTCTAAAAGAGACTTCCTAGCTCCGTATAAGAACCCAACTCCAAGGAGTACATGGAGAGAACTGACCTGTATCCCTATTGTCTGAAAAATAGTTCCTTAAAAGGAATAAACAGCAATAAATGGTTGAAGCATGGCAGAGTGGTCATGTTTCTCACAAGTTTTTGAAGCAGTTCCACATTGCTTCATAGACAGTTATGGAGGATAAAGATATCCTCCAAGACCCTTCCTGTAAAAATTCTTTTAAAGGAGACTTCAGGCAGAAAGCTTGAAGAAAGGAACTCCATAAAAATTAATAACAAAATAAGAGGAAGAGCCAAAGACTTTCTTAAAGGAGATCTTGAGGCCAAAACTTGGCAAATACCAAGGAAGGCTATAAGAAGAATGATACAGCTCTTAAAGTTGATTAACTTCCTAACCATAGAGAACAAAGAGCTGCAGGAGGGAAGGAGTAAAACAAGTATTCCGGACCCAAACACTCCAGGGCATCTGTTGCCAGAGCCTAAGGATCTAGCACAGGAGGCACATGTAAGAGCAGCTTGTGACTGAATCACATGGCAAAAGAGATGAGAAGTCTGACTACCATCTGAAGATCCAAGAAAGGTGAGATAAGACCTCCAGAGATGGTCTGCCAAGGATTCATGCCCCTGGAACATGAGTAGGTGGAAGAACAGACTTGTTCTTGTAAAAATAATGGCAAAAAGATGCCAAAATAAATACACATGTCCCAATAGTGGAAGCTCTCTTGATATAAAAGAAAGCCCAAACAACAGTGTTACCTGAGACTATCTGAAGTATCCCTTAAAGAAAGGACAAGTGAGGAACAGATGTCTTGAGAACAAGACATCTGTGTTGTTTGAGGCTGAAAGGATGATCCTTTTATGAAAGGATAATACAGGAACAAATGTCTGTGCAAAAAGGACAGCTATGAGCGCTAGAACTGATGAACAGATTGGACTGCTACAGGTGGTCCACAGAGCACAAATAACTCCCAAACCCTGAAGTGAAACATCCATGAAAGTAGATGTAAAAACTAGGGAATTAAGGGAGGTATGCAAAGACATAGTTCCCAGGATAGTACATCTTGAATGAACCTTCAAAGAATGGACAATCCAGAGCACCTTAGAGAAGGAAAATCAAAGTGTCCTGAGATGACACTGAAGAAGTGTCAAGTGTCAAGGTTCTGTTTTAGGTCCTCTTCTGTTTTCCCTCTACACAACACCTCTTGGTCAAGTCATCAGAAAATATACCGGAGTCCGTTACCACTTCTATGCGGACGACACTCAGCTGTTCATTCACTTATCCCCTGATGATAGTCTCAAGTCTTTTGACGGTCTTAAATCGTGTTTGAATGATATTCAGGTCTGGATGTCTGAAAACAAACTCAAGCTAAATCCTGATAAAACAGAATTCATAGTCTTCAGTGCCAAAGACAGACACAAATGGCTCAGTGACTCATTTCCTGTCAATATCCTGGGTAATTGCCTCTCTCCCGCAGATGTTGTACGCAATCTGGGTGTTCTGTTTGATGCAAAGTTTTGTTTCACCAATCACGTAAATTCTGTTATCAAATCCTGTTTTATTAGCCTCAGGGACCTTCATCGCATCAGGAGGTTTCTTTCCGTGGATACATCAGTGGTTATTGCAAATGCTCTGGTCAGTAGTCATTTGGATTATTGCAATTCTCTTTTTCGCAGTTTGTGATCCCGAAATGCTACAAGGCTCCAATATGTTCAAAATGCGCTCGCATGGTTTGTCACTGGTGCTTCAAAGTACACTCACATTACATCCACCCTTAGGACACTTCATTGGCTACCCATTAGACAACGTATTATCTTCAAAACCCTAGTTTTGGTTTATAAGTACCTCACTACTGGCCAGCCTAAGTATTTTGCACCATATCTCCCCTTGTACAAATCTGCCATGAATACAAAACGTTCCAATCCCAAAAATTTGTTCCTTCAGGTTCCCTCTTACTGTGCTTCCATCCATAAATCAAAGGTCCATTTTAACAATAGTTTCTCATATGATGCCCCTAAGTTATGGAATGATCTTCCATATGATATACGCAGTGCTCCAAATCTCTCCAGTTTCAAAAGTCGACTCAAAACCTACCTATTTCAGAAATCATTCCCACCATAGCTTCTTACTACCGAACACCGGACTGCCTCTCTGGGAACGACTCGGAACATGTCTAATGTCTTATGACTTATGCCTTACGAATTGGATGGTGTGCCTTAGAATCCGTTGATATGGAGATTAGGCACTTGGACAACTGATTGATTAATGTGCAGGCGACCTTGAAGAAGTGGCTACCAAGTGGAAGCCAAGAGAAATAAAGGTGCCCAGTTGGAGAGGTAATTTAAAGGTGTTCCAAGGCAGAGAAAGGATGAGCTGCTGAATAGACAGAACCTTGTCCCTGTGAGGAACACCTTTAGACAGGTTAAGAACCTGACTCAGGAAGGAGACCTGTTGTAGGAACAGATCTAAATACTTCCTGCTAAGAACCACTCCAAGTTGAATGTCAACTCTTAAGAGAGTTGCCAAAAGAGCCTCTGACAACTATTGGCTCTAATGAGCCAATTTATAGTCACATGTGCACTGAGATGCCCAACCTCAAAGCCAACTTTGCTTACTTCCTTGACTAAGGAAGTAAATCCTGAAAGGTTTTTTTTTTTTTTTTTTTTTTTTTTTCCATGATATATATTTTATTGGAACAAATAAATGCCATTACAAAACCTGGGGGTACAATCACCCTGGCAAAGAGGTGACCCAGGGTTAGTTTGCACAATCTATATACACAATGTATGGATCACAATAAAGATACAAATACAAGGAGTTACCTTAACATTTCTTAAAACAACACACGCAATAAATTTCTATTGAAACATTCTTCCTTAAGCTGTAGATTGGCTAGATACTTTTGTTCTTCAAAGACAATTTGGACAGTTTTCTTCAGTTCTCTAAGGATCAATGGAGTAGTAGTTCTAGACTTTGTATATATGTAGTTCTTTGTCAAAATTATAATTACATTGATTGGAAGGAAATTTTCATCTTTTAAGTATTATCATACTGTGAAAAATTAGGAAAAATACCCTTAGCTGTAAATATTCATAAATTCTGTATATTGAGCATGTGTCATTCATATTTTCATTTACTATTCATATATGTACTTCAGCTACTTTGTATTTTTTTGTATATTTGGCAGAGTCCGTATATGTTAAGGTTACAATGTAAATTTTAGCACATTAAGTTCTAAGTGGGCATTTTCTAATGTTGCCATAAAAACACACCAAATCAGTTTCATAAATGAAGAATGTATATCTGTAAGAACAATGCCCCTTTTCATCTTAATTTCATAAAACACATATTACTCTTGACTTTTGAAAACAACCATATCTATATTTCCACTCCCAATAAATGTGTCTTCTCTGTAAGTAGAATCTATGTCCATGTTTAATCAAATCTTTGATATAAAGATATAAAGACTAGTGCATAAAATGTATTTATTGTCCCTAGAAGTAAATCACAAGAAATAAGCCAGTACTGTCATTAAAATGTATTTAGGGAGAAACACCTGGAATCAAAGCTATGTACTGTAAAACTTTTATTGGTGGCATCACTATTAATTTGTGTATGATGTACAAATAGCACACTGCTATTACAAGAACAAAGGTGATTGCTCCTCAGAAGTAAACTTAGAACAAATACCTCATTGTCAATTGTAGAAACAGCACCTGGCTGTACCTTATGTAAATTGTCTTATTGCTTAATTAGAGGCTTCATGTTCTGGGATCAGTCAGAGCTCTTGTAAAATAACCACAGTAACCAGTGAACCCACACTGTCCCCTGAGTGGTCAGTGACCCAGCCAATGACCTTACAGGTCACAACATGTGACCTGCTTTCTGGCCAATAGTTATGGCACCAAATCATATTTTATATAACTTTACTAATTTTAATGTCCAGGGTGGAATATAAACAAAAGGAGAGTGCCCGTGAACGGGCACTGTGTCAGCTGACTGAATGTTTTTGATTTGTGATGGTGATAATGAGAGGAAAGCATAATTATCAGGGAAAGGGCTGTACAGAAATACAGTAAATGGTAACTGAACAGCATGTTCGAAAGATATTCCGAAGCTGACAGAAGAAAAGGACAAAAAAGTTGTGCCCTGCAAATGGTGTTATGAAATAAAGTAACAAGGTAATTGTTTAAGTGTAAAAAGTAGGTTAAAAATATTTAAAGAAATACTATAAATGCAATATCCTCGTTCGACAATGAAGAAGGGATCCAAAGATCAAATCTGACCATACCAAAAGATTCCCAGCCAAAGAATTTAGGATGGTTTACCATCCCAAACCTCTCGGACCAATAATAAGTGAGTCATAGGCACTTTTTAAGTTTGGCTATCCTTGTTTGACCTTGACGGAGGGGTCTAAGGTCAAATCCGACCACACAAAAAAATTCCCAGCCCATGATTTCCTGTAGCTTGTTTACCATCCCAAACCTGTAGGACCAATAATAAGCGAGTTATAAGCAATTGTAAGTTTGGCTATCCTCAATTGCCCTTGAAAGGGGGGTCCCAGGTCAAATCTGACCACACCAAAAGAATCCCAGCCCATGATTTCCTATATGTTGGTTTACCATCCCAAACCTCCAAGACCAATAATACACGAGTTATAAGCACTTTAAGTTTGGCTATCTTCGTTTGACCTGGAAGGAGGGGTCTAAGGTGAAATCCGACCACATCAAAAGATTCCCAGCCCATGATTTTCTATAGGTTGGTTTTCCATTCCAAACCTCTAGGACCAATAATAAGTGAGTTATAAGCACTTTTAAGTTTGGCTATCCTCATTTGACCTTGAAGGAGGGGTCCAAGGTGAAATCCGACCACACCAAAAAATTCCCAGCTCATGATTTTCTATAGGTTGGTTTTCATTCCAAACCTCTAGGACCAATAATAAGCGAGTTATAAGCACTTTTATGTTTGGCTATCCTCATTTGACCTTGAAGGAGGGTTCCAAGGTCAAATCGGACCATATTAACAGATTCCCAGCCCATGATTTCCTACAGGTTGGATACAATGATTTACTCAACAGTGAGAACCTGAAAGAAGCTATTGCTCAGCTATGCCATGACATAGAGGTCTGCAATTTCACTATGTTATAGCTGACCAAAACGTCTGTGAATAACATATTTAACAAAATACTCTAAATGTAATAGTTTTCAAGTTACAACTGATTTACTCAAGAGTGAGAACCTCAAAGTAACTATTACTCAGCTATGCAATGAGCTACATGTCTGAATTTTTGCTCTGTTATAGCTGACCTAAAAATAGGTGAACAACATATTTAAGCAAAATACTGTAAATGCAATAGTTTTCAAGTTACAACTGATTTACTCAATAGTGAGAACCTGAAAATAGCTATTGCTCCGCTATGCCATGAGCTATAGGTCTGTAATTTCACTATGTTATAGCTAACCCAAAAGTAGGTGAACAATATATTTTAACAAAATACTCCAAATGCAATATTTTTCAAGTTATAGCCGATTTACTCAACAGTCAGTGCCTGAGAATAGCTATTGCTCAGTTGTGCCATGAGCTACAGATATGTAATTTCACTATGTTATAGCTGACCCAAAAGTAGCTGAATAACATATTTGCACAAATTTCTGTAAAGGCAATAGTTTTCCAATTACAACTGATTTACTCAACAGTGAGAACTTCAAAGTAGCTATTACTCAGCTATGCAATGAGCCACAGGTCTGGAACTTCACTATGTTATAGCTGACCCCAAAATAGGTGAATAACATATTGCAACAAAATACTGTAAATGCAATAGTTTCCAAGTTATAAGTGATTTACTCAACAGTGATAACCTAAAAGTAGCTATTACTCAGCTATGCCATGAGCTACAGGTCTGAAATTTTACTATGTTATAGCTGACCCAAAAGTAGCTGAATAACATATTTATACTAAATTCTCTAAATGCAATAGTTTTCAAATTATAAGTGATTTACTCAACATTGAGAACTTCAAAGTAGCTATTACTCAGCTATGCAATGAGTCAAAGGTCTGGAACTTCACTATGTTATAGCTGACCCCAAAATAGGTGAATAACATATTGAAACAAAATACTCTAAATGCAATAATTTCCAAGTTATAAGCGATTTACTCAACAGTGATAACCTCAAAGTAGCTATTACTCAGCTATGCCATGAGCTACAGGTCTGAAATTTTACTATGTTATAGCTGACCCAAAAGTAGGTGAATAACATATTTAAGCAAAATACTGTACATGCAATAGTTTTCAAGTTACAACTGATTTACTCAATAGTGATGACCTAAAAGTAGCTATTACTCAGCTATGCCATGAGCTACAGGTCTGAAATTTTACTATGTTATAGCTGACCCAAAAGTAGCTGAATAACATATTATATGAAATTCTCTAAATGCAATAGTTTTCCAATTACAACTGATTTACTCAATAGTGAGAACTTTAAAGTAGCTATTACTCAGCTATGCCATGACCTACAGATCTGAAATTTCACTATGTTATAGCTGGCCCAAAAGTAGCTGAATAACATATTTATACGAAATTCTCTAAATGCAATAGGTTTTAAGTTACAAGTGATTTACTCAATAGTGAGAACTTCAAAGTAGCTATTACTCAGCTATGCAATGAGCCACAGATCTGAAACTTCACTATGATATAGCTGATCCCAAAATAGGTGAATAACATATTGAAACAAAATACTGTAAATGGAATAGTTTCCAAGTTATAAGCGATTTACTCAACAATGATAACCTAAAAGTAGCTATTACTCAGCTATGCCATGAGCTACAGGTCTGAAATTTTATTATGTTATAGCTGACCTAAAAGTAGCTGAATAACATATTTATACGAAATTCTCTAAATACAATAGTTTTGAAGTTATAAGCGATTTACTCAACAGTGATAACCTAAAAGTAGCTATTACTCAGCTATGCCATGAGCTACAGGTCTAAAATTTTACTATGTTATAGCTGACCCAAAAGTAGCTGAATAACATATTTATACGAATTTCTCTAAATGCAATAGTTTTTAAGTTACAAGTGATTTTACTCATGATGGAAGTTACTGAAAAGCCCAAAAGTAGCTATTACTCACTTAGCTATTGAGACAGGCACCCAACTTACTCACCATATTGTAGCTATGAAAAAAGTAGCTGAATAACATATTTTAACAAAATGCTCTAAATGCAACACTTTTCAAGTTATAAATGATTTTGTGCATGATTTCATGAATTTTAATGCATTAAAAATTATTAAAAAAATTTATTTAAAAAAAAGTAAGACAGATCCAGGTCTCATACTCACACAAGAGAATCTACCTGTGGCCTAGTACATATATGCAAGATATGAGAGAAATCCCTGCAATAGTCACTGAGAAAATTGTGATTAAGTGTTGAAATTTTCACACTTTTGGTGGGGGTACCCCCCTTGTAATGTCTCTAGCAAACAGACGAACAGACAGATTTGCATGCCTTGAACAATTTTTCATCCTCGATAGATAAGGTATCTTTTAAAAAAAACAGCACGTCTCTAGGCCTTGTAGTTTTGGAGGAGAAGTTGTTCACGCGGACACGCACGCGGACGCGGACGCGTACGCCCACGCCGCAGAGTGACGACATAATGTCAGCTGACTGACAAGTCAGCTGACATAAATATAGGGACAGAATAAGAAAAGAGTGAGAAAAAGATGAGTGAGTTAATGAGAAAGAGATAGAGAGATGGTTAGTCAGAAAAGTTCAGGATTGATAAGTGAGATAGTTAATTAGATAGAGAAGAGCATGATCAGTTAATTAGTGAGATAAAAAGACATAGAGAGTTAGAGGATAAAACCAGACTATCTGTGAATCAACAGGATTATGTATATGTGATTGTGTTAAAGTTGTGTGAAAAGTGAAAAGAAGTGAAGTGAAAGTTTTATGTATTGTTATGGCAAACTTATTACATTTGGTGTATACAACTGAAGAACTATTTGTGATAATAAATAACTGTTTAAACTTTATCATCAACATTGAATGTGTTTATCGTCTATGAGCTACACCCCTTCCATCAAACTTAACAAACTATTTGTGAACAGTTAAAAACACTTAACAACCAAAAATTCAACTGTGATATTGTGATGGAGGTGCAAAAGATCCTGAGATGCCTGAACAGCAAACAAGTTCAACACAACACAACACAAGGGAGACAACCAGGACAAGGGAACTAGTGGAGGAAATCATCACACAAAGACTGGCTGTGGTAAGTGACCAAGTGAACTCAATCAATACAGCTAGTACAAACATGGAACATCTAAACCGCCCACCAGTATTCAGTAGTGACAGTATGGATGCTCACCTTTGGCTTTTACAGTACAAAGATTTCACTCAGTCCAGAAACTTTAATGACAGACAATTCATTTCTTCATTTGCCTCAAGCCTAAATCAGAGTGCTCAAAAGTGGTTTTATAACCTACAAGATGATGAAAAGAGTGACCCCGCAACCCTCAGTGAAAGCTTCCTCAAACGCTTTCAGCCTTCAGTAAATAGCAACATGTCCACATTCTTCGCACGCCAGCAAAAACCACAGGAACCGGTGGAAAATTACATTGATGAGAAGGTTCATCTGGCTAATCAGGCTAACATTGCTGAAGAAACCGCGGTGTGGCACACAATTGAAAACATGCTGCCAAATACCAAGCAGTATGTCTTTGACAAAGTGAAAGATAACACCTTCAAATCCGTCCGTGAACATGCTAAAATGGCTGACAGTGTCACCCAGGTTACTGCTACAACCACTGTATGCCATACATGTCCCTGCTGCAAGGCCAAACAAGATGCCACCCCTGATATTGAAGTCAACCAAGCACGGGTACCCCATCAGACCGGTTACCAAGCTGCTCCTACGGACACCGCACAAACAATGGACACCAGCCACATCAATCCAACTGCCCCTCACACACAGCCATGGCAACTAAGATGGCAGCCTCGAACTCAACATCTACAGGCCCAGAATCCACCATTTATGCCTCGCTCCACAGCACCCTGCTCTTCGTGCGGAAGTTCAAGTCACAGACGTGCTGACTGCACAGTCTTCATAAAACAGCTGAGATGCCACTTCTGCCAGAAGCCTGGACACATACAACGGGTTTGTCGGTCCAGAAAGAATCAGGTCAGCACCTACTGAGACAGGCAGTCTATCTTCAATTGTGGTAAGGGCTTGCAAGATAGACAGTCTTCACAAAGTTCCAGAAACTTGTTTGAATGTGTTAAAAATAGTGAACATAAGACTAACATTCAAAAACAGAACTACAGTAATCCCAGCTCTGTAAGTAAGACTAGTGACACTCTTCCCAGTGTACCAAGTGTAACAACAACTATCAGAAAAGGCAATTTAGTCAGCATTTCAGTTCAACAACTTGCATTAACAGCCATAGTGGATACTGGTGCCATGATATCATGCATGTCACCCCATATCTATAATCAGATAAGTGATGAAATTTCATTAGACACTCCCAAACACACAAAACTTCAGGGTGTAGGTGGCAATACCATACATGTACAAGGACAATGTTCTGTGAAAGTAAGCATCAGTGGCCATACATTTGAACACACATTTCATGTTCTAGCCTCAATGTCTCATCCTTTGATTTTGGGTGAAGATTTCTTAAAAGAAAATCAAGCAAACATTGATTTTTCCACACAAACACTGCACTTCCCTTCAGTGACTGTCAATCTTGTACATAACACTTTATCACGTGTAAAAACAATACTAGCCAGATCAAAAGAGTGTGTTGAAGTACCACCTAAATCAGAGTGTCTTGTTCAAATTGTGTTAAATAACCACAAAAACAGTCAGTGCAGTGGTATATTGGAACCCATTTCCTCCCTTATCAACAGGTGTTCTTTAGTAGGGGCAAAGTGCGTAGTGTCTTTGAAGAGTCCCACTAAACTGTACCGTGTTCTCAATCCTACACATACCACTATTGTCATTAAACATGGTCAGCCCTTAGCAAGATACTTCCCAGCTGCAGATAGTGATATTATACCTACAAAAATCCTGAATAAGTCCAACCCTCAAATAAATCACATTCAGGCTCAGACTGATGAAATAAATATAAAAACAGCACAGGACTTAGGCATTAAGATAGAAAACCCTGACTTGACACCTACACAAACAGCACAGCTATTGTCACTCATAGGTGCTCACAGAGATTGTTTTGCCACAACTATGTCTGAACTTACAACCACAGATGTATACCAGCATGAAATCAATACTGGCAATGCAAAACCCATTCGGAAGACATTTTACAGAGCTACCCCTGATGTCCAAAAGGTAATAGACACACAGATTGAAGACATGTTGGATAATAATTTAATTGAACCGTCACTATCTGAATGGGCAGCACCTATTGTTATGGTGAAAAAGAAGTCTGGAGAATACAGAATGGCAGTTGACTACAGGGGCATCAATGGTGTCACGGAACCAGTTCATTTCCCATTACCTCGTTTTGAATCTGTGACAGATACTATCTCAGCAGCAAAAGCAAAAATATTCTCTACACTAGATCTTATGTCCGGCTACTTCCAAATTCCTGTTCATCCAAATTCAAAACATAAAACTGCATTTGTCACAGCAAGTGGACAATATCATTTCAATGTTATGCCTTTTGGCCTTAGAAATGCCCCTCATGCATTCCAGATGGTGATGAGTCAGGCCCTTAGAAAAATGAACTGGAAATCTGTTATCATTTATGTAGATGATACTCTTGTTTTTAGTGAAACATTTGAGGAGCATCTCTCCCATCTTCATGAGGTCTTTCAATGCTTAAGAAGAAACAAGCTAAAATTGAAACCCAGTAAATGTACATTTGCTGCACAAGAGGTTGAATATTTAGGTCATGTGATTTCAAAAGATGGACTGAAACCAAATCCAAGTAAAATATCAGTTGTTCAGAACTACCCCACACCAACAAAAACCAAACATGTTCGTGCATTTTTAGGGTTATGCAACTATTACAGAAAATTCATAAAGAACTATTCTGCCCTGGCTGCACCTCTCACAAATCTTACACGGAACGATGCTCCTTTTCACTGGACTCAAGACTGTGAAACCTCATTTAATGTCATGAAAAGTGCACTCACATCAGCCCTAATCCTAATGCTCCCTGACTTCAACAAGGAATTCCTCCTTTACACTGATGCCAGTGATCAAGCAATAAGCTATATACTCGGTCAGAAGGATGCCTCTGGCAGAGAACGTGTCATTGAATATGGTGCCAGGGCCATACGCCCATCGGAAAAAGCATGGCACACTACTGACAAAGAAGGACTTGCTCTGGTGACTGGTGTTCTACACTACCACACCTACCTAGCTGACAGAGAATTTACAGTGTACACAGACCACAGTGCTCTCAAATCCATTCTCAACAACACTAACATCAAGGGAAGGTTATCACGGTGGGCCCTCATTCTACAACAGTATCGCATGAAAATAGTGCACAAACCTGGTAAACACAACACAAATGCTGATGGACTCTCTAGATGTGACTTACCTCTCACACCTGAGCACACAGATACAGTCAACATTGACTCTGTACAAAGTGACCCAACTGCTGGCCAGAAGCATCAGTACACATTCACTTATGCTACACAGAAGCCTACATTCACCACACCCCATGTTGCTGTCACCAACATCTCACCTGAGGTCATGATACCCCCTGAACAAATACTTCCCGTCACTACAAAATCCATAGCTGATTACCAGTGGGAGGATGATGAACTGAAGCCACTAATGTTGTACTTACAGGATGACAAAAACCTACCTGATGATGACAAGACAGCTAGGACACTTATTCTACAAGCTCCTGAATACTCACTACAAAGTGGTGTCCTGTTTCACCATCATTACATCAGAGGCAAAGGTCCAAAAGCTGATCGCATGTGTCAACAGATTGTGGTTCCAAAGTCCTTACGAGATGATGTCTTGAGATCCTATCATGACTCCCCATTGGGTGGCCATCAAGGAGAAGACCGCACATTCAACTCCATCCGGATGAAATATTATTGGAACACCATGTTCAATGACATCATCACCTATGTCAAGACATGTCAACAATGTCAACAAGCTAAAAGGACCTTCCACAGTAAAAATGCCCCACTACAACCCATCCCACCAAGTGACATCTTTGGAAGGATACATATGGACATCATAGGTCCACTTACCAAAACACCATGTGGTCACAGGTACATCCTTCTGATTGTGGACTCATATTCCAAGTGGTGTGAGGCCTTCCCACTGAAAACCCAAGAGGCTACTGAAATTGCTGAGGTCTTCTACTCCCAGATCATATGTCGATATGGAGCTCCTGATGTTCTCATTACAGACAGAGGACAAAATTTTGTGTCAGTGCTCATACAAGAGATCTGTAAGATGTTCCAAATCACAAAGAAGGAAACCAGTGCTTACCATCCACAGGCCAATGCAGCCTGCGAACGTATGAACAGCTTCATTGAACAGAGTCTACGAGCCTACTGCAACAAACACCAGTCTGACTGGCCAATGTACTTACCCAGTATAATGTTGGCTTACAGAACCACTCCAACCCCATCCACACAGTACTCGCCCTACTTCCTTCTTTTTGGTCGGGAGTGCAGACTTCCAATAGACACTGCACTTATACCCAAAAAGTCAATGCTCCCATCCCACCAGCAATATTTAGAGAATCTTATCCAGAGCCAAGAGGTACACAGACAGATTGCTAGAGAAAATATTCTTGAAGTTCAAAAGAGATACAAGGATATTTACAACAGAACAGCAGCTACTCCTACATTTCACATTGGTACATGTGTGTGGCTATATTGTCAAAAGACACAACCTGGGTTGTCACCAAAATTAACAAAAAAATGGGTTGGACCTTATTACATTGTAGATTACCGTGGCACTCACACTTACTCACTAAGGAGGTGCTCCGACAACAGACTGATGAAGTCCCCAGTGCATGCCAACAGGCTGAAACATTACTATGATGATGCAAACAGACCGACAAACCCCCCGCAAGAATTTCAACAACATCACACTGATCTTGATGAACATGAGCTGGACATGACAACTGCACAGGATATGCCTATCCAAGACTCCACTGAACAGCCCACCGTGACACCACCAAAGGTGATTGACCGTATTTTAAAACATACCCGTGATAAAAGAGGACAGTGGTATAAAGTCAAATACACTAATAAAGTCCACAAGCCAGAATGGCTCCTCCAACCAAACGTCCCTGCTGATCTCATTGGTGAATTTCATGCCTTGCGCACCCAAAAGGGAAACAGACGAAAACGTAAATTAAACCCATAATGCTGTTATAACTATTACAAAAACTGTTCTACGAACTATTTCTGTATCAGCAACATATGATGCTCTGTGTGTTAACTAATCTTTCAGTGACACAATAGTAAGGTGTACCTTTCTCACATAATACCATTTGAAATTCCTTGGAACCAGGGATTACACCTAACCTGTGTCCTATTCTTTTCAACTGGGGGTAGGATTATTAATTTTATCACAATTTCGTGGCCACTTTATTACTAAGATTTTAATTGTCAAGATGTTCACTTTCACACTTATCCACTTAACTCTGATACAATATACCATACCTCTCATTTTCTTGCCAACCCTTCATTCTTTATTACACCTCTAGTGTGCACTGAAAATGTGTAGATACACAACAGAAGTCTGTCATTTGTTCCTTCCCACAGTAACTAACATCTTTGTTGTCACACTTGATACTACACAGTAATGCAGAGTATAACTAAGTAAACTACTGATGGTGATCTGATGAAGCACAATGCTCTCCCAGTTGTCGGGTAGCTTGTAGATTTCACCCATCCTTATGTACGTCCACTGGTCATAAAGGCTACATAATGCTACAATACTCAGTTCTCAAGATACTTCTTTCAACTTGAACTGTCGCTCAGCTATTTCATGTTAATGTTATATAAAAAGTTTATCTCTTATGCTCTACAGGCATTTGGTCACATGCAAGTTTTGACATGATGTAAAAAAAATGACTTCTACTTCTCCCTTACCAGATGTCATTTCTTTACCACATGTAATTCTGCTTTCTCTGTATATTGTGTATATTTTTCACATTATATGTGCACATAAATGCATAACCAGCACTTTGTCTCATCATTGTACATTCTGATAGTCAAAGTATTCTATTTTTGTAAATACCATACCATTTCATGTTCAAGAATGGTGCTTTATATTTCTCTTCCTAGCAAGACCAGGAGGTCTTGAAATAAAAGCAGGGGGTGCATATCATACTGTGAAAAATTAGGAAAAATACCCTTAGCTGTAAATATTCATAAATTCTGTATATTGAGCATGTGTCATTCATATTTTCATTTACTATTCATATATGTACTTCAGCTACTTTGTATTTTTTTGTATATTTGGCAGAGTCCGTATATGTTAAGGTTACAATGTAAATTTTAGCACATTAAGTTCTAAGTGGGCATTTTCTAATGTTGCCATAAAAACACACCAAACCAGTTTCATAAATGAAGAATGTATATCTGTAAGAACAATGCCCCTTTTCATCTTAATTTCATAAAACACATATTACTCTTGACTTTTGAAAACAACCATATCTATATTTCCACTCCCAATAAATGTGTCTTCTCTGTAAGTAGAATCTATGTCCATGTTTAATCAAATCTTTGATATAAAGATATAAAGACTAGTGCATAAAATGTATTTATTGTCCCTAGAAGTAAATCACAAGAAATAAGCCAGTACTGTCATTAAAATGTATTTAGGGAGAAACACCTGGAATCAAAGCTATGTACTGTAAAACTTTTATTGGTGGCATCACTATTAATTTGTGTATGATGTACAAATAGCACACTGCTATTACAAGAACAAAGGTGATTGCTCCTCAGAAGTAAACTTAGAACAAATACCCCATTGTCAATTGTAGAAACAGCACCTGGCTGTACCTTATGTAAATTGTCTTATTGCTTAATTAGAGGCTTCATGTTCTGGGATCAGTCAGAGCTCTTGTAAAATAACCACAGTAACCAGTGAACCCACACTGTCCCCTGAGTGGTCAGTGACCCAGCCAATGACCTTACAGGTCACAACATGTGACCTGCTTTCTGGCCAATAGTTCTGGCACCAAATCATATTTTAGATAACTTTACTAATTTTAATGTCCAGGGTTGAATATAAAATATAGGGACAGAATAAGAAAAGAGTGAGAAAAAGATGAGTGAGTTAATGAGAAAGAGATAGAGAGATGGTTAGTCAGAAAAGTTCAGGATTGATAAGTGAGATAGTTAATTAGATAGAGAAGAGCATGATCAGTTAATTAGTGAGATAAAAAGACATAGAGAGTTAGAGAATAAAACCAGACTATCTGTGAATCAACAGGATTATGTATATGTGATTGTGTTAAAGTTGTGTGAAAAGTGAAAAGAAGTGAAGTGAAAGTTTTATGTATTGTTATGGCAAACTTATTACATTTGATGTATACAACTGAAGGACTATTTGTGAAAATAAATAACTGTTTAAACTTTATCATCAACATTGAATGTGTTTATCGTCTATGAGCTACACCCCTTCCATCAAACTTAACAAACTATTTATGAACAGTTAAAAACACTTAACAACCAAAAATTCAACTGTGATAGTATCCAAGGATAATTTCAGAGGGGGTAAAATTAGTAGGAAAGGTTGTTTCACTTGTAACCCAATCTTCAACCTCAGCCCAAAAGCTGGCTACTTTTGTACATTGACAAAATAAATGAATAAGAGTTTCAGGGGAATCATCACAGAACAAGCAGTTTGGGGAAGGACTTTTGTTCATGTTATAAAGTAATTTAGGTGTACCTAGGATTCTGTGTAGTATACGATACTGAAATCATATCAGATAATTGTCTTTTACTGTTTTGAAGCAAATTTAAAAGATTTTTTTCCAATCATTTGGCTGTATAGATAAATTCAGATCTTCATTCCATTTATGCTTAATTCCAATCTCTGGGTATCTGGTATTTATAAGCTTGTAAAAATCCTTAGATTTAGTGTGACTATTAACAATCTCCATTTCTCTTGGTATATTTGGTCTCCTGAAGTCCTGCAGTATGATATTGCATTTTTGAATGTATTTCTTAATTAGCAATTTTAGTCTTGTCATTTCAAGAAAATTAATACAAGGAAGGTTGAATTTATTTTTTAATTCGTGTTCAGTTATTAGAATGCCATTGGTGTCTATAACATCTCCTATGGATTCAATCCCATGTCTGAACCATTTTGGATAATATAGGGTTGTTGATGAAATTCTAGGATTATACCAAATTGGAGATGATAGGAGTTGTTCACTTGTTTCAATTGATAAATTTTCACACAAACCCACCCAGGCTTGCAATACGTCTTTCCAAAAATTATTCTTGATAATTTTTAGAATACACTTGCACCAGCCATATCCAAATTTGCTTAATTTGAAAATTGGGGATATGTTACATTCAAAAAGAAGCTGCCAGGAAGAAGGTCTCCCTTGCAGTATTCTGGTCATCCACATTAATTTAGCAGACTGAATGTGAGAACAAAGGTCGATCATTTGGAGACCACCTTTACAGTAGTCTAAGGTCACATAGGAGCACTTTATTTTGTCAGGTTTATTCTCCCAGAGATAACTGAAAAGCACAGAGTTGATCTTTTTAACAAAGTTGTCAGCTGGTGAGGGCAAACTGTGGAAGAGATGGTTAAATTTCGATAAGACGAAGGTTTTTATGATAGTAATTTTTCCAAAAGGTGTAAGGTTTCTTTTTTTCCAAACATTTAACAATTTACATGCATCATCCATTGCTTTGTTGTCATTTAAGCTAGGAATTAACTCAAGGTCAACAGAAAATTGAATTCCTAAAAGATTGAATCTATCAGTACCCCATTGTAACTTGCTGTTTACATTTAGTTTTTCCACCATATGCTTTTTCCTTCCAATCCAAATTACCTTAGTCTTACTGGTGTTCATTTTCAATCCAGAAAAGGAGCCAAATAGTTCAAGTGTATTGAGGGCTGCCTGCAAACAATTTTGTGTTCCATTCAAAAAGAGGGTCGTATCATCTGCAAATTGAGTGATTTTGAATTGATGTCCACCTATATATATACCCTTAATCTTGTTATTATCCTTTATCATATATGTCAGAATTTGACCACATAAAATAAATAGGTATGGGGCAATGGGATCACCTTGTTTACAGCCTCGTTCTATTTTTAAAAACTCAGATTTAACACCGGCTTGGACAACTGCACCTACTATTGATGTGTTTCGGAGTTTTACCCATTTGATATAGCTTTGAGGAAATCCAAAAATATCCAGAACTTTATACATAAATTTCCATGAAATTGAATCAAAAGCTTTTTCAAAGTCTATCAACATCAATAATCCATCAGTCTTGTTTACTTCTGTATAATTCCTGATATCATAAACAAGGCAAATGGACTCACCAATATAGCGACCCTTAACAAATCCGGTTTGAGAATCTGATATAAGTGTATCCAGTATATTTTTCATTCTGGTTGCTAGACAGGCAGATGCTAGTTTATAAAAGGTGCTTAAAAGTGAGATAGGACACCAGTTCTTTAGGCTGTCCCTAGATTTATCACCCTTGGGAATGCAATTTATAATTGTCTGCCGCAGTGAGATCGGAAGAATTCCTGTCTCATAGCACTTATTCAGTACCCTTGTTATTAAATATTTAACTTTACACCAAAACATTTTAAGGAATTCCGCGGGAAAACCATCTATTCCGGGTGTCTTATTGTGTTTCATATTTCTTAGAGCATGACCCAATTCATCAGTTGTTAGTGGTCCTTCAAGAGAGGTTGCATCAATTTTATTTAGCTTAGTGATATTTACACCTTTCATAAGTTTATTTAATTTAAAACTATTTAGGTTATCATCCCTGCTTTTAAATAAATTTGAATAATAATGTTTAACTTCCTGTAAAATTTCAGATTGTTTGGTTACTGTCTTTCCATTTTCTAGGCGAATCCTTTTCATAGTTTTATCAACAAAATTTTTATGCTCTAGTCTGCAAAAATATTTGGTTGGTTTTTCACCACATTGTAGCCACTGGGCCCTTGATCGTATCATGTGACCTTTCAGTTTGACCTCTCTAATGCTTAGTAACTCCTTTTTTAATTCTTCAATGTATGCTAGAGGTTTTTCTGGAGAATTTACTGCTTCATTATGTTCAATCAATTTCATTAGCTCATCTTCTCTTGAATTTCTTTTCCGTTGCTGAGATTTACTGTATTTAATTGTCACATCTCTTAAATTTAAAATTAACATTTCTAAAAGAATATCATCAGCGACAGAGAACTGGAGCTCTAAGTCACTAGCATGTTTAATATATTCAATATTATATACAGGAAGTGCATACTTCCGTCGAAATTCCATTATTGCTCTGTTGATAATATTGATATATTCAGGACTTTTCAGTAGCTCACAGTTAAATTTCTATATACCTGGTCCACGATGAAAATGATTAATTACGAGGTTAATCTCGATGATGGAATGGTCTGATCTGTACCCTGGATTAATTTTACAGCTGTCAGTAATATCTAACAATGACTCTGAAATAATAAAATAATCCAAGCGAGCTTGTTTAACTGGATGTTTTCGTCTCCATGTATATCTACATATATCTGGATGTAAGGATCTATAAGCATCTGTAAGATTTTGGAACTGCATTATTTGCAATAATTTATTTCTAGACCTTGGATTATTGATGTTGATATAGTTGTAGGTGTCTATTTCAGGATTGAGAACAAGATTAAAATCTCCACATATTAACATATAATTTTGGTTATTTTCTTCAATCAGTCTATTAAGGTTTTCAAAAAACAGAGGTTTATCTACATTTGGTGCATAAATGGAAATTAGTCTAATTGAAAAGGAAGGAATATTTAAATCTAGACAAATATAGTTGCCCTCTGGATCTATTTCACTTTGAGTGATTTCATATTCAAAATTATTTTTCAAGATGATAGTAACACCTCTTGAATTTGTACTGGAACCGCTCAGTATACATTCACAGTTACACAATTGTCTTATGTCCTTTGCATCATTTACGGTCAAGTGGGTGTCTTGAAGACATATTATACCAGCCTTAGATTCATTAAAGTAATTTATAACATCACATCTTTTATTTTTGTCCCTCAGGCCTTGGCAATTTGCGGACAGAATTTTGAGTTTTTCACCATCAATCATTATTAGGTAGTCAGGATTATAGAGTCAATAAACCAATTCAAACTGAAAGTAATAAAAAAAAAACAATTTATGATAAGAAACTGACAAAGGCTGTTACAAAATGAAGAAGATATCCCACGAAACAACTCCTTTTTAAAATCACAAGGCATAGTATGTGATATAATTGTACATTTATAAATGAGCAAAGAAATATATGTACCTTGTATAATGGCCAAAATTTTCATGACTATACCACAGTAATAATCAATCATGGTGATACAAAGTAAAAAACAAATAACAGAACATATGTACAAAATATAAGAGTGAAGAAGTATCATATTATTGAAAAAATAATATGAATCATTCATAATATTTTTATGCTGAGCAAAAAGTAATTCCAGTTGGCACTGAAATCAGTACAAGGGAAATAATAAGACAAAAAAAAAACAAATTCATGATGCATGGTTAACACAAGAGGAAAGGAAGGAGAAAAATAAACTTTTTCTTAACTTATTTTGATCATTTTCTTAATAACACTTTTTGCTTATTGTATAGATAGAAGTTCTTCTATTGTTTATTTTCATATAGCTTAACAAACCTGGTGAAGCATTTGTTTTACATGTAGTACGTCCATGTATAACATTTGATTTACTAATTTCAGAGACAGGAAACTACAGGTCCTGTTAATTATTAAAGACAGACATAATATTTATGACATAATTAGGTTTTATACTTTAGTTAACTTTATTACAAAGATGAAGTTAAAATAAGAAGGAGAGATTTTGATAACTATTTAAGACATGTCGTTTACTATGCAAGTACATTTTATAGCTCATTTTGTAATCAACACTAATACAAAAATGAGCTTTAAGTAGAAAGCACAAACCTTAGTAACTTTTAAAGGCTTACATGTTGTTTATGATACAATTAAATTATATTTTAGACAACATTATTACAAATATAAACTCACAGATATTTTGATGCCAAATTCTCCAATTTAAGAAATAGACTGCATTTGTTTATACTTTAGTAGCAATTGATTAATGTTAACTCGGGGAAAAAAAAAGATATACAGATCATGGTAGCTGTTAGACTATGACATATCATTTGTGATACACGTATAGTTTATATCACCATCAACCTGATGGGAAAAAAAACCAAAAAAAATAAAACCAAAAAAACCACTGAATTTAAAACATAAAGTAAGTTGTATGGATCTTGATAACTGTTTATGACTGACATGTTGTTTATGTTGTAATTAAATGTGTTCTATCAATGCTATTACAAGAATATAATTCACTCAAACATTATTTTCTTCAATCAGTCTGTTAAAGTTAAATTTCCACAATAAGATGCCAGAAATTATTCATGACAAGACCAGACCGTATACACATATGCAGACCGCATATACATACATACACATGCATACACATGTACATATACATACATATTCTAGTTAATAACTATTTAATATGCCACAATTATTCATAACATGACCAGACAGTATACACATTTGCATACCGCATATGCATACATGGGTATGCATAAACATATACATGTACATAAATATTTCAGTTAGTAAGTATTGAAGACTGTCGTGTTTATGGGATAACTTGAATATTTTTGTCAATATTAATACAGAAATGAACTTAAAATAAAGTGATCCTTGTAACTGTTCAAAATGGAGATGCTTCTTACCTTGAAATTACATTTTGTTCTATCAAAACTATTACAATCAGTATACACATATACATAATGTATAATGTACAGTTGTTTAACAATATTTCAGTTAACTCAAGACAATAATTAAAGATCTTGGAAACTATTAAAGACCATCATTTGTGTTGTAGCAAGAATTATATATACATGATATCAGTGGAAAAAGGAACCCCTTGATTTTATAATCCTACAATAGTGGACGAGACTAAAAGTAAGATTTGTGGAATACTATTGATAACTTTAAAATGGGTTACACTTTATTTTCACAAACTTTACCGCTAGAGTTTATCATACTTTAAACACACTGAAAAAGACTCATTCTCAGCAAAGTTTGTAAGACCAAGTAATTAAGTAAAATTATAATTATAGTTTTTAAGCAAAAAAAAAAAAAAAAAAAAAAAAAACTATCTCACATTGGATGAGATTACTGATTACTGTTACACATGTTCAATTTTTATATTCTGGTTACATAGCCTATTTAGAAAATTAGTAACCTCAATGCATTTCTTGCACTAATCATATATTTAAACCCAGAAGTATACTTATTTGTAAACAATTAGCTGCTTAGTTTATGCAAATTCAACTTTAACTGAACAGTTATCTGTTAAGTACAGCTAACTAGCTGTAAACTGTTTAAACTGGAAAAAATATTTCATATATGTTGTGTTTGCAAATAGTTCAGTGGAAATTTGAATTATTTAAGAGTTTTAAATGTACTGGTCAGATATTCCAATTAGAATATTCCTAACTTCAAAATGATTAAATTTATTTTTTGACTATGAGTAGAATTATTATTAAACATTAAATATTATTATTTAACATTTCACTGTTAAATATATATAGTACAAAATAATCCATATAAATGTTTCAAGACAAGTAATAAGTTATTTTAAGTGTCATTGTAAAACTAAATATGTAAGTCGTTGATCTGTTTTTAATTCACAGAGACTCACGTACTTTCACCAGAATGTCCCCAAGTATGTTTAGTCCTTTCCATTTTGTTCTCATTTCTAAGTTTGGATCCTGCAGTGAAAGCCCACATGAGAAGAAATTGTCTTTGGGATTGGCCTCAGCCAATATTCCACTAGTTTTCTTCAATTTTTCTCTCAAATCTGGGTTTTGTTGAAACTTCTTGATGCATGCATTATACATTGTTTGTTTAGCTACAGACTTCCAAAGTGTCTCATCATAGTCTTTAATTTGGTAACTCAAACCTTTGGCTTGCTTTGGTGTGCCCAAGCGAAGGATTGCAGAAGCAGTATTCTCATCCTGGAAATACATGGCCTTTTTAAACTGATAATAGTGTTCCACTGTAGGAAATGTGTTTCCACTGTCGCTAAATGGACTGGGATGGAAATTGCTCAGAAAGCTCTGGTTGCCAAAGAAGGCTGTTCCATTGAGTTTTTCCAGCCTCCTATCACATGGATTTACAGAGTCAGGTGGGGTAAAACTAGCAGTGTATCCAGTGTGTCAACAGTGTACCTTTGTCCATTGATAATAAGCACATCTCCATTGAGCTGGCATCTATTGACATCAGGATGTCTCCTAGCAAACTGAAAAATGGGTTGAAGTTTTCTTCTCCTCTCCTGGATAATTTTGGAGAAATCCTCATTAAGGATATATGGGGTAGACTTCAGATTGAACCTGAGCCGCCAAGCATTTTCTCTGTCACATAACTTGAGAAATTTCACAATTACATCTCTTGGTTTTTTGACTGGCCTAGGTAGAAGGTGTGGGGGCTTTCCTATTCTATGAGCAGCCTGCAAAATTACTTCATTTCCATTTGGCACCTTGAGGCTATGAGTCATGAAAGTAGCTACAAGTTGGTTTACATCTTCGTTGGGCCCCGTTTCCGCAATACCTTTTATAATTAAATTGTTTTTCCTACTGTATGTTTCCACCCTAATCAGACTTTCCTCCAGTGCATTATTCTTCCTTTCAAGTTTTTCTACTCTTTTTTGCAGAATCTTGACATCAGTAGAATTTTGGTCACACTGTGTTTTGCAGCTATCCACAACTTTAGAGTACTCACTTATCCTATTAAGATCTTTTAGCATAAAGTCAAAAACAGCAGCAAACCATTCAGGTGCATTTTGCTTCACATTTTCAATTGCTTTATTCCTTTTGTATTCTAAATCTTCAAAATTATCCTCTAAGATTTTACCTGGAGTAGATTGAGCATTTATTTTCTTAAATTCTATATCTGGTTCAAAACATGAGCTTAAATTTCTTTTAGAAATCCTGAAAGGTTAGTGGCTAGGCCCTAAGGCATTGCCACAAAGTGGTACACCCTGCCCAAAAGCAAAACTCTGAGCAAGAGTGAACCAAAGGAGAGAAAGGAGGCATATTGAGGAAGAGAAGTGGTCCACTGGCCAACTAGAAGTGAGAAAATGATCAACTGAAAAGTTCCATCCTGATAGTTTTGGAAAACCAGAAAAGATCTAAATCAAGGAAAAGATCCAAGTAATGCTGGCTTCCAGTCTTATATATCTTTGTCGAAGTTAAGGACCTGAGAAAATCAGGAAAAAAGGAGCTCAGGCACTTGAACTGCTCATGTGAACAGCAAGTGTGAGACTGAATGACAAAGAACAGCACTCTTCTAAGAAGAAGATAAGCTGAATAAGAAGGAAACTGGAAAGTGGAATCCAAGAGACCACTGGAAGGGAAACCAAATTCCAGAGTTCTGGAAAATAAAGGCTGCACCCAAACATTTTAAATGAAATGGAAGAAATCAGTTGACCTCCCACCGGCAAGTGGAGGGATCTGGAAGTAAGAGCCAGTTTGAATAAAACCAAACACTCTTATCTCCTAAAGGACACCATAAATTCCATAATAGAGGTTGAGGCTGAGCCTCCACTTGTGGAAGGCATTCCACCATCAGAATGTTGGAACCTGGAAAGGAACCACACCCTTTAAGCACTCAGGTAGAGAGAAGACTCCCTAGATGGGAGGAGAAAGGTCTTTATTGGTGTGCCTCAAGAGGCTAAAGCAGAAAGCTTAAAAGAGGCACCTTTAGTAAGGGCAAAAAGAAAAGCTTCTGCTTATACTGCTAAATGTGAGAAAAAGTAGTCTCTCAAGAGACACACCACAAAAAACAGCATAAGACCAAAATTGGCCCAATTTACCCTACCAAGTGACTAGGCACAAGTGAGGGAAATGGATAAAGAAATCTCTCAAAACAAAGTGCAAAGATGGCTGAAAAAGGCCATAGATCAACCAGCTAAAATAGAGCTGGAAGACCCATTGAAAAGATGTCCAAAGCATGGTGGATGAAAAAGACCACTGAGAACTATTACCTGGTCAATCAACTTGAATAAGTGATCAACGAAACAGGACTGAAGGAAAAAATCCCACAATACTAAGGACCCTAAGGTCTATCTCAGATCTCCCCTAATAGCAGAGGACGTCTGCCTAGGGAAGAGAAGGTCTTAAGAACCCCACCAGGCTAGATCCCAGGTCCGGAAACCTGAGCAAGTCAACCCAAAAAACCCTCCGAAGAGGGTTTGTACCTGGCAAAACTAAGTTTTAGAGGGTTAACTTGGGAAATTTCCCAACCTATAAAACTTAGAATGAGAAGATCCCAAAATGAATGAGTGACAGAAAGAAAGAATCTGGCCTCACGAGGGAACTTCTAAGCCTGGGAATAGTGGTGGAGTTAGAGAAAAACAAGACTGATCAAAAAGAAAGAGTCAGTCAATAATTATTCCCTAATTCCGTTGGACAGGAAGCCTTAAAAATCTTCTGTGGTGAAGATTGAAGAACAAAGTCCGAAGCAACCACATAGTCCAACAAAATGACACAAAAAATGTTGGAATAAGGTCCCTGAATCTGCCCGAAGGTAAACTAAAGACAGAGGGACCCCAACATACCCATTGGTAGTCAGATCTAAGAAATAGAAAGCTGTTGAGTAACACAAGATTTTCACCAAGCCCCAAACAATTTTCTAGATATAGAAAATGAATGGAGCTGTGTTTAGGAAGTAGCAAAATTAGTTGGATTCAACTGATAAACTCTTCTTAAGGGACCCTTAACAAAAATGGTCTTGAGAAGGTAATCCCAGCACCAAAATGACAGCCTGATTAGGCTGAGCCTTAGGCACAAAAGAGGCCAAAGGACTAATAATGGGCTGAGAAACCAAATGACCAAAATGACATAAAATTGGAATGTAGGAAACCAGTAACCGTAAAATGGATCTCCAAAGGGGAAGAACAAGTCAACCCCATGAACCATTTACCACCATCCTCCAGACTTGAAGGTGGGGAAAGTCTGAAAATGGAGAACCTGGAAAGGAACCACACCCTTTAAGCACTAAGGTAGAGAGAAGACTCCCTAGATGGGAGGAGAAAGGTCTTTATTGGTGTGCCTCAAGAGGCTAAAGCAGAAAGCTTAAAAGAGGCACCTTTAGTAAGGGCAAAAAGAAAAGCTTCTGCTTATACTGCTAAATGTGAGAAAAAGTAGTCTCTCAAGAGACACACCACAAAAAACAGCATAAGACCAAAATTGGCCCAATTTACCCTACCAAGTGACTAGGCACAAGTGAGGGAAATGGATAAAGAAATCTCAGATCTCCCCTAATAGCAGAGGACGTCTGCCTAGGGAAGAGAAGGTCTTAAGAACCCCACCAGGCTAGATCCCAGGTCCGGAAACCTGAGCAAGTCAACCCAAAAAATCCTCCGAAGAGGGTTTGTACCTGGCAAAACTAAGTTTTAGAGGGTTAACTTGGGAAATTTCCCAACCTATAAAACTTAGAATGAACAAGTCAACCCCATGAACCATTTACCACCATCCTCCAGACTTGAAGGTGGGGAAAGTCTGAAAATGGAGACCCTGGGCTCAGAATTGAACCCCAAAACACTGAAACCAGGATCTGTATCCCAGATATGTCAAATGAAAGGGCCTGTACAAATAAAGAACCGTGAATGGTAGGTAGTAAATACCGTAATGTTACGCTATGAAATATGCGTTAACAACAGGAATTATTACACATTATGCTCTGACAGAATAATAATCAAAGAATTATGAAAGAGGAATGCATAAACAAACCTGGAAATGCTGTAACCACTGAGAAAATGAATATTTTCAAACAACCGATCGGTTGACCTCCATTTTAAGTATGACGTCATCGTCATGTGACCTGGTGAGATTATTCATATGAAGCTCAAAAATAAGGTCAAATACGCGGTGAAACGAAGAATTTTGTGTTAAGAATGATGGAAAACCTAAATTGACAATTTTAAAGCCAGTAGAAGTGAAGAAATGAAATAATTCACCGCGGAAATAACTATTCCCAAAGGAAATCCAACATTCTGACACCAAGTGACCTGATGAGTGATAATACAAACTTTGTAACTATGTGAAAAACAATATATGCGGTGAAATGAAGAATTTCATTGAAAGAATGAAGGAAAACCGTAAATTAAAATTATAATGCCTTTAGAAGTGCATAAAACGAATTAATTTACCAAGGAAATGAATATCTCCAAAGGGAATCAGACATTCTAACACCACGTGACCAGATGAGGGATAATACGAATTTTGAAAAAATACGTAAAAATATTGCCCAAAATACACAATAAATTCACCAGAAATCGAAGTAAAAGGTAAATAAAATGGAGGAGGAGTGAATAAAACAGCAAAAAACTACTTACAGAGCATCAAAAACGTGTAAATGCAGGTCTTAATGAGGTAGCAAAAACGCCTGTTGGTAGTTCAACCGCCACAAAAAGAATGAACTATTTCTGTATTACTGTGCATGGCAGAGTGAATTAGGTCACCAGGGGTCAAAGGTAGCAAGTATATAGGTTTAAAGAGGGTCTCCCCTCATATATTTAGATTCTATGTATGATGTATGTGGCGGTCACCGAACGCCAAGCCACGCTTACCCAAGTGTTTTCATATGGTAGAATATATTACATTTTTATGAAATAAAATGCAAATTTTAAACACAACAAGTATGAAAAAGTTCATGTTATGTACTATATGTGACTTGTAAAACTGATGAAATACCAATTAAGAGTACATGTGTCACACATACACATTGATACCATTCAAATGTAAACCATTTTCAATTAATTTTCTGACTTTGTATTCATGACAAAGGCCACTTTTCTGAACTTTTATTTATGCAAAAACTTGCACCCACATAATTAAAATTGCCACTTCTAAATATGTAAATGGTGTTTCCACCAGTGTTTTGAATAACCACCAACACAAGCATAAAGGACTGTTTATTGAATAATGTCGATTGAACCTATTAGCATGTCTGGAAGACATGCCTGGAAGTCGTGTTGAAGACCCAGACATTTACATTGGGGAAAATTACTTCACCAAGCACCAGAAGACAAAGAAAAAGACAAAAGATTTTCTACTTCCTGGTAATTTGCCAGAAGCTAGACAAAGGCTAGACACTGTTTTCATTTCATAAACTGCACATTAAAGAAAATATTAAACAAAAAACATATTATATATATTTAATATATGTGTATAGATATTGCATGTATCTTTAGCTTTTAGAGGATAAAATGGAGTTTTTAAAATAACAATCAGAACCCAGTACATAACTCGAATCCAAGATTCGACTAATGTATATTAAACATATTTATTGGAAAATATGACTATGTCTTTTTCTTGCAAGTTGCAATAAAAGTCAGGCACAACAAATGGAAACTATACTTTTGTTATTCCATCTAATCTAATCATACTTTCCAAGTGTTTAAACTCTGAACAAGACTCACAATATCTATGTGGGTCAGACGGTCAAATAAAATTGTGTTAAATATGTTTGCCTTACTTATATCAATAAGAAATGCACTTGCCTTGCTCATTCAGAAGTAGTACACCCTCGCCCAAAGTAGCCACCAGAATGCTGTCTGTGTCAGTCTTCGCTAAACTTCTACACCAGGGCTTAGTCTGCAGCTTCACACTCCTGAGTAGTTTACAGTCTAGTGAGTACACATACAGCGTCTTGTTACCAATACACCACAACTCACTGCCATATTGTTTGAGTCTCGTCACATGATCTCCTATCATCACCTCCTTTGTTCTGTGGTAGTGTGCATCTACAGCTCCACTAACTGAAAACTTGTGGGTCTCAACTGGTGTATCCTACATTGGTATATGAAAAAATACAATGTAAGACAACAGTTAAATTGCCTGGGTGACATGTATTTTTCAAGAATATCACCTGTTAGGGTATCTATTTCTAAATTTCATGAAGTTTATGAATGGTCATGTATAGTCCACCATAATAATATACAAGTGAGGGATTGCAGACATTCTATTTTGTATCAAATCTTTTGTAGTCAAATTGTTGAACTAAATGCTATTTATGCAATATTTTAGACAATATTTAACATTTATGGTCACATATACATTATACCAAGAATAAGAAAGAAAATAACAGAATGTTAACTCTGTGTGGGTTTTACACTCACAAGTGGTAATGTTGTGGGCCTCTCCCAAAATGACCTTAACTGTTAACCCAGATGTAAAACCCTAAATTAAACCTTTGCGGAAGTTGACATCATCTCACATTATCAAAGTCTGATATTACCAGAAATGCTTTATTATTATAACCAAAAAGAAATGGAAGAGTGTTCATATGTATACTACATTTCAGGTTACAACATGTTCATTGTCATTGTTCATTGTATGTAAAACATGGCAATCTTACATACAGACTGCTCTTAAAACACCATTTTATTCTTGTGCTACTGTCTTACCTTGTCAGAATAAATACATGGGGGCCTACTGAATTTCACAAAATAGTGGGCAAGAAAAAATGAACAGGGGAAACTCCTTTGATGCAACTAAATATTACAAAAAATGAAAAAAAAAAATGAAAAAAAATGAAAAAAATCCACAAACAGAAATTACCACTAACAAGAAGGACAAGACATTAATCTTGGGAGATGCATTATATTACTGTGTCCTTCTGGTTAAGAAAGGTTAGTGAGGTTTCTATCAAAAGTGTAAATAGCACAATGATGCTACCACAATTATGGGCATGCAATATGGATTTACTTGATACTGCCTTGCTGCTTGTTTTTCTGTTTCTGTTACATGTCCATTCTATCTGGTGTCATTCATTTTAAGTTTTATTAACTTGTGGTCAATAGGAAATTATTTTCTTTAACCCTGTCACTACTATGTGTCTCTACTACATCTCTTAAAATGCTGATAAACCTGTTGAAACCGCTACACATCCATAAAATGCATTTAAAAGTTTCTTAGGGTGGCATACGTATATCTGAGTTTACCTCATTAAAGGTGGGCACAGCAACCATGGTAATTCCAGATGCCTTTAATCTTTTACATTAAAAATTTTTATGGAGATTTTTAAATTTTATTAAAATGTTAAGATATGGAGAAAGATCACTGTAGCTGTGAATTGAATAGATATTTTATCATGCTAAATAAAAATATCCAATTTTACTACCTTTTCATCAGTTAGATCTTTAAATGTCATCTTTTGATGTGTTTTTTGCGGTACATTTTCTTCCATTTTTAATGTCTCTTTCTGAAAATAGAAAATTGTAAACAATATCACTATAAAAAGTTCTTCCTCCTAATAAATGTGTCCAGAGTTATCACAGTTTTCAACATATTGTAGATGTGATGTCCTATATATATTGCCAATCCAAAATTCTGTTGGACAATGCCATTCTACAACAAGAAGTGAAAAAAGTGTTCGGTTTTTAAATATTTTGCAAGAATTTATACAACCTGATATTTTCTTTCATAATATTCTCAGCTGTTTGCTATTGATGAAACATAGTGACTGACACCCCAGAATTAAGAGTTGAGCTCTCATATACTGATTATGCTGGGACTGGCCTCTGTCACGTGATACAAATTATAAACAAGAATCAAACTGACAACTGTAATCTACCTTAAAGTACACAAATAATGAAAAACTTATACTTGACCAGACCTTTCCAGGTCTCACTGCCTCTTTGCTGTATTGACAGAAATTTACACGGTCTCCCAGGTGAAGATTCTTCATCTGCCCCCTCACTTCTAATATACAAAAATGTTGTTTGATTCTTAAAATTTTTAGATGAAAATGAAATCCCTTATGTATACCAAATTTTCCTAGTTGGCTTGCATCATTATGGAACAATGCAATCCCAATGGTAATCAAATTTACAAGAGATACATGAGAAGAGTATTATCCAGAATAAATTTAATCATACTTTATTCAAATGTAAAAAATACTGTGTTATCATTTACACAAATGTGACAAGAGAGTTGCTTTTATTAGAGGTCGACATTTTCAGTATTAATGAAATCATTCCAGTTATTGTATCTTATGGGGGGAAATAACCATTTATATGTAAATGTTTCTTTTATAATTTTAGCTTGAAAATATGTCAAATTTATAAAATATTAAAATGTGAAAAAAACAACATTATTCAACAGCTAAAAACATCATATTTATATAATGCCCTCAGTCAATCTAATATGATTGTGTGATCTGGCTTCAAACTCTTAGTCACAGATGTGACAGCTAATCTATAAATCACTGGGTCACCATGGAGTTCTGCAATGTCCCAACCAGATAACACCCAAATTGACATTTTAAAAAATTAAATTTTGATTTTCATTGATTTGCTCCACCAAGTAAACATTGGTCAAAATAACTAGTTTTCAGTCAAGCAACAGTGTTTGCAACACTGATATGAGTTACTAAAGTTGTAGTTTACAGCTACTTTACACTGAAATCCTCCATTTATGCATTGAAGTATTCTGTAAATATTATATTTCAAAACATGTCAGGAGTAACATTTTAGAAGATGTATATTATAATTTCAGGTCACACTAAATATGTTCTTACCTAATTCTGTCAGGCGTCTTCGTTGCTACAAAGCAAAACCTCAAATTTAATGAGTTTTCATATTTTCAGTGCATATGCATACAGCCATTTATATTTACAGAATAAAACACTTCTTTCTGGGCAATATCGTGATTTATGAAGCCTGAGATCAAGTGATATTGCATATCATTGCATATCATTGCATATCATTTGTAGCAAAGTATTTATTTTTCCTCTTTTTTATTTAGCAGTAATTGCACACAAAAGTGCAAGAGTCTGCCTTTGCAGAGATTAGGTGGTGTAAAAGTATAGAAGAGATTAGAATGCCTGTGAAAAGTCTTTAAATCTGATGAAATGTGATATCACTCACCAACTCTATATACGTCATTCACTGTCCAGTTCCATTACAAAGTGACTGGAGAAATTGCGTCATTATGTGACATAACAATGATGTACACAATAAACAACATCTATTTTGTTTACATACCAAGACGAAAAGGGCATCCGAGTGATATTTTTTGTCCAAAACGGGCAATATCACGCCATAATGCCCGGAAATACTGCAATCTGGTTGGCTGTAACTCACTTGAGGTATAATAAAAAAGTTATACTCTAGACCATGGCTAATGTTAATAATGTAATAAGTAATGTGCATGTTATTTCTGGATTTGTCAAATCAAATTCAATAATATAACATGGAATATTAGGCCATCTGCCAATAATTACAATTGTTGAATATTATACATTGACAATGTTAAAAAAAATCCCTGCATACACTCACCATTTATGTAACTACACATTTTCAATTATTAATGAAATAAGTATGATGAGAAAATAAAACAACTTTATATAAAACATATTAAGCCATTTTCATTGCATAATTACATATCATTTGGACTTTACTCACAAGCAACCCAGTATGTTACTTTTTACGAAATATGTGTGCTGACAGTCCTTCAATGTTATACATAACTGAAGTATTTAGGTCCCAGCCAGAGAAAAATTCTCACCCAGAGAAAACTATATGTATATGGGACATCTTAGTACATGAACTGTAACTTACAACATCAAATCATTAATATCTAGAACTTTCAACATGTTGCCAAAATTTGAAAAAAAAAACATGACAAAGAAATAGTGCCTCCAGGCACTAATGGAGGTATAGAGGTTAATTAGAGCATTTGGCTAATTCCAAATAGTTTGATTAGTTTCCTTTTTTCCAAATCCAGAATATTTCTGTATTTTTATGAACTGGGCTGAAATATCTTTGCACCACTCTATCATGTGTAACTTTAAGTTTAAGTTTGGTGCTAGGCTGAGGATATACGAATTGCCCTTACTAATCAGTGCTTCAGATTATTTAATGTTTTGAATGCTGTGATTGGTTTATGTGAAATACAGAACAGCAGTCTTTATGAAATTCTGTGACATTGCAGTCATTGTCAATAGTATTAATTAGATCAGCATTTATGGTTGGAATTGTGTAATTAAGACCAGTCTGCCCAAATGTGGGTTTTTTTCCTGTGTGAGATTCAGTTAGCGGATCATTTTGGGTTTTATGGCTGGCCCTACCAAAGTAGGCATAATTAGTGATTTAGCTCTTACAATCAGACAAATTCATCTTGTGTTTTTAATCACCCCCAAAAAAGTCACAATTCATGATTTAGCTCTCAGATTTGGATATATTTTTAAGATGTCTTCATAATTCTTGACAAATGCATGTCCTTTCATTTTATCATGAAATAAAATTCCTACTCCACAAAAACCCACTTTATTTTAAATATAATAATATCTAGTATTATGTATACAACATAAAACAAGCAATGTGTATTTTGAGTTTCAGAGTAGAAGTGACAGAAGAAAAGGAAACAAAAGTTGTGCCCTAGAAATGGTGTTCAGAAGGAAAGCAAGAAGGTAACTGTTAAGGTGTAAAAAGTAAGTTAAAAACATATTTAAAGAAAATATTGCAAATGCAATAGTTTTAATTTTACTATGTTATAGCTGACCCTAAAATGGGTGAATAACATACTGAGACTAAATAATGCAAATGCAATAGCTTTCAAGTTATAAGTGATTTACTCAACAGTGACAACCTAAAAGTAGCTATTACTCAGCTATGCTATGAGCTACAGGTCTGAAACTTTACTATGTTACAGCTGACCCAAAAGTAGCTGAATAACATATTTACACAAAATTCTCTAAATGCAATAGTTTTCAAGCTACAAGTAATTTTACTCATGATGGAAGTTACTGAAAAGTCAAAAAGTAGCTATTACTCACTTAGCTATTGAGATAGACACTGTAGTTACTCATCATGTTGTAGCTATGGAAAAAGTAGCTGACTAACATATTTTAACAAAATGCTTTAAATGCAATACTTTTCAAGTTATAAATTATTTAGTGTGGAGTAAGAACCTCAAAATAGCTATCACTCAGCTATACAATGAGCCATAGGTCTGGAATTTTACTATGTTATAGCTGACCCCAAAATAGGTGAATAACATATGAAGCTAAATACTCTAACTGCAATACTTTTCAAGTTATAAGTGATTTACTCAACAGTGATAACCTAAAAGTAGCTATTATTCAGGTATGCCATGAGCTACAGGTCTGAAATTTTACTATGTTATAGCTGACCCAAAAGTAGCTGAATAACATATTTACACAAAATTCTCTAAAATGCAATAGTTTTCAAGTGATTTTAATCATAAAGGAAGTTACTGAAAAGTCTAAAAGTAGCTATTACTCACTTAGCTATTGAGATAGACACCCACGTTACTCACCATGTTGTAGGTATCGAAAAAGTAGCTGAATAACATATTTACACAAAAATGCTCTAAATGCAATACTTTTCAAGTTATAAATGATTTAGTGTTGACTAAGAACCTAAAAGTAGCTATTACTCAGCTATGCCATGAGCTACAGACCTGAAATTTTACTATGTTATAGCTGACCCAAAAGTAGCTGAATAACATATTACACAAAATTCTCTAAATGCTATAGTTTTCAAGTTAGAAGAGATTTTGCTCATGAAGGAAGTTACTGAAAAGTCCAAAGATAGCTATTACTCACTTAGCTATTGAGATAGACACCCACGTTACTCACCATGTTGTAGGTATGGAAAAAGTAGCTGAATAACATATTTACACAAAATGCTCTAAATGCAATACATTTCAAGTTATAAATGATTTAGTGTTGAGTAAGAACCTCAAAATAGCTATTACTCAGCTATGCAATGAGCCACAGGTCTGGAATTTTACTATGTTATAGCTGATCCCAAAATAGGTGAATAACATATGAAGCTAAATATTCTAAATGCAATACTTTTCAAGCTATAAGTGAATTACTCAACAGTGATAACATAAAAGTAGCTATTACTCCACTATGCCATGAGCTACAGGTCTGAAATTTTACTATGTTATAGCTGACCCAAAAGTAGCTGAATAACTTATTTACACAAAATTCTCTAAATGTAATAGTTTTCAAGTTACAAGTGATTTTACTCATGATGGAAGTTACTGAAAAGTCCAAAAGTAGCTATTACTCACTTAGCTATTGAGACAGGCACCCAACTTACTCACCATATTGTAGCTATGGAAAAAAGTAGCTGAATAACATATTTTAACAAAATGCTCTAAATGCAATACTTTTCAAGTTATAATTGATTTAGTGCATGATTTCATTAATTTTAATGCACTAAAAATTATTTTAAAAATTCATAAAAAAGTAATTAAGAAAGCTCCAGGTCTGACATTCACACAAGGGAATCTACTTGTGGTTTAGTACATATATGCAAGACATGAGAGAAATTCCTGCAATAGTCACTGAGAAAATTGTGATAAAGTGTTGAAATTTTCACACTTTTGGTGGGGGTACCTCCCTTGTATGGCTCTAGCAAACAGACGAACAGAGAGATTTGCATGCCTTGAACAATTTTTCATCCTCGATAGATAAGGTATCTTTTAAAAAACAGCATGTCTCTAGGCCTTGTTGTTTTGGAGGAGAAGTTGTTCATGTGGACGCCAATGCCACAGAGAGACAACATAATGTCAGCTGACTGACAAGTCAGCTGACATAATAAAATATACTTACCTTGCTAATTTGACTTCTTTCATAAGTGATTGAATGCAGAGGAGGTGAATCCCACAAAGTATCTTCTTTTAACTGGTCAAAACAAATAAATATGAAAGAGGATCAAATCATCTTGGAAAACTTCACTTACCCCCAAATTAAACATTCACTGCTATGTAGATGACACATACTTGTATTACATCCTTGAAACTAGACCATGCACAGATCTGTGGCCAAATGCAAGGTGTATCCACTGGAAAAGGATGATAAACATGGTTTTCAAGATAAACCTGATTTTTCAAGATGACGACTAAATTTCGAAAAATTCTAAATTTTTAAGAGGTCCTAAGGGGTAGTCCTTAGTATCAAGGGGTCCAAAATTTTGTCAAAAGCCATCTATCGTGTACAGTTTTTCAGATAAACCATATTTGGAATTTCTCGCAAAATTTAAATGGTCACTGAAATCTTGAAAAATTCTAATTTTTAGAAGCCCTAAAGGAATAGTGCTTTGCACATAGGGGTCCAAAATTTACCCAAAATCACTCTGTCTCTTACAGTTTTTGACACAAATGACACTTTCCATTTCCGCCAAAAATCAAGATGGAGGCCATTATTCGGAAAATTCTAAAATTTTTAGAGGTCTTAAAGGAGTAATCATTAGTAACCAAGGAGTCCAAAATCTATCCAAACTTGCTCGATCTCTAAAGGTTTTCTAGATAAACAACATAATTTTACATTTCAGCCAAATTCAAGATGACGACTTAAATTCAGAAAATTCTCATTTTTTCAAAGGTCCTAAGTGAGCACTGTTTAATACACAGGTGGCCTTTGGTCTGAAAGCACTCTAACTCTTACAGTTTTTGAGATAAACAACATTTTATTTCTGCCAAATTGAAGATGGCAACCGAAATTGAGAAAATTCAAACTTTTTCACAGGCCTTAGAAGAGTAGTCCCTAGTACCAAGGGCCCGTATTCATGAAAGGTCTTAGACTTAGCCAGGTCTTAGGCTTAAATCCAGTCTTAACGTTAAGACTTTTGTCTCACTTTTTTAGAAAACAAGCATTCTGACGCATGCAATTATCTCCCGCCGTATAAATTAGATGTACTAAAGACAGTGTAATATAGCTTTTCTTGTGAGATGGAGGCACATGTAGAAGTAACAATAAGAAAGAGGCACTTTAATCTTTGACTACAATACAACACTACAGCGACTTTTCCTATTTAAATCTGATTTCAGTTAAATGTCATCTTTTGATGTGGTTTTTATGGTACATTTACTTCCATTTTTAATGTCTCTTTCTGAAAACACAAAATTGTAAAACAATATCACTATAAAAAATTCTTCCTGCTAAAAAAATGTGTAGAGTTATTTCAGCTTTCAACATAGACCTATATACATTACCAATCCCAGGATATTTTCCTGGACTATACTACTGTACAACAAGAAGTAAAACAAGTGTTCACTTTTTACATATTTTACAAGAATTTTCTTTCAAAAATTTCTCAGCTGTTTTCCTATTGATGCTCCAGAACTAAAAGTTGAGCACTCATATACTTAATATGTAGGGACTGGTCTCTGTCACTTGATACAAGTTATAAACAAGAATCAAACTAACAACTGTAATCTGCTGTAAAGTACACAAATAATAAAAAACTTATACTTGACCAGACCTTTCCAGGTCTCCATGCCTCTTTGATGTATGGAGAGTACTTGCCATAGTCTCCCACGTGAATATACTGCATCGGCCCAGTCACGTCTAATATACAAAAATGTTATTTGATTCTTTCACATTTTTAGATCAAAATGAAATCCCTTATGTATACTAAAATTTCCTAGTCTGCTTGCATCATTATTGAACAAGTGCATTCCCAATTTACAAGAGATACAGAGAAGAGCATTATCCAGAATAAATTTAATCATACTTTACCCAAATGTAAAAAATGTGTTATCAAATGTGAAAAAGAGTTGCTTTTATTAGAGGTCGACATTTTCAGTATTAATGTAATCATTCCAGTTATATCTTATGGGGAAACAGGGCCACGGTGGCAGAGTGATAACACGCTCGCCTCCCACCTCTGAGGCCGGGGTTCGATTCCCGGCACGGCCTCAAGTGGGAAAGCTGGTAGTTGCTTGCCGTTGGTCGGCAGTTTACAGTACAGAATCCTAATGAACTGTATGTACTGGTTTCCTCTACTCTTCCAACTACCCGTCATTAAAACCCCAAATAAACAAACAAACTTATGGGAGAAACAACCATTTATATGTAAATGTCTCTTTTGTAATTTTAGCTTGAAAATATGTCAAATTTATAAAATATTAAAATGTGAAAAACCAACATTATTTAAAAGCTAAAAACATCATATTGTGCCCTCAGTCAATCTAATATGGTTGTGTGATCTGGCTTCAAACTCTTAGTCACAGATGTGACAGCTAATCTATAAACCACTGGGTCACCATGGAGTTCTGCAATGTCCCAACCAAATAACACCCAAATTGACATTTTAAAAAATTAAATTTTGATTTTCATTGATTTGCTCCACCAAGTAAACGTTGGTCAAAATCACTGTTTTCAGTCAAGCAACAGTGTTTGCAACACTGGTATGAGTTACTAAAGTTGTAGTTTACAGCTACTTTACACTGAAATCCTCCATTTATGCATTGAAGTATTCTGTAAATATTATATTTCAAAACATGTAAGGTATAATATTTTAGAAGATTTATATTATAATTTCAGGTCACACTAAATATGCTCTTACCAAATTCTTCCAGTCTGAGACGTCTTCGTTGCTAGAAAGGAAAACCTCAAATTTAATGAATTTTTTTATTAAAATATCACTTTTAAATGTTGCACATATTTTCAGTGCATAACATTGTATACAGCCATTTATATATACATAATAAAAAACTTCTTTCTGGGCAATTGGAAAATTTAATAAGTAAATTAAATTTTTATAAGTTAATACCTTACCTAGTGGACAGATGCAATTGTCCGGTGCCTTGCCAGTCTCGCCACACGTTAGAAAAAAACGTCCTGAGCTGGGCTCTGGCCGGGACCGGTAGCATCCCGTTCACTCGCCAAGTGGCTGTATAGCCTCCCTGTCGGTGTACTGCGCATGCGTGACGCATGCGCTCTTCCTCTTTTTGTTGTCTACCTTAGAAATTTCCCTTTGGCTAAGATTAGTGGGGAAGGTAGGGTGGGAATCCCCCTGTCCACTAGGTAAGGTATTAACTTATAAAAATTTAATTTACTTATTAAATTTTCCATTTTATTGCGTTAATACATCTTACCTAGTGGACAGATGCAAAATTGAAAAATTTTGTTGTAATTTTAATTTTTATTAGATAAATACTTACCATTTCCTGACCATAGCTATTTGTTGGTGCCATCCAACTCACTGGCCAACGTTGAGAAACGTTTTAAACTACCTTAAGAAGCCAGTGAGTGAGTGTGAACTAGGAAGCCCCCCAATGGTCATGTGACGACGCCAATAGGCACCATTCATTGTTTTTGTTGCAAAGCTCACCCCTAGTAGTCTAGTACTGAATCAGCGGGGAGGCCGGGGGGGACTATCCTGGTCAGGAAATGGTAAGTATTTATCTAATAAAAATTAAAATTACAACAAAATTTTTCAATTTTATTGCGAAAAATACACTTACCATTTCCTGACCATAGCTGAATGCAGCCTTCATGGATGGCGGGTAGTACTAGAAATACAGACCTAGTAACAACCACATGAACAGTAAATAAAACACACCACAAGAATACAGGCATTCACACTCAGACTCACCTCACCCACGAGGAAGCCAGACTGTTGAGTAATGCTGTGGAAGTCATACTCCATATGTTGATACTGTTCACACCACCACATCTAAATTCATGAAACAGCGAAATAACAGCTAACAAAACGGTCTATTTACAGCTGTACAAACACCTCAGAACACATCTGAAAACACAAGAAGCCAAATATAAGAACCTAAAACAAATACAGGCTTCAAAATAACATATTTCAAATACAAATGACATTATAATAATAAAATATTACTAATGACATTACCTATTAACAATTTACAATATGTTGAGCCGCAACTACAGGCCCAATCTTCATAACATCACCATTATGCCAGCACAAATCTTTGAGGTAAAAATTTGTGAAAGTAGAATGGCTTCTCCAAAAACAGAAAGCCATAATCTCATCCAAAGCAACTCCTCCCTTAAAAGCCAAAGAGGCAGCCAAAGCTCTAACCTCATGTGCCTTAACTTGGGAAACAGTTTGAACTTCCTGATCAGACTTTTGATATGCCAAAATGATAGACTGCTTAATCCAAGATGATATAGTAGCCTTTGAAATATCTTTTGAGTAGCCCTCTTTAATAGCTACAAAAAGAAGTTTCTTGCCTTTCCTCAGATCTTTTGTCTTATCAAGGTAATATCTGAAAGACCTGACTGGGCAAAGAGACCTATCTTGCACCAAAGATGGATCCAACGTGGGTTTCAAAGCAGGAATAACCACAGGTTGAATAGCCAAGGGTCCCTCCGAAGCCAACTGATTTTTGGCTAGGAAAGCAGTTGAAGGTGAAAAAGTAACTTGTGACCAATCCCTTTTCCGACTGAAGGAGTCAAAAGTCCAAGCATGAATTTCGCTACGCCTCTTGCCAGAAGCCAAAGCCAATAAGAAAACTGTCTTAAAAGTCAAAATCTTAAGATCAGCCTTTGCCAAAGGTTCAAAAGGTGATCGAGTGAGAGCCAGTAACACCAGCGACAAGTCCCAATTGGGAATAGACCTATTTGCTGAAGGTCTATCCATATGAAAGCTAGCAATCAAACGATTCAAATCCAAGCTTTGAGAAACCATTTGACCTGCAGAGCCCAACCCATCTGCTACTGAAGTTCTGTAACCCGCAATAGTTCTGGGTTTCAAGTTCTTATCAATGAAAAGATGATTAAAAAAATCAGCTATTTGAGGAATAGTTGGTTTTGAGATATCGACCTGATTCTCCTGGGCCCACTTTTGAAATATGGCCCACCTTGAATCATACACCCGTCTTGAGGATTCTCTCTGAGGTGCCTTAATTCTATCTGCCACCTCAACAGAGAATCCTCCTTGACCTTCTTGAAGGAGTCCAGATACCACGCATGGAGGTTCAGATACTCCAGATTCATGTGAAATCTGAGACTGAAGGGTTGCTTCAGGAGATTGTGCACTAGAGGAAGCCTCAATGGAATCTTGACTGACAATTCCACCAGATCCCAAAACCAAGGCATCCCCGGCCACCCTGGTGCTATCACAATGACCCTGCACCTGTAGGTGATCATTTTCTGAATAACTGGGGCAGGATGGCTACTGGACAAAAAGCATAGGCGTCCAGAGCCTCCCAAGAGATGTTCTATGCACCTATCTGCCAGGCCTTGTCGTCTGGGACAGGAGATACGTAGGTTGGAAGTTTGGCATTCAAGCTGGTGGCAAACAGATCCACCATTGGCTTGTGCCAAACTTGGCAAATTTCTTGAAAGACCTGAGGATGGAGAGACCACTCTGTCTGGATGGCCTTGTCCCTCCTGGACAGGGAATCTGCTATTACATTGAGATTCCCTGGGATATGTCTGGCTCTTATATGGATCTCCCTGGCATTGGACCATGCCAGAATTCTCCACATCAAAGCACACATTTCGAAGGAGTGAGTGCCTCCTTCCTTGTTGATATATGAGACCACAGTTGAGTTGTCTGAAGAAACCAACACAATTTTTTGCCTTAATTGTCCTTGAAAATGTTTCAGGGCTAGAAAAACAGCTTTCAGTTCCAAAATATTAATATGCAAGTTTCTTTCTGATAGCTGCCAGACCCCACTTACAGTACAATTGTTCAAGTGGGCCCCCCAACCCTTCTCTGATGCATCTGTGAACATCAGCATATTGTGTTCTTTCTGATGCAGATTCGAACCCTTGAGTAAGTTCTGAGGATCCATCCACCTAGCCAGATGGTCCTTTATCAACTGAGAAATTGGGACTACCTTGTCCAAGGACTGGGGAAACTGCCAGTTGGTCTTCAGAAACCACTGAAACGGTCTCATATGGATTCGACCCAAGGAACTGTTTTCTCCATGGAAGCCATGACCCCAATTAGTGACATGAGCTTTCTTGGAGTAGTATTGTGACCGTGCAAAATGGAAACTGCCAAAATTTTGAGCTTGTCCAACTTCTTTTGATTTGGGTAGACCAAACCTTCTCGAAGATTGAACCGATAACCCAGAAACTCGAGATCCTGAGTTGGATTGAGTTCTGATTTTTTCAAATTGACAATCCAACCCAACTTTCCGACCAGCGTGATCAACTTTTGAACATCTTGAGCACAAGAATCCGGATCCTTGGCCCTCACCAGCCAATCGTCCAAATACTGATGGATTCGAACCCCTTGTGAAAGTGCTATGAATTTGACCTCTTTCACTACTCGAGTGAACTCCAATGGAGCAGTCGCTATCCCGAAGGGTAGGGCTCTGAACTGATAAGCCTGACCCTGAACATGGAAACGTAGATACTTTTGAAACTTTTGGTGTATGGGTACATGAAAATAAGCGTCGGTAAGGTCTATTGAAGCCACCCACTCGCCTGCTTGAAGAGAAGCCCGAATGACTTCTGCAGTTTCCATTTTGAAGGTGGGAACATGCAAAAAGGTATTTACAACACTGAGATCTATTACTGGTCGCCATTTGTTTTCTGGTTTTGGAACCAGAAACAAACGACTGTAGAATCCGAGAGAGTTCTTGTTTTGAACCGGAACCACTGCCCTCTTTTGAACCATTTGTTGAACCGACTCCAGCAAAGCTTTTTGTTTTACTGGAACCGAATAACTGCTTTTGACTGTCGGATACCGGGTCAGAGGTGGTTTCTGTTTGAATGGAAGACAATAACCTTGTTTCAAAACAAGAACTACCCTCGGATGTACCTTGAAGTTTTCCCACACTTTCCAATAATTCCCTAAACGGGCACCAGGATATTGTGTGCTTACCTCCATGTAGTCACTTCCTCCTGCCCCTACCCCCTCGGGCAGAGCCTCTGTTGGAGTTGTAGGAACCAGATTGTCTCTTGTTTTGATCAGTCTGTTTGTTCTGCTGACGAAAATTCTGAAAAGCAGCATTCTGGTATCTGTTTTGTGACTGTTCTTTCTTGGAATCTGTAAAAGTACGAGAACCATAAGAATCACCCCTGTGTTTTTTGAAAGCCGGCTCCCGGTTGATCTGACTCCATTGGATGAAGTTTTGCTCAACCTCAGACAACACTTTAGAATTAAACAATTCTTTCTTGGTCAAAGAAGCATTCCTGAGTCTAGCAATATCCTTATCTGTCACATCCCTATGACACAGTTTGAGGAAATTGTCCCTTCTATTCAGTAACATATTGGAAGCTACAGATATAGATGTATCCAAAACATCATCTAGGGCCTTACCCAAGCACCCCATAGTAGTAGACTGCAGATGAAGACAGTTTTGAAGAAAATTCATACTTTGTTGAATGTCCTCTTGATCTACTGATTCTTTCATCTTTGCCACCTCTGAAAACATTTCATTTGTAGATTTTTCAATTACAGACTTAAACCAAAACACATGATTCAAAATCTGAATTGTCTCCCTAGAAACCGATTCCCAAGCCAAGTACTGTTTCATTGGAGTGACAACCGAGGTTGGAGCTTGATAGGGAGGAGAAGCAATATTCTTGAAGGCATCTTGAATTCTAGGAGCAGCCAGAGAAAACGATTGAGGAGACACTTGATAAAACCTCATTTGTGGCTTTGGAAAAGGCAAAAACTGTCCCTTTGACAAAGGTGGGTGATGGGGATCATTGTCATCGACATTATTACTGCCTAATGCTGAAAATTCCTTATATCTCCAGAGTTCCACCAAAGGTTGAGCCGGAGGCAAAGCCATTGACTGCTGTGCAGACTTCTTAACTTGATCCCTTCCAGAAAACACTGAGGGAGCAACAAAGCACTCCACATCCTTGACTTCCAGATCCAACCATTTTTTAATGGTTTCTAAAGTCTCAGAATAACCTGGGGAATCATCCTCTCTTGTGCAAATTTCACCTTGTTCCACATCCGGATCCGGATCTTCAGAAGATTGTGACAAAGTCCTCTTTCTAGAAGAACCCACACCGGTTTCCTGTTGAATGTGAGAAGCCGAGGCTTGCTGTTCAAACTCTGTCCTAGTCAGAGTAGCCGACCTTCTATCCAAACGGCCGGGAAACACAGAAGAAACGCCAGAAGCCGAAGCTTTAGTATTCTCCACCGGTTGCTTAGCAACATGTAAACTGTCCCTGCCAGAGTTACGACTGCTGACAGTTTCAGCCCCTTTCTGTTCTAAATTCTGCAGTCTTTGGGAAAAAAACAGCAAATTCAGAAAAAAACCTGACTTATTCTTTTGTGAAGAAAGAGCTTGGGAAGCCACAGAAACCGCAGATTCGTCCTCATCCAATAAAGAATCATCTATGCAACCCTCTTTATTGTTATCCACACAAACAGAAGAATTCTGATCCTTCTTGCTTTTATATCTATTCCTGTTTCTTATTTTCTTCTTTTGCTCTTCAGAAAATGCGGAGCAAACAAGACAATCTGAAGAATTAGCACAGGGATCGTCACCTTTAAAGTCATCTCTGGATTTGGGACAATAATGGTGGTCATCCCACTCCGCCATAAAATGGCCACAAAAAGAACTTTTCCTCTGTCCTTTCTTAACTTTATCCTGAGAAGACATTGTCAAAACAGATGCCTTACCTCAGAACAAACAAAATCCACAATAATTCCACAAAACTTCCAGAAAAAGCGAATATTACCAAAACACATCCACACTCAAGGATGGCCAACAAAAACAATGAATGGCGCCTATTGGCGTCGTCACATGACCATTGGGGGGCTTCCTAGTTCACACTCACTCACTGGCTTCTTAAGGTAGTTTAAAACGTTTCTCAACGTTGGCCAGTGAGTTGGATGGCACCAACAAATAGCTATGGTCAGGAAATGGTAAGTGTATTTTTCCCAATAAAATAACTACCCATTGGATGGAGGGTAGCCCCAGAAGGGGAATTCCTAAGAACTCTATACCCATAATAGGGTGGATCTGGGAAAGGCTAGGATAGACAACTCAAAGGATCCATACCCTTGGCCCCCCTCTTCTTTGTCTCAACATAGGTCCAATACTAAACTCGACTAGAGAGTACGAGATGACCTAGGGGGCTACGAGTTCTGAGATAACGAGGAAGACTGAAAACAGGATGAAGAAGCCTATCTTTTCTGAGACTCTCGGACCCACTTTGGATCATGGCAGACCAAGAGTAAAAGATAGTGGAAGGTTTGTTTTTTTTTACTACAGACTGTACATATTTACAAACACAGTTCTGGAGTTTCTGTTTATTTGCTCTCCTGAATTTGTTGGGCTGCCACCACCGGGCCCAAATGATATAGCTCAGAGTCTGCCCAAGCCAAATCCTTCAGATAAAACTGGGTGAAGGTATTGTGGTCCTTCCAATGACAGGCTGAGAGGATCTGATCCAGAGAAATTCCTCCTTGAAAAGCCTGAGAAGCTGCAAAGGCCCGAACATCATGAGCCCTAACTTGATGTAAATCTTGGGATTCCTGGTCGGAGAGCTGGTAACATAACAGCACTGTCTGTTTTATCCAGGAAGAGATTTGAAAAATTTTGTTGTAATTTTAGTTTTTATTAGATAAATACTTACCATTTCCTGATCATAGCTATATGTTGATGCCATCCAACTCATTGGCCAACGTTGAGAAACGTTTTAAGGTACCTTAAGAGGCCAGTGAGTGAGTGTGAACTAACATGTCCCCCTAGTGGTCATGTGACCACACTAGTAAACAATCTTCATTATTTTTGTTGCAGAAAATACTCCCCTAGTACTGAATCTGCGGGGAGGTGGGGGGGACTATCCTGGTCAGGAAATGGTAAGTATTTATCTAATAAAAATTAAAATTACAACAAATTTTTTCAATTTTATTGCGAAAAATACACTTACCATTTCCTGACCATAGCTGAATGCAGCCTTCATGGAAGGAGGGCAGTACTAGAATTTAAAGACCCAGTACACCACTCTGCACAGCTATCATACACAGCACAATCCTATAGGCATTCAGATCCAAACTCACCTCCCAGATGAGGCAGTGGAACTGTTAAGCACTACAAAACAACACACCCTTGTTGTTGTTGCTGTCGCAGGAAGGAAGTAATCATTACAGAGACTCACTACCTAGCCTACAACTTAAACATTATGAGAAGTTTACATTGAAATTTGCATGCATACAACAACATATAAACTTCCAACAGTCACCACATACCATACAGATCCCCTAAATCATAGTATGTAGTTGAAGTTCTCACAAAACTGACAGTTACTGCCACAGTTGAATGCTGCATATAGATGAACATCCAACACCCACACAGGTGACCCAAAACTTGGAAGTGTCATCAGCATATTGTGTAATTCCAAGTCTGAATAAAGTCAACAATGCTGCCTAATATCAATACAGATAGTATGACATTGCTGTTTTCACTTTATACTACACCACTTAGCAAAATCATCCGCCTTCATCCGCATATCAAATTCCACTTCTATGCGGATGACACACAGCTTTATATCCATCTCTCTCATAATAACGCCTCGGCGGCTCTCGCCAGGCTTAATGCCTGCCTTCTTGATGTGCAACGATGGATGTCTCTCAGTAAACTGAAGCTTAACCCAGAGAAAACTGAGTTCATTGTCTTTGGCTCTAAGTCTCAGCGTCAGAAGATTTCCTCCTACTTTCCGGTTAGTATTTTTGGCAGCCTTCTTCATCCGGTTGATTCTGTTAGAAATCTAGGTGTGTGGTTCGATGCAGAATTTTCATTCTCTGAACATATTAAGAGGACTTGCAAAGCGTGCTTTCTCCAGATGCGTGACCTTCGCAGAATAAGACAGTATCTCACTTCGGAAGTGGCAGTCCTTGCTGCAAATGCCTTGGTTAGTAGTCGTTTAGACTACTGTAACTCTCTTTTTAGGAGTTTGTCATGTTTCAATCTTCACAAATTGCAAAGTATTCAGAATACCCTTGCTCATATTGTTACAAACCATAGAAGGTATGCTCATGTTACACCCATACAACTCCACTGCTTGCCCATGAAGTATAGATGTATGTTCAAAACTGCAACACTAGTTTATAAATTCCTACATAGTGGCTCCCCTTCCTATTTTCAACCTTACTTGTCTCCCAGTAGTAGTTCCTATAGTACCAGGCGTAGTCACCCAGATCATCTATATCTTACTGTTCGTCCTTTCCACCCATCAGTCTTTAAGTCTGTCAAACATTTTGATCACAGCTTTGCCTTTGATGCTCCTAGAATCTGGAATGAACTCCCTCATGATGTGCGCAGTGCAGCATCAGTTGCCTCCTTCAGAAAGAAGCTTAAGACTTATTTGTTTGCAAAGGCCTATCCGCCATAGCCTCCCTTGTCACCCTGTGTCTCCTTGGTACGACCTTGCTACATCCCCGGATTAATGTTAATTGCCTTTGCTTTATGTTGTGTTGCGCCTTAGAGTCCATCTGAGATGGAGATTAAGCGCTATAAAAGTCCACATTAGATTAGATGACAGACATACATATGCAAATGCATACCAAAGTATCAATATAAGTATCACACATATACTTATAAGATAACAATCTGTAGGAACCAATATCAAAGTCTGACCACAAGCAAACCAAGCAGGTGAGACACTAAATTGGTAAAAATGTTATGGTTTCCAGTAACATGTATCTAAAAATTCATGTACAGAAACACTATCCTAAAAGCTAAAGATGCACTCATTCTTGCTTTGACTCGCTGCTGTTGAGAGTCAGAATTTGACTTCTCCTCAGTCAAAAGGATAGTCTGCCTAAAGCAAGATAAGATAGTTGACCTGAAAATATCTGCTGTAAAGCCTTCCTAAATAGGTACAGACAAGACATAATAATTCCTCATTGAATCCTTTGTCCCAAGTAAAAGTATTTCAAACACCTCACAAGACAAAGAAATCTATCTTGAGTAAAACTGCTGTCCCAATGATTGAGAGCTGGCATATCGACCGGCTTAACTGAAGCAGGGCCATCCGAAGCCAACTAATTCTTGGCTAATAAATGGCCAGAGCCACTTGTGAGCAATACTCCTTTTAAGTAAGGGAAGACAATGCTAACAAGAATTACCCTTCTTCCTTTGCCTGACGCCAAAGTCAAAAGAAAGACTGTCTTGAAAGTTAATAACCTCCAAGAAATCTTCTCCAAAGGCTCAAAAGGGTGTCTGGTGAGACCAAACAAGACCAGAGACAAAAGGTAAAGAAGGCTTCACCTATTGGCTACTGGATTGTCTCTATAGAAACATGTCCTGAATCACCTGAGGAATGAGAGCCACTGGAACAAGCACAAAGCTGTCCAGCCCCTCCCAACAAATGTGTAATGCCTCTGTTCTCCAAGCCCCACAGTCTAGGAAAAGATACACATACACTGGAAGCTTAAGATTCAGGTTGTTGGATACCAATGGCAGAATGATTGAACTCACCTACAAGGGAAGCCTTAAAAGGAACTTTTGTGGAATAGATCCACCAGATCCCAAAATTAAGACATCCCTAGCCACCCTGATGGAATCAAGATGCTTCTGCACCTAAATCTTGGAGTAGCCCTCCTTAATAGCTACAAAAAGAATTTTTTTGCCTTTCCTGAGATGTTTGTTTTATCAAGATAATATGTCAAGGCTCTAACTGGACAAAGAGATTTATCTTGTACCAAAGAAGGATCTAAAGTAGGTTCTAAAACAGGAATGACCACAGGTTGAAATAGTCAAAGGACCCTCAGAAACCAAATGATTTTTGGTTATGAATGCATCACTTGAAGAAACAAGGCCACAGGACCAAACAAAACTGTCCACTTCATCCCAAGAGATGTTGAAAATGCACATACCTTGGAAGCTTCTGGTTCAACTCGTTGCAAACAAATCCATCATTGGTAGAAGCTATAAATGACAGATTTGATTGAACACCTGATTCAGAACAGATGACTCAAAAGTCATACAAAACTCATTCAATTTGAATCATCCTGTCTCTTATGAACAAGGAATCTGCAAGAACATTTGGATTCCCTGGGAAGTGATCTGCCCGAATCTGAACACCCCTGGCATTTGTGCAAGGAAAGATGCTACAGACAAGAGCACACATTCCTGAAAGTGGGTACCTCCCTGCTTGTTCAGATAGGAAACCACTGATGAACTGCCTGTAAAAATCAACAGATTAGAATCCGAATCCGACTTCCGAATGATACCAAAACTGATACCCTGTTAATGTGGAGCCTTGATCCCTCATGATACCACAGACCACTGGCTGTTTGATGCCATAATTGGGCATCCCAACCCTTAAAGAAAGCATCTAAGATCAGAAGGAGATTGTGCTCTCCTGATGAAGTAGAGGGCCCTCCTTCAAACTTGAAAAGTTGATCACTGAGAACCTGAGAACAGAAACTGGGATATCACAAGACTGAAGATATCCTTGGTACATTAGCAGAAAGCCTTGGGGTCACCTGATAAACCAATGACCCAATGGCACTGTCTTCTCCTATGAAGCCATGCTTGCCAACCAAAGCCATGGCTTCCTTAGAAACCATTAACTCGAGAAATTGCTTTGCTTTGCTTTTCGTAAAAGATCTACCATAGGGTCGAATCTGCAATGCAAAATAAAAACCCTGGAGCTGGAACTTAATCTGATCTAATAAATCATGATCCAACCCTGGCTTTAGTCACGAAGCTTTATTTTTTTTTTATGTTCCAAATGTATATAACCTGGTGACACCGAATGCATTCTACTGCAGCCATCCGGTTCACTATCCATTGATATAATAGTAAAGTCGAAGATAAAACCATTTCCAAGAGCAAGGCAATGAAATGGTCTATATACTGGTAAATCAAGATGCGTTCTTATAGATCCCACAGATTCACCATGTACTAACAAAGCAAACAGGCAGCGAACCGGTGTGAATTGTCATCAACACTGAAGTGAAAATAAAAATTCATGTGAATCCAGCTACGAAAGAATGCAACTGTAAGGAAACATGTAAATACCTCCATTCACTTACTAAAACAAAAGCGAATATCCCAACATTGTGAAATTAAGGTACATGTAAAGGCTTATTTACCTGACCTCAACTATTAGTAGTAGCCCTCTCTTCCCAGCTTATCACAACTGATAAACTATAAAATTGCAGCGATAACAAGATCTCACTGGTGTTATCGCCCTTTTATCGATCATTTCATAAACAGCTTCTATCAAAATTGTCTCTCGCAATTTTTTTCTTTTTTTTTTCTTTAAATAGCCTCAAAGACATGTCCACAAGTGCTTTAGGCATATAGATAAGTACAATTTCCTGCTACTGTCGTTTCTGTGAAAAATATGGTTGAAAACAAGTAAGGAGTTGTATATCTGCGAAAAACTGGACATACATTCCTCCTAAAGATTACTCCATTAAAACTTACTAACTATATTACTGCTAACTCCCCTATGTGTAACTGAGAAGCAGTGTAAGTGGAAGAATTGTCATAAAAGGGACAAAAATATGTGTCCTAGGGCCTTTTATGGCATTTCCAGTCATATGTAGGAGTTTGCCCCTTTCTAAACATAAGAATCCCAATACACATGAGATTACAAAATGAAGTTTTTTTGGACATCTGACCATGTGTCCACCAAGAAAAAACCTCATAAACGGTGAAAAATGCACTCCTTATCCCACTAAAATTATCTTAAGAGATAAGTTAGACCCAGTAAACATAGCAAACGTTTATAAACGTTTAGTAAACCTATAAACGTTTTTTAAACCAAATATAAACCTAAATATTGACAATTATTCAATATTATGGGTTTATAAACGTTTCAGCAACATTAGTTTGGTTTATAAACGTTTATAAACGTTTTTAAATGTTTACAAAGGGTTAAAATATCTTAACCTCACTTTCATTTGGGATGATGACATCAGCACAGCCATTTTGAGAGAAACTGGAGAAATATTTCTGTAATTATATCTTGCTGTATCACTGTTGTTTGAAGCCATCATTATATTCTAAGTAGAGATATAAAAGTATATAATATCATCAAATTATATACTTCTATATATCTACTTAGAATGTCATGATGGCTTCAAACAACAGTGATACAGCAAGATATACTTACAGAAATATTTCTGCAGATTTTAAACACGTGTATAAACGTGTATAAACGTTTATGCTTAAACGTTATGCTTAAACGTTTATAAACGTTTATAGGCAAATGTTTAGGGACCCATCATTTTAAACCTAATCTAAACCGTTTATAGTTACGTTTATAAACATTTGTAATGTTTACTGGGGAGCAATGAGAGACACGTAACACTCCTGATGATTAACAATTTGAAGAACTGGAAAAGCGATTCCCAACAAAAAACCAGGATCTTTGATGACTGAAATTGCAAATACTCTGCTCACAGGCCAAGACATTACTGAAAACCTATGAGATCCATAAATCCTTAGATCCTTGAAGAAGTCCTTGCTCTCTGCTGCAGAAATCCAGAACCTGTACTCCTGAATAATAAATTTGACAATGGGAACTAGTTTAGATGTACCGGTGCCGGTTTCCAGCAGAAAAACCGGTATAAATCCACAAAAACAAATGCCCATTGGTGAGATGAAACAGAACTCCGGTCATCTGACAACCCAATCCCAGACCTTTTGGAAGGTATGGAAACTTGATTGTCTTCGGATGACGTCATGCAGGTATTGTCCTCAGTGAAAAGTTCCGACTGAACCCACCTGAAGAAATAAACGGTGAAACAGATCAATTCTGCATTCGGAACTTATCCATGATGCAGCATCCAAGACAAACTTGATGTCTGCTCCCATAGGGGATTCCCTCCGGTCACCCATTCGGTAGAGAATGACGTGATGAGATATTTGCTACCAAACGCCTGGCTATAAGAACCCGACGTGTGATAAGCTTTGTGACAATCGAATTGTCTCCATTGCCTTCCTTTGTCGCCTAGCAACATGTAAACTGTCCCTGCCGGAGCTAGCAATCAAGGTACATACCGTTCACAGCTTTAACCATTTATATACACAGAAACAAAAAATAGCATCAGAGATGCCCGTACGCCACAGCCTAGGGAAATATTTTCAACACCATGAGATATAGAAGTACTGTATCATTACAAAGTTCAGGATACTTTCAGAGTACTGTCAGTTATATAAAGGTCTAAACAATGTTTAAATGAAGAAATAATGTTTAAAAGAAAGATAATGCGTGTAAACATGAAGTATTAAACCAAGATAATTCAATAACAAAATGACAGCATTAATCAGTAAACTAAAATTCAACACTCTTTATCTACATCTGCATGGCCCAATTATGGTTTAGATGTTTTGAATATTACCATGCATTCAGAAATGGTAATACAATTATGGTTTAGATGTTTTGAATATTACCATGCATTCAGAAATGGTAATACATTTAATGAATGCTTATGTGTGGTGTTGGAGCAAAATCTGTGGCTCACTTGATGAAATTCTATCTCTTACAATGGGAAGTTATGAAAGTAAAATTCTTAATAAATTCTAATATGACTTTAACAGTGCTTAATCTGCATCAAAGACAGACCCAAAGGTGCAACAAGATTTTAAAGGTCAAGGTCACTACGACAAGGTCAAAGGTCAAATCAAGGTCACACCATGATGCTGCACACCTACAGCCCCGAACCAATGTCTCTACCAAATATCAACTTCCTACACCTTACAGTTTCCAAGATATAGTCCGGACAAGATTTTACAGGTCAAGGTCACTGTGGCAAGGTCAAAGGTCAAATCCTGGTCAGACCATGACGTTGCACACCTACACCCCGAACCAATGTCCCTATCAAATATCAACTTTCTACACCTTACAGTTTCCAAGATATAGCCCGGACAAGATTTTATAAGTCAAGGTCACTACGGCAAGGTCAAATCAAGGTCAGACCATGACGATGCACACCTACACCCCCTAACCAATGTCCCTACCAAGTATCAACTTCCTACACCTTACGGTTTCCGAGATATAGCCCGGACAAGATTTTATAGGTCAAGGTCACTACGGCAAGGTCAAAGGTCAAATCAAGGCCAGACTATGACGTTGCACACCTACACCCCCTAACCAATGTCCCTACCAAATATCAACTTCCTACACCTTACGGTTTCCTAGATATCGCCCGGACAAGATTTTATAGGTCAAGGTCAAAGGTCAAATCAAGGTCAGACCATGACGTTGCACAACTACACCCCCTAACCAATCTCCCTACCAAATATCAACTTCCTACACCTTACAGTTTCCGAGATATAGCCCGGACAAGATTTTATAGGTCAAGGTCACTATGGCAAGGTCAAAGGTCAAATCAAGGTCAGACCATGATACTCCACAACTACACCCCCTAACCAATGTCCCTACCAAGTATCAACTTCCTACACCTTACGGGTTCTGAGATAGAGCCCGGACAAGATTTTATAGGTCAAGGTCACTACGGCAAGGTCAAAGGTCAAATCAAGGTCACACCATGACGTTGCACACCTACACCCCCTAACCAATGTCCCTACCAAATATCAAATTCCTACACCTTACAGTTTCCGAGATATAGCCCGGACAATATTTTATAGGTCACGGTCACTACGGCAAGGTCAAAGGTCAAATCAAGGTCAGACCATGATGTTGCACATCTACACCCCCTAACCAATGTTCCTACCAAGTATCAACTTCCTACACCTTACAGTTTCCGAGATATAGCCCAGACAAGATTTTATAGGTCAAGGTCACTACGGCAAGGTCAATGGTCAAATCAAGGTCAGACCATGACGTTGCACAACTACACCCCCTAACCAATGTCCCTACCAAGTATCAACTTCCTACACCTTACAGTTTCTGAGATACAGCCCGGACAAACTTTTTCCCGCCGACCGCCCACCCACCCGCCCACCATGGGTGAAAACAATACCCCGACAGCCCTTAAGGGCTGTGGGGTAAAAACGGTAAGGCACCCACTTCCGTTTTACTGTTTTGAAACAGTTAAAGGGTTAGATACTAAATTTTATTTTCTGGCAAGTCAAAGAGAAATGTGTAAACCACCTTTTAACAGTTTATATGCTCTGATAAAGCATCACTGAATATCAGGCCCTTTACTGTTTAATGTAATATATTTTTACTCTTTTACTATTTTTGCCCCATTTTGTCTTTTTGGACAAAGGGAGCTGGGAAGGGGGGGGGGGCAGCCATGTGCTGGTGAGAAGTGACACTTGTGGTTATGCTTCAAAGGCATATGACGTCACTCATGCCAGTGATGTCACAACACAGTGTGCCTGATATTTTGTATGAAGATCTAGTAACAATGTGGTGTTTCAGCAATTATATATAAATTTTCAGTACATATTTCATCTAGTCGTAACTGATGTAAATTTTTCATTTTAAATATTGATTATTTTATACAAATGATCTTGTTCCCTCAATTCTACAGAGTAACTATGGCATAATTACTTCTAATGAAGGAGACATTGGACCTTTTAAGTACTCATAAACAGGGACCTGACCCTTTGTCAAATCAGCCCTCAGCAAATTGGGTTTTGCAAAGTCAGCCCCCAGTTAAAAACAAACAATATGTAATGCAATAAGAATACATTTATAATGCTTAATCTCCATCAGATGACAGACTCTAGTTACTGTATCAAGTAAGTATCCATTAATTGGAACCTAGTTTCTATCCAAGGCAAAAAAATGGGGGATGACTCCCAACAGTCATGTTATGTTTGTTCCACAATGACAACAATTGACAAAGTGTGATTAATGCATATCAAAGATATTTGGATGCTATAATCAAGCCCTTTAACGCATGTCCTTTATAGATTAGTTATGACTTTTGTTTATGTTAGTTATCTTAGTTAACTCAGATATTCAAGTATAGTATCATTGAAATATTGCGAATATCTAGGTACGTGTACTTGGATATTTAAAGGCCATCAAGTAATTTGCTGGACTTTGCAATTTTCACCAATTTTTTACACCTTGGAATGGTATTGAATCTATTCACATTATATTTGAAGGTTGTATTCAAAAATTGTTGAGCATTCCAAATCTAAACACGCAGTGTCTTTGTGACATTTGAACCCACTACCTCAAGATGCACTGGCAGGCCCCAAAAAGGGCCATGCATGAGATCTGAATCAGTGATTTCAAACTTGTGAGCATTAGCCCAGTGGAGAAAATATCCTGACCCAAATTCAGGTGGGCGTCTAGATCCAGACAAACCGAGGTGAAACTGACCAAAATTTTCCCACCCTTTTTTCTGCATTTTTGTCCCTGACTTTTGTAACTGACCCTACAGTGGCAGAGTCAGTTGTAGAATCGGTTCCAGTGGTATTAGAGTCAACTTCTGTCAAAATCAGAAGTGGACTAAAAGTATGTTGACATTTGAAGGGAGAACTCCAGGTGAGCCAGGCTCAGCCTTATCCCTAAGTCACAGTATCCACATCTCTCCTGGAGGAGACCTCCCATGAGTTGGCATAAGTTCCTGGGGTCAGCTACTGATGCAGAACTGTGACTAATCATGAAAAAATGATGTTTTAGTCACATATTGACATAAATATTTGTGACAGACATAAAATTCTCTGTATTTAACTGCAAAGAGAGGGTCGCCAGACCTTACAGTACCTATTAATAAATGAAAAAATACGGATAATTTTGTGTGCCCACAGTTATCCAGATCGCTATAAAAATGTAAAGATCCATCTTCTAATTTTTTTCATGAAATTCCAAGCAGTAGTATTTGTGTACTCTTGCCAACAAATGGACAAACAGAAAAACGGTCATAAAATTTGGCAAAAAGGCAGATTTCCCCAGCACCTGCACACAAATCCCTGAAAAAGTATAAAGCAGTTACAGAGCCAAGGAAGGTACATAGAACTGTTTTCTTGACATTTTTTTGTCTCTCTCCCACAAGATAAGAAGTCGTGCCCATGATTTAGCAACTCATTACCATAAGTTAACAACTCATTACCATTAGATACTGAGTCATTCACACAAGATCACAAATCGTTCCCATAAGTTAGCAAATCATTCTCCAGAGTTACAAGTTAGCAAGTCATTCCCACAAGATAGCAAGTCATTACCACAAGTTAGCAAGTCGTTACAAGTTAGCAAGTCATTACCAAAAGATATGAAGTCATTCCTACAAGTTTTACTAAGCCATGCTTTAATACCAATGTACAGGCATTTTTTGTCTGCGATACCTAACTTATATAGAGGTCACCCATCTACTAACATACCATTCAAGTTTACATATGCCTGTAGGTTTTTAGTGACCTTCAGAGGTTGCATGTTTCCTATTACTTTACATGTCCAACTGTTATATGGTCATTATGGTCATAATAATCATTTTAGCAATTTTAATGGTTATTCTTCTTAGTTACCTACATAGTGACCGTCAGAGGTTACCTACTTATTATTACAGGTATATTGCATTAGAGGTTTACTACTAATTGGGTGATGGTGTCCGCATGTGGCACCTTGGGGGGGGGGGGGGGGGGGGGGGGGGGGAAGAGACTAATCAATATGTACTTATGTATGTTGTAAATAATTTTAATAATTTTATCCTTAAATGAATTTATATATTATTAACTAGTTTCAGCAATAATTGATAACAGTATCAAGCTGTTAGTAGTCACTGTTGCAACAGTTTTGTATATTACTTTATTGATGTAGTTAAGTTCCTTTAATTTTGTAAGCTTAGTACTTATTAATTAGAATTTCCGAGTACTCAAACATTACAAGAGCTGCAGATGTGAAACTTGTACAGAACACTTTTCTTTAAAAAGTATAAGAATAAATTATTTTGAAGAAGAAATAAGTTTATTCAGTGTACAGAAACATAACCTTTCCAAAAATTACACTGGAAGGTTACAACAGAAACAGTGCTTTTACAATATTGTAAAAAAAAGATTGCCCCGCAGTACAGTAAAATAATTGAGATAGGGCATATGAGAACAAATATTTCAAAGGATTTAGTTGTACACATAAGTTAACACTATTTTAAATGGTATTTATTAATCTTAAATTAATTAATGGCAACAAAGATTACAATGTTGGTGTATGTCTGTCTCCTCTTCTATGGACAGCCATATACCAAGAATGAATTGAATCTGTCAAGTCACTTCTGTTTGGTTGATCCTTGAATAGGTAACTTTAAAATCATTCATCAGTTGTTATTGTTCAGATTTTAAGGCCAACCCAAAGTCTACAGCTTTCAAGATGCAAATAGCATCCAAGTACGAAATATAACTGAAATTCACTAAGTGTTTTTTTAAATTTTGGCCCTTCAATTGGTAACCTTAAAGTTACTATAATAGATTTATTGCCAGGTGTCTAAGGTCACCATAAAGTGGAAGTACTCTCGTGGTAATGGTCGTGGAAATTCAGCAAGCAGTTTGGAACAATTCATTTATTTGGCAATATAAACTATTTAAAACCCTTTAACATGTTTAAATTGTGCACTGTGACGTCACAATTACGGCCTACTCTGGTTGCCAGGGACATGGCCTTCCCTTAATAAGCTGTGGGATACTTTGAAGTCCAAAACATATCATAAACAGTAAAGGGGAAAAAGGTCGTTTTCTGTTTCAAATCTTGACCATTATACAGTTTTCCTGATTATAATTAGCCATTAGATAAAGGGTAAGAATACAGTATTTTGAAAACACAAAACAGTAAAACGGAAGTGGGTGCTTTACCATTTTGTGTTTGTGTGTATATGAATGGGTAAATTAGTGAACGGTATGTACCTTGATTGCTAGCATGACTACTGACAGTTCCAGTTTTTATTGCGCTACAATAGCTTACCATATGGGACTGAATGCTTTACTGGTTGCCGCGAGGAACTACGACCAACGTCTAAGAAAAAAAGACATTTATTCTTGGCCGTATATCCCAGATAGCATTCCGCCATCGGACCGACGTTGGCTATTGGTCGCATGGTCGGCAGATTTTGCAGACGTTGGGCCGACGTTGGGCCGACGTTGGCTTGCCAACCAACACTCTGGTTAGATGTCTCTATATTTTGCCGACATTGGGCCGACGTTGGCTTGCCAACCAACACTCAGGTTAGATGTCTATATTTTGCCAATGTTGGGCCAACGTTGGGCCAAAGGCGGATTTTTATTCAAGATGGCGGTGAGCAATAATAGGGGATTTGGGGTAACTTAGAAAAAAATATTTATTGTGGTATGTCTAAAAATCATATTTCAGTGAGCCCACAAATTTTAACTAACCATTTAACAATTTTACACATAAAAATAATATTCTCATTAAAAATTCACACTACAAAAGTTATCAATGAACATCATCTGATTGGCTGATGCTATACATAGAATATAATTTTCACCGGTGGCTTGCCGACGTTGGGCCAACGTTGGCCCGACGGTCAAAAAGCCGTTGGCCCAACGTCGGCAGCCAACGTCGGACCGACGGATGTGCCGACGTTGGGCCAACGTCGGTCCGACGGTGGAATGCTATCTGGGATATAGCCTCAGGTTGTCGTCACGTGATCTGCCCCTTATGTTACAACTTTTCTCGTTGGTCGCCGCCATCTTAGAATCTTTGGGAAGTATTTACTGCCTTTTTCTTTCTATATCTCAGTGCAGTATTATTGTTAAACGTTCCCGTTTATGTATTTCATTTATTACTGTATAAAGCACATTCTGGCCAATTTTCAGCACTTCCGCTCTTGTAAATTATCCTTATTTTAAGTTTTCTGAACTCGCCTTGACTGGCTTTTTCTTCTGCGAGTTGTTGACTCGAGGTCTACTCGCGTTTGTTTTATTGCGTTAAAGCATGTCTTCTCAAGGAAGAACACACCAAACTAGTATAAATACCTACAGCAAATGCATCTATTTCCTTCCTACCTGCAGAGAGGCAGGTAAGGTCGACAATCTTAAAAATATCTTTGTCTTCTCGCGTCGACATACATTGGAGGCGTTCAATAATTTCCGTGAAGATTTTCAGAAATCTTTACAAAAGCAAAGGGAGGTGGATCAGACCTCTTCTTCTGCTCATAAAACGAACGCACCCTCCAAGATCTGGACAAATCCTCGAATCCAGTAGTGCTATCGAGTCACTGGAGGTGGAGTTCGCCCCCGGGGCCGTATTCACGAAAGGTCTTAGCCAAGTCTTAGGCTTAACTTTTGTACAAAAATACAACCAACTTAAGCCTGAGACTTGGCTAAGACCTTTTGTGAATACGGCCCCAGAACTTCAAATTTCTCGCCTCGACTCGTATTCTAGTTGCCTCGTAGACGACGCGGGTCAAGGTCGTAGTTCGGCCGAGGATCCCTCGAAGGTTGCCTCGACCAGCCCAAAACAATATTCACACTCTTCTAGACAATATAGGAAGGGGTAAGACTGCTGAGTGCATTACAGTCAAGATGATAGCTATAAATATTCATACAAATTGGTTGATGCCAATTGGGGCTAGAGAGTGCAATTTGAAAATTTTGAAAATTTTCTAGACAATATGCTGTAGATCCGAGCTCCCTCGGACCACTACTTGGACTATTCTAATGACCCTCAATCAGCCCTAGTAGGCCCAAAGCACTCTGATAAGCCAACACAAGTCGAGGTCCAGATTCGTACCCTCATCTTCAGAGGAAGATCAGTCCCCTGAACATATGCATAGGTTCTCTAAGCCCTCCAGGAAGTCATACCCTGATCAGGACCACTTAATTCACAGTTGGTGAAGGAAACCCCAACGTGACCCCTACCCTCCTCATTATAGGGAAGTAGCATTGGCTGACATCCCATTCCAATATGCTGAGGAGGTGGATATGTTTCGACTCATCCTCAAGTTGCCTGAAACTAGGGAATCCTTACCTAGATCTTCAACTGCGGTCATGTGCCTTAAACTAATGAGTAAGGAAAATAATGAGTCCTGGTAGCGCGGGACTCCTAGGTTCTTATCCTAGGTGAATTTGTTCTGGGGCACAGGTCCTCCTAGGGTGACCATGTTGCCTCTCAATTCAATCATTAAGAATGCTTTTGATAAATTTGATCAGGACTTCCAAACAGCAAATTTACCTGAGGGTAAGTACATCCAACCACCTCCTTCCACTGTCAAGTGGTACCAGCTAGGCCAGTCTTGTTATGAGGACTAAATACAAGAATAAGCCCTTTAAGAACTCGGGAAGGCGTCCTTCTGGCTGTCTTCCTTGTTTAAATCATAGTTGGTGAAGGAAGGCAAGGACTTCCTTCCTAAAAAGGCACCTCAAAGATTCTCAGGGTTTCGGACCCTACCAGAATAAGCCCTTTTGTACTCCCCACAAGAAAAGAGGCTCCTACAGGAAACGCCCCTATGGGGCAATTCCTCATACAGCAGTAACCAGTCGTTTTTCTTCCAATAGGGGAAAACAGAACTTCAGAGGCTCCAAGGGGTCGTTTTTTCGACCCCACAACAGGGGAAGAGGGCGTGGATCCCTCTTCCCAATGACTCCTTTAAAGCCTCAAGCAGTCCACCAGTAGGAGGTCGCCTCCGTTCTTTCAGCAGAGACTGGCAAACAAACAGTTGTTCATCCAACGTATTAAACCTTATCACCAATGGCTACGTACTGCCATTCCTCTCAAAACCCAACTTGGTCAGTTTTTCTCTGATAATATCAGAATACAAGGCCCTCCCAAAGGACCAAGCCTTGGCCCATTGCATCCAGTCTCTACTGTCAAAGAACGTTATCGAAAGGGTGGAAAATGTAAAATCTCTCGGGTTTTACAGTCGCCTGTTTCTAGTACCCAAGCCTCACCAAAGGTCGAGGCCAGTTATAGACTTAAGCAGGCTCAACACTTTTCTACATGTAGAAAAGTTCTAGATGGAAACTCCAGAGTCTGTCAGGACCTCCCCGATTCCAGGGGAATGGATATCGTCGATAGATCTATCGGACGCCTACCTTCACATCCCCATCCATCCTCACTAAAAGAAATACCTAAGATTTTGCCACAGGTCTCAGGTGTTCCAGTTCACCTCCCTACCTTTCGCACTGACCAAAAGGAGGTGAAGCTCATGGCCCTCTCCAGGTCTCAGACTCCACCAATACCTGGTCGACTGGCTGATCAGGTCTCAGTCGCGGGAGGAAGCCCTAGTGAACACTCAGGCAGTGGTAGATCTAACCCAGTCCTTGGGATGGATCATCAATTAATGAAATCAACTGAATCCCACTCAGGTGTTTTCGTTCGTGGGTTACGAGTTCCACCTGGATTCAGCCCTTGTAAAACCCACTCAAGAGAGATGGCTCAAACTCCAGGATTTTATCCTACACCTCAAGTCAAAACATGTTTTTGACTGCAAGATGTTTGATGTCTCTTATTGGGTCGCTAGCCTCAACGGAAAAAATGGTCCCAGAGGGATGACTTCACATGAGGCCCTTTCAGTTTCACCTCAAGGAGTACTAGAAATTTCCTCAACCACTGGACAGCCTCCTTCCTTGGACAGAAGCCATCTCTGCACACCTGGTTTGGTGGCAGAATCCTGCAAACGTGATGAAAGGCTCACACCTTCATCCCAAGACCACAGTATCCAACTCCTTACAGACGCCTCAAACGAAGGTTGGGGCGCTCACTTAGAACCAAGTTCTACACAAGGTCTGTGGTCTCCCCAGGAAAAAGGGCTTCACATAAACGTCCTAGAATTAAAAGCTGCCTTTCTGGCCCTGAGACGCTTCAAAGACCAGTGTCAGGACCAAACCGTGCTAGTTGCGACGGACAACTCAACTGTGGTGGCTTACATAAACAAACAAGGGGGAACACACTCAGCGGAGATGTGTGCACTCCTGTGGAGAATCATGACCTGGTGCCATCATTCTCACATCACATTGAAAGCCAGGCACATTCCAGGGTGTCTGAATGTGATGGCCGACCTACTTTCCAGGTCGAATCAGGTACAGTCGACCGAATGGTCTCTACATCCACAGGTGTTCAAACAGATCTGCCAAAGGTGGTTCACTCCCCACGTGGACCTATTCGCCACTTATCTGAACCACAACCTTCCACTGTAGGTGTCTCCTATCCCAGACCCGAAGGCCTGGCACATAGATGCTCTAAACATAAACTGGACGGGTCTCACTGCCTATGCTCACCCTCTAACGGCTCTCCTTCACAGGGTGATCCAAAAAATCAGACAATGCAATTGTCTGATCATACTAATAGCCCCAGGCTGGCCAGGGATGCCCTGGTTTTGGGACCTAGTGCAGCTCTCAACAGAGATCCCACTGCAGCTCCCGGTGTCAACAACACTCCTCAAGCAGTCCCACAACTACGTGTTCCACAGCAACCGCAGCACCTCAACCTCCACTCCTGGTGTCTAGGAGTGGACAACTCCAAGAACAAGGCTTCTCTGTGGAAGTGGCAGAGAGAATTGCTGCACCTCAGCGGTCATCAACAAGGACCATCTACAAATCAAGTGGCCCTATTTAAAAAATGGTGCAGAGAAAATTCGGTAAATTTCTCCACTCCATCTGTGAAACAAATCTCAGATTTCTTCATGTATCTGTACCAAGACCTAAACAGGCGCCCCTCCACCATTGATGGTTACAGGACTGCCATTGTTGACACCTTGGGCCCATCGGGCCAACATATTGCTCATAATGAGGACCTTCATAGGTTGCTCTCCAATTTCCACAGGGATCGCCCCAAAAGTTCCAGAAATCTCCCCAAGTGGAACCTTTCTGTTGTTCTCAATGAGCTCACAGAAGCACCTTTTGAGCCTATCAAAGACACAGACCTCAAACGTCGCACTCTCAAAACTGCTTCCTTGCTAGCTTTGGCCTCCTGCAAGCGCCGCAGCGAAATCCATGCCTGGGTTGCAAACAAAGTATCTAATCAAGGCCACTGGGAAAAGGTCTCCTTGTTCCCTTCTTCTGACTTCATAGCCAAAAACCAACTAGATTCTCGAAGTGTGTCTCCGGTGACTATCCCTGCTTTGACTACCATTGTGGATAGACAATTCAAGAAGACAGGACCCTCTGTCCTGTGCGGGCCCTGAGGTACTATCTAGACCGAACCAATGACCTAAGAGGTTCCCGGTCCCTCCTTTTCATTTCCTTCAAGAAAGGACATACATCAGTCATCAGACCCGCCACTCTCTCTTCTTGGTTGAAACAAACCATCCTACTTTGTTATAAACAAGGAGACCAGCAAGCCTTGGATTTAGTCCAAGTCAAGGCGCATGACATTCGGGCCTTTCAAGCCTCTAAGGCATTTTACCGTGGGGTATCGGTGGACCAGATCATGCAAGCCTGTCACTGGAAAGCTCACAACACTTTACCAATTTTTATCTAAAAGACCTTACTTGGTCGGACAATGACAACAATCTGTATCTGAGACCAGTAGTAGCGGCACGACAGGTCCTAGATCCTTCTCCTCAGTCCAGTCATCCTCGGAAAGAAAAAAGGGGGGGGGGCACATCCGCTACAACCAAGTCTTCAGGAGTCTAATCCCAGGGTCTAGGTATATGTCTACCTCATCAGGGTGTATCCGGTAAGGTCTATCTAATCTTTAAATCACTATAATTGTACATTGTATTAAGGACCTTAAGGTTGTCATTTTAGTCAGTACCCGAGCCTTAAGCTCAGGTTCTTCCGTGATCGTCCTTGGGACTGACCCCGTCTGTGTATCTAGGGTACACATCTCCTTCTAGTCAAACACCGTGACAGGTTTTTAGCACTGTCATTCATTCAGGTTTTGGGCTTCTACAGGCCCGGTCTTCGGGATTGGGGCCCTGTAGACGGGACTCAGACTGGTACTTTCGATCTTTCATTCTACTATTATTATCAAAATTCTAAGAAAAAACAGACTTATCTGCCAGTCTCAGCTGTAATTCCTTCTCCGGACGGTTGGATTCAGCATTCAGTCCCACATGGTAAGCTATTGTAGCGCAATAAAATTGAAAATTTTAATTACTTAAATGTAGCTTTTATAAGCTACAAGCTTACCATGTGGGACTGAGGAGAGTCCCACCCTGCCTCCCCGCTGTATTACAGCTGAGGGGTATGGGCTTAAATCTCAACGAGAAAAGTTATAACATAAGGGGCAGATCACGTGACGACAACCTGAGGCTACGGCCAGGAATAAATGTCTTTTTTTCTTAGACGTTGGTCGTAGTTCCTCGTGGCAACCAGTAAAGCATTCAGTCCCACATGGTAAGCTACATTTAAGTAATTAAAATTTTCAAGTTTATAGTGTAGTAAAGCTTCATCCAAGAGAAAATTGCATAAAAAATAAAAATAACTTGTCCCATTCTGAAGAAACACATGCTTTCTGAAGAAAATATTGCATTCTGAGCAGAAGAAGTCTTCATCCAACGACGAAACATCCATGCCGCCATCTTACAAATAGTGGTCATCAATCCGTGAAAAAATAGTCACAAAGCACTTTTCCTCTGTGCTTTTTCCTCTTAATTTTGTCCTGAGAAGACATTGTCAACACAGATGTCTTATAACAGAACTCAAACCCACAAGAAGTCCAAAATACTTAATAAAAATCCGAATTGAAAATAATCATCCACACTCTAGGATGGCCAAAAAAAATATTGAAGATTGTTTACTAGCGTGGTCACATGACCACTAGGGGGACATGCTAATTCACACTCACTCACTGGCCTCTTAAGGTACCTTAAAACGTTTCTCAACGTTGGCCAATGAGTTGGATGGCACCAACATATAGCTATGGTCAGGAAATGGGAAGTGTATTTTTCGCAATAAAATGTGGCAGGAACAATGTCCTTTTGAAAATCCTTCCTAAAGGACACAAAGACCAAATCCTTTCCTTGTCGGAGGTCCTTGGTCTTGTCTAGACAATGCCGCAGGGCCCTAACTGCACAGAGTGACCTATCTTCAGAGAGAGACCTGTCCAAAGTAGGGGCTAAGGCAGGAATGACCACTGCAGCAACTGAGGCTGGGCCATCCCGGGCTAACTGGTTCTTCGACAGAAAACTAGGAGAAGGGTAAAGGGAGACCTGACTCCAGTTCTCTTGATGTCTGATATTCTTATACAGCCAGGCATGGATTTCACTTCGCCTTTTGGCCGAACCCAAGGCTAGGAGGAAGACAGTCTTAAAAGTCAGATGTTTAAGAGAGGCCTTCCTCAGGGGTTCGAAGGGGGCTTTGGTAAGTTGGTTGAGAACCAGCGAGAGGTTCCAAGCAGGAATACCTCGCCTTCCTTTGGGTTTATCTCTGTGAAAACTGTCTAGGAGGCGGGTGAGATTTTCATCTGCAATGATGTTCAATTTATCATTGCCCACCATGTTGGCAATGGCTGTTCGGTAACCCTCAATAGTACTGGGTTGCAGGTTTCTCTCCTTAAAAAGATATAGGAGGAACTCTGCGATCTGATTTACAGAGCGCGACCTGAAGTCCACCTCGTGTGATTGGCACCATTTTGTAAAATTGGACCACTTTGACTTATATACAGCTCTTGTTGAGCTTCTCTGAGGAGCCTCAATTCTTGCTGCCACCTCATTAGAGAACCCGTGCTCTTGGATGGTGATGACTCTAGGAGCGAGGCATGGAGATTGAGGTGGGTGAGATTCCTGTGCAGAAGCCCGTTGAAGGGTTGGGTCACCAGGTCCGGTATCAGAGGAAGTCTGAACGGGATCTGAACTGATAGATTCACGAGGTCCCAAAACCAGGGCATGTTTGGCCATCCTGGGGCAATGAGAATAATTCTGCGACAGCCTTGATCCCTCAGCTTTGAAATCACCTAAGGTATCAGAGAGACGGGGTGAAAGGCGTAACCCTCCAAATGATCCAACTGCAGGCTCAAAGCATCTACTGCCCAGGCTGTCGGATCCGGAACCGGAGACACAAACTTTGGTAGTTTGTAATTGAACCGGGTCGCAAACAAATCCACTTTTGGGGCCGGGCCCACTTGGAAGACAAGCGATTGAACACCTGCTGAGAGAGGGACCACTCTGTTTGGATCACTTGATTGTGCCTGGAAAGCTTGTCCGCTATCACATTCAAGCGACCTGGAATGTGCCTTGCTCTCAGAACAATTCCTCTGGGATGGCACCAGGACAGGAGCCTCCACAGGAGGGCACAGAGAGAGCCTGACTTCATACCCCCTTGCTTGTTTATGTAGGAGACCACTGTCGTGTTGTCTGTTGCAACAAGAACAAATTGGTCTCTGCACAGATGCTCGAACTGTCTTAATGCCAGAAGGACTGCTTTCAGTTCTAGAAAGTTTATGTGAAGGTGACTTTCCATAGGGGACCAAACGCCTTTTGCAGTGGAGTCCACTAAGTGTGCACCCCAGCCTTTGTTTGAGGCGTCTGTAAAGAATTGAACAGGGTGCTGAAGGGGGTGCAACGGCTGACCTGTCAACACCTTGGTCTCGTCGAGCCACCAATCCAGATGAGGATGGAGTGACTGCGGGACCGGGATAACTTTCTCTAATACTTGTGGGACGTGCCAGTGTTTCTTCAAGTGCCATTGAATGGGCCTCATATGAAGGCGACCTGAACTGACCTGTTTTTCTGCTGCTGTAAGTAGGCCTATCAGGGACATGAACTGTCTGACCGTACAGCTGTTGTGACCCTTTATGAACCTCAACTTTTTCTAAAGGGTTTCCCACCGGTCTTGAGTGGGAAGGACCCGCCCAGTGACCAGGTCGAACCGGTAACCTACGAAATTGAAGACCTGTTTGGGAACTAACTCTGACTTGGTCATATTTACTACCCACCCTAACTGCCGGCAAAGGGCCAAGAGGGTCTGGGTATTGCGTAGGCAGATTTCTGGGGAAGGGGCTCATACTAACCAGTTGTCTATGTACTGATTCTGATACCCCTTGCTTGAGCCATTAATTTCACCTCTTTGACCACTTTGATGAACTCCAGAGGAGCTGTGGCCAACCCAAAGGGAAGAGCTGTGAATTGAAAAGCCTGGTTGAACAGGAAGAACCGGAGATATTTTCTTGACCTTGGGGCAATGGGGATATGGAAATAGGCGTCGCTGAAATCCAGCGAAGTGACCCACTCCCCTGTCTGCAGGGACAACCGGATTGTCTCCGGAGTTTCCATCTTGAAGGTGCCCGTTTTGAGGAATAAATTGAGCTGACTCAGATCCAAGATAGGTCTCCATTTGCCGTTGGGTTTGGGAACCAGAAAAAGTCAGTTATAGAAGGCGAGGGACGACCTTACACCCACTTTTTCTACTACTAACTTGGTCATGAGATTGACAAGAGCTTCTTTTAAGAACATGTTTCTTTTGGGATTGGCATAGCCGCTTTGGATCAAAGGAAACCTTGTCAGACGGGGCCTTTGTTTGAAGGGAAGGGTGTAACCCTCCTTGAGGATAGAGACTACCCGAGGATTCGAACCCATGGCTTACCAAACTTGCCAAAAACTTTGTAGTCTTCCCCCTACATTCTGTTCTGAAACAGCACTGGGGACATTGGGAACAGGTGGGACAAAAAGGCAAGGATTTACACAACATACATCTTTGACATGCTTTATTTTGTTCTGACAAGGAACGGGTCTTACTCCTTTCTTTTGCGGAGGCCCTGGAAAATGAAAAGAAGGAGCATGAAAAACAACAGGACAAGATACATCCAAGTCTACTTTTTGTTTGTTTAAGTCCTGAGTCTGATAACACACTGGTTCCCCTCTGATTAAATTTACATAAAGAGGGTTTGGTTTCACACAATAATTGTCATTAAGCGTCCCGCAAGGGACGCTTGTTTGTGTATGGGAGACCTTCAGGCTCCGGCGGCTCCGCATTTTGTTTTCCTTATAACTCTGTAACCGTTAGGCGGATTCTTTTCAAATTTGGCAGGTTTAGGCAATAGCCTTGGGGAATTTTTTTGAATATGCTGCAGTGACATTTCAACCAATCAGAGAGGTCACATGACCAAAAATGTCTTTTTTCGATGGGGAAGCTTGTCCGGATGATAACTTGAAAGGAATTTTATCAATTCACCTGAAACTTGGCAAATACATTCATTCTATTAAAATCTGGAAATCATTAGATTTTGGCATTGATTGGTTAAGAAATGGCGGAGTAATTAATGATTAATTAATCATTATGAATTTTCCAAATAAGGAAAACACAAAAATGCTTATATCTCGAAAACCATGCTAGATAGAGCGATTTCGACGAAATTTTTGACCCACAGGGTATCTCTGCGGAGTAGTTATCCCAATTTTGAAAAAATTTTTATTTCGCCAAAAATGGCGGCCATTTTGAATTTTCGAATTTTTCGCAAAAATTGCAAAACATAAAAATGCTTATATCTCGAAAACCGTACTAGATAGAGCAATTTCGACGAAATTTTTGACCCACAGGGTATCTCTGCAGAGTAGTTATCCTAATTTTGAAAAAATTTTTATCTCGCCAAAAATGGCAGCCATTTTGAATTTTCGAATTTTTCGCAAAATTGCAAAACGTAAAAATGCTTATATCTCGAAAACCGTGCTAGATAGAGCGATTTCGACGAAATTTTTGACCCACAGGGTATCTCTGCAGAGTAGTTATCCCAATTTTGAAAAAAATTTTGTCTCGCCAAAAATGGCGGCCATTTTGAATTTTCCGCAAAAATTGCAAAACACAAAAATGCTAATATTTTGAAAACCGTGCTACATAGAGCAATTTCGACGAAATTTTTGATCTTCAGGGTATCTCTGCAGAGCAGCTATCCCAAAGAGCTTTCACTTGGTGAAGTTTCAGACCCATAGCTAATTGCTCACCTACTAAAAATGAGTAAATGCGAATTACCTCTAAAAGTATTGCAGATAGCCAATTTTTCTGAAATAACTCATTCACCTACTTTTGGGAGAGCTTTCACTTGGTGAAGTTTCAGACCCGTAGCTAATTACTCACCTACTCAAAATGAGTAAATGCTAATTATCTCAAAAACTATTGCGGATACCCAATTTTTATCAAATAACTCATTCATGTACTTTTGGGAGAGCTTTCACATGGTCAAGTTTCAGACCCGGAGATAATTAATCACCTACTCAAAATGAGTAAATGCGAATTATCTCTTAAAAGTATTGCAGATAGCCAATTTTTCTCAAATAACTCATTCACCTACTTTTGGGAGAGCTTTCACATGGTGAAGTTTCAGACCCATAGCTAATTACTCACCTACTCAAAATGAGTAAAGGCGAATTATCTCTAAAAGTATTACAGATAGCCAATTTTTCTCAAATAACTCATTCACCTACTTTTGGGAGAGCTTTCACTTGGTGAAGTTTCAGACCCATAGCTAATTATTTACCTACTCAAAATGAGTAAATGCTAATTATCTGTAAAAGTATTGCGGATACGCAATTTTTATCAAATAACTCATTCATGTACTTTTGGGAGAGCTTTCACATGGTGAAGTTTCAGACCCATAGCTAATTACTCACCTACTCAAAATGAGTAAATGTGAATTATCTCTAAAAGTATTGCAGATAGCCAATTTTTCTCAAATAACTCATTCACCTACTTTTGGGAGAGCTTTCACTTGGTGAAGTTTCAGACCCATAGCTATTTATTCACCTACTCAAAATGAGTAAATGCGAATTATCTCTAAAAGTATTGCAGATAGCCAATTTTTCTGAAATAACTCATTCACCTACTTTTGGGAGAGCTTTCACTCTGTGAAGTTTCAGACCCATAACTATTTATTCACCTACTCAAAATGAGTAAATGCTAATTATCTGTAAAAGTATTGCGGATACCCAATTTTTATCAAATACTCATTCATCTACTTGTGGGAGAGCTTTCACATGGTGAAGTTTCAGACCCATAGCTAATTACTCACCTACTCAAATTGAGTAAATGCGAATTATCTCTAAAAGTATTGCAGATAGCCAATTTTTCTCAAATAACTCATTCACCTACTTTTGGGAGAGCTTTCACTTGAAGTTTCACACCCATAGCTAATTATTCACCTACTCAAAATGAGTAAATGCGAATTATCTCTAAAAGTATTGCAGATAGCCAATTTTTCTCAAATAACTCATTCACCTACTTTTGGGAGAGCTTTCACTCTGTGAAGTTTCAGACCCATAGCTATTTATTCACCTACTCAAAATGAGTAAATGCTAATTATCTGTAAAAGTATTGCGGATACGCAATTTTTATCAAATACTCATTCATCTACTTGTGGGAGAGCTTTCACCTGGTGAAGTTTCAGACCCATAGCTAATTACTTACCTACTCAAAATGAGTAAATGTGAATTATCTCTAAAAGTATTGCAGATAGCCAATTTTTCTCAAATAACTCATTCACCTACTTTTGGGAGAGCTTTCACTTGGTGAACTTTCACACCCATAGCTAATTATTCACCTACTCAAAATGAGTAAATGTGAATTATCTCTTAATAGTATTGCAGATAGCCAATTTTTCTCAAATAACTCATTCACCTACTTTTGGAAGAGCTTTCACACACGAAAATGAAAAATTGTGAATATCTCGGAAAAGCTATTTCTTCTCCTTTAATGCTCGGCCGGAGATACACACCGCGGCAGTGGTCTTGACAAAAATTTTTGTCTCCCCAAAAATGGTGGCCATTTTGAATTTTCAAAGTTTTTGCAAAACACAATAATGCTTATATCTCGAAAACTGTGCTATATGGAGCGAACTCAACAAAATTTTTGACCTGCTGGGTATCTCTGCAGAGTAGCCATGCCAATTTTCAAAATATTTTTGTCTCGCCAAATATAGCGGACATTTTTAATTTTTTAATTCTTTGCAAAACACAAAAATGCTTATATCTTGAAAACCGTGCTAGATAGAGCAGACTGCGCTGACTTTGGTTGCCACAACAGTATAAAGCTAGAAACGAAGCATTTTCTTAATACTTTAGCACTCACCTTTATATCCTTTTCGGGACGATTTGTTTTTGCTATGCAAAAACATTATCTTTTTTTTGCGAGCGATCCTCTAGTTTAGATTGTTTGTACAACTGGGCCTTGGAAAAACGAGGGTTGGAACCTCTGCCACGCCCACAACCTCTGGAACGGTGTCTACTAAATTGACGCCATGGTTGTTGTTGAGCCTGTGAGGCTTGCTCAAAGGAAGCTGAAGGTCTTACGGTCCTACGGTCATAGGTTTTGTGATCCTCTCCAAGAAGTGTGCTGAGGAGCACCCAGTCCGGGTCCCTGGGCAACACTAGGGGATTCTGCCTTCTGAATATCCTGTGCCGCTGTCATGATAGCTGCGTCTGGGAACAAGGCGTAGCCAAACATAGGGGCATTCCTTAAACTGTTCATTGTGTCCTGCTTAACCCCAGGTTTAACAATGTCCAAGTAGGAATCCCGTCTCAGCAAAATCATATTGGACATGTGAACAAACAAACTATCAGCCAGATGCTGAAGAGACGTGCCTAAAGCTATGGAAACCCTCTGGTGGAAGGCTAGTAGGTCACGCAAGTCATTCAAAGCATCTGAAATCTCCTTCTGGGCTTTGCCTTTCGACAGTCGAGCAGATAAAACAGCAACATTTTGGGACATTTTATCCTGAAGTTCAGTGGAGCAGCGACTGAAACCAGCAGCGTGGTTGATTATATAGCTGTCCTCCCTAGCCGCTCTTTCCCATCTGCGGAGTGATTTTTCTATGGGCCTAGAAGGCAGGCCGGTTGATGGGTATGCTGAGGCTCTAGTAAGTCTGGGGAACTGCGAATTTACTTTTGCCTCGGTATTCCTCCAGCTGAACACTGTACGACCTGGCCTGTGAGGTCCATCAGGCTTCACTAAATGCATGGAATACCACTTTGATTGCGACTTAGGGACTTTTATGAATTGGTCCTTCTTAAGTCCCGCACTGTCCTGTGACCTAGATGGATACCCTTCTAATGCTGTTAAGTTGAGTCTTTCCAGCTTCTGGCACAACCAGTCGTCTGGCGGCATAGCAACTGAGACACAGGTAGGCTTTCTAGGGTTTTTCCCCTTCCTGGGGTTATTGGATTTGTCCGGTTCAGAGGTGGGTTCAAAAGTAGGGATGTGATGCCAGCCCATATAACTACACACTGACCGGACGGTTTCCCTATAAGACATCTCCTCAGTCTGTTATGGAGTTTTTGTAGAGTCTGATAAGTGTCCGTCATCAGAGCCTGACAACTCTCCGGACCGGTCTCTGTCATCATTATCCTCCTCTTCTGAAGTCAGTTCATAGTGTTCAATGCCTGTATCCGGTGGGAAGGCACAAGCTCCGGTAGAAGGCTGCCCGTGACCGGTCTGTACAGAGGAAGCTGATGATTTACCTGTACCGGTAGTGACAACACCAGGGGCTGAAGAAAATAGGCTAGATGTATCCTTTTGAATAACTGGCTGTTTAACCGGCTCCGGACCAGAGCTGGAAACAGCTTTGGATGCCTGAGAAGAACCTTTAGCGGAAGAGTGTTTCCGGACCGGTGAGGCAGACTGGTCCCGCTTTTTCTCAACTTTAGGATCAGATTTCTGGCTTGAGGATTTAGTTTGAGAATCCTGTACCGGCTTGTCATGCTTTCTAGATTTGTCTGACTTTTTCTTTTTGTCTTTATCTTCCAGAGTCTTTGGTATTGCAGAGTCCTCAACAGCTACCGGAACCTCAACCGGACCGGTGGGACGGGTAGCTGGAGGAATATAGGGAGTGGGAGAAATGAAAGATTGTGTGTCCATAGGTTTAACTGTAAAAACAGGCGTGGAAAAATATTGCCCCTAGATAACAGTGCTTCTATACAGGTAAACTGCTCAGTCCATTTGTCCGACATGGCTGAGAACTGTTCTGCAGTGACATATGAGGGTTGTGGAGAAGATGAAGATGAAGCAATAGAAGGAGGTATATCAGAAGGTAGCTGCGCAGGGACCTGCGCCATAGCACCGGAAGGAGATTGAAAAGTGGGCTCACTGTCTACTGAACTAATCACCATCACGTCCTTAGGTGATACCAACAAACCAGCCTTCTTATCTTTCCTGATTCTATAAGTAGGTGTGGACAGCATTTCACATTGAGATTCCGAAAATCCATCACAAATTATGCAAGGTTTCTTTAAAACACAGTCATCTTCTCCAATGAATTTATCCCTGCACCTAGCACATTTGTCATGCAAATCAAAATTCGCCATTGCATGGCCAAAAGAACCTCCTCGCTGTGCCTTTCCATCACCTGGGGATGCCATGATAGATTACACACAAACCGCACACAAAATAATCCACTAACTAGTAGAAGACTAAATATAATTGATACATTAAAAAGTTTCTCTAAAAATCAAGCGTTCCTTCACGCGCCAAACAAAAAGAGGAGTACACCGGCAGGGAGGCTATACAGCCACCTGGCGAGTGAACAGGACACTACCGATCCCGGCCAGAGCCCAGATCAGGACGTTTTTTTCTAACGTTTGGCGAGACAGGCAAGGCGCCTGACAATTGCATCTGTCCACTAGGTAAGATGTATTAACGCAATAAAAATCATGATTTATGAAGCCCGGGGGCAAGTGATATTCCATATCATTACATATGATTTGTTTATTACAGCAAAAGTATTTATTTTTCCTCTTTTTATTTAGCAGTAATTGAACACAAAAGTGCAAGAATCTGCCTTTGCAGAGATTAGATGATGTAAAAGTATAGCAGAAGAGAGTAGAATGCTTGTGAAAAGTCTTTAAATATGATGAAATGTGATATCACACACCAACTCTACATACGTCATACACTGTCCAGTTCTTCTAAAAAGTGACTGGAGAAAATTGCATCATTATGTGACATAACAATGATGTACACAATAAACAACATCTAGTTTGTTTACATACCAAGACGAAAAGGGCATCCGAGTGATATTTTTTGTCCAAAACGGGCAATATCACGTCATATTGCCCGCAAATACTGCAATCTGATTGGCTGAAACTCACTTGAGGTATAATAAAAAAAGTTATACTTTACACCATATGGCTAGTGTTAATAATGTAATAAGTAATGTGCATGTTATTTCTGGATTTGTCAAATTCAATAATATAACATGGAACATTAGGTCATCTGCCAATAATTACAGACAATTGTTGAATATTGCACATTGACAATATTAAAAAAATCCCTGCATACATTCACATTTATGTAACTACACATTTTCTATTATTAATGATATCAGTATGATGAGAAAATAAAGAAATTTATATATAAAATATATTAAGCCATTTGTATTGCATAATTACATATCATTTGGACTTTACTCACACACAACCCAGTAAGTTACTTTTACAAAATATGTGTGCTGACAGTCCTTCAGTGTTATACATAACTGAAGTATTTAAGCCCCAGCCAGAGAAGTTTCTCAACCAGTGGAAACTATGTATATGGGACATCTTAGTACATAAAGTGCAACTTACAGCATCAAATCATATAATATCTATAACTTTTAACATATGTTGCTAAAAATTGAAAAAAAAAACCATGAAAAAATATAGAAATACAGAACAGCTGTAATGATGTTGTTCCATTCCCATATTTTGTGTATGCCATCTATTGTATAAAACTTACAGTTACTATGTATGTAACATAGAAATAAAGATGCTTTGAAAGAGTCAACATCGACTTTGGTAAAAGACCCACACAGAGAATATAAAACATGGTGTCAGATGTGGGATCTTGTTTCAAAGGATCTTGGTTCTATGGATATTGAGGCTATTGATATTAATGCTATGGATATGACCTCTTGTAGCCTAGTTATTAAAATAGAATATAGTTAAAGCAGTACATAAGACATTGTTGGATAAAATCATTGGTGAATTAAAAAAAAAGTCTTGACAAAAAGGTTTAACAAAGTGCAAAAGGTAGACTGTAAAAATGGCCAGCAGTACCTTACCAAATCCACAAATGAACTGGGATAGTGGAAATATTGAAGAAAATTGGAAAAAGTTTCTACAGCATGCTAAGTTGATGTTCTCAGGTCCCCTAGCTAGTAAGTCTGAAGAACAGCATGTTAGCTACTTTCTCATCTGGATTGGTGAAAAGGGAAGGGACATCTACAACACATGGGAACTTACTGATGAGCAGCGAAAGAAGCTTGATATCTTGTATGCAAAGTTCAAGGAATATATCACACCCAGATCAAACAAAGTATTTTCGCGATTTAAATTCAACCAACATGTCCAACAAGAGGGTGAAAGTTTTGATCAGTTTGTCACAGAACTCAAACTACTTGTTAAAGATTGTGGATACACTGAACCTGAAGAAATGGTACGTGACCGGATAGTATTCGGGTGCCAATCAAAGGATCTGAGAGAAAAACTAATCGAAAAGGGGTCAACCCTCACTCTAGTCAGTACATTGGAAATTGCACATGCACATTTATTGTCTAGGGAGCAAATGAAGTCTATGTCTGAAACAGATGTACATGCTATAAAACGAAGGATTCCACAAAGGCAACAGAAGAGTCCACAAATCTCAAAATCCAAGCAGCCAAATGGAGCCTCACGTATATGTCAAAAATGTGGCAGGAATCACAAGACCACAGACCAGTGCCCTGCAAGAGGGAAAGAGTGCTACAAATGCAAGAAGAAAAACCACTTCTCATCCATGTGTAGGTCAAAGCCTGTCCACTCAGTTGAAGACATGGAAAATAACACATATGCTGATGAAGGTACAGTCTGTGAAGAAAATACAGAATTCTTTGTAGATATGGTCAAAAGAGGAGAAAATAGTCAAGACACTGCATTTATAAAGCTAAAACTAGCCAATAAATGTGTCAGCTTCAAGTTGGACACTGGAGATGAAGTAAATGTGATGCCCATGAAAGTCTTCAAGACCTTTCAACAGGTTGAGTTAAAACCAACTGAAGTCAGACTCACTTCATATACTGGTCAACAACTAGATGTCGCTGGGCAAGCTGAGTTTGAGTGTTCACACAAAGGAAAGCAGAGCAAACTGAAATTTGTTGTGGTGAAGACAAATGCAGTTCCTCTCCTAGGATTTAGGTCATGTCAAGAATTAAACTTGATCAAGGTTATCTTGGCAGTTGACACTGTGAAGCCAGAAGAAGAATACCAAGATGTATTCAAAGGAATTGGGCTATTCCCTGGAGAATATCACATCAAAATAGATGAAACTGTCTCACCAGTGGTCAATCCACCTCGCAGAATTCCGCAAGCCTTACACTCGAGAGTAAAAGATGAGCTGGAGAGAATGGAAAAGTTGGAGATTGTTGCCAAGGTAGACGAACCAACGGACTGGGTCAACTCCATTGTGATTGTTGAAAAACCACAGACAAAATCACTACGTATTTGTATTGACCCTAAATCTCTAAATTCAGCCATCAAACGCGAACACTACAGAACCAGAACAATTGATGACCTCCTACACAAGCTTAAAGGTGCAAAAATATTCTCCAAAGTTGATGCAAGATCAGGTTACTGGAATGTAAAGTTAAGTAAAGACAGCTCATACTTAACAACATTCAACACACCATTTGGCCGGTATCGATTTCTCAGGCTCCCCTTTGGACTAAAATCAGCTCAAGATGTCTTTCAAAAGAGGATCGATGAGACATTTCAAGATATACCAGGCATCGAAATAGTTGCAGATGACATTCTGATCTTCTCAACAACTACGGAAGAACACAATGCCATACTTAGAAAGCTATTTGACAGAGCTCGTAAGTATGGAGTGAAATTCAATATGGAAAAAAGCAGTTTTCGAATGGATGAAGTTTGTTTCTATGGACATCATATCTCCAGAGATGGTTTAAAAGCTGACCCATCCAAAATCGCTGCAATTACAGATATGAAGCCACCTGAATCAAAGAGTGAACTTCAAACCCTCTTAGGAATGGTCAATTTCCTATCAAGATATGCACCAAACTTAGCAGATGTTGCTGCACCTCTAAGGCAGCTTGTGAAGAAGAATGTTCAGTTTCAGTGGAACAAAACATATGACAAGGTCCACAGTGAGATCATCCAATTACTGTGTAGAGCCCCAGTGCTGACATATTTTGACAGCTCTAAAGATATTACAATCCAGTGTGATGCATCTCAGAATGGAGTAGGGGCATGTCTCATGCAAGATGAGAAGCCAATTGCTTATGCATCAAAAGCACTCACCGACACACAACAGAGATGGGCACAAATAGAAAAGGAACTATTTTCAGTTGTATTCGGCTGTGAGAAGTTTCATGAATATGTATATGGGCGCAATGTACGAATCCAGAATGATCACAAGCCCTTAGAATCCATCTTCAAAAAGGATCTGTGTAAAACTCCTCCAAGACTTCAGAGAATGTTGCTCAAGTTACAAAAGTATGACATCACAATACAATTCACACCAGGAAAAGATGTACCGGTTGCAGATCTCCTGTCACGAAAAAATGACACAAAACTGGATAGCTGCAACCAGAAGTTTCCTGAAGAAGTTGAATACCATGTTCATGCTATGTACAGCCATGTTCCAGTTGCAGATATGAGATTACAAGAGTTGCATACTGCCTCAAAGGCTGATGCCCAATATCAATTGCTACGTAAGACAATTAAAGAAGGATGGCCAAATGACCGCAAAGGCTGCCCTAAAGGGATAGCTGAATACTGGTGCATCAAGGAGGATCTACACATTGTGGACAACTTAATCTTCAAAGGAAATAGGCTGGTTATACCTCCCAACATGAGGAAATACTTTCTGGAGAAACTCCACACAGCACACCTTGGCATTGAGAAAACCAAAAGCAGAGCCCGCCAGGTAGCATACTGGCCAAGAATAGACAATGACATCGAGGTTATGATTAGTCACTGTGCTATTTGCCAAAGACATAGATTTTCCAACCAAAAGGAACCACTGATGTCCCATAAAATCCCTGAACTGCCATGGGAATGTGTAGGAACTGATTTATTCATGTGGAATAATGAACAATACTTGATTGTAGTGGATTATTACTCTCGGTTCTTCGAATTTGAAAAACTACACACCCTGACAAGTCAAACAGTTATAAACAAGCTCAAGAACATATTCGCAACACATGGAATTCCACAAACTCTCATCTCCGATAACGGACCTCAGTTCTCCTCTGAGCTGTTTACCAACTTTGCTAAGACATATGCCTTCACCCACAAGACCTCCAGCCCTCATCATCCCAAATCCAATGGTTTGGCTGAAAAAGCAGTTGGGATTGCCAAACGTCTACTTTCTAAAACAAGAGAAAGCAAAGGCGATATTTCACTCAGTCTGCTGGAATATCGGAACACGCCAATTTGTGGTTCAGCTTCACCAGCCCAACTTCTTATGGGTCGAAGTTTGCGTTCAATTTTACCAGTCACCACCAAACACCTAGCTCAGAAGGCCCCAAATAATCAGGAGATCAGAAAGAAAATTCTTAACAATCAGAAAAATCAAGCTACATTCTACAACCGACGGGCCAAAGCACTACCACCACTAACTACAGGTGACCATGTTCGTGTCCAGAAAGAAGGAAAATGGGACCCTGCCATTGTTACTCAAAAACATAATGAGAGATCTTACACTGTGAAAACCAACGATGGTGAATACAGGAGAAATAGATTACATTTAAACAAATCATTTGAGCAACCAGACAATGAATATCACAGTACCCCAGTTCCAAATCAAAGTCAGGAAACATCAGTTACTTCACCTAGTTCAAAAGTAAATGGACAGACTAAAACACGAAGTGGACGGATAAGCAAGCCACCAGATAGATGGTCCCCATGTTAAACATAAGTTACATTCTAGGGTCACAAATGGACTTTAAAGGGCAGAATAATCCCTATTGTGACCAGAGGAATATGGGCAGTCTACCCCAATTCCAATATAGTTAATTAAATCCTAAAAAAAAAAAAAAAAAAAAAAAAAAAAATGTGTACAAGTTGCTATAACTTTCAATGCATAGAATTTCTTCTAACAATTGAATTAAGAAAATTCTAAAAAAAAAAAAAAAAGAAAATCACTCCCATATTTTTTGTATACCAGCTTTGAAGTAAAAACAGAACAAAAAGAAACATATTTCAGTTTCCTCATTTCAGGATTTTCACAGAAGAGAGTTATAACAACCCACACATTTTTCTCAGAAATAAAGCATTAAAATAGTTGAAATGCAAAACTCTATAATTTTCCCTGATGACTGAAGGAAATACCTTTCTACTGATGCACTAAAACTGCACACATATAAACTGTCAGAATATTTATAGCTCTCAGCTGATAAAACATGTCAAACACACAGCTGATAACACAGAACATGCTTGCCACAGTGGCATTTAGAATTCTGACTAGCCAGGCAAAGACTCTCTTTCTGAAAAGAATTTTAATTAGTAAACTCGTTTTACTTGATTAGAAAAAGAGTTTAAAAATAATATAACTATTATTTTTCTATTAAAAAGAGGGCATGTAATGATGTTGTTCCATTCCCATATTTTGTGTATGCCATCTATTGTATAAAACTTACAGTTACTATGTATGTAACATAGAAATAAAGATGCTTTGAAAGAGTCAACATCGACTTTGGTAAAAGACCCACACAGAGAATATAAAACACAGCAGTCTTTGTAAAATTCTGTGACATTCTAGTCATTGTCAATAATATTACATAGATCAGGATTTATGGTTGGAATTGTGTAATTAGGATCAGTCTGCCCAAATGTGGTTTTTTCCTGTGTGAGATTCAGTTAGTGGATCATCTTGGGTTTTATAGTTGGCCCTACCAAAGTAGGCATAATTAGTGATTTAGTTCTCAGAATCAGATAAATTCATCTTGGGTTTAATTAGACCTAAAAAAGTCACAATTAGTGAATTAGATCTCAGATTCGGATATATTTTTGAGATGTCCTCTTTCATAATTCTTGACATATGCATGTCTTATTATTTTATTATGAAATAAAATTCCTACTCTGCAAAAACCCACTTTATTAAATATAATAATATTATGTATAAGAATTCTTACTTAAGTACAACATTGGTGGTTATATTTAACCACAAGTATTGTCCTTAAGAATCTTTGTGAATCCCGGCCCTAGTCTTAGGTTTAAATTGAGTCTTAAAGTTAAGACTTTTGTATCACTTTTTTAGAAAATAAATACTCACAGTGTAGTCGTCTGTAGTATTTTCATGTTATTGGAGTTTTTGTGGTATTAGGATTCCTTCTATATTCAATCTAGGATGAAACACTGCAGTGATGTATTTTTGTGAAATAATATGTTAAGTAATTGTATTTTATATTTCAGTGTAAATTAAAGTAATATCAATCCACAAAATTGTCAGAAATTACAATTATGTAAAATGTTAACTATCAAAAAACCCTATGGATCACCATACACAAATGAACTTTGAAGTGGGCATTTGTTGATACATGTTCCATATTTAAGACCTGTTTAAGCCTCCTACCTACCAGTCTTAAAGTTAAGCCCTTATTTAAGCCTAAGGCTGGTCTTAACTTCTTTGTGAATACTGCTAAGACTAAGCCATTTTTCTGCAAAATTTAGGACAAAAGTCTCAACTTTAAGCCCAAGCCCTTGCTAAGACCTTTCGTGAATACAGGCCCAGGGGTTCAAAATTTGCCTGAAATCACTCCATCTTATACAGTTTTCCAGTGAACAACTTTTTCTATTTCCCCCAATTTTTAAGATGGAAGCTGAAATTCTGCAAATTCTAAATATTTCAGACGACCTTAAGAAGTAGTCCCAGAGGTCACAAATTTTCCCCAAATAACTTTTTATTGTACAGTTTGAGATAATCCACATTTTGCATTTCCACCGAAATTAAACATGGTGGTCAAATCTGGAAAAATTCTAAGGTCCTAAATTAGTTAATAATTACTTTTATTTATACATTTTGAACAGTCTTTGTATGTCTGAATTTCAAAAAATATACATTGACATATATTTGGTTCATTATTTTTCCCACTGAAGAATTTTTAAATATTCTATGTTTAATCCAAAAATTTAGCCTCTGCCCACTTTTGATCCAGAATAAACAACAAAATCTGACCCATTTTACATATCAATGTAAGCATACTTAAAACATGAAACAGGTATTAAAAACTGATTAATTACCAATATAAAGGATTGAAGATTATTAACCAATGATTTATTTTTCATTTGTCAGCTATTTTAGTTAATTATAAAGCTACAAACTTTGATCCAAAACTTAATCCATGAACATAGGTGGATCAAAATTAGGCCAAAAGTTGAGCCAAAAGTCAGCTCAACTTCTGTGGGAATAATAGCGTGATCCTGAACCATTTTTCAGCTCAAGTTAAAAATGATGCAAAGAATATTCCAAGGCAAGCTTTTGTAATAATGAACATACCCTCTAAATTTGAGAACTCTATCATTAATACATTTGCTCTAGAGGGTTAACGGGAAAATCTCTGCACACTGCGATGGTTGCAGCGGCAGAGCAAGCATGCATAAACAATTATATCCACCGGATGCTATCCAGTAGATACAATAACAGTATATATCAGCATACAGTCATCATATAGCCCCTATATAGCTTGTATACAGGATTACAAGTCTCAGTCAATCATATTAGTGGAATGATGCAAACTGTTACACAAGAGGTATACAAAGAGGTAATATAGCCAATAAGCTTCAGAGATCAGCTTCTGATAAGACCTCAATTTATTTTCGTAGATTGTTATTCAAGAAACTATTTTAATTACCTCAGGCAGTTAACAGCTTATATTGTGTAGTATTTGCTCAAGATGGCAAGCAATTATGGTCAGGAGACCAAGCTCAGGTTTTAGTTTTTTTTATATATCTGCCACTGTCAAACATTAGTTGCCTTTGAAAATTTTAAAGATTGGTTATAGGAAAATTTAGTTATATTTTTATTCAGTTTCATTATCTTCATGTGGTCAGATTCTTGTGATGCAGATTCTTGTAACAATGTGTGTTGAAATATCCAATTGGCTGTGTGTTTTATACAACTGATAGTAATTTCATTAATTTGTTTCTTTTAAAAAAAGCTTGAATTAACAACCTGCTATCCTGTTAATACACTAAATTATATTAAATTATATTAAATTACATTAAATTATATACATATATGTTACAGCAATTTGTGTAACCAGGTATTTTGTGTAATGACTGAACATTTCAATCATTTTGTGGCATTTCATGTAATGACTGAAATATGAGATTGAGAGTTACACAGATTGCCTTAACAAGTATTTGAGGTTTCAGGAAATCTGTGTAATCATCCTTAAAGTTTTTAAGAATCTTACTGGTAGATCGTGATTTCTGCTTCCTTACAGAAGCAATTTAAAATGAAATTTTAACTATATCATGATAAAAAATTTTAATTTTGATACATCTCATACATTTTCACATGAATGAGCAAACAAGCAGTGTGATCACTAATAGTGAAATATTTCATACTTGTTTTCATTTTAGTTGAAACAAGGACACTGTGTTCAAATCATTTTTGCTTTGTATGTCCAATCCTGCTATTATGTTCGGGGTGGGGTGCTTCTTGAGTTATATCAAATTCTTAAAACTTTCAGATTTCAGACAGTCTGTGTGAACATTTTTTTAAACTTTTATTAACAGGATGTGGTTATTTCTTGTTGAAAGAAGCAACAGAAGTTGTACTTTTAACATTATGAAAATTGCTTAAGGTATATTTTGATACATCATAGTTTTTGCATAAATGAGTACATGAATGAGCAGTTCAATAATAGTGAATTTGTGATATAGTTCATAATTTAGTTTCAAGAAGGCCAGACAGTTCAATTAATTTTTAATTCTCTATGGAGCAGCACGATGAACAAAGATTCATTCCCATGTTACTCCATCTAAGATAACACATATGATATTACATTTGTTTGTTTTATGTTAAGTCATAACAAGATGGATTTAGCTTTTCAAAAGACAGATTCAAATGGATCACACTGTACTCAAATAGTACAGTAACATCACTTAATTATATCATGTATCTATGACTGAAAGTAATCCTGCAAAGATTATGCTTTGAAAGAAAACGCTCAGCTTACAAAGGGTTTACACATATCAATTGGAGATAAACAATTCATATTATCCCATAATCAGTTTCTTATCCACATTTAGGCTAAAAAAATTGCCAAATGATAAAACCCATAGGGCAATAATTATACAGGCATGTATGGCTAGTGAACAGGACATAAAATCTTAACTTTGACCTTTCAACAGACATGAAATTACTTTTAAAGAGCATTCCATCAGTGGGCAAACTAAGTCTACTATTACATGAACACTAAGAAAAACTACACATGGAAACTTGAAATAAATTACTTGCAACAGTAATATGGCACACGAAAAGCAACTAAATTCTCAAAGTCATGGTGGAATGCTCTCAGTATTAATGTGATTGACAAACAAATTAAAAAAATAATCATGTCTAATAAGTATTTTGTTTATTCTTAGGTACAAAAATTGTAACAATGACCACTTTGCTATAATTTTTCATAGTCTCATAAAACGGTGTGATATTATTATCTCCTACCACCAAAAGTCCTTGGTCAGGAGATTATAATATCACATCAACATTTTACATCTGTGAATGTAGGTTTGTCACCTTTTTACATAAACGTTTATATGACATTCATTTATGAAGATACCTTCTCCAAATTTGCACACGATGTTTAAGGCTGTGAATGTGACAACATGCCTGTGAAAAACATTGGCCTCATTTTGAAAACGAAATGGCTGTCAGAGATGGTTACTCGAAAATCATGAAGATGTCATACACCTGAGAGTATTGCAGGGAGTGTCATCAGATTTCTACAAATGTACATGGCAAGGAGAGCTTGTCTGATAGTTAATTGGGCATTGTTTTGAAAATGAAGTGACAATTATATCCCATCTTTAATGTCAAATGGGGGTCATCATATCAAAAAAGGCCTTTTCCTCCACTGTCATTGGTCCTATGGCTTTGAAATTTCAAAGACAACTGAGACGTAATCATTGCCTGCAAATCTTTTCCAAGTCTCAAATTTTAATTTTGACCCCTTCTTCAAGGTCAAGTGTGATCATCATATTAAAAAGCCCTCATATCTCCTCTGTTATTAGTCCAAGAGATTTTGGATGTAAAAACAACTTTCTGGTGTCATTTCAAAGTTCGCCCGCTATAAAATACACCTCTTGACAAGAGGGTCAAAGATGCCCCAAAAGGCGGGTTGCACAGGCAGCAATAAGGTAATTAGCAACTGCTGTAATTACATTTAGAAACAAAGAAAGAAATGTTAGGTTACCCAGTAAAGGTGAATGTGTTAGACGTGCTAAGAAAAATATAACTTGTAACCTAGGTTACATAATTGTATCTCTGCTATAAACGGGCAAACAAATTGACGGAATTACACCAATTTTGAAAGCAACTTAGCTATGATGGTGATGTATCTCCCTATCAAGTTTGAATTCAATTGGACAAACTGTTTTCGAGTTACAGTCTGGAAACAAAAAATGTGGATGGACAGACACACAGACGTCAGACACATCAATCTAATAGGCGGGTTGGTTACATGCAACCCGCTTAAAAAATGAACAAATGAACACACAGAATTACACCAATTTCAAAAGGAACCTAGCTATAATGGTGATCTATCTCCCTGTCAAGTTTGAATTTGATTGGGCAAACCGTTTTTGAGTTAGAGTCCGGAAATGAAAAATGTGGATGGACAGACCGATGTCGGACACATCAATCTAATAGACGGGTTGGTTACACGCAACCCGCCTAAAAATTGGCTCCCTAGCTCATTGACCTCCCACAAATTTATTGGGATAAAAAATTGGCCTCCCAAAATTTTATTGGGATGGAAAATTGGCCTCCCAAAATTTTATTTGATTCGGAAGACTCACTGTAAATGCTACAGTTCAGTATGATTAAATGGCCCTTGTTTCAAGGTCACACTACTTCCACTTTTGCTTAATACCCTGTGGGAGATAACCAATGTAGTGGTGGTCTTGTTATAAAAATAATCACAATCCTATTACCTTCTCTAAAGGTTCCTCCTTTGACACAAATGGTTTCACAATCAGCTGTTCCTTATTCACCTCAGACACAGTGATGTCACTTTGTGTCTCCTTATTAAAAGTATCACTTTTTGTTTGTGTACTTTTATCAGAAAACATATCTGCAATACCACAAAGACTATTTCACCTGATTTTATCAATTTCAAATAGTTACAATACATGATCACCTTGATGTCCATATTTTATTACACAATCTACATAAAATATATATGGAGATTACAAGAATGTATTAAAGAATGAGAATCATGTCAACATATGCAGCACACTGGCATTCTAGTGCATACATTTCTCTTAATATAAAATAACTGAAAAAGTATCAGGACTGGTGTACTATTCTACTAAGATAGACTTACACAAAATTGATTCAGTGATATGAGTAAAAATGTATTTTCAACATGCTAGGGCATGTTTGTTGTATCACAACATATATTTAATCGGAAAGAAAGTAGAACATACCTCACGGGCTCAAGCTTCTTTCTCATTTGGGAAAATATACCTATTGACATTTCAGTTTTAATGATGTAGTCTTACATATATATGTGTGTGTTGATTTTTTCACCAACTGCTATCTGACTAGCTTATATTTTGCAATATGTAAGTGGCTTTTATGAATACCAAACATTTATGTAAATGTTTCATAAAGAAAATAAAAATATTCTTCGCTGTAAATCACATTGCAACACTGCAAAGAAAACCATTCAAAAGCAACTACCAACATGACCACTTAAGATTAGGCTAGAATCAAGACCATATCAATCGCATCTGACATAGGTAGACAAACATATAAGTAATTAATGTTTATACTGCTAATTCATGGCTTCTGTATGGAAAAAGCCTTACCTCTGTAAGCAATTTCTTGGTGACTTTGTTGATTCATTTCTTTTTGAACAGCAATAGCTTCTCCTAAAATTGGTACAAAAAGTTCACTTAAGATATTAATTGCTTAAATAACCAATGTGAACATTATAATGTAAATATATTTTGTGAACATGTTGCACAGTTATAAACTGAAGAAGATTTTGATGAAAACACACTTACCCTTTTCTATTTTGCCATTGTTACTTGTAACAATTGACAGTGTGGTCTCAAATTCTGTGTCTGGTGAGATGTCAAAGCCTTTATTTCTTAGCCAGCATCTTAGTCTTTGTGTGAACAGGCCACATGTGATGTTTTTCATAAGGTTGTTCACATCCCAGAGATTCTCCAATAGTATGGTCAATTGTAAACATTTCTGTTCTGCATAAATAATTTCACCTGGTGTGCCCAGATTATTGTCCAAAAAACATTGTTTGTTTTTTTCAACCTGCACTGTGATGTCTCCCCAGGGCATTGATTTATTTGCATTTATACCAATCTTTAGGGATATTTTCTCTGAAAAGTCAAAATTTCAATGAATTATTCCATCAATTAGGCAACCAGTTCAAATCTCAGTTTTAAATTAGAATAAGCTAGGCTGGTAAAAGCCGTTTAAGTCTCCATTATCAGTACATTTAGAGCAGGCAAAAGCATAAAATATTGAAATATCATAAGCAGATAACAGGAGCTTCAACCACTAAAACATCCTAAAACTGTCTCAAAAACTTTTGTTCCATGTGACATTCAGCTTATCTAAACCTACCTGTTTGATTTTCCTCTTTCTTGACAGGCAGGGTCTTTCTAGCTTGTTCACACTTTTTAATTACATAACAGAGAAATGTTGCCAGATCCACTGTTTGTGGATTATTCTGTAAAGACTTTATGAAATCTTCTATAGTTTCTTTGTCTTTCTTTCTGAGAAATGATATTAACATATCAACACGTTCATGTGGAAACATCAAGGCTTTAAGCTTCTGATGTTCATCATGGCTGATAATCAATTTCTGTTGCAAATCACTCAGCAATGAGTCCAGGGGTATTGTGAGCAAACATCTTGCCAAAGTTTGAGACGAAAAATCCATTGCAACTTCAGTTGTTGATATTCTCTTTTTGATCTCCCTGATAATTACATTTTCAGATAGTTGATTAATGTCTGCAAATCTTGATGTCCCCTAATTTGAAATACAAATAAAAAAGAAATATACTTGTCAAATGCAAATGTAAAAGATATTTAGAGCTAGTTCATCAGTGAATTGATACATTTTTGTATCCAACAGAAGGAGCTGGGTTCAAGGTCGAATCTGATTACATTGAAAGATCCCAGCTCATAATTTCTTATAGGTAGATTGTGCATACTGTACCTGCAGGACCAAGAATAAGTGAGTTGTAAGAACTTTTTAGCTTTCTCTACACTCAGTTTATCTTGAAGGAGGGCTCAAAGGTCAAATTCTATCACATAAAAAGATCCCAGCGAATGATTTCACTCAGGTTGGTTACACTTAGCACAAGTATGGGATCAAAAAATAAGCAAATTATAAGCACTTTTTAGTTTAGCTTCTGTTGTTCAACTTTGAAAGAGGGGTACAACTATATAAAAATTCCCAGCATTTGATTTCCTATACATTGTTTTTCTCATCTGGAACCAGTAGAACCAATAATAAGCCAGTTGTAAAAACTTTTAAGGATGGCCGCCCTCATTTAATCTTGAAGAAGGTCAACCAAATCAAAATAATCTTACTCCATGATTTTCTTTTGTACGGCTTTAGATCCCAAATTTCTATGACAAATAATAAGTGAGATATAGGCACTTTGAAGTTTTAACTTTTTTTTCAAAAATGCAGTAGGATAGGTGTTAACCTATTTGCAAGAGAGTGGTAACAACAAATTTTAAATCTTTTTACACTGCAGTGATGGGTGGAATAAAGTGAAATCCAAAGTATTCATCAGATTTTTGCAGTGGATACAAATATTACTTTTTACTGGTAAAAGTTGAGCACAAACTTGTGTAGAGATAAAATGTTAGTTTTTATTTATATTAATGTAAATGTTACATTTTATGTTACATAGATACATATTACTTGATATGAAGTAAAAATTTATTTTTCAGTTTTAAGGGTGTGCTAATATTGTAGCTCCTTTTCAATTTTTTAACAGTGTGAAATATTTACAAATGTATTCCTTGTCAATTTTTTACCCACCTCAGCTGTATTTGATGTGCCAGACAATCGATGAAGATTGTCATTTTCTGTAAAATTTCAAAACAGAGTCTAGATATGTTTATCCACATACTAAATAAACATCACCAAAACTTATTACTAAAATGATAAATAGACTTCCCTGACAATACATCTTTTATAATTATTCTCTTATTTTGCCCAGGTTTTAAGACACTTTTCCTAATAAGTACAATAGGAACTATAATAGTAAGTTTTTGACACATAAAACAACTATAATTGCGCTGATTGAAAAAAAAGTACATCCCTCACTGATTTTGGGGTACAAGCCCTGTTTTGTATGTTACAAAACAAGATAAAATTTTAATATATAGTACAATCTATCTGATACAACTGTTGGTCATAATACCAACATAGTCTTTTGTGCAGAAAGACGAGAGTATTAGTTGTAATTAATCAAGTCATTAAATCCCACAAGCTTCAAAGAATATTCTTTTACCAGATATTTTGACAAAACATGTTCATGAAAACAATGTTTAAATTTTGATTTGGTTTAAGAGGAACTCAGTCTTGTGGAAAAATTGGGATTTTGAATGAAATACTGTGTGAAGAAATGTCAAGATATCATTGCTAAATATTTAATTGACGAGTAGTGCAAGTAGTGACCACAGTCAACCACAGAAGTTTTATGGTAAAAAAAATAAATGAACTTTTATTTCGTCAGCGAATCATATCAACTGCAGTGTAAGGTATAACATAGGACATATAATACTGCTAATTATTTGTCAAAAAATAGTTAAAGTTTGGTGTATAATAATGTTAGAAAATGTTTAATAGTCTTATTATGTCTATAACCTTTCATTATTAGTAAACATCAATGGAATGAATATATAAATATAATTGAAAAAATAATAAAATATTAATGTAACTGTATTAATATTTAAAGTTAAATTTTAGGTATCTATGGCCTTGAATATAATTTATTCTGCTTTTTAATTTTCCAACATTGTACCATTACTACAGTACCTCAGACAGATAAAAGGGTGTCACACAATTATTGTTTTGTCAAATATCATTTCTGTTTACAAGATAGTTTTCTATGATATCACCTATGTGCATTTGTTGTCTCAAGTGTGCTGCAAGGGCCATTTGTCCAGTTTCTTCGAGGATACGTATAAAGGAAGTATGATTCCTTTCATCTGGATCTCTGTATAAAATCTGTAAGATGTGGAGTAATTTTGCAACTAAAAGGGATCATTTTCATGTCATAATTTACAATGTGTTATTATCGTATCAAGAACCTAGAAATAAGTTAGCTTGGACAATTTGTTTAAGAGAAAATTGTATAGATGTATGAGATTGAATTAGCAAATTCAAAAGATGTAAATATATTTGGTATATAGAGAAGGTAATGATTAATTAACACTACGATTGTATTTACTAGGGAAGCAGTGCTAGTGGGAACTGACATGCAATAAATCATGGTCCAGATGAAAGAGGATAATAGAACTGGAAAGACGTAAATTGATATCAGACTCCACATAGTTTGTAATATTAGCTCGTGAGGTTGTGATTACATATGGTATGTAACATCACACCTTCCTAAGAAATGTGGCTGTTCTAAAAACAGATTCTACAGCAGAGTGTTGGTACTCTTGTCAATCTTTCAGTGGGCAGATTCTATTAGATTTCATCAGAGTTCTACAGATTTCATAAAATACAAGTAGTAATGCTATCATTTACAAAACAAAATTACCTCAAGAATATCTTCTGCAGCATGTGACGGGCCCCTTGTTACATATACTGTATGGACGGCCAAGAATTCCTCCTCACTTAGTATATGACACTTTTCTAACTTCAGAGCCACTTTATCAACACGGTTCATGTGGTCTCTTATGTAGGCACTGTTCCTGAGCATGTTCTGGCAGGATTGGTCTTGGGGTAAATCTCTTGGCAATTGCACTGGCTCTTGACTACATCCACCTTCAGCCATAATTACCTGATTCTGGAAAGCTAAATCCTGTACTTCTTTTGCAGCATCCTTCAATAATTCATTTTCTTGTGAACTTTGCTTGTGAAAATCAATGGGCTCTGTAAGCAGAGTCTCCTGGCAAGTTGACAAATAATTTATAATTTAATGGTAACATTTTCACAAAGAGACAGTTATTGCTGAAGTCTATTCTTATTAATTACTGGTGAAAGTGAGTTTTTTGTGTATGACCACTTATCAAATGCATTGTCTTTTATTATCATTATTGAAGTTAATTTATATACTGACAATTTATTAAAATACAACAAAATAACACTGCAAATGATATATTCAATGTAAATACTTGAAAAGTGGCACATTACGTTGATGCATTTTTGGTTGTAAAATACTGGTTCTAAACAAAAGTGTTAGAGATAGATACAAATAATATACAAAAATATGCAAATATACAAATAACTTGCACCTTTAATGATTTTCTGTTATATGTGGATGGACTTATATTTTCATATTTGTGTATAATTTTTATCTTGCTGAGATTTGTTTTATTTATTCCATAATATTCAAGGCAAATTATTGTAGTTTCTAGCACTTTTACTTTGAAGAAATCTTGTTATATTGATTTGCAGGACCAGAATCTAAATGAAAGAAAATTAGTTTTGTTTTCAAATCTACCCGTCGGTTGTAACAAAAGTGGTTTCCTGTTTTAAAACTAGACATTGCGTCTCGACGCAGTGTATCCCCGGACGGGATATAGTTAAGACGTGAATGTGTCGGGCTTGAGCCTGTTTCCTGGAGCAACAGGTCAGGATTGTACCAGATTACTTCCAAACCCAAAATCTAATCACTTGTTCCTCACACCATTTAGGCCATTTGCTGAAAACGTCATCACAATCCAACCATAACTTTTTGAGGTATCTGTCTTTAAAAATTACATTTCATGGATCCAGAAGATCCATATAGTGATCCAGATCACTTCCAAAATTCAATCATTTCATCCTTTAACCTTTTCAGACATATCCTGAAAATTTCATCAAAATCCCTCCATAAGTTTTTGAGCTATATTGTACATAAACACATCTGGCAGCCTGGATCCAGATGATCCAGACAGTGATCCAGATCACTCCCAAAATCTAATCACTTGTTCCTCGTCCCAATAAGGACATTTCCTGAAAATTTCATCAAAACGCACCCATAAGTTTTTGAGTTATCTGTCTTTAAAAATTAAATTTCATGGATCCAGAAGATCCAGACAGTGATCCGGATCACTCACAAAATTTAATCATATCTTCCTTTTACCATTTTGGACATATCCTGAAAATTTTATCAAAATCCGTCTGTCAGTTTTTTAGTTATCTTGTTCACAAACAAACAAACAAATAGAGGGCCAAAAATGACCCTCGGTCAGGTACTTTGGCATGAAATGATATAAAGGTAAAGAGCAATAATATCAGTCCATGGACACTATTGTCAGTGAAAGTACTTTGAATCAGTTCTATTTTGTCATGCAAATATTCATAAATCAATATTTATTTGCAACTGAAATATCTGAATTTCCATCAGGCAGTTTTTTCTGTGAATTATACCATTCATTACTTGCTCAAGGGCCTGTAACAATTTATTTTGTATCAACGACTTATTTTGTATTACCTGACTTATTTCGTATCAATTTTTGACTCATTTCGTATTACCAACTTATTTTGTAGTAGACATATTGATGAAAATGGACCTCATGAGCCACATAATTATAAACACAATCAAAATTTAGGTTACATGCATTGGCGAAATGATCACTGAAAATTTTCCAGGCTCCAGAGAGACCAACCAAGAAAATCTGAGTATGTAATGATAAAATATAAAGTATGACCATGCATGTATGTTAGGAAAATCAACTAGTTTAGTGAGATTACATGACTCAAGCCTCATGACTTGAATCCTCTGCTGTATTGGGTACCAGTATCAAACTAAATATTGAAATCAACAACCATGACTAAATCAGATTTAAGTGTAATAACAGTTAAAATCTAGGGTTAGCCAGAAAAATGAATTAAATAAGAGATGGAAGCAATCTTCATAAAATTGATGTTTATCTTTAGAAAAGTAGTATTACACTAACCCCACGCATTTCAGCATCCTTTTGTGATTCTTCTGTCACAGATGTGTGTTTAAAACAAATCACTTGTTTAATTTTGGCATCTCCTGCAAAAAAGTACATCAACTTACATAAGCTTATTAATAATATTTAATCCACATATTCAGAGAAGTAAATTACTTCTGTTTATGTAGAAATTTGCAAATTTAATAACTATATTAAATTCTTATAAGTTAGTACCTTAGTGGACAATTGCTATACCAGTCAGCAAAAACCAGTTCACTAAACTTCAGAAAAAGACATCCTATGTTTCCACCGGCAGGACCAGTCCAGTGCTGTACATTCGCTAGTTGGCTGACAGTTTTCTTTCCTGTCTAGAAAGCATGACGTCATAGCATCTTTTTGTTGTCTAAACTTATATAGACCCCTAGTAAGCTGATAGCGGGGTCAGTTTGGAGGGCCTAACCTGTCCATTAGGTAAGATATTAACAATACCTAATTTACTTGTTAAATTTCCAATTTTATTGCGTTAATTCATCTTACCAAAAAGACAAGTGCCAGAATAACTACCGCTTGGAAGGGGGGGGGGGGGGTTAGTGTACTAAGGACTGCAATAGAACTCATGAGTTAAGGCTATGGTTGTCTTAACAGGACTTCAGGTGGTCCTTTTGGTCAGTTACCAGCGTCCAGGTTGCTGGCAGTATACTGACATTGTACCCCTTTTTTAACAGACCTGCTCTGAGGGAGGGGAGGAGAGATATCAGTTCTGTCCCTGGAAATAAATCTTCCAAAAGAAGCATGTCACTGATTTTTTTTTTTTTGATTTTTTTGTCAATATATACAATACATAGATATACATATGTACAAGCCGACCCAGCTGAATGGGCTATTGGTGGATCTGTTGAGCAGCCACCACAGGACCAAAATAGAAAAGCTCGAAATCAGCCTAGGCTACATCCTACATCCTTTATTGTGTGAAGAAGTTATGTGACTTCCAATGGCAGACTGATAAAAACTCCAGACTGGAAGGCCTTAGATGCAGCAAAGGGTCAGGGCCTCATGGTCAAAGAACTCATAGCATAGGATCACAGTCTACTTGATCCATGAGGAGATAGTGGCGGGTAAGATATCTTAGTCGAAGCCTTTCTTGAAGGACTCAAAGACTAACTCCTTGTTCTACCTGGGGTCTAATTAAGGTCCTATCCAAATAGTATCACAAAACTCTAACTGGGCATAATGACCTATCAGCCCTCAAAGACATATCTAGAATTATGGCCATGGCTGAAATAACCACAGGGTCCACACTGTCTTGAATTTTTAGCAAATTTTTAGTTCTTGGAAATAAAGGGGTCAGAGAGACACCTTGGACCAGTCTGACTGGTGTCTGATGTTTCTGTTGAGCCAGGTGTGGATCTCATTCCTGCGTTTACCAGAACCCAATGCTGAGAGGAAGACAGTCTTAAAAGTCAACCCCTTCAAGGTAGCCTCTTTAAGGGGTTCAAAGGGAGCCTTTGTAAGCTGGTGCAAAACAAGAGAGTGGTTCCAGAAAGGGATGCCCCTTTGACCCTTGGGTCTACCGTATTGGAAACTATCCAAGAGATGAGGGAGATTCTCATCTTTGCTGACATTGATAGGTGAATTTCCCAGTTTGTCTGCAATGGCTCATTTGCAACCAACAATTGTACTTGGCTGCAACTTCATGTCCTTGAACAGATACAGCAGCAAGTCGGCTGTGGACTTTACATTTGGTTCCCTGACATCCACCTGATTACTGTAAAAATGGTCTACCTTGGCTTATAGACTGATCTGATTGAGGCTTTCTGAGGAGCCTCCATTTGTGCTGCCACTGCCTCAGAGAAAACACACTTGATCCTTAATAGCTGAGGCTCCAGGAGCAAGCCTTGTAGATTTAGATATGGCAGATTCTTGTGAGGGATCTGACTGAATGGCTGGGTCAGTAAATTGGGCAGGTTAGACAGACACAGTGATTTTGGCTTGACATGGCCATTAGATCTCAAAACCAGGGCACGTTGGGACACCCTGAAGCAATTAGAATGATGCTCCTGCATGGGTAGTCCCCTCAACCTCACCAATTTGTCCACGAAGGCTACTGGTGAGAAGGCACAAGAGTCCAGATCCTCCCAGAGCAGACTGAGTGCATCCACTGCCCAGGCTAGAGTCTGGAGGTGAGCTGAGGTAATTTGTTGCCAAACCTCGTTGCAAACAGGTCTACTTGATTTTGATGCATATCAACTGGAAAAACACTTGAATGACAGACCACTCTGTATGATCTGGCCCAGCCTGGATAGTTTGTGTGCTATCACATTCAGCCCACCTGGAATGTGTCAGGCCTTGAGATTCACCAGTTTCCTGGAGCACCAGATCAGGATTCTCCATGAAGGGAACACAGAGGGCCAGACCTCATGCCTCCTTCCTTGTTTATGTAGGCAACCACTGTGGTGTTGTCTGTAGCTATGGGTACTATTTTGCTCTAGCAGGGGTCTTGAAACTCTTTTAGGGCCAAGAATACCACCTTTAGCTCCAGGTAGTTTATATGCAACTTGCTTTCTGGAAGGGACCAGGTTTCAATTGCAGTGTGTTCCCCTAAGTGAGTGCCCCACCCTTTTTAGTGCATCTGTAAATATTTGCATGAGCAGGCTTGAGGCGGTGTAATGGTTGACCTTGAATGACATTTCCTGGTGCCACCACTTTAAGGGATGGTGGATCGACCTGGGGATAGGGATCACCCTTTCTAGTGATTCTGGTACCCTCCAATCGTTTTTAAATGCAACTGTATTGGCCTCATATGGAGCTGACCTAGGTGGACCTGGTTCTCTGTAGCTGGACGTGAAAATGTAGGTACATGTATTTCCTGGCCTGCTTTTGGATTGATATGTAAAAGTAGGCGTCCTTGAAGTCTATGGACATTACTCACTCCCCTGCCCAGGGCCACCTATTGTCTCAAAACTGGTTCAGTCTAGCTCCTACAGATACATTTTGAATAACACTGTGGACATTTGTGACATGTAGGACAGAAGACAATTGATTTACACAGGAAACACCTTTCACATGTTTTAATTTCTTCCTTGTTTCTACAATAAAGGGATTTATGCCCTTCTTTTATGGCAGCCTGGTTACAAAATGTACAGGATCTGCGACACAATTTACATATAAAGTCTAATAACTTTGTTTCAATGATTATGTCTCTGTTTTGCCGGCCAATTCTACAAACCCCCAATGGGGAACACAGTGTCACTTATAAGAAGTGTAACTCTTGGCGGGCCTTGCCTCCACCACGCTTGCCCTGAAACTTGTTACTGAGCTGTTTTGAAGCCTGTGTGGCTGGTTTCTTGTTGGCTTCCCTTGCTGGCTTGCTAGACTGGTAGTAAAAGTGATACCAATCAGTCTTCTTGGTTGAGTCACCACAGTAGCATTTCTTGTCATAGTGTCTGATCTCCTCCTGTGCCTTAACAATGACGCTGTCTGGGAAAAGTGAGGTCATGTGTAGAGTTCTGAGTGTTGCCACTGTTGATAAAAACAAACTCTGACAAGTCCTGCATACTTCTAACAATTGACTGAGTGATAATCTGATTGAAAATCATGAGGTAGGGCAGTTCATCAGCAGCCTCCTGTGTCTTTGAAGCAGACTTCCTTTACCTTTTTTATCTTGGATCACTTTCAGATGAGTGGCCATACTATCTTGTACTCTAGTCAAACATCAACTGAATCCTGCCACCTGACTGCAGATAAACATAAAGTCCCTGGACGATGACTCCCACTTTCTCTTGTGCAATAGGTCTGGAAGCTGGTATCCTAGTGGTCAGATTAGGTTTAACAAATCTGGTAAAAGCACTGTTAAGCTTTGCTGGTTCTTTGCCCCAGTATGACATTCTGGATATGGAAAATTCAGTCTTGTGTGTCTGGGGGTCCCTAATTGTGACAACACACACATTTCTTGAGAAGATCAAAAGGCAGCCATAATGTGCCTATGACTACCATTTTTCTGGCCTGGAGAGGTCATAATACCTGAAACAATTGTTTATATAACAATAAAATGAAAGAAATAAAGTTCAATTTTGAAAATAATCAACAAAATCTTTAAATTCTGAGAAATTCTCAAAAACACACCTGCACAGTATTATTATTATTATTATTGTGTATTTATACTCAGCGCAATATCTCCATATACTACAGGACTCAAAGCGCTATTCAACCAATCCAACTGTACAGTACAGCCCCAACTCACAAGTAACTGACATTCCCCTAACTGGAAGATAGAGGCTCAAGGATGACCATTTATCAACGTCCTTGAGGTTCTTTAACCTGCCACTGGGGATAGGACCCAATGACAGAGGACCGCCATTTTAAGTGGTCATCCGAGCCACTATATATCTGCCTGTACCTGGGATTGAACCCATGTCCTCTGAGTTCCTAGACAAGTGTGTTACCCGCTAGGCCACAATGGCAGATAATGTGCACACAACCAAATGGAAAAGATCCCATGACATCATGCTGTCTAGACAGGAAGTAAGTATGTCATGCCATCTAGTGAATGCACAGTACTGGACTGGTTCTGCCAATGGAAACACAAGACATCTTTTTCCGATATTTGGTGGGCTGGTCTGCGCAGACCGGTATAGCAATTGCCTGTTAGGTAAAATGTATTAGGGCAATAAAAAATGCATTCCTATACAATAAAGAAATACAAAGTATTAGAAAGAAGGGCAAGAGAAAAATAATAAGATCATTTTGATATTGCTATCCTTTGTATTAGAGTAATTTATGTGAATGAGAATTTAGTATGAAATACAACACATTGTTTCTTGTAAAATGCTTTCATAAGTATTATCACAAATGTTTTCATAGATATTGTTTAGAAATCTTATTTAATGAAATACCCATGATAAAAGGGTAGTTTACAAACACTTGTGTCAAGCTCTGAAAGTGAGCTGTTGATGTTTGTTTCATTTATGGGGGTGTTCCACTGAACCGACCCTGTAACTGACTCTCCGACTCTAGGGTCAGTTGCACAAGTCATGGAATCAGCGATGAAAAACATAAAAAAGTGCATGAAAATGCTTGATCAGTTACACGAAAGTACCACAAAAGTACCATAACAAGCTGTAAACCCCTAATAGACAATCCAAAGCCATCCCCGACAAGCCATGCTGATAAACAGGTAGGACTAGAGCATTTTCCTGAGTCACCTCAATTGGACTGATTAAATCGTGGAACTAGGATCCAAAATTGCTATATAAATCCCCTCTAGCTGTCAAAAAACATCATTTGCCATTGCAAAGATGCCAGCTACACATCAGAGAGACCTTCTACATCAGCTTAGGGTATTTTTTGGTTTCTATTTAGTTTAATATTTTGATTTGATTCAGAGGACGCATCTGAACCCAGGACCACCACCTGCCCTACAGCCAGCACCACAGCAACAGCCCCAGCCAGCCCCCAGGAGGAGAAGAAAACAACTGAACCTCTGGGTAATGCCCTGAATCGTCCAAAGACAAGAAAAAGGATGCTACAGCAACCTCTTAGTCGACCTCATCCACACTGACATCCCCGGATACCAGAATTTGGTCAGGATGTCGCCTGTTTTTTTTTACCTCATCAAAGAATGCATACACCACTGCATCAAAAAGTCAATCATCAATTTCAGAAAGTCATTCAAAGTTGGAATGAAACTGGTAATAACACTGAGACATCTGGCAACAGGAGAGACCTAGACCTCCTTGCAGAATTACTGGCTGGTTAGCTGAACCACCATCTGTAAATTCGTGCCCCAGGTCTGCCGAGCCATCCTTGCACCGCACTGCCCTGATAGCCCTGATGAGAAGAAAAGGGTGGAGGAAAAGTTCAGAACCAGATGGAATGTCTCTCACATTGTAGGGGCAATATTCAGGAATCATAACACCATGAAGAAGCTAAAGAAATCAGGCAGTGACTTTTAGAACTACAAGAACATCTTCTCCCTGGTTCTCCTGGCCCTAGTCGATTCAGAGTACACATTCCTGTGGATAAATGGTGTGGCAAGTATTTCTTGCTCAAATACACATATTTTCAACAGAACCGATTTGAGGGAGAAGATCAAGGATGGCAGCTTGGGGCTTCCAGCACCTGAACCACTGGGGGAGGGAGGGCCACATTCACACTATTTCTTGTGGGTGAAGCCTTGTTTGCCTTGAAGCTATGGATATTGAAACCCTACAGCAGAAGACAACTCACAAGGGAAGATAGAATAGCCAACTACAGGATTTCTAGAGGCAGGAGGGTGGTTGAAAATGTCTTTGGAATCTTAGTGCGCAGATTCAGGGTAGTACTGGGCAGCATGGAGCAAAGGCCAAGGGTTGTCAGAGAATTTGTTTTTTACATGTGTGGTGCTGCACAACATGCTGAGGATACACCAGGGCAGAGCAGACAGGGCATCAACCCCAGCAAATGATGTAGTGGCCCTACAAAATGTAGAAGCAGTGTATGTGCCTAATGAGAACTACAGTAGTCTATTGAGGGAGGCCAAACATTAATGAAAACTACTGAAAGACTATTTCAATCATGTGGGGTCATTGGCGGGGCAGGAGGACAGCGTGTGAACTGTGTCAACCAACAACCCTTGAAGCTGGCATCTATTAGTCCTCTTTAGGACAACTGTCAGTCCTTTTCAGGAATATCCAATTATTCCAAAAACTTTTATTTTATGACATATGTATATGTAACTTTATATCAGACATTAATGAAAAACATGCAATAATAGAGAAAAATTAATGCATTTATCTGTTGATCAAACAGGACTATTCTGTTCATTACATATATATGTTGTATTGAATGTGGATAACCACTGAATGTAATACTTTAACTATTGAATGTGTACATTCCACAATAATCATTGAATGTGTATATAATGAACTTAGCAAATGCAAATAAGTAACTAATACTGTGTGAAATGAATACATTCAATGGTTATCCACATTCGATATAACATATACATATTCGTTCCATATTTTAAGGATAGTAGAGAGTTTTACAGCACAGCTATGATACCATAAGAGCATTATCACTTGTATTTATTCTTTGTAGCAAACTGTAGCAGGATATTCGACAAATTTCTGGCAATGAGCAAATATTTTTACTTACAAACATGTCGGAAGCACTGCAGTACATTGGTTGCTTAAATAACATTTTAAGCATGTCATTGTAGGAAACAACAAATTTTCTGTAGATAGTGTTGGAGTAGTTACTCCAAAGTGACATAGTATACATAGAATACATGTAAGTTTTAAAAAAACACATTTAACTTCTGAGGAGCAAACTGAAATATTTTTGCATAATATGTTTCCTTTAGCACAGTTAGCTTGAACCTGTCTTAAAATGTCCTTGTCATCTATCATATTGCTAGTAATGTAATGTCCTAAGTATTTGTATGTGTCAACTAAGGATAATGTTTTACCATTAATGTATATGTCAGGAAGTTGATTCTTACAGTGACAGTCAAATTACTTAAGGCTGTCATGTAAACAGTTTTATTTTCATTGAATCTAAGATCTAACTTATTACCCTCATACACACAACAATTTATCAGTTCTTGAAAGCCTTTAGCTGAAGGGCAGAACAAAACAATATCATCAGCATACATAAGATGATTAATGCACATTTGTTTGAAAGAGCAGCCTATGATTTTACTGTTTAACTTTTCACTTATTTTATTCACATAAATATAGAGAAATAGTGGAGAAAGTACTCCACCTTGTCTAATACCATTTATTGTCATGAGAAAAATCAGTTATAACTGAGCCCCATCAAACACACACTTCACTATGAGAGAGCCAGAAGACCAGAATTCGTAAGATGTACAAAGGGATACCCTTTTAGTTTAGAATGTGCATCAGTATACCATGGTTCACTCTGTCAAAAGCTTTGGGGGCATTCATAAAAACAATGTAAGATGTAGATCCGTGCTTATGCATAAAATTCAATATTTCCTTCAGAAGGAAAATGCACAATTCTGTTAAATGGCCATGTTTAAATCCGAATAGATTAGGGGTAGTATTAAGTTTATCCTGGAGTCTTTTGATAAGATAAATTCAAATATTTTGGATGCTGTAGACTCGAGTGCAATTGGTCTGTAGTTACTTTTGGCAGATATATCACCAGATCTGTCCTTAACAATAGGTACAATTACACTTTTTATCATGGAAGAGGGAATGAAGCTGTGGCTAAGAAGTGAGGAGAATAGTAATGCTAAACAGAAATTAACTCTATTACTACTATATTTATAATGCTCTGTTGTTAATTTATCAAGTCCAAGTGACTTTCCTAAAGGTAGATCCTTGATAGCTGTTTTGACTTCATCACATGTAACAGGGACTATAGCTTAAGTTTATGATACCTTCTTCACATAGTTCCAAAAGCTCTTACTGGATCCTTCGGCTAACAGTGTTTTAGCCATGTTGTCAACTCTACTTTGCGTCTCAAATTTCTTTCAAGTTCTTAAACAACACTTGTATATGGATCTTGTTCTCCTCATGAGAGCATCTACAAGACCCTCTCTGGGACATCCAAATTGATGCCAGAGGTGGAAAGCCTCTCTAGCAGCATCATGACTGCTTCTAACATATTTATTCCAACCAGGGATTATCTTGTGAGAATTACGTTGATGTTCAAGAAGGCATTCAGATGAATCCATAAGGGAAAGATTAAGATTGATATATTATGTGTCTTATTCAGCAATATGTTCAGCATTGTTGCATTTTTTATTTTTGCATCAAGTGGTAAATGTAAACTACTGAGACATGTAGCCATTTCCTTGGTATAATTATTGATTGATAACAATGAACACTTATCCCAGTTTAAAATTGGCAAATTTCTAGGGTGTTCTATAGTATTAGAGCCTGTTGAAATATCAACTTGTAGTTTGAATTGTAATGGCTTGTGGTTTGAGGAAACATAACTGTAGAGAATGTTCAATTCACTAATGAGTGGTTTTGCAGTCAGAGAACATATGCAATGGTCTATCTATGACGTGTTCCAGGCAGTGCTCAGGTAAGTAAAGCTGCCACTAGGTAGCATTTCTTTATCTAGAAAGCATAAACCATTCTCCACAATAAAGTTGTCAAGGAAAACTGAGAAAGATAAAAGTTGAAATCATCAGTCACAATAACATGCATTGAAGGTAGACTTTTTATGTAACTGTTTAATATTCCAAGGCAGTTAAGAAATGTATCCTCGTTTTGCATACTGTCACAGAATAAGTATGCACATAACATGTAGATAGTGATGACGCTTGTTCTGATGCTAACTCCTGTGAACCAGGTGTGGTTTGTTTTCACATTATGGATGTATTGTGACAATTATTTTCTCCATAAAACACCAACTCCACCAAATTTTCTTCCTTTCAGTATACCTGCTGAGGGATCTACTGGTGAAACACCATGTCCCAGGAAGTGTGGGTGAAATGAGCTTAAACAAGATAGTTCATTCTTGTTTAACCATAATTCTTGAAGAAGCACAACATCATACTTACTGCAAAGGTCATTCAGATCATGGGCTGAACTAGAAAAGCCTTTACAATTGAATGATATAACTGATATAAGTATCCATGATTTATGACTATTTAGTTGCCATAGGAGTCCTGGCAGGAAAGAATTGTCATACTAAGAGTCCATCAGGCCAGTTCTCAGGATCAAGTACATCAGTATCTGGGTCAATCCTAAGATCAATTTTAAATGAAGAATGGCCTGGGTGGCAGCTTTGTAGGTTCTCACATAATACTTCATCCACTTTAAGACTTTTCTTCACAAAAGAAGACACATCTTCACAGGTTGAGTCATGGGACAATCGTGAAACAAACAAACTAATGTGTCTTTTTCGCACAACGTTCATCAGTAGTTTTTCTAACACCAATGACAGCTTTTCTTTGCCTTCGCTTTTGAACTAGCTGAAGTTCATCTTTATCCACTGTGGGTCATTGTGCACAGAGTGCCTCACTGTCTATTGAAAAAGAGTTAATTGTAGTGGGGACTGTACAGGAAGCCAAAGGGTTCTTAATGGCTGTGCTTTGATAGGCGGAAGCCAGTGGGTTAAGTGTAGGTTTCGTCTTTTTTCAAAGACACTGACCCCAATGCATCTTTATAGGTGGGTTTTGAAGAAATTTGTGAAGACTGATTTGAAGAAGCTGAAACGTGGTTTGTTATCTCTGCGACCTGTGTTTTGATGATGTGTGGATCAGATAGCTGTTCCTTTATTGCAGAAACTTCATTTTTTAACTCAACAAAGACATTTTGTTCAGAAATCCCCTTTCTAATGTCATTTACTTGTTGTGATAAAGTATTGATATCACACACATCTGGATCCAGGGGTGGTAATCTAGCTAGATTAGCAGAAACACAGATAGGAAGGTGGCAAGGTGGAATCCAGCTCATCAAGTTGTATATATCTAACCCGGTGAACGGTTCAAGTTTGACTTCACGAAAATTTCACGAACAGATTTCACATTCTTACACGTGAACTTCCCGAACAACAAATGGCACAAATTTGGGTCATTTCCACTTCGCGAACAACTTTACAAAGTTCATGAATATCATAAACCTTTCACCAACCTATCTCATAGTTAATGACAGAAAGAGTACCCCAACATCATGAAGTAGTACACCAACTTGGTGAATTAGTACACCAACTTCATGAATTAGTACACCAACTTCATGTATTAGCACACCATGTTCATGAATTAGTTCATGAACTTGGTGATCCATTCACCAACTTGGTGAATCAGTTCACCAATGCCTTGATTTACCATGAAACACAATAACTTCATGATTTAGTACACCAGCTTTGTGAACTTTGTTATTCCTCTTAGCTTTAATAAATATGTTATTTTAAAGGTAGTTATGAATCCACTCATTAAATTTTAAAAATATATATATTAGTGTAAAAAGTGATAACTAGAGGATCACTCGCAAAAAACAGATAATGTTTTTGCATAGTAAAAAAACAAAGCGTCCCGAAAAGGATATAAAGGTGAGTGCTAAAGTATTAAGAAAATGCTTCGTTTCTAGCCTTATACTGTTGTGGCAACCAAAGTCAACGCAGTCTGCTCTATCTAGGACGCTTTTCAAGATATAATCGAAAATATATATCGAAAATTCAAAATGTGCGCTATATTTGGCGAGACGTTCACGTTCATATTATAACTATTTGATGTGTGGCTGTTGAATTAAAGCATGCTGTCGATGAAAATAGATACATAAAACCAGTCTACTTTTCATCTGCAAACGTGATTAATTTCATTATCCAATGAAATTATTTGTTACTGTTATTCGTTACAGTTTCACATTAGGTTTCCCAGCAATATTTTATACAGAGTGAAGGAAATATGAGGTCACGCTGAGTTTCTAGCCATATTTTACAAACAGAAGATCCAGGGGTCGGTTTCACAAAAGGACTTAGCCTGGACTTAGACTTAAAATCAAGACATTTGTCTTTAAATCATACTAAGTCTGTGGTCTTAGACTCAGCAGATTTCACAAAGCAGCTTTGACTAAGTTTTAGGGCTCAAAATTAAGCCTACCTGGGAGTGGGCTTAACTTTTGTAAACAAAGACTTAAATATGGCCGCCATAAATTTCTCTCCACTTCAAAACTGGAAATGGCTGTAAATAAAGTATAAGTATATAAACTACCTCCCTAATGTAGTCTTTGGAAAGGTTTTATATGATAACAAGTTTTTCCATTTGAAAACGGCACTTATCCTTAGACAAAACGAGTCAAATGAAGGATATTTGTCACCAATATTATATTTTGAATAGAAGTAAAATGTCACATGACACAGAAAACCACTGTGGTTATATGATAAGCTTGGACTTAGCTAAGTCACCCTTTGTGAAATCCATTTAAGTCCCAGACCTAGCTGAGACCTAAGTCTTAGATTTAAGTCCATGACTTAGCCAAAAACTTGGCTAAGTCTAAGACCCTTTGTGAAACCGGCCCCAGGCAACCAGTCCACTTTTCGTCTGCAAACGTGATTAATTTAATCAACCAATGAATAGAAATAGAAATTTTGCGGTTCCGATTTTGTTATGAAAACATTTATAAAATATATCAAGGGTAAAGACATTTTTCTTTAAAACGGATCTTAAAGCAAATGATTTGTGAGCCATTTCCATTGGCGGTTCTGAAAGGGATTGTTTTCCGATCCGTCAGTGACTGTTCTGAAGCCACAGCGAAAATATTTTGAAAATTGGCATGGCTACTCTGCAGAGATACCCAGCAGGTCAAAAATTTTGTTGAGTTCGCTCCATCTAGCATGGTTTTCGAGATACTGTATAAGCATTTGGGGTCTAGAGGTTTCGCGATCGAGAGGTTTCGCTGTTTAAGTTGTTTCGCGACTTTTATTAAACTATGTACGTAAATTTGGAGGATTCGCGGTAAATTATTGGAGGTTTCGCGGTAAATTATTGGAGGTTTCGCAGTCACAGTCTAAACATAAACACTTCACAGTCTGAACATAAACATAATTTAATTACTTTACAGTATTCTGTATTTATTATCCAGTATTGCATTTGGTTTTAATAATTTCTATTCTAACATGACACGGTTGTGTCCGCGATTTTGATTGGTTGAGAGCTATGGTAAAACCTCGATATACATCTTGCCTGTTGCATTATCATCCCATCGCAAATAACAATAACCAAGTACAAGCTTCCGGTTTTTTGACAATTAAGGATCACAACTTATTATTATTGACAAAAGCACTTTTTTATTGAATATAATTCTTATAATGAAAAGAAAATATATAGAACATAAAAAAATTTAAAAAACTCTTTATTTTCGGCATATTTAGTGAGAAAATGCTACTGCCATAATGTGCAATTGGTGGAACAGCCTGATTTGTTTCGAACGTTTGTGAAATCGACAAGATTTTTTACAAAATATAAGGAAATTACAAGTATTTTAATTGTTTTGTCATGTTAGAATAGGAATAACGCCCTCCAAACCATGGTATATGCAGAATTTTACCATGGTTTGAGGCAATAAACCCCTCAGGCTTCGCCTTCGTGGTTTATAATCTCAAACCATGGTAAAATTCTGCATATACCATGGTTTGTCAGGCGTTATTCCTATAATAATTCTTCTCACATACTTAGTGTTTGGTATCAGAAGATAACTGGTTTTTTTACAACCGCCTATTGAACCAAAATAATGAACAAGAAAAGACATTTAAAAAAAATTTAAAACAAAAAATGTTTAACTAAATACCCCAGCTATTTAAAAAACAAAAAACACCTAACTTCTTTGAAGTTAAGTAATCCCTTTGTATACCATGTAATTGTAGCCCCCCTCCATGCAGCCTAATCCTAACTGGTCTCAGAACATCATTTCAATTGCAATCGATATGTGGCAACTGTTATGACAGGCTGAGTGATGCTCATGAGAATGTTCAACCCCTGGATTAACTTATCCATTCTAATTCCAATTACATTATGGGGGTTGTCTATATAAACCCCCAGTTTTCACTAGTTTTTCATTCAGTCAGTTGTGCTCTTAGCTAGCTGTACTACTTTGTTATAGTCATGGCAGATTCATGTATAAAATGTAAAAAGGAAGTAAGAAAGAGGCAGGAAGCTATACTACGTGACAAGTGTGAGAAATGGTGTCACAGGACTTGTGGGACTGGTATTGATAGGTCAGTCTACAGAAGGATGGTTAAGGGAGAAGTGACTGTAGATTGGACCCCCAGCCTGAACAGCACCAGCCAGAGCCTCCTGAGGACACTTCTGTGCCACCATTTGAAATCACAGAGCCTGATGAGGACACCCATCTGGCACCCTTTGAGAGCACCCGTATTTCACTTGGTATCCATGACTCTTCAAGACAGATGCTTCCTGATGTCAGCAATATCAGTGAAGCCTCTACAGGAATTTAATTTGCGCCACCAACCTGCACAGACAGTAACTGCGCCCAAAAGATCCAACTAGCCTGACCTTTGACCTCAACATGGATTACATGCCCACTTCTTTCTTCAAGAAGGACATCACAGTGAATTCACGCTGGCACCTGATGTTTGCCACTGATCAGCAGATGAGACTACTCCAAAAAGCAAAGAGACTGTACCTTGATGCCACATTCAAGGTGGTGAAAGCCCATTCACACAACTTTTCTCCATCCACTGTTTCATCCGCCACAGTGACAGCATGAAACAAGTCCCACTTGCATATTTCCTGATGTCTGGAAAGAGCAAGGAAGATTACAAGGCTGTCCTGCAAGCTGCTGTGGAGTGTGCTGGCCAGACTCAGGTGGCCGAGGTTGTTATGGACTTCAAGGCAGCTATGTGGCATGGGGTAAAAGTTGTGTTCCCAGAAATACAGATAAGGGGGTGCGTCTTCCATTGGGTGCAGGCTATGTGGAGACGTGTCCAAGCCCTGGGCCTACAGGATTCCTACAGTAAAGATGAAGGGACCCACTGCATTGTAAGGATGTTAATGGCCTTGCCCTTCATTCCACATGAACATGTATTGAGGGTATTTCTTCATGTGTCCTCCTCCAGCAATAGCCAGAATAGTCAACTTGCTAGCCTCTGTACATACATTCATGACACATGGATTTCCAGCAGAGTTTGGCCTTATGTACTTATGTGCTTAATCAAGTGGATTAATTTACTTATATAATGTGGGATTATTTCATTTTTATTTTGAGGTAATTTCTTCTATGTTCATCAATGTGGGTGTTCCTTTATGTGCTACCTTAATAAAGTTGAATAAATGTTCATCTATGTTATGTTCATCAATATTGTTTAGTGGTTAACCTTGGTAAGTTGACAAGTTGACAGTGAAAACTCCCGTCATTTGCAGCGAAAACTCCCGTCATTTGCAGCAAAAACTCCTGTCATTAGTAGCGAAACCTCCCGACCGCGAAACCTCCGTAAATCCAGCATTTTTGTGTTGTGCAAAAACTTTGAAAATTCAAAATGGCCACCATTTTTGGGGAGACAAAAATTTTTGACAAGACCACTGCCGCAGTGTGTATCTCCCGCCGAGCATTAAAGGAGAAAAAATAGCTTTTCCGAGATATTCACAATTTTTCATTTTCATGTGTGAAAGCTCTTCCAAAAGTAGGTGAATGAATTATTTGAGAAAAATTGGCTATCTGCAATACTATTAAGAGATAATTCACATTTACTCATTTTGAGTAGGTGAGTAATTACCTACAAGTCTGAAACTTCACCAAGTGAAAGCTCTCCCAAAAGTAGGTGAATGAGTTATTTGAGAAAAATTGGCTATCTGCAATACTTTTAAAAATAATTTGCATTTACTCATTTTGAGTAGGTGAGTAATTACCTACGGTGTCCCGTGAAATTTTTCTGCCGTGAAATTTTTCTTCTTCTTGTCTTTTTACCCGTTTCCACGCCATCGCGCATGCGCAGAAATGGTTATATTATAAACCGAAAACACTTTATTTAATATAATATCCAATATATTGTTGAAAGTTATCGATATATGTACATTATATTTCTTAAACTATCATTTAACAGCAATAAAATAAAGTAATAAATGAGATCCGTGGTTTAGAAGGGACTTAGAAGAAAAATTTTACTTCCGTGAAAAATTTCACGTTACAACGGATCTGAAACTTTACCATGTGAAAGCTCTTCCAAAAGTAGGTGAATGAGTTATTTGAGAAAAATTGGCTATCTGCAATTCTTTTAGGAGATAATTCGCATTTACTCATTTTGAGTAGGTGAGTAATTATCTACGGCTCTGAAACTTCACCATGTGAAAGCTCTCCCAAAAGTACATGAATGAGTTATTTGACAAAAATTGGGTATCCGCAATAGTTTTTGAGATAATTAGCATTTACTCATTTTGAGTAGGTGAGTAATTAGCTACGGGTCTGAAACTTCACCGAGTGAAAGCTCTTCCAAAAGTAGGTGAATGAGTTATTTGAGAAAAATTGGCTATCTGCAATACTTTTAAGAGATAATTCACATTTACTCATTTTGAGTAGGTGAGTAATTACCTATGGGTCTGAAACTTCACCATGTCAAAGCTCTCCCAAAAGTACATGAATGAGTTATTTGATAAAAATTGGGTATCTGCAATAGCTTTTGAGATAATTAGCATTTACTCATTTTGAGTAGGTGAGTAATTAGCTACGGGTCTGAAACTTCACCGAGTGAAAGCTCTCCCAAAAGTAGGTGAATGAGTTATTTGAGAAAAATTGGCTATCTGCAATACTTTTAGAGGTAATTCGCATTTACTCATTTTGAGTAGGTGAGTAATTAGCTATGGGTCTGAAACTTCACCTTGTGAAAGCTCTTCCAAAAGTAGATGAATGAGTTATTTGAGAAAAATTGGCTATCTGCAATACTTTTAAGAGATAATTCGCATTTACTCATTTTGAGTAGGTGAGTAATTATCTACGGGTTTGAAACTTCACCATGTGAAAGCTCTCCCAAAAGTAGATGAATGAGTTATTTGATAAAAATTGGGTATCTGCAATAGTTTGAGATAATTAGCATTTACTCATTTTGAGTAGGTGAATAATTACCTACAGGTCTGAAACTTCACCGAGTGAAAGCTCTTTGGAATAGCTGCTCTGCAGAGATACCCGGAAGATCAAAAATTTCGTCGAAATTGTTTTATGTAGCACGCTTTTCGAGATATTAGCATTTTTATGTTTTGCAATTTTGCGAAAAATTCGAAAATTCAAAATGGCCGCCATTTTTTGCGAGAAATTTTTTTTTTGAAAATTGGCATGGCTACTCTCCAGAAATACCCTGTGGGTCAAAAATTTCGTCAAAATCGCTCTATCTAGCACGGTTTTCGAGATATAAGCATTTTTATGTTTTGCAATTTTCGAAAATTCAAAATGGTCGCCATTTTTGTGAGAAAATTTTTTTTTGAAAACTGGTATGGCTACTCTTCAGAGATACCCTGTGGGTCAAAAATTTCGTTGAAATCTCTCTATCTAGCACGGTTTTCGAGATATAAGCATTTTTATGTTTTGCAATTTTTGCGAAAATGCGAAAATTCAAAATGGCCGCCATTTTTGGCGAGACAATTTTTTTTTTGAAAATTGGCATGGGTATCTCTACAATGGCTACTCTGTAGAGATACCCTGTGGGTCAAAAATTTCGTCGCAATCGCTCTATCTAGCACGGTTTTCGAGATATAAGCATTTTTATGTTTTGCAATTTTTGCGAAAAATTCGAAAATTCAAAATGGCAGCCATTTTTTGCGAGACAAAATTTTTTTTGAAAATTGGCATGCCTACTCCGCAGAGATACCCTGTAGGTCAAAAATTTCGTCGAAATCGCTCTATCTAGCAGGGTTATCGAGATATAAGCAATTTTATGTTTTGCAATTTTTGCGAAAAATTCGAAAATTCAAAATGGCTGCCATTTTTGACGAGAAAATTTTTTTTTCTAACTGGAAACTTAGAAAGCGGATGTTTAATTGCTCCACCAAAGAAAAATGGAAGAACAGTTTTCAAATTAGAAAAGCAATCAAAGAGCACAGCCCTCCACCAGACCAGAGGGTCAATAGCATAAAAACCTCATTTTTCGATTTTAAGGTGGCCTTAATATCCGTGGCAGTGGCATTTGCACCTCCAAAATTTAATCACGTGTTACTTACACAAATATTCTGAAAAATTATCTGAAAATTTCAACAAAATTCATCCATAAATTTCTGAGGAATACCCCATTTTTATGAGTTTAAGGTGACCTTAACAAGTGTCGCAAATTAAATGTCAGAAGATTTTAGAAATGTTCCCCAAGGCTGACCTGCATAACAGAAATTATGAAAACAAAAAAATATGTGACTTTAACGTGCCCATAACTTGATAAAAAGTGAACATTTAAGGTCACCATAAACCCAGATTACATATTTCTTCTGATACTGTGGTATATACACCAGGTATGATAGACCAAAATGAACCACAGTGTGAGTTATAGGATAAAAATCTCATTTTCAACTTAAAGGTGGCCCTAACACTGGTGGCAGTGGCATTGGCACCTCCAAAATTTAATCATACTTCAGCGTTTATGACCACTCTGAAAGTTTGAAGAATATCCATTCACAAGTTTTTGAGTTATGCTGGTCACTAACAAACAGACAGACGGACAAACCCCACTGATTACATAACTTCCACTGGCACTCAGGACTATTGTTAAAGAAATATAATAAATTATGTAACACACCAAAAGAGCTTATAATGCATATCAACTTTCAAATATAACCTATTTTTAATTGGTAAAACATTGTTTATGATTCTAAAATGTGACATATTTTACAATTCCAATGATAAAATAAGACAAGGTTACAAGTTTGACTAATAATTCAGTTGATCATTTGAAAAAAAGAGTTCACGAATGTATGATCTCATGAACTTCGGGAAATTTGGTTACATAAATTTGGAAGTTCACAAACTTTGGAGTTCACAAAGGCCACAGTTAGTGGAGTTCATGAAATCTCAACAAATATTTCACGAACACTAACATGAAACCTGAAGTTCGCGAAATGGTAATATGTTACTTCATGAAGGTTCCCAAAGTAGAACGTCAAGTTCGCGATAAATACACCAAGTTCACCAAAGATCGCGTATTTCACGAATTACCATTCGCCGGGGTAAATTAAAATTAAAATAAAGGTGTTACAAGAACATTTACCTGAACCAGATCTCTTAATGGTTTCCATTGGGCAGGAAACAAGATGAGCACATTTATCATAAAGTATGTCTTTTGCAGTTGTAATTTCAAGGTTTGAGTAAAAGTCTGTAATTGTCTTGTTCAGAATGTCTTGGGGTAACACATCCATTTTATTATGCACAAAACACAATAATTCATACAATACAACCTCAGTAGACTTCTCTTCTGCAATCACAATGTGGTCTTTCCTTTGTTCAGTAGTACAATTATGGTTTTCACCAATGCATTTTGTTAGAATATGCTGAACCTTAATTGATTTTATTTTGATCTTTAGCAATGTCATTGAAAGTGTCAATCAGCTGAGTAGAATTTTTAGCCTCTGATCTAGGGGCTTTGTTTTGTCCTGGGGGAAGTGTTTATTATTACAATAAGACCATGTCACCCTGTCTCAGTTTAACTAAAACTCCTTTCCTCTCAAATAAGCAAAATCAGGGACACCTTTGCTACTTCTGGCTCTTTCAATGATGCACCGGATTCGGTGCCTCCTCAGCCTCAGCCCGCAGCTTTCAATGCCTTTATGCCTGTCACTGAAGATGAGGTCTATAAGTGTATTAGTGAATTCCCCACTAAATCTTGCTCACTAGACCCTATACCAACATTCCTCCTTAAGGATTGTCTTGATATCCTCCTCTCTTCCATTACCAAGTTGGTAAATTATTCTCTCATTGAAGGATCCTTCCCAAATTCTTTCAAAAAGGCAGTTGTCACCCCCCTCATAAAAAAGGCTTCCCTCCCTAGAGACGACCTTAAGAATTATCGCCCAGTGTCTGGTCTTTGTTTCCTGTCAAAGTTGGTTGAGCGAGTCGTTGCCAGGCAGCTAACGTCACACATTAATAACAACAAACTGGACAATCCTCATCAGTCAGCATATAAGCCAGGACATTCCACGGAAACTGCTTTATTGTCTATAAAAAATGAGGTTCATCTCTCTCTGGCACGCGGTGAACCCACAGCTCTAGTACTTCTTGACTTATCCGCCGCATTTGACACTATAGACCATAATATTCTCCTTGGTTACCTTAAATCCTGGTTTGGTCTTGGTGGAACAGCTCTAAGGTGGTTTGCTTCCTACTTAAGAAATTGTTGCCAGGCCATTAAGATAGGCTCCACACTATCTGAATTAAGCAATCTCATCTATGGAGTCCCACAAGGTTCTGTTCTGGGTCCGTTACTGTTTTCACTCTATACAACACCACTTAGTAAAATTATTCGCCTCCACCCGCATATTAAATTCCATTTTTATGCAGATGATACTCAGTTATACATCCATCTCTCCCACAAGAATGCTTCTTCGGCTCTCGCCAAGCTAAATGCCTGCCTTCATGATGTTCAAGAGTGGATGTCTCTCAGTAAATTGAAGCTCAACCCTGAAAAAACTGAGTTTATTGTCTTTGGTTCCAAGGCAGAAGATTTCCTCTCACTTTCCTGTTAGCATTCTTGGTAGCCTTTTTCATCCGGTTGATTCTGTCAGAAATCTAGGTGTGTGGTTTGATGCAGATTTTTCATTCTCTGAGCATATCAAGAGGACTTGCAAAGCGTGCTTCCTTCAGATGCGTGACCTCCATAGAATTAGAAAGTATCTCACTTCTGAAGTGGCAGTCCTTGCTGCAAATGCCTGGGTTAGTAGTCGTCTGGACTATTGTAACTCTCTGTTCAGAGGTTTGTCCGGTTTCAATCAGCACAAATTGCAAAGTATTCAGAACACCCTTGCTCGTATTGTTACAAATCATAGAAAGTATGCTCATGTTACACCCATTCTACAGAAACTCCACTGGTTGCCTGTTAAGTATCGTTGTATTTTCAAAACCGCAACACTTGTGTATAAATTTTTGCATAGTGGTTCTCCTTCTTACTTTGAACCGTTCTTGTCTTTTAGTAGTTGTCCCTATAGTACTAGGCATAGTCACCCAGATCGTCAATACCTTACAGTTCCTCCTTTCTATTCATCAGTCTTTAAGTCAGCCAAATATTTTGGCCATAGTTTTTCCTTTGATGCTCCTAAGATCTGGAATGACCTCCCTCAAGATGTTCGCAGTGCAACATCAGTTGCCTCCTTCAGAAAGAAGCTTAAAACTTACCTGTTTGCAAAAGCCTACCCACCATAGCCTCCCCCGTCACATCTGTGTCTCCTTGGTACGACCTGGCTATGTCCCTTGATTAACGCTAACTGCCTTGCTTTATGTTTAGATGCACCTTAGAGTCCATCAGTGATGGAGATTAAGCGCTATAAAAGTCCACATTAGATTAGATTAGATTATTGAAAAAACACTGTCCATCTGGGGGGCCAGCAGTCTGGCATGATTAAGTATTGATTGTTCACAGTGTAAACATTATATCCCACAAACAAACTTGTCTTTGAATAAATCTGTCACTTCATTCTGAGAGAAATGTCAAAGAATCAGCAAGCCATTCCATAACTTTGTAAAGATGCTTTAACTTATGTTATCCAGAATAACAAAATGACAGTGTACTGTATTTATGTAGCTGTTTACTACTGTTATCCCATATAAGATAAGTGTTAATATGATATAAATTTTACTATCATTATCCCTTTTGAACTGTGTTTTGAACTGTGTTGGTGTTGCTAAAATTTCCGACAAATTTCCAAAATCCCAACAAGTTTCAAAAGTTTTTCAAACCAAACCACAAGTCGCCTGTTTAAAACATTCAACATAGGTTATGTAAAAATGACCCCTTCCCTAAATGTAAAAATTTGTAAACCTTTAATTTTTTTTTGCAAAGTTATTTTCTGTTAAATTTTTAAGATATTTTAAAGTTCAACATCAGCCAAATCTTAGGGGAAATTAAAAAGTTTCTCAAAGGTTCAAAGGTCAAAAGGTGGAATCCAAATATCAAAATACTTCCCCCAAATGTCAAAGCTTCTTTAAGGTCTAAATATTTTTTTTTATTTTTGGGGCATGCTAAATTTTTATTGCCTTTACTCCCTTTTTTCTACTATAGTTTTTTTAAGTTCTTTATCATTTATTTTTTAAATTAAGATTTTTTGGTAAAAGTTACCGAACAAAAATTTTTTTCTTTGTTCGAAATCTTCTTTTAAGATGATTTGTGAAAAATTTGAAGGTTTTTTATTTTCAATGTTTTATTCAGTCACACAGTCATTCATTCAATATTTTTTTTTCTTGTTTTGGTGGCCAAAGTGTTTTTCGTGGGGCGGTGTAATGCTTCTTGTTTGGGATTTATTTTTAAACAGCAGCTATTAATTGTTTTTGGAGGATTTGTGTGGTCCTGAAAAGGACCTTTAAATTGTTTACAGCAGTGGTCCTGAAAAGGACCGATTGGAGGCAATGGCAGTGGCTCTACTGCTGCTGCTGTTTGGCGCCAGCTGACTTTGGAAGAGGTTGAGGCTGAGGCTGGGCTGGTACCTGCTGATGTTTTTGGTGTGAGGTGGTGGTAGTTTGAGGAGAGGCAGCTAGTGGTTTCATGTCAGCTCATGAAAAATGGCTGCGGTCTGTCAATCTGCTTGTAGCTCAGCACTGAGGGTATATTTCAAAAAAAGCTTGTAGCAGCAAAAACTGATGGAGAGTTGAAGTGCTTCGTCAGCATCACTGTAAAGGTAAGTGGCCTTGAAGGTCCAGCCTATTGGTCATCAATAATTAGGAAAGATGTCAGCTGCCCTCTGAATTGCTGCTGCTGTCCATTGGTTGCCACCCCACTTGGCTCTGCTGAGTGGGTTGGAATTACCTGGCCTTCTGGAGTCTCTGGGATGGTTAAGGTGTATTCCCTTGCAGCTGGTGCTCGCTGCTGTGGCTGTTGAAATGTCTGTGGCACAAATGTTGAAGTTGCACTTGAGCTTCATGAAAGTTTCTGTTGCTGTGGTTGCTGGGGCCAACGACTGCATTCTTCTGCCCTGCTTTGGATGCTGCTAAGAAGCTTAACAGCCTCATTTCTAAATGTCTGAAAGTCTTTCTCTTCTAATCCCTCCACCTCAGATGCCAGGTAGTTGGAGAAGGCTATCCATGTTATCTCCTGCTTTTACCCAAGAAATAATGACAGCATGGTTCTCAGCTGTGTGAACTGGTCCATGATCTATTGGTCAATTGACGAGTCATGGGGGATAAGTGATATGTCAACCATGTTTGATATTTTGCCGATCCACTTTGACAAGCTGGGAAACTACAACCGATCCTAAGTGACTCTGTAAACATTGTTCTCAACCCTTGAAAATACCTAGTTACTGACAAGTCAGTTCCAGTGAACATTCCCATTAGGAAGGCATTTGATCCTGTTGCTGACCATTCCCAAAAATTTACACCTTACTGCTGGGGGTCAGTTATTGAATAATGTCAAGCTATATTACACTTGCCTTCCTATGTCATTTCAGAAGGTTTAGGAATAGTCATAACATTTTTCTAGGTGAAAAATCTTTGTCATAGCCATTCTTTAGCATTCCTTGGAAATTCACTGTTGCTTTAAATCTATTTATCATGACAGTGGGACATTCTTTATATGATATTATAGATGTAGTTTCAAAATCAAATGCCGTAATTAGTAGTATATTGAGTGACTTTGAATGGTATGCAGATATTTGCTGTTCAGAAGCTTTTTTATTTCTCTAAGGCTCAGTGTTAGGAAATTTTTCTGGCACATTTTCAAACTTCTCATGCTTGTCATGAGTATCATGACTCAGTTACAAAAACATAAAAGGCATCTGTCTGGGTTTAAGACTCCTTGTCAGTGTAGGTGACAATGCAAAAAATAATTCTGCCTTTTGTATATTACTCTATATAAGTTAACAATGAGCAGACTGAAATATGTCCAAGGAAAATACTTGAAAATAGTAATTTAGTAAAATAATGTCCATTCATTGCCTTCAATAATTATATACCTTGACTAATTAAGAGTTAAGAATTACAAAAGTTAAAGGGCAAGTAAAATATATAGCAATTTTAATGTTAAAGAGAGAATGATAAAATTATATTTAGGCATATAAATGAGTTGTAAATGCTTTATTATGGACAGTTAGCTACTCTATTTGCTATTGATGAAATATATCTAGGGGCAAATTGATATGAGGATAATATTACTCAACATATGCAGTTTTATCTGTATGGGCATAGTAGTGTAGTAATTTTGAGTATCTTGATGTATGCTGCATTCAATAAATATAATATCAATTACACGCTATTGTAAAGAGATACCTCATAGAACTGCAAAATGAAAAAAATAGATAATGCTTACAATTAATTTAAAGCAACATATTTATTATTGACAAATAACCTATGTCTGGATAATTATCTGAATATTATGTCTTGGTAAAACTGAGTGGCAATTGATCAGCAGTAAGTTTTTCCACTTGGATGCCGGAAAGTGCCAAACAAATCCAGTCATAGTGTGTACTTCATATTATATGATATATTAATATTTGCACAAATGCCTGTACTCCTCAATGTACAAATTATGTTTATAGCCAGGTAGAGGGCTACAAAAATAACCAAGTTTTCAATTTAAATTTTTTAAAATATATGCAACTGCGCCACACGATATCACACAGTATCTCAAATACTTGCCATATGAAGAATCATTGAAGGGGTGAAAAACTATAACCAACCAGCAGTAATAGCTTTCATCAACTTCAAAAAGGTTTTTGACTCAATACACAGAGGCAAAATGATAAAGATATTACAAGCATATGGTATACCAGAAAGACATGTACATGCCATAGAAACTATGTATCAAAACACCAAAGCCCAAGTACTAACACCAGATGGTGAAACTGAGCAATTTGAGATCACCGCAGGAGTAATGCAAGGAGATACACTTGCACCATTCTTATTCATCATTGTTCTCAACTATGCTTTAAGAGGGGCACTTGATGGATATGAAGAGCAACTGGGGTTCACCATATCACCCAGAAGATCAAAGAGACAGTCCACAGTCACATTAACTAACCTAGACTTTGCGGATGACGTTGCACTGTTATCGGACAAAATAGAACAAGCACAAATCATACTGTATCATACTGTCAAGAGTTCAGAGGGAGTGCCAAAAAGTTGGCCTTACTGTCAAGCCAAGAAAACCAAATACATAACATACAACATAGATACAAAGGGATCTGCTCTAAAAACAAATGATAGTACTGAATTAGAAAAAGTAGAGGATTTCAAATACCTGGGATCATGGGTTAACAGCACTGATAAAGACATAAAAATTAGGAAAGCACAAGCTTGGCAAGCACTGAACAAAATGAACTGCATGTGGAATTTGAACATGAGGAAGGAAATTAAAGTGACATTCTTTGTAGCAGCCATTGAATCTATACTTCTATATGGCTGTGAGAGTTGGACAGTAACTCTAAAGATAGAATGTATGTTGAATGGAACTTAACCAAGATGCTCAGGAAAGCCACTAATGTCAAATGGTGGGAACCCAGGACAAATGCTGAGGTGTATGAAAAACTCCCACTTCTTCGAAATAAAATAGCAGCAAGAAGAATGAAACTTGCTGGTCACTGCCACCAACATCCTGAACTAGTTGCCAGTGACCGAGTTCTGTGGCAGCCCAACCAAAGTCTGGGAAGAAGAGAAGACCTAAAGTGAACTTTGTAGAGGTGTTAAGTTAGCATGCGGGAAATCTTACAACAACAGAGCTACGTACAGTGATGGAAGACAGGACTGTCTGGAGATACCATGTGACTGCTTGCCTGCTTATTTATTTATTTATTTGGGGTTTTACGTCACTTTCAACACTGTACAGGTCATATCACGACGGGTAGTTGGAAGGGCAGAGGAAACCAGTACATACAGTTTGTTAGGGTTCTGTACTGTAAACTGCTGACCAACGGCAAGCAGCTACCAGCTTTCCCACTTGAGACTGTGCCGGGAATCAAACCCCGGCCTCAGAGGTGGGAGGCTAGTGTTACCACTCTGCCACCGTGGCCCCTCAACTGCTCGCCTGCGGACGGCCAAATAATATAATAATATATACACGATATCCAGGTAAATAGTGACTGTTGGTTGTGTTGTGTATAACAAACACCAGTGATCAAATCTTTCATACGGTCATGTTAAGTAAAATCTATAACTGAAAAAGACAAATTGCTATGCACATTGTTTGTCTTTGCGTAAATGATTTAACAATTTTATTGTAATTTAACTTTTTGTAAGTTAAATACTTACCTTATCCTCACTAGTGCTTACGTGTTGGCGGGAGCAAACATGTACGACCAAACGAGAATATTTTTAAAATAAATATTCTTGTCGGTACCAGTATGTATACGCATGACCGCGCATGTGCGTGCACCGGAAAAACCCCGTTAAGCCTCACTTTAATTTTGGGAGTCAATATAATATATTGTAAACCCAAAAATCTTGAAAATGTGGGGTTCGCAGGGTGGGAATCCGAATCTAGTGAGGATAAGGTAAGTATTTAACTTACAAAAAGTTAAATTACAATAAAATTTTTACATTTTATTGCGTAAAATACCCTTACCTTATCCTCACAAGTGCTTGATTACAACCATACTGGTGCTGGGATTTTTAATATTTTTGCCACCAAAAGCAGGTATAACCAAAAGAAAAGTCAAAGTACATATCTCAAGAAAACTTGACAGTACCAGACTATATTATGCAATAAAAGTAACTTAATAAAATAACATTTAGTAGTTATATATGTAAGCACTACCTGGCAACCTTCCGAAAGGTGCCTTGGCCCTGCATGCATGTTCCAATGTACTAATTTCAAATACACTTGTGATGATAAGTACAAGAGTATGATAAGCATACTTAGCAACATAACAAATAACCTATGTAGTTATATTCTGTTATTAAGTAACTGGAACTGTGCAGCATATGCATTGAGAAATTCCCACACCTTTGGAATTTTATAGCACTAAATACCAATGTGTTCCCCAACCATGGACAGGCACATTGGTAATAACAGGAGATTGTGCTCCTCTATGTGGATAAGACCACCTATTAACCCATTCCTTGGGCCTTTCCACCAGATCAGATGCTTCCCCAAAAACAGGAACATGATTGGAAATTTCCAATGGGCTTTCAGGTACCACTAAACGGTGTGATCTGGCCATTGTAACTGTACATATACATACAATTACTGTAATGTATCATACAATACACAACTTATGAAGGAACCACATGGCGATACTATAGTTCCAACGATTAATCTGACCTTCATTAGACTTCCAAGTCACAAGCTAAAGTATAAACTGTGGAGTGTGACTTCCAGCCATATAAGGAGCAATTTGAGCCTTGGCCAAGGAAACATTCTAAGTTTCAAGGTCAAATATTTGATCAGCTAGCAGAACTGTCTGCCTGTTGACATTGTAGCTCCTTGAATGCCTCCTGAAAAGTACATACATATACACACATGCATAGTATAGCACATAATTCCCCTATCTAAGATCTGAAATATATCAAGATAAAATCTTAGAGCTCTAAAAGGGGCAAAAGGTCATATCTTCAGTCAAAGAATGATCTAAACTAGCATAAAAGTAGGAATGAAAACCAGCTTGAACAATATCGTGACCCTCTGAGGTCATCTGTTCTCTGCTAGGAGTACTGATGAAGGAGAAACTGTGAACTCCTTCCAGTTCTGTGTTCAATGATTTGAAAGACCAAACACCCTCACCTCTCTATCTACCCGAGGCTAAGGTCATGGATTCAGATGATTCAAAAGAGACTTTGTCAAGACTAAGCATAATCAAGACAAGTCCAAAGAGTGTAAAAGGTATAACACCATCTTTCATTGGTGCATCCTCAGAAAATCCACTATCAATCCATTTAGTCCATTACTATGGATGATTTCAAAAATGAACTCAAATGAAACCCATCTATCAGTCTACTGAGTTCATAAGTATGAATGATTTCCACAGTGAACCCAACCGGAAAACCATGTATCAGTCTATTGAATTCATACCTAAGAATTACTTCAATAGTGAACCCAAATGAAAAACCATGTATCAGTCTATTGAATTCATACTTATGAATTACTTCAATAGTGAACCCAAATGAAAAACCCATGTATCAGTCTATTGAGTTCATAACTATGAATGATTGCAGTAGTGAACCCAAATGATTAGCAATAACATCCCTGTATCATGTCAGTGTGGTAGAAACCAGATTTTGCCTGTGAATCAAAGGCTCAAAAATCTGCTATTGAGAAGGGAGGAGGCTATTGGAAGTCCAACTGAGTCTCCTTGCATCAGATTAAAAAAGAACTACCTTGCCCTTTTTTTTTTTGAAATATGGCAGGCTTTCGTGAATCTCTAGTTGATAGCTGTTCACAGAGATTCCTCTATTCTGTAGGGCAAAAGTGGTTTTGAGAATAAGTCAATTAGGTCCCAAACCAACACATCCCTGGTCACCCTGGGGCTCCTGGTAATATGTAAGAGGTATAATTCCCATTTTTTGTACCACCTCTGAAATGAGAAATGCTCAACAGTAGGATACTCAATACATCTACCGCCATTGTATTGCATTGCATTAGGGTATTAGACTGGTGAAATAAACAGAGATAGTTTGTTCTTTATGTTTGAAACAAAGCTATCTAACCTTGCAGTGTGCCAAATTTGGCAAATAATGCAAAACTATGGGATGAAGGACATTCTGTTTGAATGGCTTATCCCTGTATGAAAAAAGGTTGATATCCCACCTTGACAGCCCTAAATGTGGTGGGCCCTCAGAACTTGTTGTGGGCTTCCAAAGGACCATTAGATATCAGACCATCGGATGCATATCTAATGAATGGGTCCCTCTTGTTAAGATAAGACAACACTGTGCCATGCCATTATCTGAAGTAAAACCCTGCAGTTTTGAAGGTAAATCTGAAAACATTATCAGAAATGCAGCCTTCAGTACTTCCTGGTTTCTGGTTTCCAATGGAACTTCCAAGCAACATTTATGTGAAGAATATCCATTGAGATAATATGTTCTAGGTTATAGATTCCTATAAAAGACATTAGAATTCTGGGCATGGAATTATGTTAATAAACTCGCATCTACCCAGCCATAGCCTTCTTAATCCCCTATTCCTTAGGACACTAAGACCTGGTAAGACCTCTGTGATCTTACACCAAAACAGATATATTTTCAGAAGTTTGAACAACATATCTGAATGTGTAAACATTATGAATATTTATAGGTTCCAAAATATTATAAATGACATTAGAATTCTGGAATGGTTGACAAACTTGCATGTACACCATCCATAAACTTCTCAAATAACCCACTTTCCTTCCACAGGGACACTTCATCCTTGCCATGGTTGAATTTGTAACCAAAGAAATGGAAGTGTTTTGTTGAGATGAGTTCTGACTTCATAAGCTTATCACCCAATGTAGTTCTGCAAGCCACGAATTGCTTCAATTTCTACAAGCAAATATGTGATGGAGGAGGCAGTACGTATATAACCAGTGGTCCCAATGCTGATGAATGTTCCAAGCGGACAAATTCGAGTGGAGATGTTGCTACACGCAATGATAAGGCTGAAAAGAACGGCCTATGACAAGGTAATTCTTTCACCAGCAAAGAAACATTGAAGAAGCACATCTAATTGTACCTCTGATGGAGGAAGAACGCGTCTGATCGATGTAAACGTGACTACCTATCCACCTTCGCAAATGGAGATACTGATTACCTTGCAGTTTGCATCCTCAGAGCCGGGACCATGTGATATTTGAAATATACAATACAGGTCGCCAATGTACTGTAAAACTGTATGCTTGAACACACTTTACTGAGATTATAAACATACAGAAGCATTGATGCACACTTTATCCATTAAAGTTGTTGTTTCCTGTCAGAATATATAACCGCTGTGAATTGTGGGAGTTCTTGACAATTCGATAAGGTAGTTTCAATGTTAAACCGAATTGCAGAATGTGGCCAACTTCGAGATGACATTCGTTTTTCAATAAGATGTTGCAGTAAAACAACGTCCAGCCTTCATTGTTTTAACCTTGGTTGTTACTTCCAAAAGCAATCCCTCTGATGGCTTGTGATGCGTTCTGTCAATTCTTGTCTGTTTTACTACAAAAAACTTGTGACATATTAGCCTCCTTCTTAATTTCTAACACTTCCCAATAAATGAGAAGAAAGAAATTAGGTCTGAATGTAGCTAAGCAGTACTTCAACATCTTAAAGAAGTGTTGATCCACTGGATCCAAACCAAAATATTGCAGTATTTCCCAAGTTTGAGGGTTACTTGTCGAGAATTGTGAGCAGAAGATGGACAACCATAGTCTTTAAACATGTTGTGTTTCAAACCGCATGGTAGTAAACTGTGTAATATGACCATAAAGTTGTGGAAGACAAGGTAAATTGAACAATACTTCTCAAAAATCCTGGCATTCGTACTGTTGTTGAGAAATCTATTGATTAATTTTTTACAATGAGAAACCCCAACACAGACCTTCCAGACGGTAGAAAAGTGATGAAAGCAAACCCTTTCCATCCCAAATTGAATGGATGAAAAGGTTTAACTTTGGTAGTTCTTCTTAACCTCCAACAGCTTCTGTCGTATCTACCTCAGCTTGTACTTGTTTTTTCAAGGAAGTCCATTACCATCAGCCTCCTCTTCCCGTGGATATCCTTGTTGCTGAATATAACTGACCAATGAAATAAATTTGTTTCCATTAAGATCAGTATGTAGGAAATACTTCTTGGCATAGTGCAGTGTCTTCTGAGTTGCTTCATCAAAGGAAAAACTGTCATTTGTCTTCAACTGAAAGTCTGCTGAGAAGAAATTCTGCATGGTGGATTCTTCTGTTATAGGGGTTGCCTCTGCCATATTTACCTCACTAGAGGAGACAGAGGTACTACCCTTTTGTTGGTTTGATCTTGAAGAAATGCAATTTCTGCCGTCTTTACATCTGTATTAATAACAATGAAGCAGAAGACAATCTATGAGATTCTTCTGTTCATTAATAAGACAGTTCATGGACCTTGCATAGCTACTAGACGTGTAAGCTGTAGAGGGACAGAAGATGAATTCTTTTCTCAAAGTCGAGGAAAATTTTCTTCTTAATTATCGACCCTACCACAACCATAAAAAAGGTCTGCAAACGCCAAAGATCCAGTCAAAATGCAGACAACCTAATGAAGATGGCTGGCAAACATCAAAAGAAAGAATAACCCTTCCAATTCTTATGAAAGAGTGAATTCTTTACAATAATTTACATTCTTCATAACTTCTTCCTCGCCAACCATGTTGAAATTCTTCGCAAATGAAGATAATGTCAAACGATGTTTACTCCCTTACGACCAAAATAAAAGTGAGGCTTAACGGGGTTTTTCCGGTGCACGCGCATGCGCGGTCATGCGTATACATACTGGTACCGACAAGAATATTTATTTTAAAAATATTCTTGTTTGGTTGTACATGTTTGCTCCCGCCAACACGTAAGCACTAGTGAGGATAAGGTAAGGGTATTTTACGCAATAAAACAACAACCTTTTAATGGGAAGATGATTACTAAAAGCCTTTTCACAAGACTACATGTTTCATTTTTGCCTTTTTTGTTGTTACTAATAGCCATGTTCCACTGTGGGGTTGTGTAAGTGGTGCACAAGCAGGACATGTATTTTGTGTGCTCTGGATTTTTCATATTTTTACAAAGGATATAATAAGAGTTTGGCCATCTTTTATATATCATTAAGAAGCTTAACAGCTGCTGATCGTAGTGATATACACATCAACTGTCATAACGGAATATATATCATAAAAATTACAGGAAACTTTACAAAATATTGTACAAATTTGAAGCTAAAATCAACAGAAAAGTATTTCTTCTAATTAGTGTACTAAGTGGACCCAGAAATTACCACAAAGCAACAATTGTGTTTCCGTTTGTTTAGTGCATAAAAGTATTTATAAACCATGGAATTACCAAAAGTGGAACCAGTTTTTGTGAGAGCTAAAGATATTCTTTACTTTAAATCAATGAAGGAATTTGAAAAGTGTCAATACATCTGCAAAAGAATTGAGAGTTGTAAATTACTTGGTGTCCAAAGAATTGGCATGTTGTGGAGAGTGTATTTAAAGGACAAGGAATCTAGGGCCACTCTTCTTGTCAATAAACCTGAAATAAGAAAACAAATTGTCAGTGTATTCTCAAATAATCCTATGAGGGCAAAATTATCAGAGGGTGAAACTGATAAAAATGTAGTGAAAGTGACAATAAAGCATCTGCCTATTTCAAAGGGGAACAAAGGAATTGAACAGTTTCTAATTTCCCAAGGAATTAAGCTCAAAAGTGCAATTAGATATGCTAAAGCAAGAAATGAGCAGAATGAACTGACAGACTGGCTCAATGGAGACAGATTAGAATTTGTAGAGAAGTTTGATGATCCTCTGCCCAGAAAAACCTGGATCAATGATAGCAGTGTCAGGATTTTTCACAGGGATCAACCATCCATGAAAGCTCATTGCACAAAATGCCATCAAGAGGGTCACTATAAGAGCCAGTGTACAGATGAGTATAGGTGTATTATCTGCAAAGAAAGTGGCCATATGCCAGGGGATGAAAGATGTACTGGCACTGCAAAGCAAAACCATAAACAAGTCACTGCCTTTGCAGGATGACTTGACCCACTCAGCAATTTCTACCCTTGTGAGGTCAGAATCTTTGGCATGAAGTACAAATCATCAGAACATACCGATCAATATGCCAAAGCAATACAAATAAGGAGGGACAAGGCTGCAAACAGAGTTCTGGAGGCAACTTCTGTATACCAAGCAAAAACTGAAGCAAGTTATCTGCCTTTCAATCCACACTGGATTAGCCAGAAAGAGAAAGTGATGCAAAATATTCTTCATGCTAAGGCTATATCTTGCCCTGAGTTTCGAGAAGCTCTTCTGGACTCGCAAAACGTTCTTGCTGAAGCTGTCCCTGGCACTGTTTTGGGCAACAGGGTTAAATAAAGAAGCTACACTTTGTGTGAAAAAAGCATCATGGCCAGGACAAAATAAAAATGGGGAAACTCCTAGCCAAGTTAAAGGAAGAACTTCTTGAAGCAAAGAAGATGCAGCTAAGATCTGGCAACCGTAGTTCTCAAAAGCAAGGAGCAAACCAGGAAGAAAATAGCGAGGTGGAATCTGACTATTAGACTATGAAAATTAATAGTATATGACAAAAATATTACATCCTGCATTGCTCTCAAAAATGTTTCAAAATGGAATATAATATGTCCTTTAAAATTTTACTACAGGAAACATACTGCACTGAAAAAATTCTTTCATTAAAAATAACTGGAAGGGTAAGGTAGTAAATGGGATTACAAATTCTAGTCATAGTAGAGGTGTTTCAGTGTTACTCTCTGAGGATTTTCAAGGATGTGTGCTGAAAAGTTTCTCTGATAAGGATGCTAGAATTCTTGTTGTTACGATACAATTACATGATGGAGTAATACATGTTATATCAACCTATGCACCAAATATAGAACAGAAAGAGTAAGGTTCTATGACAAGTTACATAAAACTATAATGACATATTGTGATAATTTACATAATATAATTCTTGCAGGTGATTTCAATACTTGCTTGAAACCAGAAGATAGATATCCATGTTTAAGAAGTAATGATAATAGTGTTTCTGCCTTAAAATTACTTATGTCCAAGTGTAATCTCGTAGATACTTGGCAATGTATAAATAAAGAAAAGCTAGGGTATACATACCATGACAAAACAAGAGGAGAGTGATTTCCTATAGGTTGGTTTACCATCCCAAACCTCTAGGACCAATAATAAGCGAGTTATAAGCACTTTTAAGTTTGGTTGTCCTTATTTGACCTGGAAGAAGGAGTCCAAAGGTCAAATCTGACCGCACCAAAAGATGCATGGTGGATTCTTCTGTTATAGGGGTTGCCTCTGCCATATTTACCTCACTAGAGGAGACAGAGGTACTACCCTTTTGTTGGTTTGATCTTGAAGAAATGCAATTTCTGCCGTCTTTACATCTGTATTAATAACAATGAAGCAGAAGACAATCTATGAGATTCTTCTGTTCATTAATAAGACAGTTCATGGACCTTGCATAGCTACTAGACGTGTAAGCTGTAGAGGGACAGAAGATGAATTCTTTTCTCAAAGTCGAGGAAAATTTTCTTCTTAATTATCGACCCTACCACAACCATAAAAAAGGTCTGCAAACGCCAAAGATCCAGTCAAAATGCAGACAACCTAATGAAGATGGCTGGCAAACATCAAAAGAAAGAATAACCCTTCCAATTCTTATGAAAGAGTGAATTCTTTACAATAATTTACATTCTTCATAACTTCTTCCTCGCCAACCATGTTGAAATTCTTCGCAAACGAAGATAATGTCAAACGATGTTTACTCCCTTACGACCAAAATAAAAGTGAGGCTTAACGGGGTTTTTCCGGTGCACGCGCATGCGCGGTCATGCGTATACATACTGGTACCGACAAGAATATTTATTTTAAAAATATTCTTGTTTGGTTGTACATGTTTGCTCCCGCCAACACGTAAGCACTAGTGAGGATAAGGTAAGGGTATTTTACGCAATAAAACAACAACCTTTTAATGGGAAGATGATTACTAAAAGCCTTTTCACAAGACTACATGTTTCATTTTTGCCTTTTTTGTTGTTACTAATAGCCATGTTCCACTGTGGGGTTGTGTAAGTGGTGCACAAGCAGGACATGTATTTTGTGTGCTCTGGATTTTTCATATTTTTACAAAGGATATAATAAGAGTTTGGCCATCTTTTATATATCATTAAGAAGCTTAACAGCTGCTGATCGTAGTGATATACACATCAACTGTCATAACGGAATATATATCATAAAAATTACAGGAAACTTTACAAAATATTGTACAAATTTGAAGCTAAAATCAACAGAAAAGTATTTCTTCTAATTAGTGTACTAAGTGGACCCAGAAATTACCACAAAGCAACAATTGTGTTTCCGTTTGTTTAGTGCATAAAAGTATTTATAAACCATGGAATTACCAAAAGTGGAACCAGTTTTTGTGAGAGCTAAAGATATTCTTTACTTTAAATCAATGAAGGAATTTGAAAAGTGTCAATACATCTGCAAAAGAATTGAGAGTTGTAAATTACTTGGTGTCCAAAGAATTGGCATGTTGTGGAGAGTGTATTTAAAGGACAAGGAATCTAGGGCCACTCTTCTTGTCAATAAACCTGAAATAAGAAAACAAATTGTCAGTGTATTCTCAAATAATCCTATGAGGGCAAAATTATCAGAGGGTGAAACTGATAAAAATGTAGTGAAAGTGACAATAAAGCATCTGCCTATTTCAAAGGGGAACAAAGGAATTGAACAGTTTCTAATTTCCCAAGGAATTAAGCTCAAAAGTGCAATTAGATATGCTAAAGCAAGAAATGAGCAGAATGAACTGACAGACTGGCTCAATGGAGACAGATTAGAATTTGTAGAGAAGTTTGATGATCCTCTGCCCAGAAAAACCTGGATCAATGATAGCAGTGTCAGGATTTTTCACAGGGATCAACCATCCATGAAAGCTCATTGCACAAAATGCCATCAAGAGGGTCACTATAAGAGCCAGTGTACAGATGAGTATAGGTGTATTATCTGCAAAGAAAGTGGCCATATGCCAGGGGATGAAAGATGTACTGGCACTGCAAAGCAAAACCATAAACAAGTCACTGCCTTTGCAGGATGACTTGACCCACTCAGCAATTTCTACCCTTGTGAGGTCAGAATCTTTGGCATGAAGTACAAATCATCAGAACATACCGATCAATATGCCAAAGCAATACAAATAAGGAGGGACAAGGCTGCAAACAGAGTTCTGGAGGCAACTTCTGTATACCAAGCAAAAACTGAAGCAAGTTATCTGCCTTTCAATCCACACTGGATTAGCCAGAAAGAGAAAGTGATGCAAAATATTCTTCATGCTAAGGCTATATCTTGCCCTGAGTTTCGAGAAGCTCTTCTGGACTCGCAAAACGTTCTTGCTGAAGCTGTCCCTGGCACTGTTTTGGGCAACAGGGTTAAATAAAGAAGCTACACTTTGTGTGAAAAAAGCATCATGGCCAGGACAAAATAAAAATGGGGAAACTCCTAGCCAAGTTAAAGGAAGAACTTCTTGAAGCAAAGAAGATGCAGCTAAGATCTGGCAACCGTAGTTCTCAAAAGCAAGGAGCAAACCAGGAAGAAAATAGCGAGGTGGAATCTGACTATTAGACTATGAAAATTAATAGTATATGACAAAAATATTACATCCTGCATTGCTCTCAAAAATGTTTCAAAATGGAATATAATATGTCCTTTAAAATTTTACTACAGGAAACATACTGCACTGAAAAAATTCTTTCATTAAAAATAACTGGAAGGGTAAGGTAGTAAATGGGATTACAAATTCTAGTCATAGTAGAGGTGTTTCAGTGTTACTCTCTGAGGATTTTCAAGGATGTGTGCTGAAAAGTTTCTCTGATAAGGATGCTAGAATTCTTGTTGTTACGATACAATTACATGATGGAGTAATACATGTTATATCAACCTATGCACCAAATATAGAACAGAAAGAGTAAGGTTCTATGACAAGTTACATAAAACTATAATGACATATTGTGATAATTTACATAATATAATTCTTGCAGGTGATTTCAATACTTGCTTGAAACCAGAAGATAGATATCCATGTTTAAGAAGTAATGATAATAGTGTTTCTGCCTTAAAATTACTTATGTCCAAGTGTAATCTCGTAGATACTTGGCAATGTATAAATAAAGAAAAGCTAGGGTATACATACCATGACAAAACAAGAGGAGAGTGATTTCCTATAGGTTGGTTTACCATCCCAAACCTCTAGGACCAATAATAAGCGAGTTATAAGCACTTTTAAGTTTGGTTGTCCTTATTTGACCTGGAAGAAGGAGTCCAAAGGTCAAATCTGACCGCACCAAAAGATTCCATCCCAAACCTACAGAACCAATAATAAGTGAGTTATAGGCACTTTTAAGTTTCACTATCCTTGTTTGACCTTGAAGGATGGGTCCAAGGTGCAATCCAACAACACCAAATGATTCCCAGCCCATGATTTTGTGTAGGTTGGTTTACCATCCCAAACCTCTAGGACCAATAATAAGTGAGTTATAAGCACTTTTAAGTTTGGCTATCCTCGTTTGACCTTGAAGGAGGGGTGCAAGGTCAAATCTGACCACACCAAAAGAATCCCAGCCCATGATTTCCTATATGTTGGTTTACCATCCCAAACCTTTAAGACCAATAATAAGTGAGTTATAAGCACTTTTAAGTTTGGCTATCCTTGTTCGACCTTGAAGGAGGGGTCCAAGGTCAAATCGAACCACATCAAGAGATTCCCAGCCCATGTTATAACTGATTTACTCAATAGTGAGAACCTGAAAATAGCTGTTGCTCAGCTATGCCATGACCTACAGGTCTGTAATTTCACTATGTTATAGCTGACCCAAAAGTAGGTGAACAACATATTTTAAAAAAATACTCCAAATGCAATATTTTTCAAGTTACACCTGATTTACTCAATAGTGAGAACCTGAAAATAGCTATTGCTCAGTTGTGCCATGAGCTACAGGTCTGTAATTTCACTATGTTATAGCTGAACCAAAAGTAGCTGAATAACATATTTACACAAATTTCTGTAAATGCAATAGTTTTCCAATTACAACTGATTTACTCAACAGTGATAACCTAAAAGTAGCTATTACTCAGCTATGCCATGAGCTACAGGTCTGAAATTTTACTATGTTATAGCTGACCCCAAAATAGATGAATAACATATTGAAACAAAATACTCTACATGCAATGGTTTTCAATTTATATGTGATTTACTCAAAAGTGATAACCTAAAAGTAGCTATTACTCAGTTATGACATGAGCTACAGGTCTGAAATTTTACTATGTTATAGCTCACCCAAAAGTAGCTGAATAACATATGTATATGAAATTCTCTGAATGCAATAGTTTTCAAGTTACAAGTGATTTTACTCATTATGGAAGTTACTGAAAAGCCCAAAAGTAGCTATTACTCGCTTAGCTATTGAGACTGACACCCAAGTTACTCACCATGTTGTAGCTATGAAAAAAGTAGCTGAATAACACATTTTAACAAAATGCTCTAAATGCAACACTTTTCAAGTTATAAGTGATTTGGTGCATGATTTCATGAATTTTAATGCATTAAAAATTATTAAAAAAATTGATTAAAAACAAAATAAGACAGATCCAGGTCTCATACTCACACAAGAGAATCTACCTCTGGCCTAGTACATATATGCAAGATATGAGAGAAAATTGTGATAAGCCCCGCCGAATGGTTCACTTTTGACTTCACAAAAATTTCACAAACAGATTTCACGTTCTTACACGTGAACTTCCCGAACAACAAATGGCACAAATTTGGGTCATTTCCACTTCACGAACAACTTCACAAAGTTCATGAATATCATGAATCTTTCACCAAATTATCTCATAGTTAATGAGTACCCCAACATCATGAAGTAGTACACCAACTTGGTGAATTAGTACACCAACTTCATGAAATAGTACACCAACTTCATGCATTAGTACACCAACTTCATGAATTAGTACATGAACTTGGTGATCCATACACCAACTTGGTGAATTAGTTCACGAATGGCTTGATTTACCATGAAACACTATGACTTCATGATTTAGTACACCAGCTTTGTGAACTTTGCTATTATTCTTAACTTTAATAAATATGTTATTTTAAAGGTAGTTATGAATCCACTCAATAAATTTAAAAAATATATATATTACTGTTAAAAGTGATAATTCAATTTTGTTTCAATTTATTACTTATTAGCACTTAGTGCAACAATTACTAGCTTTACAGTGTTCACACTCAACAATGTTATATTTTTAAAAGACTATTGCTTGTCCATAAAAATCAACTTAAGTGACAAATGTTATTGAAAATAAATGTTGACATTATGAGTGTCAGCTTAAACTTGTTTCTCATCTTTTTGGTCTTTACATGAATGTTTTATTGAGCAGATTTTCTCATAACTTTATATCCTCTTTGGTAAAAATCTAGAATGCTAACAGCTTGACAAGATATGCTGGTCTGGTGTCTGTCGTTTCCTTAATTTCCCTCCTGAGGGACTGTAAGTTATGGCACAATATGGAAGGTAGAGCAATGGTTTCATTATGGTGTTCTGCCATTGGTAAAACATCCAGGAACTCTATGGTTGAACTTTAGTTCCCGAATGGATGGTATTGAAGAAGCTGCCACTGTACTGTGATTCAAGCTGTGTCCATGTGACCTCTCTCTCTGGATCTTCTTCCTCAATGATCATGACCCTTCTTTGACTACCTCATCTCCTCCACAGTGAAGCAAACCCTTTTCTGTTCTTGTATCCTAAAAATCATACACACTTAACATTTCATAGATGAAGGTCACTCCAAGGTCAAATGTCTGTGAGCTTGTAGAGGACATGTATATTTGTTATACACATCACCTATGAAGAGATTGTACCTTCTATTTATATGAATCAGCCTGCAGAAAAAGGTAGATAATTTTCAAAAAAATGCCCAGGGTAGGCATCTTATTTTTCAGAATGAGACTAATTTCAGTCCCAGAGAAGGCTACCTCCCAATGAAGGTATCCTGCAAATTTAGTAAAGCTGAGCTGGTGTAGTTTTTGGTTTCCTCTAATTTTTCAATGTGTCTGCACGTGTTCATCCAAATGACAAGAGCTTTCCTGTCATCTATAAATAAATAATAACTGAATGTGACGAAAAAAAATAATACTGTTAAACCTGCATTCTAAATTTCTAGAATTCTTACTGCTGCATAAGATTATTATTGTACATATGTAAGTAGTATGACAACAGCAGCACTAAAATGGTTCAAGATTCCATAGTTTTAATTTGTATGTTATAAGGTTCTGGTATGTGTATCTACAGGAAAAGAATAAAATACAAATTGCATGAAATAATAGCATTTTAAGTGATTTTCCCAGCTACTTAATTAAGTATGATAGGACAATGATATTTTGTATAATATATACAAAACAAAAGCACAGAAAATAGCCACCCATATGCTTGTTTTTACTACATGTACACTAAACAGTGCCTCACTGTAAGTCATGTCATATCTATACATGGCATAAATAATTTATCAATAATAATAATTACAGACTTTTCTCCAGACTATCAGACTTTTGGAAACATTATGTTTGAAAGTTCCTATGACAATTATGCAAAGCAACACAGAGAAATAAAAGTTCCTTACCTGCAATGGCAATCACTTTAACTTTATTATTGTATTCCCTTTAGTGGTGCTTGTATTTCCTCACCAGAATATTCCTGCACCTGCTAGGTTGAATCGCACATTTCATTAAAAGTTAATCATGCTTGAAAGTCCATTTTATCACTCGGCAACAAAAAAAATAATTTTCCATGATTTACAAAATTAATCACACAAATTAACCCAATCCACTTTGATCCAACAAAAACTCATCCCCCTTCTTTTTGAAATCCCTTGTACATGGCAAGTGAAGTATGTGGCACAGTCAAAATTAAAACCAGATGTTGAAATGTTCTGGACAGTTTAATCCTTGTTTTTTTCTGTAGTCATCTTAAACTGATCGAAAGTAATAGTGTGCAGTATCATCTAGAATCTAAAAATTTACTTCATGAAGCGAAATATTTTTAAAAAGATGATCTTTTTGCTACACACTGAAATATTTAAACTTCTATGTCAATAATAGTTTTAAATTAAATTATTTTGTTAGAATTTTTATAAATGGGATTATAGGTGCAACTTAAACTGCTACAGGAAAAGTATCAGCCTTTTGGTTTTTCAGCTTCTCATACTTTAACCAGTATCTACAGTGTCTTTTTGGGGCCACTGTGCACCACCTTTATCTCAGTTATGTATTATATGAATATTTTCAATACAAATTCAGCTTCAGCCATTAGTTATGCATAGGCTTTGGTAAGTTCATCCTTTAAAAAGTTGCTAGAGTAGATATAGCTTATATATTTTCCAATTCTCATCTCACAAATGCATTCATTTATGTATAAAAATATTTTTGTTCATTCATTTTAAATCTCAATTGGTCAATAAAAGACATTTTAAGATATTTCGGGGCCAATATTCACAAAAGGGATTAAAATAGATTTTAGTACTTATTTAATTTATTAAAACATAAAACCCTATATACTTAAGCCATTTTTTCACTGATCTTTTGCTAATCCCTTTTGTGAAAGTGGCCCCAGGATTACTGTCAAGAGCAACATATTCACCAACGTTAACATATCTCAAGATTCTTGTGGACAGTTTCACAAAATTTTAGTTATTTTAAAGATTTCCTTCAATCATAACACAAAATAAGAAATTTTAATTTCAATATTTCTTTATTGTGATAGGTAAGTATATATCTAGTTTGTGTCAATATAAATGTTATAAATTGTTTGAACACATTTCAAGTATTTGTAAGAAGCAAGTCACAACACTGGACTGCATTAAATTTTTTTTTCTGTTCTACTGTTACAGCAGATACATATACACATGCAAACATATTTTGTACTGTTTGTCTTCTTGAGGCTATCATAAACATGTCCCTGGAATATGTTTGCACATAGCCCACTGCAGTGAAACACAACTCTATATTTTTAGGCTGAAATATCCTGTTTTAATCCCTGTTTATCTTACAAACATGCTTCGGAAGGTGTTTGTTAATTCTCTGTTGAAAGCAAACTTTGAAGTTTTAATGCACCTAACTTATCACAGAATTATTTTAAATATCACATTAGGCAATAACAGAAAAGTATACTTTCCTTCATGTATTTTACTAAATATAAATTAAGTTGCAGATTTACTTAATTTTTACCCCTTTTTTAAACTCTACACATGCAACTACTTAAGTTAAAAATATTTCATATAATTCTCAGAAGTGTAACAGAGTATTTGCTGTATACAGTTTCACTAAAATTTATCAGTTCAGATGAAAGACTGCAGACTGCTGCATACATGATCATATAGACCCAGTACTAGCAGAAGAACTGGAAGAAAATTTAATATATACATCTTACATGTTCACAGGAAAGTTAGAAAGCGGATGTTATTGCTCCACCAAAGAAAAATGGAAGGACATTTTTCAAACTAGAAAAAGCAATCAAAGAGCACAGCCCTCTGCCAGACCAGAGGGTCAATAGCATAAAAACCTCATTTTTTTACTTTAAGGTGGCCTTAATATCCGTGGCAGTGGCATTCGCACCTCCAAAATTTAATCACTTGTTACTTACACAAATGTTAGAATTATCTGAAAATTTCAACAAAATTCATCCATAAGTTTCTGAGGAATCCCCCATTTTTATGAGTTTAAGGTGACCTTAACAAGCTAAGTGTTGCAAATTAAATGTCAGAAGATTTTAGAAATGTTCCCCAAGGCTGACCTGCAAACACATACACCATGTTTGCTGCAGAAATTATGAAAACAAAAAAATATGTGACTTTAAGGTGGCCATAACTTGATAAAAATAGAACATTTAAGGTCACCATGAAGTTAGATTACATATTTCTTCTGATACTGTGGTATGTACACCAGGTATGATAGACCAAAATGAACCACAGTGCGAGTTATAGGATAAAAATCTTATTTTCAACTTTATGGTGGCCCTAACACTGGTGGCAGTGGCATTGACACCTCCAAAATTTAATCATACTTCAGTATTTATGACCACTCTGAAAGTTTGAAGAATATCCTTTCACAAGTTTTTGAGTTACGCTGGTCACTAACAAACAGACAGACAAACCCCAATGATTACATAACTTCCACTGGCACTCAGGACTATTGTTAAAGAAATATAATAAATTATGTAACGCACCAAAAGATCTTATAATGCATATCAACTTTCAAATATAACCTATTTTTAATTGGTAAAACATTGTTTATGATTCTAAATTGTGACATATTTTACAATTCCAATGATAAAATAAAACAAGGGTGCAAGTTTGACTAATAATTCAGTTGATCATTTGAAAACAAGAGTTCACGAATGTATGATCTCATGAACTTCGGGAAATTTGGTTGCATAAATTTGGAAGTTCACAAACTTTGGAGTTCACGAAGGCCACAGTTAGTGAAGTTCATGAAATCTCAACAAATATTTCAGAACACTAACGTGAAACCTGAAGTTCGCGAAATGATAATATGTTACTTCATGAAGGTTCCCGAAGTAGAACGTCAAGTTCGCGATAAATACACCAAGTTCACCAAAGATCACATATTTCATAAATTACCATTTGCCGGGGAAGTGTTGAAATTTTCACACTTTTCGTGGGGGTACCTCCCTTGTAATGTCTCTAGCAAACAGACGAACAGACAGATTTGCATGCCTTGAACAGTTTTTCATCCTCGATAGATAGGGTATCTTTTAAAAAAAACAGCATGCCTCTAGGCCTTGTAGTTTTGGAGGAGAAGTTGTTCACGTGTACGTGGATGCAGACACGTACGCATACGCCCATGCCGCAGAATGATGACATAATGTCAGCTGACTGACAAGTCAGCAGACGTAATAAATTAACTTGTATAGCAGACTAGATTACATATTTGTTTCAAAAGAAACAAATTATGAATTAATAGAAAGCTTTATATGTCATCCTGTTGAACAATCTGGAGTTGTAGACCACAATGCTTTGAAAGCTTCGTTTAACTGTAATGAACTCCAGTGGGGTCCAGGTTACTGGAAGCTTAATAACAGTGTACTTAAAGACCAAAACTATATAAAAGGGATAAATAAAACAATAGAAAGTACATTGGAAGATTTTCATGACATGAAATCAAATCAACTTATTTGAGAAATATTAAAGCTAAATATTAAAGAGTTTACCATACAATACTGCATAGAAAAGAAAAAAAAGTAGTGCTTCAAATTTTAAGACAATACAAGAAGAATTAGAAAAAATAAATGAAAAAATATTACTCTTAGATACAAAGGAAAACCTAACAAAACTAGATAAGGATGAATTAATAAGTAAAAAGACAAGAAAACTTGAACTTGAGAGCCAACAGTTTAAATATATTGAAGAAAAGGCCAAGGGTCATTGTATTCGATCTAGAGCAAAATGGACAGAGCAGGGAGAAGTGTATTCAAAGTTTGTTCTTGGTTTAGAAAAACAAAGACAATCGGGTAATGTAATAAGAAAAGTTAAGGTAACAGAAAACAAATTTGTGTGTAAAAACAATGAAATACTGGAAGAGGCAACGAAATACTACCAAAGATTTATATTCAAATAAAAATATATCAAATATAAAAATAAACAATTACCTTAATCAGTTCGCAGACCTAAGGTTATTAAAAAAAGATGATAGAAAATTGTGTGAAGAGGATATTTCAAAAAGTGAATTGCGAGAAGTAATCAAAAATTTAAAAAGAAACAAAGCTCCAGGGCTAGATGGTTTAACTAATGACTTCTATCAAGCATTTGGGGATTTACTTGAACCACATTTTATAAAAATATTGCAGGAGTCATTCAGAATTGGTATTCTTCCAAGTACTGTAAGAAAAGCAATTATGACATTAATTTTTAAACAGTGCGATAAAACAGTACTCAGTAACTATAGACCCATAAGTCTTACAAATTGCGACTATAAAATTATAGCTTTTGTGTTAGCTAAATGGTTGCAAAATGCTGCATCAAAACTGATATCAGAAAATCAGAGTGGATATATTAAAAACAGATATATTGGTTTTAATGCAAGGCTATTAAATGATATCATAGAAAACTGTGAAAAAAAAACAACAAACCAGGTGCAGTAGTTTGTCTTGACTTTGAAAAGGCATTTGACTCTTGGACTAGGGTTTTATGTTCACGACCTTATATAAATTTAGTTTGGGGGAATAATTTATACACTGGATTAAAATACTTTACAATAATCCTTTATTTTGTATTAAAAATAATGGATGGATTTCACAAGAAGTTTTAATGAAAAGAAGCATCAGGCAAGGCTGTCCAGTTCCAGCTCTCTTATTTGTTTTAGCTATTGAAATGTTAGCCTGTAAAATAAAAAAACAAGATGATTTCAGGAATAAAAATAGGTACCAATGAATATTGTATTTTGCAATATGCAGATGATTCAGCTTTGACCTTAAAGAACAAAGAATCTATAATAAAATGTATCAAGATTCTTGATAATTTCTCAACAATTTCTGGATTAAAATTAAATACTAAAAAGTGCCAAGGCTTGGACAATTAAAAGGAAGTGAAAATGTCTTTTAACAAATAAATTTTACAAAAGAACCAATAAAATTCCTTAGAATTTATATGGGTACTGAAGCTGCAAAATGTACAACAAAACACTGGGATAAGAAAATTACAGAAGTCGAAGAACTTCTGCTAAAGTGGAGCAATAGAAAACTAACACTTTATGGTAAAGCAACTGTGATAAATTCATTAATAATTCCAAAGTTAATTTATAACTGCTCTATACTTACGGTACCAACCAATATAATTAAAGAACTAAACAAATATTTGGCTATTTACGGGGAAAAAAAATCATAAAATTAGAAAAACCACCATAATAGGAAGCTATAATAAAGGGGGTTTAAAAATTACAGATTTAGAATCCAAAATTTATGCTATCAAAACAAGCTGGATACCAAAATTGTTAGCAAGTAACAGCATATCAAAAATCTTGCAATCTTATTTGTCTGAACTGGGCTTAGACTTAAAAACTCTGCTTAAAATGAATTTCAAGAGTGCTAATAGTTTTGAGATTATAAAATATTTACCACAGGTTTACCAAGACATATTTATTTACTACAATAACTGTAAAATTACAAAACCTGTTGATGAAATAAAATCACATGACTTCATGACACAGACAATATGGGGGAATGAATACTTTAAACAAAAACACAAAACTCTTTATTTCAAAAATTGGATAAAAAGTGGATTTATATTAGTTAAAGACTTATTTCAAGATAATGGACATTAGTTGGAAGAAATTGAAGTATTAAATTCATTACAGAATACCAGTAACTGGATTGTAGAATACATGACTTTGAAAAAAGTTATTGGTAGAGTCAGCAAAAAGGATGACACCAAAATTGTACTCTACATACAGAAACCTTTGCTAGAAAAATTGACATTTACTGTAAAAGATATCATAATTGATCCAATGAGTATAAAGCCAAAAGAAATGTATACCATACTTATAGCTAGAATTTGAAAGACCTTACAGTGAAAAAATGTGGGAACATACACTGGGGCTAAAACTATTAAGAGCAGATTGGAGTGAAATATACATATACAATATGAAGGCGCTAGAGGATTAAAAATTTTGCTGAATTTAAATATAAAGTTTTGTTAAATATTTTACCTTGTGGAGAAAAAATACACAAATGGAATAAAAATGTATTAGATTGCTGTGCACTTTGCAAGGACAAAGCAAGTATAATACATATTTTATATGAATGTAAACATGTTAAAGAAATATGGAAAATAACTGGTCACTGTCTTAAAATGTTTATTCAGCCGAAACATATCATACTTGGAATAACAGATCCACATTACATAGAATTGAACCGACATCTTTGTATTGTAATTGTTTCCTATAGCATTTATGCAACTTGGTGTAAATATTCTTTTGAAAACATAAATTATAGTAATTTCCTATTTAACTTTTTACTGTGAGGTGTATCGATCCACAAATATATGCAATGTTGTGGAAAAAGAACATTTAAAATATATAATTGAATCAATAATATTTTGCCTTAATAAGTAAAAAGGTAATAGAAATATATGAAATGACAACTCTGATAATATGTTGTTTATGCTTAATTGTCAGTTTGTCAGTAAGTTACTGTTATTAATTAATTTATCAGTAAATCTGTAATATATGATCTAGATATTACCAAATATGTTTTTGTAAAAAGTTCTGAAAATTTTGAACATTTATTTATTGAATAACCTAACACCTGAAATATTGTCTCATCACTAATACCGTGTATTATACTGGCTGAGTGGCCTTCCTTTACATCTGAGGCTGTCCCCCCCTGCAGATGGGAGTTTTATGGTTACTGAGCCAGCTTTTAATAATTTTAATGTCTTCTGAAAAGTTATATTGATATTTGGATTTGTTTGAAAATATAAGTTTATACACTTGGAAAATTTCATACTGTGTATGAATAACACTGTAAAGAAGAACTGATGGTTGGTTTGCTACCCTCGCCTGCCCAGTTCCTGTTGCACATTGTTAAAAAAGGGTAAATAAATAATGCATCAAAAAAAATAAAAAATAAGTCTCAATAAACTAAAAAAAAAATGTTCCACTGTCTCGAATTACATTTCCAGATAAAGGAAAACACAGAGTTGGGGTTTATGTCCCTTTCAACACAGAGGTTATATCAGGACAGTCAACAAAAACTGCTGTCAATAGTTCTGGGCTCTCACTGATGAACATAGAGGTGACAGCAAAGTGCAAAACTTGTTAATGACGTGGCCTTCTGACATAAAAGCAGAAGACCAAAGATGTTCATGCAAATTTCTGGACAAGATTCATGCCAAGAACATGCTTTCAGGTAACCATTTGGCTATGATTCCAAGTTGGTTATACATTAAAAATCATCAGGAGCAGGTCCTGAATGCACCATTTCTGTAAGCTATTGTTGCTATGTTGTTTCACCAGGTTTGGGAAATCTGGCACAAACATGAGGTAATCTTTCATTTTAGTCCACCACACCTATTATTAGAGCTATCAACATTAAAACTAGATATTGCGTCTCAACGCAGTGTATCCTGTATCCTCGGACGGGACATGGTTGAAACGTTACATACAGAGTACTATGGTTGACACAAATATACCCCTGTGGGAAGAGGGCCTAAGTGTTTATGGGAGCAACTTGTACTGACACCAGGTAAACAAAATGCTTAATGAAAGAAACAAATGAAACTAGACATAACGCATCGGACAACTGATGCAAATGGTATCCACCAGAAAGAAAACTCACCAAAGCAAAGCAACCATCACATAACCTTGAAGGAGGAGCCCAAGGTGAAATCTGACACATGAAAAGATTCTTAGCCCATGATTTCCAAAAGGTTGTTGTGACATTGCAAACCTCTAGGAATACGAATAAGTGAGTTAGGAGCACCTTTAATTTTACCTATCCTCATTTGCCCTTGAAAGAGGGGCCAAAGGTCAAATCTGATCACATCAAAAGATTGGTAGTGCATGATTTCCTATTGGATGGTTTCACATTACAAACCTCTAGGACCAAGAAAAAGCGATTTTTAAGCACTTTTAGATTTTGCTATCCTCGATTGACCTAGAAGGAAGGGAACAAGGTCAAATCTGACATCAAAAGATTCCAGCCCATGAGGGACCACATAAAAAGACTCCCCGAACATGATTTCCAGTAGTATAAAGGCGCGCATTATAACAATCCAAGGTTAACCTGAGGTGCGGTTTTGAGCTCATAAAATGAAATTCCCAATTAAAATTAATGGGGTGGTTAACCTGAGGTGCAGTTGATTTTGTGAGCACCTCAGGTTAACCTGGAGTGCGCATGCTCGAGTAAAAGATTAGGTCAGAGCGCATGCAAAAGAGGATTGGAGTGAGCATGCGCGTGAAAAAGATTTAAGATTTTAGATTTGTGCGCATGTGTGAGATAATATTTAGTGAGTAAGGGTATAAATTCAAAGTATTTTAATGATATCAAAAGATGAATGTTGAGGTGGAATTTTTTAAGCAGGAGGAGAAGAAATTTGTGGTTTTGAGAAAGTTACAGGGAGAGGATAGAGTGACTGATTTTGAGGCTTCAATAATATATGAAGACGAATACGGCGCGGTGTTTAAAAATTTAAGTAAAGTAAATCGTCAAATAGAAAAGAATTATAAAGAATATTTAGGGGGTAGAAGTCATGTAAAGGTGGAATTGGACAGTTTGGTATATATTGGGAATTTTAGTTTAACGTTTTCTCAGTGGGAGGAATTTTCTAAGGTGTGGAAATTATATGAATCATCAAGGGATACTTGATGAGAGGTATACCTTGGAAAAGCCAAAATCGAGAAGGGAATTGAGGAATGGGTTTCACCTTTAATTTGAATAAAACTAAAGTGGAACTACAAAAAACGGCAAGAAAATAAAGTTTGAAAACGAGGATTACAGGGATTTGTTAAGACGTGTGAGTAAGATAAACAGACGTTTAAAAAAGAAAGAAGATTTATTCGGTTGCACTTGGTCTGGTTTTACAGTTATTTTAAAAAGGGTGATAAACATTGGGGGTATAATTTTAGAGGCTAACCAGTGGGAGCAAGTTTTTGCTGTTTGGCGAAGTTTAGAAAAAGGTGTGTATTATTTTCTATGAATGAGGTAAAGCGACTAGCCAAAGAATCGTTAGAATTAGACGTTGTAGAAGTGATTCGTGAGGTACCCTTAAAGAATACTGGAAGGGTTTGGATAATTTTTGCATATTCTTATTATTCTCTGTATTACGACTTTTCTTTGAAAAAATTAAGTCGCATAATATTTCATTTGTCAGGACGTTTTTTGAATTATTTTTGGGATGAGTTTTTTTTCTGATGAAAAGCTCATTTTGGGGATAAATTTTGAAATGTTAGCAAGTGAGCAGGATTTAATATTTTTTAAAGAAAACAGAGAATTAATATTAATGGGTATGGTGAGGCTTTAAAGTCTGTGTTAAAAGACTTAAAAGAAAGTTTTTCTTTGAAGGAATTTAGAGAAATGACATTGTCCGACGGGTGGTCTTGTTGTGTCTCCAAAACGGGGTCTTTGCATGTCTTTTGTTATTTGCAGCCAGTTTTGGATTTGAGCAGTGGCAGTTTTGTGCATTTATTAGGTTTACTTCAGAATCATTATAAAGCTTTTGTGATCCAATTTATAGAGGAAAAAACAGGTAAAATATGTGATTGTGACTTTTGCGATTACAATATTTTTATTTGGGAGCACATGGACACCTTTGAGAAAAACAGTTTAAAAATAAAAGTGGGAGATAAGGTGACTGGCAGAATGCTTTTAGAAATTTTGGAAATTCAGAACCAGATCTTTCGAACCATGCATGGCTTTTCTTCGAAAAGATTGGAAGATTTGTGCATGGATAAATTGGGGGAACAAGAGCAAATGTTATTACCGGAAAGTGTGAAATATAGCACTTTGAGAAGCACTTTATCCAGGGACATTCCTTATTTGGTGCACGATGCCAATCACACAGTCTGTTTAGTGTATGGTGTGCGACAAAAGGGCTTGAATTATGATCTTGAAAAAGATGAATTTTGGGAAATTTTTTCCCTCTTTTTAAAGCACAAGGGATTTCTGTTATCAAAGCGGTGGGTGTAATTGTTTAAACTAAATTTTAAAGTGCATGCGCACCCTAAAAAATTGGAAATATCTAAAAATAGGTTTACTAAAAAATTTAAACTACACATGCGCGTCAGAAAAGTTAATAACTTTAAAAAATATTTAAAGCGCATGCGCGTCCTAAAAATGAGTCGCCATAAAAATATTTAAAGCGCATGCGCATCCTAAAAAATTGGAAAGTTTGCTTTTTAAATAAAAAAATTTAAATGCGCATGCGCGTGGTAAATTTTAGGAAAAAGTCTTTATAAGGGAGGGAAGTAAAAGTTTTTAGTATAATTTGAAGAGGCGAGAGCGTGTGCACAGAAGAAAATGGAATTGAGTCCCACTCTGAATATATCTGTAAAACAGGGTTTCAGCAGCTACTTGAAGTTGCTTAGAGAAAAAAAACGGCAAATCATGGTGGATCAATTTGAGTCGCAATTGTTTTGAAAAAATGTTTGAAATGAAAGAAGATATGACGAAATGGATGCAAAATGGCGAGGCCAAGGAATGTCTTCAGATGGGAACAGTCACTGTGACAATTAAACTTTTTGGGGGCGAATATTACATGTGTATTGAGAAAAAAAATGGGGATTACGTAAACAGAATTAATTTAAATGGAACGGAATGGGTTAATTTTCAAAAGATGTTTGTGAAAATTATGGGTCAGTTGGATCCGAGATTGGAAACCTTTGAGAAAGGCACTCTTGTTCACTATTTTCCTAAGCACGGAGAAAAGGTGTATTATTTTCACGAAGCAGCAGCAGCTGCTGATTTTTCGGATACTAAAATTTTAAAAAAGAAATTACCCAGTCCGTCCAAATACGAATTTGCTTTAATGGGTCTGAGTCATCTAATTAAAGAAAATTTGAAGTATTATTTGGTTCAAAATTGTGAGGGATGCATTTCTCAATACATGAGTCAGTCAAATCACAATTTATGTCTTTTGGAATGGCATGATCAGGTGGACGGGTACTTTCATCGCATTAAATCCTCTTTGAGTGCAAAAGAAGTTGCAGAATTTTTTGTTAAAGTACTGGGGAATTTGAGAATGGAAAGTGATGGAGTGTACGAAAAAACAGTGGATTTGAATGAGAAAGATTTGCTGGATGTAGTAAGACCCGTGAATTTTCCTCGAGAATATGAAATGTTATATAAACCTTTCGTCACTTTTGAATAAAATTGTTTTCATTAAACTCGTAAGTGTAGTTAAGCTGTAAATAGTTGTCATCATAACAAAAAAAGTGTGACGTCATTGTAAAAGGTCGTCAAGGTGTCTCTAGGGGGGTAGTGAAAGCAAAAAAAATGTTATTGATACCGTCGTCATAACAAGTTAAAGTTGCCAAGTGACGGACTAAATTTAAGCTTAACTTTCTTGAAGAGAATCATTTTAAATTCAGACGGGATGGCGATAACAGTGCTTTTTAAGATTTGTGAGAAGGGGGAGGCCTATCCTCGTTTTGAGCAATTGAAACCTTATTTACAAGACAAAGAGTACTTGGCAGTAAAATTGACTAAAAAAACCAGACTTTATTAAAAAAATTTTTGAGAGATGGGAATCTTCCTTCCGAAATGATATATGACTTTAAATCTTTTGAAGTGGTTGAAGTAGATTTTTCAAATTTAGAATACAGAGGTTACTTAGAAATTGATCATAGAGGTTTTTTCGGGATAAAATCCTATTTGAATTTGAAAGAAAGTGTGATCCAGCTGCAGAAGTTTTTAGAAGTCAACAGTGTGGGACTGATGGCATTTCAAGAAATTATCCATGCCTGTGGGCTCCCTTCTCACGCCAAAGCCATTGAAATTTGTGAATGTTCTCCAGCGATGCTGAACTACTACTTTAAACCCCTAAAGCAAAGCTTCCAGACTCAAGTGATTAATGAAAACTTCACCCCCACATCTAAAGGATTGGGTCAAGCGGAATTTATTTGGGTGAATGGGGCAGTGGAAAGAAGTGAAATGCTGATGCCTTTTTATATGGGTGACTCGAGTGAAGATTTTAACAAATCTAGCAGAGGATTTGTGAAAGCCCGTTAAGTGATCTTTATTTTTGTGGGCAAAGCTTCCGGACATTTTCCAAGTGTGTCCTTGCCTAAAGAAACGGGGTATTTACCAGAAAGTCCTCTGCACCCTTTGACATGGCGGAAGATATTTTCTTCTCGAGATCCCAACAATTTTTTGCATGAAATTGCGGATCCTCTACCCGAATGGGGTCTCCAACAAATATTTCCACCGCCGAGAAATCCTCTCATTTCCGAACTGTTTCTGGAAACGACCAGCTCACAGTCACTTTTTGAAGAATTGGACCAATTATGACCAGATCTCTCCAATGAAGAAAATGAAGAAAATATGAATTACTTGAGGACTTCTGGCAAACCACCAATCAGGACCCTTTCATTTTCGAATTAGATGATATCTGCTTGACATGCTTTCACCCTTGAGAACAAGCTTGCCACTGTCACGAAACATCCTGTGAGCTGTGTTTTAGTCTGTGATGTCACAAGCCTTGAAGAATTTGCGTGACGTCGCGAAAAGGTATGACGTTTTATCTAACGTTGTCTTTAGAGATGCATCGTTATATAATTTATCTTTTAAATTGGAAACGGGGAAATGTTTTTGTGCAAAAGTGATAATCGTGAACTATTTTGTGTAAAGGATAAAGACTTTTTAAATTTTTTTGTTTTTTGTTTTGAAACTAGGATTTTGTTGTGGTTTCGTCGTCTTGACGATGCAAAGTTCCTTAAGCTAAAAAGTTCACCCTTTGAAAGGCAGTCAAAACAAAATGAGTGCTTTAGAATGGGGACAAATGAGGTGCCACTGCTCCGTTTATCAGAAGCTGCAAGATTATCTGGATGGCAAGATTCCTTATCCCTTTTTTGGGTGTGATGCCGCAGTTCAAACAGAAGAAGAATCTTTTGTGGAGACGTTTTATCTAACGTTGTCTTTAGAGATGCATCTTTATATAATTTATCTTTTAAATTGGAAACGGGGAAATGTTTTTGTGCAAAAGTGATAATCGTGAACTATTTTGTGTAAAGGATAAAGACTTTTTCAATTTTTTTGTTTTTTGTTTTGAAACTAGGATTTTGTTGTGGTTTCGTCGTCTTGACGATGCAAAGTTCCTTAAGCTAAAAAGTTCACCCTTTGAAAGGCAGTCAAAACAAAATGAGTGCTTTAGAATGGGGACAAATGAGGTGCCACTGCTCCGTTTATCAGAAGCTGCAAGATTATCTGGATGGCAAGATTCCTTATCCCTTTTTTGGGTGTGATGCCGCAGTTCAAACAGAGGAAGAATCTTTTGTGGAGAATGTCAAAGCTCCCGAACCTGTACTGATTCATCCAATTGTCGGTGAAGAACTTTCCACTTTAAAAATGAAATTTGAAGACGGAGAATTTGAAGTCAAAGTAGGTTTGTTTATTTGGGGTTTTACGTCGCTTTCAACTCTGTACAGGTCATATCACGACGGGTAGTTGGAAGGGCAGAGGAAACCAGTACATATAGTTCGCTAGGGTTCTGTACTGTAAACTGCCGACCAACGGCAAGCAACTACCAGCTTTCCCACTTACGGCCATGACAGGGATCGAACCCCGGCCGCAGAGGTGGGAGGCGAGAGTGTTACCACTCTGCCACCGTGGCCCCCGAAGTCAAAGTAGGGAAGAACGGCAAATGCACCACATGTTTCAATGGTTTTGAATGTGAACTATATTAGTCAAAGAAGCTTTCCAAGGGACTTTCCAGGGGACTCTCCAGGGGACTTTCCAGGGGACTTTCCAGGGGACTTTCCGATGAACTTTTATCTATGCGTCTGAAAACAACATCAAGGATTCAGAGTGTTTCCAGGTGTGTTTTTTATCAAAAGACTTTTCCTACTTTGGAAAATACAAGGGTATGAGAATTATGTTTTCCCTTCTTGTCTTTTAAAGATGTTGAGATATTTGTTCAAACTTGCGTCGTTTGCTTTTAAAAGGCACTTTGTACAGTCTCAGCAGGCAAAAAAAATGTTATCGTTAAAACCGTCCAGAAAATAATAATATATATAAATAATGCATAATTTTTACACCACATGTAAAAATAATGTAAATTATGGGTACAAAAGTTTGAATATTTAGAAGTAATTAAACCGTTTTCTTTATTCAAGCTTTATTTCGCTGTAACTTGTGGGATGTTAATGACGTTCTGATCTCAAAGTGCGTGATTCATTTTAAATGTCTTACGACAAGACTTTTTTGCCTGTGGGGATTATTTGTAGTTTACTAAAGGTTTTAAAACGTCTTTTCAAATCTATATTCTGTGGTGGGAATAAGGTAATATTTTCAAGCTTGAAAAAATTACCTTATCCCCTTTATAGAAATTAGATTTAAAAAGCCTTTTTAAAACCTTTCTAAAAGGGGAATAATTCTTGTACAACGTTTTTATACGTCTCTATGACGTTTTAAACTTTTCTAATATGTAAATGCACATAAAGTGTCACTGCTCGTCTCCAAAAAAAAAAGACGTGACTTTTAAAAAGAGTTTTTCAAGGGTGAAATATGTAATGATTTTCGCGTCTCCAAAAGACGTGTCTTTAAAAAAAGTTTTTCAAGGTTGAAGTCTGTAATAAAACTCAAATGATGGTTGTGTAAATTTAACTTTAACTTCATTAGCTAAAAAACTCTGATAGATGGTTACCACAGTTCCATTTTCTTGCAACTTTAGCGATAAATATTCTTCTTAAAGCATTGTTCCAAGTCGGTCACTATTTGTGAATTGTCTTTTCCCATAAATTCTTTTGAGTTAATTTATCCGTCTTAAAGTGACTTTTGCTCTGTGTTTTGCAACTTCAGCGATAAATATTCTTCTTAAAGCATTGTTCCAAGTCGGACATTATTTGTGAATTGTCTTTTCCAAATTCTTTTGAGTTAATTTATCCGACTTAAAGTGACTTTTGCTCTGTGTTTTGCATTTCACGTATAAAATCCGTAAAGGTGATCATTGTTGATGCATTTTTTTTAAAAAAAGCTTTTCAAAGCTTTTCAAATGTAAAATCTATCATATTTTAAGGTAAAAAGCTTTAAAGTGTGAAAACTGTAAAAGAATGTCACGTCCCCCCTCTTTGAAAACTTTTTAACGGAATATTCATAAGATAACCTATTTTTAAATCTAAAATAATATAAAAAATATTTACTCTAAAAAGTGGGGTTAGATTTTATTTCAAATTTTATCTTTATGTGTTTTAAAAAATTTTTAAAGATTTATTCATAAAAAAGTTTTAAATATGTCACTTCATTTTTAATGCGTGAAGATGTGATTATAACTACGTCATTTTTCTGTGATTATCAAATTTTAATGCGTGAAGATGTAAATATAACCACGTCATTTTTCTGTGATTATCAAATTTTAATGGAAGATGTAAATATAACTACGTCATTTTTCTGTGATTATCAAATTAATTAAGAGACTGTTTTTTGTTAGTATTTTAAAGTTTAAAATTTTCTGTTAGCATTTTAAAAAAGGGTTCTTAAAAAATTTTATGAAATATTTATTGTAAATTTTCTGTGATGGGTTTAGTTGTTTAAAATTTTTATCGTTAAAATGATTTTGAATAAAACAAGTGGTTTAAATCTTGATTTTTTTTTATGGTGGGGAATGAAAATTCCCCTTGATGGTTTTATACTTTGAAAGTACTTTGATGAAGAGCCGTCCTGCAAATGTTGATAAGGGATCGGCATTTGATTTCTTTTCAAAACCACCCTCGCAAGGTATTCCAAGGAAAGGACACGATTGTACACTGCCCTTTTCAATTTCAACCTTGTCACTGTGCTGCCTGCCCAGTCGTACAAATAATTTTCATGGTAAAAATCCAGCAGTTCTTCAGTAGAATTGAAGCAGGTTAGATTCAGCTCCAATCTGTACTGATTCCCCAGGGTTTCTTTCACTATTTGTCTGATAAATAGTTTATCGGGGCCCATTTTTACCACCAAACTTATTTCCTGGTTGACTGAATCAAACAGAACAATGAAAGAAAGTGGCTCCGACAAGAAATTAAAGCAATCTTTCAACTCTTTGGCATGAACTATGTAGCTCGACATCTTGAAAAAATGATCTGGGACAAATGCCTAAACGTCATCATGACGCAATATTTCTGTTGACGTAAAATTTCGTCACAATGAGGGATGACAATATTGTTGACGCATAACTCACATCTTGACTATTTTTACAATTATACATTTTACTAAGAAAATTGAAATAACTTACATCTTGTCTATTTGTACAATTATGATACAATTATGATACAATTATACTAAGAAAATTTTTACAAATGAGAGGCTTTACTATTTATAATTGTTATAAAATGCAGTTACTTTTAAATCGTTAAATTTAAGGCGGGATGAATAAAACTTTTCCATAATCTTTTCCATGCTGTAACCTCTGGCGCGATAGTAGGTGTAAAACAGGCAATATTCTCCACATTTTAGGGAAAAAGACGGTTGCACTTGACGTGTACTTCTGTAAAAAGCGGATTTATTTAAAAACAAACTTTCCCGCTTTTGGGGAGATGGGAAATGAGCCAAAGGATCAAAATATTCGGGTATGTCATGGTACCAGATTAAAATCCAGTGCTGCCCCTTTTTGTAAGAAGGATCCATGTTTACAATGTATACAGTTTTATTGGAAACTTTTACTTTGGGTATTTCATCTAAAGTAATAACTCCTCCATAATGACGTCTTATTCAAGGATCTTTTAACATGAATTCCTGTAATTCAAACCCAAACATACTTGCTGACGATGGAGTGGACAATGTATTTATACCAAAGTGACATTTCTAGTTTTATCCACTTTAAACATGGAGGGAAATAGAGAATAGGCAATCAAAGTGATGCTTTCCGCCAAAGCAGTAGCAAAAGACAATTCCAATCGACACTGTTCATGTTTTTGTTCCACCATCACATCTTTAGATCCCTGTCCATCCAAATTAAAGCAAAAGAAAGCGTATCCGTTCTGATAATCTTCAAGAGTAATAAAATTTCCTCCCTCTTCGGGATATTTATCGAAAAACATTCTGTAATAAGCATCGGTATATTGAGCTCCAGCAAAATCGGGTTGAAAAGCTTTTTCGGGAACGCTATTCCCATCCACTGTAAACTGAATAAAATTTACCATGTAATGACGGAAATTAAAAGGATTTCTTTCAGAATTGCCCGTGTAAGCGGCATTTCCCACCATGGCGATTATAAGGTGACTGTGTTTCATTCCGTTATACAAATCATCGATACTATAACTGCTTACACCCGATGGGATGGAAAAAGCTTTGACATTACTTTTCCAGTAGGGATACAACACTTCTCCGTGATTCAGAGCCTCATTGTGAGCCAAAATAATTTTGGGATTCATTTTTGCGTGATGTACTTTCAGACTTGCTTCTGTAATGACCATTTTGTATGGGGTGCCCGAGGGACTCATGGTTGCAAAGCTACTGTTGGAAGGAAACATTTTAATAATAACTGGAACTCTGTTAAGCAATAGACAGGACTATTGAGACAAGTCAATTTTAAGAGGTCCCGTCATTTGCACCTCTGCTCCGGTACCAAATTATTCTGCTCTAGACATTAATCCGCTGTTATTTCCAGGGGGGACCGCATCCATTTGAGCCGCGTCTTTAAAGTACATTTCCGATTGCAATTCACTTTCTTTGACGCCCATTCCGAAAAACAAAATAACATCCATGATAGCTTTGTAAGGATAATTAATTCCAACTTCAGAAGTAATATTTTTTCCACCCACCAAAACATCGACTTGACGAAACAAAGATTGCAAGGTTAAATTAACAGGGGCTCCAGTATTGGGGTTGGGTGGCGGACTTCCATCCACTTGAACCATTCTCACTTTAAGGACAAGGCGGGTAGTGGTCCAATCCGTGTACAAAGCTCCCGAACCCGGAATATGAAATTCAAAAGAAGATCCTTCAGACAAAGTGGAAGAGGGTCTATATTCCACAAATTGGTAGGATTCTATCCCCTCTTCCACCAGAGGTTTTTTTAAATAAAGCGACGTCTGAAGAATACCCTTCCATGTTGACACTCGAATGACTAAACTGAAGATAAAGTAAAAAATGTAAAGTGGCCTCTATTTATAGCTTTTTAAAATGCAGACCGAGTTGAGTACGCGAATCTGCCGAGGCTGGACTGGGTGGTGTCAAGTTTGTCAACTTTAAAATAGAAATTTTTATTCGCTTTATAGAGGAGTCTTTAACTTTCATGTAATGCAGGTTTGGGAAATCTGAAAAATAAATGTCTTGCTCCGATATTTGCCACAGCACTGGTTTATAGGTATTTTGTATAAAACTGTAATCCAATATGTCGCAGAAAATAGTTACATCATCAGAGAAAAGCTAACAAGGGCACAGTACCAATTTCCTTCCAAATTAAGAATTTCTGGTAATTCAACTGTAAATTCATAAGGTTCATTTTGCGGATAAAATTCTGGAAAATCGGTGGAGCTTAAATATATAAACATGGTTTAGTCGAAAGCTTTCAAAGGTTTTGATCTTTCAGCTCTCTTGGCAGGCCTATTTATAGTCTCCTCTTTTCTGATTTGTGCTTTGGCTTGAGCCACTTGTACTTGCGTCGGTTCCACTAATTGCACGTCACCTGTTTTTCCCTTTTTGGGTAGAGTGTAAAATTTATTGGGTGGGACATCCCCTTTGGTCATTTTTATAAAATCTTGATTTAACGTCTCTTGAGAAAACATGCCTACGTTTGAAACCGCTTGAAACAAATAAATTTTTTTTTCGCATTGCAAGCTCTTTTATACTTTTCCCGAGGGTCGATAGTCTTTTACTTGACTTTCTAAAATCCAAGAGTTAAATTTGGAAGGCCAACCTAACCATTTCACCAAGACCTCCTTACGTCCTCGTCTTTTTCTACTTTTTAAAATATTTTCAATTTTATAAATGGTATGTTCATTTACAAAAGCTTTTTGCATTTCACCTTCGTAAAAATAACCCAAAATGGGGTCATTGTTATAATCTTTTAAAGTGTACACTAAAATACCCTGTTTCATCATTCTTTCCGTGACATGAAAAACTTCTCCAGGAAAGGTTTGATCGTAAGCTCTTTCAAAAGGCCTTTTTAAAAAGCTTAATTTGACTTGCTCACCAATTTTAAATTTGTAGGGAGTCGAACGTGAAGGCCTCTTTTTCAGACGCGTTCCTTTTTCTTCCAAATACTGTTTCACCCATAAATCTTCATCCGACATGGTCATAGCTTCTGCGGGAGACATTTTAATACTTCGATGATACATTTCATTGTAACTAGAAGTAATTTCTGTCAAAGCTTTAGCCCACTCCCTTGTTTGTTCGTTGTACATATATTTACTCAGTTTCATTTTAATGGTTTTAATGGCCCTTTCCGCGTAATTGGCTTTGGTTTCATTAAGTGTCACCACGTGCTTTATGTTTCGATTTCACCCATCTGTTATTAAACTCGGACCCACCATCGGTTCTAACAACTTCCGGTTGAACTTCTTCGAATAACTCTTCTAAAACTTTTTCCATTTCTTTTCCCTGCAGGGTTTTTAAAGGGCGAGTCCATACATAGCGGGTAAAAATATCGATGCAGAGTAAAAAATAACCCTCACCTTCGTTTTCTTTGATCCATTTGGCATAATTTCCCGTATCAGCATCCCATTGCTTATTTTTCCCGTACACAAAAACTCTGGGACGTCTTAATTTTCGCTTCAAACCCCTTAGAGAAGTATAAGTATCTTGTTTAGCCAGCCAGTCCCTCAATTGTTTCTACTAATTTTTTTCCCGTCTTTTCTAATTTGTTTCATAAGTTTTTGAATGCCACTAAAAGACCCGGCTTTTCCGGGGTCATAATACAAAGATTCTAAGTGCTCAGTGTCTGCCATTTTATTTTAAAATTGACTTTTTGGGGTAATTTGTCAGGTATTCCCGGGGGAATGACAATTTGTTGTGAATTTTGTGAAAGCTCTGAGAAGGGTCTTGAACAGGCTTTTGAACATATTCTTGAACAGGTTCTTGAACGGGTTCTTGAACAAATTTCTGAGAAGATTCTTGAACGGATTCTTGAACGGGTTCTTGAGAAGGATGACCTTTCAAATTAATTTCAGCTTGATCTTTTTGATCTCCAAAACCTTTTTGTCTTTCAACTTTTTCCAAATCTCTGCCTTTTATAACATAAGGACGCCTCTGCGCATGCACTAAAGACAGGGGTACAGAATCAGAGAGTTTTGCATACCAACTCTCTAAATGTTCAATGGGTTTTCCCGGTTGCAAGGTATCTTTTAAAAAATCTGTGATATGTGAAAAATTTTAAATGTCCCCCATCAATAATCACCCTTCCTTTTTCGTCCCAATCTATGGAAGGTTCAGTTTTTAAAAAATGGAGGAAATGTTTGCCTTTATCTCTAAATTTTTCAGGGAGTAAAGACAAAATATCTTCGTCACTTAATTTATTTTCTTTTTTTGTGTCCATGGGTTCTAAACGTTCTTCAGGGGGTGAAAATAACCTGCAATACTTTTCATACAGAATTAGTATGTGTTTCTTCATTGAGATGCTCTAAAATAAAAGTGGAATGTTCTTGCAAAAATTTCCACAATTGTTCCCAGTATTTTTTTTAAAAATGAATACTTAAAGGTTTGTGCACTTTTTTGACAAGCCTTTTATAACGATTCGGATATCGACGGGAGACGTTATAAACAATTTCTCTGACAGCTGAATTTTGGCCTGGAGTTAAGGTGTGCAACAAAGCTTGGGCTTGCTTTTTTGTTTTTACATCAACCAAAAATTTAACAAAATTTCCCGATTTTTTTAAATTAGACATGTTGTTCCATGGTTTTCCAAAAAATACTAAATTCAATTTTTAAAAAATTCCACCTTTTATAGATTTTTGGACTCAGCAGGATTGATACACCAGTGTATCTTCATCAGGCCAAATATGAGTTCTAAAACGATACGTGTCATTGCTGTGAGGGTTTAAATCAACCACCAAATACCCATAAGGTTTTGAAGTTGCATCTGCATAAGGTTCTTTTAATAATTCTGTTTGTCCCAGCTGCCTACCGAAAGAGGTCATTTGACCTACATCTCTGGGATTTCTAAAACAGATCACGTAATGGGCATTTAAGGTAATATTACGTGCGTTTTACCCTGGCGAAAGAGATTTTGTGTCAAGTAAAACACAGACAAATTTTTATGATGACTGCCTTGAGTAAACAATTTTTCTACAAATTCACTGTTCACTGCCTGCTGCTGCAAATCATCCGAAATGACCATGCAGTGCTCTCCATCCGAATTCGCAATATCTTGACTTGGAAGACCTTGAAAAAATTCAACGCCTTCTTTCTCCATGTCTTCAAACAAAGGTTGCCAAATGCCGTAAAAATACAAGATTCTGGTAGGGGGAGAATCAAACATTTTATTTTTATGTTTAATTAAAGTGTGCAACCACCTGGTCTTTCCAGAGCCACTGGCCCCCCATAAAATAAAGGTGGAAGGGATGTGAAATAAAATCATGTTGCACTATTAGAGGCAAAATAAAAATAACTCAATTTTCCAAAAAAAACCTTTGTGTATATCGAAAACAGTTCACTTAAAAGTTCTCCCCACTGATTGGCTCCGGGCATGTGCTTTAATTCTGTGACCTTAAATAAAACTTTGCTTAATCCGCATCCCCAAAATATATCTTCGTGCACCCACACAAAAGTTGGTTTTTTTTTACGTTTTAAACAATCTTTAAAACTTTGATCTGCTTCCCATCTTTTTTTTAAAATCAACTTAACTATTGATCAAAAACAGACAGATGTTTTAAAGTTTGACAGTATGCATAAATATTTTGAAAATTTTTAGTTCCCACACTAAAACTAAAAGGGTAAACAGGAGATAAAATATCATCCGTAATTTCTGTGCACTGCTGTTCTTCCCAAGGCCAAATCCAACCACACCAGAAGATTCCCAGCCCATGATTTCCTATAAGTAGGATAATCTGTATATGAGAACTGGACCAAATTGTGAAAAAAATGACCACAAAATGGCTTCAGTGAGGTACTTTGGCGGTCTGTGGATGACTTTCAGTGAAGAGCTTCAAGGTCAAATTTCTGCATGCTTACAGTGTACATATATGTATTATATATACCAGTCATAGGATTATATGTATTATATATACCAGTCATAGGATGATCTATATATGAGAACTGGGCCAAAATGTGAAAAATTTGCCAAAATGTGACCTTTAAAAAGGCCACCAGTGACCTTGAAATTGAAGGTCAAGGCCATATATACCCACATACCAAATCTGAAAGGTCTAACTAAAATATTTTTTAAGTTGTCACGTCCGACAGGAAATCTCTGCGGCGGCAGTGGCAGCGTGGCCGCACTGAAGCCTAAACTTTCGTCCAGGGAAACAAACATATGAAATACTGTTTGTGTTAATGAGGTTCAACGTCAAAAATGCACCAAAATTAGACCTATAAACTGATCATTGATTCTACTGAAAGTTATATCACTCATTCATACATTGTAATGTCCCCTTTAATAATTTTGAAACATAGAAATGCAGGCGAAATGAATAAAATGAACATCCTGCAATATTTTCTCAAAGTTGATGCATCCATCAGCAATCTAACAGGTCTTATTGTCTTTTTGCTACTGTGTGAATTAACACTCAAAAATTGTGCTATAAGTTTGATATAAAAATAAATATTATTAATATGAATAATTAATCCAAACAATTTAAGGTAATTACATATTCACTTTAACTGAAAAATAATCCTCTGCTTTTTAGCCACATATATGCATTGTTTATTGGATTACCTTTGAAGTGTTTTGTTATCCCCCCCATTAAAGAAACTTATTTTGCTTGATCTACATATCAAAGAAAAGTTGTAATCCTCTCAAAGACACCTGCCTTTCTTTGAACTATGCCTGAGGTTCTCTATCAAAGAGATGCAATGGTCCTGTGATCCACTGTCATTTCTTACTGATTGCAATTGCAATCAGGGTTTTCATGCTAACACCACTGATTGAGTGGTTGGCATGTAGTGAGTAAACTGCTCTGGCAGAAAGTTCAAACTCAGGTGTCACTTATTTATTGGCAGTGGGGTGATTATATAAGCCCCCACTGGGATGGAGTAAATTCATTCTCACTTCTAGTTTTAAGCTGAATGTGTCATAGTGTAGAGATTTTTCAGTGCTTATTGTGGCTTTGTTTGAAATGGGAAAGTTGTTTGAAAGTTATGCTAAGGTAGATGAGTCTGTGAAACAGTTTTAAAACAACATTTTGCAAATCTTGTTAAAAAGAGTCTAGGACAATTGAGGCTGCAAAGAAAAAATGTCCTGATAAAAGTTTCAATACTGAAATCAGGTACAGTGAAGTTGCATTAGCCTGTTCCTATAATGGCAAATATGTTTGTAAGTCTACCATGGGAACCAGACCCAACCAGAAGACAACAAAACGTGGATGTACAATGGTCATTAAACTAAGAGCAACAAAGGATGGTCAACAGTTGATGGTCACCAAGGTGGATCAAGATCACAGTCATCCTATATCTGAATTGACTTTTAAGTTTCATCCCATGCAGAGGAGATTGGATTCAGATGTTGCAGAAGAAGTGAAGATGTGTCAGCTTCAAGCTAAGAAGAAGCTTATCCAAGGGTTTATTCAGCAAAAGACTGGCAAGAAAGTAACCCTGAAGGACATACACAATGTCGTTTCCCGCTCCAAGACTGCTGAATCAACAACTGCCCTGAAGGACATTGCCAAGTGGTTACAAGACAACTACCCTTCCCTGGATGCAGAATTTGTCCTAGATGAAAACCAAGTGCTTGATGAGCTTTTTCTTCAAGATTCCCAGATGAAGGATACGTTTCAGATATTTTCAGAGGTGTTACTTGGTGGACTGTATCCACAAGACAAATGATCATGAAATGTCATTTTTTGTCATGATGGGAATAGATGGGGAAGGGGAAAGCCAGGTACTGGCAGCCTTTCTCCACAGGCAAGAGGATGAGGTCTCAATTCGTAAGATGGCACAGATATTCAAGGAGAAGAATCCCAGATGGACAGAAATGCGTGTGGTCATTACTGACAAGGACATGGACAACAAGTCAGAGCTTCCCCAAGTTGAGTTGCAAATATGTTTATTTCATGTCCCGAGGACTTTTGGCCGTGAAGTAACTGTTGATAAAATGCACCCTTTTGGACTCACTCCAGAAGATTGTATACTCCAGAAATGATGCTGAATATCAAAGAAACTATGTGGGTACAAAGCCTTAAGACAGAAAATTTCAATACCAGTACCAACAACAGGCTGGAAAGTTTCTTTCAGAAGCTAAAGTCAATCTTGCCTCTCAAAGAGAGCATCGAAGATTTACTTGCTGCTTTTCTAGGCTTACTGGTCACAATCAGGACAGAATGTCATTACAGGGCCCTCTCAGCAGCATCCAAAGTGCCCACCAATAGTGTTCAGTGTGGTGTGCTCCTACAATTTTCAGTTTTTTTTATACCATTTGGTTTAAAACAGGTCACAGCCCAGATTGAAGCTTCTAAGAATGTTACTTTCCCAGTTGATAATGTACTTTCTGCATCTGAATGCACTTGTCACTTGTCACAAGTCCATGTTTTTGCCATGCCGCCACATTTTTGCCTCATTGAAAGATAAGGAGAAGTCTATGTTCTGTCCTGATGCTGTCCACGAAAGATGGACAAAGAGCTTCAACCTCTCATCTGTTTCTGTTGTTAATTTACCTGCACCATCTATGTCTCACAAAGAAGAAGAGCCATTGGTTTCAATGAGAAATTCAGAAAGGTATCACTTGTAACACAGCAATTGGCCACTGTTTCTGCTTCCTTTGGCTCCAAAGATTTTGAAAATCGACTGAAGGTTGTAAGTGATTTACTGATGGCCTACAAAGACGACTGTGATGTCACCCTAACAGTTCAAGACACCCATGATGACAACACCATGTCAATCGCTGAAGACACTTCAGGGATTGAACCTCTTCCTGACAAAGACCAAGAAATAATGGGCTGTTCAAGCAACCATGGTTTAATGCCAACTATTGAAGACATTTCAGAAAATGAACCCCTTCCAGATCTCCCTGTACTGTCAATACCAAGCCGAAATGATACAGATTTTATTGCAGATAGTGACACCAGTGGTTTGGACAATGCTGTTTCGCCAGCTAGAAGTAAAAGGAAAGGCAGACCCTGTGGTGCTGTAAAAACAGCAATTGGCCTACCAAGGTTTAAACAGGCTGCAAGTCCAACATGTACCACATCTAAAAGGGGATGGTAGGTAGTGCAGGCTTTTAAGGACAAAGACACCAGTTCAAAACAACAGATTATCCTGAGTTGGAATTGTGAGGACAGTGATGTCAATAGAGCACTAGGAAGTCAGAGGCTGTCAGAAGTGGAGCTGGTGCTGTGGAGCAAATTCCGGAAGCTTAGATGATGCAGTTGACATTAACTGTGTGAAAAAGTTCTTTGACAATGAAGGCTGGGACTGTCCTACATGTCAGAGAAGAAAGAAAGAAGAAAGAATTTACTGCAACAAATGCCAGACTGATGCAGACTATGCACAGTCAATATGTTGTGATGGCTGTCTGAATTGGCAACACTTTAAGTGTGCAGGGATAAGAGTTCAGCTCAAGAAGAAGCTGTGGTTTTGCAAAGGCTGTAGCAATGGAAATATGTAGAATTTTCCATGTCAGAACTGCTTTTCACACTTGTCAAATATACAATATTTACGGCTATATTTTTTTCAGTTAGTTTCACTTAATTAATGTCATGTTCTATAATGTTTGATGTGTTCTAAAATAAATTTGTTTAATTCAATTGATAGTTTACAACTGTCATTGCAACCCAATCTATAGTTTGCATTTCTATCTATAGCAGGGACTCGATCGATAGAATCTTGCAATTATGACAGCAATTACATGAATTTAAGGGTTTTTTTTTGCAAAAACTGATTAGATTAATTACAAATAAACAATATGAAAAGGTGCAAATAAAATAAATAATAATTACACAAGTTAGAACTAAGGCATACCTTACATAGAAGCATCAAATCCACAAAGCTTTTCGACTGCTTCAACAAGTACTGTACATTATTAATCCAAGTCAATGTCTGTTTTCTCCATTTGAATAAATCGAAGTGGCGCAGGTTTTAATTCATACATTACACTGTTACCAGCTTTATGATCAATACAGGTCTGAATAAATATAGAAAAATCTTTCTGGACTTTTCTGAATCAATGAACACGCCAATACCAAGAGATTCATACATGCGGTGGTTATTTTTTTCCCTTTTATCTGACAATTGGCATGATTCAGTATTTTGCAAAAATCGATTAAATAAATAACACTGTGCACAAAGAAGATTATCTACTTTGTTGGCTTAAATCAAGATAGTGTTCAACAGCGTGACAACTTTAATTCTATGCCATATAGTATTCCTAAACATATGAAAGCTTTTCTTTAAATATTTAACAAATAACAAACTACAAGTAAATAAACGCTAGTATAGAATCTTATGTTCTACAATTACTTTGTGAATTCAGTTTAGTAATGTTTTTATCTAAATTTACAGAGCCTTTTATTTTATGAGGTAGATTGCCAGATTATTTTCAACAAATAACACACACAGCCCAATGTGTTAAGAACTTGCAAGCGCAATACCCCCTGGCTTTGCTAAATATTAATCAAATTCCAGGACTAAAATTATTGTAGATCAGATAAAGACCCACTTTAAGATCACTTTGGGCCAATTTCATGAAATTTTAAATGTCTCGGCATTAGCCCAGTCTCAGGCTGAGCCACTGGCTCAAGATTAAGACTTTTGCCTAGTCTGAGTCTGGGCTCAAGTCTGTTTCATAGAAGATAACTTAAATGACATAGGTCTTAACCAAAAATCTTAGCTTTTTAATTGATAAATTAAAAAAAAAGTTCTTCAGTGTGTAATATGTATTTTTTACAAATATAAATGTAATCATGAATGATTTTTCACACAAAGTATTTCTTGTAAAGAAAACCAAAAACCTGATCCAATTTGTAGGCCACGACTCAGACATTATTAAGATGAGTCTCCTAGTGAAATTCCTCTAGTCCAAACCTGTGGATTCTCTTATTTAAAAGTCTAACATTTCAGTTCAAAACCAGCCTTATGCCCTTTCATGAAATCAGATACTGGATTTGTAAGTGTATTTGTTCATATTTACCCAGCAATATCATAATTTGTCTTAGATTTTGTCATAACTTCAAGACCACTGCAGGGCAAACTTTAGTCATTTTTAAAATATTCCATTGCATGTATTTACATTTTACCCTTTGTTATGCTAACAAAAAATATACTTTGGGGATCTATACTTCCTATAAAAGTAATTTCTGTGGATTGTAATAGAAATTAACATAATTTAATTACCTATAAATTTCCACATTTTACCTTCTTGTGGTAAAAATATTGTCATAAAAATGGCTGACTCACAATAAAACACAAAGACTACTATTTTTACATAATTTTACCAAAAAAGTAACAAATCTGTTTTATAATTTTGAAGAGCATATTCGGTGTATTTATTTATGAAAAATGTTTTTGTTTTACTAAAATTTGTTAATTTAAATTCAGAGTAGTTAAGACTTTTTGCACAAATTTTGTCTCAGCTAAGCACTTTTTGTGAATCCTAATTTAAGAGAAATCTTAGCTAGGGCAAAAGTCAAAACTTCAAGACTGGTCCAAGCAAAAAAAAAAATTGCCTAAGACTTAAGACCTTTTGTGAATCCCGGCCTTAAAATGACTTATCTGAGTAAAAAATATTATTTTGTCATTGAACAAGACACTTTAGCTGCATTTCAACAGGAAAAATTAACCATATCATACCTAGAGCTGACAAGATAAGTTGTATGACTGAAAAGAGTAGTCGTAAAGCAGTTGAGGCTGGAAAGACCAGAAACAAGTAGTCTGGAGAGAAAGGCTTCTCACCTTGGTTTTTAGAAATGTTTGAATTTGTGGATGAAGGCCTATATATGATCGATGTGTTTATGTTCCCAAGCTTCATGGGTGAAATGGTAGGCTGTATAACAACCAAGACTTTAAACCCCTGGCAGCATAATCAGGGAGGTTGAGACGCAAGACAGTGGAAATATGGTATTACCTTTTACAGGATGCTCTGTTTGAACAGAATGTTTTCACCTCTGTTGTTTTTGAATAACAATTACAAGGAAAAACGTTAAAATGTTGTTGTTCTGCTTTGTATCCAGAAATGTGTATTCACAGTGTCTTTGTGAAGTTTTAATAAAGTATCCATGTTATACTATGGTGTGTTATATTGACTCTACCGATGTATACCTTCCAAAGTTTGTTAATGCTAAATTCCACAGCCTGTGTAGAATACTTTAAAACAGTTTTCCAGAAATTCCAAAACAATACAGATGTTTAGAAATCAGGGCAGTTTTTTGTCAGCATACTATATAAGATATAATTTTTAAAATGCTGATATTTCAAGTAACATTTTTTTTCAAAATAAGAATTATTTAAGTGTTCTTACTATTTTGTTACAAATGTTGCCACATAATAATTTAACACCTGTTATGCCTACTTATTATAATTTAATTATACACAGATCCAACTAGATGTAAATTTATTTCATTGTTGTTATGCCATGCTTTCAGATTTAATTCTTTCATATATGATTCACTTTCTGTCACATGCGAAAGCAGGATGTACATTTTTCTCATGTATGTCCTGATGTACTCACATGTATATTTGATATACAAAGTCCAATCTGGTAGAATTTCAAATTCTACCGGTAGAAAGTCCTACCAACATAAACTTGGTAGAAAGCCCAATTGGATTTCTACCAACATAAACTTGGTAGAAAGTCCAATTGGAATTTCTACCAGTAGAAAGTCCAATCTAGGAGATTGGGGTATTGCTCGGGAGTCCAAAATTTAATAAACCTGTTTAATATTCTAATCTCAGAGATTTGGGTATTGTTCTGTGTACCAGAATGTAATCTTTGTATAAACTCCATATAAGCTTGAAAGAAAGTCCAACTAAAACACAAACAGTGGGCCTTCTATCCATATAACTCTGTCATCTAAGCAAGGTGCAACTTTCATACACACCCAACATCTCCTTGATAGGACTTTCTACCAGTAGGAACTCCAATTGGACATTCTACCAAGTTTATGGTGGTAGAAACTCCAATTGGAATTTTTACCATGACATATACATTATAATACAAATTGGGGTGGCTTTATAATACAAGACCTTTGCACAGACTAGCTCCAAATCAACACCAATTCCACCTTACTACCATTCCGCCAAGGTCAGATCCATTATTAAGTCCTTAATTCTGAATATCTTATATACACATACTGTGGGGCAAAAAAAATTGGCTCTAAACTGTATCCATGCTTACTAGACCGAGTACCTTTCTGTTGTGTTCCATCTGTAGCAATTGGCGACCGGACAGGAACACAGTCTGCCTTACAAGCAACAATGAATATAAAAACTTCAAAATTTTACTGGAGAGCTCTCCATAGTTCTGCATATGTTTTTATGCAACAAAAATTAGCAGCAGCTAGGTTAAAATACCTTTACAATGATGTATAAAACATATTTAACATATTTATGGCATATAACATAATATTGGGGCTATCAGCAAAAAGTTAACTCTTGGTGGCGAATTTGTAGGACTAATTTTATTACTTAGTACTATACCAAGTACTATAATACAAAATATTATAACATGAATGATGATGAAAATGTTACACGACTGTGTAGTACAAGTATTATATTGTTCATCTTCATGAGTGATGCATTTCTGAGTACATCTAATGAGTGATGTTTTACTTTTATTATCCACCATATCATATGAACAGTAAGTGATGTAAGTCTACGTTTACAGACAAAAATGCTGTCATATATGAGGGGCGCCAGTGAGTTAAAAAACAGCTTTAGATTTCTCTGCCATTTCTGCACTGGTTTAATGCAACAAAACGAGCAGAATCTCAATCAAAGTGACCATAAAATTATGTATAAAACTGACATAATTAAAGAATTGTTTGACAGGTTTAATACATTTTAAAAGTATGTAACGTCACACATAATTTCCATAACAGATTATGCTACGTTAGAACTGGATGTGTTTGCTATGCTAGAGTTTTGTCATGCATCTATGTTTTTATTCACCTAAGTAAAATTAATCTGTATGATTGGGTGTGCATTTTATTGAGTTAAGAAGAGTCAATTTTCCTTGATTCTTATTATTGCTATTTTTTGTTTTTTATATCAATGTATTAAATATGACACAGTGATCACGTCCGTTATGACAACTAAACATACAGACAGGTGGTAACCCTTGGCATCTTCAATCACAGTCGATATGCTACAGATAAAAAGAATACTTTGTGATCAGGTCTGTCGTATTTCTGTGGATTAAGAGTTAACACAAGTTTGGCAGAAATGTGCTTTGCATATTTATCTACACATTCCCCAGTGACTCAAAAAATCCAATGGAAGAAAGTCAACATGGGATGTGAAAATTCATTAAAATATCAACAATAATAGATAAATGTGACTACTAACTGATTTATGTTAGCAATGTTATACAATAGTACATTATATCGAAATTATTACACATGGCCAGGTGGTACGCAGATCATTTTGGGTAATATGATAGACCCATTATATATAGAGAGGGAGAGGGATCTTTTAAAAATGTAACATTTAACACGTGAGAAATAAAAAGAGAGAGTGGCTAGGCAGTGCCTAAGGCCACGCTATGCAAGCTGGTGTAAGATCTGTTGGTGTAAAGATGTAAAACTAAGTCCCCCAACCACAAGGCCGAGTGAACATAAATGTGCAACCTTTAATGTATAAAACCTAATGTAATGCTTTTATTTATTTATTTATTTGGGGTTTTACATCGCTTTTAACACTACAGGTCATATCACAGTGGGTAGTTGGAAGTGCAGAGGAAACCAGTACATAGAGTTTGTTAGGGTTCTGTACTGTAAACTTCCGACCAACGGCAAGCAACTAACAGCTTTCCCACTTGAGGCCGTGCTGGAGATCGAAACCGGCTTCAGAAGTGGGAGGCGAGAGTGTTTCAACTCTGCCACCATGGCCCCCCTAATGTAATGCATATGCAATTTTAAAAAGCATGTCATACACATTTTGTTTTCAGATGAATACGTTTGCATTGGCAACTGAAATGTTATGCTAAACCTTACTATATGTATATAAACATAAAACTTTCATTAACCACTATGCATTGGTTAAGCAAAAATGTCTTTGAGTTACATGTACTCAGCCTGTTTAAATTGTAGAGATGCAAAGTATGGTCAAGTATGAGTAAAGAGTATGGTTCCATGAGTATGGTTCAGATGATATCTAAAAGTAAAACTTTATAAAGTTTGTCATAAATTAAAATCTTTCAAGTATTATAGATTCCCTTTAATCTCATTCATATTCACCAAGAAGAAGATCGCAAAAAAAGAATTCCTGTATAAAAGTGATGCTTTATATTTCATACCATGTAGACTTTTGGTGATCTTATGTTAGATTTATAATCATTGTAAGTATTATTTTACATTATAAAACCAAGACGGGTGGCCCTGCCATTGTGTCAACTCTCCACTATTTTTACATGATGGAGAGTTAACACTACATTATTTTCTAACAGTGGAAAATGATTTAGTTCAATGGCCAGTCTGCCAAGAACAAAAGGGTACTCAGTATTTACCAGTCATCCTCGGAACAATGCATTCAATATTGAAATGTTTTCACAACTTCTTTCATATTAATTAGTTCAGTGGGTACATTTACAAAGTCTTTTCAATTCTGCATGATATTCAGAGTGCATAGGAAAACACCTCATGGAAAATACTACCTAGAAAAAATACCTCCCTACAAAACCACAACAAGCAATTTAATTTATAAAGTTAGGTATTGTTTTAATTCTTTGCATTTTTTAACAATCTGACTTTACGATAATTATAGTCATTGTTAAAATCTAACTCAGCATACTACATCAAAAGGAGTGTTTTAGTGGCTCAGAATGTATATTGTTTTATATGTACAATCTAAATTATGACACATGAAAGAAGTTTTTTAACTGAAGTAAAATGAGGGAAAAACGTGGTGCTATAATGCAGTACTGAAATGCATTACTGCTCGTATTTAAATTTGATTTTAATTTTCAATGCTTTTAAGTTCAAAACATAGACTTTAATTTACCTTATTACAGTTTGTTATATACTTCTAACATGATACACTGTTTGTGGTTGAAATGAATTATGTTCTGAACATTGTGGTATTTCTGGAATGTGGAGTAGGCGTTCTTTCTATGAGGATATTTTTCCAGGAGACAATTTTTCTTGGAGGCATTTTTCCTTTATTCAAAACTTAGAGACAAAGAAGCACAAAATATAAAAATCTTGAGAAACGCTAAAATTTCAACACAAAATAAAACAACTAATTCTGCAGTTTTTTTAGTACTTTGCTTGAAACAAAAAAATGATAGCTTACTGTCTTAAAATAAGCACAGATTAATATAGTACTGCCTTGCTACCAATTATCGTTGGGTACATTTATCGCCATCGGAAATAAAACAGTCATATTTCAGTAATGGCCACATATTTTGAAAGCTTTTCATTATGTATCAGTTCTATTCACTGTTGAAATGGTTTTATCTTATTTGCTAGACTTGGGATGTACTTTTGGTCAAGTTATGTCTATTTGAATTTTGTCTGGCGATAATTGGTAGCAAGGCAGTAACATGAAACACTCACCACAACAGATTATCCACAGCATGAACATTGTTATATGACTAATCTAAATTTTTTTTGGAAAGTGCTTTCTGTCACAGATCCATATTTTATCGATTATCATTATCCATGGTAAACTGTGGCAGTCAGATTATATTCAAACTTTTCAAGCTTTATCAACAATTATATTTTTCCACAAGAGAAAACCAGTGATACACATGGTTGAACAATGTCGATTGTGTATTGAAATAAAAAAAACCATAGAACTAATTTAGTGAAAGCCACATATGGTATGCACACCAAAGGGAACATTGCAAAGATTGTCTAGGTTGATCAATAAATTGGTTTCAATTCACAGGGTTTTATAATAGATTATAGCGTCACTTCCTCAGAGGCCATTAAGTTTACATAATGGAGCGCCACTTGGCCATTATCTATATAGTAAATCTGATATTTATTGGCATGATACCCATTACATTCATGTATGGTTATATCAACGGATTGTATATTTAACCAAAAACCTCTGTGTTTTCGTGGTTACAACAAGTTTGGCATTAATCACTTGGCTCTCACTTCTATGGTCATGTGATTAGAATTCAGCTCATTGTAGCATGATTTGGCATTCAATGTTGATCTGTCCCGACATGGCCATTAGCTGATGAAATTGATATAAAAATCCTCAATTAGATCAAAAATGGAAACAACCCTATCAACTTCATTCATGTGAGGTTTATGACCTCCACAAGACGGTTATGTTTTGGGGTGGTGTGTTTGCCTGTTTATTTGTTTATCTGTGATCACAATTATTCCAAATGTCACGAACATATCTATCTGAAATTTGATATGTGGATAGGACATGACGAAGAGAAGAAGTGACCAAATCATGGGGTAGATATGGATCATATTGTGAAAACCCAAAATTCCCGAATTTTCAATGGTTCTGATTTCGAAGTATTTTTAATGACTTCATGTTTTTATTAGATATTACTCCAAAAGTATAATGAGGGGGATCTTCATGAAATTTTCAGAAAGATTTAGTTCATATTCTGGATATAAAATTAAAGTTCTAAATTTGGAAATGTAGGTCGAGGTCTGTATGAGTGCTTTCTAATTTTGTCTTTAGTCTGTACATTTCCTGTTTCTATTGTATCTAATTGAATTATGACAAGGGTAAGCACATATACACTGGTCGGGATGCAGCCTGTCAGTATGGTTAGCATGTATATTTTTCGATTTTTGTAGTGGATAAGTAATCTTTCTTTCTTTAAATGGCTATAGCCTTCTTATTTGATGTATAATTTTTAAAAAAATTTCACTCTTCAAAGTCTGGAAATAGAACCCTCTTCTTCACTTGACTGATATCATTTAACTGATAACCTGTAGATAACATAAATTTCAACTATAGATTTTCTTCAAGTGAAAAGTAACAGAAACTGCAATAAATACGAAATAACAGATGACTTCAAGGACCTGTGATTTTGACTGTTTTCCTTCTGCCATCCATAGATATACTGTGATATGCTATAACTGATTGCTTGTTTCCTTACCAGATAAGGTAAGTGCAAGTATGGTCCACTTTAAAAATTTCCCTGGCTGCATAGGTTGTCATCCTCTTTGTTAGCCATAAAATGTTCTTTAAAAAAGAGGGATTTATGTTTCTTTGGAGGGAAGGGATGCCGAAAATATAATTTTAATCAACTGCTTACATTAACATAGTACGTTATCTTCCCTACAAGAGGGCGCTCAGTACAATAAACTAACAAAAGAAGGGGCATGAAAGGATAGTCGTGGGACATTTTAGGGGAGATGCTAAGATACTTCCGTATGGATGTTCCTCGGGTAGTAGTTCATCAAAAAGAGAGTTCAGAAACTTAGTGCGTGGTCATTACTTGTTGAAGAACCAAATGTAGTTTTTTGTTTGTGTTTGCAGTTAGTAAACAGCAACAGGATTTAATTCTAAGAGAAGGACAGTTATTCATATGGCAGACAACTTTGGCGTACTCACACGCCAGTCTTCACTAAATATTCATTACAGAAGAGTGTTTAAAAAAACCCTAGAATTCAATTTATTTTTATCTAGAATCTTTTGGGCCAGGTTCATAACCACCTACTCAGAAAAAATATAACTAAGTCATTTTGTTTTAATATCTATTTATATCCACTGTTTACCATAGACGTACAAAGTCCCATTACTTTGGATTATGTTTTGCTTCACCACTGCTGTAGTTTGTGTTGAGATTTTCTCGTTACCACTGTCTCACAAAAAAGCGTTATACCTAGACATCTGAAATTTGCACTCTATGTTCAATACTTCGAAAAGTTGTAAAAATTTTGACCTCATTCTGAAAACCAAGATGACCACAATAGGCATTTATTTGTCTGTAATCAAGGATTTTTATGCAAACCTTGTTGGTTCTAATTTATGGAAGTTAGAATCTATGGTGATATGTTAAGTAGATAACTTTGCCCTCCATAAGCATACAGATATTTCACCTTGAAGTTTGTACTTCAAGGTCACATACCAACCAAAATACCCCAACAAGGCCATTATTTGCCACTTGGAGATTTTCTTAAAGATACGTTGGTTCTCAAAGCACTTTTTTGATCTTAAGGTTATAGAAATCTTTAACTTCAGTCTAGGAATTTGCATTCTTAAGATCTTTGTAGATCACAAACATTGCAAATAAATAGCTGTTCTTTAATTATATTAAAAGCCCTATCTTAGCATTTTATCCTAGGGGTTCACCGTTCACAAGATGATGGAAATGATGAGACAATGATGAAAATATGAGATAATTAAACATATCACCAACCAGTTGGGAATTAAAATGACGTCTGTGATATAATATTTAAAGATACAAAGTACAAAAATAAAAATGTACAAAAAATGGCTAAAATATTCATAATAGAAACTAAAACATCAGATTTTTCTAGTAGACTCTGCATGAAAAAAAACGTTAGCCCCTTGTAAATATAAAATTTGCCACGAAAAAATTAATATCACTGGATTATGTATAAAGAATGAAACTGTTTCCAAAAGCAAATTACAGTTTATTTTTGCTACACAAAAGTCAAACATACATAACCATAGAATATTTTATATTTGTACAGTTTATGGTCGCTTTGCTTAATAATTTTAAATATGCAAAAAAAAAATACTTATAAAGTTTATGGCTCTAATCCAATCTTTGAATGGTCAAACTTATATGTTGTGAATCATGTACATTTTATCTTGACAATTTCACTAAAAGTCTTCAAACACTCATGAGCTTGGTCTGATCTAATGACCCAAGGTATGTAAAACAGAAACACATTAATCCATAAAATATATCAGCCTTCAAGCATTATGCCATTAACTGAACAATCCCAATAACAAACATTAAGCATAATATAATAGTTGAGTAATTTAACTATAAAGCTATTCTACTACGAAACTTTTGGAACCCAATTTAGGAGGTAGCCCATCTTAAGATGGGCTAAAACATATCAGCCCAACTAAGGATAATAAAATTCATAAATGATTTTATGCTATATATAACATAAACTATTTACAAGAAATATATTTTTCAAGAAAAAGATAACATTAACATGGATAAACAAAACTGACCTTGTACAGAAGTACTTTGTCTATATTTATTTTATATTTTATACTAAAATCAATTGTGGTTCCTGAGCATTGAGAAGCATTAAAATATTCTATTGATGGTGACTTAATTGTCTTTCATTGAAATGATTTCTTAATTGGATTTGTATCTATTGTTTCAATATTTTGTTGATGTTTATTTGTTTCACTTGGGGTGGGTGAAGTAAATAATTGGGAATACCCCAAAACATAAAGTGAAACAAATCAACATCAAAGTAATCTCTAACTAAAATGTGGCTTAATTCTATCACACCTTTAAGGGAAAGCCAAATATAAGTGGGTGATATTATAGGTGAGTCTGATTGTAAATTTTAGGTTAAACAGAGAATTATAAATTAAATTTACACTAATTAATTGGAAAATGTAATTAACTCAAACAATTGATTTAATGAATTTAGTCAAACAACACATTGATGCATAAAATTGATAAAACACACTTGCACATAAAATTGGTGTTTTCTATTTGGTTATACGGGTAAATGTCAATTGAAGAACTTAACATTAAACATTTGAAAATTATAATTAAATTAATCAGTTTGTTTACAAATATGTAAATCATCACCCCCCCCCCCCCCCCAAAAAAAAAAAAACACCTTAAAAGAGTCTTGCAACACTCCCTAATTAATCCTGTCAGCAAGTCACTCAACTTAAGGTGCAATGAATATAAAGTTCAAAGAATGCTAGAACAAAAGGTAAATCTAAGACTAATCCAGTTACTAAGTCAGACACATAGTCAAACAAATCAACTAAAAACAATGTTGAAACAATAGATATATCAGAGTCTAGTCCAGTTGCCCAATCCCTCTCCACAAGTGAAACAAGTTAAAAGCAGTGGTTGAACAATAGACACCTTATGACCTTTTGACCCTCTCATGTCAAATTAACTGAGACAGAGTCTTGGGACAGAAACGGAATTTAGACTAAGCCCATCAATGCACAATGAGGCAAAGAAAAGAAGTAACAAAGAAGTAAACAATATCACTTCAATTTAAAAAATAAAAACGTTGTGTGCAATTATAAGCTGGGCTGATATTTGTTGCCAAATCTTCAGATAAGATAAGCACAAAAAGTCTTAATAATATTTCACAAACACATACTGTATGATTAAAATATCTGTATTTAAATAAACTAGCACAGTTATGTTCAATTTTATGATTAAAACACCCATGGAGTCTGACAAAATAAATTAATATCAGACTAGCTGGTTAATACTAAATTTTATCTTTAACATCCTTCTTGAGTTTAGTTATCCTAACTTGGGCTGGCATGTTCTAGCCCATCTTAAGATGGGCTTACTTCTAAGCTGGGTTCCAACAATACCATTAAATCATTCAAGCCATAAACAAACATATACCCCTGATTGTAGTAATTCACAAAATTTACAATTTGGATATATTTACTTACATGTAATAATTGCAACAAAGGTGGATTATTTGATTAAATATGTCTGACAAGTAAATAGTACATTGTAAAACTAGGATAAGCACAAATTTAGAAAGCAAAAGTGTAATAGAGAAGAAAATGAAGGATTGAGCAAGGTTACACCTAAGCCTTTCTTATCCACAACATTATCCATTTAACATAAATACTGGAAAATAAAATATAAGGAAATAATATGTTTTACCCAGTCACCCCTTACTGTGGATATATTTTGCTGTTTAAAACAATATTTCTATGATGATTTAACCCATGAGTATGCTATTTACATTGTTGTAAGATATTTTTACAGACCGTTAAAAGAGGAGTTAAATATGGCCACCGTAAACTTTTCTCCACTTCAAAATTTGAAATGGCTGTAAATAAAGTATAATTATACAGAACACCTCACTAAAACAGTCTTTGGAAAGTTCATATGTGGTAACAAGGTTTTCTATTTCAAAACAGCACTTTTCCTTTGATAAAATACATTAAATGAAGGATATACGTCACCAATATTATAGTTTGAATGGAAAAGAAAGGTCATATGACACAGAAAACCACTGTGGTTATTTGATAATCTTGGCTAAGCTAAGTCACCCTTTGTGAATATGGTTTTAAGACGAAACTTAGCTGAGACAAAAGTCTTAACTTTAAGACTGGATTTAAGCTTAAGACCTGGCTAAGTGTAAGACCTTTCGTGAATACGGGCCCAGGGCACAAAAACTCGCAATGGTTGCATGAAAGTACAAAAATTATTTGTATTTCAACTTCGTTTCATTCAATCAGTTAAAATCTATTTATCCATCAGTTTTAATTCTATTGAACTAAATATCAAACTGGAGTCCAGAAAATTATGGCTTAAACTAAAAAGCATCAATTTGATTGGACATTTATTTATTAGATATGCAATTATCGTGAATATAAAATTTGTGCAGTTGTGACATGTATCTACATTAATCAGCAATAAAACCCCTTTTTGTATACTTTAAAAGCACTTTAGAATTTTCAACAGCCCAGATGTTCCCTCTCTGCATATCAGTCACCACATCCATTATGTGTCTTTCACATTCAGATAGCCTTATTTCTCTGCACCCTGTATGCTTATTCCACTGATACAACCTGTTGTTTACAGCCAGTAAGACAGTGCCTTGTGTGTCTACACCACAGAGTCTGATATATGGGTCTGAAACTGGCATAAGTGTAGATATATCATATTTTCTCAGTATTTCTCCACTGTGGTTATATACATATACATCCTTGCTGGAATGCGATGTCACATAGATGTGTGTATCAACAGTTAAAGTTTGCATCCCCCCCAAATATATGTCTGGTAATTTCATTAGCTTGATAGTTTTCTCTGCTATCCAGTCATCACTATCTAGTAATTGTGCCAGTACATGCACTGAACTATTGAACCTCTCCAGTGCAAAAACTCTCCCATTGTAGGCACACATGTCAATGAAGGGGCCGCCAGCTACTTTATTAATCTCCATTCCTGAAATAAAGTATAAGTGTAAGTGTCAGTGTTACATTATTTTTGCAGTTATCATCAATGCTGTTTACATATCTCCAAGGTCTTCATGGTTTTAGTGCTCATAGTATTTTTACACTATTTATCACATGTATCACAACATGCGTGACAATGGTATGACTTATAAAATAATCTCCAACTTCTGAGTTTGTGTGCATCAAGATTTGAGTTAAAAGTTACTTACATTCCTAAGCCATTTTGCCAATACAAAATGATGAACAAAAAGACTGACGTGTTTAGCACAGCAAAAATGGCTGTCATGGCATAAGTATAAGTAGTAATGTTATGGGGGTTCTGGCCCACTTTTTGGGGAAGCCCTCTAAGCCCCAGTGATCACACTTAAGGGCCCTTCACATCCAATTAGAGGGCCCCCACCGATGTTCCACATAACCCCAGTTAACCTCAAGCTGCTTATACACCATTCGATTTTTTTTTATTTAGACAAATAGAAGTGTGAATCAGTTTATAAGTCTAATTTTGGTGAATTTTTTACTTTGAACCTGGATAACATAAAGAATATTTCATATATTTTCAATGTTAATACCTCAAATAATAGGTGTGTTATCCCTTTATTACTGTGCCAAATATTAAATCCCTAATATTTAAAGAAATATTAAAAATATTGCCTATTCTGTCTCTAATTAACAAAAACCCTTGATCAGCTCAGATCTTATCCCTTTATCATTATACCAGATATCATTTTCTAAATGTTTGTAGAAATATTAAACATTGTCTTTTTGTCTCCTATTGCTGAAAACCCTGTGATCAGTGTATGGGTCTATTTTGGAAAAAAATGTTACACTTGACTTATCACTTCACTTCAGAGATTTATAATATCTGTACTGTTACCTACTTAGTCACTGAGGACTGACCAAATCATGATTTCAGATTGTCCAAATGCAGGTATTTTTTTCACCCATGGCATCCATCTTTGCCGACAAGTGAACGGATGGGTGGGCATGTGGGCAGGGGTAAATATCTTGTCTGGCCTGTATCTCAGAATCTGTTAGATGTTACCAAGGATGTTGATACTTGGTAGGGGTATAGGTTAGGGGTTAGAGATGTGCAATGTCACACTGCGACCTTAGTCTAACCTTTGACCTTTACTCTGTCAAAATGTTTTCTACAGTAATATTTCAAACATATTTCTCTCATGACAATGATATATAGACTGCTGCAACTGATTATTACCACCGCCAAAGAGGTATCATTTTTATAACAGGGGCTACGGAGGCGCAGTGGTAACACACTCACCTCCCACCTCTGATATCAGTCTGAATCCCGGCCTGACCTCAAGTAGGAAAGTTGCTTGCCCTTGGACAGCAGTTTACAGTACAGAACCAACTTTATGTACTGGTTTCCTCTTTCCTTCCAACTACCCGTCGTGATATGACCTGCACAGTGTTGAAAGCAACATAAAAACCGAAATAAATAAATATTTTTTATAACTGTCTGCTTATCTCTTTGTCTGCTTGTGTGTTTGCACGATATTGCAAATGGTAGGAGTTGGATCTTCGTCAAAAGAAATCAGAAGATGTGTCCAACTTACATCCCATTAAATTTTTAGAGTGACCTGGATTATCATCTGGATACAAAAAATAACTTGGATTTATCTATTTACTTATTATTACATGCATTGGTAGAGGTATGCACTCTCTAAGGACTCTGGTTATAGGTAATTCTACCTAATTCTGTTTTTTCTATTGACAGCAATACTTCAATTAATAAATTTTAAAGCTTCACAACTTTTAGTTAGCCGATTAATGATTTGATATTGCCATGCTTTGATACTTTGCATACATTTTATAATTGAAGCACTTGAAGACACACCACTACACAAAATACTTTGCCAGAATAGGCCCATAATATGGTCAGTGTCCTTGTGTTACAGTCTATATATAGTGAACGTGAAACAGCTGGGGGTTCAGTCAAGTGTCACATGTTTTTCAAAATAGACCCAAAAACTGATTCAGGGGTTTTGGTCAATTAGAGACAGAAAAGCAATATTTTTAATATTTGTATAAATATTAGGGGATTAATATTTGGGAAGGTAATAAAGGGATAACACATCTATTATTTAAGGTATTGACATTGAAAATATATGAAATACCCTTTGTGTTATTCATTTTCAAAGTTAAAAATTCACCAAAATTAGGCCCATAAACTGATTCATGCTTCTACTAGCTTCAGATATACATAATATTTTAATAAACTACTACTGATATGAGTGGGCTTGCCATTGGGCACGCACAACGCTATGGGAAGCATTTCAACAATAATTTGTATGGGGCTCGCAGGGTTCAGTTATGCGGGAAGCTGGGATCAGAGCTACAAGCCTGCCGAAAATGTGGGAATGGGACAAAGGTAGAGTCAGCTGTGTTCCAAGGCCTGTGGTGCCCAGAGCCCACGAAAGGCCCTTCATCTGGCCGAGGTTTGAGCAAGGTGTGGGGGTTCTTCCCAATTATGTACTTGTTTACTTCAGGGTTTTGGCCCACTTTTGGACCTGTTGACTGGAAAAGCCCCTGAGCCCACAGAACCTCTCAGCATCAGTTCAGGAACACAACTTAGGGCCCTCCCCACCCCTAGAGTGGTCCAATCCCAAGTCGCTCTCTCTTAGCACTACTGGCAATACTGACACACAGTGCACCCAACTACCACTTTCACTTTAGCTACAAGTTTGTCAGCAGGACAGCAATGAAAAGACAAAAAGATCAAACAATCCTTGCCTCCCCACCCCCAGCATCTTTTTTAACCAAACTTGTTTAGAATGTATATGTAGAATGCATTAGCTAAATGAAGCTTTTTCACCCCAACCCCAGCCCCTTTTCAAATAAAATATTACACATGTAAAGCATACAAACTTGTTTCTTTAGTCTGTCAATATTCATAGTGTCACTGATTATTAATGTTGTCACACTGAGACAATCTTAAGTATTTTTTTTCTGTCAACATTTTGGAAAACTGCCTCTCCCAAATGCTCGCAACCTGGGTGTATTGTTTGTCTGAAAATTTAGTATCACCAATCAAGTAAACTCTGTGATCAAATCCTGTTTCGCTATCCTACATGATTTGCATGGCATCCAAGAGTTTTTCATATGATGTCTCAGTCACAGTTGCAAATGCATTGGTCAGTAGTCATCTGGATTATTGTATTACTCTGTTTCTTAGTTTGTCTTCCAAGAATATAATAAGGCTCCAGAATATACAAAAATTTTTGGCATGCTTTCTTTCTGGTGCTTTTAGGTTTACTCATATCACTCCAACCTTACAGTCTCTAGTATTCACATTGACCTTAGATGCCCACTATAAAACGGGGGCCACCCCATACACCTGACAAAGAGTGAGCTCACATACATCATCATCATAATCAAACCAGATGTTGCATTTATTGTCCAGGTTCCAGATATCTGGCAAGACTACCGGCTTCAGAGGATCACAGAGGGCAGTAAAATTAATGTCTGGAAAACGACCCGCATGCAGTTCTAGCAAACCAAGCTCAACTTGTGGCAAGGTCAGAAAGGAGTTAAGGTTGTGGTGCGTCATACAGGGACCACCTAGCCCGGGGCTAAGCCAAAGACCTCTTAATTAAGTCGCTGCATTGGTCTAACACATACCATCACACAGCATTCAATGTAAACCTGGAGGATGCCCTCTCTTTGCCCATAGACCTGCCATCGACCATAAGCTAACACCAGGGGGTGCTGCAGTATGATATTTCTCAGGTAAACTTGGTGTTTGTGGAGGGCTTGTACATGTCTCAATCTGATATGCTCCTAAACAACCGAAGGATCAGAAATTACAACAGAATTGTCATAGCGGCTAAGGGCATGCCCATAGGAATGAGCCACGTGAAGAGAGGCACCCCCCGCACCTCCACAGTCTGCCACTTGAAGATTTACATATGGGAAAATAGTGACCCACTGCACTGGACCATGAAGACGAACAAACAGCTCTCTTGTTGTTGGCAGGATTGGTGTATGGTTATTTATGCTTTGGCTTTTTTACCAGCCACTCAAGGGCTGCCAGGTGCAGCAAACTTCCGAATGCAAATATGACACAAGACTACTGAGCAAAGAATTTCGGGGATGGTAGCACCCAGATTGCTGGTTAGTTTAGGCAGGTCCTGTCCAGGGCTCTGAAGATATTTTTAACCAACTTGCTTAGCCCATCCTTGTCATTCTAAGGGTATGTTGGGGTCAGCACCAGTACCAGTTACAGCAAGAACTATCGTACTAAAGGCCATTCCTATCAAGGTGAAAATAGACACAATCATGATCCCTTGAACACAAAACAGGAACGTATAGTCTCAGACTGTATGGTGTCTTCATGGAGGAGGTGTATGATGGTTTCCTGTATGCGACTGATCTGAGATTGTAGAGCTTTTCGGTTTGCTGCAGTGTCCTCAAGGTGGGAAGCCCTTTCAACCTGCAGGCACTCAGTCATGTGACATCTAGAGAATTCGTCAATGCCCCTGTAATCAGCCTGGTGCAGATTGCATATTTCAATGCTAGTATGCTAATACAGCTCAGTGAGCTTGACAATGTTGTTGGCGAGTTCACCTCAAATAGCCTGCAGGACTCAATCTAGGCCTTGAATCTCATGAAGGTTGATTGGGAGCTTATTGATATTTACCTCTGTGTAGGCACTTTCCTTCTTGTGGATGGTATCTGAGGCCTCCTTTGCAGTCTGCTCTAAGTCCTGAAGCTCAAGAGTATCGCTAGCCATCACAGCCTCTCTCAACTCCCTGTTTCCTTCCAGGAGGGCTAAAGCCGTCTGAGCCATACAACATTCTTGTTTGCACCAGCCCCAATATGGGATCACTATTCTCCCACCAGGCCAGCCGCCTACAGTGGTGAATCAAAGGGACCTCCCTGTCCTTGAATTAACAAGATCTAAGTTAGGGTAGGATTTCAGCCGTAGCCATTCACCAACCAGCTCAAATTTCATTGTGTGTCAAACCCAGGGTGGGGGTGATACCCTCTTCAGCCAAAGTATTGTAGTAGTCATCTACCGCTGTCTAGTGGTCCCAATGCCGGCACCAATGCTGACATCATCTGTAGACAGCATTGTACTTGGGCCATGCAGTACATCTTTATCGTCTATGGTACCATTTACATTTTCACCAGAAAACGCAGGGTTATTGAATTTGAAGTTGGCCATATCCCCACATGACCTAGTCATATTAAAGGATTGCCTACTGAAGTTCAATATAGTAAGTCAGTGCCACAAGCAACACAGATGAAAGCTCTACCCTTGAAAGCTCAAAAGTCATTATGACAAACAATCCAAGTGCAACTGACCAGCTTATTTGGCTCCTTGACCTAGGCACCCATTACATCATTGTCCTAGGAACTGCGAGACTAGCTTTTTAATCTCCCTGACCTCCACAGATGATGATCGAATGGTGGTCCAGAACCTCGATGGTGCTGTGGTAAAGAAGACCACAGTCAAGATCAGCGCCATTGAGGCATCTATGGCAGCAACATCTACCACTGCTGCACAAACCTTTGGAAGATGGCCCAGGAGACAGAATGCACAGTACCATAGCATCAACACTTCAAACAGACAGAATGTTACCAAAATCCATGGTGCAAAGAACAGCATACAAAATACCACTGACACAGCTATTGCAGATGCCCATGGCAACCGTGACTTTGAGTTGCTGGATAGCCATGTGCCATTCTACCAGTCGGCCCTGGGGATAGATTTAAATATGTACTAAGTTTCAATGACCACAGCCGTGTTATCCAGGCCACAATGGACACTAAAAGCTAGCTACACCGTCAAGAATGTCAGCCTTGAGTACATTATGGTCACCCAGCCTGAGCTCACCTGATTGATCTGATTGATATGATGATGGCTGCCTGACAATACTGTACGACCACATGCTCCAGTGTCACCAAATTGGTCGCAACAAGAGCAATACCCTGTGGAAAATCAACCTTAATGTACCAGCTTGCAATATGAAAATGCTGTAGAAATGACAATCCAATGGGTTCCCAACCAGCTGTACAGCTAAGGCCTGTACATCTACCAGCAATGGGATGAGGTGAGGAAGTTCTTTGCAGCCAGCTGCAAGCAAACTCCTGAGGCCATGGTCGTGTTAGACCTAGCATTGGCAGACGTCTCCCTTTCCAACTTTTTCGCCACCAAGTATGCTATGTGGCTCGACCTTTGCTCCATAGATGAGGACCAGCTAGCGGGCATCATGTCAGTGGATCATGGAGTCTGCAGGCACTTTGAACATCTACCTTTATGTCTTAATGGATGCACAGGTCAACATTGAAGATGTTTGATTCAAATTAGCACTCTACTGATCCTACACCTCTGGCAGATCCTACACCCCTGGTGGATCAGCTCTTTCATGGGAAAGCCACCCAACTCTCCTGGAGGTCCCCTATTGTGGCCTGTTTCAACACTGGTTTTATCCTCCTATGCCCAAACATACGTATAGCGAAGCTTACCAAAAGGATATATAGTGACCCAGACAAAAGACTCCATGACTACCTTTGTGCGAACCCTATATATTATGGATGACTGCATTGTAAGCAGGCCAAGGACATGTTCTCTGAATTGCCCTTCTCTGGCCACCAAGCGGGCAATCTGTGTGGGTTCTGACAGAGAAATAAACTCAGTCCTGAAGGGCATCCATGAACAGACACATTGGGTCGCCTTGCTCCATTGTAAAAACTAAGACAGATTTGATTATTGCCCCTGTGAAAATGATGTTGTCCCCTCAGAAGAGAGGGACAAGGCATGGATATGGCTGACCCAAAAAAGCACTCTAAGTTATTGTTCAAGACTGATCAGCAAGCTGCTTATAAAGTGCTCATCAGTTGATAAGCAACTGCTTAGAAGGTGCTATAATGTGGTAAGCACTTTCATGCTGAAGAGCAACTAGCTGCTGTCTGTTGCAGCCATTAACATTGGGTGTGGTCATATTGACTGTGTGTTAATATATTAGTGTCAGACAGATGGTTCATATTGTAAGCTCATTATTGTAGCAAAATATGCAGATGGATGATCTATTGACGAACTTCTTAACAAAAAGCCAGCCAGCCCATCTCGAGCACAATCCAAAAACACTCTTGAGTTTGCAGTCACTTCAAACGAGCAAGCTGCTCATACACAATCCTCGGCAGGTAACGGCTGTCTAATGAGGTTGGCAGCCTTGTGGCAGGGGGCCACCCAAACAATATCTTGGAAGAGCCTGGACTGTGGAACAAATTGACTCCTTCAGCAAGGATGAGGTTGATAAGCTCTATGCCCACTATGAGGCATGACTAGGTGCGGCTATGACACAAAACTCTTGGGCAGTCTGCCCTACAGTGTGTGTGTGGCTAGCATGTTCCTTCAAATCCAATCTGAAAACTAGAGAATCACTCGCAAAAAAAAGATAATGTTTTTGCATAGCAAAAACAAAGCGTCCCGAAAAGGATATAAAGGTGAATGCTAAAGTATTAAGAAAATGTTTCGTTTCTGGCCTTATACTGTTGTGGCAACCAAAGTCAGCGCAGTCTGCTCTATCTAGCACGGTTTTCAAGATATAAGCATTTTTGTGTTTTGCAAAAAATTCGAAAATTCAAAATGTCCGCTATATTTGGCAAGACAAAAATATTTTGAAAATTGGTATGGCTACTCTGCAGAGATACCCAGCAGGTCAAAAATTTTGTTGAGTTCGCTCCATCTAGCACGGTTTTCGAGATAGAAGCATTTTTGTGTTTTGCAAAAACTTTGAAAAATCAAAATGGCCACCATTTTTGGTGAAACAAAAATTTTTGACAAGACCACTGCCGCGGTGTGTATCTCCCGATGAGCATTAAAGGAGAAGAAATAGCTTTTCCGAGATATTCACAATTTTTCATTTTCGTGTGTGAAAGCTCTTCCAAAAGTAGGTGAATGAGTTATTTGAGAAAAATTGGCTATCTGCAATACTATTAAGGGGCTATCAACGTAACGCATTATTTTTACGGCTCGACGAAAGTGGTTTATAACACGAGAATGATTTTTTCTGGGATATATATTTCTAAGGCTTAAAGTCAGATATTATTGAGGAGAATATATTTGTTTGTTCTGTGATGTGTTGAATAAGGGAAATAAAATTATATGATAAAATGTTCTTGTTGTTTTAACGTTATATATATACACACATAACTAAGATAAATGTGAAATAAATATGTTCTATATCTGGACACCTAAAACAGAGCGCACACCTTCCTCTTGTGACACACTTAGCACACAAAAAGAAAAGCAACAACAGCTTTTTACACACTATTCCAAAGAAAAATGTCTCACACAAATTTTGAATGAATTAGATTTTCATTTAATTTTGGGCATTTATTTGCAGAGATAAAAAACATAGAAACATAACATTTTATGTTTTCATTTTTATCACTGTTTCAAAATACACTCATTTAAAATTTCAAGAAACCACTATTTAAAATTGTAAATCATTCAAATTAATCTGTATGCTTTTGGAGCCTTATGTATGTATTTAGATCTTTATTTAGAACAGCATGGTTTATATATTGTGTCACAGTACATGAGCCTCTCCCTTCTCTCTCAGCCAACTTTTATAGCCTCTCACCAGTAACTAAGGCGTAGTTATACAATATATTCTATTGTAATTTGACTTCCTATATCTTTGTGTATATGTCTCCAAATAAAAACAAGTTTTCCTTACATGTTATGTCTACATGTTTTATAAGTAAACTACTCCATTTTCATTGAATATATACATATTATGCTCCATCAGTGAGAATTATATTTCACATGGACAGATACTCTTTTCAGTGTAAGAAGTATGTTGACTAATGTAAACAAAGCTTTGTAAATTATTGTTACACTTACAAAACTTTTATCAGAATAGAATCACACGTACTAGATAAATTTATTATATTGACAACTAAGGTGATATAAATGTAGATTCAGTGTGTATAAAAGATATGCTTCACTGTAAGTAAACAGAAAGGCTATATATACACACATGCAGTGCATGTTTTAGTGATGAAGGTTCATTTTCTCAGTGCTGAAAAGACAGGCACACACAGTAGTAAACTGGTAAGATCTACGAGACCATTATTGATTTTTCCAAGTGGGTCCTATATGTATAACGAATTCAAGAGCAATGTTTACAAAACCTAGTACGAAATGCAGTGTCTTATACTGATCTTTTTCAATGGCTGAAAGAAAATGACGTAAATATTCTTCTCGTAAATAGTCCGTGCATAGCAACAGTGACTCTGTCTGCTGTACCATCTGGCGGGCGTTACGTAAACAAATTTTATGTACTTACGTTGATAGCCCCTTAAGAGATAATTCGCATTTACTCCTTTCGAGTAGGTGAGTAATTACCTACGGGTCTGGAACTTCACCAAGTGAAAGTTCTCCCTAAAGTAGATGAATGAGTTTTTTTGATAAAAATTGGGTATCCGCAATACTTTTAGAGATAATTAGCATTTACTCATTTTGAGTGGGTGAGTAATTAGCTATGGGTCTGAAACTTCACCATGTGAAAGCTCTTCCAAAAGTAGATGAATGAGTTATTTGAGAAAAATTGGCTATCTGCAATACTTTTACAGGTAATTCGCATTTACTCATTTTGAGTAGGTGAGTAATTAGCTATGGGTCTGAAACTTCACCATGTGAAAGCTCTCCTAAAAGTAGATGAATGAGTTATTTGATAAAAATTGGGTATCCGCAATAGTTTAAGAGATAATTAGCATTTACTCATTTGGAGTAGGTGAATAATTAGCTACGGGTCTGAAACTTCACTGAGTGAAAGCTCTTTGGGATAGCTGCTCTGCAGAGATACCCTGAAGAGCAAAAATTTTGTCGAAATCCCTCTATGTAGCACGGTTTTCGAGATATTAGCATTTGTGTGTTTTGCAATTTTTGCGCAAAATTCGAAAATTCAAAATGGCCGCCATTTTTAGCAAGACAAAATTTTTTTGAAAATTGGCATGGCCACTCTGCAGAGATACCCTGTGGGTCAAAAATTTCATCGAAATCGCTCTACCTAACACGGTTTTCGAGATATAAGCATTTTTATGTATGGCAATTTTTGCGAAAAATTAGAAAATTCAAAAATGCCGCCATTTTTTTGTGAGAAATTTTTTTTTGAAAATTGGCATGGCAACTCTGCAGAAATACCCTGTGGGTCAAAATTTTTGTCGAAATCGCTCTATCTAGCACAGTTTTCGAGATATAAGCATTTTTATGTTTTGCAATTTTTGCAAAAAAGTCGAAAATTCAAAATGGCCGCCATTTTTCGGGAGACAAATTTTTTTGAAAATTGGCATGGCTAATCTGCAGAGATACCCTGTGGGTCAAAAATTTCGTTGAAATTGCTCTATCTAGCACGGTTTTCGAGATATAAGCATTTTTATGTTTTGCAATTTTTGCGAAAAATTCGAAAATTAAAAATGGCCACCATTTTTGGTGATACAAAAATATTTTGAAAATTGGGATAGCTACTCTTCAGAGATACCCTGTGGGCCCAAAAATTTTGTCGAAATCGCTCTATCTAGCACGGTTTTCAAGATATAAGCATTTTTGTGTTTTCCTTATTTGGAAAATTCATAATGATTAATTAATCATTAATTACTCGGCCATTTCTTAACCAATCAATGCCAAAATCTAAGGATTTCCAGATTTTAATAGAATGAATGTATTTGCCGAGTTTCAGGTGAATTGATAAAATCCCTTTTAAGTTATTATCCGGACAAGCTTCCCCATTGAAAAAAGACATTTTTGGTCATGTGACCTCTCTGATTGGTTGAAATGTCACTGCAGCATATTCAAAATAATTTCCCAAGGCTACTACCTAAACCTGCCAAATTTGAAAAAAATTTGCCTAACAGTTGCATAGTGCTCAAACATCCGGTGTATGTATTGATAAGAGTTATAAGGAAAACAAAATGCGGAGCCGGCGGAGCCAGCGGAACCTGAAGGTCTCCCATACACAAACAAGCGTCCCGTAAGGGATGCTTAATAAACAGGCACTTGCAGCTGACCTTGAGGCTGATCAGTGTGTGAGCCATACACTTAGCAGTGAAACCTGCACTGTGTACCACCACTATGGAACGCTCCTAGCACAGCTGACCGCTGTACCAACCATGACAAAGCACTGTCAATTTGAACATCAACATCCGTGCGGCATTACACCTGAACAGCTAAGTGATCATGGAGAACCCAGGCTAACAGCGAAGTAGGTGATGATATGGAACCCTTGGGTTATCGGGGAACGTTTGTGGGAAAGATCATATATCATGTACATGGAGAGATCAAGGACATTTATCAATACATGCACCAGATGTTTGAGCACTATGCAACCTTTATGGACCTGAATTGCTGCCAGTTCATTATCAAACATACTAGACATGAAGTCTCAGGACAACTCATGTTAATCGTCTTTCAAAAAGCTTTTGATTTGATTTCTTGGAACTTCATTTGCAAAAGCCTAATTTTTTTGGATTCGGAAATAATCTAGTGAGGTGAGTTCAACTATTTAAGCAGGACATAACAGCCAGGGTACTCCAATGTGGGTTCATGTTTGATAACATTAACATAGAACGAGGTTGTAGAATCTGTGACCCCATTTCTCCTTATCTGTACAGTTGTATATTTGCACAGGTCAGATGCAGTCAGATTTTAATTTTACAATGTGTTGAGATAAAAGGCATCAATATAAAAGGACAAGAATTTAAAATTATCCAATATGCTAATGACACCACTTCCTAGATGGTTCATGCTCCTCCTTTTAAACTGCACTAAATATATTGGAGATCTTTGGCTTTATTGCTGGATTAAATGTCAATAAAGAAAAAAACTAAGTTGGTATTGACAGAGAAGAAGAAACATTGTGAATAATAGCTTATTAAAGGATGCTAATTATGTGAATTTGGTGAAGAAAACAATTAATGATATTAAAACTGAAAATCCCTTTAGTAATAAATGCACACTCTGGTAATATGTAAAGTACAAAGTAAGATCAGAAACCAATGTTTATGCCAGTCAAAAAGCTAAATTAAAGAAAAAAAGAGAATTTGAACTTTTAAGTACATTAGAAGAGCTTGAAAAACAACTAAACTCAGAAGCAGATCAAGTAGCTCAAATTGAGTATTTCAACTTGAAAAAACAATTGGAAGACATTTATAAAGACAAAACCCAAGGTATGATTTTAAGGTCAAAAGTCAAATTTATTGAGGAGGGTGAAAAAAACATCAAAATATTTTCTGAACATGGAGAAATGAAATTATAATAATAAACATATGAAACCAATCATTAATTCAGATGGCTCAATAATTAATAACCCTAAGGAAATTTTTGGAGAACAAGCTAACTTTTTCAAAAAATTATATACAAGTGTTATAAGGCCAGATGATGAAATAAAGCACTTAATCGAGAATTCCTCGATCCCCAGCATGGCCTCAAGTGGGAAAGCTGGTAGTTGCTTGCCGTTGGTTGGCAATTTACAGTACACAACCCTAACAAACTGTATGTACTGGTTTCCTCTGCCCTTCCAACTACCCGTCGTGATATGACCTGTACAGTGTTGAAAGCGACGTAAAACCCCAAATAAAAAAAAATAAAATAAAACAAGTGTAGAGTGCCCGTGAACGGGCACTGTGTCAGCTGAGTGAGTGTTTTTGATTTGTGAAGGTGATAATGAGAGGAAAGCATAATTATCAGGGAAAGTGCTGTACAGAAGTACAGTAAATGGTAATTGAACAGTATGTTCGAAAGAAATTTCGAAGCTGACAGAAGGACAAAAAAGTTGTGCCCTGCAAATGGTATTATAAAAGAAAGTAACAAGGTAACTGTTTTAGTGTAAAAAGTAGGTTAAAACATATTTAAAGAAATACTGCAAATGCAATATCCTCGTTCAACCTTGAAGAAGGAGTCCAAGGTCAAATCCAACCACACAAAAACATTCCCAGCCCATGATTTCCTATAGGTTGGTTTACCATCCCAAACTTCTAGGACCATAATAAGCGAATTATAAGCACTTTTAAGTTTGGCTATCCTCGTTTGACCTTGAAGGCAGGGTCCAAGGTCAAATCTGACCACACCAAAAGATTCTCAGCCCATGATTTTCTATAGCTTGGTTTACCACCCCAAACCTCTAGGACCAATAATAAGCGAGTTATAGGCACTTTTAAGTTTTGCTATCCTTGTTTGACCTTGAAGGAGGGGTCCAAGGTCGAATCTGACCACACCAATAGAGTCCCAGCCAATGATTTCCTATAGGTTTGTTTACCATCCCAAACTTCTAGGACCATAATTAGCGAGTTATAAGCACTTTTAAGTTTGGCTATCCTCGTTTGACCTTGAAGGCAGGGTCCAAGGTCAAATCCGACCACACCAAAACATTCCCAGCCCATGATTTTCTATAGGTTGGTTTTCCATTCCAAACCTCTAGGACCAATAATAAACGAGTTATAAGCACTTTTAAGTTTGGTTTCCTCGTTTGACCTTGAAGGAGGGGTCCAAGGTCAAATCGAACCACATCAACAGATTCCCAGCCCATGATTCCAAAATGTCTGTTTACCAACCCAAACCTCTAGGATCAATAATGAGCACATTATAAACACTTTTAAGTTTGGCTATCCTTGTTTGACCTTGAAGGAGGGATCAAAGGTCAAATCTGACCACACCAGAAGATTCCCAGCCCATGATTTCCTACAGGTTGGTTTACCATCCCAAACCTCTAGGACCAATAATAAGGGAGATATAAGCACTTTTCATGACTGACAAAGAAATGCCCTTGGCGGCCATCTTGTTTTTCAAAATGAGGCCAAAAACATTCCCAGTCAAGATTTTATAATGAGGAACATATCCTGCGAATTTAAGATCTCTATCGATAATATCCTTTGCTCTAGAGGGCCACCAAAAGTCCTTGTTTAAAGTCGAATAAACGTCCCTGGCAGCCATCTTGTTTTTCAAAATCAGGCCAAAAATATTCCCAGGCAACATTTTATGGTTATTCATATATTCTGCAAACTTGAGAAGGCTAGCTATAATATTTTTTTCGTTAGAGCGGTAATGGTGAAATCTCTACACACTGCAGCTATCCAGTGGATACAATGATTTACTCAACAGTGAGAACCTGAAAGTAGCTATTGCTCAGCTATGCCATGACATACAGGTCTGCAATTTCACTATGTTATAGCTGACCAAAAATTATGTGAATAACATATTTAAACAAAATACTCTAAATGCAATAGTTTTCAAGTTATAACTGACTTACTCAACAGTGATAACCTCAAAGTAGTTATTACTCAGCTATGCAATGAGCTACATGTCTGAATTTTTACTATGTTATAGCTGACCCAAAAGTAGGTGAACAACATATTTAAGCAAAACACTGTAAATGCAATAGTTTTCAAGTTACAACTGATTTACTCAATAGTGATAATCTGAAAATAGCTATTGCTCAGTTGTGCCATGAGCTACAGGTCTGTAACTTCACTATGTTATAGCTGACCCAAAAGTAGCTGAATAACATATTTACACAAATTTCTGTAAATGCAATAGTTTTCCAATTACAACTGATTTACTCAACAGTGAAAACTTCAAAGTAGCTATTACTCAGCTATCCAATGAGCCACTGGTCTGGAACTTCACTAAGTTATAGCTGACCCCAAAATAGGTGAATAACACATGAAACAAAATACTCAAAATGTAATAATTTTCAAGTTATAAGTGATTTACTCAACAGTGATAACCTCAAAGTAGCTATTACTCAGCTATGCAATGAGCTACAGGTCTGAAACTTTACTATGTTATAGCTGACCCAAAAGTAGGTGAACAACATATTTATACAAAATTCTCCAAATGCAATAGTTTTCAAGTTACAACTGATTTACTCAATAGTGAGAACCTGAAAATAGCTATTACTCAGCTATGCAATGAGCTACATGTCTGAATTTTTACTATGTTATAGCTGACCCAAAAGTAGGTGAACAACATATTTAAGCAAAACACTGTAAATGCAATAGTTTTCAAGTTACAACTGATTTACTCAATAGTGATAATCTGAAAATAGCTATTGCTCAGTTGTGCCATGAGCTACAGGTCTGTAAGTTCGCTATGTTATAGCTGACCCAAAAGTAGCTAAATAACATATTTACACAAATTTCTGTAAATGCAATAGTTTTCCAATTACAACTGATTTACTCAACAGTGAGAACTTCAAAGTAGCTATTACTCACCTATGCAATGAGCCACAGGTCTGGAACTTCACTAAGTTATAGCTGACCCCAAAATAGGTGAATAGGATATTGAAACTAAATACTCTAAATGCAATACTTTTTCAAGTTATAAGTGATTTACTCAACAGTGATAACCTAAAAGTAGCTATTACTCAGCTATGGCATGAGCTACAGGTCTGAAATTTTACTATGTTATAGCTGACCCAAAAGTAGCTGAATAACATATTTATACAAAATTCTCTAAATGCAATAGTTTTCAAGTTACAAGTGAGTTTACTCATGATGGAAGTTACTGAAAAGCCCAAAAGTAGCTATTACTCAGTTAGCTATTGAGATAGACACCCAAGTTACTCACCATGTTCTAAATATGGAAAAAGTAGCTGAACAACATATTTTAACAAAATGCTCTAAATGCAACACTTTTCAAGTTATAAGTGATTTAGTGCATGATTTCATGACTTTTGATGCATTAAAAAATATTAAAAAAATTTATTAAAAAAAAAATAAGACAGATCCAGGTCTCATACTCACACAAGAGAATCTACCTCTGGCCTAGTACATAAATGCAAGATATGAGAGAAATCCTTCAAATGGTCACTGAGAAAATTGTGATAAAGTGTTGAAATTTTCACACTTTTGGTGGGGGTACCTCCCTTGTAATGTCTCTAGCAAACAGACGAACAGACAGATTTGCATGCCTTGAACAATATTCATCCTCGATAGATAAGGTATCTTTTAAAAAAAACAGCATGTCTCTAGGCCTTGTAGTTTTGGAGAAGAAGTTGTTCACGTGGACGCGTACACAGACGCGTACGTACACGCCGCAGAGTGATGACATAAAAATAGAGAATTCCTCGAAAATAATCAAATACCGAAGCCTAGCCCTGAAGAAAAGGCTGAATTAAGTCAGCCAATTGCCACCAAGGAAATATCCAAGGCACTTAAGGAAATGGCAAATGACAAAACACCAGGCTTAGATGACTTGGCCACAAATTTTTACAAATTCTTTTGTCCAGACATTAAAGATATCTTGTTTGACAGTTACATTTCTTCTTTTGAACATGGAAAGCCTAGTAGTGGACAAAGAATAGGTGTTCTGTAATTGATACCTAAAAAAGACAAAGATCTTAGATATCTTATATCTTTGGAGACCAGTCTCTCTTTTGGCAACAGATTATAAAATACTAGCCAAAACTTTAGCCTTAAGATTACAGAAAATAATTAAAAAGCTGATAAACCCAGATCAAGTAGGCTATATTAAAGGTTGATATATCAGCCAAAATGTTAGAACAATAGAAGACATTATGATTTATGCAGAGAAATACAACATACCTGGACTATTAGTATTAATAGACTTCGAAAAAACATTTTGTGTGGTTGAGTGGCCTTTCTTGTTTGACACTTTAAAACAGTTTAATTTTGATCACACTTACATAGCATGGATCAAGCTACCCTATACCAGTATATGTTCCTGTACCATAAACAATGGCTATTTATCTAAATGTTTAATTTATCTAGAGGGATTAGACAGGGTTGCCCAATTTCAGCCTTGCTATTTATCCTTGTTGCCGAGGTGTTATCAGTCAAGTTAAGAGCAAACAATGAAATCAAGGGGATTAATATAAATGATTAGATATATAGAATTGTGCAATTAGCTGATGACACAACTCTACTTGTGAAGGGCCTCAACTCTTTTGAATTGTCAATTAAAAAAGGATGGCAGGCCTGAAATTAAACTTGAAAAAATGTAAAATAATTGAATCGGGGCCAATAAAACTTTTGCAGACTGATATCCCAGAACACTTACATAAGATAAAGTAAATAAGATAAAGATAAATAAAGGGCCTTTTTAAACTTTAGGGATATGGTTTGCAAAAGATCATAAGCAATGTGAAGAACTTAATTATGGTGAACGTCTGAAAAAATAAACTGCATTTTACAAATATGGATCCAAAGGAATCTTTCTTGGAAAGGACGTACTATGATAATTAAAACCTTAATACTATCACAAGCCATACACCTATTTAGTATGACATATACCCCAGTTAACTTTTTATAGCAGATAGATAAGATTATTTTTAGCTTCTTATGGAGTGATGGAACACCTCGAGTAAAAAGAGAAACAATAATTTCTAAAATAGAGGATGGTGGCCTTAGAATGCTAGATATTTTTTCCTTTCAAATTGCACAAAAATTAATTGTGTAAAAATACAATCATAGAAGATGGCAAATGTCTTAGTCTCTATCTGTCGTTGGGTGGGATCAAAAACCGCTGTTCGATCAAAAATTAACAGTAAAAGGGCTAAATAAAACTGTAAATATAAATTGTCATTATCAGAGCTTGAAATGTTGGTTTAATTTCAAATCAAAATATCCCGAAAATATTTAGGATATACTTAATGAATACATTTTCTTTAACAGATATATAACAATCGATGATAACATGATTCAACCCAGAGACTTAGCCTTGAATGAAAGCTCTTTAAAATTTAGAATGATAGACCTTTTAAGTCAAAATAATAAAATTATGACTTGTGAGGAATTACACTTGCAGCCTATCTGGAATACCAATATCCTACATATCAATTCTCTTTTAACTGCAATACCAAATGTTGGAAGGATAAGATGAATAGTGAGGTGATTGAATTTCAAGGAAGGCCATGTTTTGGTTTAGTGAGAATCAAAAGAATAATGCCAATTACAAAGGTGACAAGTAGGAAAGTTTATTGGGATGCAGTAAATGAAAAAATTAAGAGGCCCACTGTACTAGAAACCTGGATAGATTTATTTCTGTATACAGACTAGTATACACCCAATTGCAGATACAATTCAGTGACCTGACTATACAGTAACACACTGGTGGGGGTTTATATATATTTTATTAGTATTACTATATTACCACATAAACATTACTAAAAATTATGTACATACTGTGTATAGTTCATAATAACATGAGTAAATGCAGCAATAGCTGTACATAGAGACAATTATTTTTACTAGGTATGTACATATGGTCACCATGAGTAGTTTAACTTTAAGGTGACCTTAAAATTTACATATTCGGTTACATAAGAGTATAAGGCTGAAAAAGGCCACTAAAATGCTTAGTTTTAAGGTTACACTTATGTGACATTCACCCTTAAGGTGATCATAACTAAAAGACTAATATGAGGTATATTACTGATGAATATTGAGTTTAATACTAATGGCATTTGGACCTTACTTGGGGACAAAGGTCCTGATACATGAACTGATGACTTTAAGATGAGCCTAAAGTGAGTGGCCGATTAAGGTGGCCTCAATCATGTTTCCAGTAGATTAAAAGCTATGTGAGTACTATGGCCATTTAAGGTGGCCTCAATGACTAGTTTTACATTTAAAATATCTGTTATTTAAGGTTAGCTTATGAGGAAGTACTAAAACTTTTCAGTGAAGTGTTGGTTAAAGAGGGAGGAGTCTGACCCCGAATGAGGGTGGACTTTGTGTAGAAAGGTCAGAGCAAGGTCATGTTTGTATATACAGTAGTATTTAAAAATCCATTACACTAATAACAGCCAAGGTTAGGATAGGTCGGATCAAGGTAACAGAGGTCTCAATAAACACGAATAAAAGAAACATGAAATGCACATAAAATAATAGTTCAAGTAAGTTGTATAGTATAAAGAATTTCTTGCAAGCTGGCAGACACTAGCTCAGAATTTTAGACAGACTAGTATACACCCAATTGCAGATACAATTTATATAAATGGAATAAAATTCCCTGTAATAAATGTCTTTATTGTCCCAACATTGACACTCTAGAACATCACGTCTGCTACTGCTCCGTTTCAAAAAAGTTCTGGTGTGAAATAAACGATTGGCTTTATAATGTAATTTCTGTAAAAAACAATCTCTCAGTGTGTGAAATTCTGTTTGGTATAATGAACTTCTCATATGGTGAACGTAATGTTTTTATGTAATGAATTTGATAATATTGCTTGGAAAATGGTTCCTGAATAAAAGTATATCTAATGGCAAACTTATTATACTTTTGGATTTTTTGAAAATGCATAAGGATAAACTGGAAAGTATCAGAATGTGTCACATGCTTAATAATGATTTAGAAAATTTTAACAAAAAATTTGGAATATTATATGATAAATTTCTGGTATAGAATTCTGGTTCTGGAGATAGATAATGGTGGTTTGTGTATGGTTAAAAGATAATAGAACTACATGTAAATGTTTTTGTGTCATTTAAATAGCTACATGGTTAGAAAAGATTTTTTTCTTGGATATGGAATTATAGACAGGTTTATTAGTTTGGCTACTGTATAACACTTAAATGTGAAAATATCATACTTTTTGTGATATTTATTTATTTATTTATTTGGGGTTTTACGTCGCTTTCAACACTGTACAGGTCATATCACGACAGGTAGTTGGAAGGGCAGAGGAAACCAGTACATATATTTCGCTAGGGTTGTGTACTGTAAACTGCCGACCAACGGCAAGCAACTACCAGCTTTCCCACTTAAGGCCGTCACGGGGATCGAACCCCCGGCCTCAGAGGTAGGAGGCAAGAGTGTTACCACTCTGCCACCGTGGCCCCCCCATACTTTTTGTGAATATTACTGTTTTGTACAAACATATATTAAATGAGGCAATAAAAAAAGAAAAGAACACTATATTCCACTAAATTTTGCTACTCATGGACCTTATTGGGGTAAAGCCGCATGACATTAGAGCATTACAGCGTCTTAAAAGGCCTTCTTTGGGCGGGGGTTTCCATGGATAAAGTAATATAAGCCTGCCATTGTAAATCACACAACACCTCCAACAGATTGTTCCTCAATGATCATGCTCGACAGGAACAAACAGAAGGTTCCTACCATTTGGGTGAATTTGTTGCAGTACAGCAGGTGGTGCCTCCTTCTGAAGAAATTTCAGGGAAGAACAAGGCCAAAAGGTGTTTTGGTCACGTAGCGTGAGCGCAAAGCCCTCAGAGACATGAGTAGTGCAGTAAAATGTATGAATGTCTGGTTACACAAAGACATTCCAACTAAAAGACATCCCACAGCAAGAGAGGTAAATTCAGAATTCACTGGTCTTGTAAAGGTCATCAAACTCCGGAGAGAAAAGGACATATGTATGGGGAAAAGCTGAAAGGACATGTGTCCTTTTAACTACTGCAGTGTTGTCATGTCATGGAAGTGTGGAGACAGAAGGACATATGTATATGAAGAAGTCAAAAGGACATGCGTCCTTGTAGCTACTGGAGAGCAAAAGAGGTAAATTCAGAGTACAGAGGTAACTTTCATCAAAGTCCGGAGACAAAAAAAAAAAAAGTGATCTGTAGAAGCGCGAGCGTGGAGCGTCAGAATCCTCTATCCATTTAAAGTAACTATTTTTCTCTTTGTTTTCTATATTCTTTTAACCTACCGTTAAAAATCCTGCTTCTTCTGTAATGTTACCAGGAATTTTTCCTTTCGAATGTCCTTGAGAATGTTAATTAAATTATACTTTTTCTGTATCCTTAACCTTGCCTTCTTAAGAATTTTCTTGTGTCAGTGTTCCCTGACACTTTTTCATCATACTTTCTGTACTTTGTGTTTCAGATCCCTTTTCTGTATTGGGGTGCCTGTGCTGGTGGTGCAACATAAGACCATGCATCATCCCCTTGGTGACACACCTCAACTTCTAGAGAGCTGGAAAACACCCCTCAGTCTATGATGCGTCTCTGCTTCTGACCTCATCAGGGTTTCTGTCTCCTCCCAGGTCTCCAGATGCTCACCTATGATGGTTGCTGCCTTTGGCAGATTCTCTCTATACTTACAGCCAGTGTAAGTCTCCCTGGCCATCCACAAATACTGGGTTTCAGTATTATATTGTTACACTAGGTAGGACTATTGTAACACAATAAAAGCTACACTTATAACAAAATTTCTAGTATTTTCACTATACATACCCAAATTACTTTAAGTGCATCAGAGATTAGACAGTAGGCTTTTTGAGATACATCAGCTATAATGGCTTAAACAATGGTGCTTTGATTTTTTTGTCAGACTGCAGTGTTATTATCTGAAAAACCATTGATCCCACATGATAACCAAATGTTTCAAACAGACGCTCTATCGTTTTGGCATCCACATTTCGGATGTGAATATCTCAAGTTTTTTGCATATACATTTGTAGACATGCAGTAAGAATATATACTTGATTCCAATACCACAAATTGCAGTGAGAGCCTTATTATCATTATATATGTTTTGTGAGCACTGTTTCTACTGGTCCCTAAAACGGCTACAGAAATAAAATCAAGTATCACATAGATAAAAGTGTTTTGATGTAAACAGGGTCACACATACTATATAGATATGAGATCACTTCATAATAATGATTTCAGATAATATAAGAATTTTGATGATTGAAATAACTTTAAATTGACCAGTTTGAGATCAAAAGTATTAACTTAAAATTAAAACCAGATATGTATATCGTCATAAATGCAACCCCTTAAGCACACTGGCATATTGTTACAGTGGATATTCTTGGGTGTTGAGTTTCCCACTGTACATAATTATGTTGAAGTAAATAAACATTAAGTATTGAAATAAATGTAGATAAACATTACTACAACAAATACTAGTTTTAATTTCCACCAATACAACAAAAGTAAAAGAATCTCTCTCAAGACAAAAGAAAATTTGTTTTTGACATAATAATTGGAAAGTATTAATCATATCTTCTTTTACAATAAAAGTCAAATCTAAGTTTAGTCTAATCATAAATTTAAAGTGCTTAACCCCTGCACTAGACGACATCTATTTAGGTTAGAGCTTGAATAAAACTATGTGAAACATGTTTGCAATAGATGTATCAATATACAATATACTTGCCTTGCTCATTCACAAGCAGTGCATGCTGGTCTAAAGTAGCCACCAGTATCCTGTCTGCGTCTACCTTCACTGCACATGTACACCAGGACACATTCTGTAGCTGCACACTCCTGAGTAGTTCACAGTCTAGTGAGTACACATACAGTGTGTTGTAACCAACACACCACAACTCACTGCCATATTGCTGGAGTCTTCTCACATAGTCTCCTATCTTCACCTCTTTTTCTACACAGTAGTCTACACATACACTAACTGAAAGCTTGTGGGTCTGTACAGATGTACCCTACATTGATATACAAATCATACAATGTAAGTCAACACAAAAATTGCTTGAGTAGCATACATGTTTTTAAGAATGGCATCTTTCAGGGTATCTTTTTTCCAAATCTCAAGAATAGTCATGTACAATCTGCACTAATAACTTGCAAGCGAGAGATTGCAGGTATTCCATGTTGTATCACTGTTTTGTTCTGGAATTGTCTAATCGAAGGCTATCAATAGTTGCCATTTGTAGTCACAGATGCAATCTATTCCATGGTTGAGTAGATTTGTATCTATCCACAGATTGTAACCTCTGTGTGGGTTTGATTCTCACAAGTGGAAATACAGTTGACCTTTCCCAATATGACCGTGAGTGTTAAATCGGAAAACCCCAATTTTGATTTTTGTGGAAGGTGAAATCATCTTCTAGTATTATTAGCTTTATTATTATTCTGTCTACCAAAATTTATACTATTATTAATAAGAATAAATGGAATAGTGTTCTCATAGAACATTTCTGGTCACATTTTTATTGTCAAAATTATATTTAAAACATGAGACCCTATATGTAGATTGCTCTTAAATAGATTCTGTATAGTTTTATCCCTTGATATATTTTAATGGCATCAGCCTGGATTTTATAAATGTATTACTACATTGATTATAAAAATGTCTAAAAATATACCCAGCTTCATTGTGTTGATTTATTTATTTGGGGTTTTACGTCGCTTTCAACACTGTACAGGTCATATCACGACGGGTAGTTGGAAGGGCAGAGGAAACCAGTACATACAGTTCGTTAGGGTTCTGTACTGTAAACTGCCGACCAACGGCAAATACCAGCTTTCCCACTTCAGGCCATGACAGGGATCGAACCCCGGCCCCAGAGGTGGGAGGCGAGAGTGTTACCACTCTGCCACCGTGGCCCCCCTTCATTGTGTTGAAAGAAGTACTGGTCTACTAACAATTTTGTAAAATGAACAATATATATCTATATATATTTTAATGTGTCAACAGTTTTTCGGTAATGCTATAATTCATTTCTTGCACAGGCTATCTCTACCCCTGCTTCTGATATTTTATTTAACTTCTTTAGAATATGTACACACTTCTAGACAGGTTAGGACATTATATTTTAAGAGTTACTGGACGATATATCTCAATCCACATCACTATATTAATGTGTTTACATATGTTTAGCAGGATTAAGTGGTAACCTAAGCATGCACAAAACGACACATATATGTGAATATTTTTATTGTAAAACAGTATCCTATTTAAGTTATGTTTCATACGAATATAATACCAGTGCAGTGGTACATATATTTAAAACCAATACCTGTTATTTGGTTTGAAAAAGTATATTTAGAGGCATGGCAGTGAGTTTAAGCATGGCAGTGAGATATAAGTTATATAAGTTTAAATATCATACCTTCTGTGAAAGAAAAAATCTAGACAAAAAAGTTTAACATAGTATTAAAGTCTGTGTTCTTCCAATTTATATTTTAGGCATTACCCAAACATATATTGATGATAGTAAAGGTGATTTTACTATATTTTGAAGAGAATACTGTCGGCGGTTTACTATAGTCCTAGGAAAGACATATAAATCACTTTACAGGGAGCACATTTGTGGTTTTAATATGTATTCTATTATCTGAATACCTTAAATTTCAAAGAACTTAAAAGTTCTCTCAATTTCAATTGTAATGTGACTTGCTAATTTTGGTCATCATGAGCCCAATTTGTGGGCAACATAGTTTTTAAAAATGTTAGACAAAAACAGTCATTATTTCTGCAATCATGTCTACAGTAAAAAGTGCCACTTACTTTACCCCCAATAATTCTTTTTACTTATTTGATTAAATTGTAGTGTGATTTTGATCAATAAAACATAATGCAATTGTGTGCTTAGACTAATGTCATTGTTTCATATTCCCAGGCTATTGAAACAATTGTGAAATCTGGCATTTCTTTCCATGATCACTAATACTAATTGACTTAGTAATTTGACACAAGTCTTAAATTAGTACAAAAAGAAAGAAACAATGAATTATCCAGATAATCACCATTACTGGAAAAAGAGAACATTTGTATGTGATATTTTGGTTGTTAATGTGCCACTTTGGATACTGATTTTATAAGTAAATTTTACTATTTTATTCTTGTGCCAATGTACATGTAGGCCAAATGAATTGCACAAACAGAAAATACCATCAACAAACAGGAAATACAGAAAAAGTCACTTATGTAAAGGTTCAAATAATATTTAAGGAGAGAAAACAATATTTTAGAGAGAAGATATGTAGGCAAAGATGAAAAAACAACACAAGACTATTCAATAGCAAGATGATAGCTTTAATTAGTAAACTACAAATTTGTAATTTTTTATAAGTTGATACCCTACGTAATGGAAAATATATTGTTGGTCAACATGACTGGTCCCAACAAACATCAGAAAAAAAGACGTCCTGTGCAAGCCCTGGCAGGACCAGTCATAATGTACATTTTCTAGGTGGTGCACTTTACTTCCAGTTGGGATGGCCACGAATGTCCATAAGTTTCGGGTGTTTACTTACCTAATATGCTAAAATAACTTGTCTGCTTGGAAGGTGGGTACCTGATTAGGGACATTAGCAGTCTTCAATGGACATCAGCTGATCCCCTTAGTTGATTACAGGTGAACAGGTCCAACGAACCTTGCTCCCCCTTTATTAATCGACCTCCATTGATCTGGGGGAAGAGAGGTATGAGTTCAGTCTTCAAAGAGGCCCTCTTCGGAAGGAAGAGATGTACACTTGACAGGCCACTGGCACCTTGAAAACCCTTGGTAAGGCAACAGGATGTTTCCTTGTGTATGTTTGCTAGTAATGGATTTGCTGGGCAGCCACCACTGGACCCAGATGAAAAAGCTATGAATCAGCCCAAGGTACATCTTTCAAGTGAAACTGTATGAAGGTGTTGTGGGATTTCCAATGACAGACTGATAATAACTGTTCTAAGGAAACTCCTGATTGGAAGGCCTTAGAAGCAGCAAAGGCTCTAACATCTTGGCTTTAACCTGATCTAGGGCAATGGGCTCTTGATCAGAGAGCGGATAGCAAAGGATCACAGTCTGCTTGATCTATGATGAGTTAGTGGCAGGGGATACATCTTTGTCAAAATCTTTCTTGAAGGAGACAAAGATCAGTTCTTTGTTCTGCCTAAGGTCTGAAGTCCTGTCCAGACAGTAGCACAGGGCTCTAACTGAACGAAGTAACCCCTCAGCTTTGAGTGACTTGTCCAGAGTCAGGGCCAGGGCTCTCCGGTGTCTGATGCTTTGTTGAGTCAAGCATGGATCTGCCTCCTGCATTTGCCACAACCCAGGGCTAAGTGGAAGGCAGTCTTGAAGGTAAGCAACTAAAATGAGGCTTCTTTAAGGGGGTTCAAAAGGAGCCCTTGTTAGCTGGTGAAAGACTAAAGAAAGGTTCCAAGAGGAATGCCTCTGTGGCCCTTAGGGCCTGTCTCTAGATACTGGTGAATTCTTAAACTCCTGGCTTTAGCCATGAGCTTCACTTCCTTTACAATCTTTGAGAACTCGAGAGGGGCTGTTGCTAGGCCAAAAGGAAGGGCTGTGAACTGGTAAATCTGACCATTCAGATGCAACCTCAGATACTTCCTGGTCCTTGGGCTTTTTGGCTCTTCAGCATCGCTGAAGTTCAAGGTAATGACCAACTCTCCCTGCTGAAGGGTGAGTCGTATTGTCTCTGGTGTTTCCATCGTGAATGTAGCTGTTTTAATGTACAAGTTCAGGGTACTCAGATCCAAGATAGGCCTACACTTGTTGTTTGGTTTTGGAACCAGAAACAACAACGTGTTATAGAAGGCCAGAAAATATCAAAGCATGACTTTTTAACTGCCTGTTTCAATATAAGGGAATGAAAAGCCTCCGTCAAGTAGCTGATATATGATTCCAGCCCATAAAAGCACAGACAAAACGTATAGCCTCTCTCTAATTCATCTATTTATTCTACTCCAATTTATCATGACTGCCTCATGACAACTCACCCTCTTCCTCATCTGATGAGCAGGTATCTGGTTCGTCAAACAACTGTATTATCAGAAGACCTGTTCATCATAAATATCAACCTCATCTGCTTCCAGTGGATTATCCTACAGATGAGTTTGTAGCAAAGAAGAAAAGAATTGATGGTTCTTTAAGGTGCTGGGCAACAGAAGGGTGAGGTTGACCAGTAGCACCAGCTAAACTGGATGGCTGACCAGTAGTGGGTGGTTTGCCTTGACTGTAATTCTGATCCACTGGTCCAGAATCGGGCTGAGAAGGAACTTTTGCAGATTTGGAAGAGGCTTTACTTTTATCAGTTTCTCTCCTTTGCCCAATTTATATTCACCCTTGGATTTCTTGGACTTAGCAGCCTTGGAAACAGAACAAGTACTAGAAGATTCCATTGCTTGAGCAGGTGCGTGTGTGTCAGGCTGAGCAGAAGACTCCTCTTGTCCCAAAATATCAATTGTAACTTTTTAGGGGAAACCAGCATTCCAGATTTTTTTCCTCACAGACCTTGTAAGGAGGTGCTGACAAGGTTTCCTTCTGAGAATCTGACAAACCATCACAAATTACACAAGATTCTCCTAAAACGCAGTGGTTCTGACCTAGTTTGTTGTCCCTGCACCTTGCACATTTATTTTGGAAAGTTGGTAGTTACTTGCCCGGTGGTTTAGAGTGCAGAATCTCGACCAACTAGTATGCACTGGTTCCTCCATCTGTAAAATACCTGTCGCTATATGACCCTGGCTGTTGAACACGACGTAAAGCAACAAATAAATCTAAACCCACAAGAAAGATGACAATATTCTACATGTGCATGGCAATGGAGAAAATTGTTGACTGGTTCACGAAATGGGCAATTTCGTGGATTGGGCGTAACAGACATATATATTGAAACACTTACACTATCACCATAGTAAGCCCCAGCCTCCCCAGATCGCTTTCCTTCTTCAGTCCACCCTGATACAAAGAAACATCATTTAATTCTTTTACATTCAGAGATAAAATCCAATGCTTTATGTGTACAATGACGTAAGAATGAATGGGAATGAAATTTGCTACTATAAAGGCACAAAGAAAAGTACCAAAAAAGTCAACCAAAAGTGACTTGGATTTTCAAAACACTGTGTACTTGTTTACACTAAATCTGAAAACTGCTACGTGTATTATATGTTAACATTTTCAGTATCTATGAACTCATTTTAGTTTTCAAAATGTTTTGCGCATTATCATGTGGAGCAAAATGACTATTTACATATCAATGTCTTTTTCTTGCAATTTTAATTGGGAAAATACATCAACATTACAAAATACAAGATGGGTAGAAAGCAGATATATTATATCCCCAGTCAACACTTTGATTTACATAATATAGCAAAAATAAAAATCTATGGATATTTGAAAGTTCTAAATAGTTGACAAGGGAAGTACTGTTAGTATAATAATAATTATCAAAAATGACAAATGTATGAAACGATAACAATGCTCAAATTGACTGAAATTGATTTATTGGTAAAATCAGTAAATTGTGATTTCAGATTATGTCAATGCAATTATATGATAGTCTGTGTATGGCAAGGGAAAACAGCAAACTCAGCATCAGTGCAGAAGGAAGTAAATATTGTGTTCATAGTTTTACCTACAATATATGATGGCTCTGTACGGAGCCCAGGAAGGGACATAGAACCGTTTTCTTAGCATTTTTTTATCTCGTTCCCATGAGATAAGAAGTTGTGGCCATGAGTCAGCAACTTATTACCACAAATTAACAATTCATTAAAGTAAATTGCATAGTCTTATCATTCTCAACCCCTTCTTTATATCCATTACCTTGGTTCCCCCTTAGGTGCCACATATAGACAAAGTAATGCAATTAGCATTAAACCTCTAAAAGACAGTATTGCAGTATACCTGTAATAATAAGTAGATGACCTCTGAAGGTCATTAATTAGGTAACGTAGAAGAATAACCATTAAAATTGATAAAATGATAACTATAACGACTTGCTAACTTCGGGGAATGACTTAGTATCTTGTGGTAATGACTTTGCTAAGTTGTGGGAACGAGTTAGTATCTTGTGGTAACGACTTTGCTAACTTGTAGGAACGAGTTAGTATCTTGTGGTAGCGACTTTGCTAACTTGTGGGAACGAGTTAGTATCTTGTGGTAACGACTTTTTAACTTGTGGGAATGACTCAATATCTTGTGGTAACGACTTGTTAACTTGTGGGAAGGACTTACTATCTTGTGGGAATGACTTGCTACCTTGTGGTAACGAGATAAAAAATGATAAGAAAACATGTCCTTTCCTGGGCTCCATACTCCGTAATCCACTGATGCAACAAAAAAAAACAACTTTTGACACATTTGTCTGATGCAATTCTCATATGCATTCATATAGAAGTCACTTTAAGCATTACCTTGACTGTTGATAGTATTTCTTAGATAATTTTTTTTCAAACTTTGAAACAAAGCATTGTTACATTTCTTTGTTGGGTTGTAATTAATCCATTAAGAAAAGTTTGGTGATTTCCAGTAACTGAACTACTGACCAGCCACTGACGTTTACTTTATATTCAGTTCAGTTACCTTTGACTTCAATGTATTTTCATGACAATGTCAAAGTTAAATGATACAAAGTAAAACCAGAAGACACTGACTTGCCGTCATATACTGACAGATTAGAAGCAACGGAGCTTCAAGTTTAGTGTCATTATAAGCATGAATATTTGGCAGTTCCACTTTGGCAGGTGGTCTGGGATTAGATTAGGCACCCGACCAAGATGGCCACTTTGACCAGTGACGCCCGAACTCAAGTAGTGAGACAAGAATTCATAGAATAACTTCCTGCAAATGACCCCTAAACCCTTTGAGAAATATTGCAAAGAATTCAACACAGAATTTAATGTCAATGAACGTTCAGAAGACCTAACAGCAATTGCCACAAGTTGGCTGTGACCCTCAGACATTTGGCCTCTGGAGAAACCTATACCTCACTCCAGTGCAATTTCCGGCTGGCTCGAAGTACCATCACTAAGATAATCCCCCATGCAGGTATTCCAGGCCATTATTCCTTCAACTAAAACGGTTTCACTCTAGTGTTGGTAGATGGAGGCCTGTTAGATGGGATTACAAGTTTGTGAGTGGATGCTGGAACCAATGGAGCAAACTTTGAAGAAGCCATCTTCAACAGATGCCAGCTCTGTGAATACAATGTGGCCGACCAGCTAGGAATCACAGTGCCAGAACCTATTGTGCCAGGAGTCAGTGCCCTCCCTTATTTTCTTCTGGGTGACAATGCCTTTGCAGCCAGGAAACACTCCAGAATGGGTGTACTGAATCAAGCCTGTAGAGTTGTGGAAATTGCAGTTGGTATACTGGCTAGCTGATGCAAGGTACTCCAAACTACCATGCAGCAGGCGCCTAAAGTGGTAAATAAAACAGGCCAAAGAGGTTTAGAGGCAGCCAGATGCCAAAGGAATCTACCTGAAACAATACTTTAAGGGTACAGGAGCAGTTCTAAATGAACATGATTTGAAACAAAATAAACTTAGTGAACATGAAAAGGTGGCTCAAGACATTCTTACAAAAACAGAAAAAACCTAGATAATGAGAAATTAACTTCAAAACAAGAATAAGAAAGAGAAAGACGTTAAAGAAATGGTCTCACCAAAGAAATAAAAACATGACTTTTGTCATGCATCATCTTTCTTTTTTTTAAAGACAAACTAGCCCTCCATCAAATAATGTACATATGGCCCTCCCAAACTACAAAACATGCAATATATCAAATAAAAGTAATTGTAAATTTTCACTTTCAAAATCTTAATAGATGTTAACATCAAACCCAATACCTTTCTGCTTTAACTGAGGTACTTTGACAACCATCCGTGTTCAATACAATTCTCAGTTTTGGTTTACAAAGGCCTGTACTAGAATATACGGTGTGTATGATTTGTTGGCCATCTTAATATCATAGTGAGGTTCTAAGTGGGCCATGTTTCCATGTGTTGGGAGAGCCATAATAAGTAAAATGTTACATAAAAGGGGTACTAGCGACATTCAAGAAGTTTTACAATTCTAGGCTGGACTGTTCCATATTCAAGAGTGCTTGCTTTGAGAAAAGTAAAGTGTCGGGATGTGGTGGAGTTAAGTACATTGTTTGAGATGTATAGGCATTTCATTATTTTGATTCAGTAGTTTTTTGGGGTTTTTTTGTTTTTTTTTGTGGGAGGATCATTTTCATATCTCTTGCTTTTTTTTCTTTTTTTTTCTGATTTTTACCACTGTTTTCAATGTTTTGTTAAATAAGATATGAACATTGCTTTGAAATTAGACATTATAAAGTCTCTGAGCAATCTTATCTGAGGTGCTTCTTGTGGTGGTGGCCATAGAAGTAGTTACTGGGAAGGTACTGATGCTACTGGCTTTAGACTGTTGTAGGCAGAGTTGTTTTCTTTATTTTAAGTTTCTTCAATGATGATTGGCATTGTAGGCTGCAGTGAGTAATATGTGGGACCTGATACACAAGGTTGGGGTTTGTGCCTGTGGCTGTGCTTGCTGTGTTTCTGAAATATATTTGGATGACACAGATGGAGTCAGAACTGTCACAATATGGGGGTGGCATGAATATATTTTGTTGCTGACCATCTTAAAGCTGTATTTGTTGAGTCTGTCACTGCACTGCTGTTTTTGCTGAGTCTGCTGCTGCATTGGCGTGTGGTCTGGCTGAGTTTGCAACTACCTCGGCTGCTGTTTTTCTTGAGTCTGCTGCTGCATTGGTTGATGTATTTGCTGTTTCTGCTGCTGTGTGGACCGTTGTATATGCTGATTTTACTGCCGAATTGGCTTATGGACTGGCTGAAAGATTGTCTGCAATGGCTAGTGCACGAACTTCATTGGCTGTTGAAATTTTTTCAAAGAGAGTAACCTTCTGCCATGGTGAACTTATTCTGATAGCAATTAAGCTTCAAGTTTGATGTCAGGAGCATGCATAATCTTTCAAGTCCTGAATACAGATACAATTTTACATGTAAAATAGTTACCATGGCAACATTTTTGTTGAATCTTGGGACAAATGTTTTAGTGATTGGTCAAGCATCGTGGATATGAGAGGAATTTTTTGGGACAGACAATCAAAAGGATGGACGGATATATGGATGCTGACTATTCCTGTGTCCCCCTTCAACTTTTGTTGATGGCTGATAAAAATCATTTGACACCAAAAGACCTTGAGTAGCCAAATACATCAAGACATACATTCATGATCCATATTATATGCACATGATCTAGGTTTTAGTACATGATCTAGGTTAACCACTGGGTCAGGTTTTATCATATTTCACCAAATAATTCAGATTTTAATGGATATTTCTGAAATATCACAGAAAAAAAACAATTTTGGATCCACAATCTGGATCCAGATCCAAATCATCTTCGAGGAGGATTGGGCTACATATAGACCCTACACTGTATGAATGTATGAAAATTGCAAATTTAATAGGTAAATTAAATTTTTATAAGTTAATACCCTATCCAATGGACAATAGCTTATCCGGTCGGCGCAGACCGGCCCGCCAAACGTCAGAAAAAGACGTCCTGTGTCTCCACCGGCCAGGCCGGTCCAATGCTGTGCACTCGCCAGGTGGCGTGTGGTACTTCCTTCCTGTCTAGACAGCATGACGTCATAGCATCTTTTTCGTTGTCTAAACCATTAGACCCCTAGTAGACTGAAAGCGGGGTCGGAGGGAGGGTCTTGTGTGTCCATTGGATAGGGTATTAACTTATAAAAATTTAATTTACCTATTAAATTTGCAATTTTATTGCGTTAATACATCCTATCCAATGGACAATAGCTGAATAACTACCGCTTGGTCGGCGGGTAAGTTACTAGGGACTAAAGTTGAACTCATGTAGCAATAGTGGTGATTCCCATAAAGCCTGGGTAGACCTTAGAGTCAAAAACCCTTAGGGCTATGGTCGCATATCATCATCCGGTTATCCAGAGGGAACCGTCAGAAACGACCTGGCTCCCCCCCCCTTTTTTCTCTAAGCAGACCTGCTCTGAAGGTAGGGGAAGAGAGGGATGAGTTCAGTCCCATAGAAGAAGCCTCCCGGAGGAAGTACCTGAGAAGATTTTTTTTTTGTTTGTTTATGCTTCTTAACTAAATGTGCAATATATACAGATATGTGCCACTCCCCTTTAAATATCAGTCCGCTGGTGGATCTGCTGAGCAGCCACGACCGGACCGAGATGGTAGAGCTCTGAATCGGCCCAAGCCACATCCTTCAGATAGAATTGGGTGAAGGTGTTGTGAGATTTCCAGTGGCAGGCTGATAAAATCTGTTCCAAGGAAACTCCAGATTGGAAGGCCTTGGAAGCAGCGAAGGCCCTGACATCATGGGCTTTGACTTGATGTAGGGTGTGGGCCTGGTGATCAGAGAGCTCATAGCATAAGATCACAGTCTGTTTGATCCAAGAGGAGATAGTGGCAGGTGAAATGTCTTTGTCGAAGCCTTTCTTGAAGGAGACAAAAACCAGTTGCTTGTCCTGCCTTATGTCTGAAGTTCTGTCCAGATAGTAGCGCAAAGCTCTGACCGGACAAAGGGATCTATCAGACTTGAGGGATCTATCCAGAGTAGGGGCCAGGGCTGGTATGACCACTGGAGCTACACTTCCCGGGCCCTCTTTGGCCAGCTGGTTCTTGGAAAGAAAGCTGGGGGATGGAAATAGAGACACCTTGGACCAGTCAGACTGGTGTCGGATGTTCTTATGCTGCCATGCATGAATCTCACTCCTTCTTTTACCCGAGCCCAGGGCTAACAGGAATACAGTTTTGAAGGTCAAATGCTTCAGTGAAGCCTCTTTCAGAGGTTCAAAGGGAGCCTTTGTCAGCTGGTGTAATACCAGGGAGAGGTTCCAGGAGGGTATTCCCCTGCGCCCTTTGGGTCTATCTCTGTGGAAACTTTCCAAGAGACGAGTGAGATTATCATCTTTACTGATATTGACTATTGTGTCACCTAGCTTATCAGCAATGGCAGACCTGTATCCATCGATGGTACTGGGCTGAAGCTTCTTGTCCTCAAAGAGGTACATAAGGAAGTCAGCGACCGACTTTATAGGTGGTGACCCGAAGTCCACCTGATTAGAGACACACCACTTCTTAAAAATGGTCCACTTTGCCTCATAGACTGATCTGGTTGATCCTCTTTGAGGAGCCTCAATTCTTGCTGCCACTGCCTCAGAGAACCCCTGCTCCTTGATCTTTGTGGCTCTAGGAGCCAGGCATGGAGATTTAGGTTGGTCAGATTTCTGTGAGGGATCTGATTGAATGGTTGTGTTAGCAGATTGGGCAGGATGGGCAGGCTGAGAGGGACCTGGCTGGACATGTTCACCAAGTCCCAAAACCAAGGCATGTTGGGCCACCCCGGGGCAATCAGAACGAGTCTCTTGCACGGGGAGTCCAGAAGCTTCTCCACCACTTTGCCCAAAATGGCTGTCGGTGGAAAGGCGTATGCATCCAGGTCCTCCCACGGCAGAGTGAGTGCATCTACTGCAACTGCCAGGGAGTTGAGGCCGGTGCCACCGGATGCATATCTGGTGGAAGACTTCCGGAAGGAGGGACCACTCTGTCTGGATGGTCTGACCCAGCCTGGATAGTTTGTCGGCTATCACATTTAAGTGGCCTGGGATGTGTCGAGCTTTGAGAGTTACTTGTCGCTGGGAACACCAGGTCAAGATTCTCCACAGTAGGGCACACAGTGGGCCCGATCTCATTCCTCCCTCCTTGTTTATGTAAGATACTACTGTAGTATTGTCGGTTGCTACTAGAACTATTTTTCCTACACAGAGATCTTGGAACTCTTTCAATGCTAGGAAAACTGCTTTTAGTTCTAGAAGGTTTATGTGTAGCTTGCTTTCCGGTATCGACCAGGACCCTCTTGTAGTGAACTCGTTTAAGTGAGCACCCCACCCTTCTTTTGATGCGTCTGTAAAAATTTGCAGAGCATGTCTTACTGGGTGTAAAGGTTGGCCTTGAAGTACCTTGTCTTCTTCTAGCCACCATTGTAAGTGCGGGTGCAGGGACCTCGGTAGAGGGATAATCTTTTCCAGAGATTCTGGTACCCTCCAATTGTTTTTGAGGTGCCACTGTATAGGTCTCATATGTAGTCGGCCGAGGTGAACCTGTTTTTCTGTGGCTGTAAGGAGGCCTATCAAGGACATGAACTGTCGGACCGGACAAGTCGGTAGTGATAGAAGTGCCTGTATCTTGTCTTGAAGGCTTTGCCACCGGTCCGGAGTCGGTCTCACCCGGCCGGACCTGAGGTCGAACTGATAACCGACGAAGTCGAATACTTGTTTGGGTTCCAGTTCTGATTTCTCTAGATTCACCAGCCAACCGAGGTTCTGGCACATCTGGACCAGGAGTCGGGTATGTTGGAGACAAAGGTGTTGAGATCTGGCTCTCACCAACCAGTCGTCTAGGTACTGGTGGATTCTTATACCCTTGTGTATGGCCATCAGTTTCACCTCTTTGGCTAATACAGTGAACTCCATGGGCGCTGTGGACAGACCGAAAGGCAATGCTCTGAACTGGTAAGTCAGGCCCTGGACATGAAAACGTAGATATTTTCTGGATTGTTCCTGTATCGGTATGTGAAAGTAGGCATCTTTGAAGTCTACTGAGGTGACCCACTCTCCTTGCTGGAGGGATGTTCTGATGGTTTCCGGTGTCTCCATCTTGAACTTTTCCACTTTGAGGAAAACGTTTAAGTTGCTCAGGTCCAGTATCGGCCTCCATTTCTTGTTGGGTTTTGGGACTAAGAATAGTCGGTTGAAGAATCCTAGTGACCTTGGATTTTGAACCCTTTCTACCGCTCTTTTGTCTATAAGCTGATGTAATGCCTCCAACAGGTAGCTGTTCCTGTGGGGATTGACATACCGGCTTATGACTGAAGGGGATCGTGTGAGTTGGGGGCGGATCCGGAAGGGGAGGGAGTAACCCTCTTTCAGGATTTGAACAACCTTCGGACCGGCCCCTAGATCTAGCCAAGTTTTCCAAAAACTTTGAAGTCTGGCCCCTACAGGTGGATTTTGTGCAACATTGGGGACATTTACTACAGGTTGGACAACAGACAATTGAGTGACACAAGAAACACTGTTCACATATTTTAATTTGTAATTTCTTGGTATATGACACTCTGACCGCCCGGGACTTAACTCTTTCTTTTGCGAGTGCCCGGGCGCAGAAGGTACACTTTTTGCAACATGACAATTTACAAAGTTCAAAGTCTTTTCCTGTAGTACACCCTGGTGCCGGGCCAGCAGTCCTTGGCATAAACTGTGATTGTCATTTATATGACTGCTGGCCCTTGGCTGGTCGGGAGGAATAATAAGAGGCCTTGCCTCTACTCTTCTTTTGTCCCCTGTTGTTTCCTATGTTTTTCCAGGCAGGGCGGTCGGACTTTCTATAGTCAGAACGTTTATCTTGTCTTTCATATGGGTGGAAGCGTCCTTTCTTACCGGACTGTACTTGCCCTTTACTCTCAAAATTTGCAATATCCTGTTCGGCCTGTTTCAAAACGGCATCAGGGAAGAGAGTTGAAATGTGAAGAGGCCCAGTACGTAAGGCAGCCAGAGTATCCGGTTTGATTCCCATTTTGAGATGAGAAAGGTAGGCATCACGTCTTGTGAGAGTTGTGTTGGCCACTGTTACAAAGACAAAGTCAGTTAAATGTTCAAGCGTCTTGGCCATAGACTGTGTGATGCTTGAATTGAAGTTGAGAAGAAACTGAAGTTCATCTGAAGCCTGTGACACCCTCTCTGAAGACTTGCCCTTACTCAAATCTGACTTCACAACCTTGAGGTGAGTCTGCATACTATCTTGAACTTTATACAGGCATCTGTTGAAGGCGGCCGCTTGGTTGCAAATGATAGAGGCTTCGCGGGCCGACTTCTCCCAACGCCTCAGATTGTCCTGAGAGATCTGTCTTGAGGGTGGGGCTGTTGATGCAATACCGGCCGCTTTGGCAATGCGGCTATATGTACTATTAACTTTTGATGCATCCGTACTCCAAGTATGAACTGTCTTTGCATCCTGATCCCCTGAAGGTCGGTTAGAAACAAAATTGTACCATTTGGCCTGAGACTTAGGGGCGCGGACAAATTGGTCTTTCAGCAATCCGCCTGCCTCTGAGCTACGCGATGGGTATCCCTCTGTGAGTGTGAGGTTTAATTTACTCATCTTATTACAGAGCCACTCGTCTGTTGGCATGGACACTGCAATTTTCCCTGTTGGTTGAGCCTTGGGGCCGGCAAAAGGGTTGTCTTCTGACTTAGAGGCCGCTGTGTCTACTTCAGGGATGTGACCCCACCCCATGAACGATCTGATTCCACTCATGGTTTCCCTATAGTTTTGTTCTTCTGATAGGGTCAGATCTGGATCAACAGTAGAGGCGTCAGGGTCTTGTTCGGACAATTCTCCCTCCTCAACGAACAGTTCCACAGGGGGACGGTCAGAGAGGTCGCTGTCAGATTGGGTGTCCATTGAAGAAGTGCTCTGTCTTCTTGCGGGGACAGATGACGACCTGCTGGGTACCTGCTGAGAGATGGGTGAGTCGGTACCTGCCAGATCTGGTTGGTCGGTGGACACCTTTCCGGTGGTCGATTTGCTGGTCGACTTGGAGACAGTCTGTGTAATACCAGGCAAATCTGAAGATTTGGGGTTTTCCGGTCGTGGTCGGTAGATGGCCTGATAAACGGTTTTGAAGAAACAACCGAACTATGAGGTGGTGAGTGTGTAGGAGTGACTTTCACTGTAGAAAAGGTCGGTTCTGGTTGCTCCAAAGATTTAGCTAACAGTAGTGCCTCTAGTCGATTAAAGCGTTCAGCCCATTTCTGGTCTAACTGGTCTATCTTTGCATCCTGAGAGGATTTGTGAGATTTAGAAAGCGACTTAGAAGGCTTGTCAGCTGAAGGTTCTTTGGATGTATGTGGGTTAGGTTTATCCACACTTGCTTTCTTTTACTTCTCAGAACTTGAACCAGGGGACTTCACAATCCCTTGATCGTCCACTACTCCCACTACCGTCACAGAGGACGGGTCTATGAGAGAGGAACTGACGTCCTGTTTAGGGGTTTCAGCAGTTTTCTTAGAGTCACGCTTTTCTTTTTTGAGCCTATAAGAAGGCGTAGATAGTTGGGTGCGCTGCTCTTCAGTAAGAGAGTTGCAAGCATTACAGTCATTATGGGATATACAAGGGTCTGAACCCTTACCTTTTTCCCTGCACCTTGCACAGAAATTATGGCTATCAAATCCCGCCATGATGTGTCCACAGCTTCCGTGTTTCTGGCTAGGTGAAGACATTGTAACTGATAGCAAATGAGTCCATAAAGGTCTATAAGCACCCCGTAACAAAATAAAATCACTAAATAAACACACTCTGTAAAATAGGTAGCAAAATAATAAAAAGTTCCACTGGCAGAAAAATTCCGTGTACACAGCATGTGCGCCAAACGAAAAAGATGCTATGACGTCATGCTGTCTAGACAGGAAGGAAGTACCACACGCCACCTGGCGAGTGCACAGCATTGGACCGGCCTGGCCGGTGGAGACACAGGACGTCTTTTTCTGACGTTTGGCGGGCCGGTCTGCGCCGACCGGATAAGCTATTGTCCATTGGATAGGATGTATTAACGCAATAAAATATGATCTTGTATAGTTTGAGTTATGGCCAAGGACAGACAGACCAATAGATTGAGATGATCATTATATGTTCACGAGTCCCATTCAACAAAGCATCAGGAAAACTTATTCATTGGTATCAACTGGAAGGATAAACACCAGAAAGAAGTATTGCACCAAGCACTCATGCTATAAGAAATAATGAGCGACTCATGATGATTTTTTATGTTTGGTTTATGGTTTAATCCAATCACATTATGATATTCAAGCCCTTAATTTCCAATAAGTTTAGGTTATATCTGACCACATCAAGAGAATCCCAGCTATTAATTTCATTTTGGCAGATTACACATCCCAAACCTCTGGGATAAATAAATGAATTGTAAGACATGTTAAATTTTGCTGCCCTCATTGTATCCACCAGGGCATCCGGTGGATACTATGGATTTTGCTTCGTTACGCTCTGGCAGTGAGAGATTTCACCGTTACTGTTCTAAACGCTTCTCAAATTTTCAGGATATATTCATCACCAGATTCTTTGGGATCATTTTTGGGCTCATTTAAAAAAACATGATGGCCATCATAGCAATTTCTTGTTAAAAATGCCCTTTGTACACAATCTGTGGAAGGTTCAATATGCTGTGGTGCACAGATATATATGTCACTTTTATATATGTGACCATTTGACCTGGAGGATCTTTATTCAAGGAACATACAAGCGCTGTGAATCTTTTGATACAGTTAACCATCTTTAAAGGGCCTAAAATTGACTTATTATTGCTCGTAGAGGTTTGGGATGTTAAACCAGCCCATAGGAAATACTGTGCTGCAGATCTAAGGTCAAACAATGGTCAACCATCTTTAAAAGGCCTAAAACTCGCACATTATTGGTCCTGGAGGTTTATAGTGTTAAACCAGCCTACAAGAAATCATGTGCTATAGATCTTTTCACGTCAGATTTGACCTTTGAACCTCCTTCAAGGTCAAACGGGGGTCAACCATCCTTAAAGGGCCTAAAACTCACTTATTATTGGCTTATTATTGGTCGTAGAGGTTGGGATGTTAAACCAACCTTTAATAAATCATGTACTGCAAATCTTTGATGCTATCGGATTTGACCTTTGACCGCTTCTTTCAAGAGGTCAAATTTGACCTTTGAAGGGTCAAACAGGGGTCAACCATCTTTAAAATGCCTAAAACTCGCTTGTTATTGGTCCTGGAGGTTTGGGATGTTAAACTTATCTTTAGGAAATCATATGCTGTGAATCTTTTGATGCAGTCAGATTTGACCTTTCACCCCTGCTTCAAGGTCAAATGGGGGTCAACCATCTTTAAAGGGCCTAAAACCCACTTATTATTGCTCCTGGAGGATTGGAATGTTAAACCAACCTAAAGGAAATAATGTGATTTTATGATTTTCAAGATTTTTTGATCGGGTTTGACCCTTATTCAAGGTCTAAGAGGGGTCAACTGTCTTTAAAGGGCTTAAAACTCACCAATTATTGGTCCTAGATACCAGTAGATATGCTAGTGCAATTCTTGTGCCTAAGGAATTGCATTGGCTTCCTGGTAAAGATCGCTGTCTTTAAAACAGCCATCCATGTTTACAAGTTTCTTTACATTGGTTTTCCCAAGTATTTTACTCCATATATATCTCTTCATACATCATTTCTTCCAGTACCTAGCCTCTTTCAGAAAGCAGCTAAAACCCTACTTGTACATCAAGACATACCCACCTTAGTCATACTCAACTCACCCCCTCAACGAAATTGATTGACGGTTTTGTTTTTGTTGTGCCTTAGAGTCTCCTTTGAATAGAGGAGATTAAGCCTTGAAGTTTTACCTTGAATATGGGTCACACATCAGATGCATCCACATCAAAAGAATCTCAGTCCTTATTGGTTACACATCCAAAACTTCTATGATCAAATTATGCACACAGACAGACAAACATACAAACAGAAACAATTACAAGCTGACATACAATTTATATTTGAAATCAAGCACAAAGTCTGTTGAGTAGAACAGTGTTAATTGGCCTCTGAGACCTGTGACCTGACAGAGTAATATTAATAATAAATTTCCTCTCACCTGTTGTTTTCTCCTTCCAATGATGATGCGGACATCTCTAGAAAAAAAATCAAAATCAGACTTTTTTGTCAAATCGTGTTTGACATTTAGTTTGTTGCTGTAAAATACAATCCCCTATCATTACATGCTATTGCGAATATGAAGTAGAATACAAACAGTAAAACAAATATTATATTTGTATGTATTTTTGCCGATTAAAACTGCATAGAATTGGCCCCATATAGTTTTAGTCATTTATACCATGGACAATGCTTTGTAGTGCTGCTTTAGTTAAAGTATAGTTTGTATAGTTTCTGGAGTCAATGTAGTCGGATCGTTGTTTTTCTTTTGGGTCATATCGGTCGCCTAACTTATTGGTGTATAAATTGTGTGGATTTGAAGGAAAAACTGAATTCTGCATAATGTAATAGTTTTAACCACCATTTCTTGCCACTACCGGATTTAAATGCACATGGCTTTTTAAATGGGCCCAAAGCACTTCATAGCTGATACCTTTCCTGTGATTGGTTGTGCCATGGTTGTGACTAAGTCATTTTAATTTCACATATTTAACTTTATTTTTCAACAAGTGTGTGTCTTTTTATAATACAAATTCTTCTGATAAATAACATAATATTAAATACAAGTGAAATAAAAATATTAATTTCAAATATTTCAAAATATTCTATAAGCATTCAAACAAGATTGCATATTCTACAAAATGTTGGACTGCTTGGATATTGGGAGAAAATCTTGAAACTGGTGTAAAATTCTCTTTGAGTGATTATTACCCAAACATATAATTCCCTATGTCAAGACAAGGATGGATTCACAAAAGTACTTAAATCTATGTATGGCCTATGAATTATAATGCTTTTACAGTGCACTCATATATTATGCTTCATTAATGGCCAGAGATTCTTAAAGCACATTAATCATAACTTAAATCTCAAACTTTAGAAAGCAATTGGTCAGGTAATTGAAGTACAACTACCAACAGAAATAGCACAGTTAAGTAAAAGTATATTTTATAATCAGTTAATACAATCCATGTATCTTTATTATAAAAGAAATATGTTACAAATGTCGCAGGTGGACACACATTGGAAGAACCAAAGCCAACGGTCACACCATGATTTTCCATTCAAAATGCAACTTATATTTTGCAAATTGGAGAGGGGAGAAGAAATGTGGAAATTACTGCTCACTGTTTAAGCAACAAGATTATTGAGATATTATCAACAGGTTAATAGAACATGAGGAACAATCTTACTCTATTTCTGTATATAGTTATGAAAATTTAAGTCACATCTAGAATCTGATATTCAATTCACCAGTCTTATTCTTAACAATAAGAGGTGAAAGGATCAAATTTGCAACAAAACAAAAAGAACTAACTGATAAAAAAGAAAAAGACTTAATATCCCTAACCTTAAACCAGGTGAAGTTTGTCATTCACATTTTATAATGATACTGCTTTTTTTTTTTTTTTTTTTTTTACATAATGAACTTTCATTAAAATGATATATTGCCAATGAGGGCCATAAATGAAACAAGAGTAGAGTGCCCGTGACTGGGCACTGTGTCAGCTGACTGAGTGTTTTGAGTTGTGAAGGTGATAATGAGAGGAAAGCATAATTATCAGGGAAAGTATTGTACAGAAGTACAGTAAATGGTAATTGAACAGCATGTTTGAAAGAAATTCTGAAGATGCAAGAATTTGAAAGATATAGGTCGGTTTACCATCCCAAACCTGTAGGACCAATAATAAGCGAGTTATAGGCAATTTTAAGTTTGGTTATCCTCAACTGACCTTAAAGGAGGCGTCCAAAGTGAAATCTGACCACATCGAAAGAATCCCAGCCCATGATTTCCTATATGTTGGTTTACCATCCCAAATCTATAAGACCAATAATACGCAAGTTACAAGCCTTCAAGTTTGGCTATCTTCATTTGACCTTCAAGGAGCGGTCCAAGGTCAAATCTGACCACACCAATAGATTCCCAGCCAATGATTTCCAATAGTTTGGTTTATCATCCCAAACTTCTAGGACCATTAATAAGCAAGTTATAAGCACTTTTAAGTTTGGCTATCCTCGTTTGACCTTGACGGAGGGATCCAAGGTCAAATCCGACCACACCAATAGATTCCCAGCCCATGATTTCCAATAGTTTGGTTTTCCATTCTAAACCTCTAGGACAAATAATAAGCGAGTTATAAGCACTTTTAAGTTTGGCTATCCTCGTTTGACCTTGAAGGAGGGGTCAAATCTTACCACACCAAAAGATTCACAGCCCATGATATCCTATAGGTTGGTTTACCATGCCAAACCTCTAGGACCAATAATAAGTGAGATATAAGCATTTTCATGACTGACAGAAACACCCGTGGCAGCCATCTTGTTTTTTCAAAATGAGTCCAAAAACATTCCCAGTCAAGATTTTTTGATGATGAACGTATCCTACCAATTTGAGATCTATACCTATAATACCCTTTGCTCTAGGTGGCCAACAAAAGTCCCTCCTTTAAGTTGCATAAACGTCCCTGGCTGCCACCTTGTTTTTTTCAAAATGAGGCCAAAAATATTCCCAGGCAACATTTTATGGTTATTAATATATCCTGCAAGCTTGAGAAGGCTAGCTATAATATTTTTTTCGTTAGAGCGGTAATGGTGAAATCTCTCTACACACTGTGGCTATCCAGTGGATACAATGATTTACTCAACATTGACAACCTGAAAGTAGCTATTGCTCAGCTATGCCATGACATACAGGTCTGCAATTTCACTATGTTATAGCTGACCAAAAATATCGTTGAACTTCATAACATATTTAAACAAAATACTCTAAATTTGAAAATTTTAATTACTTAAATGTAGCTTTTATAAGCTACAAGCTTACCATATGGGACTTAATGCTGTTCTCGGGTTGCCACACCCGGGGCCAACGTCTTAGAAAAAAAGATCGTTCTTGTTAGCCACCGGATATACTGGTAGTTGTCGTCACGTGATATCTTCTGACCAATCGCCCTACTTTCTCGTTGAAATTTTTTATTAAACCTACCCCTCAGCTGTAAACAGCGGGGAGGCAGGGTGGGACTCTCCTAAGTCCCACATGGTAAGCTTGTAGCTTATAAAAGCTACATTTAAGTAATTAAAATTTTCAATTTTATTACGCTACAATAGCTTACCATGTGGGATTTAATGCTGAATTCAACCGCCCGGTGGCGGGATTACAGCTGAGACTGGAAGATATGTCATTTTTTCTAAGATTTGAATTAATATATACAGAATAGTGCCAGAAATACCAGTCTGAGTCCCTATTACAGAGCCCCGATCCCGAAGATCGGGCCTGTAACGAGCCAAAAAACCTAAGTAAAAAGGGACAGTGCTAAAACTGTCCAGATGTTTGGTAGTAGGACGGAAGTGCAGCGGTGCTCACTTTGAGGTCTAAGGGTCCCTAGTAGACCTTCACGTGTGACTGACCAACCCAGTGGTTGGGCATCTCATGAAATTTTTAACCTGAAATATGAGATTAACGACAACTGAATAAGTCCTTAATAGAAATTACCTGATAATTAAAAAATAAAATGACCTTACCCGTAACATCTTGAAGGTAAAGGAATACCTAGATCCTGGGAGAGACTCCTAAAGACTTGGTTGTAGCGGATGTGCCCCCCCCCCCTTTTTTCTTTCCGAGGACAACTGGTCTGAGGGGAAGGATCTAGGACTTGTTGTGCCGCCACTACGGGTCCCAGATACATATTGTTGTCGGTGTCCGACCAAGTAAGGTCTTTTAGGTAAAAATTTGTGAATGTGTTGTGAGCTTTCCAGTGACAGGCTTGCATGATTTGGTCCACCGATACTCCACCGTAAAAGGCCTTAGAGGCCGCGAAGGCCCGGATGTCATGCGCTTTGACTTGGACCAAGTCCAAGGCTTGTTGATCTGCTTGTTTGTAACAAAGTAGGATGGTTTGTTTCAACCATGAGGAGAGTGTAGCGGGTCTGATGTCTGAGGTATGTCCTTTCTTAAAGGAGATGAAAAGGAGAGAACGAGACCCTCTCAGGTCTTTAGTTCGGTCCAAATAAAACCTCAGGGCCCGTACGGGACACAGGGTCCTGTCTTCCTTAAATTGTCTATCTACAATGGTAGTCAAAGCAGGGATAGTCACTGGTGACACACTTTGAGAACCTTCTCTTGCTAGTTGGTTTTTGGCTATGAAATCAGAAGAAGGGAACAAGGCCACCTTTTCCCATTGGCTTAATTAACTACTTTGTTTGCGACCCAGGCATGGATTTCGCTGCGGCGCTTGCCGGAGGCCAAGGCTAGCAAGAAAGCAGTTTTGAGAGTAAGATGTTTGAGGTCTGAGTCTTTCATGGGCTCAAATGGTGCTTTGGTGAGCTCGTTAAAGACAACAGAAAGGTTCCACTTGGGTAAATTTCTGGAACTTTTAGGACGATCCCTGTGAAAACTGGAGAGTAACCTATGAAGGTCTGCATTGTGTGCAATGTGTTGGGCCGTTGGGCCCAAAGTGTCAACGATTGCAGTCCTGTAACCATCAATGGTCGAGGGGCGCCTGTTTAAGTCTTGGTACAGGTACATGAAAAAATCTGAGATTTGTTTCACAGATGGAGTGGAGAAATCCGCCGAATTTTCTCTGCACCATTTTTCAAATAGGGCCCACTTTGACCTGTAGATGGTCCTTGTTGATGACCGCTGAGGGGCAGCAATTCTCTCTGCCACCTCCACAGAGAAGCCTTGTTCTTGGAGTTGTCCGCTCCTAGACACCAGGCGTGGAGGTTCAGCTGTTGTGGATTGTTGTGGAACACATAGTTGTGGGACTGTTTGAGTAGGGTCGTTGACACTGGGAGTTGTAGTGGGATCTCTGTTGAGAGCTGCATTAGGTCCCAAAACCAGGCGATCCCTGTGATTCAGGTGAGTGGCGAATAAGTCTACATGAGGGGTGAACCACTTCCGGCAGATTTGCTTGAAGACCTGAGGGTGCAGAGACCATTCTGTTGACTGCACTTGGTTGGACCTGGATAGGAGGTCGGCCATCACATTCAGACACCCTGGAATGTGCCTGGCTTTCAATGTTATATGGTAGTGATGGCACCAGGTCATGATTTTCCATAGGAGAGCGCACATCTCTGCTGAGTGAGTTCCCCCCTGCTTGTTGATGTAGGCTACCACTGTTGAGTTGTCCGTCGCAACTAACACTGTTTGATTCTGGCACTGGTCCTTGAAGTCTCGAAGGGCCAGGGAGACCGCCTTCAATTCCAGGACATTTATGTGTAGCCTTTTTTCCTGCTCTGACCACAGCCCTTTTGTAGAATTTTGATCTAAGTGAGCGCCCCAACCTTCGTTTGAGGCGTCGGTAAAGAGTTGGATACTGTGGTCCTTGGGATGAAGGTCTGCGCCTTTCATCACATTTGAGGGGTTTTGCCACCAATCTAGGTGGGCTACAATGGCTTCTGTCCAAGGAAGAAGGTTGTCCAGTGACTGAGGATATCTCCAGTGCTCCTTGAGATGAAACTGAAAGGGCCTCATGTGAAGGCGTCCCTCTGGGACCATTTTCTCCGTTGAGGCTAGCAACCCAATTAGAAACATCAAACATCTTGCAGTCAAAACGCGTTTTGACTTGAGTCGTAGGATCAAATCCTGAAGTTTGAGCCATCTCTCGTGAGTGGGTCTTACAAGGGCTGAATCTAGGTGGTATTCGTAGCCCACGAACGAAAACACCTGAGTAGGTTTCAGTTCTGATTTTTCTTGGTTGATTATCCAACCCAAGGATTGGGTTAGGTCTACCACTGCCTGTGTGTCCCTTTGAGATTCCTCCTGAGACTGGGACCTGATCAGCCAGTCGTCCAGGTATTGGTGAATTCTGAGTCCTCTTGAGACCTGGGGGGCTGTGGCCAGTCCGAAAGGTAGGGAGGTGAACTGGAACACCTGGGCCTTGTAGCAAAACCTTAGGTACTTCCTTGAGTTTGGATGGATGGGGATGTGAAGGTATGCGTCCGACAGGTCTATCGACGATACCCACTCCCCTGGGACCAGGGAAGTCCTGATGGACTCCGGGGTTTCCATTTTGAACTTTTCTACATGTAGAAAAGTGTTGAGCCTGCTTAAGTCTATGACTGGCCTCTACCTTTGGTGAGGCTTGGGTACTAGGAACAGGCGACTGTAAAACCCGAGAGATTTTACGTTTTCCACCCTTTCGATGGCGTTCTTTGACAAGAGAGACTGGATACAAGTGGCCAAGGCTTGGTCTTTTTGTTGGGCCTTGTACTCTGATAGAAGAGGAAATCTGATCAAGTTTGGCTTTGAACGGAATGGCAGAACGTAGCCATTGGTGATAATGTTTAACACATTTTGAGAACATTTGTTTATTAGCCAGTCTCTCTTGAAAGAACGGAGGCGACTTCCTACTGGTGGACTGAGTGAGGCTTTGGAGGAGTCATTGAGAAGGGGGGTTTCCACACCCCCTTCCCCTATTGTGGGGTCGAAAACGACCCCTGGAGCCTCTGAAGTTGGATTTTCCTCTTCCTGATGGAAAGGATTGGTTACTGCTTTGAGAGGTATTGCCCCCATAGGGGCGTTTCCTGTAGGAGCCTCTTTTCTTGTGGGGGCCACAAAAGGGCTTATTCTGGTAGGGTGCGAAACCCTGAGAATCTTTTGAGGTGCCTTTTTTGAGAAGGAAGTCCTCACCTTCCTTTACAAGTTGAGACTCGAACAAGGAGGAGTCCCAGAAGGACGAGTTCCTAAGTTCTTGGCGTCTCGTTTCCCCTAGCTGGGGATGTAATAGAGTCATTTCGGCTTCGCGCCTAAGCAAGCCGGTATTAGCCATGGAATATAATTCCCTCTGGAGAATATGGGCTAGTGATTTGCTGAGACAGGTAAGAGCTCTATGTTGAACAAGAACCGTCTTGTTCCAAAAATCCAAGTACTCAGCAACTTCCTCATATCCGCGCTTTGCTGCTTTCTCAGGATTGGCACCTTTCTGGATCTGAGATTTTATCTTCTTGACAGTTGACTTAATGCTATGTTGGCACTTTTCCAAGGAAGCATTGCAAGAAGAAGAGGTTTTGGCAAAGGCAGCGGTGAAATTGAGGGTTGAAATATTTTGTCTAGCCTGATGTTCCAGCTCCTTGAGAACTGGCAGAGGGACTTTGGCTACTGGTGCCCCAGGAGGTCTAGGAGTAATACAGATCTTAGCAAAGTCCGTATTCAACTCCTGGATTTTGTCTTGAAAAGTGGGCTGTCCAACCTTATACCACTTAGAAGTGGATGGAGGAGGCTTGACATATTTTCCCTCAGATAAATTGGCAGCTTTGAAATCATGTTGAAATTTATCAAAGGTGTCCTTGATAACTGAGCTAAGTGGTAGGATAGAGGAAGGACCTCTAGGTCTGAGCTCTTGACAGCCTTTTTCGTCATCCAGACCCAACACTGAAGTTGAAGACCTAGAGTCCCTGGGGTCAGGGAGAGAAAGAATGCGCCTGAAGGTGTCTACCTCTTCAGAGTATTGGGAGGGAATGTCAGACAGGGCTACTTCCCTATAATAAGGGGGGTCTGGATCATGTTGTGGGAGGTCTTGATCAGAAGCTGCGCCTGAGGGCTGAGCCCTAGAGGGCTTAGAAGACCTGTGTCTGGCAACAGGGGAGTGATCTTCCTCTGAAGATGACACATATCTGGACCTAGATTTATGCTTGCTCTTGTCAGAGTGTTTCTTAGGTCTAGGATGGATCCGAGGTTCGTCGGAATCCTCATCCAGTTGACCGAGGCAGAGCTCGGTGCTACTGTTTGTCTGTGGCTTTGTTTTTTGTGCGAGTACGAGGAATCCTTCGGTATAGCCTCAGAAGGGGCAACATACTGATCCGAGGTAGATTGGTTAAGTACTAGTCGAGGAGGGAGTGCTGGACCAACGTCCACATCCATTGCCTCGGACTGAGCATTAGTACTAGACCTCGGAGGTGGTAGGTCCAGATGAGCAGCAATGTTGCTGGATGGACCAGCTTTTGAAGCATGAGGTGAGGGATCAACCTCGGCTGGCTTTTTAACTGCCAACTCCTCTCGGAGTGATTGAAATGCTTCTAACATGGATGCCTGGAAGGAACCCATTTGCTGCTGAATATGTATATTTAAGGAATCACCCAGGGATTTTTCTAAATTTCTTTGAATTTTGTTTTGCAAAACAGTACCTGGGGTTGGTGGGACAGCTTTAGCTGGGGTTTTCAATGATAAAGAACTGAAAGCGAGAGGTTGAGGACGGGGGGGTGAGGTAAAGAGGTTATCGGCAGCACTCTCAAGGTCTGCATTAGAACCAGTAAAAGAGTCCCCATCGCCTTCACCCAAGAGATCTAGTTCATCTTTAGAACTAGTTTCCGCTTTTGGCTTTTTTAAATACCGCTTCCTGTTTTGAATTTTTTGCAATTGTTCATCAGTGAGAGACGTGCAAATATGGCAGGGTGCTTCAAAAGTGACACAGGGGTCATCTCCCTTGCCAGCCTCCCTACAGGTAGGGCAGTAATTATGATTATCAAAACTGAAGCAAAAATGGCGGCATTTCTGAGCTCTCGGTTTGTCTTTGTTTGCTTGATGGAGAGACATTTTAACGCAATAAAAAGACGTACAATTGGAATTGCCTGAACCGAGAAAACTCAAAACACGCGGATTGTAAGGAAAATACTTAAGTTGTGAAATTAATAATTTTACAGGATAATCTATGAAATATATAAAAAGAAATATCCAAATATTAGCCTCCAACAATACGTAAAGACTGAGAAATAAATGAAAATGTCTGTATATTTACAAACTGCTACCAGTCAATCGTGGCCAACGAGAAAGTAGGGCGACTGGTCAGAAGATATCACGTGACGACAACTACCAGTATATCCGGTGGCTAACAAGAACGATCTTTTTTTCTAAGACGTTGGCCCTGGGTGTGGCAACCCGAGAACAGCATTAAGTCCCACATGGTAAGCTATTGTAGCGTAATAAAAGCAATAGTTTTTAAGTAACAACTGATTTACTCAACAGTGATAACCTCAAAGTAGCTATTACTCAGCTATGCAATGAGCTACATGTCTGAATTTTTACTATGCTGACCCAAAAGTAGGTGAACAACATATTTAAGCAAAATACTGTAATTGCAGGAGTTTTCAAGTTTTAACTGATTTACTGAATAGTGAGAACCTGAAAATGGCTACTGCTCAGCTATGCAATGAGCTATAGGTCTGTAATTTCACTATGTTATAGCTGACCCAAAAGTAGGTGAACAACATATTTTAACAAAATACTCCAAATGCAATATTTTTCAAGTTACAACTGATTTACTCAACTGTCAGTACCTGAAAATAGTTATTGCTCAGCTGTGCCATGAGCTACAAGTCTGTAATTTTACTATGTTATAGTTAACCCAAAAGTAGGTGAACAGCATATTTAAAAAAATACTGTAAATGGAATAGTTTCCAAGTTATAACTGATTTACTCAAAGTGACAACCTGAAAATAGCTATTGCTCAGCTATGTAATAAGCTACAGGTCTGCAACATCACTATGTTATAGCTGACCAAAAATTAGGCAAATAACATATTTAAACAAATATTCTAAATGCAATAGTTTTCAAGTTAGAACTGACTTACTCAACAATGATAACCTCAAAGTAGCTATTACTCAGCTATGCAGTGAGCTACAGGTCTGAAATTTTACTATGCTGTAGCTGACCCCAAAGTAGCTGAATAACATATTTATACAAAATTCTGTATATGCAATAGTTTTCAAGTTATAGGTGATTTTACTCATAATGATTATGGGAGGTACTGAAAAATCATAAAGTAGCTATTACTCACTTAGCTATTGGGATAGACACTCAAGTTACTCACCATGTTGTAGCTATGAAAAAAGTAGTTGAACAACATATTTAACAAAATTCTCTAACTGCAATACTTTTCGAGTTATAAGTGTTATAAGTGCATGATTTCATGAATTTTATTGCATTCAAAATTATTTTAAAAATTAATAAAAAAACATTAAGGCAGATCTAGGCCTAATTCTCACACAAGGTAATCTACTAGTGGCCCAGTACATATATGCAAGATATGAGAAAAATCCCTGCAACAGTGAATGAGAAAATTGTGATAAAGGGTTGAAATTTTCACACTTTGGGTGGGGGGTACCTGACTTGTAATGATTCTGGGGAACAGACGAATGAACAGATCTGCATGGCTTGAACAATTTTTCATCCTCGATAGTTAAGGTATCTTTTAAAAAAACAGCATGTCTCTGGGTATTGTAGTTTCAGAGGAGAAATTGTTCACGCGGACGTGGACACCCACAATGCAGAGTGACGACATAAAAAACCAGTTGACAAACAAGCACTAAGTGATGAATTAACAGTAAAACTGAATGAAATGAAGCCTATGTTGGTATTTTAGTACATATGAGGTCAATTACAGTATCAATAATAGAATTTAAATAGGCTTTTTTAATGTTTCCAAAATTTAGAATAAACATAATAAAAACAAGTTCCTCCAGGCACAAACGAGTGAGCATCGGGGTTAATAAAACATTTGATTGATTCAAATGGTTTGGTTGTTTTAATTTTTCAAAATGTTCCAGTTTCATGTCTCCCATACTTATTATGACTTGATAACAGAAGAGATCACTCCCACAACGTACCTCATTTGACCCCAACCTAACATGATCCTCCATACAGATGACACATAATTGTATATATTCTTCAATTTATTTTTCACTGGGTTGACATTTGACCTTGTCATATTCACAAATGTATATTGATAATAAATATCTTAAACAGAGTCACTTATTTTGAGCTACTGTTCTGATTTTTTAGCTGTATGGTATCTTAATATTTTTAGGAGTAACTTTGACTTAAATGTTAATGTTTGATTAACTGAACTATATGGTATGTTCGGAAGTCACCCTTACAATTCTAATGTAATTTTAATTTCTACAAAGGTGGTAGAAAGCCAAATCTGGTAGAATTTGAAATTCTACTGGAAGAAAGACTACTTGGGGTTTCTACCAAGCTAAACTTAGTAGAAAGTCCATTTGGAGTTTCTACCGGTAGACAAAGTCAAATTCTGTCAAACTGGAGTTTCTACCAAAACATATACAAGAGGTAAACTGCTTGTAAACTATTGAAAACTGTTATTTCAAGAATGTGCATATGGCCTATACAGTGTTGAAAGCAATGTAAAATCCTAAATTACGACATCTATGCGTATCAAAGTAGGGAAAGTGGTTACTTAAAACCCAAAAACAAGGTTAAATACAAATGTATGGTTACTAAAATAGAGTTCAATCCCCGAAAATCCCAGTGAGTATTAAATTCAAGTGATATGGAGAGGAAGAAGTGGAAGACATTTAAACCGAAGTTACCACTGTAAAACCGAGAAGCTACCCATTGTTAAAAATTTGCCCCCAAAAAGTCACACGACACATCAAACCACATGCCAATAATATGTATCAATTAAAATAGTGTTTCCACCTGCAATATAGCTTAATCCTTAATGTAAAAACGAACAGAAAACATAATGTCTTATCATTTGAGTATTTTTTTATTAAAAACAACATAATACGGTAAAACATAAATACTTCATTACCTTAGAAAAGAAAGGGTATATATCATCCTCTAGATCCTCCTCCTCTTCTAACCAACATATTTTCTGAAAATTAATCAATTGTTAAACAATATTGTTTCCAAAATCACTGTGCTACAAAATGTCCATTAATCTTTATTTGCCAAACACTTAATCTCTGTACCACAAGCTCCTTTTGATATCCATGTGAAATTTAATTTAATAGTTGTCTTTATAGATTTGCCAGGGGCCACGGTGGCAGAGTGGTAACACTCTCGCCTCTCACCTCTGAGGCCGAGGTTCAGTTCCCGGCATGGCCTCAAGTGGGAAAGCTGGTAGTTGCTTGTCGTTGGTCGGCAGTTTACAGTACAGAACCCTGACAAACTGTATGTACTGGTTTCCTCTGCCCTTCCACTACCCATCGTGATATGACCTGTACAGTGTTGAAAGCAACGTAAAACCCCAAATAAATAAATAAATTATAGATTTGCCAATCATTACCTGCCTTTCCAAACTTCAAGAAATGGCTATAGAAATATTGGGCTAGCCATAACTTTTGCCATGACCATTATTGCTGGTCAGTATAAATAGGTGGCACCTGGGTTAGGGGTGCATTAAGATCACACTACAGCTCACACAAACATATTAATGCCTGCAGGATGTAGGGTGGGGAATCCCCAAATGTAAAATAATTATTAGCCTCTACGGCCTGCAGTGTCATTTAGGTTGTTACTATCCCCCATCCTATGCAGCACTGAGAACTCCGTGTTTACAGGAGTACCTGAGGCTGGGGTGTTGAATACTGATCCTGATTGTAATTAAGACCATTTATTGCAGTGCGGAGGCCTGATTCACTTGCATTGAAAGTAACCCGAGGAAAATACAAATAAGTCAATGTATAAGTGAATAAATTGACTCCTGGGCCTTATTATCTCTCTTTAAGATTGACTATACATACATTTATATATTATTCTCATCAGAGGCAAAAATGGATTTGCCAACCATAGATTTGCCAATCATTACCTGCCTTTCCAAACTTCAAAAACTGGGTATAGAAAAATTGGGCTGGCCATAATTTTTGTGATGACTATTATTGCTGGTCATGTAGTGAGATTTAGATGGTATATGATAATTATATTGATTTATTCGATTTAATACAAGCATCTGTGAAGGTATATTTCGATTCAGTTTTATTATCTTCATGGGGTCATATTCTGGTGATGCATTGTGTGGAATATAAATTATATAATGTACAGGTAAAATAGAACCTTACAAATTACATAACCTACAGGTAGAATATTGTAGTTTGTAAAATTGAACAGAGCAAAATTTGAGTTAATGTATTTAAGCACTAATTCATTAAAAACAATAAATATCGACAGTGTGTGTCAGTGTGAAATGCCCAACTGGTTATGTGTGTAATATAACTGACAGTACTTTCTTCAATATTTTTTTTTGAAAACTACTTGGACTTAACACCTTTTAAAACTTAAAGAAACTAAGTTACATTAATACAATCAATAATAGTGTTATCCTTTTCACACAATCACATGTTAAGCTAGAAAACGTTTTGGAAAGATCCCAATAAGCTTAAAAGAGCAAAAGTGTTAAAATATGAAGGAAGGGGCAAAGGAAAGAGTACATTGGTGAAAATGTCCTCATACATTAACAATCATCACAGAAGCATAGCAGTAAAGTTACCGTTTCATACTTAACAGTGTGAAACAAATAATGAAACAATGATGTTTTGATGTAATTTATCTACAAGATATGTATCATGAGTGGGAATAACACCCTTGTTGAAGAGTCAGGTTCCTTTGTAAATAGGGAAAAATATACATGAATTTTTTTCTTGGCATCATGCACTATGATACACACACATACTGGATATTACATCAGCTATTTCCTAACATGTACGAGTGCTCTATGAATGGAAAATCATATACAAGCTTTCTTGGCACCCTGGTTGAGATTTTGTATCAACCAATACATCGAAAGCTGTAAAAGCAATAATAAAGGATATAAAGGTTAAAACACAAAATCTGCATTTTGTTACCCCAGTTCCACTCCTAAGGGGGACAGAGGGTAAATCTGGCTGGCTATATAGACTCCCTGTATGATATTTCTTATTACCTCCCAATACATTTAAAACCTTTAGAAGCTATAATAAATGGGGAGATGAAGCCAAAACACAAAATCTGCAAGTTTAAGTCCCCAGTTTTACTCATGAGGAGCCGGGTGTAAATCTGACCAGCTTTCTAAACTCCCTGTATAAGGTTTCCCATTACATCACAATACATTCAAAAGTAGTAAAAACAGTAATAAAGGAGATCAATGGCAACAACTAAAAATCTGTGATTTTATGACCTCAGTTTGACCCATATAGGAGGGCCAGGGAGTAAATCTGAGTAGATTTACACTATCTGTATATCGTTTCCTATTACCTCCCAATACATTTTGAGGCCCTAAAGGCAATAATAAAGGACATAAAACAAAAGAACTTGGTTTTATGACCCCAGTTAAGCTGGGACCAGGGGTTAAGCTGCTTGAAGACTACCTGCATAAGATATCCTACTACCTCCCAATAAATTCAAAACGTAAAAGCAATAATGAAAGAGATATAAACACAAAATCTGTGATTATATGACCCCAGTGTGACCCATATGGGGACAGGGGTAAATCTGACCGTCTTTGTAGAATCCCTGCATATGGTTTCCTATGAACTCCCAATACATTCAAAACCGCTAAAAGCAATAATAATAGAGATAAAATTTTAAAAAACCACAAAATCTGTGATTTTATTACCCCTGTTTGACCCATAAGGGGTGTTAGGGGGCAAATCTGTATGATTTCCCAATACATTTAAAAGCTCTAAAAGCAATAATAAAGGAGATAAAATCCAAAACACAAAATCTGTTATTTTATGACCCCAGTTTGACCCATAAGGGGAGGCTAGGATGTGATCGATTTTTACACTCTCTGCAAATGGTTTCCTATCACCTTCCAATACATTTTATGGCTACAAATGCAACAGATAGGAAATAATAGCCTGTTCTGATGAGTTTAAGCTTTCTGATTACTACCTGGTATAAAACACCTATAAATCGCTCAATTCTGCCTGTAAAATCTAATCAGCTCAAGCTTTCATTCTGTCCCCTCCCCATGACACCCTCCTATGGTAAGTAGTTTTTGCTGAGTGGCGATGATGAGCAGGTTCACCAGAAAAAAATATTTCTGATCATGTGATCTTGAAAAGGTGAAAGGTCAAGAATAAGCATTTTTGAAAATCTTCCACACCTAAGGTATATGAATGCAAAAAACTGGTTAGAATCTTCCCAGTAATAAGAGAGATAGTCCAGGCAGACAATGATGCAGTGGCAGCAGCGGCGGTGGGAAGACTCAACATGAAAACAACTAAGTGTCCTTTCAAGGGACGCTTAAATATATATGCACAATATATCATTATATGAAGCAATGAAATGTACAAAGATTCATTCTCATGTTACTCCATCTAAGCTAATTAGGCAACACAAGTATTATTACAGTGTTTTGTTTCATCATAAGTCACAAAAATCGATTAAGCTTTTCAAAAGACAGATTCAAAAGGTTCACACTGTACTAAAATAATACAGAATCGCCACTTGGTTATGTCTCGTACCTTAGACTGAAGATAACCCTGCAAGTATAATGCCTTAAAAGAAAACACTCTGCTTATAAGGGAGTTACACACATCAGTAGGAGATACAAAGTTCATAATTGAGGTCCACAGTGGCCCTATGGTTAGTAAGTTCTGCATTTAATCACAGACTGTCACCTCTTTATCGGTTCAAGTGGACAAATGCTTAGGACCTGTCCTAATATGACCCAGGCTGTTTTTCAAGGGGATGTAAAAGCCCCAACTTTGAACTTTTGTTATCCTATAATCAGCTTCTAATCTACATCTAGGCAAAAGGGTTTGCCAACTGATAAAAGTCATATAAGGCAATAATTATACAGGTATATATGGCTGTTGAATGGAACATAAAACCTCAACTGTGACCTTTTAACAGACATGTCATTACTTTTAAAGAGTGAGGTCCTCAGTGGCCTAGTGGTTAGCAAGTTTGGCATCTAATCATAGGCTGTCACCTCTGTGGGTTCGAGTCCCACAAGTGGCAATTCTGAGGACCTGTCCCAATATGACCCTGGCTGTTGAACGGGACGTAAAACCCCAACTTTGACCTTTTAAAGAGTGTTCAATTAGTGGGCTAAACTGAGACTACAATTACATGAACACTCAAAAAAATACAGAAGGCAACTGAGATAAAGCAGAATGACACATATATATATATATAAAGATTACATTCTCAAAGTCATTCTGGAATGCTACCAGTATTACTGTGTGATTGATAAACAAACTGAAATATAACCATATCTAATAACTGTCTTTGACTTTTACGTATATAAATTGTGATATTATTATCTCCCATCAGCCAAAATCCTTGGTCAGGAGATTAGAATATCACACCAACATTTTACATTTGCATGTAGGTTTGTCACCTTTTTACATAAACATTTATATCTAATTCATTTATACAGATATCTTTGGGCAGCTTCATCGGATTCGTGTGAAATGTATATGGTAAGAAGAACTTGCCTGAAAGCTATTTTCTCCACAAACAAAATGGCCATTATATCATATCATTGATGTCAAATGAACTGGTTGTCATACGAAAAAGGACTTATATCTCCATTATCATTTGTCCTATGGCTTCGAAATGTCAAAAACAACTGAGAAGAAATCATGGCCTACAAATCTTTTCCAAGTCCAAGTCTTTTCCAACTCTTTACCTTCACAACCCCTGCTTCAAGGCCAAGTGTGATAATCACATTAAAAACCCTCATGTCTAATCAATATTATTGGCCCAAGGGATTTTGAATGTGAAAACAAATTTTGCGGGGTCATTTGAACACTGGAATCCTATAAAATTATCCCAGTGAAAAATTGGGCACCTGGATGATTGATCGAATGTAGGATGTTTCAGCCACAGACGTTTCGGCCTAGGACGTTCCAGCCAGTCCATTTTCAAGGGCGGACGTTTCAGACAAATCTAAATTATTTTATACATTTTCGATGATTAAACATCCAAAGAATACAACAATATAACTACAAATACAAACATTTATTGTGCTACATTTTCCACATGTATCATTTTTACACAATTAATTACATACACTTCACTGTCATTTTAAATGTTTGGCTGACAACCTCTCAGATTATTGCTCACAACCCGAAGGAAGTCTGGTATGGACTTGCAGCCTGTGGATCTGTCCTCACAGAGATTGCGCAGTCTACCTTGAAGTTCTGTGTAGACTTTCTTGGTCCTCTTCTTTGGTCTCACACCACGCTCATCCCGAAGAAGAACAGCAAGCGCATTCCACTTGCAAGCATTCAATAAGTTTCCGCACTGATGGGTGGCTTTGACCAACGAGGCTCTGAAATTTGTTATTCCATCCTTCTGATACGTTGTTGGTCCTTGGTTGGTCTGCAAGGGTCACCTTGTGCACATTCCATTGGGCAGGAGCAAATATGGGTGGGATGCGCCAGAACCTGAGTTGAAGATCTGGGGTCTGAGGTCTGGGAGATGGCCTGTCACATAGTTGGTATCAAAGTACTCCAGCAATGGAGTAGGTTTCAATGAAAAAAAGATTCAATTATTTGTATCAATTTAATAAAAGTTTTTAAGTGCATGAAATGTCCTAGGCCGAAATGTTCGTGGCTAAAACGTCCATCCCCCGATTGATCACCCACTAATTCGCAGGAATGGAAAATTGGCCTACCAAAAATTTCATTTGAAAGAGAAATTACCGTAAATGTTTCAGTTCAGTACGATTACGTGACCCTTCTTTCAAGGCCCACACTACTTCAGCTTTGCTAATTACCCAATGAGGCTTAAGAAACACAATGGTGTTTTTGTTAGAAAGTAAGTACAATCCCAGTACCTTCTCCTTTGATACAAATGGTTTCACAATTCGTCCTTGTTTTTTCACATCACATTGTGTCTCCTTATTCATAGTATCACTCTTTTTTTGTGTACTTTTATCAGAAAACATATCTGCAATACAAAAAAGAGTATTTCATCTTATTTTATCAATTTCAGATAGTGACAATACATGATCACCCTGATGTCCATATTTTATTACATAATCTACATGAAATATATCAAGATTTGTATTAATGAAGGAGAATCTATTATACCAACATATAAATCACACTGGCATTCTAATGCAGAAATTTCTCTTAACTGAACAAGTAGGTGTACTGTTCTAAAATGGACTGACTCAAAATTGATTCAGTGATTTGAGTAAAAATGTATTTTAAACATACAGGGGTTTTTTTGTTGTTGTATCTTTTAGGGAAAGAAAGTAGAACATACCGTAAAGGTTTCTTTCTAATTTGGGAAAATACACCAACTGAAGTTTCAGTTTTAATGATATACTCTTGCATGTATATGTATTGATTTCTATGGGATGTGTGGTACAGACATTTTGTACCCAGATATTTTGTATCAGAACATTTTGCATCCTGACATTTTGTACCCAGCCTAGGACATTTCATATCGAATCTATAAAAAGTACCATTTTTTGCCATAAACTAACAAATTCTGCATGTGATGAAGGTAAAATAACATATGTTGTTAAAATCTTAGTATTTTAACCTTGTGAAAAATGTCTTTTTTAATTTTATACGGTGTTTTGTGGGGTCTGAATCTCTGGGTTGTCCATATTTTTAGATCAACTTTTTCCTTTAATATATGTACTAAAAATATACTATTGGCATTTAATGTATTTTATGATGAATATTGTTATAAGTTTTGAAAATCTGTAAAGCATCTGAAGTTTAAGTTCTCTTCTAATTTAAACACTATAACACCACAGTAGATAATGGACTTGAAATCCAACCCTGTTTTCTACCAAAAACCAGAATTTCTACTCCTCCCCAATGAAGGAGTTAATTATTTTGTTTTTCTTGTTCAATTTTAATATATTTGGGGCATTTCATATTCTAGTGAACCACAGTATATTGTAACTTGAATAGTCACACTATTATTAGAAAGTGCTTCCAAATATCAATAAGGGGCCATGGTGGCAGAGTGGTAACACTCTCGCCTCCCACCTCTGCGGCCGGGGTTCAATCCCCGTCATGGCCGTAAGTGGGAAAGCTGGTAGTTGCTTGCCGTTGGTCGGCAGTTTACAGTACACAACCCTAGCGAACTCTATGTACTGGTTTCCTCTGCCCTTCCAACTACCCGTCGTGATATGACCTGTACAGTGTTGAAAGCGACGTAAAACCCCAAATAAACAAACAAAACCAAATATCAATAAAATTCAGTGATTAAACATTTTCATTTTTAAATTTTTAGTACAAAATGTCCTAGGTGGGGTACAAAATGGCCTGGTACGAATTGTCCTAGCACAAAATATCCTACACCCAATTTTACACCAATAAACTGCTGACTAGCTGAAATTTCATAATATGTAAGTGGGTTTTACAAATACCAAACAGTTGTGTAAATGTTTTTAAAGAAGATAGAAATATTCTTCACTGTAAACAACAATGCAACACTGCAAACAAAACCATTTGAAAGCAACTACCATCATCAGTACATTTAGAGCAAGCTAATCTAAAATATTAAATTGCCATAACATAAGCAGATAGCAAGCTTCAACCACTGAAACATCCTAAAACTGTCTCAAAAACTGCTGTTCCATGTGTACACTCAGCATATCTAAACCTACCTGTTTGATTTTCCTCATTCTTGTCAGGCAGGGTCTTTCTAGCTTGTTCACACATTTTAATTATATCACGGAGAAATGTTGCCAGATCAACTGTTTGCTGATTACTCTGCAAGGATTTTATGAAATCCATCATTGTTGCTTGGTCTTTCTTTCTGAGAAATGATATTAACATATCAACACGTTCATGTGGAAACATCAAGGTCTTAAGCACCCAATGTTCATCATGGCTTATAATCCATTTCTGTTGCAAATCACCCAGCAATGAATCCAATGGTATTGGTAGCAACCATCTTACCAAAGTTTGAGATGCGAAATCCATTACAACTTCAACTGTTGACATTCCCTTTTTGATCTTTCTTTTAATAACACTTTCAGACAATTGATTAATGTCAGCAAATCTTGATGTCCCCTTAATATGAAATACAAATAAAGAGCAAAGTTATTTGTGAAATGCTAATGTCAGTGAAGACATTACAAGAACTAGTTATCAGTGAATCAATACATTTTTTTATCCAACAGAAGGAGCTGGGATGATATATAACCATATCTACACTTCACTGATTTTCATAGTCTCTTATAAAAAGTAATTAAATGTTGGTGTGATATTATTAATCTCCAACAAACCAAAGTCATTTATCAGATTATAACATCACATCAGTATTTTACATATGTATATGAAGGTTTGTCACCTCTTTACATAAACCTTTCTTTTTTCTCTTTTATTTATGAAGATATCTTTACTACATTTGCAAAGGATGTCTATGGCTATGACATATGCCTGTTAAAACACTGGCGTAAGTTTGAAAAAGAAAATGGCCACCAGAGATGGTTGCTCGAAAATCATGAAGATGTTGTAAATCTTTAAGCATTGCATGAATTGTCATCAGAAAAAGGCCATCATATCACATCTTTAATATCAAATGGGCGTTATTTTATCAAAAGGGCCTTATATCTCCATTGTCATTGGTCCTATGGCTTCGAAATGTCTAAAAACAACCGAGAAGAAATCATGGCCTGCAAATCTCTTCCAAGTGTCGAATTTTATTTTTGTCCCTTGTTTCAAGCTCAAGTGTAATCATCATATTAAAAAGCCCTCATGTCTCCTCTATTATTGGTCCAGTGGATTTTGGATGTGAAAACTTTTTTGGTGTCATGTAACAGTTGGCCAAAATTAGTCCCGACCCTATAAAATGGCTCCCTGGATGACTGATCTCTCAATAATTCATTGGGATGTAAAACTGGTCTCCCAAAACTTTATTTGAATGGGAAATTTCTATAAATGTTAGAGTTCTGTTTGACTAAGTGATCCTTGTTTCAAAGTCACACTACCACTTTTGCTTATTAATAATACCCGGTGGGAAATAACCAATACAACAGTGGCCTTGTTTGAACAATAAGCACAATCCTAGTACCTTCTCTAAGGATTTCTCCTTTGACACAAATGGTTTCACAATCAGTTGTTCTTTTTTCACCTCCGACACTGTGATGTCACTTTGTGTCTCCTTATTCAAAGTATCACTCTTTGTTTGTGTAGTTTTATCACAAAACATATCTGTAATACAAAAATACCTACATTTTCACCTTATTTTATCAATACATGATAGCCCTGATATCTGTATTTTATTACACAACCTGCATAAAATATATCAAGATTTGTATTTATGAAGGAGAATCTATCATTTGAAATATGTATCACACTGGCATTCTAATGAAAAAATAACTCTTAACAAGTACTAGGTGTGCTATTCTACTAAGATATACTGGCAAAATTGATTCACTGATTTGAGTGAAAATGTATTTTAAAAATGTATGAATATTTTTGTTATAGCACAACACATGTATGTTAGGGGAAAGAAAGTAGAACATACCTTGGAGACTCAAGTTTCTTTATAATTTGGGAAGATATACATATTGAAGTTTCAGCTTGCATGACATACTCTTACGTGTTGATTTTATACTAACAAACTTCTGTCTGGTGAGCTTAAAAGTTGTAAGTGGGTTTTATGAATACCAACCATTTGTGTAAATGTTTCAAAAACAAGGTACAAATATTCTTCATTGTAAACAACATTGCAATATTGCAAAAAAAAACATCTGAAAGCAACTACCAACATTACCACTTAACATTGGGCCAGAATCAAAACCACAATAATCAGATTTGACATAGGGAGACCAAACTGTATGTAATTAAAGTTTATGTTGTAAATTCATGGAACCTTTATGTAAAAAGCCTTACCTTTGTAAGTGATTTCTTGGTGATTTTGTTGATTTATTTCTTTGTAAACAGCAATAGCTTCACCTAAAATTAGTAATAAAATTCACTTAAGATATTAATTGCTTGAATAACTAATGTAAATGTTTTTGTGCAAACATGTTTTGTAAACATGTTGCACAATTATAAACTGAAGAAGATGTAATGAAAATAGACTTACGCTTTTCTATTTTGCCATTGTTACTTGTAACAATTGCCAGTGTTGTCTCAAATTCTGTCTCTGGTGAGATGTCAAAACCTTTACTTCTCAACCAACTCCTTAATCTTTGTGTGAACAGGCCACATGTGATGTTTTTCCTTAGGTTGTCCACTTCCCAGAGATTCTCCAATAGTATGGTCAATTGTAAACATTTCTGTTCTGCATGCATAATTTCACCTGGTGTGCCCAAATTATTATCCAGAAAACCTTGTTTGTTTTTTTCAACCTGCACTGTGATATCTCCCCAAGGCATTGATTTATTTGCATTTATATCTATCTTCACAGATATTTTCTCTGAAAAGTCAAGATTTCAAAATTATTCCATTAATTAGGCAACCAGCTCAAATCTCGGTTTTAAATCAGGATAAGCTAAGCTGGGGAAAGCCGTTGAAGTCTCCAATATCAGTACATTTGGAGCAGGCAAAAGCATAAAATTGCAAATTTAATAAGTAAATTAAATTTTTATAAGTTAATACCCTATCCAATGGACAATTGCTTTACCGGTCGGCGCGACCGGTCCCGCCAAACGCCAGAAAAAGACGTCCTGTATATAATACTGGCAGGACCGGTCAGTAGTGTGCATTCGCTAGGTGGCGCAGCATATTTGCTTCCTGTCTAGACAGAGTGACGTCAGTTCATCTTTTTCGTTGTCTAAACAGATTTAGACCCCTAGTAAGCTGATAGCGGGACCGGTTGGGTGGGCCTTGCCTGTCCATTGGATAGGGTATTAACTTATAAAAATTTAATTTACTTATTAAATTTGCAATTTTATTGCGTTAATACATCCTATCCAATGGACAATTGCTGAATAACTACCGCTTGGTAGGCGGGTAAGCAGCTAGGGACTTAAGTGAACTCATAAACAAAAAACTGAGAAGGCCCATTTGACCTAGGGTCAGAGAACCCTGAGAGGTCAAGGTCGGCTGTCAACTAACCGGTTAACCGGGAGTCTACCGACACTGCCCCCCCCCCTTTTTCTTTCCCTCCCAGTGATGATCTGGGAAGGGAAGAGAGAGAGAGAGAGGGGCTGAGTTCAGTCCCAGAAGAAATAACAACTTCCCAAAGGAAGCAAGTCAATTATGTACATTTAACATAATTACATTATGTACATATTTAACATATTTACAATATTTCCTCATTTCTGGGTCTGGTGGCGCACCTGTTGGGCAGCCACCACAGGTCCCAGGTGGAAGAGCTCTGAGTCAGCCCATGCAACATCCTTCAAATAGAACTGGGTGAAGGTGTTGTGGGATTTCCAGTGGCCGGCTGACAAGATCTGATCTAAGGAGACCCCTGATTGGAAGGCCTTAGATGCAGCAAAGGCCCTAACATCATGGGCTTTAACCTGATGTAAGGAGAGGGCCTCCTGGTCTGAGCTCATAGCACAGAATCACAGTCTGTTTGATCCATGAGGAGATGGAGGCAGGTGAGATGTCTTTGTCAAACCCTTTCTTGAAGGAGACAAAAACTAACTCCTTATTCTGCCTGAGGTCGGAAGTCCTGTCCAAGTAGTAGCGCAGGGCTCTGACTGGACATAAGGACCTGTCACCCTTGAGTGACCTATCCAGAGATGGTGCCAGGGCTCAAATAACAACTGGAGCCACACTATCTTGTCCCTCCTTAGCCAGCTGATTCTTGGATAGGAAGCTGGGTGAGGGGTACAAAGACACCTTAGACCAGTCTGACTGGTGTCTGATGTTGTTATGTTACCAAGCATGGATCTCACTCCTACATTTACCTGAACCCAAGGCCAGCAAGAAAACAGTCTTGAAAGTCAGATGTTTCAAGGAGGCCTCTTTAAGGGGTTCAAAGGGAGCCTTTGTGAGCTGGTGCAGTACCAGGGAAAGGTTCCAGGAGGTGATGTCCCTCCTGCCCTTGGGTCTGTCTCTATGGAAACTATCCAGGAGACGAGTGAGATTCTCTTCTTTGCTGACATTAATGGTTGAATTGCCCAGTTTGTCAGCACTGGCTGATCTGTAGCCATCAATAGTGCCTGGTTGCAACTTCTTGTCCTGAACAAGTGCAGGAGGAAGTCAGCAATGGCTTTCAGAGGTGGTGCCCTGAAGTCCACCTGATTACTGAGGCACCACTTTGTAAAAATGGCCCACTTGCCTCATAGACAGATCTGGTTAATCCTCTTTGAGGAGCCTAAATGCCTCAGAAAAGCCTTGCTCCTTGATTGCTGAGGCTCTAGGAGCCAGGCATGTAGGTTCAGATTCGACAGGTTCCTGTGAAGGACCTGGTTGAATGGCTGAGACACTAGGTTGGGTATGCTGGGCAGACACAGTGGGGTCTGGCTTGATATTGCTACCAGGTCCCAAAACCAGGGCATGTTGGGCCACCCTGGTGCAATCAGAATTATTCTGTTGCAGGGGTAGTCCTGGAGCTTCACCACTTGCCCAAGATGGCTGCCGGTGGGAAGGCGTATGGGTCCAGGTCCTCCCAGGATAGGCCGAGTGCATCCACTGCCCAAGCCTGGGAGTCTGGGACCGGCGAGACAAACTGTGGGTTTTTGTTGTAGAATGTGGTGGCAAATAAGTCCACCTGATGATGATGCCACCGGTTGCATATAGCTTGGAACACTTCTGGATGAAGTGACCACTCTGTTTGAATGGTCTGGCCAAGTCTGGATAGCTTGTCTGCTACCACGTTCAGCCGGCCGGGGATGTGACGTGCCCTGAGGGTTACTAGCTGCCTGGTACACCAGGACAGTATTCTCCGCAGTAGGGCACACAGGGAGCCAGACTTCATCCCCCCTCTTTGTTGATATAGGCAACCACTGTAGCGTTGTCTGTAGCTATCAGTACTGTTTTGCTAGAGTAGAGGTTCGAAACTCTACTGGAGCTAGAAAGACTGCTTAGCACTACATGGTGTGTGTGCAAATTGCTTTCTGGAAGGGACCAAGTTTCCCTTGCAGTGTGCTCGTCTAAGTGGGATCCCAAACCTTCTTTTGATGCATCTGTAAAGATTTGCAGAGCCTGTTTTAGAGGGTGTAATGGTTGACCTAGCAGCACATTGCTTTCCTCCAGCCACCACCTTAGGTGGGGGTGGAGAGACTTGGGGACCGGTATAACCTTTTCCAGTGATTCTGGTCAGGTGAATTCCGGTACTTCCTTGTTGGTGGAAAGCGGAGAGGGAGTAGGGAACCTTGAAGTAATCCACTCCCCTGCTGAAGAGGTTAATATAGTTCTCAGAGTTTCCCAAACTGAATTACTCAGGGTACTGGGCCACTTCTCCAGCCTAGAGATCTGGTCAAGCCGGTCATCTCCGGAAGGTGAGGGTGTAGCCTTCCTGGGAGATTTCTTTCGAACTTGGGCTGGCTAGCCCCTAGGACGGCCCAAGTTTGAGGAGGCATAGTTAGCCAAAAGTAGTGTCAACAATGGTGACAGACTAGACCTCACTCATCCCCATAGCCATTTATAACATCGGTGACCCTTGGTCAGATGATATTTTACCCACTGCTTGAGTTTTGAAAACTGGCAAAACAGGTTATAATCTTGAGGGGAAGGCTGAGCTCACAAACTCAGGACCCCTTGAGGCAGCTGACACTGGTCACAGGTTGGGTAAAAGACAAACTGGATGGCCAGTCTACAAGGTGTGAGGTCTGATAAGGGGAGGTAGACTGGTAGTGGACAATGCCTGCTGGACAGTCTCCCTCTTATCTATAGCCACTGTCTGACCAGCTGGGTCCTGAAAGGGTAAGCTGGCTGACTGGTCAGGTAGATTGACCGGCATTTCACAGGGACCAGTGACTGGTCCAACTATTCCTCTGTAACCAGTTCCTTAGGCTGCCACTGGTTGGCCTAAACAGCTGATTGGGCCTTTAAGGAACCTCTGCTGGTCTGTTAGTCCTGGAGACCTGCCCAGTACCAGGCATTAAACGGTTATACGCGAGGCAATGCTCTGTAACCGGTTCCTGGTGGCTCCATAGTTCTGCATAAACTCAACAGAGTTGGCAGAACTGGGTGAACTACTTCTTAGCAGGGAAAGGCTCATATGAGGTTACCTTCTTCCTGTCCCCAGTGATGGTTCAGCAGCTCTGTAACCGGTTCCTGGTGGCTCCACAGTTCTGCATAAACTCACCAGAGTTGGCAGAACTGGGTGAACTACTTTTTTAGCAGGGATAGGCTCATATGAGGTTGCCTTCTTCCTGCCCACAGTGGTGGTTCAGCAGCTCTGTAACCGGTTCCTGGTGGCTCCACAGTTCTGCATAAACTCACCAGAGTTGGCAGAACTGGGTGAACTACTTCTTAGCAGGGATAGGCTCATATGAGGTTGCCTTCTTCCTGTCCACAGTGGTGCTTCAGCAGCTCTGTAACCGGTTAAACCGGTAGGCTCTGGGAGAAGGCTCTGCAACCAAAGAATTGGGGCAGCACCGGGTAGAAACCTCTGTAACTGTTGAACCTGATGTCAGCACTGGATTTGAAGATTTCTTGTAACCAGCAGCACTCCGGTTCCGGAACCGGCAGCACTCCGGTTCCGGAGCCGGTAACCCTCCGGAGCCGGCAAACCTGTTGTCAGCACTGGATTAGAAGCGGGTACAACAGATTCCTCTGTAACCAGCAATGCTCCGGGACCGGCAACCCTCAGGAACCGGTAACACTCCGGAACCGGCAACACTCAGGAGCCGGTAATTCTCTGAAACAGAAACCCTGCTGTATGTCACCAGCAACTCTGTGTAACCAGTAAGCCTGCTTTAACCGGTAGCCCTTGCTGGATTTCTGACCACAACCGGCAGTCTGAGCAGAACTGGTGCCGGTATCCCTCATCACTGGCTGGTGCCCTACCAGTAGCCTGAACAGGACTGGTACCGGTCCAAAATTCTGCACTGGGGAGATAAGGGTCAATGGTCACTGCGACTTCTGGTAGGTGAACCCTCTGAGCAGCCGCACCGGTGGTCTGAACACGACTAGAACCGGTACCCCACCCCCACAGTCACACCAGTGGAAAGGCCTCTGGTGGGGGTTCCAGTATCAAACAGGGCTGATCACTGGAAACCACTGAGGGGGGGTCCTTGACAGCTTCACAGGAACATGACTGGAACCAGTACCCCCAACAGTCCCACCAGTGGAAAGGCCTCTGGTGGAGGTTCCAGGATCAAGCAGGACTGATCACTGGCAACCATTGAAGGGGTTTCTTCACAGGAACAGCACCCACCGGTAGTCTGTACAGACCGGAACCGGTACCCCCAACAGTCCCACCAGTGGAAAGGCCTCTGGTGGAGGTTCCAGGATCAAGCAGGACTGATCACTGGCAACCACTGAAGGGGTTCTTCACAGGAACAGCACCCACCAGTAGTCTATACAGACCGGAACCGGTACCCCAAACAGTCCCACCAGTGGAAAGGCCTCTGGTGGAGGTTCCAGGATCAAGCAGGACTGATCACTGGCAACCACTGAAGGGGTTCTTCACAGGAACAGCACCCACCGGTAGTCTGTACAGACCGGAACCGGTACCCCAAACAGTCCCACCAGTGGAAAGGCCTCTGGTGGAGGTTCTAGGATCAAACAGGCCTGATCACTGGCAACCACTGAAGGGGTTTTCCACAGGAACAGCACCCACCGGTAGTCTGTACAGACTGGAACCGATAAAACTCATCACTAGTGCTCCCACACCGGTAGTCTGGCCAGAACTGGTGCCGGCAAAACTCATCACTTCTTGTCAGCTGAACCGGTCACGCTTGGGGATTTGCTTGCCGGTAGTTGTGTTGAGATCTGTGAAGTCACATGACCGGCACCGGCAAAATTTGCAGAGTTCAATGACCACTTGTCATCTAATTCTTCAGGCCAACAGACGAGTTGCTGGATTTCTTCTTGCCAGTTAAAAAGTGTGTGTACAGTAATAAATACTCGTCTTTTCTTCTAAAACTTCTGTTGAAAACACGGTTCCTCCATTGTTGAATGCGTATCACATGATCAGGTCCGTGTCACGTGACAAGCATAAGCTGGAAGTGATGACGTCAGACGATGCATTCTTCTTTCCTTCTAATTTCTTCTCGTCGACATACACGCAGTGTTACTCGACAATGAAGAATTAAATGGAGGGTAAGTAGTGGCAGATACAACATTCAGTTCATATGAAGGAATGCTGCAGGGACGACACACGACCTCTCACCCACGACTTCGTCTCGACGACAAAAACACAGAAGTTCTTCAAAACTGGTTATAAAGTGCTGGATAATGCCTCGTTTGAGTCCTGGAGAGGCACTGATATGTATGTAACCCAATATATATTTATTCAGATGAAAATAAGCTTTAAATTCGTAGAATAAGCCGCGTTTTCTTCAGACTTGGAGATCACTTCAAAAACACGTCCGCACACTACGCGCCAAACGAAAAAGATGAACTGACGTCACTCTGTCTAGACAGGAAGCAAATATGCTGCGCCACCTAGCGAATGCACACTACTGACCGGTCCTGCCAGTATTATATACAGGACGTCTTTTTCTGGCGTTTGGCGGGACCGGTCGCGCCGACCGGTAAAGCAATTGTCCATTGGATAGGATGTATTAACGCAATAAAATATTGAAATATGATAAGCAGATAACAGGAGCTTCAACAAGTGAAACATCCTAAAACTGTTTCAAAAACAGTTGTTTGTTTTCAAACAGTTTGTTTCATGTGGCATTCAGCTTATCTAAACCTACCTGTTTGATTTTCCTCATTCTTGCCAGGCAGGGTCTTTCTAGCTTGTTCACACTTTTTAATTACATCACAGAGAAATGTTGCCAGATTCACAGTTTGCTGATTATTCTGTAAAGATTTTATGAAATCTTCTATTGTTTCTTTGTCTTTCTTTCTGAGATATGATATTAACATATCAACACGTTCATGTGGAAACATCAAGGCTTTAAGCTTCTGATGTTCATCATGGTTGATAATCAATTTCTGTTGCAAATCACCCAGCAATGAGTCCAGTGGTATTGGGAGCAAACATCTTGCCAAAGTTTGAGATGAGAAATCCATTGCAACTTCAGTTGTTGATATTCCCTTTTTGATCTCTCTGATAATTACATTTTCAGACAGTTGATTAATGTCTGCAAATCTTGATGTCCCCTGAATGTGAAATACAAATAAAAAAGAAAAATACTAGTCAAATGCAAATGTAAAAGATATTTAGAGCTAGTCCATCACTGAACTGATACATTTTTGTATCCAACAGAAGCAGCTGGGTTCAAGGTCAAATCTGATTACATTGAAAGATCCCATAATCCTTATAATTTCCTATAGGTAGATTGTGCATACTGTACCTGCAGGACCAAGAATAAGTGAGTTGTGAGAACTTTTTAGCTTTCTCTACACTCAGTTTATCTTGAAGGAGGGCTCAAAGGTCAAATTCTATCACACAAAAAGCGAATGATTTCACTCAGGTTGGTTACACTTAGCACAAGTACGGGATGAAAAATTAAGGAAAGCACTTTTTAGTTTAGCTTCTGTTGTTCAACTTTGAAAGAGGGGTACAAGTATATAAAAATTCCCAGAATTTGATTTCCTATACATTGTTTTTCTCATCCGGAACCAGTAGAACCAATATTAAGCCAGTTGTAAAGACTTTTAAGGATGGCCGCCCTCATTTAATCTTGAAGAAGGTCAACCGAATCAAAATAATCTTAATCCATGATTTTCTTTTGTATGGCTTTAGATCCCAAATTTCTATGACAAATAATAAGTGAGATATAGGCACTTTGAAGTTTTAACTTTTTTTTCAAAATTGCAGTAGCATAGGTGTTAACCTATTTGCAAGATATTGGTAACAACAAATTTTAAATCTCTTTACACTGCAGTGACAGGTGGAATAAAGTGAAATCCAAAGTATTCATCAGATTTTTGCAGTGGATACAAATATTACTTTTCACTGGTAAAAGTTGAGTACAAAATTGTGTAGTGATAAAATGTTAGTTTTTATTTATATTAATGTAAATGTTACATTCTATGTTACATAGATACATATTATTTGATATGAAGCAAAAATTTATTTTTCAGTTTTAAGGGTTTGTTAATATTGTAGCTCCATTTCAATTTTTTAATAGTGTGCAATATTTACAAATCTATTCCTTGTCAATCTTTTTACCCACCTCAGCTGTATTTGATGTGCCAGACAATCGATGATGATTATCATTTTCTGTAAAATTTCAAAACAGAGTCTAGATATGTTTATCCACATACCGGTACTAAATAAACATCACCAAAACTTACTACAAAAATGATAAATAGAATACCCTGACAATACATCTTTTGTAATTATTCTCTTATTTTGCCCAGGTTTTTAGACACTTTTCCTGATAAGTATAATAGGAAATATAATAGTAAGTTTTTGACACATATAACAACTATAATTGTGCCGATTGAAAAAAAGGTACATCTCTCACTGATTTTTGGGTAAAAGCCCTGTTTTGTATGTTACAAAACAAGATAAAATTTTAATATACAGTACAATTTATTTGGTCATAATACCAACATACTCTTTGTGCAGATTTAAGACGAGAGTATTAGTTGTAATTAATCAAGTCATTAAATCCCACAAGCTTCAAACAATATTCTTTGACCAGATACTAGTATTTTGACAAAACATGTTAATGAAAACAATGTTTAAATTTTGATTTGGTTCAATAGGAACTCAGTTTTGTGGAAAAATTGGGATTTTGACTGAAATACTGTGTGAAGAAATGTCAAGATATTATTGCTACATATTTAATTGATGAGTAGTGCAAGTAGTGACCACATTCAAATACAGAACTGTTATGGTCAGAAAAATAAATGAACTTTTTTTTCTTCAACGAATCATATCAACGGCAGGTGTAAGGTATAACATAGGACATAAAATACTGCTAATTCTTTGTCAAGAAATTGTAAAAATTTTATTGTAATTTAAATTTTTGTAAGTTAAATACTTACCTTATCCTCACTAGTGCTTTCGCCTTGGCAGGAGCAAACAATACGACCAGACGAGAATATTAAAAAAGAAATATTCTTGTCGGTACCAGTATGTACGCGCATGACCGCGCATGCGCCTCCAACGGAAAACCCCTTTAAGCTTCACTTTAATTTTGGGAATCAATGTAATGTATTGAAAAACCAAAAATTTTGAAAATGTGGGGTTGGATGGGTGGGCATCCGAATCTAGTGAGGATAAGGTAAGTATTTAACTTACAAAAAGTTAAATTACAATAAAATTTTTACATTTTATTGCGTAAAATACCCTTACCTTATCCTCACTAGTGCTTGATTACAACCATACTGGTGGTGGGATTTTCAATATTTTTGACACCAAATAGTAGGTATAATCAAACAAAAAGCCAAAGTACAAATATCAAGCACTCTTGTGAGGATAAAGTACTAGACTATTTTAAGCACAAAAACACTCAACAAAATAACACTATGTTTATGTTATATTTGTAAGCACTAACCTGGGCCCTTTTCAACAGTGCCTTGGCCCTATATTCAGTTTGAGTTTTTGCACATATCAAAGGCTGTTTTCCATCTTGCTTAAAAGTGGTAGTTTCAACGCAACAACTGAAACAAACTAACTTCTATTTACAAACATCTTCCTGGATGACCTGTAAATACATGAACATACAGCATATAATCCCAACCCCTGTAATCATGCACAAGATAAAGCAAGATTGAACAGATACATAGTAAATGTGAAAAATGCATTATAGTCACACAAGTAGGAAATACCTACTATAATTGTACTATGTGTTGGGCAGAAACCACCGAACCCAGGGAATATTCTGAAGCTTCCTTTGACCTCCAAGCCACATCCTTCAAATAGAAGTTTGTAAATGTGGTATGTGATTTCCAAAAGCATGCACCTAGAATTTGATCAAGAGAGACTCCCCCTTTGAAAGCCAAGGAAGCCGCCATTGAGCGTACATCATGAGCCTTGACCTTGGACAAATTCTGAGTTTCAAGGTCAGATCCCTGATACGCAAGCATAACTGTCTGTTTAATCCATGAAGATACGGTAGATCTTTGTATATCCCCCGAAAACCCACTTTTGAAGGAGATAAATAAAAGATGCTTCCCTTTCCTCAGATCTTTAGTCTTGTCAATATAATATCTTGAAGATCTAACTGGGCACAAGGTCATATCCTCAGCTAAGGATTGATCCAAAGATGGTTTGACAGCAGGAATGACCACTGGTTGAACAATGCTTGGACCATTTGAAGCCAATTGGTTCTTAGCAAGAAAAACTGATGAAGGGGACACTGTGATCTCCTTCCAGCCAGACTTATGTTTCAAAGAAATGAATGTCCAAGCATGAACTTCACCCCTCCTTCCACCTGAGGCCAAAGTCATTAAGAAGACCGTCTTGAAAGTCAAAATTTTCAAAGGAGCATCCTTGAATGGCTCAAAAGGAGGTTTGTCAAAGCCAAGAGCACTAAAGATAAGTCCCAAGAAGGTATATTCCTATCCTTCACTGGCCTATCCCTATGAAAACTTGCAATCAATCTATTGAGCTCAAAAACTATGACTAATCTCAATCCCTGCAGGTCTAAGATGATCTGCAATAGCTGTTCTGTAGCCTGCAATAGTAGTAGGTTTCAAAGCCTTTTCATTGAACAAATAGGTAAAAAAATCAGCTATTGAGGAAAGAGTAGGTTTTTTGAACTCCACCTGACTCTGCACCATGACTCAAAAATGGTCCACCTTGATTCATAGACCCTTCTTGATGAAAATCTTTGAGGTGCCTTAACTCTCTCTGCCACTGACTTAGAGAATTTTTGAGGTGATTTGGCCTTGAGTCCAGATGCCAAACATGTAGATTCAGAAACTCAAGATTTTGATGGAACTTGTGACTGAACGGCTGTTTGAGAAGAGTTTCCCAATGTGGAAGTTGTAGTGGAGGTCTTGTGGAAAGTTCTATTAGATCCCAAAACCAACTCATCCCTGGCCACCCTGGGGCTACTACAATCATTCGGCAAGCATAGGTTCTCATCTATTGAACTAGTTTGGGTATGAGAGCAACTGGGCAGTAGGCATAACCGTCTAGTACCTGCCATGAGATATTCAATGCATCTACCGCCATTGCATTCGGATCTGGGACTGGCGACACATACAGAGGTAGTTTGTTGTTCATCTTAGTGGCAAACATATCTACCATTGGTCTGTGCCAAATTTGGCAAATTCCCTGAAAAATCTTGGGATGAAGGGACCATTCTGTGTAAATAATCTTGTCCCTGCGAGACAGACTGTTTCCTATCACATTCAGACACCCTTGGATATGACGAGCCCTTATCAAAATTCCCTTGGGGTTGCAAAAAGCCATCAGACGCCAGATCATGAGACACATCTCCAGTGAGTGAGTCCCCCCTTGTTTGTTGAGGTAGGCTACCACCGTTGCATTGTCTGAGGCCACCAAGACCCTTTGACTCAAAAGATGGATCTGGAATGACCTTATTGCCAAAAACACTGCCTTCAATTCCAGGATGTTTATATGCAAATTTGCTTCTGTGTCCGACCACAGTCCACTGACTGTCAGGTCTCTCAAATGAGCACCCCAACCCTTGACCGAAGCATCTGTAAACAACAGGAGATTGTGTTCTTCTGCATGAAGGGGACAACCTTTCAGCACATTTTTCGGGTTTTTCCACCATATTAGATGTTTTTTCAAAATTTCTAAACACAGTATTTTTTTGTCCAATGATTGGGGATACTTCCAATGTGCTTTGATATACCACTGGAAGGGTCTCATGTGTAACCTGCCCATTGGGACTGTCTTCTCCAGAGATGCCAGAATGCCTATAAATGACATCAGGATCCTGGGAGTTGTAGTTAGACTGTTGTTCAGACCTTCTATGGCAGCTGTCAAAATTAGCCATTTTTTTCCTGTGGGTAAGACCTCGCCCTTTGTTAAGTCGAACCTTTACCCCAGGAAATCAAATTTTTGAGTTGGTGTTAACTCTGATTTTTTGAAGTTGATTACCCAACCTAGTTCTTGCACGAACTGGACCAGTTGTTTTGACTGCTCCATGCAAATCTGCTGTGTTGGAGCTCACAATAGCCAATCGTCTAGGTACTGATGGATGCGTATACCCCTGTTTTGAAGCATTAGCTTTACCTCTCTGGCAATGCGGGTGAATTCGAGTGGAGCCGTAGCAATACCGAAAGGTAGGGCTCTGAACTGGAACGAACGTCCTCCCACATGAAGGCGAAGCAGACTTTGAGATTTTTGATGGATAGGAATGTGGAAGTATACGTCTGTTAGATCTACTGATACGACCCATTCCCCTTTGCAAATGGAGTTTCGTATAACTTCGGCAGTCTCCATCTTGAATGTGGGGACCGATAGATGCATGTTCAATACACTCAAATCTATCACCAGTCTCCATTTTTTCGCTGGCTTTGGCACTAAAAACAACCTGCTGTAAAATCCCAGAGTTGCACTCATTCTTACTGGCGTAATGGTGTTTTTCTGAAGCATTTCCTGAACACAATCCAAAAGAAATTTTTGTTTTTCTGGATCTGCATAACCGCTTCGAATGGTTGGTGTGAGAGACAATTCGATTGGTTGATTCAACAGTATTTTGTAACCGTGCTTCAGAATGAGTGCTATTCTGGGATGGCATTCGTTTTGCTCCCATACCTTGACAAATAACTGCAAACGGTCTCCAGGACGTAAGATTTGTGCCTTTACATAGTCACTTCCTTCTGCCACCACGGCCCCCTCTGTTGGACTGTGGTGCCTTCTGCTGGCTTTTAAATTCACCTTGGCCACGAAAAGAACCTCTATTAAAGGACTAATTAGAATTCTGTCCATAAGAAGTACTCTTCCTTGAAGTATATGAAGATCTACCATCTAACTTCTGTCTTTTAGGAGATCTATCCCTGTCATATTTGTTCTCTACACTGTTGAGGACCGAAGGTGAAAACAAATCTGAAGAAGTAAAGCCAGATCTACGGAGCCTATTTCTATCATGCTCATGTAGTTGAGGAGCACATAGCTTTAGAATAGTATCCCTTCTTGCCAGTTCCAAGTTGCAAGCCATAGTCATGGAGGCTTCAATGATAGTCTCCAATGCCCTTTCTGTAGATGAAATAGTGGCCAGCTGAACATGAATGTAGCTCAAAGCCTCCTCTATGTCCTTATGAACAGCCTCATCCATTGAACCAAAGCAGGATTGAAGCACGTCCTCCACATTGGTGGCACACTTCTCAATAACTCTAATGAACATGCTCACAAAACCTAACATTTGGACATGTTCTCTCTTAACTGCCTACATAGTGGTGAATTGCTTGGTAGGCACTGAAATGGCAGATGGAGTAGTGAAAGATTTGGAACACACACTCTTGAAGGAGTCCTGACACTTGGGTGCCATGGTAGTGAATTCTGATGAAGTGGATCTATAAAATTTCATCAGTGGTCTAGTATAAGGCAGGAAACTGTCTGAATTATAAGGAGCTGTAAGCAACCTTTCCCCATTTTCCGAAGGATTGCCAGCCACCTTCTTCTCAAGCTCTGACCATCTTGAATTGATCTCCTCTACTGGGGGAAGAGACATGGGTAAAATAGGAATTTTCTTCCTTCTGTCCTTCGAACCAAAAATTTTAGAAGGTCCCTCTGAATACTCCTCAGGAGTGGGTAGATCCAACAAACTTCTGACAGAAGCCAAAACCTGCCTGTAAGAAGGATCATCCACCTCCTTATCTTTACAATTTGTAGGTTTATCAGATGAAGGAGACAAAGAACGAGCTCTTTTCGATCTGGACTCCCTATATTCTTGAGATTCTTCCTCTGTCACAGCAAAAGCAGAACGTGATGCATTCTTTTGCCTCTCAGACACTTCATGAGGGGTTGCCTCTACCATATTCACCTCTTTAGAGGAGACAAAGGTACTTCCCTTCTCTAGAGCAGACAATCTACCTTGCATACTGTCAAGCCTCTCTAGAATACGTAATAGGGGATCTGAAGAAGTAGATTTATCAGAAGAAAGAGTGGCTGAAGATGAAGTTGATGCTGGGGTTGTAGAAGGAGGTTCTTCTGGACCTAATAAAGAGTCCTCTATATCTTTAGAAATATCTTTCGATTTTTTCAATTGATATGCCTTCTTCGCCTTCAATTTTTTCTTCTGATCAGAAGAAAACTGAAGACAGATATAGCAGTCCTCCTCTTTAGAAGTCACACAAACATCGTCACCCTTTTTCTTGTCACGGCAAGCCCAACAAAAATGGTGGGAGTCCCATTCTGCAGTAAAATGGCGACAACCAGAAGCAATCTTCTGTCCTTTAGATTTAATTTGACTTTCAGCCATCTTTCCTCGAATTTCACAAATGAATCCGGCACTGTAAACAAACGATGTTTGCTCCCTGACGACCAAAATTGAAGTGAGGCTTAAAGGGGTTTTCCGGTGGAGGCGCATGCGCGGTCATGCACATACATACTGGTACCGACAAGAATATTTCTTTTTAAATATTCTCGTTTGGTTGTATTGTTTGCTCCCGCCAAGGTGAAAGCACTAGTGAGGATAAGGTAAAGGTATTTTACGCAATAAAATTGCAAATTTAATAAGTAAATTAAATTTTTATAAGTTAATACCCTATCCAATGGACAATATGCTTAACCGGTCGGCGCAGACCGGCCCGCCAAACGTCAGAAAAAGACGTCCTGTGTTTCCACCGGCTGGCTGGTCCGTAGTACTGTGCACTCCCCAGATGGCGCCTCTTACTTCCTTCCTGTCTAGACAACCTGACGTCATAGCATCTTTTTCGCTGTCTAAAACTCTTTGACCCCTAGTAAGCTGATAGCGGGGTTGGTGGGAGGGTCTTGTGTGTCCATTGGATAGGGTATTAACTTATAAAAATTTAATTTACTTATTAAATTTGCAATTTTATTGCTTTAATACATCCTATCCAATGGGCAATATGCTGAATAACTACCGCTTGGTCGGCGGGTAAGTTACTAGGGACTTATGTGAACTCACAAATGATAGCAAATTTTAACCTACGGTCTAGGCTGACTTTGTCAGGAGACCCATAGGCCCAGGCCTGGATTGACCTTAAGGTCAGGAAACCCTGTAAGGGCTTGGTCGGTTGCCAACAGCCGGTTACCCGGGACTATACCGACGTCACCCCCCCCCTTTTTAACAGACCTGCTCTGAGGTAGGGGAAGAGAGGAATGAGTTCAGTCCCAGAAAGCAAATAAACCTCCCGAAGGAAGCACATCCCATTTATACTATGTGTATGTAGAACTGTTTACATTATGTACCTACATACAAATCTCCTCAATCTAAGGGCCACCTGTGGTTCTGCTGAGCAGCCAACACCAAGCCCAATTGGTAAAGGTCTGAGTCAGCTCAAGCCACACCCTTCAGATAGAATAGTGTGAAGGTATTAAGTGACTTCAGTGGTAGACTGACAAGAATGGATCTAAGGAGATTCCCGACTGGAAGCCCTTAGGAGCAGCAAAGGCCCTGACATCATGAGCTTTTAACTTGATGTAAAAGGTGGGCCTTCTGGTCAGAGAGCTCATAATATAGGATCACAGTCTGCTTGATCCAAGAGGAGATAGAGGCAGGTGAGGTGTCTTTGTTGAAACCTCTCCTAAACGAGTCAAAGCCACTTCCTTATTCTGCCTGAGGTCTGAGGCCCTGTCCAAATAGTAGCTCAATGCTCCAATCGGAAAGAGGGACCTGTCAGACTTGAGGGACCTATCCAGCGTTTGGACCAGGGCTGGTATAACCACTGGTGCCACACTGTCTGGAACCTCTTTGGCCAGCTGATTCTTGAAAAGAAAGCTGGGAGATGTATACAGGAAAACCTTTGATCAAACAGATTGGCGTCTGATATTCCTTTTAGTCAAGCCTGAATCTCACTTCTGCACTTGCCTGACCCAAGTCTTGAAGGTCAGGTGCTTGAAGGAAGCCTCTAGGATTGGTTCAAAGGGAGCCTTAGTTAACTGGTGTAAAACCAGGGATAGGTTCCAGGGGGGATCCCCCTTCTACTTTTGGGTCTGTCTTTAAGGAAACCATCCAGGAGACGAGTAAGATTTTCGTCTTTGCTGATGATGACAGGTAAAATACCTAGTTTATCAGCAATGGCTGACCTGTAACCATCAATGGTGCTGGGCTGCAACTTCCTGTCCTCAAAAGAGCACATAAGGAAGTCAGCAACTGACTTTATAGGGGGTGCTCTGAAGTCCACCCGATTAATGATGCACCACTTGCTTCACTGACTGATCTGATTGACCCTCTTTGAGGAGCCTCAATCCTTGCTGCCACTGCCTCAGAGAATCCCTGTTTTTTTATTGCTGTGGCTCTAGGAGCCACGTATGGGGATTCAGATTTGTCAGATTTCTGTGAGGGATCTGATTGAGGGCTGTGTTAACAGGTTGGGCAGGTTAGGCAGACTCAGTGGAATCTGACAGGACATGGCCATTAGATCCCAAAACAAAAGCCTGTTGGACCTCCCCAGAGTAATCAGAATGATTCTCTTGCATTGGGGGTCCTGTAACTTCTCCACCACTTGCCCAAGATGGCTTCTGGTGGAAAGGCATATGTGTCCAGATCCTCCCATGGCAGACTTAGTGCATCCACTGCTGTGGCCAGGGGATCTGGTACGGGTGACACCAACAGAGGCAACTTGTTGTTGAACCTCGTGGCAAATAGGTCTATTTGAAGCTGGTGCCACCGGCTGCATATTGTTTGGAAGACCTCCTGAAGGAGAGACCACTCTGTTAGGATGGTCTGGCCTAGCTTGGATAGCTTGTCTGCTACCACCTTAGCCGCCCAGTAAGGCATCGGGCTTTGAGAGTTACTTGATTTCTGGTGCACCCAGTCAAGATTCTCCCTCGTGGAGCCCACAGTGGGCCCAACCTCATGCCTCCTTCTTTGCTTATGTATGAGACCACTGTGGTATTGTCAGTTGCTACAAGTACTATCTTGTGTATGCAGAGGTCTTGGGACTCTTTTAAGGCTAGAAGGACTGCCTTGAGATCTGGATCACTGATATGCAACTTGCTTTCCGGAAGGAACCAGGTGCCTCTTGCAGTGCGTTCATTTAAGTGAGGCCCCACCCTTCTTTTCATGGGTCTGAAAAGATTTGTAGAGCATGTTTTACTGGGTGTAATGGTTAGCCTGTAAGGCCAATGTCCTCTTGCAGCCACCATTGTAAATGTGGGTGCAAGGACCTTGGTATTGTAATCACCTTTTCTAGTGACTCTGGTACCCTCCAGTTGTTTTTGAGATGCCACTGTATGGGTCTCATATAAAGTCGGCCTAGGTGAAAATGCTTTTCTGTGGCTGTTAGTAAACCCCTCACAGACATGAACTGTTGGACTGGACAAGCCAGTAGTGACAGTATTTCTAGTATGACAGTTCTGCCAACGGTCCGGTGTCGGTCAGACCCAACCGGACCTGAGGTCGGACTGGTAACCTACAAAGTCGAAGATCTGCTTTGGTTCCAGTTCCTACTTTTCCAAATTCACCAGCCAACCTAGTTCTTGGCATATTTTCAACAGGTGTTGAGTATGCTGGAGACCAACTTGTTGGGATGCAGCTCTCACCAAACTGTCATCTAGGTACTGGTGGATTTTATATCCTTCTACATGGCCATCAGTTTCACCTCCTTGTAATTACAGTGAACAGTGAGCTTTGAATAGGTATGTCCAACCCTGGACATGAAATCTCAGATATGTCCTGGACTGTTCCTGTAATGGTATATGGAAGTAGGTATCCTTGAAAAATTACAGAGGTAACCCACTCCCCTTGTTGGAGGGAGGTTAATCTGATGGTTTCCAGTGATCCATTTTTTTGTGTTTTTTTTTTGTATGCTGATGTAATGTCTGTGACAGGTAGAGGTTCCTGTGGTGATTGAAATAGCAGCTTATGATCTTCAGGGTCCTTGTCAAGCCTGGTCTGGTCTGGAAAGGGGGTGTGTGGCCCTCCTTCTAACTTGTACTACCTGGGGACCAGCTCCCAAGGCTTCAGATGAGTTTAGTACAACCCTCGGTAGACTGAACAAAATTTACTGTACCTCTGGACCCTGGTCCGACCTGGTGACAGTGATACCAGTTAACAGTTTACTTGTTCTTGCTGTGGTCCAGCCCAGGTGGGGCTGACACAATTCACATTACATAGACTCTTGACCCTAGACCAGCCGCCTGTAAGGTGGAGTATGTAAACATGGTCATTTGTATGATGGCTGACCCCTGACCGGCCACAATGAAAATTGTCAGATTGTGAACCACATTTTCTCTTGCTGTTCAAAAAACCCATTTAATTTCTATGTAACCAGCAATTTTGGCCACAGCAATCTTCTGTAGCCCATAGTACTCTGTAACCAGTAAAACTGGCAGGCTAGGCTGACCATAGAATTTAGTTACTGGTCTACTAACTTGGTAGCCCCTAAGTGGTCTGCCGGTCGGTTCCGGTCCTTTGAAACCAGTATGAAAAGGGCCAGACAGCAATTGCACCTGATAGCAGGTCAGTAGTCTCAGTCTCTGTAACTAGCTGGTGTGAAGCAAAACTGCTCTTGACTCAGTCAAAACTGCTCAGTGAAAACTGTATAGCTGGAAACCGGTTGGTGAGCTCTGTAACCGGTTGAAGCAGTTTCTGTGTAGGAAAAAACTTCCTGTCAGGGACTACACATTATTAGGCCTGTCATCAGTCTTAGGCCAGTGAATAGGCTGCTGATGAGGAGTGGTCAGCTGGTAGGAGACCTTGGGTTGGTGATTCTTAGTGCTGGTTGGTAATAGGCAAGAAGGCTTGTAGCTGGCTAATATGAAGCAAGCTGTTCAGTGCAGACTGTGCCACCGGTAACCAGTCGGTACACTCTGTAACCAGTTGACAAAACTGTACAAGGCTGTGTAGCCAGTACACTGTAACCAGCTGTTGAATCTACAGTATAAGACTGTGTAGCTGGTCGGTACACTGTAACCAGTGGTTGAAGTAACTGTACAAGGCTGTTTAGCCGGTAGTCGGTCTGTACATTCTGTAACCAGGGTTTTTTTTTTTTTTTTTTTTTTTTTTTTTGCAAGTGTATCAGGCTGTGTAGCCAGTACTGGTCGGTACACTCTGCAACCAGTTGTTGAAGCAAGTGTACAAGACTGTATAGCCGGTACTGGTCAGTACACTCTGTAACCAGTTGTTGAGGCAAGTGTACAAGGCTGTGAAGCCGGTACCGGTCGGTACACTCTGCAACCAGTTGTTGAAAACAAATGTACAAGGCTGTATAGCTGGTACTGGTCGATACACTCTGTAACCAATTGCTAAAGCAATTTTACAACTATCTTTTGTGTTGAATTCAGCTGGCTGTAGGTTTCCGCCATTAATAAAAGTATTTCTTTGAACGCACGTCTTATTTGCAGATTTGACAGTTGTTGGGAAAGCCCTTGTGAACTATATTTAGAAACAAATGTTGGTCGGTGTGTCACGTGACCAGCTTGCTGGTCGGAGGGACAACCTGATTGGCTGATTGGAGACGACGATCAGCTTCGTGACCTGGTCGGTGAATCACGTGATTAACTTCGTGACCTGGTCGGTGAATCACGTGACCAGCTTCATGAGTTGGAAGGAAGGACGCGATTCGCTGACTGGATATGACGTCAGAGGTCGCGTTCTTTTAGCTGGCCGGTCGGCTGATGCTTTAACTGCAGAGAAGCCTGGACCAGTGCGCTCTGTAGATGAAAATCCTGGCTGGTCGCGTTCTTTTAGCTGGCCGGCCGGCTGTTGCTTTACTCTGAAGTTTTGTAGATGAAATTCCTTCTTCCTTTCGTGATAAAACCAGTGAACTGGCCATCCACAACCCTCACTACCGACAACAAAGCCGGGTCCGCAAGGGAGGGACTGATATCACAATAGACGTGAGTTCAAACATCATGCTCTTCTGATAGAATTCCTTCTATGTAGATGGTACATATATATAAGCTTGCCGGTCGACTAATGCTTTACAGCAAAGATGTCTGGACCAGTGCGCTCTGAAGAAATCTGAAGAATTCATCTCTTGCTTCTGATGAAAAAATACTTGAGCTAGGCTGGTGTGACTGATGCTTTACAGCAGAGAAGTCTGTACCAGTGCGCTCTGATGAAGAATGCACCTTTCATAGGGGAACTCCTTGCAGGGTTCAAAACTACGTAGAGTGAAGTTTTCTGTGATTTCCATTTTAGTACTAGAAAGACGTTACTATGGTGACTGTAGCTGGAAGGTTACACAAGATTCATTCAAAACAAAAGACACGGATAAAAATACCTGTAAATAGTATGTTCATCATTCCTCAATATTGTCGATCTGCCCCTAACAACACAATGGTTGAATGGGAGGAAACTAGCAAAATGGCTGCCTTCATATTTCTCGTCGATTACTGCCCTATCATCAACACTAAATTGAGTCAACTAGGGAGCGTTTCCAGCAGATTTCTAAATGTAAATCCGTGCTTGGTCAGTAGATAATACTTCTACACTGAATATATCCACATATAAGGCTGAAAATCCGTCATAATGCACACTTTCCCTTAAAAAATTTGGAGATGTTGAAAAAACATGTCTGCACAGTACACGCGCCAAACGAAAAAGATGCTATGACGTCAGGTTGTCTAGACAGGAACGAAGTAAGAGGCGCCATCTGGGGAGTGCACAGTACTACGGACCGGCCAGCCGGTGGAAACACAGGACGTCTTTTTCTGACGTTTGGCGGGCCGGTCTGCGCCGACCGGTTAAGCATATTGTCCATTGGATAGGATGTATTAACGCAATAAAAAGTTAAAGTTTGGTGTATAATAATGTTAGATAATGTTTAATAGTCTTATTATGTCTATAACCTATCATTATTAGTAAACATTAATGGAATGAATATATAAATGTAATTGAAAAATAACTAGAGGATCGCTCACAAAAAAAAGATAATGTTTTTGCATAGCAAAAACAAAGCGTCCCGAAAAGGATATAAAGGTGAGTGCTAAAGTATTAAGAAAAAGCTTCGTTTCTAGCCTTATACTGTTGTGGCAACCAAAGTCAGCGCAGTCTGCTCTATCTCGCACAGTTTTCAAGATATAAGCATTTTTGTGTTTTGCAAAAAATTCGAAAATTCAAATTGTATGCTATATTTGGCGAGACAAAAATATTTTGAAAATTTGCATGGCTACTCTGCAGAGATACCCAGCAGGTCAAAAATTTTGTTGAGTTCGCTCCATCTAGCACGGTTTTCGAGATATAAGCATTTTTGTGTTTTGCAAAATCTTTGAAAATTAAAAATGGCCACCATTTTTGGTGAGACAAAAATTTTTGACAACAAGACCACTGCCGCGGTGTGTATCATTAAAGGAGAAGAAATAGCTTTTCCGAGATAGTCACAATTTTTCATTTTTGTGTGTGAAATCTCTTCCAAAAGTAGGTGAATGAGTTATTTGAGAAAAATTGGCTATCTGCAATACTTTTAAGAGATAATTCGCATTAATTCCTTTTGAGTAGGTGAGTAATTACCTATGGGTGTGGAACTTCAGCAAGTGAAAGTTCTCCCAAAAGTAGATGAATGAGTTATTTGATAAAAATTGGGTATCCGCAATACTTTTAGAGATAATTAGCATTTACTCATTTTGAGTAGGTGAATAATTAGCTACGGGTCTGAAACCTGAAACTTCACCAAGTGAAAGCTCTCCCAAAAGTAGGTGAATGAGTTATTTGAGAAAAATTGGCTATCTGCAATAATTTTAGAGATAATTCGTATTTACTCATTTTGAGTAGGTGAGTAATTAGCTATGGGTCTGAAACTTTACCATGTGAAAGCTTTCCCACAAGTAGATGAATGAGTTATTTGATAAAAATTGGGTATCTGCAATACTTTTACAGATAATTAGCATTTACTTATTTTGAGTAGGTGAGTAATTAGGCATGGGTCTGAAACTTCACCGAGTGAAAGCTCTCCCAAAAGTAGGTGAATGAGTTATTTGAGAAAAATTGGCTATCTGCAATACTTTTAGAGATAATTCGCATTTACTCGTTTTGAGTAGGTGAGTAATTAGCTATGGGTCTGAAACTTCACCATGTGAAAGCTCTTCCAAAAGTAGATGAATGAGTTATTTGAGAAAAATTGGGTATCCGCAATAGTTTTTGAGATAATTAGCATTTACTCATTTTGAGTAGGTGAGTAATTAGCTATGGGTCTGAAACTTCATCGAGTGAAAGCTCTTCCAAAAGTAGGTGAATGAGTTATTTGAGAAAAATTGGCTATCTGCAATACTTTTAGAGATAATTCACATTTACTCGTTTTGAGTAGGTGAGTAATTAGCTATGGGTCTGAAACTTCACCATGTGAAAGCTCTTCCAAAAGTAGATGAATGAGTTATTTGAGAAAAATTGGCTATCTGCAATACTTTTAAGAGATAATTCGCATTTACTCATTTTGAGTAGGTGAGTAATTATCTACAGGCCTGAAAATTCACCAAGTGAAAGTTCTCGCAAAAGCCGATGAATGAGTTATTTGATAAAAATTGGGTATCCGCAATAGTTTTTGAGATAATTAGGATTTACTCATTTTGAGTAGGTGAGTAATTAGCTACGGGTCTGAAACTTCACCGAGTGAAAGCTCTCCCAAAAGTAGGTGACTGAGTTATTTGAGAAAAATTGGCTATCTGCAATACTTTTAGAGGTAATTTGCATTTACTCATTTTGAGTAGGTGAGTAATTAGCTATGGGTCTGAAACTTCACCATGTGAAAGCTCTCCCAAAAGTAGGTGAATGAGTTATTTGAGAAAAATTGGCTATCTGCAATACTTTTAGAGGTAATTTGCATTTACTCATTTTGAGTAGGTGAGTAATTAGCTATGGGTCTGAAACTTCACCAAGTGAAAGCTCTCCCAAAAGTAGGTGAATGAGTTATTTCAGAAAAATTGGCTATCTGCAATACTTTTAGAGATAATTCGCATTTACTCATTTTGAGTAGGTGAGTAATTAGCTATGGGTCTGAAACTTCACCATGTGAAAGCTCTCCCAAAAGTAGATGAATGAGTTATTTGAGAAAAATTGGCTATCTGCAATACTTTTAGAGATAATTCGCATTTACTCATTTTGAGTAGGTGAGTAATTAGCTATGGGTCTGAAACTTCACCATGTGAAAGCTCTCCCAAAAGTAGATGAATGAGTTATTTGAGAAAAATTGGGTATCCGCAATAGTTTTTGAGATAATTAGCATTTACTCATTTTGAGTAGGTGAGTAATTAGCTACGGGTCTGAAACTTCACCATGTGAAAGCTCTCCCAAAAGTAGATGAATGAGTTATTCGAGAAAAATTGGGTATCCGCAATAGTTTTTGAGATAATTAGCATTTACTCATTTTGAGTAGGTGAGTAATTAGCTACGGGTCTGAAACTTCACCATGTGAAAGCTCTCCCAAAAGTAGATGAATGAGTTATTTGAGAAAAATTGGGTATCCGCAATAGTTTTTGAAATAATTAGCATTTACTCATTTTGAGTAGGTGAGTAATTAGCTACTGGTCTGAAACTTCACCGAGTGAAAGCTCTCCCAAAAGTAGATGAATGAGTTATTTGATAAAAATTGGGTATCTGCAATAGTTTTAGAGATAATTAGCATTTACTCATTTTGAGTAGGTGAGTAATTAGCTACGGGTCTGAAACTTCATCGAGTGAAAGCTCTATGGAATAGCTGCTCTGCAGAGATACCCTGCGGGTCAAAAATTTCGTCGAAGTCGCTCTATCTAGCACGGTTTTCGAGATATAAGCATTTTTATGTTTTGCAATTTTTGCGAAAAATTCGAAAATTCAAAATGGTCGCCATTTTTGGCGAGACAAAATTTTTTTGAAAATTGGCATGGCTACTCTTTAAAGATACCCTGCGGGTCAAAAATTTCGTCGAAATCGCTCCATCTCGCACGGTTTTCGAGATATAAGCATTTTTTTGTTTTGCAATTTTTGCAAAAAATTCGAAAATTCAAAATGGCCGCCATTTTTGGCGAGACAAAAATTTTTTGAAAATTGGCATGGATACTCTACAGAGATACCCTGCGGGTCAAAAATTTCGTCGAAATCGCTCTATCTAGCACGGTTTTCGAGATATAAGCATTTTTATGTTTTGCAATTTTTGTGAAAAATTCGAAAATTCAAAATGGCCGCCATTTTTGGCGAGACAAAAATTTTTTGAAAATTGGGATGGCTACTCTGCAGAGATACCCTGTGGGTCAAAAATTTTGTCGAAATCGCTCTATCTCGCACGGTTTTCGAGATATAAGCATTTTTGTGTTTTCCTTATTTGGAAAATTCATAACGATCAATTAATCATTAATTACTCGGCCATTTCTTAACCAATCAATGCCAAAATGTAATGATTTCCAGATTTTAATAGAATGAATATATCTGCCAAGTTTCAAGTGAATTGATAAAATTCCTTTCAATTTATCATCTGGACAAGCTTCCCCATTGAAAACAGACATTTTTGGTCATGTGACCTCTCTGATTGGTTGAAGTGTCACTGCAGCATATTCAAAAAAATTCCCCAAGGCTACTGCCTAAACCTGCCAAATTTGAAAAGAATCCACCTAACAGTTACAAGAGTTATAAGGAAAACAAAATGCGGAGCCGGCGGAGCCTGAAGGTCTCCCATACACAAACTTAATAAAAGATTAATGTAACTGTTTAATATATTTAAAGTGAAATTTTAGGTATCTATGGCCTTCAACATAATTTATTCTACTTTTTAATTTTCCAATTGATAAAATTCCTTTCAATTTATAATCTGGACAAGCTTCCCCATTGAAAACAGACATTTTGGTCATGTGACCTCTCTGATTGGTTGAAGTGTCACTGCAGCATATTCAAAAAAATTCCCCAAGGCTACTGCCTAAACCTGCCAAATTTGAAAAGAATCCACCTAACAGTTACAAGAGTTATAAGGAAAACAAAATGCGGAGCCGGCGGAGCCTGAAGGTCTCCCATACACAAACTTAATAAAAGATTAATATAACTGTTTAATATATTTAAAGTGAAATTTTAGGTATCTATGGCCTTCAACATAATTTATTCTGCTTTTTAATTTTCCAACATTGTACCATCACTAGTACCTCAGACAGATAAAAGGGTGTAACACAATTATTGTTTGGTCAAATAACATTTCTGTTTGCAGGATAGTTTTCTATCATATCACCTATGTGCATTTGTTGTCTCAAGTGTGCTGCCAGGGCCTTTTGTCCAGTTTCTTCGAGGATACGTATAAAGGAAGTATGACTCCTTTCATCTGGATCTCTGTATAAAATCTGTAAGATGTGGAATAATTTTGCAACTAAAATTGATCATTTTCATGTCATAATTTATAACATGTCATTATCGTATCAAGAACCTAGAAATAAGTTAGCTTGGACAATTTGTTTAAGACAAAATTGCATACATGTAAGAGATTGAATTGGCAAATTAAAAAGATGTAAATATATTTGGTATATAGAGAAGATAATGATTGGTTAACACTACGATTGTATTTACTAGGGAAGCAGTGCTAGTGGGAACTGACATACAATAAATCATGGTCCAGATGAAAGAGGATAATAGAACCGGAAAGACGTAAACTGATATCAGACTCCGCTTAGTATGTAATATCTTTTTACAGTTCCTGAGGTTGTGATTACATTTGATATGCAATATCACACCTTCCCAAGAAATGTGGCTGTTCTAAAAACAGATTCTACAGCAGAGTATTGTTACTCCTGTCAATCTTTGAGTGGGCAGATTCCATTAGATTTCATCTAGTTCTACAGATTTCATAAAATTACAGACTATTAGATAGTTTAAGCAGCCAATCAAAGGAAAAGTGTTCAAAGAAGCTAAGCATTCTAGATCTGAGGACATTCTGGCCAGGACCTTTACTTGTGGCTTTACATCTATTAATACGATGTCAAAATTCTAATTTAATAAAAATTAATAAAAGAAAACTACAGGAGATTTCAGATGAGTTCTCACCTCACGCATTCTCATCTTATCAAACGCTTTACAAACAAGTAGTAATGCTATCATTTACAAAACAAAGTTACCTCAAGAATATCTTCTGCAGCATGTGATGGGCCCCTGGTTACAAATACTGTATGGATGGCCAAGAATTCCTCCTCACTCAGTACATGACACTTTTCTAGCTTCAGAGCCACTTTATCAACACGGTTCATGTGGTCTCTTATGTAGGCACTGTTCCTGAGCATGTTTTGGCAGGATTGGTTCTGGGGTAAATCTCTTGGCAATTGCCCTGGCTCTTGATTACATCCACTTTCAGCCATAATTGTAGAATTCTGGAAGACTGAATTCGGTTCTTCTTTCGCAATGACCTTTAACGATCCATTTTGAGCCAAACATTCCTTGTAAAATTCTGTGGGATTTGTGAGCACAGACTCCTTTAAAGTTGAAAAGACTCATTCAATGATACTAAAAAGTGAGTTATTCCACATAAAAAACGCATTTTAACAGGTGACTAAATCTGAGAAATAAATCAGTTAAACTAGACTGTAACATGTTATCTACACAACACTTTAGTTATTGCTGCTTTTCAATTAACATGAACTATCATAAAACCTAGCTGGTTTTAAAGTTGGAGCCCTGGTATGAGTAAACCCGGTCAAAAAATTTGGGAGAGATTTCATCTTCCTATTGTCTAACGACCAATAAATGAATTCTTAGTACCTTTAAGACATATTTCACAACAACAAAAAAGATAAAACTTATGACCTGCTGTCAAATGGCACAAGTTAAGAAGACAACTACTAACTTCTAAGAAATAAACATTCTTGAAAGATTAAATTTGAGACGTACAATGACTTACTCTGCAATATTGTGCATCTGCCGTCATGCAGTATTAAAAATGAAATGCTTTCACATTTTGGGCATGTGTTACACACCTCAACTTAAATTGGAAACAGTTGCATATGATATCAGTTAAAGTGGCATAAAAATGTTAAAATATATAATTTGACAAATGATCATATCAGTCAATATTTATTGATGGAAATATTTGGCACGAAAAATATGCCTGATTCTTTTGAAAAATAGATGTTGAATTCTATTGTCAATCCTCCAGTATTTTACCAGATATGTAAATTATTGGGGAAAGGCTCATCCTGTTATTCCAACTCCTGTACAAAAATGTTGAGGAACAAATATAAAGCAACCCACTCCTGATGATACAAAATCATTTTGCCAAGATTATAATTTTATATGCTCATGTGGTCAATTACAATAGATAAGTTTTGGTATCTGATATTTCCTTTTTGAGAAATGAAATTAATGAAACACAACAACCAACTGCAATATTCCAGTATCACTCAACAACACATAAATCAGAGTAATCCATAAAGGAAAGAAGAAAAGAACAATGATAAGCTGATCAAGAAAACATTTACAGAATATTCAGTACAAAATCCAAGATAAATGTATTCCTAATAATTAAAATTTTTATTTTTTGAAAATAAGGCCCCCTGCAAGCTGTAATATTAAGTAGCTAACATTAAATGTTATATTCATCATTTATACAGTGTTACAACATTTTGGCTGCCTGAGAAAGGCCTGTTCACAGAACTTTAATTTAAGATTTCACTATGTTGAAGGTCTGATTTAGAATTCCATATTCTAGAGAAAAATTTAGTATATAATTACATCCATTGGAATGTAAATTTTTCAGAGATGACAAAGTGAAAGTAACTTCTGCATGTTTTAAACAGCTTTCAAAGCAAAGACTTGATTCAAAGTAAATGTTATGCTGGTCAGAGTATAGCTGATTTCAAACACACTGGGAATGGAATCAAACAAGTTGTCTATTTTTGAAATACAGTTTAGACATTGATTAACTTCACCTCTTGGGGAATGATTAAGTGATTGGATTAGCTTTTTTCATTTCAATTGTTTCAAGACTCTTGTTTTCAAGTATGACTCTAATTGTGTGCTACTTGGTGACTGGATTAGTTGATCCTAGCTTTTAAGTAGTCAGTAAGCAATTAGTGAAGTGAGTACTTATAATTAGGTAAAATTGTAAAGGTTAAATTTCAAACCAGATTTCTTAATGCATTGAAACAGAATGGCTCAACCTATTTACAATCAACTGTAATCAATTGACTTGTGCTGAGGGGTATTGTTATGCTAATTGTTATAAACCAAAACATGTATCCTAATTTCTTTTTACATTTTGAATAGCATAGAGATAAATCAGGAAAGTATGCATGCTTAGAGACAAATTTGAAATATTTAATAGTAATTTTAATTTTTTTTAGAAATACTTACCATTTCCGAACAGTAGCTATTTGTTGGAGCCAGGACCAACCCAATGGCCAAGGCAGAGATGCGATTTTTAAGGTTATATAACAACCTTAACCAAGCCATTGGGTTACAGTAGTCCGTCCTCCCGCCAATTAGGTCACATGACCACATTGTTTACTTCATTATTTTTGTTGCAAGTAAAAGAATGACTTGCGGGGAGGCGGGAGGGAAATTTGAGTGTTAGGAAATGGTAAGTATTTCTAATAAAAATTTAAATTACTATTAAATTTTTCAATTTTATAGCGAAATACCCTTACCATTTCCTAACAGTAGCTGAATTCAGCCTTGTAGGATGGAGGGAATTCTTTTAAGAAAACCCCTACCTAACCTACAACTAAACATCATGAGAACTTGTCAATGGAATTTATATGCATTAATAAACATATAAACTTCCAACAATCACAACATACAACTCCCCAAAAATGGCAGTATGTAGCTGTAGTTCTCACAACTGCTGACACTGCTGGAGCTGTAATTGGATGTCATAAACAAACAACCCATCTACATTGCAACATCCGACCCCAAGACAAGGTCAAACCAACCTGAAAGTGTCATCAGCATAATGCCCAATCCTTACCAAGTCAGATTTAGGCAACATTGATACCTGCTACAAATACATCCAGCATTGCAGACATACCAGCCACAAACTGCAAATGTACAAATATAAGTATGAAACATATACTTATAAAGTAAGAAACCTGTAACTGCAACTGTAGGACCCAATTTCAAATCTGACCCTATGACAACAGAGGTTTTTCAGACAGAAATTGGTATACATACAATGGAATTTCCAATAACATGAATCAAGAAACTCATGTAAGGAAATCACCTATAAAAACTAGAGATACAACCAAAAACATACATCAATAGCTTCTGTGACTCAATCTTGACTGAATCAAGATGACATAGGTGTCAAATGAGAAGACCTTTTAAGAAACTTCTTAATGGCAGGAAAAACCAAAGGTTTGTTCTATTGCAAACCTTTTGATCACTAAACCCTTAACAGGACAAACAGACCCATACTGAGCCAATACTGTTGTCCAAAGAGCTAAGAGCTGGTATGACCACAGGGTTAATTGCAGTAGACCCATACAAAGCCGACTGATTCTGGCAATTGAAGGCACCAGAGTTACTTGTGACTCCTTCTCCTTAACTAAAGGATGAATATGTCCAAGCATTAATGTCACTCCTTTACCATGATTCTGTAATCCACAGAAACAAAGATCACTGACTCAATTGCAGTAATCGCAGTAGGCCCATCTGAAGTCAACTGGTTCATGGCCAAAAGGCTGTTAATGGGCCAAAGTTACCTGTGACCAATTCTCCCTATAACTAAGGGAATAGTTCACTACTTTACCTGAAGTCAAAACCAAAAAGCATCTTGAAAGGTAATAACTTCAAGAAAGCCTTCCTGACAAGCTCAAAGGTTGTTTGATAAGAGCATGAAGGACCAATGGCAAAATCCAAAACTATTGGTTTGTCTCTTACTAAAAGTTGCTAATCTATTATTTATCTCAACTTTTAGATACTTCTTGATCCTTTAGGCCCCAAACCATCAGCAATTGCTGTTGTATAACCCACAAAAGCGGATAGTATTAGGATGTTTCCTTAAACTAGTATTTCAGGAAATTTGATAATGTGGAATAGTGGGGTCTGAGATATATACATGACTCTCTACACACCACTTCCCAAAAATACAACAATTGATTCTCAGATTCTCCTTGAGGAGTGCTCCTTCATTGTTTCCCCACTTCCTCTTGGAATCTTCCATAATCTTCATGCCTGACTCCAGATGCCAATCCTGAAGATTCAAGTAAGCTAGATTGTTGTGAAATCTGTTGCTGAATGGTTGAGTCAACAGATTCACCAATTTAGAAGGAGTTTTGTGGGCAGATCCACCAGACCCAAAAGCAAGACATCCCTGGCCAACCAATCATGATGATTCTGCACCTTAGGTGGTCATCTGTTGAATCACCTGAGGGATGAGGGCCACTGGACATAACTGACCAGACCCTCCCCAAAGACAATCAATGCATCTGTTTCCCAAGCCTGACTGTCTGGGACATGAGACACATATGCTTACATTACATACAGGACCAAGCCCTGGGCAAAACACAAGACTGTGAAAACCTTCACAAGAGATGTCCAAGCACCTGTTTCCTGAGCCTGACAGGTGACCTACATGGGAAGCTGTGATTCATCTGTTACAACAACATCAACCACTGATTGATGGTAGCAATGTGTAATTTGATTGAAAACCTGATGAACCCTTTGGTTTGAAAACTTATCTATCTAGACAAGGAATCTGCCAGAACATATAGATTCCCTGAGATGTACTTTCTGAATCTGAATCATTCTGGCACTCGACTAAACCCTGATTCTGCAGATTAAAGTACATATTACCTAAGAGTGGATGCCTCCCTGGCTATTCATATAGGCAACCACTAATAAAAGGTCAGTGAAAATGAACTGATTTCACTCCAAAAACTGATTTCTGAGTCATTTTAAAATAACAACATTGCTTCCAGCTGTAGAATGTTATGTAATGTGGAGTCTTGACTCTTCCTGAAGCCACAGACCAATGCCTGTGGATGACTGAAGAGAGCACCCCAACCCATAAGAGAAGCTTCTGTGAATGGAGAGATAACTGCGCTCCTGAAGGAGCGGTGAATCCTCCTTCAAGAATAAACTATTTGTCCACCACTGAAGATGATCCCTGAACCAAAGACCCAAGAAATGGGATATCCAGAGACTGAAGATATCAGCAGTGTTTCCAGATACCATTGGAGTGACTTCATGTTCAGATAACCCAATGGTAAAGTATTTTCCATTGAAGCCATGCTTCCAAAGTGACATGAACTTCCCTGGAGATAAATGAGAAGCTTTCAACATGGTAACTGTCTTTCCAAGAAGACAATAAATTCCTTTGAGGTGGGAAGACTAGACCTACCCTGAGGTCGAATTGTAACCATAAATTCGATTAATGGAGTTGGAAATAAATCTGATTTTTAGAAATTTGTGATCCAACCCAGGCTTTCAACAAGATGCACCCCCAGTGAGCGTATCCCTGGCAGTGCTGCACTGAGTTTGTCATTAGCCAACCGTCCATATACTGGTGAATACTGATGCCTTCTGCGATAGTCATCAGCTTCAACTCTTTTGCTACCTTGGTGAACTTGAGAAAATACTGTAGCAATACTGAAGGGTAAGGCAGTGAACTGGTAGAATCTGTAGCCTCCAATGAAGCAAAGACCTTGTTAGCTGGGCGAATCGGTGAATTATGTACTACACCCAAAAATTCTAGTGACGTCAAGCAGTCGCCTTCTTAAACGAATGCCGAATATACTGCCACAGTTCATATTAAGTAAGGTACATGCAAAGCTTGTTTACCTGACCTTAAGTATCACTGAAAGTCATTTCTTCTTTACTAATCCCAAGAAATAGACTGTAACTGTAAACTTTTTTTTTTTAACTGCTGCCAACCTCACTTCTAAAAGGTCTGGCTGAATATTTCCCTTTCCCAAGACTTGTATAGTACCAACAACTGGGCAAAGGTTCTTTGAAACCACAGGAAGCCAGCTATCATCCCTGCTTCCATAGGGCCTGTATAAGTAAGATCCACTCCCCTTTTAACTAACTGAGGAGTAGGAGACACTTGTCACTCTATTTCCAGGCTAACTGTCATGACTGGGACAAAAAAAATCTGCTCTGAGACCTGGTGTCCTTTGATTAGTCCCGAGTAAGAGCATGCTCACTTCTAAACTTACTCATCATCCTTATTTTCATGAAAACCTTATTTCCATGAAAATCTATTTCCATGAAAAACCTCTGAACATGTGATATGTCCAGCAGGAGAACTACATTGGCAGACACAAATACATTGTATGTTCCTAAAGGCATATTAAGTTGCATCCCTTCTGTTGAGTCACATGTTCTTAGACATGGTCCCACTCCAACAAGAAGATTTGAACACAAACTGATTGACTAGACTGGACTGGAAATGCAAACATCACTGCACCAAGTCCAAGGCATATTGAAATGAATAACATATCATGCTGATCCCTTAAAGTCCACAGTGCATGAAAAAAAAAGTTTCTGTAAAAATTTGTAAGTGTGTGCCAGAGAGTAAGACAATCTCAGTAAAGAAAACCAGACATCAATCAGAGCATCCCCCACTGAGATACAGCATGTGTGGAGGTGTTGTGATGACACAAAAGGTACACAGCAGTAAATTTGCCATGGCTTTTGTTGTAAATGTATTGGGAAGAATTGGATGTAACTGAATTTTTAGCTGATTTAATTGCATTTGGAAGTGATTTTTTTTTTTTTTTTGAAGTTTAACTTTAACTGAACAAGGATAATTTTGTTTGAAAAGTTTTTATAATTTTATATGATAATTAGCATTTATTCTTCAATATGAAAACTCTCAATCAGACTCCATCTAAAACTGTCATTGATAGAGTGTGAGGATTCTGTACAGATAACATTTTAAATATTAACCATAAGTAATGTAATTGTAAGAGCTGCTTGGGTTACAGTCATACATTTATTAATGTGTACCAGTCATTGTTAGTAAAGTATTATTTTTTTTTCTTTTGGCTTGAGTTGTAAAACGTTCAATGAAATTTTTGAGTATAGTCTTTAACTTGGTTATTTCTTGCATACAATTTGACCAAAGTACATTAAAATGTTGTATAATCAACAAAGTACTGGTACACTACTCTTCTCTATGACAAACAAGAATTTCGTCAAAATTCATTCTTTCCTGTTGGAATAAAATTATGGAATATATTAGATGATTGTTTTAAACGCGTAACTACATTATCTAGTACAGGTGATAGACTTGGAACTTGATACACTCAAAAATGGGAATAAACTGTAGTCCTCTTAAAGAACATCTTGTACATAATTTACATGTTATAGAAAATTCAACTTGTGACTGTGGCTTTTCAGTAGAAAACAATTTTTATTTTCTTTTAGAATACAGACTACATACTCAAAATAGGCAGTCAATGTTTATGAGTTTTACCGACAATAACCACTGATTTGCATTTAATGGAGACTATAACTTGACTTTTGATCAAAAAAAGGTAGTTTTTGAAGCAGTACAAGAATTTTTTAAGGAATCAGGGTGGTTTTCATAGTTTTATATTAGTCACATGTCCACAACTTCATCATCATTATCATCTATTCATATGCTTTTGTAAATAGTTCGTCCTGTGAGAAGGCTTTGTTGATTTTGCCTAATTGCTTCAATAAAATATGTTTATGAAAAAAAAATTCATACTTTAAAAGTGCTAACTTTCAGGTGCAAATTTACATGAAAATTGCAATCTGACCCCTACACAGCTATTAAAAGTAGATATCATGAAAGGCACACTGCTGTCAATAAAATGTCAGAATGTGGTTCAGATCTCCAGTGTATTAAACTCTACATCCTGAACCAGAGTGCTTAAACATTTGGTCATTTCAGCCTTACTTTTAATATTGGCAGCAGTGTAGCCCAATATAAAAGCCTAATACATGGAGTCTTTTACAGTGTGTTTTGACCAGCTGGTTTTACAAATTGTACTAGCAGATCCAGGAGGGTTCAGGGGGTTCGAACCCTCCTCCTTGAAAAATAATGTAAAGGGGTTCAACCCAAAGTACAAAATTATTTCTTTAGAGTGGTGTTAAATTTACAGGAAATGCACTATATTTTTACCAAAAATTAATTTTTTTCCCGGGTGGGGGGGGCAAGCCCTCCGACCCCCTTAGTTATGGTGTGTCTGATGTGAACCCCCACCTTACTTAAAGGCTGGATCCCCCCCTGAATTGTCACTGTCAGTTCTTAATGGTCAACTAGAACTAGTAATGAATATTGATTTGTTCATAATAACTAATACAGTGTAATATTGACTACTGGACTTTGGGGCTAACTCTTTCTGTTCTGATAATAAGGAGTTTGGATAATCAAGGGTGCCTTAAAATTTTATCACATTTTGAGAAAATGTGGACAAAAACTCGGTGAAAAACTTGCTTATCAGTTTATTTAAAAACTGACACACTATCAGAAGCTGCATTGTTACAATAAAAGCTGCACACTTGTTCACTATTCTGAACACAGGTTACAGTCAAATTGTAGTGTTAATTATTTTTTAAAAAGAGCATTATTTGTGTGTGACCACACAATATTCCAAGTTCATTTGATAGAAGAATCTTTGCACTAAGTGTAGGAAAAAAAAATTTTTTTTTTGACTGAAGCTGACCCTTTCCAAGCCAGTTTATAAAACACTAATTTTACTTCATTTTACACTATTTTGTATTGAACACACAGAAATCAGAGTGGGAAATCTCCTTGTGTGACGTGGCACAGTTTCAGAGAGGGATCTGTTTTGTTTTTCCAACTGTCAGATTTAACTGCCTTTTAATGTGCTTTCTAGTGGGAGTTTGAAGATAGGACTTGGCAGGTGTGTTGTTACACCCATAATCTGTACAATAATGCAAAAAAAAATTTCATGCACTGTGGTCTTTAAATTAGACCTGAACTGAAACAGGGGACCATACATAATGGTGTCTGCTACAGTCTTCTACAAGGGAACTTGTTCCTCAAGTGTCTGAAACGTGAACTTCCTGCAGACCTCCTGCAATTAAGGAGCTGTCCAGGAAAGAGATTTACATAAGGAAGTCCAAGCAAAAACTCTTCCTGCATAAGTGCTCTTTAAAAAACACCAGAGGCTTCAAACTCCTTGAAACCCAAAGTCAAGGCCACATTCAATGCTTGCTGTTCACCTAAGGAATGTGGGAATTCCAAGATGTAGGTAAATGTGACAAAACAAGGGAGCATTCACACTGGCTGTGACTGTTGTATCAATATCTAGCCACTTAATAATAGTCAGCAAAAATGCTAGATTCTTAGTATTCTTGGGATGAATCACAATCCCCATCACCCGACAACCTGAATTCTAAACCTTTTGAGAGGTATAGAAACCCGATTGCACTAAATTCTTATGCAAAACCATTGAATCAAAAGCCTCTCCTTGTAGGTAATGAATGACACTCCCGGACATCTGACAACCCGAATTCTGACCTTCTGAGAGGTATAGAATACTCGATTGTGCATGTATGACGTCACACAGGTATTTTCCTTTACTGAATGTTTTGACTGGACCTCGACGGAAGTGTTTTCCGAAGAAGTAGTCTTTCCTGCATTCACAACTCCTCCACGATGCCATGTCCATAGCAACGTAAATGGCTGCCCCCACGGGAGATTCCTTCTACTGATTCGTCGACAATCTATTCGACTGGGATGTACAATATGATAAAAAATTGCTTTCAACGCCTGGCTATTAGAACCTGACGTGAACAGCAATAACGGCCACTCGAATTGTCACTCTCATCCAAGATGGCGTCGTCCAGATCACTTCTGTCATGGAAGAGTACATTTTTTCTATATATGTATGCTGCAAAATTATAGCTTCCAACGTCCAGCAAACTGAACTAAACGACTGGCAAGCTACACATAAAAAAATGCATGCTGCAAAATTATAGCTTCCAACGTGAACCAAACGACTGGCAAGCTATATAAACATCATTGCTGATTTATTTCCTCGAGGTTGAAGACAATCGAACTTTCGATGTTGCCATCCAAAAGTCCTTTATTTGCACAATATAATGCATACTGTACCCTCCAAGATTCCATAATTAAAAAAATTCTGTATCATATACAACAATATGAAGTGAGATTCACAATAAATCTCAAAAAATAAATAAAACCTTGACAAAACATTCCCTATTTTCCAAAGACGTCCTTACTGATGATGGCCAACAAAAATAATGAAGTAAACAATGTGGTCATGTGACCTAATTGGCGGGAGGACGGACTACTGTAACCCAATGGCTTGGTTAAGGTTGTTATATAACCTTAAAAATCGCATCTCTGCGTTGGCCATTGGGTTGGATGGCTCCAACAAATAGCTACTGTTAGGAAATGGTAAGGGTATTTCGCTATAAAATAACGTAGCCAATAATGTTTGCAATTTTCAAACTCCAGTTGCAAAGCTTTTCAAAGTTTGAAACTTGTGTGTCAAAATCGCATTTTGAAGATTATAAAACTATATTAGTAATTACATAAGTTTGCATGTAACATAATGATTAGTGGAAAACTCACATTAATACAAATAGTATGTAGCAAAACCGGGTTGATGGAGGCTTAGAGGAGACTACAAATAAAAATATAGCAATATACCGAGATGTGAAGATATAAACAAACTTAATTATATGGAAATGTAGGTACAATTTAATTATATACTTTTTTAAATCAGTATTAAAAACATGCACTGGTTTTTCAACCAGTGAGATGGTTTTGAAATGGCTAACAGGTTGGGCTACATCAAAACTTGAAATAAGTTTTGAAATGGCCATCAGCTTAATTGTGGCCATGTCGAAATGGCCAGTAGTTTCAAAACGGCAAGTAATATATCTAGTACTACTATAACTAATAATCTTCACGCTTTTGGAGTTATCGTTCTACTACAAAAGTCTTTAGGTATCTATCAATGACTAAAAACTAGTGGAAGTAGTCAAGATAGAGAGAGACTCACTTGCAAAGGTTTTCAACAATCATCACAATTATACTCCCAAACTTCCTGACTCATAGACTATGGCGTAGGACTGACCTTACAATTATGATAGCGATGAGTGAAATTCAAGCAAGCTTAGCTGTGGTAATATCTTGAAATATGATATGTATGTAAATTATAGCACAGATGTTATACTCGCCCAACGCATTTCACCTTTCTCCAGTTGATGCTTCTAAAAGCAGACCTAAAAAGTTGTAGTCTGTTGGATGGTTACATCATTTGTGGAGTACTGAAAACTTCCACCATCAATTTGAGATGACACTTCCAATAACATGAAAACCTGGACTGAAAAGTTCTGTAAGAGGTATGTAGAGAAGTTCTATGCGTGTCCTCTGAAAGAGAAACTGTAATTAATCTGTATTCATGAAGTTACTAAAATGGTAATAAATCAAAGATTACACCAAAAGGAACATTATCAACATTAATCTTTCAAATGATACTCTGAGGATAAATTATTAAATTTGAATTTTACAAAATATACGAATAACATGTCAGATTTCATCTAATATAATTTAGCTCTTCTCTATACAACAAATATAAGTTATGCACAGAATACTATGAGTTTAATACTACATGGCAAATCTATCACTACTTATAAAGTTTTAGCTGAGTGTGTAATTGAAAATAATCATCGGGAGTTTAGCTATCAATGTCACATTTACAAGAACTTGAGAACAAGCAATCAGTGGCTGTGAATGGGCTCTGTGTCAGCTGACTGTGCGTTTTGAGTGTCAGAGTAGAAGTGACAGAAGAAAAGGACACAAGGTTGTGCCCTGCAAATGGTTATCAGAAGGAAAGTAACAAGGTAAGTGTTTACGTGTAAAAAGTTAGTTAAAAACATATTATTATTCAAAGAAAGTACTGAAAATGCAATAGTTTGCGAGTTACAACTGATTTACTCAACAGTGAGAATCTCAAAGTAGCTTTTACTAAGCTATGGAATCAGTTAAAGGGCTGCAACTTTACTATGTTATAGCTGACCCAAAAGTAGGTGAATAACATATTTAAAAAGTATACTGAGTCTCTAAATACAACCGTTTTCAAGTTACAACTGGTTTACTCAACAGTGAGAACCTAAAAGCATGGCCTACAGGTCTGCAGTTTCACTATGCCTTTACTAACTGAAAAGTAGGTGAACAACATATTTAAACATAATACTCTAAATGCAATAGTTTCAAGTTACAACTGATTTACTCAACAGTGAGACCCTTAGAATAGCTATTACACAGCTATGCTATGAGCTACACATCTCCAATCTTTACAATATTCTAGCTAAATCAAAAGTAGATGAATAACATAGTTAAACAAAATTCTCTAAATGCAATAGTTTTCAACTTACAACCGGCTTATTTAACAGAGAAAACGTCAAAGTAGCTATTGCTCAGCAATGAGCTACAGGTCTTCAACTTTACTATGTTATAGCTGACCCAAAAGTAGGTGAACATCATATTGAAACGAAATACTCTAAATACAATACTTTTCATGATTGTCATAACTGATTTACTCAACAGTGAGAACCTGAAAGTAGCTTTTTATTGCGTTAATACATCCTATCCAATGGGCAATTGCTTATCCGGTCGACGCAGACCGCCCCGCCAAACGTCAGAAAAAGATGTCCTGTGTCGCCACCGGCCAGCCGATCCCCAGTACTGTGCACTCCTCAGATGGCGCCTCGTACTTCCTTCCTGTCTAGACAACCTGACGTCATAGCATCTTTTTCGTTTGGCGCGTGTACTGTGCAGACGTGTTTTCAACATCTCCAGATATTTTAAGCAAAAGTGTGCATTATGACGGATTTTCAACCTTATATGTGGATATTTTCAGTGTAGAAGTATTAGCTACTGATCAAGCACGGATATACATTTAGAAATCTGTTGGAAACGCTCCCTAGTTGACTCAATTTATTGTTGATGATAGGGCAGTAATCGGCAGGAAATATGAAGGCAGCCATTTTGCTAGTTTCCTCCCATTCAACCATTGTGTTGTTAGGGGCAGATCGACAATATTGAGGAATTATGTATTTTCTACTTACAGGTATTTTTATCTGTGTCTTTTGTTTGAATGTACCTCCTGTAACATTTCAGCTACAGTCACCATAGAAACGTCTTTTCTAGTACTTCAAATGCAAATCAGGGGAAACTCCAGTCTACGTAGTTTTGAACACTGTATATAGAGGGAATCCCCTTATGAAAGGTGCATTCTTCATCATAGCGCACTGATACAGACTTCTCTGCTGTAAAGCATCAGTCACACCAGCCCAGCTCGAGTATTTGGTGTTTTTTAATCAGAAGCATGAGATGAATTCTTCAGATTTCTTCAGAGCGCACTGGTACTGACTTCTCTGCTGTAAAGCATCAGTCACACCAGCCTAGCTCAAATATTTTTTCATCAGAAGCAAGAGGTAAATTCTTTAGATCTCTTCAACCGACCTCTCAAGTATTTGTACTACATAGAAGGAACTTGTCACTCTCAGTCCCACCCTTATGGACCCGGCCCTTGTGTCGGTAGTAAGGGCAGTGGATGGCCAGGAAACTGGTATGAGTGTACAGCCGGCTGAGAAGAAGAACCGACTTCAGACCGGTAAGGAATTTCATCTACAGAGTGCACTGGTCCAGGCTTCTCTGCTTTCAAAGCATCAGCCGGCCGGCCAGCTAAAAGAACGCGACCTCTGACGTCATATCCAGTCAGCCAATCGCGTGTCTTCATGAAACTGGTCACGTGTTTTCTCCGACCAGTCATGAAGTTTATCACGTGATTCACCGAACAAGAAGATCGGAAGTACATTCTTTGCACTCACGTCTACTGTGATTCCAGTTTTTAGTTCCTGTAATCCACCTCCAGCGTACTGGTACAGACTTCTCTGCTTCAGACATCAGTCGTCCAGTGCGCTTACGTTTACTGTGATATAAGGAAAGAACGCTTATAGTGAGGGCATATCCCCGAAGTTGGTGACGTGATTCACCGACCACTTCACGAAGCAGATCGTCATCTCCAATCAGCCAATCACGTTGTTCCTCCGACCAGCAAGCTGGTCACGTGACACACCAACCAACAATTGTTTCTAAATATAGCTTGCAAGGGCTTTCCCAGTAACTGTCAAATCTTCAAATAAGATGTGTTTAAAAGAAATATTTTAATTAATGGAGGAAACTGAATTCAACACAAAGATAGTTGTAAACTTCATTCATCAAATGGTTACAGAGTGTACCTACTGGCCACACAGCCTTGTACACTTGCTTCAACAACTGGTTACAGAGTGTACCAACCGACTACCGGCTAAACAGTATTGTACAGTTACTTCAATAACTGTCAAATCTACAGATAAGACGTACGTTTTAAGAAATACGTTTTTTAATGGAGGAAGCCTACAACCAGCTGAATTCAACACAAATATGTTTGTAAAATTGCTTTAGCAATTGGTTACAGAGTGTACCAGATACACAGCCTTGTACACTTGCTTCATCAACTGGTTACAGAGTGTACCGACCAATACCAGCTACACAGCCTTGTACACTTGCTTCAATAACTGGTTGTAGAGTGTACCAACCTGTACCGGCTACACTGCCTTGTACACTTGCTTCAATAACCGGTTGTAGAATATACCGACCAGTACCGGCTACACAGCCTTGTACACTAATTTCAAGAAACTGGCTACAGAGTGTACCGACCTGTACTGGCTACACAGCCTTGTACACTTGCTTCAACAACTGGTTGCAGAATGTACCGACCAGTACCGGCTACAGTCTTGTACACTTTCCTTGAGAAACTGGTTACAGAGTGTACCGGCTGGTACCGGCTTTACAGCCTTGTACACTTGCTTTAGCAGTTGGCTACATATGGCTTCCACCTACCGGTGACAAGTCTTCCGACAGGGTACTGACTACACAGTCTTTACTGTGCAGTGCTTCATCCAACTGGTTACATAAGCTGGCTAAATATAGACCAGTGGCTGTCTAATTTTGTTGGTGACCCCAGCCTGCCAGCTTTTTTGCTGGTTACAAAAAAAAAAAAAAAAAAATTCTTCACTACATCCGGCCAGGGGTCGGCCATCTCACAAGTGACAATTACTGTGTACCTTGCAGGATGCTGACCCGGGGCAAGAGTCTGTTAAATGTTAATAGTTGTCTCAGCCCCTCCGGACCAGACCACAGCAAGTACAGCTAGACTGTTTACTTGGATCTTTGTTACCGGACCGGACCAGTGTCCGGAGGGACAGAAAGGTTGGTCAGGCTGTCAAATGTCCCAAATGAGGCACACATCTACCTGCAGGGTCCATACTAAATACATAATGGAAACTTTTGAAGCTTTAGGGCCTGGACCCTAGGTAGTACAAATCTTAAAGGAGGGCTACACCCCCTTTCCAGTCAAGACCTAGCTTGTCAAGGCCACCCATATTGTCAGCTGCTATGTGCATCCTCACAGAAACCTTTCTTGGTTCCAAAACCACACATCCTTTGGAGACCTATACTAGGTCTGAACAAACCAAACCCTTCAGAGACCATCAGGACCACCCTCCAACAATGGAAGTGGGTTACCTCATTGGGTTCAAGGACGCCTACTTCTATATGCCAGTACAGGAACTTTTCATGAAATATTGAAATTTCATGTCCAGGGTCGGATTTACCAGCTCAAAGCACTGTCTTTCGGTCTATCCACTGCGCCCATGGAGCTCACTGTAGTAGCAAAGGAGTTGAAACTGATGGCCATGCACAAGGGTATAAGAACCCTCCACTAGATGACTGGTTGGCGAAAGCCACACTCCACCAGGTTTGCCTCCGGCATTCACAAGATCCAGTGAAAATATGCCAAGAATTAGGTTGGCTGGTGAATTTAGAAAATCAGAACTGGAACCAAGCAGGTCTTCGACCTTGTAGGTTACCGGTTCGACCTCATGGCCGGTCGAGTCTGGCCCACTCCAGACCGTTGGCAGAACCTTCAGGACAAATACTATAAATACTGTCACTACTGGCCTGTCCGGTCCATTAGTTCATGTCTCTGATAGGTTTATTAATAGCCACAGGAAAGCAAGTTCACCTAGGTCGACCTCATAGGAGACCCATACAGTGGCATCTCAAAAGCAATTGGAGGGTACCGGAGTCACTAGAAAAGGTGATTCCAATATTGAGATCCTTGCACCACTTTTACAATGGTGGCTACAGGAGAACAATGTCCTTACAGGCCAACATTATGCCCAATAAAACATGCTCTGTAGTCTTTACAGATGCATCAAAGAAGGGTGGGGCGCTTGCATAAACGAAGGCACTGTGAGAGGCACCTGGTCCCTTTCCCGGAAGCAAGTTGCATATCAATTACCTAAAACTCAGGCAGTCTTTCTAGCCTTAAAAAGAGTTCCAAGACCTCTGCAGAAAATAGTATTTGTAGAGACAGTCAACGCCACAGTGGTTTCATACATAAACAAGGAAGGAGGCATGAGTTCAGGCCCACTTGGGGCTCTACTATGGAGAATCTTGACCTGGTGCACCAGAAATCAAGTGACTCCCAAAGCCCTATACATTCCAGGCCTGCTGAGTCTGGTAGCAGACAAGCAAACTATCTGGGCTAGACCAGACCATCTAAATAGTGGTCTCTCCTTCAAGAGGTCTTCCAAGCAATATATGCAGCAGGTGGCATCAGCCTCAAATAGACCTATTGGCCACAGGCTCAACAACAAGTCACCTTTGTGTCTCCGGCACCAGATTCCCTGACCACAGCAGTGGAGCCACTAAGTCTGCCATGGGAGGATCTGGATGCATATGCCTTCCCACCAGCAACCATCTTGGACAAAGTGGTGGAGAAGTTGTAGGAGTCCCCATGCAAGAATCATGCTGATTGCTCCTGGGTGGCTCAACATCCCTTGGTTTTGGGACCTAGTGACCATGTCGAGTCCCACTGACCCTGGCCTTCTTGCCCAACCTATTAACACAGCCTTTCAATCAGATCCCTCACAGAAATCTGACAAACCTAAATCTCCATGCATGGCTCCTAGAGCCACATCATTCAAGGAGCAGGTTTTTTTCTGAAGTAGTGGCACAAGAATTGGGGGCAAAGTGAACCATTTTATTTTACAAATGGGTGCCTCACTAATCAGGCGGACTTCAGGGTACCCCCCTGTAAAGTCAGCTGCTGACTTCCTTATGTACCTGTTTAGGACTGGAAGCTACAGCCCAGCATCATTGATGTTACAGGTCCGCTATTGCTGATAAACTGGGAAATTCACCCTTCAACATCAGCAAGGACCAAAATCTCGCTCGTCTCCTGGATAACCTCCACAGAGACAGACCCAAAGAGGGACTCCCCTCCTGGAACCTCTCACTGGTCTTGCACCAGCTGACTAAGGCTCCATTTGAACCAATCAAGGGATCCTCCTTGAAGCATTTGACCTTCGAGATGTTTTCCTCTTGCCTCTTGGGTCGGGCAATGCAGAAGTGAGATTCATGCTTGGCAAGCAGGAATATTAGACACCAATCTTATTGATCAAGGTGTCCCTGTAGCCATCACCCAGCTTTCTTTCCAAGAAACAGCTGGTCAAAGAGGGTCCAGACAGTGTGACACCAGTGGTTATACCAGCCCTGGCCCCAACTCTGGATAGGGCCCTCAAGTCTGTCAGGTCCCTCTTTCAGGTTAGAGCATTGCTCTACTATTTGGAGAGGGCCTCAGACCTCAGGCAGAATAAGGAGGTGGTTTTGTCTCCTTTAGGAAAAGTTTTCGACACCTCACCTGCCTCTATCTCCTCTTGGATCAAGAAGACTGTGATCCTATGTTATGAGCTCTCTGACCAGGAGGCCCACCCTTTACATCAGGTTAAAAGCCCATGATGTCAGGGCCTTTGCTGCCCCTAAGGTCTTCCAGTTGGGAATGTCCTTAGATCCATTCTTGTCAGCTTGCCACTGAAGTAACATAATACCTTCACACAGTTCTATCTGAAGGGTGTGGCTTGGGCTGACTCAGAGCTTTACCAATTGGGCTTGGTGTTAGCTGCTCAGTTAAAATCACAAGTGGCCCTTAGATTGAGGAGATTTGTATATATGTACAATATATAAACATTTCTACATGCACATAGTTTAAATGCAATGTGCTTCCTTCGGGAGGTTTATTGACTTCTGGGACTGAACTCATCCCTCTCTTCCCCTACCTCAGAGCAGGTCTGTTAAAAAGGGGGGGGGCGACGTCGTTATAGCCCCGGGTAACCGGCTGTTGGCAACCGACCATGGCCATACAGGGTTTCCTGACCTTAAGGTCAACCCAGGCCTGGGCCTATAGGTCTCCTAACAAAGTCAGCCTAGACCGTAGGTTAAAATTTGCTATCATTTGTGAGTTCATATAAGTCCCTAGTAACTTACCCGCCGACCAAGCGGTAGTTATTCAGCAATTGTCCATTGGATAGGATGTATTAACGCAATAAAATTGCAAATTTAATAAGTAAATTAAATTTTTATAAGTTAATACCCTATCCAATGGACACACAAGACCCTCCCACCAACCCCGCTACCAGCTTACTAGGGGTCAAAGAGTTTTAGACAACGAAAAAGATGCTATGACGTCAGGTTGTCTAGACAGGAAGGAAGTACGAGGCGCCATCTGGGGAGTGCACAGTACTGGGGACCGGCTGGCCGGTGGCGACACAGGACGTCTTTTTCTGACGTTTGGCGGGCCGGTCTGCGCCGACCGGATAAGCAATTGTCTGTTGGATAGGGTATTAACTTATAAAAATTTAATTTACTTATTAAATTTGCAATTTGCTCAGCTATGCCATGACATACAGTTCTGCAATTTCACTATGTTATAGCTGACCCAAAAGCTATAAAAGCTATACCATGATCTACATTTCTGCAATTTCAGTATGTTATAGCTAACTCAAAAGTAGGTGAACAATATATTTAAACAAAATACTCCAAATGCAATATTTTTCAACTTACAACTGATTTACTCAACAGTGAGAACCTAAGAATAGCTATTTCACAGCTATGCCATGAGCTACACATCTCCAATTTTACAATGTTATAGCTAATTCAAAAGTAGATAAATAACATATTGAAACAAAATTCTCTAAATGCAATAGTTTTCAAGTTACAACTGATTTACTCAACAGTGAGAACCTGAGAACAGCTATGCCATGAGCTGCATGAAAAACATTTCAAAAACAAAATACTCTAAATGCAACAGTTTTGAAGATACAAGCAATTTACTTAACAGTGATAACCTCAAAGTAACTATTACTCGGCTATGCAAGGAGCTGTGGGTCTGAAATTTTACTATGTTATAGCTGACCCAAAAGTAGCTGCATAACTTATTTATACAAAATTCTCTAAATGCAATAGTTTTTGAGTTACAAGTGATTTTACTCATTATGAAAGGTACTGAAAAATCAGAGGGTAGCTATTACTCACTTAGCTACTGGAATAGAGACCCAAGTTATTCACATTATTGTAGCTATGGAAAAAGTAGCTGAATAATATATTTTAACGAAAGGCTCTAAATGCAATACTTTTCAAGTTATAGGTGACTTTGTACATGGTTTCATGAATTTTAATGCATAACAAATTATTTTAAAAATTCATAAAAAAACAGTTTAAAAAGATCCAGGCCTGACACTCACAAAAAGAAATCCAGAAGTGGCCTAGCACATATTAGCAAGATAAGAGAGAAATTCCTGCAATAGTCAATGAGAAAATAAGTGATTTAGTGCATTATTTCATGAATTTTAATGCATTAACATTATTTTAAAAATTCACAAAAAAATTACGATCCAGACAGTGATCGAGATCACTCCCAAAAATGTACAGTTTGAATACAATTTCTTTTTACTGAAAACATAAATTTATAAATAATGACCAGCACAATTACAATATACAAAGGAAAAGATAGTTTTCAATTGAAAACACTTCCAAAATTGCATTTAAAAACAAAACATAAATTCGGATAATATGGCAGCGTAATTCTGACATACATGTATTAACAAGAGGTAATTTGTTATTAATTTTTAAAAAATTGTGAAAAACATAAATGCTGAATATCTTCAAATGACAAATGTATCAGTAATTTGAAGAGCTTTACCTGTTACATTGAAAAATAATCCAGAGTGTTGCGATGAATGCCAGATCCAGAATGCAATACAAATGCCTCATCTCAAGTCATTTGCTGATAACAGCATGAATATTAAAATAGTATTGCTTTCACTTTCATGAAAGTCATGTTTGTCTAACAAAATTTAATTAATACATAAAATATTAAATATAACTGAAGCAAATTATATGTATTATATATATACAACAAAGATACTTTGTAAATTATTATTTTGTTAATTTTTCAGTCCTTACATACTCAATAGTTGTGTTACACATGCTTCATTTACTCTCCAGAAAAAAGGTACAACTGAAATAATTATTAGACAACTTAGTTGTTATTGCAAACAAAAAATAACAAATGTACATCACACCATGAACAAATATCAAATAACAAATCCATCCCTGTATTTTCTGTGTCTTTGAAAGTTATATCTGTGTAATTCAAAATACAATCCAGTGTGAAGCCTTTTCAAAATATTATTGACAATTTCAGTGTCTTATCTCAAATCATTTGCTGATAATGTATGAACAGTCAACCCATTAACAATTTCAAAGATCAATCTCAAGGGCTGGTTAATGGTTATTTATCATGTGGTGAGAGACAAGCGACTGTATATAATATTGTATATTTGTATAAAGCATCTAAAACCACTATCAGTTTTAAAAGGACACATATCACGGATAAACCATTGGGTAGAATGACCATATGGCATTGACCTATTTATCACGTAATATTACATATCAGAAGTTATTAAAAATTGAAAGGCAATTAAAATTGGGTCAACCCTCTCTGATTTGCATGAGCTGTTGTTTGGAGTACCACAAGGCTCCGTCCTTGGTCCTCTGCTGTTCTCCTTATACACCACTCCTTTGAGTAAGGTTATTGGAACGCATCCTGACATCAAATACCACTTTTATGCAGACGACACGCAGTTGTTTATTCATATCTCTCACAAAAATGCAGCCCTGGCTTTTAACAAACTGAATTCTTGTCTTCTGGATGTTCAAAAATGGATGTCGTCAAGTATGCTCAAACTAAATCCTGACAAAACAGAGTTTATCATCTTTGGATCCCATGCACAACTCAAGAAATTAGATCCCTATCTCCCAGTTAAGATATTTGGTAATTTCATGCATCCTGCAGTTGTTGTTAAGAACCTTGGTGTCTGGTTTGATGCTAATTTTTCCTTTGCTAACCATGTCCGCAATATTTGTAAGACATGCTTCATTCAAATTCGTGATCTCAGGCGGGCTAGAAAGCACTTGACTGATGAGGCTGCTATCCTGGCAGCTAATGCCTTGGTGAGCAGTCGCCTTGATTACTGCAACTCTCTCTTCAGGAGTCTGTCGAGTCTCAATATGCGTAAACTACAGTGTATTCAAAATACACTTGCCAGGATTATCACAAACTGTAACAAATACACGCGGGCATCTATTCTCAAACGACTCCATTGGCTCCCAGTTGAATCTCGCTGTATCTTCAAAACTGCCACTCTAGTTTATAAGTTTCTTCACAGTGGTCATCCCAGTTACTTTGGTCCTCTTCTGCCCACTCGTTGCGGAAGATATAGTACAAGATACAACCATCCAGATAAAAGGTTCCTGGAGGTTCCTCAATTCTGTCCATCTGTACATAAATCCAAAAATCACTTTGGCCACAGCTTTGCTTTTGATGCCCCCACAATCTGGAATCATTTGCCTAATGAGGTACGTTCTGCCCCAACTCTCACCTGTTTCAGGAAAAGGTTAAAATCATATCTCTTCCACAAGGCATTCCCTCCTTAGCATACACTCTATCCGGCGTCTCCGTGGTACTGGACTTGGCAACGGCTATGGACAGATGATTTCTTAAACTTGATTTTTGGTGTTGCGCCTTAGAGTCTGCCTTGCAGAGATTAAGCGCTATAAAAGTACAGAATAGAATAGAATTAAAATACAAATAAAGCAAGAAATATCTTAATAAATTATGAATAAAGAATTGGGAACAGTGATTACCGGACACAGCTAGGCCCTTGCAAGAGAGTTCCTGTCTTTGAACTAAAATTATCTTGAAGACTGGTTGAAGGGTCTAACACCTAGACTACATATTATTAATATTATTTAAAATCTGCAAATTGTATTTTGTGTCCAAGTTTCAGACCCAACTTTGGTGATGTTGTGGTGCAACAAATATTACATCCTTTTAAATTTGTATCAACTGACCTATGACCTTAGTGACACTAATTATAATTGATTCTTGAGCGCATTCCCAAACTTTGTGTGAAGTAAAACAACTCTGAAAATTGAGACTTTGGTGTTCATAGAGGTGACACAACTTGATGGGGCTTATGACATGTTAACTTTTTTCATGATAAATAATAATCATTGTGTTGTATCTGCTGACTTGTGAGATTATTTACATTAATTGTTACATCTGTTTATATATAAGAGTAGAAGGGTCAGCATAAAATTTTTCTATAAAAATTATAGAGTTAGTATCTCAACACATCAATTTACATCACTCGATTTATCGGCTTACTAACCTGATAAATTAAACTATCTAACCAGATTTATTGCCTTAGTAATGCGACAAATCAGATTATGTATCTCAATTTAACAGTTACCAACTGAATAAGTCAAGCTAGGTAACTCGATACCAAGTAGATAAATCAAGATACTAATTAAGTTGATTTATTGAGTTACTAAGTCAATTGAAGTTTGAATCCTTCTTTGCTGATAACATGACTACCTTTGATTTCATTTAAACTATTATCAGTGTTAAAGTTTTTTAGTGGAGTACAATATTATGAGTAAAAAGGTGCATGGCTGTCTGGGCACTTCATTGTATCAGTGTTATATTTGCATAACAGAATCACAGCAAATCACTATTAAAATACATTATACTTATTAACTATTAAATAAATGTAAAGGTGTTCTCATCCTGGATACAACATACCCTTAAACCCTGCTCATAGGTCATACACCTAGGTTATCTTTAGGAGTGCACCCCTGTGTATTCCAAGTTGTTTGACTTATAAAACCAACATTTGCTGATGTTCAGGGACAATAAAAATTTCAAGTAGTTAATTGTAAATAATCTGGTAAATTTAGTTAATTTAATTGTAAACAGAATTCTTCTTCATAAAAATACATACATAATCCAAACAAATGCAGTAGTTCTGGGGTTCCTGGTGGGAACATTTGCCGACTGCCCTGGAGTTCCAGGAGGTGTGCAGGAGACATATGAGCTGCAAGTGAACAGTACCGATATATATGTAGCTATAGTGACTACTAGACTGTAGTGTACACGAACTAAGCTAAATTTAAATGCCAGAGGGTTAAAATTAAAATAAAAGATTTTCAAACTAATATACAAAATAAAAGGTTTCATTGAAGGAAACCTGTTCTGAGATTTCACAGTAGGCTGTTTCTGTTATTCAAACGAATAAAAAATGGAGACCAGTATTAATTCTGAGTGGAGAATGGGTAACATCAATAGATACTAGACATTGCGTCTCGACGCATTGTATCCCCGGACAGGACATAGTTAAGGCGTGAATGTGTCGGGCTTGAGTCTGTTTCCTGGAGCACCAGGTCAGGATTCTCCATAGTACCAGATTACTTTCAAAAGCTATTCACTAGTTGTTTCACTTATGTCTGTCTTTAAAAATTACATTTCATGGATCCAGAAGATCCATATAGTGATCTGGATCACTTCCAAAATTCAAACATTACATCCTTTTACCTTTTCAGACATATTCTAAAAATTTCATTAAAATCCGTCCATAAGTTTTGAGTTATCTTGTACACAGACACATCTGGCAGCCTGAATCTACATGATCCAGACAGTGATCCAGATTACTCCCAAAATCTAATCACTTGTTCTTTGTCCCATTTAAGACATTTCCTGAAAATTTCATAAAAATCCATTCATAACTTTCTGAGCTATATGTCTTTAAAAATTAAATTCATGGATCCAGAAGAGCCAGATAATGGTCCAGATCACTTGCAAAATTGAATCATTTCTTCCTTTTACCACTTCTTCCTTTTACCATTTCTAACATATCCTAAACATATCAAAATCCATCCCAAGATTATGTGGCAGCCTGGATCCAGATGATCCAGACAGTGATCCAGATCACTCCAAAAAATCTAATCACTTATTCCTTGTACCATTTAGGCCATTTGCTGAAACAATCAATCCATAACTTTTTGAGGTATCTTTCTTTAAAAATTACATTTCATGGATCCAGAAGATCCATATAGTGATCCGGATCACTTCCAAAATTCAATCATTTCATCCTTTTACCTTTTCAGACATATCCTGAAAATTTCATCGAAATCTGTCCATAAGTTTTTGATTTATCTTGTACACAAACACATCTGGCAGCCTGGATCCAGATAATCCAGATCACTCACAAAATCTAATCACTTGTTCCTTGTCCCATTTAGGACAATTCCTGAAAATTTCATAAAAATCAACCCATGAGTTTTTGAGCTATTTGTCTTTAAAAATTATATTTCATGGATCCAGAAGATCCAGATAGTGGTCCAGATCACTTGCAAAATTGAATCATTTCTTCCTTTTACCACTTGTTCCTTTTACCATTTGTAACATATCCCAAAATAGTGATCCGGATCACTCCCAAAATTCACCCATTTCATCCTTTTACCTTTTCAGACATATCCTGAAAATTTCATCAAAATCCATCCAAAAGTTTTGAGCTACATTGTACACAAACACATCTGGCAGCCTGGATCCAGATGATCAAGACAGTGATCCAGATCACTCCCAAAATCTAATCACTTGTTCCTCTCACCATTTAGGTCATTTGCTGAAAATGTCATCACAATCCATCCATAACTTTTTGAGGTATCTGTCTTTAAAAATTACTTTTTATTGCGTTAATACATCCTATCCAATGGACAATATGCTAAACCGGTCGGCGCAGACCGGCCCGCCAAACGTCAGAAAAAGACGTCCTGTGTTTCCACCGGCTGGCCGGTCCTCACACTGCACTCGCCAGGTGGCGTGTCATACTTCCTTCCTGTCTAGACAAGCTGACGTCATAGCATCTTTTTCGTTTGGCGCATGCACTGCTTGAACGAATATTTGGAAATTGTTTTTAAAGTTTATTTTATGTGAGTTTGAAGAAGTGCTGGATTGTGGAACTTTGCGTATCACTTCCTCACATACTATAGATCATTTCTACAGTTATTTTAGTGCTTGGAACGTTTTGTGAGTTTTTAGAAGTGCGGTTTTTATACCTTACGGATCACTTCCTCACTTGTGCTTGTTTTATCATGTCTTCTCCAAGTCAACGTAGGGGGGGGTGCGGCCACATGATGGCTGGCTTTGACCACCACACTGTGTGTGCTAGGTGCCGTGACAAGAAGAAGGGCTCTGACCCTTGTGTTAAGTCCCCTTAGAATCTTGTGGACATTGCGACCTTTTGACGCCAGAACAAAAGACTCAGCTTTCAACCCCCTCCTACAAACTAAAGAAGGAACGGAAAGAGGCCAAGTCTTCAACACCCATCAAAGATTCAGACACTCTCAGTCCCACCCTTGTGGACCCGGCACTTGTGTCGGTAGTAGGGGTAGTGGATGGCCAGGGTACCTCCGGTGCCTCTGGTTTGAGTGGGCCGGAAGAGAAGAGGAGGAAATCTGAGAAGAAATCTGATAAGAAGTCTGCATCTTCTAAGTCGGTTAAGCCGGACAAGTCGGTTAGGTCACCCAGCCGACCTGCATCCTCATCTTCATCTACCAGACAGGGGAAGTCCACTGCCCCTTCTACCGACTCTAAATTATCAGATTTGGACAAAAAGTGGTCGGACCGGTTTAACAGACTGGAGGCCCTGCTTATGGCCAAGACGTTGGACCGACCTCAGGAACCAGTGTTTGGAACTGTCAAGGTCACCCCTTCACATGCTCCACCAGCTGATTTGATCCGACCGGAACCCTTCATTCAACAGACTACTCTTCCTCAACCAGCCGACACTGCCCTTGCCTCACCGGCCACCGACCCAGTTCCTCACGGGTCTACTACTACTTCAAAAGCCTCATCATCAGGCCTACCAGAGCTGGCACAACCAAGGCAGAAACGTTCAGTCACGGCTTTTGACACATCTAAGAAAGACGCCTCTCCCTCTAGTGATTCAGAATCGGACAGCCTGTCTTCCGACCATCCTCTTGTTGATATCTTTCCGGAGGAAGGAGAATTGTCAGACGATATGGAGGCAAATGCATCTGATCATGATCAGTCCCTCTCGGAGGAGCAATCCTACCGAGAAACTATGAGGGGGATTAGATCCTTCATGAACTGGTCTCATATTCCGGACATTGACTCTGGTGCGACAACATCTGAGGACAATCCCTTCTCCGGCCCCAAGATGCACACTCCAGGGAAAGTCTCTGTTACTCTACCGACAGATGAATGGCTCTGCAAGAAACTTTCAAAGCTCAATCTTACCCTTACTCAAGGATATCCAACAAGAGCTTCTGAGGCAGGGGGCCTCTTGAGAGACCAATTCGTCCGACCACCGAAATCACAGACCAAGTGGTATGGGTGCCACCCAAACCCAAAGAAGGACTCTGACCAAGTAGTTACTTCGTGGCATACCGGTTCTTCACGCCTGAACAGTGGATACTTGAGGATTGCCAGACAGGCCGGTATAGCAAGTGCCCCACCAATGTCGCGGCCTATCTCCCAAGAGAACTTACGTAAATGGGAAAAATCCGCGCGTGAGTCCACTATTATATGTAACCAGGCTGCTGGATTCAACAGGTGTTTGCTGAAGGTCCAGCAGAACATGGGTACACAATTAAAGGCAATACGAGTGGAGTCCAAGGGCAAGGCACCGACCAAGGCTTCAGCTGCTGTTGACGAGCTTCAATTTTTACTGGATTTCAAAGCCAGTGTGTGTCAATCCATGGCTAAAGCAGTCGAACACCTCACTGAATTTGTGTTCGTCAACATGGCAAATGCAACCCTCCTGAGGCGAGATTCTTATCTGGCATATCTTAAAGCTGGTGTGAAGGCGGATACCCTCAACGCCTCCGTACCTCACCTCTTCATCTGGAGACTCTCTTTCCAGACTCTTGTGTGAAAAAGGCTGAGGAGGACATTACTGACTTTGATAGGAACAAGTCTGGTTCTGTATATAAGGGTTGCCGCTACCACCCATATGAAAGGCAGGAACAAAGGTCGGACAGAAAACAGGACAAACCGGCCTTGAAGAACTTGTCACGCACTCAGCGCCGCAAGAACAGAGGGAAGCAACAGTACTCCTCACGTCCTGCCAAGGGTCAGCAGCAGTATAAATGACAATCAATGTTTTTTGCAATTGAGACCACTGCTGCTGACCGGGAGCCCACAAGAGACTATGAACACTTTAAATGCAAAGTTGCCTGTTGTAAATTCTGCTCATACTGCGCCCGGGCATTCGCAAAAGAAAGAAATAAGTCCCGGGGCAGCAGTTTGTTTTCCAGATCTAAGTTCATTAAAATCTGTGAAAGGTGTTTCTTGTGTCATTCCATTGTCTTATGTAGATATTGTAACAAATGCTCCCAATGTTGTCACAAATCTTCCTGTAGGGGCCAGACTCCAAATGTTTTGGGAAAAGTGGTCAGAGCTGGGGGCCGGTCCGAAAGTTGTTCAAATCCTGAGGGAGGGGTACACCCTTCCCTTCCGGACCAGGCCAAACTTGTCAAGAACCCCAACAGTTGTAAGCTGCTATGGCAATCCTCACAGAAATCTCAAACTGTTAGAGGCATTACATCAGCTTACGGCAAAAAATGCTATAGAACGGGTACACAAACAGACCTCCCTAGGGTTTTTCAACCGACTATTCCTGGTTCCCAAACCCAACAACAAATGGAGGCCAATCCTAGATTTGAGCAATCTAAATCCCTTTCTCAAAACCGAGAAATTCAAGATGGAGACTCCAGAAACCATCAGAACCTCTCTCCAAAAAGGAGAGTGGGTAACCTCCATAGACTTCAAGGATGCCTATTTCCACATCCCCATACAGGAACAGTCAAGGAAATTTTTGAGATTTCACGCCCAGGGACAGACCTTTCAGTTCAAAGCTCTCCCCTTCGGACTATCCACAGCTCCCATGGAGTTCACTGTCATAGCAAAGGAGGTGAAACTTATGGCCACTCAGAAGGGTATAAGGCTCCACCAATACCTAGATGACTGGTTGGTGAGGGCCACATCCCACCGGGCCTGTCTCCAACATACACAGGTCCTAGTACAACTGTGCAGACATTTGGGTTGGCTGGTGAACATAGAAAAGTCGGAATTGGACCCCAAACAAGTTTTCAACTTCGTCGGTTACCAATTCGACCTCCAGTCCGGTCGGGTTCGACCGACACCGGACAGGTGGCAAAGCCTACAGGAAAAGATACTAGAACTCATCTCCCGACCGGCTTGTTCAGTACGGGAACTGATGTCTTTAATAGGCCTGCTAACCGCGACAGAGAAACAAGTTCACCTAGGCCGACTACACATGAGGCCCATTCAGTGGCATCTCAAAAGAAATTGGAGGATACCGGAATCCCTACACAAACGGATCCCTCTGCCCAGATCTCTGCATCCTCACTTACAATGGTGGCTGCAAGAAGACAACGTTCTCACAGGCCAACCACTACACCCTCTACAGCATGCTCTGCAAATCTTTACAGACGCATCAAAAGAAGGGTGGGGCGCTCACTTAAACGAGCATATTGCCAGAGGATCCTGGTCCCTACCGGAAAGCAAATTGCACATAAATTACTTGGAGTTAAAAGCAGTCTTTCTGGCTCTAAAAGAGTTCCAAAAGTTATGCATAGGCAAAATGGTGCTGGTTGCAACCGACAATACCACCGTAGTAGCCTATATCAACAAGGAAGGAGGCATGAGGTCGGGCCCACTTTGTGCCCTGCTCTGGAGAATCTTGACCTGGTGCACTGGGAAGCAAGTGACTCTGAGAGCATGACACATTCCCGGCCACCTAAATGTAGTGGCAGACAAATTGTCCAGATTAGGTCAGACCATCCAAACAGAATGGTCCCTCCTGCCAGAAATCTTCCAAGCCCTATGCGACAGGTGGCATCAGCCTCAAATAGATCTATTTGCTACGAGGTTCAACAACAAGCTGCCCCTGTTCGTATCACCGGTACCGGACCCCAGGGCCACTGCAGTGGATGCACTCAGTTTGTCATGGGAAGATCTGGACGCATACGCCTTCCCACCAACAGCCATATTGGGCAAAGTGGTGGAGAAGTTGCAAGACTCCCCGTACCGGAGGTTGATCATTATTGCCCCGGGGTGGCCCAACATGACATGGTTTTGGGACCTAGTGGAGATGTCCAGCCAGATCCCATTGCTTCTGCCTCAGTTGCCAAACCTACTGACTCAGCCCTTCAATCAGACCCCTCACAGGAGTCTAACAAACCTAAATCTCCACGCATGGCTCCTAGAGCCACAGCTATCAAGGAGCAGGGTTTCTCTGAGGCAGTGGCAACAAGAATTGAAGCTCCTCAAAGAGGATCAACCAGATCCGTCTATGAGGCAAAGTGGGCCATTTTTACAAAGTGGTGCATCACAAATCAGGTGGACTTCAGGTCACCTCCTGTGAAGTCAGTGGCTGATTTCCTCATGTACCTCTTTGAGGAAAGGAAATTGCAGCCCAGCACCATTGATGGCTACAGGTCTGCCATTGCTGATAAATTGGGAAGCTCAACTCTCAACATCAGCAAAGATGAAAATCTCACCCGTCTCTTGGATAGCTTCCACAGAGACAGACCCAAGGGCAGAAGAGGTATCCCCTCCTGGAACCTATCTCTGGTCTTACACCAGTTAACAAAGGCTCCCTTTGAGCCAATTAAGGAGGCCTCCTTGAAGCACTTGACCTTCAAGACAGTTTTCCTCTTAGCCTTGGGATCAGGCAAACGCAGAAGTGAAATTCATGCTTGGCAACATAAGAACATCAGACACCAGTCTGATTGGACCAAGATATCCCTGTACCCGTCTCCCAGCTTCCTCTCCAAAAATCAGCTGGCTAAAGAGGGTCCAGACAGTGTGGCCCCAGTGGTTATCCCAGCCCTGGCCCCCACTCTGGATAGATCCCTCAAGTCTGACAGATCCCTCTGCCCGGTTAGAGCCTTGCGTTACTATTTGGACAGGACTTCAGACTTCAGGCAGAATAAGGACTTGGTTTTTGTCTCCTTCAAAAAAGGCTTCGACAAGGACATCTCACCTGCCACTATCTCCTCTTGGATCAAACAAACTGTGATCCTATGTTATGAGCTCTCAGACCAGGAGTCCCACAAATTACATCAGGTTAAAGCCCATGATGTTAGGGCCTTCGCTGCTTCAAAGGCCTTCCAGTCGGGAGTCTCTTTGGAACAAATATTATCAGCATGCCACTGGAAGTCACATAACACCTTCACCCAATTCTATTTGAAGGATGTGGCATGGGCTGATTCTGAGCTTTACCACCTGGGCCCTGTAGTGGCTGCTCAGCAGATCCACAAATAACCCAGGCCAGAGGAGAGATGGGAACATATGTATATAGTGTATATATAGTTAAGAAGCATCAAAAAAAAAAAAAAAAATCATCAGACGTGCTTCCTTCGGGAGGTTTATTTCTTGGGACTGAACTCATCCCTCTCTTCCCCTACCTCAGAGCAGGTCTGTCAAAAAAGGGGGGGGAGGCGAGTCGGTTTGGACCGGTTAACCGGTTTCTGTTGACCGACCATAGCCTTAAGGATCTTGATAATCTTAGATCGACCCAGGCTTTAGGTTGTTAGTTATTTTCTGAGTTCGTATAAGTCCCTAGCACCTTACCCGCCGGCCAAGCGGTAGTTATTCAGCATATTGTCCATTGGATAGGATGTATTAACACAATAAAATTGCAAATTTAATAAGTAAATTAAATTTTTATAAGTTAATACCCTATCCAATGGACACGCAAGACCCTCCCACCGACCCCGCTATAAGTTTACTAGGGGCCTAATAGGTTTAGACAACGAAAAAGATGCTATGACGTCAGCTTGTCTAGACAGGAAGGAAGTACGACACGCCACCTGGCGAGTGCAGTGTGAGGACCGGCCAGCCGGTGGAAACACAGGACGTCTTTTTCTGACGTTCGGCGGGCCGGTCTGCGCCGACCGGTTTAGCATATTGTCCATTGGATAGGGTATTAACTTATAAAAATTTAATTTACTTATTAAATTTGCAATTTCATGGATCCAGAAGATCCATATAGTGATCCGGATCACTTTTTAAATTTAAACATTTCATCCCTTTACCTTTTCAGACATATCCTGAAAATTTCATCAAAATCTGTCCATAAGTTTTTGAGCTATATTGTACACAAACACATCTGGCAGTCTGGATCCAGATGATCAAGACAGTGATCCAGATCACTCACAAAATCTAATCATTTGTTCCTCGTCCCATTAAGGACATTTCCTGAAAATTTCATCAAAATGCACCCATAAGTTTTTAAGTTATCTGTCTTTAAAAATTAAATTTTATGGATCCAGAAGATCCAGACAGTGATCCGGATCACTCCCAAAATTAATTATATCTTCCTTTTACCATTTTGGACATATCCTGAAAATTTTATCAAAATCCGTCTGTCAGTTTTTAAGTTATCTTGTTCACAAACAAACAAACAGAGGGCCGAAAATGACCCTCGGTCAGGTACTTTGGCGGTCAGTGGATGACCTTCAATGAAGATCTGTAACCGGTAAGCCTGGATGCTGGTACTCCATCATGTACTCAACCTTCAAAGTCAATTACAATTATTAGTTTCCATGCAATGTAGTCAGCATTTGGTGAAAATATCTCCAAATATGCCGAAAATGACCCTTGGTCAGGTACTTTGACGGTCAGTGGATGACCTTAAATGAAGATCTGTAACCAGTAAGCCTGGATAGTAGGAGTCCATCATGTACTCAACCTCCAAAGCCATTTTCAATAGTTTCCATGCAATATACTCAGCGTTAAGTGTGAAAATATCTCGAAAAAGGCCAAAAATGACCCTTGGTCAGGTACTTTGGCGGTCAGTGGATGACCTTCATTGAAGAGCTTCAAGGTCAAATTTCTGCATGCTTACAGAGGACATATATATGTATTATATATACCAGCCATAGGATGATCTAAGGTTTTGTATATGAGAACTGGGCCAAAATGTGAAAAAATGGCCAAAATCTGACCTTTAAGTGGCCACCAGTGACCTTGAGATTGCAGGTAAAGGTCACAAAACAATATGTTCGTGGCAATGCCCATATATACCCACATACCAAATTTGAAAGTTCTAACTAAAATATTTTTTAAGTTATCGCATCCAAAAGGAAATCTCTGCGGCGGCGGCGTGACCGTACTGAATCCCAAGTATCCCTAACTTTCCTCTGGGGATACAATTAACAGACTGTTATTTTCATGAGCCCATTCATCCTCAATCCCAGAAATATCTGAGATTTCAAGCAAAAAATGGTCTTGAAATTCAACCCCTTCTTTTTGGTGTGGCCACAGCCTCTCTCGAAGGAGAAATGCATTCTAGACACTAACAAGCAATCAGTGCCCGTGAACGGGCTCTGTGTCAGCTGACTGTGTGTTTTGAGTTTCAGAGTAGAAGTGACAGAAGAAAAAAACACAAAAGTTGTGCCCTGGAAATGGTGTTTGGAAGAAAAGTAAGAAGGTAACTGTTAAGGTGTAAAAATTAAGTTAAAAACATATTTAAAGAAAATATTGCAAATGCAATAGTTTTAATTTTACTATGTTATAGCTGACCCCAAAATATGTGAATAACACACTGAAACTAGACCTATAGCATCGGAGAACTGATGCAAACTGTATCCACCACAAAACTCACAAAAGCCATTAAAACATGCTTAACCTTGGAGCTCAAGGTGAAATCTGGCCATGTCAAAAGATTCTTAGCCCATGATTCCTATGGGTTGGTGTGACATTGCAAACCTCTAGGAACACAAATAAGCGAGATATAAGCACTGTTAATTTTGGCTTTCCTCATTTGACCTTCAAAGAGGGGCCAAAGGTCAAATCTGATCACATCAAAAGATTCCTAGCCCATTATTTCCTATAGGTTGGTTTTCCATTCCAAACCTCTAAAACCAATAATAAGCGAGCTATAAGCACTTTTAAGTTTGGCTATCCTCGTTTGACCTTGAAGGAGGGTTTCAAGGTGAAATCCGACCACACCAAAAGATTCCCAGCCCATGATTTCCTATAGGTTGGTTTACCATCCCAAATCTGTAGGACCAATAATAAGCGAGCTATAAGCACTTTTAAGTTTGGCTACCCTCTTTTGACCTTGAAAGAGGGGTCCAAGGTCAAATCCGACTACACCAAAAGAATCCAGGCCCATGATTTCCTATAGGTTGGTTTACCATCCCAAATCTCTAGGACCAATAATAAGCAAGTTATAACCACTTTTAAGTTTGGCTATTTTTATTTGACCTTGAAAGAGGGGTCCAAGGTCAAATCCGACCACACCAAAAGATTCCCAGCCCATGACTTCCTATATGTTGGTTTACCATCCCAAACCTGTAGGACCAATAATAAGCGAGTTATAAGCACTTTTAAGTTTGGCTATCCTCATTTGACCTTGAAGGAGGGGTCCAAGGTCAAATCCGACAACACCAAAAGATTCCCAGCCCATGATTTCCTTTAGGTTGGTTTACCATCCCAAACCTCTAGGACCAATAATAGGCGTGTTATAAGCACTTTTCATGACTGATACAGAAATGCCTGTGGCGGCCATGTTCTTTTTTTTTTTTTCAAAATGAGGACCCAAATATTTCCAGTCAAGATTTTATAATGAGGAACATATCCTGCTGTCTGATACAACTAAATACTCTAAATGCAATACTTTTGAAGTTATAAGTGATTTACTCAACAGTGATACTCTAAAAGTAGCTATTACTCAGCTATGCCATGAGCTACAGGTCTAAAATTTTACTATGTTATAGCTGACCCAAAAGTAGCTGAATAATATATACAAACAAATTACTGTAAATGCAATAGTTTTCAAGTTATAAGTGATTTACTCAACAGTGATAACCTGAAAGTAGCTATTACTCAGCTATGCCATGAGCTACAGGTCTGAAATTTTACTATGTTATAGCTGACCCAAAAGTAGCTGAATAACATATACAAACAAATTACTGTAAATGCAATAGTTTTCAAGTTATAAGTGATTTGCTCAACATTGATAACCTGAAAGTAGCTATTACTCAGCTATGCCATGAGCTACATGTCTGAAATTTTACTATGTTATAGCTTACCCAAAAGTAGCTGAATAACATATACAAACAAATTACTGTAAATGCAATAGTTTTCAAGTTATAAGTGATTTACTCGACAGTGATAACCTGAAAGTAGCTATTACTCAGCTATGCCATGAGCTACATGTCTGAAATTTTACTATGTTATAGCTGACCCAAAAGTAGCTGAATAACATATACAAACAAATTACTGTAAATGCAATAGTTTTCAAGTTATAAGTGATTTGCTCAACATTGATAACCTGAAAGTAGCTATTACTCAGCTATGCCATGAGCTACATGTCTGAAATTTTACTATGTTATAGCTTACCCAAAAGTAGCTGAATAACATATACAAACAAATTACTGTAAATGCAATAGTTTTCAAGTTATAAGTGATTTGCTCAACATTGATAACCTGAAAGTAGCTATTACTCAGCTATGCCATGAGCTACATGTCTGAAATTTTACTATGTTATAGCTTACCCAAAAGTAGCTGAATAACATATACAAACAAATTACTGAAATGCAATAGTTTTCAAGTTATAAGTGATTTACTCGACAGTGATAACCTGAAAGTAGCTATTACTCAGCTATGCCATGAGCTACAGGTCTGAAATTTTACTATGTTATAGCTGACCCAAAAGTAGCTGAATAACATATTTACACAAAATGCTCTAAATACAATACTTTTCAAGTTATAGATGATTAAGTGTTGAGTAAAAACCTCAAAGTAGCTATTACTCAGCTATGCAATGAGCCACTTGTCTGGAATTTTACTATGTTATAGCTGACCCCAAAATAGGTGAATAACATATGAAAGTAAATACTCTAAATGCAATACTTTTCAAGTTATAAGTGATTTACTCAACAATGATAACCTAAAAGTAGCTATTACTCAGCTATGCCATGAGCTACAGGTCTGAAATTTTACTATGTTATAGCTGACCCAAAAGTAGCTGAATAACATATTTACACAAAATTCTCTAAATGCAATAGTTTTCAAGTTACAAGTAATTTTACTCATGATGTAAGTTACTGAAAAGTCCAAAAGTAGCTATTACTCGCTTAGCTATTGAGATAGACACCCAAGTTACTCACCATGTTGTAGCTATGGAAAAAGTAGCTGAATAACATATTTAAAGAAAATGCTCTAAATGCAATACTTTTCAAGTTATAAATGATTTAGTGTTGAGTAAGAACCTCAAAGTAGCTATTACTCAGCTAAGCAATAAGCCATTGGTCTGGAATTTTACTATGGTATAGCTTACCCCAAAATAGGTGAATAACATATGAAACTAAATTCTCTAAATACAATACTTTTCAAATTATAAGTGATTTACTCAACAGTGATAACCTAAAAGTAGCTATTACTCAGCTATGCCATGAGCTACAGGTCTGAAATTTTACTATGTTATAGCTGACCCAAAAGTAGCTGAATAACATATACAAACAAATTACTGTGAATGCAATAGTTTTCAAGTTATAAGTGATTTACTCAACAGTGATAACCTGAAAGTAGCTATTACTCAGCTATGCCATGAGCTACAGGTCTGAAATTTTACTATGTTATAGCTGACCCAAAAGTAGCTGAATAACATATACAAACAAATTACTGTAAATGCAATAGTTTTCAAGTTATAAGTGATTTACTCAACAGTGATAACCTGAAAGTAGCCATTACTCAGCTATGCCATGAGCTACAGGTCTGAAATTTTACTATGTTATAGCTGACCCAAAAGTAGGTGAATAACATATGAAACTAAATACTCTAAATTTGAAAATTTTAATTACTTAAATGTAGCTTTTATAAGCTACAAGCTTACCATGTGGGACTTAATGCTGTTCTCGGGTTGCCACACCCGGGGCCAACGTCTTAGAAAAAAAGATCGTTCTTGTTAGCCACCGGATATACTGGTAGTTGTCGTCACGTGATAACTTCTGACCAATCGCCCTACTTTCTCGTTGAAATTTTTTATTAAACCTACCCCTCAGCTATAAACAGCGGGGAGGCAGGGTGGGACTCCCCTAAGTCCCACATGGTAAGCTTGTAGCTTATAAAAGCTACATTTAAGTAATTAAAATTTTCAATTTTATTACGCTACAATAGCTTACCATGTGGGACTTAATGCTGAATTCAACCGCCCGGTGGCGGGATTACAGCTGAGACTGGAAGATATGTAATTTTTTTCTAAGATTTTGAATTAAAAGTATAGAATAGTGCCAGAAATACCAGTCTGAGTCCCATTTACAGTGCCCCGATCCCGAAAGCCGGGCCTGTAACGAGCCAAAAACCTAAGTAAATGAGAGACAGTGCTAAAACTGTCTAGATGTTTGATTGTAGGACGGAAGTGCAGCAGTGCTCACTTCGAGGTCTAAGGGTCCCAAAGGGCCCTTCACGTGTGACTGACCAACCCAGTGGTTGGGCCTCTCATAAAATTTTTTTTAAAACCTGAATATGAGATTAATGACAACTAAATAAGTCCTTAATAGAAATTACTTGATAATTAAAGGATAAAATGACCTTACCCGTAACATCTTGAAGGTAAAGGAATACCTAGATCCTGGGAAAGACTCCTGAAGACTTGGTTGGAGCGGATGTGCCCCCCCCCCCCCCCCTTTTTTCTTTCCGAGGACAACTGGTCTGAGGGGAAGGATCTAGGACTTGTTGTGCAGCCACTACGGGTCCCAGGTACAAATTGTTGTCGGTGTCCGACCAAGTAAGGTCTTTTAGGTAAAAATTTGTAAATGTGTTGTGAGCTTTCCAGTGACAGGCTTGCATGATTTGGTCCACTGATACCCCACCGTAAAAGGCCTTAGAGGCCGCGAAGGCCCGGATGTCATGCGCTTTGACTTGGACCAAGTCCAAGGCTTGTTGATCTGCTTGTTTGTAACAAAGTAAGATGGTTTGTTTCAACCATGAAGAGAGTGTAGCGGGTCTGATGTCTGAGGTATGTCCTTTCTTAAAGGAGATGAAAAGGAGAGAACGAGACCCTCTCAGGTCTTTAGTTCGGTCCAAATAAAACCTCAGGGCCCGCACGGGACACAGGGTCCTGTCTTCTTTAAACTGTCTATCTACAATGGTAGTCAAAGCAGGAATAGTCACTGGTGACACACTTTGAGAACCTTCTCTTGCTAGTTGGTTTTTGGCTATGAAATCAGAAGAAGGGAACAAGGCTACCTTTTCCCATTGGCCTAAATTAGCTACTTTGTTAGCGACCCAGGCATGGATTTCGCTGCGGCGCTTGCCGGAGGCCAAGGCTAGCAAGAAAGCAGTTTTGAGAGTAACATGTTTGAGGTCTGAGTCTTTCATGGGCTCAAAAGGTGCTTTGGTGAGCTCGTTAAGGACAACAGAAAGGTTCCACTTGGGTAAATTTCTGGAACTTTTAGGACGATCCCTGTGAAAACTGGAGAGTAACCTATGAAGGTCTGCATTGTGTGCAATATGTTGGGCCGTTGGGCCCAAAGTGTCAACGATTGCAGTCCTGTAACCATCAATGGTCGAGGGGCGCCTGTTTAAGTCTTGGTACAGATACATGAAGAAATCTGAGATTTGTTTCACAGATGGAGTGGAGAAATCCACCGAATTTTCTCTGCACCATTTTTCAAATAGGGCCCACTTTGACTTGTAGATGGTCCTTGCTGATGACCGCTGAGGGGCAGCAATTCTCTCTGCCACCTCCACAGAGAAGCCTTGTTCTTGGAGTTGTCCGCTCCTAGACACCAGGCGTGGAGGTTCAGGTGCTGGGGGTTGTTGTGGAACACCAGCTTGTGGGACTGTTTGAGTAGGGTTGTTGACACTGGGAGTTGCAGTGGGATCTCTGTTGAGAGCCGCACTAGGTCCCAAAACCAGGGCATCCCTGGCCAGCCTGGGGCTATTACGATGATCAGGCACTGGCATTGCCTGATCTTTTGGATCACCTTGTGAAGGAGAGCCGTAAGAGGGTACGCATAGGCCGTGAGGTTGGTCCAGTTTATGTTCAGAGCATCTATGTCCCAGGCCTTTGGGTCTGGGATAGGAGACACGTATAGAGGGAGTTTGTGGTTCAGGTGAGTGGCAAATAAGTCTACATGAGGTGTGAACCACTTCTGGCAGATCTGTTTGAAGACCTGTGGGTGCAGAGACCATTCTGTTGACTGCACTTGGTTGGACCTGGATAGCAGGTCAGCCATCACATTCAGGCACCCTGGAATGTGCCTGGCTTTCAATGTTATGTGGCAGTGATGGCACCAGGTCATGATCTTCCACAGGAGAGCACACATCTCTGCCGAGTGTGTTCCTCCTTGTTTGTTGATGTAGGCTACCACTGTTGAGTTGTCCGTCGCAACCAACACTGTTTGATTCTGGCACTGGTCCTTGAAGTCTCGAAGGGCCAGGGAGACCGCCTTCAATTCTAGGACATTTATGTGTAGCCTTTTTTCCCGATCCGACCACAGACCCTTTGTAGAATTTTGGTCTAAGTGAGCGCCCCAACCTTCGTTTGAGGCGTCGGTAAAGAGTTGGATACTGTGGTCTTTGGGATGAAGATCTGCACCTTTCATCACATTGGAGGGATTTTGCCACCCATCTAGGTGGGCTGCAATGGCTTCTGTCCAGGGAAGGAGGTTGTCCAGCGACTGAGGATATCTCCAGTGCTCCTTGAGGTGAAACTGAAAGGGCCTCATGTGAAGGCGTCCCTCCGGGACCATTTTCTCCGTTGAGGCTAGCAACCCAATTAGAGACATCAAACATCTTGCAGTCAAAACACGTTTTGACTTGAGTCGTAGGATCAAATCCTGAAGTTTGAGCCATCTCTCTTGAGTGGGTTTTACAAGGGCTGAATCTAGGTGGTATTCGTAGCCCACGAACGAAAACACCTGAGTAGGTTTCAGTTCTGATTTTTCCTGATTTATTATCCACCCCAAGGACTGAGTCAGTTCTACTACTGCCTGAGTGTTCACTTGTGCTTCCTCCTGAGACTGGGACCTGATCAGCCAGTCGTCCAGGTATTGGTGAATTCTGAGTCCTCTTGAGAGGGCCATTAGTTTCACTTCCTTTACGATCATTGTAAAGACCTGGGGGGCTGTGGCTAGTCCGAACAGGAGGGAGGTGAACTGGAACACCTGAGCCTTGTAGCAAAACCTTAGGTATTTCCTTGAGCTTGGGTGGATGGGGATGTGCAGGTAAGCGTCCGACAGGTCTATCGACGATACCCACTCCCCTGGAATCAGGGAGGTCCTGATGGACTCTGGAGTTTCCATTTTGAACTTTTCTACGTGTAGAAAAGTATTGAGCCTGCTTAAGTCTATGACTGGCCTCCACCTTTGGTGAGGCTTGGGTACTAGGAACAGGCGACTGTAAAACCCGAGAGATTTTACATTGTCTACCCTTTCGATAGCGTTCTTTGACAGGAGAGACTGGATACAAGTAGCCAAGGCTTGGTCTTTTTGTTGGGCCTTGTACTCTTGACAGAATCAGAGGAAATCTGATCAAGTTTGGCTTTGAACGGAATGGCAGAACGTAGCCATTGGTGATAATGTTTAACACGTTTTGAGAACATTTGTTTGTGAGCCAGTCTCTCCTGAAAGAACGGAGGCGACCTCCTACTGGTGGACTGAGTGAGGCTTTGGAGGAGTCATTGGGGAGGGGGGTTTCCACACCCCCTTCCTCTATTGCGGGGTCGAAAACGACCCCTGGAGCCTCTGAAGTTGGATTTTCCTCTTCCCGAGGGAAAGGACTGGTTACTGCTTTGAGAGGTATTGCCCCCATAGGGGCGTTTCCTGTAGGAGCCTCTTTTCTTGTGGGGACCACGAAAGGGCTTATTCTGGTAGGGTGCAAAACCCTGAGAATCTTTTGAGGTGCCTTTTTTGAGAAGGAAGTCCTCACCTTCCTTCACTAATTGAGACTCGAACAAGGAAGGGCCCCAAAAGGACGAGTTCCTGAGTTCTTGACGTCTCGTTTCTTCTAATTGTGGATGTAATAGTCATCTCGGCTTCGCGTCTGAGCAAGCCGGTATTAGCCATAGAGTATAATTCCCTCTGCAAAATATGGGCTAGAGATTTGCTGAGACAAGTGAGGGCCCTGTGTTGAACAAGTACTGTCTTGTTCCAAAAATCTAAGTAGTCAGCTACTTCCTCATATCCGCACTTTGCCGCTTTCTCAGGATTGGCACCTTTCTGAATCTGAGATTTTATCTTCTTGAACGTAGACTTGATGCTATGTTGGCATTTTTCCAATGAAGCATTGCAAGAAGAGGAGGTTTTGGCAAATGCAGCGGTGAAGTTGAGGGTAGAGATATTTTGTCTAGCCTGAAGTTCCAGCTCCTTGAGAACTGGCAGGGGAACTCTGGCTACTGGGGACCCAGAAGGTCTAGGAGTAATACAGATCTTAGCAAAGTCCGTATTCAACTCCTGAATTTTGTCCTGAAAAGTTGGCTGTCCCACCTTGTACCACTTTGAAGTTGAGGGAGGAGGCTTGACATATTTTCCCTCAGATAAATTGGCAGCCTTAAAGTCATGTTGGAATTTATCAAAGGCGTCCTTGATAACTGAGCTAAGTGGAAGGATAGAGGAAGGACCTCTAGGTCTGAGCTCTTGACGGCCTTTTTCATCATCCAGACCCAACACTGAAGTGGACGACCTGGGCATAGATTCCCTGGGGTCAGGGAGAGACAGAATACGCCTGAAGGTGTCTACTTCTTCAGAGTATTGTGAGGGCATGTCAGACAACGCTACTTCCCTATAATAAGGGGGGTCTGGATCATGTTGTGGGAGGTCTTGATCAGAAGCTACTCCTGAGGGCTGAGCCCTAGAGGGCTTAGAAGACCTGTGTCTGGCTACAGGGGAGTGATCCTCCTCTGAGGAAAATGACACGTATCTAGATCTTGATTTATGTTTGCTCTTGTCAGAGTGTTTTTTAGATCTAGAAGAAGGGATCCGAGTTTCATCGGAATCCTCATTTAGTTGGTCCGAGGCAGAGCTCGGGTCAACTGGCTGCTTATGGCTTTGCTTTTTGTGAGAGTACGAGACCTCTTCGGGATGACCTTCAGAGGGGGCAACGTACTGATCCGAGGAAAGTTGAGTAGATACTAAACGAGGAGGGAGTGCTGGACCATAGTCCACATCCATAGCCTCGCTTGGGATGTTAGTACCAGATCTCGGAGGGGGCAAATCCAGAGGGGCAGCAGTATTACTGGACGAGCCAGGTTTTGAAGCAAGAAGTGAGGACTCTACCTCGACTTTCTGTTTGCAGCCAACTCCTCTCGGAGTGACTGAAAAGCTTCCAACATGGATGCCTGGAAGGTACCCATTTGCTGTTGTAAATGTATATTTAAGGAATCACCCAGTGATTTTTCTATGTTTTTCTGGATTTTATTTTGCAAAGCCGTGCCAGGGGTGGGTGGAATAGTCTTGGCTGGTGTTTTCAAGGACAGGGAACTGAAGGCAAGAGGTTGTGGACGGGGGGGTGAGGTAAAAAGGCTATCAGCAGCACACTCAAGGTCTGCATTGGATCCAGTGAAGGAATCCCCGTCGCCTTCACCCAAAAGATCTAGTTCATCTTTGGAACTAGTTGTCGCTTTTTGCTTTTTCAGATACCGCTTCCTGTTTGAAATTTTCTGTAATTGCTCATCTGTGAAAGACGTGCAAATTTCACAAGGGGTTTCAAAGGTGACACAGGGGTCATCTCCCTTGCCAGCCTCCCTACAGGTAGGGCAGAAATTATGTATATCAAAACTGAAGCAAAAATGGCGGCATTTCTGAGCTCTCGGTTTGTCTTTATTTGCTTGATGGAGAGACATTTTATACGCAATAAAAGACGTACAATAGAATTGCCTGAACCGAGGAAAGCTAAAAACACGCGAAAGTCAAGAAATACTTAAGGTGGGAAAATCAGAATTTTACAGAATGATCTATAGCATAAAAATAAAGAAATATGCAAATATTAGCCTCCAACAATAAGTAAGAACTGAGAAATAAATAGAAATGTCTGTATATTTACAAACTGCTACCAGTCATCGTGGCCAACGAGAAAGTAGGGCGATTGGTCAGAAGTTATCACGTGACGACAACTACCAGTATATCCGGTGGCTAACAAGAACGATCTTTTTTTCTAAGATGTTGGCCCCGGGTGTGGCAACCCGAGAACAGCATTAAGTCCCACATGGTAAGCTATTGTAGCGTAATAAAAACAATACTTTTCAAGTTATAAGTGATTTACGCAACAGTGATAACCTAAAAGTAGCTATTACTCAGCTATGCCATGAGCTACAGGTCTGAAATTTTACTATGTTATAGCTGACCCAAAAGTAGCTGAATAACATATTTACACAAAATTCTCTAAATGCAATAGTTTTTAAGTTACAAGTGATTTTACTCATGATGGAAGTTACTGAAAAGTCCAAAAGTAGCTATTACTCACTTAGCTATTGAGATAGACACCCAAGTTACTCACCATGTTGTAGCTATGGAAAAAGTAGCTGAATAACATATTTTAGTAAAATGCTCTAAATGCAATACTTTTCAAGTTATAATTGATTTAGTGCATGATTTCATGAATTTTATTGCATTAAAAATTATTTTAAAAATTAATAAAAAAAAATTAAGACAGATCCAGGTCTTATATTCACACAAGGTACTCTACTAGTGGCCTATTACATCTATGCAAGATATGAGAAAAATCCCCGCAATAGTGAATGAGAAAATTGTGATCAAGTGTTGAAATTTTCACACTTTGGGTGGGGGTACCTCACTTGTAATGGCTCTGGCAAACAGACGAACAGACAGATCTGCATGAATTTTACGATTTATCATCCTCGATAGTTAAGGTACCTTTTAAAAAAAACAGCATGTCTCTGGGTCTTGTAGTTTTGGAGAAGAAGTTTGTCACGCGGACGCGTACACAGACGCGGACGCCGCAGAGTGATGCCATAATGTCAGCTGACTGACAAGTCAGCTGACATAAAAAATTGGTCAGTCTGATTCAAGTTTAATGCTGATTCATAAAGTTTAACAAGTTAGAAATGGTACCTACCACAAAACTTGATTTTCTGGACAACTCTTTCGATCTTCAAAAGGACGTGTTGTTTCCAACTCAAAGTGAGCTTGACCTTTTACGAATTTAAGTCCCAGTCACACTAGAGGCAGGATGTCCCGCGGTTAGAGGTTTTACTCAGTGACGAAACCGCCACCAAGGACACCTCATACCTTACGAGATTGGGTGTATCCATCTCACTACAGGCAGTATAACCCGTGGTTGTAGGCATTGGGCAAAACCTCCCTGTCCTTTAACTACTGTCTGAGGTTCGTATTCAAAGTTGTGACACAGTGACGAGACGTCCAATACCTCCAATCACCTTATGTCGATGTGTTCCACCAAAACCTGACTGAATCACAACCGTATATACACGATGGATCACACCTTCAGATACTCTAGCAAGAAATTCATTGGCGCATACTCGCATTCGTTTGTGCATACTCACAGTTCCAGATTCAGAGGCAGAAATTTCAAACATTGTTTGTAATAGATCATATCAGGTCTTTGATATGGATTGAAGTAATTTTAAGGCAAAAATTCTGTGTTTGTATTATATTTGGCAGTGGTTCTAGAAGCCATTCTTTACCTGTATTTCCATTTCTTGAATTGCTCTGAAGGATGCAGAGTCAAATGCTGCTTCCTACCTATCTATTTAGAAGGTTTTATAAATATATTTTTATGGAATAATAATATTCATCTATGACTATGCCCCATATTTATTTATAAGCTCAATTACAAGTCACAATTGGTCTCACTCATAACTAATGCATGAATAACCATTCTCTGTTACTATCTGGACAGACACAGAAAATAGAACAGATATCTGGCTTTTCAAATTTCAATAAATGGGCAATAAATGAAACTTCAAGTATGGCACAATATCAGAAAGGCGAGGTTGACGATAAAATACATTTGAACAATGCCCAAACCATTTTAATAACCCTCACTGAAGAGCCTTGGATTCTTTGTTAGATTCTCTAATCTCATGACAACTTCACATGTAAGAGTGATGAAGTGCCAAGTAGAGATGATTGGCTATTTAATTGTACTGATTTTTCATTATGTCTCAGCCCAAACCAGTTTGATCACAGCCACAGTACGTTGAATCTCTTAATGAGTGAATTATCAACAGATATTTGTCCTCCACATGCTTGTACATATTTGACGAGGAGGCACATTTTTTAAGGTCATCCATGGAGTCCAAAGGTAATGCACTACGCTAGTTTTGGTCAAAATTAAAATGGCCTACATCTCACTTCTTACTGGTCATGAAGGTTTGGATTCTCAAACCACCCAATAGCAAATCATGGGCTAAGATTCTGTTGATCTGGTAAGTTTTGATCTTGGTGTCAAGCTAGATTGTCAAGCTTAAAATTGTGTTTTACTCATGTATTTTTCGTCCAACAGGTTTCAGATATGTAACCAACATAATGTATGCTTTTGGTTATTAATGTCAGATATGACCTTGCACCTATAATCTAAGGTCAAACAAGAGTTGACAAACATATAATTCTTTATAACTCACTTCATATTGGTCCTAGAGGTATGAGATGTGCAACCAACTTTTAACGAACCATATTTTAGGATTCCTTTTATGTGGAAAGACTAGACACTGGACCCCTCCTCCTTCAGGATCAAATGAGTGTAACCAACTTAGAAGTCCTGATAACTTACTTTTTATTGATCTTGGATGTTTGGGATGTGTAACCAAGGTTTTTGGGATACATTTGATGTGGTCATATTTGATATATAGATTTAAAAGTGGACAACATATAGCCTATATAATGCTTATTATTGCTGCTATCATAGGTGCTACATACATTCCTCCTACCTAAGGTTTTTTATCATTATGGTGGATACAAATGCTAGTATGTATTGATTCTCCCATTGACTATGTCTTGTTTACTCCTCTATTCCCTTTGGCTAATATTGTCTTCACTTGATATTATATTTTCTCAATGTGTACAAGGGCATGTGTTTTTAAAATCAACTAGTAAATATCAAGCAACAAACTTTAACTTGTAATTATCTGTCTGTAGATATTTGGATCCATCAGCATAAAATCATAACAGAGACACCCCACTTTGTTTACAAACAACACCCTTCATTCATAGAATGTGTACTAAACATTCAATAATTATATCACATCTGCATTTGTCATTGAGTTAGACGGATCCAAAAACAGCAATTGTCAGCAAATGGCAATGGTGTTTACCTACAAAAATTTCCTGTAGTTTTGGGCTTTTGTTTTGGTCTAATGGATACAGTTGTCTACCTCATGTTCAGTTAAATGTTTATCATAATCACCCTTGTGGCTAACTGGCCAAGATAGAGCAGTCAATTAACATGGGCCAAAGTATTGTAAAACCCTGTTGAAACATATTACGAACACAAAGGTTAATCATGTGTTCAAAAACTAGAAAATTTAACATAGTCTTCAGCATATGCTTAAAAGTTTATGACATTCTGTGTTCTGTGTGTTATAAACATGACAAGGAATCATTTCTTATTCCCCTGTACATCTGCACTGTATGTTTGACTGTGCTGAAAAGATCTGAATGTCATTTCTAAATGGTGTTCAGTGTGGCACTCTGTACTTTCCATTTGGATCCAATGTTTAATTTTTTTACATGTATATACACAAATGTTCAAAAATAACTACACATGACTAGTGACAAGCTACAAACTAAACTAATGACCACTTTTGAATCAAGTTTACATTGTTTATTGCAGTTTCCCATAATATTTATTAAGAGGAAAACTTGCAAATTTAATAAGTAAATTAAATTTTTATAAGTTAATACCCTATCCAATGGACAATAGCTTTTCCGGTCGGCGCGGACCGGCCCGCCAAACGTCAGAAAAAGACGTCCTGTGTCTCCACCGGCCAGGCCGGCCCAGTACTGTGCACTCGCCAGATGGCCGGTGGGAGGGTCTTGTGTGTCCATTGGATAGGGTATTAACTTATAAAAATTTAATTTACTTATTAAATTTGCAATTTTATTGCGTTAATACATCCTATCCAATGGACAATAGCTGAATAACTACCGCTTGGTAGGCGGGTAAGTTACTAGGGACTAAGAAACTTGAACTCCTATTGGAATAAAGACAATGCTTTCTCAAGCCTGGATAGACCTTGAAATCTAAACCCTTAGGGCTATGGTCGAATATCATCATCCGGTTAACCGGGATGGAACCGTCAGAGTCGACCTTCCCCCCCCCCCCCCCCCCTTTTACAGACCTGCTCTGAGGTAGGGGAAGAGAGGGATGAGTTCAGTCCCATAAATTACGCCTCCCAGAGGAAGTACGTGAGATTTTTTTTTTTTTTTTTTTTTTTATTACTCCTTAACTATATGTGCAATATATACAAATATGTACACGTATTTACATATGTACATCTCTCCTCTAGGTACCAGGCTGTTGGTGGATCTGCTGAGCAGCCACCACTGGTCCGAGATGGTAGAGCTCTGAATCAGCTCAAGCCACATCCTTCAGATAGAATTGGGTGAAGGTATTATGAGATTTCCAGTGGCAGGCTGCTAAGATCTGCTCTAAGGAGACTCCCGACTGGAAGGCCTTAGAAGCCGCAAAGGCCCTGACATCATGAGCTTTAACCTGATGTAGGGTGTGGGCCTGCTGATCAGAGAGCTCATAGCATAGGATCACAGTTTGTTTGATCCATGAGGAGATAGTGGCAGGGGAGATGTCTTTGTCAAAGCCTTTCTTGAAGGAGACAAAAACTAACTCCTTGCGCTGTCTGAGGTCTGAAGTCCTGTCCAAATAGTAGCGCAAAGCTCTGACTGGACACAAGGATCTGTCAGACTTGAGGAATTTATCTAGCGTAGGAGCCAGGGCTGGTATGACCACTGGGGCTACACTCTCTGGACCCTCTTTGGCCAGCTGATTCTTGGAAAGAAAGCTGGGAGATGGAAACAGGGACACCTTAGACCAATCGGATTGGTGTCTGATGTTCTTGTGCTGCCAAGCATGGATCTCACTCCTTCTTTTGCCAGAGCCTAGGGCTAAAAGGAAGACAGTTTTGAAGGTCAGGTGCTTCAGAGATGCCTCCCTAAGAGGTTCAAAGGGAGCCTTTGTCAGCTGGTGTAACACCAGGGAAAGGTTCCAGGAGGGAATCCCCCTCCGCCCTTTGGGTCTATCTCTGTGGAAACTTTCCAAGAGACGAGTGAGATTATCATCTTTGCTGATATTGACTCTTGTAGTACCTAGTTTATCCGCAATGGCAGACCTGTATCCATCAATGGTGCTGGGCTGTAACTTCTTGTCCTCAAAAAGGTACATTAGGAAGTCAGCCACCGACTTTACAGGTGGTGACCTGAAGTCCACCTGATTAGTGACGCACCACTTTGTAAAAATGGTCCACTTTGCCTCATAGACTGATCTGGTAGATCTTCTTTGAGGAGCCTCAATTCTTGCTGCTGTCGGTGGGAAGGCGTATGCATCTAGATCCTCCCATGGCAGGGTGAGTGCGTCCACTGCTGCTGCCCGAGTGTCCGGCACTGGAGACACAAACAGAGGTAACTTGTTGTTGAACCTCGTGGCAAACAGGTCTATCTGGGGCCGGTGCCATTTTCTGCACAAGTCTTGGAAAATGTCCGGAAGGAGGGACCATTCTGTTTGGATGGTCTGGTTTAGCCTGGATAGCTTGTCTGCTATTACATTTAAATGGCCAGGGATATGTCGGGCTTTTAGGGTCACTTGACGCTGGGAACACCAGGTCAAGATTCTCCACAGTAGAGCACACAGCGGGCCCGACTTCATTCCCCCTTCCTTGTTTATATAAGCCACTACCGTAGTATTGTCTGTGGCTACCAGGACAATGTTGTTTGTGCATATGCTTTGGAACTCTTTTAAGGCCAGGAAGACTGCCTTTAGTTCCAGATAATTTATGTGCAGCTTGCTTTCTGGCACTGACCAGGACCCCCTTGCAGTGAACTCGTTTAAGTGAGCGCCCCACCCTTCTTTTGATGCGTCTGTAAATATCTGCAGAGCATGTCTTACTGGGTGTAATGGTTGACCTTGAAGCACATTGCCTTCGTCTAGCCACCATTGTAAGTGAGGGCGCAGGGTTCTTGGTAGGGGAATAATCTTCTCTAGAGATTCTGGTACCCTCCAATTGTTTTTGAGATGCCACTGTAGGGGTCTCATGTGCAGTCGGCCGAGGTGAACTTGTTTCTCTGTGGCTGTTAGAAGGCCTATCAGGGACATGAATTGTCGGACCGGACAGGCCGGTAATGACAGAAGTACTTGTATCTTGTCCTGAAGGCTTTGCCACAGGTCCGGGGTCGGTCTGACCCGGCCGGACCTGAGATCAAACTGGTAACCTACAAAGTCGAAGACCTGCTTGGGTTCCAGCTCTGATTTTTCTAAATTCACCAACCAACCGAGGTCCTGGCACATTTTGATCAGGATTTGGGTGTGATGAAGACAAGTTTCTTGGGATCTGGCTCTCACCAACCAGTCGTCTAGGTACTGGTGGATTCTTATACCCTTGTGTATTGCCATCAGTTTTACTTCCTTTGCTAAAACAGTGAACTCCATGGGCGCTGTGGACAGACCAAAGGGCAACGCCTTGAATTGGTAAGTCCGGCCCTGGACATGAAATCTTAGGTATTTCCTGGATTGTTCCTGTATTGGAATGTGGAAGTAGGCATCCTTGAAGTCTACTGAGGTGACCCACTCCCCTTGTTGGAGGGATGTTCTGATGGTTTCCGGTGTCTCCATTTTGAATTTCTCCATCTTGAGGAATTGATTGAGATTGCTTAGGTCTAGAATTGGCCTCCATTTTTGATTTGGTTTCGGCACTAGAAATAGTCGGTTGTAAAACCCTAAGGAGGTCCGGTGACAAACCGGTTCGACAGCGTTTTTGTCTATAAGCTGATGCAATGCCTCCAACAGGTAGCTGTTCCTGCGAGGATTGGCATAGCAGCTCATGACGGTGGGTGTCCTTGTTAATCTCGGCCGGATCCGAAAGGGGAGGGTATAACCCTCTTGCAAAATGTGCACCACTTTCGGACTTGCACCCAGCTCCACCCAAGTTCTCCAGAAGTTTTGAAGTCTGGCCCCTACAGGAAGATTTAGTACAACATTTCTGACATTTGCTACAGATTGGGCACAAGACAATTGAGTGACACCAGAAACACTTTTGACAGATTTTAATGCACAATGATTTAAAGTACAACCTGCTGCCCCGGGACTTATCCCTTTCTTTTGCGGATGCCCGGGCGCAGTATGAGCATTTTGAACAACAAGAGGCTTTACACGTAACATTGTACAAGTGTCTATTGTCTGGTTTCTGCTCCCGGCCAACAGTCTGGAGTGGAGCTTTGCTACACAGTAACTGTCATTTAAAAGACTGTTGGCCCTTGGCTGGTCGCGAAGACTAAGTTGAGGCCTTGGATCTCTGTTTTCTGTAACGGCCTTTCCCTATATTCTTCCAAGCAGGCTTGTCATTCTTCTTTTCCGGATGCCTATCCGACCTTCTGTCTGACTTATCATAAGGCTGGAAACGGACCTTGCTGCGTGAAGAAGCAGAGTGTCCACGAGATTCAAAGTTGGAAATTTCTTCCTCAGCCTTCTTGATAACAGTGTCCGGGAATAGGGTAGTGATATGAAGAGGGGCTGTCCTAAGAGCCGCCACAGTGTCCGGTTTGACCCCACTCTTGACATGGGTTAGGTAAGCGTCACGCCGGGCCAGAGTGAGGTTGCCCATGGAAATGAACACAAAGTCACTTAAGTGCTCCATGGTTTTGGCGGCTGCGTGCGTGATGCTGGAGTTAAAATCCATGAGATAACGCAGTTCATCCAGAGCAGCTGTAGCTTTTGAAGAACCTTTCCCCTTCCACTCACTACGCAAGGATTTCAGCTGGCCTTGCATATCTTGCTGTACTTTAAATAAGCATCTGTTAAAACTTGCCGCCTGATTGCAAATAACAGTAGCTTCTCTAGCCGACTTTTCCCACCTTCTTAGTGATTCGTGCGAGATACGCCTGGAAGCAGGAGGGGTAGATGTCAGGCCAGCTGGTCGGGCTATTCTGCTATAACAGCTGTTTAATTTCGATGCTTCAACACTCCAGCTTGAGACGGCGTTAGGGTCTGCTTTGTGGTCGGATGACAGCCCGTACCACTTGGACTGAGACTTTGCTGTCCTCAAGAACTGGTCGGTCAAGAGGCCACCGGCCTCAGAGCTGCGGGAGGGATAACCCTCAACCAAGGTTAGATTTAGTTTTGCAATCTTCTTGCACAACCAGTCCTCCGTAGGCATCTGTACGGAAACTTTCCCTGGAATGGTAGCTTTGGGTCCCGTAAAGGGGTTATCATCTGATGCAGTAGTAGTGTTGTCTAAATCCGGGATATCCGACCAAACCATGTATGCATGGATGCCTTTCATAGTCTCTCTATATGTCTGGTCCTCAGAAGGACCTTGCTCCGACTCCAAAGTGGTAAAATCCGGGTCCTCAGACAATTCTCCCTCTTCAGCATAAATGTCGACCGGTGGCCGGTCGGAGAAATCACTCTCTGCATCAGCACTAACACTAGAGATACTGTCCTGTCTCTGTCTGAGGGAGGGAGAGCCGGTGTCGGTGACCACAGTAGATGTTGACTTTCCTGATGAACGTCTATGCGAAGGGTCGGTAGCAGAGGAACTAGACACTGCTGGTCGGTTCCGGTTCTTGGCAGGCTGGCTGGAAGGATGTTGTTTGGAAACAGACGAATCCGCACCAGAGCGCCTCTGAGGTGAGACCGGACTTGGTCGGTCGGTGACAAGCTGGCTGGCTGGTTGGTGTATTTCTACAGAGGAACCCTTGCCAGTGCGCTTAGTGGAGGAAGATGATGAAGATTGCTGTCGGTCGGATGTGAGCTGGCTGGCTGGTTGATGCTGGGTAGCAGAGGAACCTTTGCCAGTGCGCTCTGTTGAAGAAGACTGAGCATCCGACTCTGGCTGGCTGGCTGACTGATGCATTTCTGCAGAGAAGTCTGTGCCAGTGCGCCTAGTTGGTTGAAAAAAGGGCTCAGAGTCTTTTGGAATGTCCCTAGGCGGTGAATGAGGAGGTGAAACTCTAACATCAGAGGAGAAGGTCGGTTGAAGTGTTTTGGATAACAGTAAAGCTTCCAACCTATTGAAGCGTTCAGACCACTTGCTATCCAACTCCGCAAGTTTAGAATCAGTAGGGTCCACTTTCTTGGCTTTAGAATCTGACTCCGATTTCTTAGATTTAGATGGTGGTTTCTCTTTCTTGCTCTTCTTCTCAGGAGGCATAGAGGAAGAGGCAGGCGATTTATCAGCAGATGGTTGGCCAACAACCCCAATTACTGAAACATTAGCAGGATCAACTAGTTCAGACGGCTCGTGAGAGGGGGTGGCAGATTCAGACTTCCTAGCCTCACGCTTTTCTTTCTTCAATTTATATGAAGGGGTAGAAATTTGAGTTAATTGTTCCGGAGTCAAAGCCAGGCAGAACTTACATTGCGAAGTGTCCTTCTTCTCCACACAGGGGTCCCCCCCTTTGAATTTTTCACGACAGCGTGCACAATAAGAGTGCTGATCAAAGCTGGCCATTACATGGCCACAACCCCCTCTTCTCTGCCCAGGGGAAGACATAATGAGCTATGATATATACAGTTCACTTTGGTATAACCAAAAAACGAAAGTTCCAACAATAATCAGTAAATTCTGTAAAATTAAAACTCTGAAGAAAATTCCGCTTGCACAGATCTCGCGCCAAACGAAAAAGATGCTATGACGTCACTCTGTCTAGACAGGAAGGAAGTACGACACGCCATCTGGCGAGTGCACAGTACTGGGCCGGCCTGGCCGGTGGAGACACAGGACGTCTTTTTCTGACGTTTGGCGGGCCGGTCCGCGCCGACCGGATAAGCTATTGTCCATTGCATAGGATGTATTAACGCAATAAAAAAATAAATTGCCGACTCAACACATGCACACATGCTTGTTTGGTTTTGTGGAGCAAAAACGTATCGACCGACAAGAATTTTTTAAGGAATATTCTTGTCACAAGAGGTGACCCCTTTGTCTGCGCATGTCCGCGCTTGCGCAGTAGTCGTTGTCGACAGACGATTGTCGAGAGCTCTTCATTGTATTTTTGGTCCCCAGAAAACAAATTATGCGGGGAGGTAGGGTGGGTTTATCTTTGTGAGGATAAGGTAAGTATTTAACTTGTAAAAAGTTAAATTACAATAAAATTTGTTACATTTTATTGCGTAAAATAGCCTTACCTTATCCTCACAAGTGCTTGAATACAACCATAACAGGTGGAGGGTATTTGTTTTGGCCACACTGTTAGATGATTGTCAGACAAGGGGTCACCAAATAAAGCACTTGATAAGAGGATAAGATAAGCTTCCATACGCCACATCTTAGGTTATATATATTACTTCTTCATCACAGATAAGTAATTTGCTAACCTCAACAAGAGATCCATGATGTGATCATCATTGTTGCTGCTGTTGCTGTTGTAGACAATTTTACAACAAATCATATAGCACTATCAACCATCACCCGGTATTGGCCGGAGATGTCTGCATGTCTCCCCAAACAAGATGTCATCATCTGACAATGAGAATATCTGCAAGCAGGCAAACTGAACTGCATAAAGTGCAGATATGGGGCCATATGTAAGTCAAGAAAGACATACGTCAGTGACACAACACTTGTATAACTGGAGGGAACATAAATATGTGAGTCATATCAATAACATGTAAAAATACACAAAAATTGACTACATGCGGAGGTGAATCCACAAGGCTCAATTTGTTCATGGACTGGTCATGGGATTGCCAAGCTACTTCTTCGAGTAGAATGTAGTAAAGAATTGTGGGTCTTCCAATAAGAAGAGTTCCATATCTGCTCAGGTAAGACCCCACTCTTGAAAACTAAAGAGGCAGCCATGTATCTAATATGTGCCTCAATGTATAGATTCTGAGAATCAGAATTAAAGGACTGGCAATCTAATCATGGATCCAGATTGATCCAGGAAGAGATAGCAGAACTCAAGATATCTCAATCAAGCCTTCCTTAAAAGATATGAGCAAGAGATGCTTCACCTCCTTGAAGTACTTGTACTGTCTTGATAGAAACTAAGTACTGTAAGAGGGCAGAGTGTCACAACATCAGTCCAACGTCAGCTCAAGAAAGGTTTGTGAGCTGGAATGACCACTGGTTTGAGCCATCTGGGGCATCAGAAGCCAACTGATTCTTGCTAAAAGGCAGGAGAAGGAGACTTTCCCTTTTCTCCAAGCAGTAGTCCTGTCCATGAAGGATGTAAGTGCTGTAGGAGGACAACGAATCATGTGTCCAGGCAATTTGAGTTCAGGAATGATCTAGAGCTGAAGTGACCACTGGAGCCAATGTAGACCAATTGAGGCTAATAGGTCCTTGCTGAAAAGGTAGGTAGGAGGGAGAAACTGTAACCTCCTTCCTATGAGGCTTGTGTCTGAAGGAGCCATAGTCCCAGAATACACTTCCAATGCCATTTCAACAGTCTTGCAAGTCAAACTTTTTTTTTTTTTAACTGACTGACCTCTTTTAAAGGTTAATAAGGAGCCTTTTGTGAAAACCAACAGAAGCAAAGGCAAATCCCTTGATGCTACACCTGTGTTAGCAGTGGGCTTCTCTCTATAAACACTTGCAATAGGCCTATAAAGATCCAGGCTTTTGCTCCACTCCTGCACAAAAAATGTAATTGATCATCTATGGCTGCTGCAAAGGCAACAATAGTGAGAGGTTTCAGATTTTTGCATTAGTAAATAGATCAAAAAATCTGGTATATTTGAGACAGTAGGCTCTGAGATGGCCACCTTATTCTGTGGGTACCAGAGCTCAAAAAGACCCCTCATGACTCATACATTCCAAGATAAGGGTCCTTGAGATGCCCGAAATCTCTCTACCCCTTGCTCAGAGAATGATATAAGAGATTCTGAGTGGTGTTAAGGTGCCAATCATGAAGGTGCCAATGCAACAGATTCAGATGGAATTTCTGACTGAATGGCTGTTTCTGTGACCAGTGAAGTAGCTGTAATGGAGGTTTGGTTGAATGACTCACCAGACCCCAAAGCCAATGCATCATGGGCCACCAAGGGGCCACTACAATCACTTTGCACCTGGTGTTCACTTGTTCAATGACTTTTTGGAATAAGTGATATAGGACAAAAGGCGTAGCAGTGCAGAACCTCCAACAAGATGTTTAATGCATCTATGTTCAGAGCATTTGCATCCGAGACTGGCAACATAGAATGGAAGTTTGTGACTCATATTGGTGGCAAACATCTGTACCATTGGTATTTGACAAACTATGTAAATCAAATAGAATATTTAAAGATGAAGAGACTATCCTGTCTGTATTATTTTGTTCTTTGTGGAGAGGCTGACATGACATGTAGGCAACCCTGAATATATCTGACTCAAATGAGAATATTTCAAGGATTACAGTAGGCCAAGATGCAGCATACCTGCATAAAACACCTATTGTTGATTTGTGCCAAACTTGCACGTTGAACCATAAAGGGAGTAAGAACCATTCTGTACAGATTACTTTTGTCCCTTCTGTAGAGATCATTATGACATTTTAGCAACCCCAGAATATTTCTGTCTCTTATGAGTATATTTCAAGGATTGCAGTAGGCCAGGATGCGCCAAACCTTTATCCCTTCTGGAGATGATGTTGGGTATGACCTTTAAGCAACCAAGAATATGTCTGTCTGTTATGAGTATATTTCAAGGATTGCAGTAGGCCAAGCTGCGCCAAACTAGGAGGTATACGCTCCCCCCCCCCTGTTTGTTCAGATAACCAAACACAGTGGTGTTGTCTGATGCTATCAGAATTCTGTTGTGTAGAATTTGTCTTGAAGGCTTTTAAGGGCTGAACACACTGCCTTCAGTTGTATGACATTGAAATGTAATATATACATTTTTAACTGTCCAAAGCCACTGACTGTGATGCTTTAAGATGGGATCATCAACCCTGGTTTAATGCATCTACGAAAATAAGGGAATAGTGCACCTGTGTATGGAAAAGGCATCCTATTTCCCATTTTTTGGCATTTTCCACCATTGAATATGCTTTTTCAGAAGGATTTGAAACAGGAATTCTCACAACTAGTGACTGGAGATATTGCCAGTTTTTTCTCGATACCACTGAAAGGCACACATACATAACTGACCCATTGGTATAGTCTTTTCCAAAGATGCTAGTATCCCTACCTGGGATATAAGCAACCTTGGGGTTGATTGTGATGAGATCGCCATGTCTTGAATAGATTCTCAGGTATTTAATTTATACGAGGTAGAAAGAAATTTCCTGGCACCAAATGCAGTGGTAACCTAGGAAATCGATATCACGAAGCCCAGTTGATGAATAATTGGATGAGTTCTTTGGTTTGAACCCAATACTGGTGTCTTTTACGTACACTAAACAACCAGTGGTTTAGGTATATGGTGAACTCCTATTCCGTGAGACTGAAGAAAGAGTTTTGCTTCTTTACTACTCGCATGATACTGTGGAGGGGTCGCTAACCCGAATTTCATATTGCTTTGAACTGATAGGTTTGACTGTGTACATTAAACTGAAGTAAATGTTGAAAATCTTGGTGCGTCGGTACATAGAAGAACGCATCTTTTGTAACCGAATTTCTAATAATTTCTGCTGTCTCCAGTTTAAATGATGCGACAAGCAGGTATTTATTGTTATAGTAAACGAACTTCACTCGTGGGCCGTGACCGTTGAAGACGTAGCTAGATCAATTCAGGACACTGAGATGTATCAGAGGTCGTCATTAGCAGAGTCTCTATACAAGAAATAAACTGCCATAGAAACCTGGAGTACTGCAATTCTTGAGTGGATAACTTGCTTTCTTTTGAAGCATTTCCAGCAATATTTCAGTGGTATTTACTGTAGCCATGTTTTCCTGTCTGACGTCATCGCTTTGCATTGTGGGTAGTACAGGCATTGGGGAATTCGATTGGAGAGTACTTCGACAATCCCAACTGAAGATTCGCACAACTGTGGGATGGCAATGAAAAAATATCCCATCACTGCCAGTAACACTGCAAGAAGAGCCTCCATGGTGACTTGCATTAATGTAGCCACGTTCTTCTGTATCCCTCTGTCCTGGTAAACTAGGCAGAGTGGTACGACGATCTTTTGTGGTTAGTAGGCGAAATAATTACTGGACAAGTTTGCAGAAGAATTAACTCAAAAGTCACAGTATTCTTTCCAATGGAGACATGCCCATAGGAAGGTTTTATTATCTAGTAAATAGTTATTGCAATTCTTCAACAAGGCTGAACAGACAAGCAGTGCACATACTGCCCCAAAGATGTCTGTTGGATCTTCATCCAAATTTACAGCAAAGGAAGGTAATCTGTCCATGTTTTCATGTCTGAGAAGCAGGAAGTTCACTGTACCTGCTGGGAAGCAAAATAATAACTGCAAGGATCAGTGGATACGCTTCTGTAGTCGTTCTTTTGGAGGGAGACCTGTTACTGTACCAGAGTGGCGCTCCACCCACAGTAAAGAATCTACGACCTCCGCTGCCAAGACAACTGCATTCTTTCTTCTTTGCACAAGCTAATATTCATGGTGTGCCATCAAATAAGGGACAATAAAGCAGTTTTCCACTGAAAACTTTACAGCAAAATTTTCTCTGCATCCCTTTCATCGACAAGGGGGTAGTTCCAGTCGAATAATGGGCGAGTACAGCCGAAGATATACACCGTCTTCCACTGAAGACTTTACAGCAACATCTTCTTGCACATCTTATTCTGACCCTTTTCAGGACAAGGGAGGCAGAATTAGTGGTAGTACCAGTCGAATAATGGATAACTACAGGTAGGTGCACGCTTGCACGCTTCAAAACTTCATAGATTTTCATCCGTGAATGGACGATAATAAGGAAAAATACGTGTTGCTCCCATATCGACCAAAAATATAATGAAGAGCTCTCGACAATCGTCTGTCGACAACGACTACTGCGCAAGCGCGGACATGCGCAGACAAAGGGGTCACCTCTTGTGACAAGAATATTCCTTAAAAAATTCTTGTCGGTCGATACGTTTTTGCTCCACAAAACCAAACAAGCACTTGTGAGGATAAGGTAAGGCTATTTTACGCAATAAAAAAATAAACTGCCGACTCAACACATGCACACATTCAATTATGTGAAAGCCACAGCTCTACACATGTTTTTTTTCTTCTCACTTGTTTGGGATTCAACTATTTGTAACTTTTAATAAATGCCATTTTTTCAAGTAGGTTATGTAGAGAAATACAAATAATAAATTACTTACTCCACAAATACACAGATACATTAACATTGCATATACAACTCCACATAACTTTAAGGTCTTTCCTTGTTCAATGTTCACCCATTTACATATATATTTACAATGAATGTTATACATAACTGATAACAAATATATAATCCGTGTGTGGAAATAAACACAATTTATGCTACACATGGAGTCCCAATACAACATAAGCCTAGACAAACTATAATACACAGAAAATTTCAGGAAGGGAGTGGTTGGGGTCCTTGGGTATGGTGAACACATTTGACCTTGATGTAGATTTCACAGGTGAAATCTAACTTTACCCAACATTCACAGCACAAGATATTTCATAAGTTGTTTTCATTCTGAATACCTAAATTAGCAAGGTACAAGACCTTTAAGATAGGTCCTTACTGTCTGTTTATTTATTTATTTGAGGTTTTACGTTGCTTTCAACACTGTACAGGTCATATCACGACGGGTAGTTGGAAGGGCAGAGGAAACCAGTACATACAGTTCATTAGGATTCTGTACTGTAAACTGCCGACCAACGGTAAGCAACTACCAGCTTTCCCACTTCAGGCCGTGACGGGGATCGAACCCCGGCCTCAGAGGTGGGAGGCGAGAGTGTTACCACTCTGCCACCGTGGCCCCTCCTTACTGTCTGACTTTGATGCAGGGGTCAAATGTGAAATATGAATTGATAAAATATTTGTAGTCTATTTCTTTATTTTTGGCTTCATATGCTAAACTCATGGGACCAATAATAATAAAGATATTTAAGGTCCTTTTGGAAAGAAAATGCATTTTACCTTGAAGCTGTAGTTAGTGGTCAATCCTGAGTTAACAATAAGATTTATAGACTATGGCTTCCACTAAATTCCTCTAAGGCTAAAAATAAGGGACACTGAGAATTTTTATCAATGTCAGCCTCATTTGACCTTGGCTGAGATATCAAATGTCAAATCCGGGGTTACCTTGTAATTTGTAGCCCCTGAATTTCTTTCACATGCTGGGACACTCTCATACTCTTTACAAAATTGTTTTCACTGGATTACCTAGATATTCAAGATCAGTGTTTTGCAGGTTTATAAACGAGATCTTAATCTAATATATCTATGTACATAAACCAGACAAACAGCATCTGAAAACAACCAAACCTGCACTCAATGGTACTGCCAAAAAAATTCCTAATTTGCAATCCAGATGTAGACCATGATTGAGCTACAGTTTGACCACACCTTGATTGAAAATATGACCCAGACAGGATGTATAGTTTTTGAGTTTGTGCATGAACTGACAGGCAAACATACAGATCTGATTACATTACCCCAGCCCTTCCAATTGGGGAGTGAGGGTATTAGAGCTAATATAAATGTGAATTTATAAAAAAAATGCAAATCTATGGCAAATATTTGTGCTATTTGAATAATCTTCAAAAAAAAAAAAATAAAAAATATTTAAGGTAAGGCATCTGCAGATTTATAAAAATATATATCTATTGTACTGATTAACAGAAAACGGTTCTAAGCTATTGTATATAAAAAGTTCTCTCAGATGATGATGTTAACGCAGATTTGTTCTAAGAATGTTAGTAAAACTTGGCCCTGCAGCTCAAATTCAAAATTTAATGAGGTGTATAATATTAATGTCATGAAAAGTCACAAAAAACATGACAAAGTAATACTAACGGTAAGGTATTTGAACATAAGAGCATTAGTTTCATCAGGCAGTATTTTCTATTTACTGAAGCTTGCAACCTGAAAGCCACTGAGGTCACTGATAATATCAATGGAATTCACAGACAACAGTGCCTGCTTGTTAATAAGTTTTCAGTTCAGCAGTCAACGTTCTGGCCAAGGCCTGTCCATCTGTCTGGTACATGCAGGAAGTATCTGTCCATGGCTTCCAAAAACCGGCTCCTGTACACTTCTGGTGACACTACTGTTGGCATCTTACCTAGAAATAAAAAAAAGGAAACAATTGTTGAAATAATCAATAAAACAACCACCGATGTCAGTATTTTTGTTGAAGCATGAAACAATCAGGCATACCAAGTTTGTCAATTAACCAATGTATCAGTTAAGTAACCAATTAAATTATGTGACAAAAATTGTCAGCACTTTTCAAATCTATCAAGTAACTAATCCATCGGGTGACACAGTACTGCTGATGTGGTAACTACTGAATTGGCCAATCAAATATTGCTACTAGATAAGCAATCAGGTGACAATCAACATCTTACCTGGAATAATCATTCCAACAGGAAATAAGTGTATGGAAATCAATATTTTACCAAGAAATGACAATCAGGTGACACACATGTCAGCAACTTACTTGAAAACAAATGAAGCTATAAGTTTTAACTTTGTCAATTAAGAAGCAATAAATTACCGCAATACACCATAGTACGTAAAATTTGCAAGTAAGGAAACAAACTGTATTGGAGCAATGCATGTTGATGAATTAAGTTTTGGATCAAGAAGGATTAAAAATGACTGACAGAAGGTGTCCCAGAGAAGATGGTGCATGTTTGTATCAGTCACTACAGATTTAGAGTGTATTTCGCATTGTCTAAGTGATGAAAAACTCTATTCAAAGTACATATTTGTGAAAAAAACAACATTTAACTCTTGACTAACATCATCAGGCCAAACTCGTAAAGGTCCATTCAAAGTTCTTGTGCAGCTCAAAATATAATTTGCAGGTCCTGTGAAGATGTTAGCAGGTGCTTTCAAAGAATAACATCTGGTAGCAGTGATATTTGACCCAAACCTATACAGGATATCTCCGGTTGTTATCTTACCTTGTCCTCCAATATGACTGTAAGTTGACTTCACAACCATTTCAATTTTCTTATCCCAGGTGAATGTTCGGATATAATCTGAAAACAGGAAAAGCTCTTTGATTAAACATTGTCTCTTCCTGATGATGGCAAAAAACATAACAGTGTCTCTGTAAATCTCCTTTGTCTCAATCTAAATATCCTAACTTTGGTTGTTGAACTGCATTATACATAGCAGAGTATCTCTTTTTACAGGATAAACCAACTGCACAAATACAGACCAAGCTCTGGAGGCCTGATATTTTACACTGAAAGTGCTATTTCCCTTTTTGAAGTAAAAGTAAATTGTTGTTGAACATTTCTTATTCAACTTTATATATCCCATATAACCTACCAATAATTCCGACCACCAGTTCTTTTGTATTTTCATCCATGCCGACCAGAAGGGAGTAATCCATCACAAGGTGACTGGACAAGAACTGGGTGTCGTTAGTGATTGCCATGGTGAGCACTGTCTTGGAATGTGGACGGATGTAAAGCGGTGAGTCGAGAGCAACTGTAGAATAGTTAAAAAAAGAAAAAATATTCTTCTATGAAAGAACAACTTTGATCAACAAATAAGCTCTTAGCTTGCTTTTGGCAGATTGTAATGTATTAGTGTTATACACACAGGTTAGGATCCTGAGGACAGATTATGTCCTACCCAATGTATAATATGAATGTTGAAGAAGGTAAAGGCACTGAAAAAGGCACGAATGGCCATGAATTGCGGCATACCCCTGACAGTGATGCAGGCAAGAGATAGGTAAGGCAGGACTGTCTGGGTAATGGGTTTGCAAGAGAAGGGCCTAATGTTTCATGCTCTGTGGAAGATGGGCCTTACTTATGCTTTCTTGAAACAGTTACCTTTGGAAAATATGGGTCTCAAAAGTCAAAGTTGGGGTTTTACATCCCGTTCAACAGGAATGGTCTTATTGGGACAGGTCTTCAGAATAGAAGTGTCAAACCCAAAAAACTGGGAGTCGAACCCCACACAGAGGTAACTGCCTGTGATTAGATGACAAACTTGCAAACAACTAGGCCATCTGTGTGTACTTAGTTATTTGGCTTTTAACGTCAATTTGAACACCGTATAGGTCATAACATGACGGGTAGTTTTATGGGCAGAGGAAACCAGTACATACAGTTGGTCAAGGTTTTGTACTGTAACTGCCAACCATCGGTAAGAAACTACTATCTTAACGAAATAGAGTTTGGGGTATGAACCACTGACCTTAGAGGTGAGAAGTGAGTGTGTTATACAGATAGGGTCACACTGACGACAGCAATGGGCTAAATGAAACGCTTGTTTGAGAATTATCTTGATTGTTTTATATACAGAGAAATGTGTCAGGGACCTTACGTTTCAGCAGATTTTCATCCAATAAAACAAGTTCCTCCACTCTCTTTCCTGATGTACTGACTAGTCTGTTACGCACTGAACCTTTCAAGTCAAATATCTGCAAAAGATATAGATAGATAACACTTGTATAATAATGACAGTGTGTTACACAAATATCTCAATATAAATATAAGATCTACATACTTTTCCTTTCACAAAAACAGAACATAGTAATACCCAGCTATTAAGTGTACGTACACATGTATGTGGCTTACAACATCCGACGGCCAATTTTGCAATGGTAAATTTTTCCTGACCTTCTCAATATTTGTGAACATACGTCTAAATTCACTTGTCATCTGATTTTTTCCTCCCGGATTGAAAAAATTGCTGTCGCAAATCGGACTCGGACACATATGAACAGCCAAACATTAATGAGAAGGTTTGGAAAATTCGCTGTCGCACATCGTACGTCTGATATCATAAGCCGCATACATGTGTACGTAGACATAGGCTTACAGGTCAGTTATCTAATCTATTTTAATGTGGACATTTTTATCTGCTTACTCTCCATCAATTGACAGACTCTAAGGTGCAACTGAACATAAAACAAGGTAATTAACGCTAATCCAATGACATAGTTACAGGTCAGAAAAGAAATAGGATTTCATGTAAAAACAGATAACTTTCTTTACTGTAATTACCCACACTACATTTCCTTCAGTAATGAACAAAGTAAGTCCATATTTAAGTAAAACATGTGCTTTTGCTGCACATGTTTATGAAAAATCAGCAGTGAATCTATCCAAAATAAGGGACACTAGGGTATATGAAAGTTTTAATAATTAACTTTAGCTATCTCCGCCATTATTACATGGACATTAATGCACATAAAACCAGGAGAAGCACTGTAAAAAAAGTATATTTATAATGATATATGCACAATATCATTTAGATACTGACTGGAATGTCAGGCTTACAAAAACACTGACAAATTTTAATAATGACATAATTGCATCATGATAGTGGTCACTTTTGAAACTCTCTCATCCCTACTTTTTACTAACCTGTGTAATTTTGCGACTGTAGAAGAGATTTTCCATGACCAGAACATCCTGTCTGAGGGAAGCATTGTTCTGGGAATTACTAAAGCCAATTCTGTACACGCCCAGAATTTTGGCCAAAGCAGTTGGTTTCTGGAATAGTTTTAAAACTGGGATTTAACAATTCTTTATGTGTGGTATGATTAACATAATTTATTTGGTAATTGCAAGGTAGATAGGTTACATGACTCCTTTTATCTTGCAATCTTTACTTTATATAAAATATGCAAATGTATTACAATAAAACTACCATCCTTACCTTAGGAATATTATCAGATAATATAATTATGCTTCATCAAGAAGGATTACCATTCTTTAAAAGGTAGGATTACTATATTTTAAAAGGTAAGACTACCATACTTTGTAAGATGAGACAACCAAACTTCATCAGTCAAGATTACCATATTTTCAAAGGAAGAAAAATAAATTTCTTTACAAAGCAAAGTTTACTATTTTACCACATTTAATCAAATCAGTTTTCCATACTTCCTCACGTAAAATTACTGTTATGAGTAGATTTTAGGTAAGATTGTGCCACACCTGTTCCTGATGTGCCATGGTAATGTAGCGGAAATAATGTGGAGCAAATTCCACAAAGCTCTGAACTTCATAGCGAGACATCTGCTTCAGAATGAATCGGTCATCTTGTGTCTTGCCTGAAGCAAATGTGACATCCTATTTTATATTGTGTCATAAACAAACACTCACCAGTCTCTGTCCCTTCTTTATTTATAAATCATATACAATATTTGAAATCTTGGGTCAATCCTCAAAATGCAACCAAGGCCCTGTAGTTTTTGCTATTGTCCAAATGCTGTACACTCATTTTAATTGTATGCATCTCAGAACAAGGGCTGGACCAAAGGTCTGGGTTGGGGTATCTACATCCCTTTCAACAGCTTATAGAGTAAGAAATCTAAAATTCGCCACATATCTGAAATTTGCCACATGTGAAAATACTAATGAAATGAATTAATTTGAAAAATTTTGTTGTAATTTTAATTTTTATTAGATAAATACTTACCATTTCCTGACCATTGCTATATGTTGGTGCCATCCAACTCACTGGCCAACGTTGAGAAACGTTTTAAGAAACCTTAAGAGGCCAGTGAGTGAGTGTGAACTAGCATGTCCCCCTAGTGGTCATGTGACCACGCTAGTAAACAACCTTCATTATTTTTGTTGCAGAAAATACTCCCCTAGTACTGAATCTGCGGGGAGGTAGGGGGGGACTATCCTGGTCAGGAAATGGTAAGTATTTATCTAATAAAAATTAAAATTACAACAAAATTTTTCAATTTTATTGCGAAAAATACACTTACCATTTCCTGACCATTGCTGAATGCAGCCTTCATGGAAGGAGGGCAGTACTAGAATTTAAAGACCCAGTACACCACTCTGCACAGCTATCATACACAGCACAATCCTATAGGCATTCAGATCCAAACTCACCTCCCAGATGAGGCAGTGGAACTGTTGAGCACTACAAAACAACACAGCCTTGTTGTTGTTGTTGTTGTAGGAAGGAAGTAATCATTACAGAGACTCACTACCTAGCCTACAACTAAAACATTATGAGAAGTTTACATTGAAATTTACATGCATACAACAACATATAAACTTCCAACAGTCACCACATACCATACAGATCGCCTAAATCATAGTATGTAGTTGAAGTTCTCACAAATTGCCAGTTATTGCCACAGTTGAATGCTGTATCTAGACAAACATCCAACACCCACACAGGTGACACAAATATTGGAAGTGTCATCAGCATATTGTGTAACTCCAAGACTGAATGAAGTCAACAATTCTGCCTAATATAAATACAGATAGTATGACAGACATACAGCTGCAAATGCATACTAAAGTATCAATATAAGTATCACGCATATACTTATAAGATAACAAACTGTAGGACACAATATCAAAGTCTGACCACAAGCAAACCAAGCAGGTGAGACTGAAAATTGGTAAAAAAGTTATGGTTTCCAGTAACATGCATCTAAAAATTCATATACAGAAACACTATCCTAAAACCTAAAGATTCTTGCTTTGACTCGCTGCTGTTGAGAGTCAGAATTTGACTTCTCCTCAGTCAAAATGATAGTCTGCCCACAGCAAGATAAGATAGTTGACCTGAAAATATCTGCTGTAAAGCCTTCCTAACTAGGCACAGACAAGACATAATAATTCCTCATTGAATCCTTTGTCCCAAGTAAAAGTATTTCAAAACCTCACAAGACAAAGAGATCTATCTTGAGTAAAACTGCTGTCCCAGTGATTGAGAGCTGGCATATCGACCGGCTTAACTGAAGTAGGCCCATCCGAAGCCAACTGATTCTTGGCTAATAAATGGCCAGAGCCACTTGTGAGCAATACTCATTTAAAGTAAGGGAAGACAATGCTAACAAGAATTACCCTTCTTCCTTTGCCTAATGCCAAAGTCAAAAGAAAGACCGTCTTGAAAGTTAATAACCTCCAAGAAATCTTCCCCAAAGGCTCAAAAGACTGTCTGGTGAGACCAAACAAGACCAGAGACAAAAGGTAAAGAAGGCTTAACCTATTGGCTACTGGATTGTCTCTATAGAAATATGTCAACAATCTATACAGCTGAAGAGTTCTAGAGACTTATTCCCCTTCAAGGAAAGCAATCTACCATTGTTATTCTGTAACCAGCAATAGTAGATGGCTTAAGATTTTTTTCCTTAAAGAAATAATTAAGGAAATTTGCTACATCTACAAAAGTAGTATCTGAGAAGTTCACCACAAAGAAGCCTCAGATGGAGGTTTGTGCATAGATCTACCAGGTCCCACAACCAAGAACATCCACCATGACCATCATGATTCAATCATGATGAATCTGCACCTGAAGGTGGGCATCTTCTAAATTACCTGAAGAATCCTTGGCTATCCTGGTGCAACCATGATGATTCTGCACCTGTAGGTGATCATCTTGAATCACCTGAGGAATGAGAGCCACTGGAACAAACACAAAGCTGTCCAGATCCTCCCAAGAAATGAGTAATGCATCTGTTCCCCAAGCCCCACAGTCTAAGAAAGGAAACACATACACTGGAAGCTTAAGATTCAGGTTGTTCGATACCAATGGCAGAATGATTGAACTCACCTACAAGGGAAGCCATGAAAAGGAACCTTTGTGGAACAGATCCACCAGATCCCAAAAATAAGATATCCCTAGCCACTCTGATGCAATCCAGATGATTCTGCACCTAAATCTTGGAGTAGCCCTTCTTAATAGCTACAAAAAGAATTTTCTTGCCTTTCCTGAGATCTTTGACTTATCAAGATAACCTCTCAAGGATCTCCCTGAACAAAGAAACTTATCTGGCACCAAAGCATAATCTAAAGAAGGTTTCAAAGCAGGAATGACTACAGGTTGAAAATCAAAGGAGCCTTAAAAGCCAAATGATTCACCTGCATCACCTGAAGAATCAAGGTCACAGGACCAAACAAACTGTCCAGTCCATCCCAAGAAAAGTTGAAAAAGACAAGCTTGTGGTTCAAACTAGTTGCAAAACAAATCCATCATTGGTGATTGTAATCAAAGACAGATTTGATTGAACACCTGAATCAGAATAGAAGATTCAAAAGTCATCCAAAAACACATTCAATTTGAATCATCTTGACTCTCATGAACAAAGAATTTGTTGGAATATTGTATACCCTGGGAAGTGATATGCCTGAATCTGAACCCATGGCATTCGTCCAAAGAATGATTCTTCAGATAAGGAAACACATTCCTGAAAGCGGGTACCTCCCTACCTGTTCAGATAGGAAACCACTGAAGAAATATCTGGGGAAATCAACAGATTCAGAATCCGAATCAGACCTCCAAATGATTCTAAAGGTAGTAGCCCTGTTAATGTGGAGTCTTGACCCCTCATGATACAACAGACCACTGGCTGTTTGATGCCATAATTGTGCATCCCAACCCTTAAAGAAAGCATCTAATAACAGAAGGAGATTGTGCTCCTTCTGATGAAGTAATGGAAGCTCCAGCAAATTGAAAAGTTGTTCCACCACTGAAGATGGAACCTGAGAACAGAAAAACTGGTACATTATCTGTGTATTATGTGTGGTATCTGTGGTACATTAGCAGATAGCCTTGGGGTTACCTGATAAACAAATAACCCAATGGCACTGTTTTCTCCTATGAAGCCATACCGCCACCAAAGAAATGGCTTCCTTAGAAACCATTAGCCGGAGAAGATGCTTTGCTATGAGTAAAGATGTACCCTAAGGTGGAATCTGCAATCCAAACTAAAAATCCTGGTTTTTTTTGTTGTATTTTTTTTTTTTTTTTTTTTATAAGCTGGTGACACCCAATGCCTTCTACTGCAGCCATCAGGTTCACTATCCGTTGATGCCATAGAAAAGTCGAAAATAAACCATTTCCAAGAGCAAAGCAATGAAATGGTCTATACTAGTAAAGCATGATGCGTTCTTATAGATCCCACATTCTCACCATGGACTAACATAGCAAACAGGCAGTGAACCGGTGTGAATTGTCATCAACAGGGAAGTGAAGATAAGAATTGCGTGAATCCGGCTACGAAAGAATGCAACTGTAAGGAAACGAGTTGACACACCCATTCACTTACTATTAACATATTAATTGCGAAAATCCCAACTATGCGAAATAAAGGTACATGTAAAGGCTATTACCTGACCTCAACTATTAGTGGTAGCCATCTCTTCCCAGCTTATCACAACCGATAAAGTGTAAAATTGTAGCGATATCACCATCTCACTGGTGTTATCGCCCTTTTGTCGAACATTCCATACACAGCTTTATGCAAACTGATGTCTCCCGCATTTTATTCATTTATTCTAAACACACATGTCCACAACTGCTTTAGGAACATGAATAAGCAATCCTTCATGGTACTGTTGCCTCTGTGAAAGGTAAAGTATGGTTGAAAAATATCCTCTTACTATGTTGAGATGTAAGGTGTAGAATATGTGCCACTAGTGGACAAACACTACTCCTAAAGATTACTCCTAACCCCTCTAAGTCTTACAGAGGAGGAGAGTTTGTAACAGAGTTGGAGAATTAAATATCATAATGGGCACAAAACTGCCCTGGGGCACTAATCCCCTTTCTGGCCCTGTGTAGGAATTTGCTCCTTCCCTGACAGAAGAAACACAATACACCCGAGATGACAAAATGAAGTTTTCCTGGACATCTGACCAAAAGTTCAGCAGTAGAAAACCTCATTAAGAGTGAAAAATGCACTTTTATTCTACCAAACTCATCTAAGAGATAAGATAGAGAAAAGTAGGACTTGTAACACTCCTGTTGAATAACAAGTTGGAGAACTGATCCCAGCACTGCCCAACAAAAAATTCCTGATCACTGAGGACTGTAATTGCAAAAACTCTGCACACAGCCCAAGGCAAAAAAGAAACTCTGTGAGCTCCTGTTAATCCTTAGCTCCTTGAAGACGTCCTGCCAGAGGTCCTGCTAGACCACTTCAAAAATTATCCAGGCCTTAACATGCTCTCTGTAGCAGAAACCAGAGAACCTGTACTCCTGAATAATAAATTGACAATGGTTACAAGTTCATATGTACCGGTGCCGGTTTCAGACCAGCTGAAAAACCGGTAAAAAATCACAGAAACAAAAGCCAATTACTGAGATGAATCACAGCTACGGGAAACTGACAAACCGATTTCTGACCTTTTGGGAGGTATGGAAACTCGATTGTCTTCGGATGACGTCATGCAGGTATTTTCCTCCGTGAAAAGTTCCGACTGAACCTCACCGGAGGAAATGAACGGTGTAAAAGATCAAATCTGCATCCGGAACTTGCCCACGATGTAGTATCCAAGAAAAACAATGATGTCTGCCACCACGGGGAATTCCAACCGGTGACCTATTCGGTAGAGCATGATGTGGTGAAAATAAACATCCACACTCTAGGATGGCCAACAAAAATAATGAAGGTTGTTTACTAGCGTGGTCACATGACCACTAGGGGGACATGCTAGTTCACACTCACTCACTGGCCTCTTAAGGTTTCTTAAAACGTTTCTCAACGTTGGCCAGTGAGTTGGATGGCACCAACATATAGCAATGGTCAGGAAATGGTAAGTGTATTTTTCGCAATAAAATGTGGTGAGATTTGTTGAATGTATAGTAAATTAATGCTTTTTGAACTGAAAAATACCAATTTTTAGACAAAAACATCATTTTCTACATAAAATTAATTAAGGTTTTAGAGGTGGCGAATTTGATTCCTGGCGAATTTTAGATTTCTTACTCTACCCCTTTCACACTACAGGCAGTATAACCTGCGGTAGTAGGCGTTGCTCAAAATGTCCCTGTCCTTTATCTTTATTTTTAAATTTTTATATTTACATAAATTGCAAAATTGCTAGTTTATAACAAGGTCAATGTGTCATTATTTATTTCTTAAAAACTCGATTTTAATCGCATAAATCAATGTGATGTCCAAATATTGTCCACCGAGGTTACGACTTGAATTACAGTCAACTCGTTACAGCACTAGTGGTAATATATCAAAAATAGGTTAAATAACTGAGGTTCCAGATGTACTCACAGAAAGCAGACCCTGATTTGCCCCCTCTTGCTAACCACGTGAAACAGCGAGACAGGGACCGGATAAACCTGAAAGAACATTTTAAACAGACTTTTACAAGTTCCTAATTGCAGTTAAAACATTGATCCACCAACCAGAAAGTAGTGGGACTAACAGAGTAATTAACATCATGTATCTGTTCTCTTTCTAACAGTTCTTTTTTAACAGTTTTCAAGGGAAATTTACGTGAAGCTTGGGCACGTGCGTTTTCCGTGCTAGTGTTGTAGGTTCTCCCCATTAACTAACAGGGTTTGCACGTACCGCATGATACACTCACATGTACCTTGCATGTAAATAAACCCACTATGCGGCCTGTAGCTAGTCACAGACTGTTCATAGATATCCAAGTAGTGACACTCTAGTTGGGAGAATACACCTTGTTTGCACGTGCAAATCTCTGCTACCCCACTACCAGGCTACCTCATATTTTTCAACAATATTCAATGCACACTTTTGTTTATATACAGGTACGATGGGATGGAAGAGAGGTTTTACTTAAATAGAATCAATTACCTTAGAATGTTTGAATTAGTCTCCTTGTATCTGTAGGTGTAACCATTAACAAATTTAAAAGAAATATAATTGGGATTTTGCTTCATATTTTTACTCCTATAGTAAGTACCTGTCTTCTCCTTCAGGGAATATCAGTTTTCTAAGCTGTCTGAATTGTTCAGCATAGTAGACTTTACAGTAAAAACGGGCACAGGCATCCGAGAATTCTAAAAAAAATCAGATGTATTAGATTTACAGGCACAACTGAAGAATTCAAAAAAATAGTGAAGGTAGTTCCATCAATATCTTCCAACCGTCCAACCTGTGTATCACACTTGCCTATGTTGGCAGAGGCTCCAAATATCATTACTGTGGATTTCAAGTACACATTTTTTTAGCCATCTTTTTCTTGCTGAAGTTTTTGCAGAAAAGACCAGAACGTGTTGTGAGACTTGAAATGAGTTCATAAAATCAAATATTATTATTACAGAGTGTTTATATGTAGAACCTAATCTGTTCAAAAATCTAAGGGCTGAATACGCTGTTCCTGTATTCTGAATGGCATATTTCTGAACAATTATGCTCACCCCAAAATCTTGTGTTGTCAACTTGTTAATTTGTCACTCTGTGGTAAATTAATTCCATTAAAATCTACTTAAAACCTAATATTAGTGCTTCCGCGAGCCGTCAAAATATCAACTCGAGTTTCATGAATCACCGACGAGTCAACTCGATTTGAACTCGAGTCAATAACAATATTTCAAAACACCCAAACCTTAAATATATATGAACTAATATTATTCCTTTCATAATGAAATCTATTTTTAACCCTATTCCAACAAAATTTATCATATTTTACCTGCAAAATAAAGATCAACATTCTCGTCATGTTGAGAAATAAAACGGACGTTTTGATTGGTTGTTTTTCCAGGTAAGATATATGGAGAGAGATCATTGGCTTTACGTCGTAATAGATATATATGAAGGAAAATATTAAGTAAACAAGTCAAAATATGCTTTTATTGCATCTTTGTACACTGGCAAGTGGTTTATTTATTTTATTTTTGCAGTATTTTAATGGAACTCGAGTTTGCAATAAGACAAACTCATGTTCACGAGTTAAACAAAAATGATATGAAACTCGAGTTGGCGAGTTATCACGAGAGCACTACCTAATATTAGGTCAAATTTGATTACTTTGTGTTTGTTTCCTAACCACTTATACAATTTATTTTTGCTATTTAATTTACCCTTCTCTTTGACATCTATACTCACGCATCTCAATGTGGTAAGAAATCTGTGGCTCCTTCTGCTTACTGGATTTGGATTTTTCTGAATCTTGCGAAAACATGGCAAAGTCTGGGTCATCTGAAAACACACAACAACACAGTGAAAATAGAGCTGCCTTCCAACAGTCAGATCCCTTTATGTAAACTTTGTCCATCTGCCTG